>OX352482.1:6142395-7567395 GCA_947093115.1 Brenthis daphne | reverse complement strand
TCAGACAGTCAGACAGTCAGACAGTCAGACAGTCAGACAGTCAGACAGTCAGACAGTCAGACAGTCAGACAGTCAGACAGTCAGACAGTCAGACAGTCAGACAGTCAGACAGTCAGACAGTCAGACAGTCAGACAGTCAGACAGTCAGACAGTCAGACAGTCAGACAGTCAGACAGTCAGACAGTCAGACAGTCAGACAGTCAGACAGTCAGACAGTCAGACAGTCAGACAGTCAGACAGTCAGACAGTCAGACAGTCAGACAGTCAGAGAGTCAGACAGTCAGAGAGTCAGACAGTCAGAGAGTCAGACAGTCAGAGAGTCAGACAGTCAGAGAGTCAGAGAGTCAGAGAGTCAGAGAGTCAGAGAGTCAGAGAGTCAGAGAGTCAGAGAGTCAGAGAGTCAGAGAGTCAGAGAGTCAGAGAGTCAGAGAGTCAGAGAGTCAGAGAGTCAGAGAGTCAGAGAGTCAGAGAGTCAGAGAGTCAGAGAGTCAGAGAGTCAGACAGTCAGACAGTCAGACAGTCAGACAGTCAGACAGTCAGACAGTCAGACAGTCAGACAGTCAGACAGTCAGACAGTCAGACAGTCAGACAGTCAGACAGTCAGGCAGTCAGGCAGTCAGGCAGTCAGGCAGTCAGGCAGTCAGGCAGTCAGGCAGTCAGGCAGTCAGGCAGTCAGGCAGTCAGGCAGTCAGGCAGTCAGACAGTCAGACAGTCAGACAGTCAGACAGTCAGACAGTCAGACAGTCAGACAGTCAGACAGTCAGACAGTCAGACAGTCAGACAGTCAGACAGTCAGACAGTCAGACAGTCAGACAGTCAGACAGTCAGACAGTCAGACAGTCAGACAGTCAGACAGTCAGACAGTCAGACAGTCAGACAGTCAGACAGTCAGACAGTCAGACAGTCAGACAGTCAGACAGTCAGACAGTCAGACAGTCAGACAGTCAGACAGTCAGACAGTCAGACAGTCAGACAGTCAGACAGTCAGACAGTCAGACAGTCAGACAGTCAGACAGTCAGACAGTCAGACAGTCAGACAGGCAGACAGGCAGACAGGCAGACAGGCAGACAGGCAGACAGGCAGACAGGCAGACAGGCAGACAGGCAGACAGGCAGACAGGCAGACAGGCAGACAGGCAGACAGGCAGACAGGCAGACAGGCAGACAGGCAGACAGGCAGACAGGCAGACAGGCAGACAGGCAGACAGGCAGACAGGCAGACAGGCAGACAGGCAGACAGGCAGACAGGCAGACAGGCAGACAGGCAGACAGGCAGACAGGCAGACAGGCAGACAGGCAGACAGGCAGACAGGCAGACAGGCAGACAGGCAGACAGGCAGACAGGCAGACAGGCAGACAGGCAGACAGGCAGACAGGCAGACAGGCAGACAGGCAGACAGGCAGACAGGCAGACAGGCAGACAGGCAGACAGGCAGACAGGCAGACAGGCAGACAGGCAGACAGGCAGACAGGCAGACAGGCAGACAGGCAGACAGGCAGACAGGCAGACAGGCAGACAGGCAGACAGGCAGACAGACAGACAGACAGACAGACAGACAGACAGACAGACAGACAGACAGACAGACAGACAGACAGACAGACAGACAGACAGACAGACAGACAGACAGACAGACAGACAGACAGACAGGCAGGCAGGCAGGCAGGCAGGCAGGCAGGCAGGCAGGCAGGCAGGCAGGCAGGCAGGCAGGCAGGCAGGCAGGCAGGCAGGCAGGCAGGCAGGCAGGCAGGCAGGCAGGCAGGCAGGCAGGCAGGCAGGCAGGCAGGCAGGCAGGCAGGCAGGCAGGCAGGCAGGCAGGCAGGCAGGCAGGCAGGCAGGCAGGCAGGCAGGCAGGCAGGCAGGCAGGCAGGCAGGCAGGCAGGCAGGCAGGCAGGCAGGCAGGCAGGCAGGCAGGCAGGCAGGCAGGCAGGCAGGCAGGCAGGCAGGCAGGCAGGCAGGCAGGCAGGCAGGCAGGCAGGCAGGCAGGCAGGCAGGCAGGCAGGCAGGCAGGCAGGCAGGCAGGCAGGCAGGCAGGCAGGCAGGCAGGCAGGCAGGCAGGCAGGCAGGCAGGCAGGCAGGCAGGCAGGCAGGCAGGCAGGCAGGCAGGCAGGCAGGCAGGCAGGCAGGCAGGCAGGCAGGCAGGCAGGCAGGCAGGCAGGCAGGCAGGCAGGCAGGCAGGCAGGCAGGCAGGCAGGCAGGCAGGCAGGCAGGCAGGCAGGCAGGCAGGCAGGCAGGCAGGCAGGCAGGCAGGCAGCCAGGCAGGCAGGCAGGCAGGCAGGCAGGCAGGCAGGCAGGCAGGCAGGCAGGCAGGCAGGCAGGCAGGCAGCAGGCAGGCAGGCAGGCAGGCAGGCAGGCAGGCAGGCAGGCAGGCAGGCAGGCAGGCAGGCAGGCAGGCAGGCAGGCAGGCAGGCAGGCAGGCAGGCAGGCAGGCAGGCAGGCAGGCAGGCAGGCAGGCAGGCAGGCAGGCAGGCAGGCAGGCAGGCAGGCAGGCAGGCAGGCAGGCAGGCAGGCAGGCAGGCAGGCAGGCAGGCAGGCAGGCAGGCAGGCAGGCAGGCAGGCAGGCAGGCAGGCAGCAGGCAGGCAGGCAGGCAGGCAGGCAGGCAGGCAGGCAGGCAGGCAGGCAGGCAGGCAGGCAGGCAGGCAGGCAGGCAGGCAGGCAGGCAGGCAGGCAGGCAGGCAGGCAGGCAGGCAGGCAGGCAGGCAGGCAGGCAGGCAGGCAGGCAGGCAGGCAGGCAGGCAGGCAGGCAGGCAGGCAGGCAGGCAGGCAGGCAGGCAGGCAGGCAGGCAGGCAGGCAGGCAGGCAGGCAGGCAGGCAGGCAGGCAGGCAGGCAGGCAGGCAGGCAGGCAGGCAGGCAGGCAGGCAGGCAGGCAGGCAGGCAGGCAGGCAGGCAGGCAGGCAGGCAGGCAGGCAGGCAGGCAGGCAGGCAGGCAGGCAGGCAGGCAGGCAGGCAGGCAGGCAGGCAGGCAGGCAGGCAGGCAGGCAGGCAGGCAGGCAGGCAGGCAGGCAGGCAGGCAGGCAGGCAGGCAGGCAGGCAGGCAGGCAGGCAGGCAGGCAGGCAGGCAGGCAGGCAGGCAGGCAGGCAGGCAGGCAGGCAGGCAGGCAGGCAGGCAGGCAGGCAGGCAGGCAGGCAGGCAGGCAGGCAGGCAGGCAGGCAGGCAGGCAGGGCAGGCAGGCAGGCAGGCAGGCAGGCAGGCAGGCAGGCAGGCAGGCAGGCAGGCAGGCAGGCAGGCAGGCAGGCAGGCAGGCAGGCACAGGCAGGCAGGCAGGCAGGCAGGCAGGCAGGCAGGCAGGCAGGCAGGCAGGCAGGCAGGCAGGCAGGCAGGCAGGCAGGCAGGCAGGCAGGCAGGCAGGCAGGCAGGCAGGCAGGCAGGCAGGCAGGCAGGCAGGCAGGCAGGCAGGCAGGCAGGCAGGCAGGCAGGCAGGCAGGCAGGCAGGCAGGCAGGCAGGCAGGCAGGCAGGCAGGCAGGCAGGCAGGCAGGCAGGCAGGCAGGCAGGCAGGCAGGCAGGCAGGCAGGCAGGCAGGCAGGCAGGCAGGCAGGCAGGCAGGCAGGCAGGCAGGCAGGCAGGCAGGCAGGCAGGCAGGCAGGCAGGCAGGCAGGCAGGCAGGCAGGCAGGCAGGCAGGCAGGCAGGCAGGCAGGCAGGCAGGCAGGCAGGCAGGCAGGCAGGCAGGCAGGCAGGCAGGCAGGCAGGCAGGCAGGCAGGCAGGCAGGCAGGCAGGCAGGCAGGCAGGCAGGCAGGCAGGCAGGCAGGCAGGCAGGCAGGCAGGCAGGCAGGCAGGCAGGCAGGCAGGCAGGCAGGCAGGCAGGCAGGCAGGCAGGCAGGCAGGCAGACAAAAATTCTAAAAACTATAGATTCGGCCTCTGTATCAATAATAATGGCTATTTCAATAAGATTTTCCAAAAAAATATTTAATGTAAAGATTCGACTTAGAATTTTATTATATGTATAGATAGAAAACAAGAACGGCTCATTTAATGTAATCCATACGAATATTATAAATGTGAAAGTGTGTTTATTTGTTTGTCCTTCTTTCACGTCGAAACAGAATTACGAATTGGCGTGATTTTTATGTGGAGATAGTTAAAAGGCTGGAGAGTACATAGGCTACTTTTTACCGCGAGAGTTTATTTCATTCCCTCAGGAAAACACGTTAAAAGACAACCAGAAAAAAAAGTATTATCAGAATTACTTGAAACTTGGTATTAATGTTCCTCAATACAATTAAATAAATACGTGTTTTAGCATTTTTCAAAATTCATCCCCTAAGGGGGTAAAATAGGGCATGAAAGTTCGTATGAAACCTACCTTAGAGATTTATTTGTAGTTTTAGCGCGAGCGAAGCCGCGGGTTCTGCTAGTAAGATATAAGTAGTGTAGTTGACACAATCGCAGACCATGTAGTGTATGGTGGTATATCGGCCGTGGCCATATAGGTAGACATGTTTAGTATAAAGATTTTAATTGATATAAGAAAAAAATGTACAATAAAAGTGACTTAAAATATTATAATAATTAAAAATAATGTTTTAAAGCCATCACTTTTGTAGCAATATTTAAACTTTCTGAGGCGCGTTGCATTAAAAAGTTTTTGTATATTTTTTAAAACACCTTGCACTTTTTTAAATTAAAAAAGTAAATGTATATTAAAATATTCTTGCTCATTTTGAAGATGATGTACTTTTCTTGTTATTATCCTAAAATAAATTGTAAGGGTTAAGCCACTAGAATTAAACATGCCACTCCCTTTATTACATATCTTCAAACGAAGTTAACTACACCCTTAGAATAGAATTGGTATTTTGTATGATATAAATGCTTAAAAAAATTACCTATTTTTAGATAAGTACTATCGACGTACCCTCGTTTCGCTCGAATTCGTCCCTAGATACGTTTTAACGGGTAGTACTGATATCCTACGGGAACCGTACCGTACCGTACGGGAACCGTTTTTTCGGGGTAAAAAGTGTGTATTATTCCAGACGATAATCTGTATCTGTGCCAAATTTCATCTAGATCCTTTCACCTGTTCTGGCGTAACAGTATAAGAGTAAGCAGATTTATATCGACATATTATATCATATTAAATAAATTAAGCTTAGAACACACTTCACTCAGGTGCATCGCCTACGCAGGTTCTGCTAGAACTGCCTAACATTAGCTTATAATATGTTACTCCATGTCATAATGTATCTGTAACTGTATACTAAATTACATTCAAATCCTTCCAGCAAATTTGATGTAAAAGAGTAAGAAACGTAACGCAACAAATACACAAACTTTCACATTTATACAGTACTAGCGACTCGCCCTCTGAAAAACAACAAATCTATCCCACGGGAAACGTACGTGTTTTCGGGATAAAAAGTAGCTTATGGGCTATTCTATACTATAATCTTTCTCTGTGCCAAATTTCACCCAGATCCGTTCAGAAGTTTTGAGTCAAACATCCATCTATCCAAATATTTTTAAATAAATAAACCAACATAACCACATTTTTTTACATCATCTAATTAAATTCAAAATGAGCAATAAAATAATTTGTTTTCTTTTATTGTTCACATCCCATCAATACTTACTGGTAAAGGATTTTTTGATTGGAATTGCGTGAGTGAGAACAAAATACGACGCGTTAAAATCCAATTAGTAAATGGGACTGGTGGGGGAGCTTTTTTCTGCACCACTAATTCATTCTTGGATGCTAGAGCTTTCGTTAAATTCGTAATTCGCTACTTGAATAAAATATTCAAATAGAATTTTATTCTGTATTACTTTTGTTTGCTGACTGATGGGGAAATAATTCATGTTAATCTATACAAATAATAAAATGTTAACTGAATCGAATCTGTACATTAATATTTTTTTAGAAAATCTTATTGAAATAGTCATTATTATTACAGAGGCCGAATCTATAGTTTTTAAAATTTTTGTCTGTCTGTCTATGAAAAAACTACTGGAGGGATTTTGATGAATTTTGGTATAATGATAGCTGGTTATCCGGGTCAACATATAGGAATTTTTTACTGCGGGAAAATATCTCGTCTCTGAGAAATCTATACTAAAGGTTAAAATGCAAGCAGAGATGAACCCGAGCGGAGCGAGCGCGAGTCCCTAGTATATTATATTGTGATTGATTGACTTGCTCGACTTTGTTTATATAATATGAAATATAATGAAAGTATGTATATATATTCATCACACATCACATTTAAAAATTCCTAAGCTTAGCTTACACAATCTACAATTGTTAAAACATTAATCGTCCAAACAAAGAAAACTCAAACAAACTCTTCAATCTTCATAATATTTAAATTAAAGATTAATAGCAATAATAAAATAATACTAAAATAATCGTTTTTGTATTAAAATCTATAAAATGAACACTGATTACATTAATTTCTAGCCTATTCGTTAAGTCCAGTGGTTTTTGTCACCCATAATTATTGGACCCTTCTCAAAAGCTAACATTATGGTTTTTCTACCCTGTTTAAACGGTTTTAATAGCTTTAATGGGAGGATGAAGGTTTTTTGAGTTTTCATATTACATCCTGGATGATAAACGATTTGTATACAGATCGTTGGGTTTAGTTAAACATTCAACAGCGTTGGTCAATCGATATCAATAAAAAATATATAAGAATAATATAAATTGTAAGCTTTATGTCACATCAAAATAAGTCATCTCCGAGATTGTTCACAGACCATTATCGGCACGTTTTTAAGTAATATCGAGGGGCACGGTAGAGCCCTCGCCAAGTCGAGCAATATGTTTTATCATATATGTACGTCGTATATGTCCTTTGTACTGCATAAAAACTATATGTCAAACTATATGTAAAAAATTATACGTTTAGCGGATACTCATTGGACTTGTCAAGCAAAGAATGAACTTTAACGTCTATTCGGAGTAATTGCTATAAGAAAACTGCAATAATTCATATTTTACCCAAATGAAAATATATTATGTAATAGAATACTGTATGTAATAGAATACTGCGTTTGTAATAGAATACTGTAAAAAATGCAGGGTGTATACTTTTTATCAAAATCTGTTTAGACGTTTCAGCGTGAAAGACTAATATACACACATATGTGTATACATAGTACGCCAATATACAAACTCTTGCATTTAAAAAAACTCTAAAAAAGTAGGTTTCATACACACTTTCATGCCTTATTTTACCCCCTTTTTGGGATGAATTTCGAAAAATACTAAAATACATATTTATTTCATTGTATTGAAGAGCATTAACACCAAGTTTCAAGTAATTCTAATCATGGATATTTTTTTTGGGTTGTATTATAACGTGTTTTTCAATGGGAATGAGATAATCTATTACGGTAAAAAGTAGACTATGTAACCCTCCAGCCTTGCAACTATCTCCACACAAAGAATCCCACCAATACATCATGCCGTTTCGTTGTGAAAAAAAGACAAACAAAAAACACTATGGAATATAGTATATCGATAATATAATATGGACTCCACACAGAAGTTTTTCTGTTCAATCATATAAATAAATCTTCTGTACCTGTGTATATAAAAATAAAAAATCATAGAACCTGACAGCAGTCATCTACCGGGTCCAATTGTGAATCTAAAAAAGTTTCATTAAAATCGGTCCAGTCTTTTAGGAGGAGCTTAGTGACATACACACATACACAAGAATCATATAGGATTATATAAGAGTACCTGGGCGGCCGATCTTTACTCGGGGTTTCTGGCCAAATATACAATTTTCTTTTTAATTTGGCTAAAAACAAAAAAAAACAAAAGTAAAAACTTTGTATCCGACCGAGATTCGGACTCGAACACCCATGATTGTCAATCTTGTGCCTTGGCTGCTTAACCAAATTAGCGACAAATTTACGTGTAATAATGCGAAAGAAAACTCGAAAACACGTGTTTTCCCGGACTTAAGTTCGTTTTGTCGCTACCAAAAACCCCCACACACCAAATTTCAGCGAAATTGTTGGAGCCGTTTCCGAGAACGCCGGTATATATAAATAAATGAATATACAAGAGTTGCTCGTTTAAAGATTTAGAAGAAAATTGCCGTAAAAACTTATAACCTAACTAACAATATATTCTCTCTCAAATACAAAGATGCCATTATAATGAAAATGATATTCAGCATATTACCGCTTGTTTGTTTGAATTAACTATCCGTAATACGTCATTATACACTATGAATAATAGATTAGGTGAGATGTATGTTGTGTTATGTCATAAGCCGTGCGTAAACAGATGTTGATCCATATTTATATCAGGTTTTGCATAACATTTTGCGTGTCTTACAATTAACGAAATTGTAAAACTCATGATTTAATATAATAGGTACTTTCTAGAATTTGTGAGAATATTTAAAATTTTAAATGAAATTAGGCAGTGCTACCCTGTGGTACGCGCTTGGGAAATCAAGTGAAGTGGGTTCAAATCTGGGTCTGGCACTTTTATTTTCATGTGCGACTCATTTCCAACATGATTTACACTTGTCCTACGGTGAAGTAAAACATCGTGAAGAAACCTGCATGTCTGAGGAAACCTAACAAGTTTTCGAATGACATGTGAAGTGCGCCCGCCCTGGGGCAGCATGGTGGATTATGGTATCAATCTCGTATTGAAGGGAGGCCCGTGCTCAGTAATGGGAACAATGACTAGGATTTCAACCCGCTTCATTCGGTTTCATAAGCGAACGCATTACTACTGGGCTACCACTGTCTTTTTCGTGTAAATCTAAGAACGCAATGTAAATAACCAAAAAAATATACATATTTAAATAAAGAAGTACATACATATATATCGTTACTTTACAATTAAGTATAAATATTACATAACATTCATTATTAATTATTTACATAACCACAGATTAACTGAATAGGATTGATTAAACGCTTTTTCTATAGTATAGTGAATCAATTAAACTGCAAGGTTTGCTCACTGCAGGCTGGAGTCCAAGTCAAAGGAAATTAGGTACTTCAATACAGGATTTTTTTTTACTCTTCATCTATAATATGAAATGCAACCCTTATTTTTTTAATATTTCTATTGCTACATATTACTTATTTTCGCGGACTAAAATGACGGACATAATATCTTGCTAGTATCTCACTGAGACTAGCCAACTACGCAAAAGATGTTATGGAGCACAGATGTATCCGCCAATACAAGTGCTATTATTTTCTTTACTCTATACGAGATACTCATACTCCGATGATGATAAGAGAAAATGCTTGACTTAAACATTTTAACGTGACACTCTTTTAGACATAGAAGTGTCAATACCGCCAATTTTCCAATGCGAGAGACCAACTGGCGCTAGCGAGGGCGCGGGCGAGTGAGCGGGCGTGAGCGCGGGCGCGGGGTTGATACCTGCGCTGGAGTTGTAACTGCATAGCGACTACGTCACGAGCATAAAAAAATAGAACTGTCCGTTGCTGCTCGTTTCCACTGCACTGGTGTAAGTAATAATATTTGTATTTAAATTGTTGTGGAAAGAATGTGTATGTATGTTTGTGTAATATGTTCTGTATATTCGTATAAATGTGTGTAATATATGGGAGGAGCCCACAACCTTATCAATCTCCTTTGTGTCTTCTCCATCCTCCGTGACATCGGTAAAGTAATCTGTGCTTTACTGACACGTTTTGAAGCCATTAACAAAAAAATTGGATTGAACTGAAGAATTTTCTTTTCGCCTTTGGACCACAAAACGCTAAAAACAACTAAATTTAATATTACACACGCCGAATGAAAACAAAAATCTTGTATAATCTCCATCTGTCTGTATTATATGAGGACTAATTATTAAAAAAATGCTTTACATAAAATTAATCTTAGATTAATATACTGATTACTGATAGCGTTAAATATAAAAATAGATTCAAAATATAATATTTTTACGAAACTAGCGCGTTTTAAGCTATCCGCTATAAGTTTATAATTTAAAACTTCACAGCAAGTGATTGGTTATGAAATTTTAATGTCGTATAGTGGAAAGTCCAATCACTTAGTATTGGTTGTTGTGTGAGTATCTCTAAACTGCTTCTAATGTGTAATCGAATTAGCTCTGACTTATGGTTTAAAATATTTACTATCTTAAAATAACAAAATTTTGTTACAAAGACAATAGAAGATACAGAAATACAGTGTTATTTTTTACATTTTTCTTTTCCACCAAATCTATACATAATATAATAAGACTATAACTGAGTCGAATCTGTACATTAAATATTTTTTGGAAAATCTTATTAAAATAGTAATTATTATCGATACAGAGACCGAATCTATAGTTTTTAGATTTTTTGTCTGTCTGTCTGTTTGGGAACGCATCACGAGAAAACCACTGTACAGATTTTGATAAAATTTAGTATGATGATAGCTGCTTATTTGGGTCAACATATAGGATACTTTTTACGGCAGAAAAATATCTTATATCTGTGCAATCTATACTAACCTTAAAACGTAGGGACGTATGATTTGCTAGTTGTTGTATATTTTTGTTTGTTGACACCGTAACTATAACTTTTAGGACGTCAAAAACCTTAGTCTTTTCCCTGCCCATTTTTACTGTAGTAAACTATTCTAAGCGTCGAGAAGTAATACAATTTAAATAGAAAAAAAGCGGATAAAGTTTTTATATGAAATTAGGCATTAAGATAATTAAATAATTTTCTCAGATTCTTTATCTTAGATCCAAATTCAATATTGCTACATTTCTGAGCTAATAAAAACTTTTTAACAAAAAATAAAAACCGACTTCCAGGCACTAAAATGTAAAAAATAACTAAACGGAGGTTTTCATTTATATTTAGATACCTAATCAGATATTTTCGAAGTCGAAGGGACGTTAAAAAGGGCCGAATACAATTTGAAGAAAAAATCAAAAATAGGATATAATTAGTTATTGGATACAGAAGAATTGGTGCATATCGCCATTTGTATAAGTACATAAATAATAAATGTCAGTCAGTACATACGCGTCGATTGGATTTTTAATATTTAACGTGTTTCCGATAGGACGTGATATATTGTTAGCTTCATTATCATAGCATACATATATAGAAAATTTTTGAAAGAAATATCTAAAAAAAATTTGCCCCCGGTTCCGCTCGCTCGATGCATACCTTTATACAAGGCCAACTATATAATAATTAATCCAGAGTGTTTTGAATCTATAATTAAATAAGGCTTACTAGGAATATTATAATCATATATTTATAGAATATCATATACGGAAAGAATATCATATTATATATTTGTCAGACAATAACAACGGTTAAAATGGCAACATGGCAATGTATTCTATCTCATTTTCTCGCCGGCTTAATCCTATATATTTATGTGTTTGTCCCTTTTAATGTCGCATTTCCGTTTCATCAAGTTTTAAATCACAACGATTGTAAATGAGGTTAGTAAATGAAAAGTCTTGTTTATGTGGTAATCTGACATATTTCCCAATAACGAAAGCTTCTTTAACCGAACATTCAGTTACTAACGAACCACCTTTTTGTCAGTCACAGTCGGATAAAAAGTAAAAATCACACCAATCACTCGCATTAAATCGCTGGTTTCATTTTATAATTTTTAAAATTCAAAAAGCGAAGCCCGACTGACCAATTAAAAATAAATTACGGCACAGAAAGCCAAGTTGCTTCAGGGTTGCTATATTGGGGGCATATTATGTTACATAATATAGATTGGATTTTTTTATAACTACCTTGATCTAATGGCTTAGCATCTACAGCTACAGATCCGTAGGTCCTGGATTCGTGTTCGGGGTCGGGCCAAGTTTAGTTATTGAGTCTTACTCTCATAACAGTCCGGAGCTAGGAGGTTACTGGTGTTTCACCCCCGTGCTTTTGAGTGTACGTAAAGCCATCGGTTCTGCGCCATCTTTTATTATCATCTCATCAGAATGTGCACACTTGTGCACTATAATATCTCCTGTGTGGTTGGTAGTCTCAGAGAGATTGGCCTGTGCAGCCGAAATTGATCTGGAGGACATGATCGTCATGTACCTATGTACATTATTGATTGTACATATTTCTGATTATTTGTTATCCATTTATTGTTATACCGCTGAAAATATCGAAAAAAATAAATTTGAGTATATATATTTTTAGATTTTAAAACAAAGTAAATATTTTTCCTGGCGTCTCGAGATAATGTTTAGTTTAGTAAGCATTTAAAATATTGTATCTTTTGTCTGCGACTGAATCCAAGGGATTTTCAGAAAGTATGAGTTTTCTAGAAACACGTAAACAAATATATCCAACGGGAACCACACAGTTTCCGGAATAAAAAGTAGCCTATATTCTATTCCAGGCTATAATCCGTCAAATCCGTTCAGCTATTCTGGCGTGATTAGTAACAAACATCCAATCGTATAAACTTTCACATTTATAATATTAGTAAGATAAGATGTGAAACATTCGCGTAAATCTAATAAAATATTTTACTAGGCAGTGGTAGCCCAGTGGTAACGCGCTCGCTTGGGAAACCGAGTGAAGCGGGTTTAAATCCCAGGTCTCGCACCTCTGATATTTTCATGTGTGAATCATGTCCAACATGATTACCACTTGCCTTACGGTGAAGGAAAACATCGTGAGGAAACCTGCATGTCTGAGAGAACCTAGCAAGTTTTCGAAAGGCATGTGAAGTCTGCCAACCCGCACTTGGCTAGCGTGGTGGACTACGGCCTGATCCCCCTCGTATTGTAGTGAGGCCCGTGCCCAGCAGTGGGACGTTAAAAAGGGCTGAATACAACATATAGTAAAATTATAACTAAGCCGAATCTGTACATTAGATATTTTTAGGAAAATCTTATTGAAATAAACATTATTATCGATACAGAGAGATAAAATTTGGTATGTAGCTGGTGGTTATCCGGGTCAACATATAGGATACTTTTTACCGCGAGAAAATTTATCATTTTTGAGAATAAATAGAAAAACTGCAATGTAAGAGTATACTAATATGTAAAACCTAAGAATTTGGTTTTTGGTCATCTGTACGCGGGCGGAGCAGCTGGCAATGCTAGTTTAAATATAAGTACTTATTTTCTAGGAAATAAAATATATAGCATACTTTTATCTTTTTTATTTTATCAATTAACTGTAGCCGGTAGCAGCAGGGAGTTCATTTCTCCTCTTTCCCGGTATCAGTGGCGAGTACAGTTTTTATGTTTTACAATATACGCAGAAAGCGGCGTGTTTCGGTGTAAATATAATATGATTATTTATAGTTTATTAGCTTTATACAGCGACTTCCGTTTAAAAGATTTTTTAATATATTTTTTTAAGCAACCCTGTACAGATAAGCTCAAAATTAAATTGTGTTTAAAATAGCATGAAAATTACACTTTTACCCACTGGGAATGTAACATTAGAAAAAAAATCATTTGTTTTTGTTAAACAAAGGTATGTTCTATTTCCCCATGTGTGTCCATCTTGTCATTGAATGCTTTAGTGATCTTGCGGAAATCGACTAAGTAGTACCGACTTTTCTAGACGGCGAGTCCCAAATACCTGAACTATAATTAATGTATTTTCGAACATAAAAAAGCATGATCTATCTGTATGCCAGGATTAATCGATATATTTTAACCACACAACATGGCTTTACAAAAATCGATTCACAATCATTAGAACCAATGATATTTTTAATACTAACATTATTGAACCCAAGATTTCTAGCTTAATTGTCAGGGCTAGCAAAGTTATTATTACTGAGCCTTAAGCTCATAATATAGTTGAAAATAACTGCATATAATCGTCAACCCTGCGCCATTAGCAAGTGCTACAGAAAATTCAACCTGAAATATGCCGCTATGAAATTCTCACGTCCTAATTCCAAAAGATTCGCATGTTAATAAAATTCAGATTTAGAAATCGCGTTTTTAAATGGATTACTGTTTGTAACATGACGGCATGTTTGGCTCAGTTTGTAGTGAGTTTTACTTGCTGTGCCAGAGGTCGTGGGTTCGAGTCCCGCGGGGGGCACTCATTTGTGTGATGAGCACGAATGTTTGTAACACACAGCACCATCTAGTTCCATGGTAAGCTACGAGGCTTGTGTTATGGATACCAGATAGTTGATCCACAACACATATGTAACTTTAAATACATACATAATATAATAAATATAAGCACCCATAACCCACGAACCCACGATCGCTGGCACAGCAAGTAGGGTCACTACAAACTGAGCCAAACGTGTCGTCAAAAAATGTTATACCACATTACTGAAAAATGATGATTAAATACACTAACAAGTTACTCCCGCTTCACTAGGTACCTAACAGACTACGTAACTTTAGGCCATAATCTCTCTTTGTACCAAACTTCACCCAAATCCGTTCAGCCGTTTGAGCGTGAAAAAGCAATAAACATACAATAATGATTATCAAATTGTAATATAAAAATATTTATTCGTTAGCAAAGATATGTCGAATTATTCTTGTAAAATAAAAACGTCACTATTTAACTAATCAAAGATGTGGGTAAAAGATATAAATAAAAAGTTGACTTGGGTCAGAATGATGAGAAACCCAAGGTTGCGCCACGAAGTCTGTTTAAATATATGTAGTTCAATTTATGTATCATTTTCAAGTATCAAAATATTAAAAAGTAGGTGTTAATTTTTCTCTAATATATAAATATCTCGTGTCACGGTGTTTGTGGTCGCACTCCTCCGAAATGGCTCGACCGATTTTAATGACATTTATTTATATTCATTTATGTATATATTTCGCAGTTATGAGAATAAGTCGTAAAGTATTTTTCACCCTCCTACCCCCCCACCCTCATTTTTTAAGTATCTAGGGCGAATCCGAGCGGAACGAAGGTGAATCGCTAGTTTAAAATAAAATATTAAAATAGAATAAGTGTTTTTAATAATTAAAGAAGATCAAGTCAAATTTATTTATCTGCAAATATACAATGATGGTAAAAAATATTTAATTGGTCATTGGCAATATGTTCAAACTGAATTGTTTTTACTGTAATTATTATATACTTTTCATTGAGAAAGCAGATGAATGAAAGATGACTTTATTATGGATCTTAGAATTTGATCAGCTGTCACGTTTGATAACTTACCGTATATTCTTAAGTCCATAACACTTACGAGTATTACACAGATAGACTTTGATGTGGGCTAACACATAAGCTAATTTTAGTAATAAAATTTGCCAATAGGTGGCGCTGATCGTTTGCCAAAACATGAATATAAGTTGCTATCTATCTATATAAATAAAAATTAATATTCGTATATTTGTCCTCTATGTGTTCCTAAAACATTGATCCGATTGTGATGAAACTCTGGTTAGTTCTGTATACGCCTACGAAGGCTTATGGCGTAAAAAGCAGTTATTTTTGTCTTTTGTACGTATATAAATATTTCAAGCTGAGGGACGCATCCACGCGAAGCGAGGGTAAGTCGATTTGAACTTTAATACCATACCTTAAAGTTTAAGTATTAGAGGAGAGGTTCCGAGAAGGCAAAACAATTGAATGACGTTAGTATCATATAAATATTAATGTCAATATTGGTCAATATTATTAACAAAAAAAAATTTTTGGCTAACGCTGGCTAATAACTATTTATATCTATCTATTTAAAACGTACCTAGCGATAAACCCGAGCGAAGCGAGGGTGAGCCGCTAGTATATAATAAAGAAAAGTCGTATTTATAAAAGGCACCCATGGACGCGAGCGATGCAACGTTAAATTACTAGTATCTACAATAAATTCAATTATATCTCTTAATACCTAAAGCTACTACAATATAGTGTTAGATTAAACAACCATCATACTCCAATTTACCAAATGACATAAAAAAAACGAGCGCTAATTTCAAATAATTTTTGGACATTTTTTCCACGATTCTATTCTTTAATGATATAAAAGTAGCAATTCAGTCGAGCTAAGCCAGTGGATGAAATCCGGACGCGCGGCAAATGAGAGTTTCATGACAGGGCCCTATGTATCAGAGGCTAAACAAAGATGGAGGAGAAATTTTAGATTTTTTTGAAGTGAAACTTCTTTAAAAACGTTGTGATTGGAACATTTAACAAAAACATTAATATACCTATAGGACGAGAGAATGAGACAATATGACAAATATATAATATTATATTCTTACCGTATATGATATTCTATAAATATATGATTGTAATATGCCTAATATGCCTTATTAAATTATTGATTTGTTTTAATTTATTTGCGATATTTGCCAAAGAAGTTTTACTTCAACCGCGCGTATTTTTTTCATAATCAAATTTCTTTATTACATTTTTGACATCGTACCTCCAAAACGAATGTAACTATTTGGATATGGTTTTGAAGGATTATGAATGACTATTACCTATATAAAATTATCCTTTTACTTTGGAGAAAGTAATCGATATGTATTGATATGTAAATAACAGGAAAACACGCTACTATTTTTGACTTTAATATATGTTTGATGGGCTCCGTCAATACATTATTATAATTCTTAAGTCTGTAGTATATGAGTATGGATTTCAAATTTAGTTGAGCATTGGATTATAGATGTCAAATTTCGTCTAATTTACTAAGGACTCCGTGGCGCAACGGTAGCGCGTCTGACTCCAGATCAGAAGGTTGCGTGTTCAAATCACGTCGGGGTCAAAGATGTAATTTTTTCATAAGTTTTTTTTTTACATATAGAGTATCATAATTATTACTTTAAATAGAAAAGTGAGATATCTATGCTATAATAAAAGAGTAGAGGTCGAATATCTGTACATATCAAAAAAATGCTAAAAACCGAGTCAGGGCGATGTAAGAAGACAAATCGAACAAATTCAGATTTTTTTATTTTTTTTGTTTCTCTGTCTGTCTGTTTGTCTGTTTGTACGGGCTAATCTCCTAATCTATTAGACCGATTTGAATGAAATTTTGCATGGTAGTACCTTATATCCCTGGGCAACATCTTAGATACTTTTTATCCCGGAAAATTAAATAATTCCCGTGGGATAGTTAAAAAACTATAATAACTTATACAGCTTAGTACACAAAAACTACTGATTCGATTTTAATAAAACTTTACAATATTATAGTTCATACACGATAATAACAAATCGGCTACTTTTTATCTCACTGTATGTGGGATAGTTAATAAGCTATAGTAACTTATACAGCTTAGTACACAACAACTTATACACCTAATTTAGTAAAATTTAACATTCTAATACCTTATATTGCTGGTCAAACAACAGGTACATTTCATCCCAGAAAAATGAATGGTTTCCGTGGGAACTAATGGATCTCTATTAGTGTTTTTCTAGAGGCGAACCCGAGCGAAGCGAGGGTGAGCCGCTAGTGTATATAAATAGATATTATTTCATTTCTCACAGTTCATATTTTAAATTGGTCATACAAAATATTTTAAGGTTTTTTTTAATATATCCTTATAGGAATAAGTCTAACCTTCGGCACAATATACTTCAAAATTATAAGAATATATGCTATAATATAAGTATATAAAAACATAACAGAATCAAAACTGTTAAAAAAATGAAATTTTAACAATAGAAAAAAATATTTAAAATAAAGCCAATTCTATATCATTTAGCCTTATATTTTCGCTGTGACCGCAAGGAAGCATTATTAAAACATTAGTAGCAAGAAAAATGTATTTTTGACTCAAGGAGAGATGTTTACACATCCCCATTAGGCGACTTTACATTCTTATTTTCGTATTAGGACTATGTAGGGCATAGCAAATTTAAATTATATACATATCTTCTATATACTCGTTTATAGGTTATATAGGTATAACTAGCGACTCAACCTCGCTCCGCTCGTGTTCGTTCTTAGTTCCGTTTTAAGATATTTTCTCGCAGTAAAGAGTATCATATATGTTGACGCGTATAACCAGCAATCATCATACCAAATTTCATCAAAATCTGTCTAGTTTTTTTCGTAATGCGGTCAGACAGACGAAAATTCTAAAAAGCTTCATTCTTCATTCTTCCAAGTGGAAGGCGGCCCACCTCAGTGGACTTCGGGAGATGTATTATGCGGATTGCTCCCAGTACTTCTCAGTTAGCAGAATGATCCTGCGACACCCTATTAAGATGGGTAGGTTCCGTTGGGTTTTATTGGGTAGGACTCTAGTTTTTTTGCAGAAGAGCCCCACATTACCAACAGTATATAAGCAGATGGAAGGAATAAATGCATTTCCTAACATTAAACAACTTGACGACACGTTTGGTTCAGTTTGTCGTGACCCTACTTTCTGTGCCACCGGTCGCGAGTTCAAGTCATGCTGAGGGCATTCATTTGTGTGATGAGCACGAATGTTTGTTCTCCAGTCATGGGTGT
Organism: Brenthis daphne; assembly: GCA_947093115.1. Classification (NCBI taxonomy): domain Eukaryota; kingdom Metazoa; phylum Arthropoda; class Insecta; order Lepidoptera; family Nymphalidae; genus Brenthis; species Brenthis daphne. Next base: position 7,549,044 of record OX352482.1, on the reverse strand, counting down.
TAATACGTATGTATGTAAAGTTATATACATATGTATGTGTAGTGTATCAACTATCTGGTATCCATAACACAGGCCTCGTAGTTTACCATGGAACTAGATGGTGCTATGTGTTAATGTCCCGACATATTTATATTTAAAAAAAAAAGAAAAAAAATGCTATCTATATGTACTAAATCTAGTGTTTATAAAACCCCTTAAGTTTTACTAATTTTATTATAATATAATAATATATTTTACTGTAGTACTAGTGACTTACCTTCCCTAGGTGTCAGTGATAGTTTGTCTGAATTGTGAAGTAAGTAAAATATGAAGTTATACAATTGAAGATTAGTTGTCGCTTAGACGGTTGGACGAAGTTAATTTTTAAGTTTAGTTAATAGATAAAAAATCAAACATTGCGCTTCAACAGCTTACAAGTTGGGAGCTTATAAATGAAACTTGTAATACGTTGAATGCGTAGAATAATTTATTGCCAAAAAATATGACTCCTTATATACATGTAATTCCATAAAAAATTTCAAATTTCGGAACCAATAATTTTTATTGGCTTACATTAAAATATTTACAATCAAAAAAAATGTCGAATAAAAATCTTTGAATGTAACAATCCTATCTAAAACGTGTAGCAATTCTATACGTACTATAGAATCGTATACAATATTGTATATATATATAATACATGTATATACTACACCGATCCTGTAGGCTGTACATAACAATCAATTGAATCGCGCCGCATCTGATAAAAGATAGCTGCGGAAAATGACGGGGTTATCGTTTGTAGTGTGCCCTACATGGACGGACTTAACCAATAAAAGTTTTATTTATTCGTAGCTTTCATATAGCTAGACCGGTTTTGATGATGTTTTATTTAGAAATTGGCTGCCATTGAAAAAGCAAATAAAGGGGGTTCAAATTCTGCTTTTACAACTCTGAAATTTTCCTGTGCGATTCATTTTGAACACAAATACCACTTGCTAAAATTGTAAGGAAATCCATATTTGTCTGAAAAAATCTAATTAGTTTTCGAAAAAGTCCACCAACCTGCACGAGGCCAGTGTGGTGGACTATGGCCTGATCATCGCGCATTTTAGGCCTCCCTTGCTTCCCTTGCCCTCATACTCCACAGTGGGACATTTTTTTTTAAACCAATATGAAAAAAAGTCGATATAAAATATTATAATTAAAGTAGACTTTAGTTTGTATAGAAATAATTTTTATGCGATGTTTTCTATGAATCAAATAGTTCGACTTAGACTGATAGGGATTTTTTGCCCAATCGATACTAGTTTATAACAAAATAATCTAGAGAAGTGTTAGAAGTGTCTTAACTAAACGAAAGAGAATATTTTAAAGAATAAATAAATTTAATATAAACAAACAAAATAATTTACTCAAATCACGTACCGCTCTATCAATTCGTAGGTCACAATTTAAGGGCTCATAAAATGAAACCGCGCGTAAAACGTGCCTAGACCAAACCATCTGGAATAACTGCTATGCACTCCACTAGGATTGGCTTATTGAAAATTTAGACGTTTTTTCTATTAAACAATAGATTTAGATAAGAAATTATGATGGTGATGAATTTTCATTCGAAGTAAATATTTGCGTTGGATATAGTGGATTCGATTTTTGCTATATATGAAAATTTACATTACCATTGTCGGTCAGAACTCAGAAGGTCAATATCTTTTTATTAGTATTAAATTTTTTATTTGATTTTCCTGGCTTTATGGCCAGATCTAAAAATTCTCAGATGAGGAAAACTATTGATTTTATTGATAAAGTACCTATATATGTATATTATATAAATATTAATTTACAAATATATTTGAGAGAATTCCCAGATTCCTTATATACTATATTCCCTAAATAAGAAAGTCATGTTATAACATATTCATATTTATTCGCAAATATGGCAGTAGTTCATTCAAAACTAATTATTCATAAATATGCAGACCTTTCCTTATAGTAAAAATAATATCTTCAATTAAGTATCCGCTATAGCCAGTTCTATTCCTACTTTTAGGAAAATGTCTGTCTTTATTAGCCTTACTTTACTAATATCTTTATTCGACTATATATGTATGTATACATTCCCGTCCCGACTCTCGTCTCCTCCTCCACTCATCAGACTCCAGCAGTTGACGTCCCACTTCTAGGCACAGGCGTCTCTTCAATATCACCACGAAGACCAAGTTCGGGTTGGCGGACTTCACATGTCTTTCGAAAACTTGCTAGATTCTCTCAGACATACAGGTTTCTTCACGATGTTTTCCTTTACCGTAATTTGACGTTAAGCCGAAAAAGGGCTAGAATTTCATACTTTAATGTAAAACTTAAATCTCTTAACTAGAGATGTACCTCTTTTCGCTCCGGTGCGTGCATAGACGCTACGTTTAGGCAGCGCACGTCGATAAAGCAGCTCAAGGTCCAGCATTTTCCGGACTTCAATTAAAGTTTTTATTATGATTTCTGACAGAAAACAAATTTTCATCAGAATAAAAAATAGTCTATAGTAATATATGTAAATAACTAGCGTTTCACCCTCGCTCCGCTCGGGTTCGTTCCTAGATACGTTTTAATTTCAATTTCGTGCAGTAAAAAATATCCTTTATGTTGACCCGGATAACCAGCTATCATCATACCAAATTTCATCAAAATCTGTGCAGCGGTTTTCTCGCGATGCGTTCCCAGACAGACAAACAAAAATTCTAAAAACTATAGATCCGGCCTCTGTATCGATAATAATGACTATTGCAATAAGAGCCCAAAAAATATTTAATGTACGGATTCGATTCAGTTAGAATTTTATTATATTATGTAGGTATGTATCATCCTATTAGTGAAAGAATTTTCAGAATCGGATCAGTAGCAATACATCTAAACTTACAAACTTTAATAGAAAAATTAAATATCGATGTGTATTGTGCAAGATCTAGCGAGAGGCCGCTACAGCGGCGCGCAGCCGAAACATTGTGTGGTGAGTTAACTTTAGTTGTGGTTTAGTTTATGAACTTAAAAGTGTATTGTATTTTACTATACATCAGTGGTTTACAATATATGTATATTGTATATGTACATATGTTTCTGAATATCCGATGATAACTCGAAAACTAACAAACCGATTTTAACTAATAAGATCGGGGGTGAACTTTGAATTTGGGGGCCCTGGGTGAAGACTTCGTGGTTATCTAAAAATGATAATTTGTTGAATTAATTAGAACTAAACAAATTCTCCATTTGTCCTTAAAAATCTATACGAACTAGACGAAAAAATGATGGTAGAAAAATAAAAACAAAACTATCCTACGGAAACGTACATTTTTCAGGGATAAAAAGTAGCCTTTGTGTTATTCTGATGTATGAGATATATTTTTTGTAAAGTTTCATTAAAATCCATTCAGTAGTTTTTGCGTGAAAGTGTAACAAACATCCATACGTTCTCAAAAACTTTCGCTTTTATAATATTAGTAAGATTAGTTGTATATCGATAGATAGAAGATGTCATTAGATTGCTGTTGATGTTTATCGATCACAAGACATAGTGTCTTACTTTTTATTTACGAAATAAAGCAGTCAGGTTTTTAGATTTTTAATTAATTATACTTGATGCTAGTACGGGTATGTTAATAGATTTACTTACATCTACAAGTTAGTTTTCATCCAATTGGTTGACTAGAATCAAAGTGCAAGGTTGAGCTCTCTATAACATAAGAGTACAATTTCTTATAAAACTTAAGTAACTTTGCCGGAGAGCCGCATACACCACGACCTTCACCGATCTGTTAACGAGATGGAACATATTACTATATATAAAGTGACAATATAAGGGGTTAAAGTAAGTAAAGCAAGTTGTACAAAAAGTGTCAAAAAATAAGTTAAACTACTATCTCCTAAACTAAGCCAGAGCCTGTATTTTAGGTGATAGTCGTTCCGCTTTCACAATTGAATTTACAACTATTTATATGTCATGCGAGTGCTTCAACAATATCAACAACTTATATTATAAATATGCATCATATTTGGATAAAAGAAAAAGATTTTATTTATACATTAAAATATATACATATATATATATATATAGGTACTACTCAATTTTATTCAAATACGTTTTAACGTTTAGTTATATATATATATATATATATATATATATATATATATATATATATATATATATATATACAAGATATTATGACGGAATTGTTAAAAAGAGCTCAGTCTCTTCATACGATAACTTTTGCAACCATTTAGACACGTTTATTTTGACACTAAATTTGGAAGATTAGATTTTTAGTAAAGTTTCAATAATAGATAAATTCGTCTAAAATAGTTTACCTATCGAAAGCCTGATCATTCTATTTTTAAATTAATAAATTAATATTTTTTTCACCGTTCTATTAACCAGCCGAATTTTGTTCTAACCGATACTAAATAATACAAAGAATATGCCTAGCCTTATAGTGTCAGTGAAGTCACCTTTAGTAACTTACCTGTTTATACCCGCTTGCCAGGTAGTGTGGTCAAGAAATGAGTAGGCAAATCTACTTATTATTGAAACTTTATAAAAAATAGCCCCTATTTCCCCATTTTCACCCTTTTAAGGAATAATTACTGGAATAAAAAATATACTATGTTCTTCCGAGGGTCTCAAACTATCTTCTCACCAAATTTCATCTTAATCGGTTCAGTAGATCCAACGATTACCCCCTACAACGTCACAATCTCACAAACTTTACCTCTTTATAATATTAGTATAGAAGTATAGATATGTTTCATCTCTTTTAACAGATTGATGAAGGTCACGGTGTATCCGGCTCTTAGACCATTCAGTTGGTAACTGAAAACTAAGTTACACTAAGCTTGAAAAAAAAAACAAAGTCTTCATTAATAAAGCAGATCTGAGCAGATCAGAACAGATATCTTAGCTGTCAAATCGAAAAAATCTTTCCTTCCCTTCTTTCTTTCCACCTGTTGCCCTTTGCTTTCCCAAGATAAGTAGCCTGTATCACTTTCAACCAAATCTTCTATTCACCAATGGAGGCAACGTTAAATCACTCCATTTATTCTTTTTGTGTTTATTTAACAATCATACAAATATTGTATAAGCTTAATATGAGAATATTAAAAAAAAAACAAAAACATCAATTTTATTAGTACACTAGCGACTCACCTGCGCTCCGCTCGGGTTCGTCTCTAGTTACGTTTTACCATTTCGTATAGATTTCTCAGAGATGAAATATTTTCCTGCAGTAAAAAGCATCGTATATGTTGATGCGAACAATCCGCTATCACCATACCAAACATCAAAATCTCTCCGTGATGCGGTCACAGACAGACGACAGAAGACAGACTAAAATTCTAAAAACTACAGATTCGGCTCTGTATTGAAAATAATGACTATTTCAATAAGATTTTCCAAAAAATATTTAATGTACAAATTTAACTTAGTTACAATTTTATTATATGTATAGATATCGAGTATAGATTCGTAGATTAAAAGCTAAACAAAGCCGTGATCAAACACTAGTGCCAATAAAGTAGCTTATGGAGCAAGTCCGTTACAATATCCGGAGGAAGTCCGATACAGGGATGTCCGATACACCGCTTCCGGTGCATCGTATACTAAGTTTCAAGCTATACCCTAATACTCTGCATTATAATGTACTATAATGAATTGATATAAGGAGATATAATATGAAAGTAAAAATATATCTCAGGCTAATCATACATATAATAAAAGTGTAAATGACCGCTGTCTGTACATGGAATATATTTGAGAAAAGCTATTATTGGGGGTCTTTATTAACACAATAGAACCCAAAAAAATGTTTTTAGAATTTTTGTCTGTTTGTCGGTGCGTTTGTGCGCTATAATCTTAGAAACGGCGTCTTTCGATTTGGGTGTGATTCAATTCGGGTGCGGTTTTATGTATTGTGGTAAGCTTCACTTACCTCAATCAATTAAAGGAATCATCTAGGGCCCGAGCGAAACGATGGTGAGTCGTTAGTCAATAATATAGACAGAGTGTCACAAAACTAAATATGAATAATGAAGCCAAACAATAATGTTTTAAAATAGTTATATAATGTTTTGAAATAGTATAGAAATATAAATAGTATACGTAGTATGACTGCTCTAAGTAAATAAATGGTTAATAAATAAAAATAGCTAACGGATAATACTTTCTTAGATTTACGCGAATATTTGACATTTTAAATAAAACTATCTTTTCGGATTATTTCGCGGATTTATTTTGATATTTGGTTCCCGACGTTTCGAATGCTTTACAGCAATCATGGTCACGGAAGAGACTAAGATTATAGACGTCTCAAACATATATACTTGTTACAGACAGTGCCTACCCACTATTTTACAAAAATGATTTAAAAAATTCAAAAATGTCACTAAAGTACCTTACAATATTCGTTGATTTTTATCTCTAAACATTTTTTTTAATAAGTATTATAATTAAATAGAACAATATTATTTATTTAATTTTAGCTATTATTATTATAAATATTACAATTAAAAAAAAACAATTAAAAATTAAAAAAAACCCCTACGCAAAACTTATAGTTTAAGGAACTGAAACTCTTACACTGCTGGACCGATATTAACCAAACATAGCTAAGAAACAAGGAAACTAGCTTTCAAATGAAAAAAACCGCATCGAAATCGGTCCATCCGTTTGAGAGCTCGCGAGAGAGAGAGACATCGACGTCAAACTTATAACACAAATCTTTTTGCGTCGGGGGTTAAAAAGTTGAAAAGGAAATTTTATCATCCATATTTTTTTCTCGAAAATTGTAAATTAACAACTAATACTTAGGTATATAAAATTTCCCTTATTCTTTAAGAAAGTAAACGATTTGTATGACAAAATCGAGAATTGTAGTATAAACAGCAAAATCGCACTACTATTTTTGAGTTGAACATTCTCTATATAAATCTAAAGAGATCACACTTTGAAGCCATTCACAAAAATATTGAATTGAATTGAATTAGTCTTTGTAGGTATATATAATTAAGTATATTTGTAATTTTCTTTATTGTAAATAAATTAAAAAATCTGTAAAAAAAAATTGTCTGCAATGTACGTACGTTCATGCTATTTTTATATGATTGTTTTATTTAGGCACGAAAGAACGCACTAAAAACACAAAATAGATCCGTTAATGAAAACTGTAAAATTCAAGAAACTCTTTCCTTTTCCTCTTTCATTACACCTTTTCTTTACCAAACACGAACTACACAAAACGGAAAAAACAGATCGACAGATATATACCATCAACAAGTAAAAAATATACATAGCTAATTTTTTTTTTTATTTTACATACATTAATAAATAGCCTTATTGGAAAAGGTATACGCTTTATAACATAGTGCTACGACATTTACTACACGAGCGAAATCGCGGGCAAAAGCTAGTTTTATTACTAGCTAGTTTTATTGTACTTTAAATTTAATTGAATTTGATTTCGATGATTGCAGCCATTACGATTATCGATTTCAATCACGAAACAAAAGACCAAAGTTCAGTGCCTGTCTGAGGACTTTTACAAATATTTACTTTAATTCTATTAGTTTATAGCAAGTGACGGGTCCAGACATTTTCTTTTCATAGTAAAACACCTTTTAAGTTCGAGTGGATTTTCAATTTTACAAGCTTTTAGCTCGCTTTGTTGTCTGGTTCAAAACGTTTTAGTGACTACTTCGAAACACTTGTGTTTGTAAAATAGATTTAGTCTGTTTGTTTCGTTTGTGTGGAGGACTTCACCTGCTATGGCGGAAAACGATCACCCATGTGATCACCTGTAAAGGCGAAATCACCTTGACTCTTTACTATGTTCGCCCAGTGGTCGAACTTCAAACATAATATTTTTTATTGATAACACTAAAGCTCGTGAATAGCTGCTAAATAAAAAAAAGAAAATCTGTTTAAAAACAATTACTGTATTGTGTATAGAATATAATCCCAAAAAATATAGTTGTAGAAATTTTTGTCTGTTTGTCATATCTGTTTCACAGTTCGCTTGTCGCGTCAAAACTAACGAACGGATATTAACTAAATCTTGTATAAATAAATAAATAAAAATAAAAAAAGCCTTTTATTTCACTACCAATAATTAGTCAACTAATACATTTCACATATTTAATTGTTATTTATGTAGATTAATTAATTAATAACAAATCTTGTATAGTGATAACTTATTATTCAGGGCAACATTTAGGATACCTTTTACTACAGGAAAATAAAAAAAATACAATGAATAATACAAAGATAAAAATCGAGCTTTAAAAGGATAAAAAGAATAAAGAAAATCATAACATAACGTCTACACAGCTGTGTATTATCACAAGGAAGCTCAGTCTGTATCGGAGACCCGAGGGACTCATACGACCTACAAAATCCAACACCGATTTTGTAACAACAGTGGCCGCCTTGGAAGCCTTCAAGCAAGATTGATAACTAGGTATACCTATATAGTAAACAAAAAAAATGGGTGCGTGGGCTTCTTTGGCAAATATTTCAATTAAATTAAAACAAATTAATAATTAAATAAGGCATAGAAGGCATATGACAATCATATATTTATAGAATATCATATACGGAAACTATATAATATTATATATTTGTCAGACAATAACAACGGTTACCATGGCAACATAGCAATCTATTCTATCTTATTTTCTCGCCGGCTTAATCGTATATATTTATGTTTGTCTCTGTTTAGTGTCTCATTTTCATTTCATCGGGTTTCAAATTACAACGATTATAAAGAAGTTTCACTTTAATAAACAAATAAAACAATAAACATCCTATTGACGATTTCAGCCACAGCGGCAAATCTTGCTGAGACTAGCCATGTGCAGGAGAAATTATAGTGCACAAGTTAGTCCAGTGAGATGACAATTGCAGAGATCTGACACAACACAACCAGCTTAATGTGCTCTCCGAGGTATGGAGGTGAAATACCGTCATCTTCCCAACTCCGGATTATTTCTTGACACAAACCTATAAAGAGGGCCGACGGAAATCGAACCCAGGCCTAGTCACTGTCCAGAAGGTATTTGTAGACCAAATTATAAAACTATTAAAGACTAGCTTTTACCGCAGATATACCTGTTTATTTATATTATTATTGCTCAATATCCTAAGTATCCTGCCAAGTATCCTATCCTTAATTACTCGTAACAGCAGCCTAACCGTTTCAGCGTGAAGGAGTAATTGCGTGAAAGAAAACTTATTATAGCAGTGTAATTATAATATGAGATTCTTATTCTAACATAATATTCTTAATATTACATAAGAATATGATAATATAAAACTGTTTATAATAAAATCAGAGATATTAAAAGTCATCATGGATTATAAATAAATAAAGAGTGCACGCGAGTGCGCTAATGATATTTCCTCCTCGAGATGAGCTGAACGGCGCTATGCAACAGTCCATTTAATTATATTAATAAATTTAAGAGATTGTGTAAAAAGGAATTAGGAACTTAAAATAATTGTAATTTTAATATAATGTTACTTACATACGAATATTTTGCTTATATAGTATACTAGCACACATAAGTACAAGTTTTTACAAATATTTTTACAATTAATAGTAGTCCGATTATATCATAATTAGTGTTCGCTCAGTGGTCGAAATTCAACGAGCTTAATGACATGAAGCCATTAAAAAGATATTCTATAAACCCGTTTTCGAACCCGATACATAGTTTAGAAGAACTAAGCCCACAAACAGACAAACACGCCTTACGTCCCGTGACCATGATTGCGGTTTTGGCATTCGAAACGTCGGGAACCAAAAATCAAAATAAATCCGCTAAATAATCCAAAAAGATAGTTTTATTTACAATGTCAAATATTCGCATATATCTAAGAAAGTATTACGTCTGATGAGTTTATCTATACTAATATTATAAAGAGGTGAAGTATGTGAGTTTATGAGTTTGTGGCGTTGTAGTGTTGTAATCTCTGGATCTACTGAACTGACTTAGATGAAATTTGGTGAGAAGATAGTTTGAGATTCTGGGAAGGATATAGGATACTTTTTTCCCGAAAATCATCCCTCGAGGGGGTGAAAATTGGGATGAAAGTTAGTATTGGGAAGCAAGCTAGGGACGAACCCGAGCAAAGCGAGGGTGAGTCACTAGTTTTATAATATACTTGCGACATACCCACCAAGATGCCACACAGAACCCTATATATCCCTCCAGGTCATCTATCTGTAAACTTCATCCAAATCCGTCCAGCCGTTTCGAGTAAAAAACATACAAACATACAAACTTTCGCATTTAGAATACTATTCCAATAGATAGAAACTTCACTCTCAAATCAATGCCATTCCGTTACGATTGTAGTTTCTATAATATTTTTATATAGGTACCAATTTCTTAAATCTAGGGTATTTTAAAGTCTTAATTACCTATCTTGAATGCAACGTAGTGGGTCATAAATAAATAATCGCAACTCTGTTCAGCGCGACTATGCCACTAATGATATTTCCTGTTGAGATGAAATGGATGGTATAATTCAGGATGGATTAATTTTCTTTTTATTTGTATACATTATTTAATTTCTTTAAAAATTGATGGTTTTTATTGTTTGTTTGTATGTCTAGGTTAATATATAGAAAAACTTACTAGGTTGTTATTTTTTTTCTCCTTAGCTATTGTTATTTTTTTAATAATAGGCTTATAATGTTTATAAGTAGTTTAGCAAAAGATTTTCTTATTAATAATTAAAAGTAGTAGAGAGGTCAATTTAATTCTTTAGCATATTTTTTTGAATGCGTGCCAGTTGAGCACAAATTATTTCGCCAATGTCACATTGAATTGAAGAGTCACGTTCAAAATTGGCCAGTAATATCTTAGATTATTCTACTAAAAGACTGGATAACAGTATTAAATAGAAGGATTCTATATTTATGCCTTAGTGGAGAGGTATTTCTTATAACTTTTTTAATGTTAACATATTTTTTTATACCTTTGCACATTTTCTCATGTGATGAAACAAATATACTCTTTCTTTCTTTTCTCTTATCCTCGTCTATATATTTATCTTTTTTATTTCTCTAACATACTTGATTACTAATAACTCGATTTGATTATTGAATACCTGGTCAATATTTATAATATTAGTTAAAATTAAAATTAATTAAATCATACTGCATAACACCGTCCACGACGCCGTCCGCTGAGTAGCAATTGAATTCACTCACTCGTGCATTCTCTCCTATTATTTAATAGCACTTTTGAAATTGTCTTACTTATTCTTTGGGCTATATTTTTTATTAAAAATCCGCTCATATTGTGTCCGGATTTTCATTGGATTTTCGAAGGGCGAAATCGTTTGAGGAACAATTAATTATTTTTTCAACTAACATAAAGGTTACTAGCGACTAGTTTTCGTCATTATTTTTGTTACAGTAAAAGTACAAAATAAATTATCTATATTTCAGATTTAAGTCAAATTCCTAGAACTTTCACATTTAAAATACTAGCAACTTAACCCCACTTTGCTTAGGTACGTCCCCAGGATTGTATGTGAGTGTGTATGTGTATATTTGTTCTCCCTTCACGCTGAAACGGCTGAATGGATTTAGACGAAATTTAGTACACAGATAGACTGTGATATAGAGCAACTCATGGGGTACTATTTAACACCGTGGACCAAGCCTATAAAGCATTAAACACACTTCTATTTCTGCCTGGCATTTATTAATCCCGGCTTTGCCAGGATCCTTCCCTTCCTGCTTACCCTCCTTCACTTTGCATGGTCTTTAGCATTATCCTGTGTATGTCCATTGTCCATTATCCTATGTATGTCCATTAAAATATTAGTAAAAAAATAGTAGCAGTTGTACATAAGTAGATTTTTTGATCAGATCGCGGTCTTTGAAGTAAATGAAACTTTATTCAAATATACGTAATATAAGCACATTTTAAGACGATAACCCAACAAGCCATAAAATGAATCTACGTCCTTGTGAGATATAATTCAAATCCTTTTAATGTACGACGCAGGCTGTGACAATTTAATTATTAGTCAAATTCATGGTCGTTTGTTGAATGTCTTTTGAATTTGTTTCAATTCGCTTCAATTGCGATAATTGTTACTATCGCCCCAATTATTTTGAGAAGTCGCAGATTCCCTAGAGATATTTGGGGATAATTATCTGTTCGATCTAAAATCTGACCATTACTTAGTCTCAGGCAAAAAGAATGGGATAGAAGTAACCCTGGTTCTAGCTGGGGCTGGATTGAGGAACAAGGGAGCTGAAGTCCCTAAACTACCAAATTTATTGAGAACGATACAAATATTTAGGTTATATTTGTATAATTTGAAATTTAACAAACTCAACAAATATGCACGGTATAGTTTGTATTTTATTTTAATAGGTCAGCAAAAAAAATGGAGTGAAAAATGTAGATGACCTTTTAAAAACTAGGGCCTATTTTAAAAAATATTGAAGCCGGAATTAATATTATAAATATCATTTCCACCGCCCTGCCTTTAATATATAAAATAAAGTACATGTACATAAATAATAAAATTGTAACTGTTCCCTGTCTGTACATGCAAAATATTTGAACAAAACTATTATTGGGGGTCTTTATTAACCCAAAACAATGATTTTTAGAATTTTTGTCTCTTTGTCTGTGCATTTGTGCGCGCTAATCTCAGAAACGGCTTAACCGATTTGGGTGCGGTTTTCACTAATGTATTTTGGTAAGTTTCACTTAACATTTAGTATTTGTTTAATTTCAATTGGTTCATAAATAAAAAAGTTAACTCAATTTAAAGTATCACCGCTAGTGTTGAATGAACAAAATAATTATGCCTAAGTACTTTTATTGTAGAACCTCATCAGAATAATATAAGAAGTATGAGTAAGTTAAAAAAATAATAGAAGCAGTTAACAATCTGTTTATACTAAATCATAAATCTGTGGAAATTCTTCAACGATTACTTTGAAATTTGAATAAAAGTATGTAATGAGTACTATTACATAAAAGGCTTTCCATTTTACTGTAACTCGCCACTAAATATAATTATATAATTTAAATTTATTTTCATCTAAAATTTTCGCCCATTATATAACAAAATATGATACCGTGTTTCTGTCCATAAAAATATATTAAATGAAATCAAAAATTAAACAAAATATCGGATGGCTAAGAGATTTCTTCCAGTAAAACTTTAAATGTGAGAAAATTATCTCACGGTGTTTTCCTTTACTGTATTAGCAAGTGGTACTTTATCTCATATCATCGAATTCAGAGTTTAAATCCGCATTAACGCATATTCAAAGCGAGCTTACTCCCATTGGGCTTTTCCACTGCTTACAGACAAACAGGCAGATATTTATTATAGAAATTCTGTCTTTTTCAAAATAATAGGTATCCTTTAGATCATAAAATCTCTATATCTATACATATAATAAAATTCTGAGTCAAATCTGTACATTAAATATTCTTTGGAAAATCTTATTGAAATAGACATTATTATCGATACAGAGGCCGAATCTATAGTTTTTAGAATTTTTGTCTGCCTGTCTGTCTGTCTGTTACCGCATCACAGAAGAACGACTGGACGGATTTTGATGAAATTTGGTATGGTCATAGCTGATTATCCCGGTCAACATATAGGATACTTTTTACCGCAGAAAAATATCTCATTTCTGAGAAAAAATACAAAAACTGATTAGAATAAAAAAACGATGATACTATATACATTTTAGCAAGTTAACTTACTAAATATGACAAAAACTACTAAAAATAGTTAATCTTGAAAAAGTATATCAATAGCACTATTTTATTCATTATAAAAGTTATTTTAATGAATATTTATTTTTGTATTATTTAGATATTTGTCAATAGATGTCGCCATGTGTCTTTAAAATACGTAGTCTTAATTACAAAAAATTAAATGTACAAATTAGACGTTTCTATGATTTTATGAGAATTACTACTGAACTACCCGCGGCCCCGCCCTTGTTCAAATTATCAAAAAGCAATCTTTTTGGCTTTATAAATTAGTTACATCTATAGATACATTAAAATTAAACTAAACCGTATCTGTGCTTTAATATTTTTTGGAAAATCTTACAAAAAATCTTAAAATACACACTATCATCGCTAACAGGGTTATCGCTAAGGGTTTATAGGATCACTTAGTGGTCCATCCATCTGTCTGTTTTTCTCAGGAACGTGTGAAGGTATTATATAATAATAATACCTATACTTTATCTACGAGTAGTTAAATAACAAAAATGCAAGCAAATCTAGGAACGAAACCTATATACGGCTGTCTCAATGAATAAATTATTTCATGCTTTTCACAGTCGTTACTTCGTAATCTCCTTCGGATGTCATCTTAGTTTATGACAGACCTGGGACCGGATTTACTTTAACGACTGAATATTTTCTAATTTTTATTACCTGCTGTCGCTCTGGCGAATCACTGGCGATGAACTTTAGGCTGGAGGTTAATAGCTCTTATAAATTACTCTATTACTATATATACGAAATAATATACATACAGTTTATTATGTTTTTGATAAAAGGTCGAGCTGTCTGTATATAATCCATACTTTTCCATACTTTTTTTTAATATTATAAATGTGAAAGTGTGTTTGTTTGTTTGTTTGTACTTCTTTCACGTCGAAACAGAGTGACGGATTCACGTGATTTGTTGTGTGAAGATATTTGGAGGGATGGAGAGTGACATAGGCAACTTTTTGCCGCGGGAGATTATCTCATTCCTACGGGAAAATAAGTTATAAGACAACCAAAAAAATATTTATGGTCAGAATTACTTGACACTTAGTATTAATGCTCTTCTATACAATTAAATAAATACTTGTTTTAGCATTTTTCAAAATTTATCCTATAAGGGGCTAAAATAGGGGATGAAAGTTTGTATGAACCCGAACCTTTTAGAGTTTTTTTGTAGTTTAGCGCGAGCGAAGCCGCGGGTACTGCTAGTAATGCCTATAATTTATACTCATTGGAACACACCCAAATGAATCGACGGTAAGTCACCAGTATACATTATGTATTTATATATTGTATTCAGCACTTTTAACGTTTCACTGCTGGGCACAGGCCTCTCTTAAATATGAGGCCATAGTCCACCACGCTGACCAAGTGCGGGTTGGTGGACTTCAATTGTCTTGACTTTACATGCTTTGTTCTTTCAGACATGCAGGTTTCCTCACGATGTTTTCCTTCACCGTAAGAGAAGCAGTAATCATGTTGGAAATGATCACTTCGATATATTACTGCAATGTGCAAACATACGAGTTTGTATATGCGTAGATCATATTCGAAAAACTGCAGCCTAAAAAGGAAATTAGCAAGACTCGAGCCGTTAGTTTCTGAATTATAATCGCAACAGCCCCTCTGGGTGTCCGTATCGCTACAATTTTGCAAACAGCGCCGAAGGGACCGGTATATATGTCAGCAGTTCTCTTTATACATCGCTATATATGAAGATGGATACGCATTTATTTCTTTTATATATCAATATATGTTACCGTCAATACTCAGAACCAGTCAAAGGTAATTTTAATTGGAAAAATAGACAAAGGTAGTTTAGTGGCGGAAAACTAATTATAATTTTATTAGTTATAGTATATTAAGATAGTTTTAATTAAATTTATTAAAAAGATCTATTAAACTGTAGTAACGTTATATGTTGAGTAGAGACCCACCCGAGTGAAGCGAGGGTAAGTCGCTAGTCTATACATGTAATAAAATTGTAACTAAGCCGAATCTGTACATTAAATATTTTTTGGAAAATCTTATTCAAATAGACATTATTATTGATACAGCGGCCGAATCTATAGTTTTTAGAAATTTTGTCTGTGTGTCTGTTACCGCATCACGGAAAAAGCACTGGAGAGGTTTTAATTATATTTGGTATGATGATAGCTGGTTATCCGGGTCAACATATAGGATACTTTTTACTGCGAGAAAATATATCATCTCCGAGTTTATACTAAACAGAAGTAGGGACGAACCGGAGCAGAGCGAGGGTGAGTCGCTAGTAATATTATAAATGCATGAATTGTAGTTGCACCTGCCACTATCTAGCTTGCTAGACATTCTCTTATCATAATATATAAAATTCCCGTGTCACGATGTTGGTCCGGGATCAACTCCGAAACTACTTATGCAATTTCAACGTATTTTTTTTTCTAAGTATGTGATTTGTTCAAAATTAAAAGATAGGATAATTTTAATCCCGATTATTTACTTTTATTATTGCAAAATTAACGATTTTCATAAGTGTGCCTGTGGCACCACGCGTGGTCGAGTCTGCTAGTGGGAATAGGGATAAGTTTACTAATAACGCAACCACAGAACCACCAATCAGATCCAGTTTACTTGTTTTTTTTCAGAATTCTAAAACAATGTACATTTAGAATAACATACTCACAGTATGGATTTCATATATAAATTTGGATTTTCTAATAAACATACAATTCGACTGCACTAAAACCACATGAGTAAGTATCTCCACATCGACAAAGCTTCATACAATCGAGCAACGGATGGTACACAACATGTCGGAGCGGTGTGTACGTGATAGGTCACTGATAAACTCACGTACGCGCTACCCGTTGACAAATCCTTTTTCTGACTCGAACTGTTGACAATCTTAAGAAGAGAAAGGCAAAAAACCATACCCGCCTTACACCTATTAGGTACAATGTACATAATATCCTTATGTATTGTATTGTAATTTCTCCATTTTTAAAGATCCTAGTTAGCCTATAACTTTACTCAATAAATAGACTATAAAATATTAAATTTTTTTTAAACACTACTGGTAGTCCTTAGATTAGAAATTTTAAACCAATAAACAAACTTTCTCTACTGATTTATTACATTGTATGGATAGAGACTTTTAATATTGATGTATAAAGATATTTCTGTGGCGATGGAATATTTCAATATATCAGTAAGACAATTAATAAAAATAAATTAAGTATCATCATTAATATTTAAAAACTCAAGATACACAATTAGCGGCTCAAGAAAATAAAGTGCACCATTCGTAATTGTGCGCCTTTTTCAAATCTCTTTTATTCATTACTTATCGGATCACAAAATTAAAACGCAAGTTGTTTCGTTTAAAAAACAACTTTATGTGGAGTGCTTAAGTTCAAATTTGAGTTTAGACCATTAGGAGTTTAGATTTTTTAATTTTATTCTTTGGTTTGACTTAACGTCAAATGTCAACGACACTTTTTGAAAAGATATTTGTTATAGGAAATGTGTATATATATTTTTAATATACATGTACATCATTTTTTTTCTATTTTACGCTCATCTTTGACAACAGATATAAAAGCAAATCGTTAAAGGATTTTTGATTGAAATTTTTTATTTTTTTTTTTTCAATCCCTTCGCCGCTCTACTCCCAAGCGACCATATCGTAATGACTCTGGATCCTTTTGGGCCGAGATAAAAATAAATCGTCTAACTCTACCCAAAACAATTTTATTTCAATGACTTATTCGGAACTTGTAAATCTTTTAACGCCAACTTTTTGGTTTATATTTACTTAGCGAAATTGTTTAAGTATTTTCAGCCAATTCTCAGACTAGCGAATAATAAGCCGCAAATTCCTTAAATAACATGAGCATTCACTAAAAAAGAATTTTCATTGCTCTAAAATTGTAAGTAGGAAAGTATACTAAAATAATATTTATCTATTACAAAAATCGAACCCTTTGATGCTCTCTTTACCTAAGTTAAAAACGCATTCTTCATCAACATTTATACAACGCTATTATACTTCATTTAACTATACTTACCATTTAATATGATCATGGATTCAGCTATCTATATTTAATATAATAAAGAGGTACAATTTGTGAGTTTGTGAGACTGAGTTTGATGTTTTTGTGAGTTTGTGACGTTGTAGGGGGTAATCTCTGAATCTACTGAACCGATTTAGATGAAATTTGGTAAGAAGATAGTTTGAGACCCTGGGAAGGACATAGAATACTTTTTATCCCGGAAATTGGAAAAAAATGAAAATGGGGACGAAAGTTTGTATCGGGAATCAAGCTAGGGACGAACCCGAGCGAAGCGACGCTGAGTCGCTAGTCGAAATATGAAATAGCTAACCCAGACTCGATTAACATCCGCTACCCGAGTTGGATCGATCTAGTATTTCCTACATACTGGGGCCCTTCAGTTGAGGCAATATTACTGAGCCTAGTTACTGTTGTTTCGCTTTTTCAATATGCCGCATTTCATGCAGACGTACTCGTATAGTTCGGAGGCACTCATCTGTCGCATCTGTATGTATATAGATCACTTGAAGGTGGTCTTCCGTAGAACAAATCGTTAGGTTAGTTCGTTTAAGTGCAATATAATAAAGTTAGATAGGCTTTAACACAATATAGAAAAGATCATATTGCATTTAGCCTTTTTAATGTCTCACTGCTGGGCACAGGCCTCAATGTTATGGGGATCAGGCCATAGCCCACGCTGGCCGAGTGCGGGTGACTGAGCATGTCTTTCGAAAACTTGCTAGTTCTCTCACATGCAGGTTTCGTCACGATATTTTCCTTCCGTAATCCAAATAGTAATTATATTGAAAATGATTCGCACATAAGAATATAATAAGTGCAAAGCTAGTAATTTTAATATGCTTTACTTAGACTTCCAAACGAGCTTACCACTGGGCTACCATAGCTTAGCTAACAAAACAGAACATAAAAAAACATAAGAAGCAAAACGGTACAATAGAGGCCTTATCGCGAAGTCAGCGATCTCTTTCAACTCTAAAACGAAAAATCAAGGGATGTACAATTTCATATTCAAATATACATACATATATACTGTTATAGAGTTTGAAATCGGATCGTTTATCGGAAAAGAACGTCCTAACTAAAGTAATCGATTATATTATATTTTGGAGTTTGTGCCACGTCAATTGACGCTTGACGCTACGTCAAGTAATTATTAATTATGCACTACAAAAAACAACTTTGGCACGATAACATATTTCACTATGCTGCTTGTCTTTATTTACATAATAGCTTGCTTTATAATAAATAAGCTCTTTTTTAGCCTAAATCGCACATTATTTGCACTTCCTAAAAAAACAAACAAAAATATAAAATAGGGTACATACAGTAAGTAAAGAAACATCTGTATTTATAAAAGGAGACAGATCCTAAATAAACACCCATATATAGTAAATGTGCTGTTTGAAGTTTTTACCTCAACTAGTTACTCTATCTGGCTTTGTCTCTTTTCAGTCAATAATAATCTAAATGATATAAAATTATTTGTTAAAGTTCAATTAAAAAATTTATATCTCCTGAGACCATGATTGCTGTAAAGAATTCGAAAGAACCAAAAATCTAAATAAATCTGCGAAAAAATCCGAAAAGATAGTATTATTTACAACAAATTGAATAAAGTTAATTTCAATTTTATTTTATTGTAATATAGAACTGGTCAAAACGAATTAAATGAAGTTTTATTAGCATAAGAGTTTTATTCACTTCATGGGCATATCATCAAATAAGCTCCATAGTATAAGTTATCTTATAATTTTTTTAGGGTCATACACGTACAAATTGACAGAAAGAAATATAACAGTTCTAAACACATTAATTTCCCATCTATAACGTCTCAAGCATCCCCGTATCCCTAAAATATTCTAAATGCTTTCATGGAAAAAAAAATTCGTAGATACACTTGTTTACTTTGGAACCGTCTGTACGACCCTTGTCAATTTGTAATCAAGTACGGATAGAAATTTTGATTTATTCATTCCTTTTCTAAATAGTAACTTACTTCTTACATCAAACAGAATACTGATGTAGAAAAGAAGTTTTCCTTTTGGACTTAACAACTTTTTGTTTGCACTGTTTTTGACAAAATAATTTGATTTGTTATGTTTAGTATTAAACTATTATTTGAACTTGACCTTTCTTCGCTCAATTAATCAATCGAATTCTTAAGTATCTTATATGTCTCAATGTAATGTCTTACAGAAACTATTTGGTATTATAAATAGAAACTTTAACAAATTGAAAAAACATACCAATTCGTTGAAACAGAAGGCAGAAATAGCAAACGTATTATATTGTCATAGGTTTATCTATAACTAGCGGACTTACCCTTGCTTTGCTTGGGTGAGTGCCTACCCTACGTGCTACTCTACTACGTGCTAGTCTTTCTATACCAGGGTTTCCCAACCTTTCTTCTGTTGGGCTTCCTCGGATTATAAAAAATATTTTCATGTACTCTTAATTTCTTTGTTATATAATAAAACACATTATTTTTATGATTTTTATTTATTTTAAATTTAAGTTATACAAAATAAACTCTATTTACGCTCCTAGAGGCGTACCACTGGTTGCGAAGTCCTGTTCTATGCATTGAAGCAGTGATTTCATCTAAACACAAATAGCCATGGAGTAACAAGCATAGACACATACGCACACACGCAACAAGCTTTCACGCATTTAGTTTCAAATATAAATTATTATATTCAAGTAGATTTAAATTATGTGTATGACAACCGGAGGACGCAAAAAACCAAAGTCTTTACTTAACCTGGGAAACAAAAAAAACAAATTCCTTTAAAACAAAAAAAAATCCAAATCGGTTCAGGTGTCTTCGAGTAATCGGTAAACATACATAAACAAAAAGATTCCGACGAATTGAGAACCTCCTCCTTTTTGGAAGTCGGTTAAATATAAAAATTTATAATTTTTATTGATACTCTTACACAAATTGATTCCTATAATTTTATATCATTATTTTCTTTAATATAATTACCAAAAATGATATGAAATTAATAAATATTCTGAAAGTAATAAAATGATAAACCACTTTAAATTCCAAAGCACTAGTCTTATAAGAGTTTCATAAATCCATTGCCTTATACAATATCAAAATGCCTTACAACGTTTTCGCGAAAAATTAAAATATCCCAAAAAAAATTAGGTTGCGAACAAAACTTCTAAATTATAAAGGCAAATTACAGCAATATTGTTCTAAGTGCCGCACGAAATGACCGGTTATTAAAAATTGATGGGACTACTTTATAATTTTATGTGACGTTAATGTGATTTAGAATATCGTTAGGCGTTACTCGAGTTCGCTTAAGCTCGTTCTGCTTATAATTTTTGTCATTTTCCATTTTAACCGACTTCAAAAAATTGTGGATATTTTGTACATTACTTTTTGAAGTTATACTTCTTTTGTCGCGTTTGGAAAAAAATATGGGAGTAAAATTTTTACGATGCTCGCGCACACCGACAGCCGAAAAGGCGACATGATGAGGTTTGCTGCATTACTTTTACAAATAGGGAGTTGTGTCATACGGGATGAAATCTTTAGCTATTTTTGGTCTGTTACACCATAGAAGTATAACTTCTTACGTGCGTACATAAATAAGTACACACACACGTTTTTTTTTATTATGAAGTAATTATTATTAACTAAGTAGCGAATTTTCCTCGCATCGCTTGGGTGTGACCCTGCGTATCTTCTGTATTTATTTAAGTATATCTGTGTACTAATATGTAAAGTTAATGAGTTTGTTTGTTTGAATGGACTAATCTCTATCCAGAGACTGGTCCAGTTTCAAAAATTCTTTTTCCATTACATGGCCCATTTCTTGAGGAAAGTAGTAACTGTTACAACGTATCTAAGGCCGATTCCGAGCGAAGCTGGGGTAAGTCACTAGTTATTAAGAAAAGCCTTTGTGTATTCTAGGTAGTCTTAAGGTATATTTAGCACCAAAATTCGCTCAGCTGTTTAAGCTGAAGAAATGATAAACAATTTAGTTTAATAAGGAGCACTGACTTCAAAATTACATTAAATAATAGTATTCATTTCATGGGAGAGACTGAGATTTTAGACGTCTCAAAAGTTATTATTTAGTTTTAGTGATAGCCATTAATAACAAAGATGTATTTAATAGATTAAAAAAAAACAAAATTAATCCGCGAAAAAATCCAAAAAAAATTCAATTGAGTAATAATATAGTATCGTGTAAATAGCCAAAATCAACACAATACAAAATCAATTAAAAATGAACATAACTGATACGCTTTGAAGCCTTAACAATGATTAACAAGAAAAAAAAAACTTTCATTTTTCTTAATTTTTTATACAATAGCGATATAATTGTAAAAAAAATCCAGGTCCAAAAAAAAATAGTATTAAAAAAATGTCATACCGATACGGATACGGTGACTTCAAAGTATCATACATAGAAAAATGGCGACTTTAGTTTGTAGCGACAAAATCACTAATCGCTCTGTTATGATAATACTTTGACGTCATATTCGGTCTGACCAATGGCGTGCGTTTCAACTACTTTGAATTTCTCACCTATATTTGAATTTTTAATAATTATTTTCTTAATCAAAAAGAAATTAGGATAAAACATATTGATATAGACTTAATTAAAAAGCAATAAAGATTATAAAAAAAATATTTCACCTATATTTAAATCACACGCATATTCCCGATTAACAATTGAACATCTCCAGCTTTTTAAAATCAGTAAAATAGATTAAAAAGTATCAATAAACAATTATGTATGAAAAGAATACACTTTGCACTCCGTACGAGCCGAAATAAAGCTGAAAGTGAAATCTACACGTATTCGTTTTATAAATCATGTAACTCTGATTTACGTCGGTATATCCATTTTATATCATACCTTCGCACTGCTAGGATTGTATAAAATACTCATAAAACGTTTACCTTCTATGGCGCAATGGAGGCTGTTTGGTACCGGGTTCGAATCTGTTTGAAGCAAATATTTGTACAGATATCCATACTAATAATATAAATGTGAAAATGTGTTTGTTTGTTTGTCCTTCTTTTACGTCGAAACAGTATGACGTGATTGGACAGGATTGGCGTGATTTTTTGTGTGGAAATAGTTGGAGGACTGGAAAGTGACATACTTGTAGGATACTATTTACCGCGGGAGATTATTTCATTCCCATGGGAAAACATGTTTAGATTTTTTTTCTAATTTTAGCACGAGCGAAACCGCGGGTTCTGCTAGTATCTAATATGTTATTATCTTCTACATGAGTACTAGTAAAATTCGTATTTGCATAGTGTTGAACGTTATATGAAATAAAAACTTTTAAAGCTTTCAATGTTACTTTCCTGTAAGCTCCCAAAAGTTAGTCAATTGTCAGTAAAAGTCCTTTTAAGACCAATTAGTACCTTGACCAAGAAGATAAAACCTTATATGTACATATATAAGCCATGAATACTTTTTTTAGGATAAATAGCAGCCAAGCTACTTTTCATTTCAATCGACTATTTGGCTTTATAAAGTAGACTCATAGACAGCATCTACCTTTCGCTATATGCATGAAAAAATGAAACTAGCAAAGACATGGGCGGATTTATAAAATTAGCTCCATACTATACTAATATTATAAAGAGGCAGAGTTTGTTCGTTTGTTTGTTTGTTTGTTTGTTTGTTTGTTTGTTTGTTTGTATGTTTGTTTGTTTGAACGCGCTAATCTCAGGAACTACTAATCCGATTTGAAAAATTCTTTGCATTTGATAGTTCGTTTATTGAGGAAGGCTTATAGGCTACACATCATCATGCAACTGCCCAAGAGAGTGAAGCAATAATCATAAATATCAACAAATCGGGCAGACTTCCAAACATTATAGTAAAATTATATAAATATTACATAAATACATAGCCAATGTACAACGTAAAGCCAAAGAGGTTTTTTTTAAAATTAAACGCGGGCGAAGCCGCAAGTTTTGCTAGTCCGGTATATAACGGGATTTATTTTATTTTTGGCATGTAACTAATTACCAAAAATAATCACGTTAACATCAATATCAAACAATATTTGCTGAATTCGTGTTGCTGTCCTTTTAACATTTATTCTTTTGAGAACAAAATCGTCTTTAAAATAATTTTTCCGCACTTAAGCATATCTTATCGTAGATATTCATAAAAAACATAAGCTCCTATTGAGTCTGTACCTCTTTTTTAAAGTTCACAATTTCATGGGTTTTAATGTAAAATAAAAGCAACATCTCCTCATAACATCAGCTATATGCCAATGAAAGTCCCGGAAAAATCGGTCCAGCCATTTCGGAGATTAGCTGGAATAGACAGAAAAATACACAAAAATTTTTAAATTTTAACTACCGTATATAATTTCATAAGCATTATTAGTAAAAAGCTGTTATTTTGACATTATAAGCAGACACTTCCATTTTATTTATTTTTGTACATATAAACTCATCTAAATATCGAACTATGTAGTTATCTGACCGTAAATATTAAATATAATAATATCAGATATAATAAAATTCTAACTGAGTTGAATCTGTACATTAAATATTGGAAAATCTTATTAAAATAGTCATATTATATATTTATATATTATTTATTGGTAAAAAGGCCGAATATTATAGTTTTTAGAATTTTCGTATGTCTGTCCCTCTGTCCGTCTGTCTGTCTGTCTGTCTATCCGTCTGTCTACCGTCTGTCTGTCTGTCTGTGACCGCATCACGAGAAAACCACTGGATAGATTTTGAAGAAATTCGGTATGAGGATAACTAGTTATCCGGGTCAACATATAGGGTACTTTTTACTGCGGGAAAATATTTCTTCTCTGCGAAATCTTGGTACACCAAACGTTAAAACGTAACTAGTGTCGCTAATATTAATTTTAAAACAAATTATATATAATAATAAAAATTTTAAATGCAAAAAATCTAATTAATGCTTGACTGTACCGAATTTAATTCCTAGTAGGAAGTAAAAACATCACTACACATGTTCCAGCCGCGCTATAAATCAGAAATCTTTGATTTACAGCATGATGTACGGTTCCACTCCCATTTATTTATATTTCATTGTACTCCGACGTTTGGTAGGTTTAGTAATGTCATGGGTTTCGCTTATGTTCTATGTTTAATATTGTAAAATTTGATTTATACCTGCATATACATACATATAATTAGATTTATCTTTTTTGTATTTTATTTTTTCTCTTTCCTAATGTTTTATCGTAAACACAAATATAAGAAAAAACAAGAAACTGTCAATAATAAACATCTATCTTAGTATCTATACATGTAATAAAATTCTAATGACTGCGTCGAATCTGTACATTAAATATTTTTTTGAAAATCTTATTGAAATAGTCATTATTATCGATACAGAGGCCGAATCTATAAATTTTAGAATGTTTGTCTGTCTGCCTGTCTCTCTGTCTGGGAACGCATCACGAGAAAACCACTAGACAGATTTTGATAAAATTTGGTTTGGTTGTAGCTGGTTATCCTGGTCAACATATAGGATACTTTTTACTGCGACAAATATCTTATCTCTGAGAAATCTATACTAAACGTTAAAACGTAACTAGTCTACATATAAATAAGCAAAAACAAAACATTTCAGTGCCTTTCTCTCCTCTGCTTGTCTATCAATATTCTTTTTTTTTTGTTTAGTGGCTATTGACATGCTTTAGTATTATCAATAAAAAAAAATATGGTCGTAGGACCACTGGACGAACACTGGTGTAAATTAAAGCTGTTACCAATCATTATCCACTGCTAGTCTTATTTTTGGATTCGCTCTATGTGACAACGTAAGTAAGGCGGAAATTACAAAGTATCGAATTATTTCATTACGAGCCCCCATGCGCTCCACTAAATTGCTCAATAACAATATCAATTAATCAATACAAATTACTCGTACGTTTGCCTCAATCTAGAATCGAACGTGCTACTCAAAAAAGCAAGCAGGAAATTACTCTAATTATAACACTACATGTTCCTATAAAATATATTGTCAAAAATAACAGTTTAATACTAGAAACGCCAAGTTAAAAAGTTAAAATGTATCAACTCTCATATAATTCACTCCGCGTGATATTATTTATTACGCACTACAGTTCTATATTTTAGTAATTTATTGTTTGCGAAGAGATTTTTAGAGAAATTCTGCTTTTACAGTTTGAAAAATCATTTCCACGGTTTACTTTTTTTTTAAACTGTTGAGGAAAGCGAGTTATGGGCTTAAGCCATCAAAATCATTATATTTTAATATTAAGTGAACAATTCCTGTATTTAAGTATATAAATTTATTTCGTGTATCTTGGAAACGGCTCTAACGATTTACATCAAATGTTGTATTTAGATAAGGTTTTGCTTTATAAGTTTATCTATATAGGTATCTTCTTAAAAAAACACAAATTTTGATACTTTTGCAAAAAAGTTGTCCAGATACAATAAAGAAAATGTGCACGAAAGATGGATAGGGGAAGAAAGTGTATTTAAATTCTCAAAAGGATTTTTATATAGGGCATGAAAATATGTACGGGAGGTTAGTCATTTTTAAAATTAGAAATGTGTTAAGAAATGTTAAACCTCTATTGATATTACCAATAGAATCCGATATGAATTGTAAAAAGAATATAAACTTTAAAAGAGTATAATGTATATACTCATTATCAAATGTATATATGTATGTATGTACGTCCATTTGCAAATTACTTATTTTATTAAATAATTATTATTATTGAGATTTACGATTAACCAATTATAATTAATATAAACGAGTGTTCGCCCAGTAGTCGATAATTGACCATAATCAATAAATAAAAAAAAACTGTCTCCAAAATTTTTAAATTGGTAACACTAAATTTCGTCATAACTACAAACGAGAAAAAGGTACTGAACTATTTCATCTCTGCCTGTTTGTATATAGATTATAAAGAATTTAGCAAATCATTTCGTAGAATTTATCAAATAATTTCATAATAACGCTACATATAAAACAGCATTAGGTTTACTTCAGTCGGAAATCCCAAATCACAGTAAACGCTCAGACATTGTATATCCACATTGCGCTAAATACTCTTATAACCGTTATGAATAATTGTCTTCGAACGAGGCTTGAACGCGCGTCCTCCGGCGTAGAGACGTCCTCCGAAAACTGCTCTAGGCGATCATCAAACTTGCAAACACTACAACACAAGTTATTTCTGACCCTGTACAATGACCATCGACCATCTGGCGTCATATTAACCTGTTATTATTTGGAGTAATGATGGAATAGACAAAACTATAGAGTTACATTGAATTTAAAAGTTTTAATATCAAGATTTTTGTCGAAAACCTAAAAACAAAAAAAACTTTTTCTTGTATTATTAAAGGAAGATATACTTTTAGTAAATTTTGCAATATCATAATACATGATACATTCTCTACTAATTTTTTATTGAGAAATTGAATACATATATATATAGTATATAATAAATATACTTTCTAACTTAGTAGGTATAAACTCTTTGTACTTTTTAATTTTTATTAAAAAAACTGCGTTAATAAAACTGAAAATGTATTCTTTTACAGTCAAAAGAGTTTAATGATACAGTAAGCTACAGCCCTGTATTTGATATGTACAGTATTATATAATATCTTATGTCACTCAATCAACTAAGATGAATCTGAAGACTCATATTTTTTACAAGAGATCCTAAAATAAATCTGTATATAAATATTATAAATGTGAAAGTTTGGGAGTATGGATGTTTGTTACTTTTTCACGCCATAACGGCTAAACGGATCTGGATGAAAGTTGGTACAGAGATAGATTATAATCTGGAATAACACATAGGCTACTTTTTATTCCAGAAAATATAAGATTCCCGTGGGATAGGTTCGTTTTTGTATTCCTAGAGGCGAACCCGAGCGAAGCGAGGGTGAGCAGCTAGTATAATAATATCATAGTAAAGTTAAACAAGTAGTTACTTATATAAAATTCGTTATATAAAATAAATAATTAAAAAAATCGTATTTCATGTGTTCTACTCCATAGTCGTCTTTGTCGTACGCACTGCAGAATATTCCGGCGATTATGAAAGTGAGCTTATGAAGTAAAGCTCTCATCAGAGACCTTTTGACCTTCTAATTTAATTTTATTATTTTTCACAATATACCTATTTTGTAAGGCTCAGTTTTGTACGAAAAGTGCCTTATTTTCTAGGTTATTCTTTTCTTAACAAAATTTATTTAAGTATGCTACTGTCATATTCGAAAGTTATATGTGTGTATATATGTTGGTACGTCACATAGAAACGTCTGGACGTATAGACTATGACTTTGACTAAATTATAGGCTAGGTTTAGTATATAGAAGTCGTCAGAGAAAAGCGAGGGTAAATCGCTAGTTAAATAGATTTTGCTTGCCTTATTGTATTTTTAAAGACCTTTTAAGCAAGATGATATTATTTTTAACTTACAGTATCATTATTAAATCACGCTTATATTGGAGTATTAATCTCGAAATTTAAGGTTTCCCAACCTAAAAGGTTCCGACGGACCCTATTACTAATAAGCTTACACTGTCCGTCCATCTGACTCTCTACCGATTTTTCTGCTCTATTTTAAAGCTACAGTTTTATCTTGTGATCCGTATGTTTGTATGTACGATAGTTTGTTGACATTTTTTACAGAACTTGTGTATTTTGTAGTAAGGAAAATATAAAAGTTAAGGGAGCGCTTGTTGCAATAATCATGTTTTAAGGTTTTTGTTCTAGGCCAAACGTTAGTTCTTTTTAATATACTACCACTTGATAATACGATGAAGTAGAACATCTTGAGGAAACGTGCATGTCTAAGAGAACTCAACTAGCTTCAAAAGTGACGTGGAAGTCCACAAGCTCGTATTTAAAAAGCGTAATGACTGATGGGCAATGGCTTGATTGAAGGGAGCCTGACCTATACCTTATTAACGTATTATTTTCATAAATAAGTAACGATAAATATATGTAGGAATGATTTTTATTTCTTTTTGACGTTTAGCTCAGAGATGAGATATTGCCCCGCAGTAAAAAGTATCCTATATGTTGACCCGGATAACCAGCTATCAACATGCCAATTTTCATCAAAATCCATCCAGTGGTTTTTTCGTGATGCGGTTACAGACAAATATAGATTCGGTCTCTGTATCGATAATAATGTCTATTTTAATAAGATTTTCCAAAAAATATTTAATGTACAGATTCGGCCTAGAATTTTATTATATATATAGCTACGTGACTGAATGACCGGATCAAGTAGATTAGTACGTTAGTTGTTAATTTTCTGTGGATATGAAATGAATGTGTGAATGAACTAGCGAGAGGTGAGAGTGACAGGGGATTCGGAAGGGCATTCAAGGACGGACTGTGATTGAAGTCAAATGTATTTTAATAAATAAATAAATATTTTGGGACATTAACACACAGCATCATCTAGTTCCATGGTTAGCTACAAGGTTTGTGTTATGGATACCAGATAGTTGATACACTACACGTATATAACTTTAAATACAATAAATATAAACACCCATGACTGGAGTACAAACATTCGTGCTCATCACACAAATGAATGCCCCCAACGGGAATCGGACCTGCGACCGCTGGCACAGCAAGTAGGGTCATTACAAACTGAGCCAAAAGTGTCGAAAATAATATGAAATATGAAAAATAAGATTGCAAAGAAGTTAATAAAGAAGTTTATTTCATCTCAATTTTTTTTTGCCTGGTCTAATATATTTATAGGATAAGTAGGTATTATATAAATAAACACATAAAATATGTTATATGTATATCTTTTAAGTAAATCTGATCGATTTTCCGTTCTAGATTGCATATCTGATGGCAAATAAAACATGTGAGACATTTATTTTAGCTCTTTTCAGACTTTGCTCTTCTGTTGCTTTGAATACGTACTGTATTAGGGTTGAAACTATTTTCATATATAATTAGAATAATTCTTACCCAAATATATTATTAATATTAGGTGGTGTAGTGGCTAGCAAGTATGGCTGCATATCCAGAGATCGTAGGTGCGAGACCCGGTTTGGGCCAAGTTTAATTATTGAGTCTTTCTGATTAGTAAGCCTCAGTAACAGCCCGGAATAGGGAAGGTAGCGGCGATTCATCCCCGTAACTCAGAGAGCACGTAAAGCCATCGGTCCTGCGCCTTAACTCTCACTGGTCGTGTCCAGTAGTCATCGACCTGGGATTCGAACCCAGGACCGCCAAATATGAAGCCGTACATTCTAACCACTACAATAGAGGTAGATATACTACATATATGTATACAATATATAGTAAATAAAAAATACGTATATAATAATTTGAATTTCGTTAACCACTGAAAAGTAAGCTCCATTGTTTATATGAATGAGTAACTAATAAATAATAATTAAGAGTACTCTACATTTTGAAATTAGTTTGCTTATTAGTTCTATTGATAGATAATTACGCTGATATTGTTTAGATTTGACGGAACATTATCGCTACTATTTAAATGGATAGTCGACTAGTTTATCGATCGAAATATATATGTGTGTGTATATATATATATACATATATATTTCGATATATATACATATAATATATATAATATATATATAAAACTTCTATAGGCAGGTTTGGATGGGGAGTAAATTCATGTAAGTCGTCATCGACATGGTCACGTGACGTGTTAACGCTAACACTCTAGAGTGTCGATAAATGTCAAAACCACAAAAAAATTAAACAGTTTTAATTGAAGATCAAACAATTAATTTGAATATCCAAAAATAACAACTGTTTGTTTATAGTTTAAAGGTTTCACTTCTGTCGGCGGTCCTCATGACTGCTTTTTTTATTTACTTTTTTACTTATTATTACTTTTATTTACTTTTTAGCACATCAACCATATGTAATTCCGAGGAAAATATTTAAGTATATCAAGTGCTGGCTTATGTCTGTGGTTTCGCTTGTTTTGATACTACCTTCACTTACGTTAATTAAATATGACTCCTGCCCACATGAAGACACGTACGAGAAACTAAATCTATTTTTTTACCGACTTCATAAAAAAGGAGCTTATTAATTCGACACGTATGCACTCGTATGTAATATTATTTTCATTTACTAAAATATACAAATAGACACAAATTAAAAAAAATTAAAGCCATTTTTTTTTAATAAAAATGGGCTTACTCTTGACCTTCATCTTAGCTCGAAGGTATAGATAAGGTCTATGATCTAGCGTGTTTGCCCAGGAGAAGCCTGTTAACACGCACCTTAAATAGTTTCAGGTTGTACGCACTCGGAAAAACAGACACAGGCAAGGCATTCTATTTCTTGGCAGTGCGCATTATAAAAGATGACGAATAGCGCTTAGTACGAGTGGTCGGAATATCAATCAAAAAAGGGTGATATCCTGCAGTACGTGTGGTGTTCTAATGGAAAAATGGAGCTGGTGGTATGACACCATGGAGCTCGTGGGCACACTCCCCGAAGTACAGTCTGTAGAAAACCGACAGACAAGCTACCTGACGACGGTGTAATAAGCTGTGAAGCTTAGTCACCAGCACTAAAATAACCATTAAAAAAATAAAATCCAATTACATGTATTACCAACCCTGACACTTAGAGTACATGTGACTCGAGTTTAAAGTGAAAACTGAATATACACTCAGTGAAATATTGAAAATTATTCTTTTGTCTCATATTTATTTACTGTCAACTTCAAGTGACTCACCTATGAAGGTACGGGTTCGATTTCCACTTTATGTTATTTATGTGCAATAATTTTTTTCATGTATTCAGATCTTTTTAAAGTTCCATTGCTGAGCACGAGTTTCCTTTCAATACGAGGGAGATCAAGGTATAGTCCACCACACTGGCCAAGTGCAGAATGGACTTGCTAGATTATCTCAGACATGCTCACTTTACACTTGGTACAATCAGTCAAAAATACCCCACGGCCTTAAATTTGAAAACGCGTCTAAAACCCACCAATCCTAAAAGAACGTTTTTACATTCGTATGTATTCGTATCATTTTTTACCTTTTTTAACGTTGGTAAATGTATTTACGCATACCACCTTTAACAGTTCAAAAAGAATTATGAATATCGGTTCACATTTACAAGGAAACGCGAAACATACACAAACAAACATATACACGATTATGCTCCTCCTTTTTAGAAGCCAGTCGAAAACAACATTTTTTTTAAATGACATAAAGAATTATAGCGACGACACGTTTAGCTCAGTTTGTAGAGAACCTCCTTGCCTTGTCAGCGGTCGCGCGTTCGAGTCCCGCTGGGGGTATGCATTTGCACGAATGTTTGTACTCCAGTCATTTGTGTTGTTTATGTTTATAATATGTATGTTTTTAAAGTTATATATGAGTAGTGTATCAACTATCTGGTATGCATAACAAGCCTCGTAGCTTACGATTGAACTAGATGGTGCTTTGTCTTTAAATGTCTCAATGTCCCAATATCTATAGTAATAAATGGAGAGCCGATTTTTTTGTTCGGTTATACTGCGATAACTACTGAACCGATCGGAATAATACTCATACCATAAGATGTAGCGTGTTTCGGAGAAGGTTTTAGTATATGATATATTGGTGATTAATGTACTATGCGGGCGGGCCGCAGGAAAACGCTAGTTATTATATATTATATGTCCCAATTGGCTGATTAATATGGTTTACTTATAACTTGCCCATCGCTATACATTTGATCTATTTTTATGAGACAGTAGTGTTATAGACAGTAGTAGACCTTTCAAAGCTTAGATTAGTTAGACGATTTTTTACAGAATATCTGTTGCAAATGTCCTAACAAATAGCAAGAACAAAAAGTAATTAATTAAGTGGAGTTGTAAGACTGACTCTTATTCTACTCTTATTCTCTATTATTTATTATTTATTGTTTAAAACATTATAAAGATATTTATTATATATATTTTGGTGGATTTCTTTGTACCAGTACCTATATATTATGTTATATGATCGCTGACTGTGGACATGTTTCACTATGACGTATAGTTCGGAAAAATTCAACTTCTAAAGATAAAATTGTAATTGAATAATGGCACATTAATCTTACTATATATATATATATACATATATATATATATATATATATATATATATATATACATAAATTGAAGTTCTGAATAGAATCTGTACATTAAATATTAAATATTTTTTGGAAAATCTTATTGAAATAGTTATTATTGTCGATACAAAGGCCGAATCTATCGTTTTTAGTTTTTTTTTATCTGGCTGTCTGTCTACCTGTCTGTCTGACTAGGAGGGAACGCATCACGAGAAAACACTGGACAGATTTTGATGAAATTTGAGATGACTATAGCTGGGTATCCGGGTCAACATATACGACACTTTTTACTGCGGGAAAATATCTCTTCTCTGAGAAATCTATGCTAAATGTCAAAACGTGACGTGACGGAGCGAGGGTGAGTCGCTAGATCAATATAAAATCTTATTTATTGGTACAGACATTATAAAGTTATTTCGATAGATTTCTTTGTACCAGTATATTGTTATATGATCGTTCATTGTGGACATATTCCACTCTCAAGTATAGATAGAAAAGTGCAGAAATTCGGCTTTTAAAGATGAAAATTTAATTGAGTAAATTGTATCGTTTTTGTACATAAGCAAAACCAAGACAGGTTACTGTTGTTGTATATATAAGTATACATGAATATTATTTTCTCTGTATAGGTATACTCATGTCACATAGCACTCCGTCACATTATACCTAATCGAACAATAGACGGCGAATAATATCAAAGGGCGATCGAGTGACATGTACAGAGTAATTTATGTACAGAGTTTCTAAATATAGATAATATTATAAATATTCGTAAAAAAGAAATGTATGAAAAGGAGAACAGAGCTTTATTTTTATTGCCGTAATGGTCATTTTTATATTTATCATTAGTAACAGTCAATATTAAAAATAATTATTAAAATATATCGAAACATGTCTAACGTCAAATAAATTGTATAATACAAAAACTGAGAAAGTAGCTTAATTTTTAGCTTAAGCGAAGTGTCATAAGAATCGAAACACCGTAGACACAAAAATCTCCTTATTCTCGGTCATAAAAAGCAATGTCGAAGAGTAACAAAGAAACAAACACACTCATATTTTTAATTAATAATACCAATATCGGACTACTACTATAAATACGAAAGTTTTTATTTATATATTTGTGTGTATGTATGTTTGTTACTCTTTCACGCTGAAACGGCTTGACAGATTTGGATTAATTTTAGTAAACATAGGCTACTATTAAATACCTAGGGATACACCCAAACGAAACAGGAGCAAATCGCTATTCTATATAATATTTTTTTTAAGTGAAACTTCTTTAGAATCGTTGTGATTTGAAATTTGATGAAACGGATATGCAACACTAAAAAGAAACAAACAGATACACATATAGAATTAAGCCGGTGAGAGAATGAGATAAAACACATTGCCATGTTGCAATGGTAACCGTTGTTATTGTCTGACAAATATATAATATTATATTCTCTCCGTATATGATATTTAATAAATACATGATTGTAATATGTCTAATATGCCTTATTTAATTATTTATTTGTTTTAATTTAATTGCGATATTTGAAAAGGAAGTTTTACTTCAACCGCGCGTAAAGGTTCCTCTGTACTTAGCTACTCTACGCAATAACTGTGTACACTGTCACAGTTTGTCAACACGCCAACTACTGAGCGTACTTCACTTTACTGCTGAATATGAGAAGGTTCTCGAGTCCACCTACTTTGTATTTCAGTAATTGAATTGATAATTAATATTTTAATAGTTTTTATCCAGTTTCTTGCGGTGTAAACAATTATAATAATTTCTGCTCTTTGCTTTTAAAATGTATCAAATATCTAAATAGCATGCTGAATATCAAAAGCTGGATCATTTCTACAAACTACTATAAAATCAATTGAATTAGACCAAAAAATGTTTTAAATATTTTTTTAAGGAATTGGTATTATTTTTGTTTTATGTATTAGTATTATGCTATTTAGAGGCACAGGCAAACACATATAAAGTTTAGAGTATAACACAAACACTAAATTTATTTTGAAAAGTAAGAACTTATCCCGGAACGAACCCACCATCTCTTATTCATTTTCATTATGCAGTAACTCCACTGAGTCGGACGTACTTAAGCTACAAGTTAAGTCGCTTCGTGGCAATCCGCCAAATACCGATATTAGATCTAAGATCACATTATTATCATATGGCACTATAATTTATTTGAAATCTAGCTTTTACACCAAACTTTGTCCGCATAAGTTTAAAAACTTCACGTTTAAGCAACATTCATTTATAGCCTTTTCTCGCAACACTCAGGCTTTTCAAAAACTCTAATAATAATGAAGCTTTCCCCTCTGTGTCTATCCCACGGGATACGTAATCTCATTTGATGGACCAAATTAATGAATAACAACTCACAAACGTCCAATTTAAGTAGGTAATAGCAAAACGATTGGTTAAGAGTGTAAAGGTATCTAATTGTATCTTGTATTCAACAATGTTCTTGAAGTTATACTTCTTTTGGCACGTTTGGAAAAAATATGAGAGTAAAATTTTTACGATGCGCGCGCACAGCAACAGCCAAAAAGCGACATGATGAAGTTAGCTATTTGTTGCCATGGTAACCGTTGTAATTGACTGACAAATGATATATATTATTTCCTTAAATGATATTCTATAGATAGATATATGATTGTTCATTGTAGTATGGCAAATATGCCTTATTTAATTATTTATTAATTTATCGTTCCTTTTACAAACAGAGATTTGTGACATACGAGATGAAATTAACCTCTTATAATAAACCCTCGACGCAAAAACGACGGGGTGTTATAATTTTTACGTGTGTGTGTGACTGTCTGTTACATCGTAGCTCTCAAACGGATGAACCGATTTTGATTTTGTTTTTTTGTTTGAAAGGTGAATTAGTCGTGAGGTTCTTAGCTATGTTTTATGAAGATCGGCCCGAGATGATAGGGGTTTCTTAAATTTTAATTTATTTTTAATTTAACGGTTAATTTCATTAACTTATTAAACTAATCTTATACCGTTATCATAGTATGACGTTACAGGAGTCATAATCGTTATATGTAACGAGCTCACGCCTATACGACTGGTGATTGACCCACTAACATACTTTTAGATGAACTTTATAAATAAATTGCTTCAGCTTTTGCGGAATAGGTAGAGAACATGGAAAGGGAAACCCACTACTTCTTTTCCCATGTTTATTCGTCCTACTTTTAAATCTACTTTTATAATATTTGTATTTTTGTAACGAATAAACTCTAAAACTACTGTGTTGAAGATAGTTTGAGACCCTGGGAAGGACATAGGATATTTTTTGTTCTAGAAATTATCCCTTAAGGGGGTGACAATGGGGATGAAAGTTTGTATAGGGAATCAAAATTATGTATAAATGTGAAAGTTTGTGTGGATAGATAGATGTTTGTAACTCTTTCACACCAGAACGACTGAACGGATCTCGATAAAATTTGGCATAGAGATAGATTATAGTCTGGAATAGCACATAGGTTACTTTTTATTCCGGGAAAATTTACAGTTCCCGTAGGATAGATTTTTTTTAGGGACGAAGTACTTATATATAAAAGCGAAATACCACTCACTGATTAATCACGAAATCTTACAAAGTATAAATGTTATAAGAATGATATTCGGCAGGTAGATTACACATAGGGAACTTGTATCCGCTAAGAAAGGATTTCTGAAAATTCAATCCCTTAAGGAAAAAAGGTGTTCGAAGTTTGTATGAAAATTGGTTAATTTAAATATACGCGGGCAGTTTTCATACAAATGAATGTTGGGTGATGGTCCTCAACTTCGCTTGATCATATTAAATTCTCTTAGTTTTTAGGAAATTTTGATACAGAACTTCTATCGCCACGGTACATAAAGTTTTGTAGCAATGCCAATTTTACCTTAAACGGCTGTCGAACTTAATGAAAGTTAACACACAACTTCATTTAAGAAAATAATCATTAAAATCTAACCTATAGTCTCTTAAAGAGCTATTTTCTAATCAATTTATTTTTGAGTTTGATTTTTTTGAGTCACCACCACTGTCAATGTATTCAACTCGCAACCCATGAGGGAAAAGACTTCAAGTCAGTCTACACAAGGTCCTATTACTTAAAGCTAGTAAAACTCAAATCAATTGTGTAAATCTTGGAAGGAATAAAAAAATATTATATTTTATACCATTACTATAATGCGAATTTATGTATTAATCTTTTAGCAGACGATCAACGCCACCTTTTGGAAAATTCTGTTACTTACAAAAACCTGTGTTCTTCCTGTGTGGTCATAGTCTATCTGAAATGGCTGGACGCACGCAAACGACATGACATTAAGTCCCTTGTAATTTATACTATGAAACAAAGCTAAAGAATTCGTGTGTTTGTTTGTTTGAAAGCGCTAATCTCTGAATCTACTGGTCCGATTTGAGAAAATCTTATTGAGGAAAGACATAGGCTTATAATATTATAGTACGAGCGTAACTAAACGATGTGACTAAAGCCACGTAAAAACGCATGTAAAATTTACAGACCAATCTATGAACAATACAAAGAAAGTCATAGTTTGTTAAGTTCATGTATGTTTATTGTTTAACCTTATTCTCGATTTTAAAGTAATTTTCAATGTACGTGTTCAGTACAATCTAATATTCTGGTGTAGAGACGCTATAATCGTTAGTTGTAACGATCTCTCCAGCTATGATGTACCCAACATATTCTTAGATGAAATTTTAAATTTACATAAAATTTAATTAAGCAAACTGTATGTATATAGCAAGTAGATAGAAATGGGTCACGAAAAATTCATAGATTATTTATTATTATATGTATACGTATATAAAGCATTTCCACAGTTTGATAGATCTTTTAAAAGGAATACCATACCTATAATAAAATTGTAACTAAGTCGAATCCGTACATTAAATATTTTTTTGAAAATCTTATTCACATTTGACATTATGATCGATACAGAGGCCGAATCTGTAGTTTTTATAATTTCTGTCTGTCTGTGACCGCATCACGGAAAAACCACTGGAGGGATTTTGATGTTTGGTATGATGATAGCTGGTTATCCGGGTCAACATATAGGTTTTCATATAGCTCTGATCGTTTACGCAACGCGCTTTAATAAAGCTTAAAGTCGACATGATTTTTTCCAACAACACGCTTTGACCGACAGTTTATAAAAAACCTTAATAAATTATAACAAATATGAGTTTAGCAAGTGAGTAAATGCCTTTTATACATAGACTTATGGTTTTTCGAAATATAAGGCGGTTTAAAGATCAAAAGGCAAGACCATGAACGAATTAGAGACTGGACCTGACATAAAATACAAATGTATGAAAACTAGTTCAACCAAGTGACGCATAACGCACACAAAGATTTTATTACATTATTATAAACACTGATACACAATACAATATTTCTAGTGCTTGAACGTAATCGATAAAATACATATATCGATGAACTAATGAATGACATTTTAGACATTGGTTAGCATAGTCATCATATTTTATATCTTTTAATTTATTCTTCTTCTTTTATTTTAATAAATTAAAATAAATGAATTAAAGAGGCAATAATAATGTGTCAAATAATAATTACTTTTTAATTTGATTTATATAAATACGATGGCATTGATGGCAACATTCTGTTGGCCTATAATAATGTTAATGAACAAATGAATATCGGGTATATATTCCATTAATATATAATAAATATTATTTTGTAAAGATTAAAAAAAATATTAAGCTAATTTAATTAAATAAAGTGATTTTGTTGATTCTGTTATTGAATTATTTTAATTGGCAATTGATTGTCTCGGGTAGTTATAAAAATGTGACACTGTCCTAATATTGCTCAGTTCTTAATAAACATTTGTGAAATTAGGAAAAAGAAAAAGAGATTGCAAATTACAGTGAGTGTTGGATCGTGAAAGTAAAATAATTAGTGCAAGTGGTAAAGTGTTTTATTACAAATCGCCAACCCAGAAGTTTAGTGCTAAAACATTATTGTTTGATTTTGTGTAATTTATGTGTTGAAATAAAATGATCTTTATTATTATAATGGAATAATATTCCAAAGTATATAAATGTGGAATAAAATAAAATAAAAAATTAAGTACACATACTAATTATAATTTTTGCATTTATATTTTTATTTGATTTAGAAAATATTTTTATAAATTTATTGTCATCAGATTGTAGGATACTGTGGTAAAAATATTTTATGTTATTGTACTGTACAAATAACACAATTCGTTTAGTAATTTCGTCAAATATCGATATATTTTTCGACATTGTCAAGCACTAGTCGATGTCAAATGGACTCACTCGACAGTTTAGTCATTTGTTCTGAATGGTATAATCCAGGGATTTTATGATGGTTGTCAGATGTCAACAATACATAGAAATATCGACTATATTTAACATAGTTGGATAATATGACATTTTATTTTACATTTAATTAAATTGTGTGATAAATAACAATAAATGTAATAAAATAATGTATTTACAAGTGAAAAGAAATACTGCTGCTTCCGCCGTTATAGTTTTTACATCATTTAACAGAACATTTAGTCATTTTTGGGAGATGTTTTGTTGACAAATAAGTGCTTGAGACTGACGCAAAAAACAAACGACCAAGCCTAAAATCTCCTGGTTACTGAGAAGACCGATAAAGGTACGTCCGCTTATATGTCTAGTCCAGTGGTTAATTCGTTCATGGGCAAGACTTAATGATATTGTTTCGACGGGAACTCGAGTAGCTGACAGAATCACTCATACTCTTTTAAATTATTTATTAACTAGCATTTCCCGCGGCTCCGCTCGCGTTCAGATGACCAAAACCAAATTCTTATGTTTTACGTATTAGTATACTCTTCATTGCAGTTTTTGTATTTTATCTCAGAAATGAGACATTTTCCCGCGGTAAAAAGTATCCTATATATTGACCCAGATAACCAGCTATCACCATATCAAATTTCATCAAAATCCCTCTAGTGGTTTTTTTGTGATGCGGTAACAGACAGATAGACAGACAAAATTTCTAAAAACTATAGATTCGGCCTCTGTATCGATAATAATGTTTATTTCAATAAGATTTTCCAAAAAATATATAATGTACAGATTCGGCTTAGTTACAATTTTATTATATGTATAGACAAAAATATAATTTGCTTAAAACGAGAAATAAGTATCTTAATGTTTTCCTAAACGATTACGGTTATAACGACCAATGTCACTATAATGTGCCCCGCGCAGATGGTTAGTCGGGCTGGCCAATTGCGCGGGGCACAATGTCTCTGACTGCTATGTTCCTTCGTCAACTTGTTCTCTTCTTTTCACTTCACCTTTCACGCAGTTGGTTTTTTTTATTTACATACTTAGAAACATACAAGATAACAACCTAAGCGCGAAAAACAACCCTTTCTTGGCATCCGGGTAAAAACTCATTAATTATTTTATCCCGACTCGGGTTCGAACCCAAGACCTCAAAATCTGTAACCATATATGCTTGTATTAGACAGCCGAGGCTGTTAAGAATTAAACATATACTAAATCTACAGCGCAATTTAGTTACAGGAATAATAATTTAACAATATCAAGTTAACAAA
The DNA here is from genome assembly GCA_947093115.1 of Brenthis daphne. Lineage (NCBI taxonomy): Eukaryota > Metazoa > Arthropoda > Insecta > Lepidoptera > Nymphalidae > Brenthis > Brenthis daphne. Next base: position 7,508,449 of record OX352482.1, on the reverse strand, counting down.
ACGCTCTATATAATATCTGAAAGATCTTTTGAAGCGACCTGTGAACGGATACGACCTCGTTAAACCAGTTATATAAATACTTACGTATCGTATTATGCACATGATTGCATTTATAACATATTTTTAACATATAATGATGAAATAATTATTAAGAGGAAATAGCTTGATTCCGGCGTATAATGAGGTACGTAGTATTGGGTCGCGATGCTTCATTAAATATTTACTAAAATATACAATTATTTATCCCTCCAAGACCGCGGAATCGCCGGCGTGTCAGTTAACAATAGATTTCTTACAATTTTTATTAATTTCTTAGAAATTTACCTGGAGGTGTTAAGATGGTGTTATAAGTTAGAAACATTCTAACTTATTTTACATAAAACACTTAATCTACATCTAAAAAAAAGACCATTCATATTCAGCACTTTTTAACTGGGCTTCCGTTTAATACGAGGAAAATTACGCCACAGTCCACCATGCTGGCCAAGAGCATGTTGGTGAATTTACAAGTCTTTCAAAATCTTAGTAGGTTCTCTCAGACATGCAGCTTTCCTCATGATGCACATAAACTTTCATAGTAACCTCCACAAAAGTGCCCACATATAAATCAAACCTACACTTAATCTATGCTAGATTATTCTGTCAATAAACCAACATGTCATACATATCATAAATTATACATACATATATGTATATTCAACATTGTACATACATCATATGTACCGTGTTAATATAATGTTGCCAGATCAATTATTCTTACTTAGCTGGCGCTATGCCATTTCCCTTCACTAAAGTGTAATGACATAGTTTAAAATTAATATATTTATGTATCTAAATGGCGGTATCTATTCCTTAGACAATGTGGGTTCAAACCCGGTACAGAATAAGTACTATATAAGATATATAGTAATAATTAAATGCTCTTCGTTGGTAAACGCATCACTTGAGAACTCCTTGATTTGACTAGTTTTGGTTTAAAAATGTTCATAAGATTTAATAAAACTCCTTAATTTTAAAAATTGAAAAAAAAAATAAAGCGGAAAAGAAACCTAAACCTGAGCCATGTTTGATAAAAATAAAACCTTTTTGGTTTTATTTATATTTCCGTATAAACCTTAAAATATAGGTTTCAGGGAAAAATATTTGGAAAAATTATCCGGAAAATTGAGGAAATTGGAAAATAACTGTAATTTTATATATAAAGAATTGTCATATGATCTTAAAGATCACAAATAACATTATTGAATTGAAATAGAACAAGATATGTAGAGTCACCTAATACATAAAACAAATATGTACTTAAAATATAAAGGGAATTGAGGGCATTTCATAAATTATAAAAACCGCTTTATTATAAAAGTAATATTATTAAAATTAATATTAGTATTCTATACAAAATAGAAAGCCAAAATATTTTTTATTATATTTTATTTGAGTAGTTCTAATATTTATACATTCATTTTATTATTTTTTTTAACAACGCTGCCTCTACAGAGAAACTTAATTTTTTATTTTATTTCACCCTTCAATTACATGTATTACAGGAATGTAACTTTTTTATTTAACTAAAGAATTGTGTAGCGGTTCATATAAGACACAGCTATGGCATCCTAATAAGGCCAGTCCACAGTCTTAATCATGGGCGCCAAGAAGGGACCGCAAAGTGGCGCACTTGCTGTGAAGAAAAACGTATGATAAAAGTTTAAAAATATAAAATTATTTGAGTAAAATTCCCGTTTAAATTTAGATAATTTTAAAGAAAAGACTATAAATAAGATATGAAACATTATTCAGTTATAGGATTGGTTCGTAGTTTAATGTGAAGAAGCAGATTCACCCCTTCCCTCCCCCTGGAAATAATAACGCCCATGGACTTAATATAAGGGTATAACTTTTGTTCAACCTTCACAAGTCTATACTGATTTTTTCCCTTTCACTCGTGTCAAGATGTGTCGGAAAGTTACTTGACCTGACTCCTGTTGTTTTTACCAGTTAATTATAATACCATGGCTTTGCATTTTTCAGGACAGTTTTATTGAAAACTAAATATATTTTTACTAATACATGGTAAAGACGCTATTTCATTGTGTCAGTTTGGAAAATCTACGTTTTAATTCATTTTAAATAAAACGTATCTTTTAGGATTATTTAAAATGTCAAATATTCGCGTAAATCTAAGAAAGTATTACATTTTAATTCAATTGAATTCTTTTGTTAATGTCTTCAAAACAATGTACATTTTTTGACATGAAATCAGATGTTCTAGTTGAAACCTTTGTGTCGCTTTAATTTATTTTTGCTCAAGGTAAATCTCACTGAGACTAACAATTTACTTGGAAAATATATAGTGAAAAATTGTGAGCATAAAACACATGTATATTTTTTTCTGTAAGTTATAGCCAATGGAGGGCAATTTGACAATAGAGAGATCAATTATGGGACCATTGGAGTTGCCTGTTCTTCACTGCACAGCAAGCAACACCCAGCTTTCCACTTGAATATTTTCAGCACAGCTAGACCGATTTGGATAGGACTTTTACTTTTGGACAGAAGATTTGTATGAGAAGAATATAGAATACGAGTGACATGCAAAAAGTAGTATACCTATTAAGGTCTATAAGCCAACCAAAATTATGGTCACCTTACCCTTAGAGTGTAACATCAATCAACGTGTAATGACGTCACAGGTCGCACACAAACCTAGTTAACGATCACTCACTATGGTTTTGGCATTGAGTGTCTATGGGATAAATGATTTAGCTCAAGTAATAATATAAAGACGTAGTTATTTGCTTGTTCCGGATGAAGCTCGATCCATCATATTGGTACCAATTGTATGCTACTTTTGTTTTGGGTTATCTGAAATCGGCTGTTAGCAAACACGCCTGTGATCTTGAATAGTATGCTGTGCACAAATATTAATCGTCATCTACAACTAGTGATTTAACCCCCGCTTCACTCGAATGGCTCCCTAAGAATCGAACAGTCTATGTGAGTTTAGGTCATAGATTATCTGTACTAAAAGTTCATTCAAATCTGTCTAGTCTTTTCAGTGTAAAAGAGTAACAAACATACACACATTCACACAAATAAATTTCGCATTTATAATTGTCTAATTATTTTGCATCAAATGACCCTTATAATAAGTTTTTAAGCGGTCTTTGGTTAATTTTTTGGAAATCTAAGGAACCCTTACTTACGAAGTAAGGAAAATTCTGAGAGTATTTAGCACAACGGCTCGTTTTCAACTTTTTTAATTTACGAAAGTGGACATCATCTGCCGTAATGACGTCATCAATCTATTGTGACGTTCGTGGTGAGGTCATTCAAAAATGTCGCTTTAAATTTTATATTTACCAACTTAAAAATGAGAAGTTTTGTTATAAACTTTTGTATCTAATTTGGAATGAGTTTAGAAGTAGAGTCGATTGTTAATTAGTAATTTCTATATATCTATCCATTAAACCCTTTTTGTTCTCCTCCGTCCTTGGGCAAAGACAAGTCCTAGTCGTAGTAGTAGTCTTAGTCCTTCAATATTAAAGAGATCAGGCAATAGTCCACCACGCTGGCCAAGTGCTTGTTGGCAGACTTCACATGTCTTTCTAAAACTTGCTAGGTTCGCTCAGACGTACAGGCTTCTTCATGATGTTTTCCCTCACCGTAAGACAAGTGATAATCATATTGGAAATGATTCGCACATGAAAATATCAGAGGTGCGAGACACAGGATTTGAAACCGCTCCACTTGGTTTCCCAAGCGAGTGCGTTACCACTGAGCTACTACTGTCTTATTCAAAATTTTAATGTTATTTTGTACCTACTGTATATTTTAAATAGTTACCGTCTGCTCGCTGACAGAGTGATTCATATTAGAATTAATTACAATTACCTACTATATCAATATTTTAGTAAAATTAATTATTATAATAGATTCAGTAATTCAGCATTTTCTTATATTCTATCGCTTTATTATTAGATATTAAAATTTGTATTTTTTTAATATTTCAATAAAAAAGTTAATGAAAAAGAACTATAGTTTTATTCCAAAGATACTCAGGACTAAAGCATATTTTTATATTCAATGAAAAATATTTAATTTGACCATCCATACCATGACCATGTATAAGATACATATATATATTTATATATATATATAAAATTTGGTTTTATATATGTAAAGAAACAAGATCTCTTTAATATGTTATTATTCTAAATTCTTTATAATAAATTTGAATTGTGGCGCTGTCAGACGGATGAGTGTCATAGTATAAACATTTTTAAATGTGAAATTGTAAAACATTAATAATTTTATTTGTAAAAAGGATTCGACAAAACCTGGCAATAACTTTTAATGTCGTTTCTTTGTATTTCAGGTTAGATAGTAATTTGTGTTTCAACATTTATTTATAGTGTATAATAGGTTGTTTCTAATTGTAAACTTACGCTTACAATAAATCTTTGTATTTCAGAGCAACACATAAATTTAATTTTTGCCGGTTCCTAAAAATCCGGACTTATAGTCTTATATATATATATATATATATATATATATAATATATATATATATATATATATATATATATATATATATATAATATATATAAGACTATAAGTCGGGATTTTAGATCTTATTAAATTGAGTAGTCATTATTATAGATACAGAGACTGAAGCTATAGTTTTTAGAATTTTCGACTGTCTGACTGTCCAACTATCTGTCTCTCTGTCTATCTATCTGGGAACGCATCCCGAGAAAACCACTGCACAGATTTTGATGAAATTTGGTATGCAACATATAGGATACTTTTTACTGCGGGAAAATATCTTATCTCTGAGAAATCTATATATAAACGTTAAGACGTAATATTATACGTAACCGTACGTACCCTATAATATTGTAATTATATTATTTAGTACTAATATTGGAAGATAAGATAATAGAAGAATATTTTAATTAAGCATAACAGTTGTTTATCACAGGCTATAATTAAGCAAAAAAGTTCTTTAGTTCAAGAAATAAGGTGTTATATATTTTGTTACGATTGGATTATTATAATAAAATATGTTTTTAATTAACAAATTCGAACAAAATGGATATAGATAATCGAATGCAAGAGTGATCGTATAAGAGTTTCATTTCAGATATGCTAACTACATAACCGGAAATACTAGACACTTTTAAAAAAATCATAACTGTTTTATTTCAGTAACTATGCTATGAATACAACAAACAACCTTTATTTTACTGGAACCAAATCTGCATATTTTATTTAAAACCAAAAGAAATATGTTAATTTTAGTGAATTATTCAAGCCGATACTCCTATACTTTTGCTTGCAATTTTTCTTTTTTTACTGAGACTATTATGGACGACACAATAGGTATTCCCCTGATGAGTTTACTTTGAACATTAAGCAACATGGATGTGACGTTTAAAAAAAATGTTGATGTAAATGAAAATAAAAAATCCACACAAATATCATAAATGACAAAGTAACTTCAGTGCGACTGTCTGTCTGTTACTTTTTCACGCTGAATCTGCTGAACCGTTTTAAATGAAATTTAGTAGTTTTAATATGGAGATACTTTGAGACACTGGGAAGGACATAGGATAGTTTTAATCCCGGAAATCATCGTTTAAAGAGGTGAAAAGAGGGGTGGAATTTTTGTATGGGGAATCAATGATTTCTCAAATAAGGGATATACAACTCATCATACCTATATATTATACATATAGTCTATCTATTCCATACTAAGCGTTAACCGTACCTATTAAATAACAAAGTTGCTTGGAGAATGCTTTAGATACCTTATGTGAATTATAATTATATATTTTTAATATGAGGGTGTTGTTTTTTTTGGATGGTTTTTTAATTTTTCTTACAGCACCCAAAGTGTGTAACAAAATATAATTTACGTCAGAAAATAGACATAGACTTACATACAATATATTAATATTTACTACATTCAATATATAAATAGAATTACAAGACAAGAACAAAATCAACCATCTTGATCGGCAGATCGTTAACGTAAAATTAATTACTTACTTACGTTAGTTTATTGAGATTAAAAGGTTTATTGTTTTTCTTCTCAGTTTTGTTTTCTTTGGATAAATAGTTTATTAAAAAGATTCTATATTATTACTTTTTTTTCTTAATGGGGGCTTAGGACGGAGGAGGTTTTGTTGGGTTTTAGTGGGTAGTGCTGGCTTTTCTAGCCGGTGTGTCCAACAAAAATATCTATCTATACACGGTATGCGTAAACGCATTTCTCAAAGGTAAAAAAGGCACATAATATTATGCAGACATACATACATATTTTATTTTTGTTGCCATATATATATATATATATATATATATATATATATATATATATATATATAATATATATATATATATATTATATATATATGTATATAAATGGGAAAATATGTGACGATAGATGGATGGATGCTTGTTATTCTTTCACACCAGAACGGCTGAACCGATCTATTCATATACCGATCTACTTTTTATCCCGGAAAATTGTACGGTTCCCGTGGGATAGATTTGTTTTTTCTAGTCTATCTATATTCTATGAAATATGAAAATATAATTAAAAAAAACCCTATCCAATTTTCTTACTCCATCCATCCAACTTAAAACCATTCATTAAGTCTGCAACAGTTTAATTCTAGTCAGAAGTTAATGAGACGTCCTCCATCGCAGTTTTTAATTTTATACTCCCATTTCCTTTACGGTCGTTTATTTTGCCTACCTTTATTAGATAACCTTGTCTATTATAACGGGCTAATTACACTGTTTTTATTAAAGGAACAAAATGAGTGACAGGAAAAATGACGGGTTAGTTTCACGCTCTGTTGTTTTTTACAGAGGGTTTACACAAGATTACTTTCTGCAATAGTTATCGCTTATAGAAAACTAAAAATATATAGAAATAATATATTCCGAAAACGTGATAGAATCTAAAGGTATTTTATTAATTATTATTAATCAATTAAGTATCAAGAGTTGCAGCTTGCTTTTTGATCTAAGTATACCCTTAATACAAAGCATGTTTATAGTTTAAAATACTTAAAGGATATGGTGGGCGGTATGGTACCATGAAGTAGATGATGAAAACATCAGGGACAAATTAAAATTAGTTAAATTAAATGTTAATATACTTATTTATACCCCTCTTGCAGTTTGCTATTTCCTACACCTAAAGGTTGCCTGGAAGAGATCGCTGTTTTAGCGATAAGGCCGCCCCTTGTACATTTCTATTGTATTTATTTATTTTCTTTTGTTCTTGGGGTACAATAAAAGTTTATTATTATTGTATATAGTATTACATGAAAAAGGTACATTAATGTTAAAAAAAAATTTTTCTAACTTTGCTGATAATACTCGTAATTATTTGAAAAATCAGTCATTAGATAATTAGTTTGTTTCGCGTATTTATAGATGGCGCTGCTTACACTGGCAAAACAGTAATTGAAGTTAGTTTTTTTTTTAATTTGCAAAATAAATTTTGCTATACTCTACATATTAATTACATATAAATTTTAAAATAATATACATACAAACGAACACAGAGCCTCCTCCTTTATGGAAGTCGGTTAAAAAAAATAGACTTTTACAGTTTGCAGATCAACGCCGTCTATCGTCCAAATAAGAAAACATAAATAGTCCGTTTAAGAACTGTCCAATTTCCTTTTATGAAATGGAGCATCTGTACTAGTATAGTATTGTGTAATGTATGGCATTAATAATATAATATAACACGAGGCCAAAACCGTAGGCAGAAACTAAACCATTAAATATATCTGGTTAGAATGAGGGGGTGTAACTCAGTGGTAGAGTGTCTGCTTCGCATGCTGAAAGTCCTGGGTTCAAATCCCAGCACCTCCAAAATATTTTATATTTTTAACTTTTTTTTACGTTTATATTTTTCGAACAGCTTTCTAATCATTGTTTTTTTGTAACTCACTATTTTAAATTATACATCTTTAAATCCTTTAGAATTTTATCATCTGTATCTGTATAAAAGAAGATTTTATTTGTCCAAAATTATAGCCTTTGATATAATATTTTTTTTGGATTAATAGAATTATTGGAATAAAACTTTCATGCTTGAAATATTTATGTATTCGTCTAGACCGCGGACTTAAATAATTTATAATTAAATATTATAAAATAAAATCCCTCGTCGCGTCTGTCTGTCTATCTGTCTGAACACGATAAACCCAAAAACAGCAAACGGATTTTCATACGGTTTTCACCAATAGATAAAGTGATTCATGAGGAAGGTTTAGGTGTACAATTCCTTAAGGTTTTGTGTAAATTTGCTGAAATATGCCGATGATTGTTGAAGGTGTCGGAAAAAATCGTGCTTTATTGGTATGCGCCGTGTAAACTAATCATGTAAAAACAATATAAAAACAATGAATAAATATAAAAATAAATGTAAAAACAATGTATTTCAGAATTATTCCTCTTAAAAAGATCTTCCTATCAAACTGTAGCAACGCTATGTGCATGTGCCTAGAAAATAGGGTCGTCACTAGTCTACAAATATAATAAAATTCTAAGTCGAATCTGTACATTAAATATTTTTTGGGAAATCTTATTAAAATAGACATTATTATCGATACAGAGGCCGAGTGTATAGTTTTTAGAAATTTTGTCTGTCTGTCTGTCTGTCTGTTACCGCGTCACGGAAATACCACTAGAGGGATTTTGATGAAATTTGGTATGGTGATAGCTGGTTATCCGGGTCAATCATAGGATACTTTTTACCGCGGGAAAATGCCTCATTTCTGAGAAAAAATACAAAAACTGCATTATAAGAGTATACTAATGTGTACGGAGCCGCGGGCAATGCTAGTGTATAATAAGTGTATAACACCATACCAGTGACAATATTTCTTCAATACTTTAATTCTGCTTCGCTGTATTGAAAAGTGGGAAGCTTAGTATGAGAGCATATTACACTGTTTATAGTATACTGTATGTGTAAAATTAAGATAAATGGACTTAAATACAGAATAGCTATATTATTTTGTACATAAAACAGTGTAATTCGGCATTTGAATGAAAACGAAGATCATCTGTTAAGATTTTCATCGGTTTCAACAGAACTGTATTTCGAACCCGTGGTAATGACTTATGATATCTTATCATGTCTTTTTTAAATAAAGTTGGCAATCAAAAGTGCTTGTAAAATTTTAATTGAGTAAGGCAAGTTTTGATATTTATACCATTAAATTAAGTTATCATTCGGTAAGATTCATGTGACGTAGTCCCGCTGTTTCTTTCACCAGTTCTTCTGATGATGACTGACCATAAGAAAAAATATAATTTAATGCGAAATAGAAAAATTAAAATTTAAACTTTTGTAAAATAATATAAAAAGTTCGTCTGACATAAGCTTTTAGGACTTGGATAGCTAAACTTTCAAAATACACTTTAATTGTAACTAGAAAGCTTATTTTTTGGTTTAGATCCCATAATACTTAAAAACGTGAATGGGTAAAAGTTGCCAAATCTGTTGTTTGCTCTGCCAATAATGAAATTGCTATCTTTAGCCAAATTTCATTCATGCCTTAATATGTCACTAGTTTTTTAACTGTCTTAAATGAAAAAGTTTAAGAGATTTTATGGCGCAAATGTGCGATTGGCACCTTTTTATGTGAAGAAATTGACAATGTAACTGAGGATATGTGTTTGCGTGAAAGAAGTGTGAGTATAATAAGTTGTAACAAAAAAAATTAAAACCGGTCAAGTGCGAGTCGGACTCGCGCACGAAGGGTTCCGTACCATTATCTATAAAAGCGGCAAAAAAATTACGTTTGTTGTATGTATGGGGGTCCCATAAATATTTCATTTATTTTGATTTAATTATTTATTTTTAAAGTGAATATATAACTAAATATTCTGTGAATATTTCAAGTGTCTACCTGTTTGCCTTTAACAATATCGAGCTAAAACGAGCAAAAAAAATCACGTTTGTTGTATGGGAGCTCCCTTAAATATATTTTTTTTTGTTTTTTAGTATTTGTTGTTATAGCGGCAACAGAAATACATTATCTGTAAAAATTTCTACTAATACGGTTCATGACATACAGCGTGGTGACAGACGGACAGACAGACAGACGGACGGACAGCGGAGTCTTAGTAATAGGGTCCCGTTTTACCCTTTGGGTACGTTACCCTAAAAAGAAACTCGGTTGACAAACAAAAGAGAAAAAGCTACTGAACTAGTTTGACTTTGCCTATTTATATATTGATGTCAATTACAAAAATAACCTATACAGAAATCGAACCTGCACCACCTACTCTATATATACATAATAAAAGTACACAAACATCACTGCAAAATAAATAAAAGTAATTTCACAAATCCCTATCTAATGTAATATTAACTTTATCCCGCATATTAAATATCGTCTCGTCCTAACAAGATTTTGATTCTGCAAATGTCTTTAAGATGAAACCTTAAAATTAAATATTTATATACAAAATATAGATTTATTACTAAAGCTTATATGAAAATAATATTTGCCTTGTTCAGTGATAACGTAACAAAACAAAAGCTATGGAGACAATATTATATTATAATTTTTGAATTCGCTTTGTTTGTTTTATTACTGAAAAATATTTATTTACGGTCTTAACTTTGATGGAAATCGAACCAGTAAAATCTATACAAATAAATAAAATTGAAGTGTCCGTTTGTAATGTCAAATTAAAAGCTTTCTTACTAAATGCATGTGAAATTATATATGCAGTGCTCATAAGAAAAACACTTTTTTTTTTAAGTTTTGTCTGTCTGTTCCGCCTAATCTCGGAAAAGGCTCGATTAATTCTGACGGGACTTTCATTAGGAGATAGCTGATGTTAAAGGGAGTGACTTCGGCTATTTTTATTTCAGGAAAAAAGGTACGGCTTATTTATAAATTTTTTCAAGTCTAGCAAAACCGCTGAATCAATTTTGATGAAATTTAGTATAAAGATGGATGGAACCTTGGAAAAGGACATAGAATACTTTTTGTGCCAAAAAATAAATTTTAAAGGGGTGAAATAGTTTAAAAAAAAGTTTAGGACAAAGAATCATTAGGTATATACTATAATTTTGGTAATAAATTAAAAAAATCGGCGTTTATGAACAAATAAGGTAAAATAGGGGATAATTTCAAGTTTTTAAAGTTACTTACCTACTTTTCTGTACCTATGTATACAGGTTGGAACAAATCGATGGGACATGGAAGAAAAGTACCTTAAATATTAAAATTATAAAGATTTACTCAAACGAAACATTTCTTTATTTTTTTAAATAATAATAACTGCATTTATTTATTTTTAAAAAAAGCTTACGTGACCCGGGAATCGAATCAAATAAAAATGCAAAAACGACACCGTCACAATTTTATCGAATTAATCAATAGGGTCTATGGGAAGGATAAAATTTCTCGAATTTTCTATTGTAAAAAACGATGAAATCTTACAAATTATATATATCGACTCTAACATCGTAAAACAAACGGATAGGACATGGATGAAAAGTAGCTTCAACACTTAAAATATCAAGTTTCACTCAAAGGAAACATTATTTTCAAAGATAAGATTAACTGCATTTATTTATTTTTTAAAGAGTTGACCTGAATCGGTAATCTAATCAACTGAAAATGCAAAAATGTAGACCGTCACTATTTTATCGAATTAATCGATATTGAATAGAGTCTATGGTAAGGAAGAAATGTCTTGAACGAAAATTGTATGTTACAATTATTGAAAACGATACAATATTACAAATAGCACACATCAATCCTAACTAACATCAACACATCCGATTTGTTCCACCCTGTACATAGTCTACCTATTCTATACTAACCGTTTCAACATAGGCTAGTTGATAATAAAAAGGAAGTTCGATCGATCTGTATATAGCCAATATAAGCAACATTATTGATTATTTAAGCAAACATAAGGTATTTATATACATAATCCGTCTGTCGGTCACTACCGAACCTTGTCACGAATTGATCTAATGAACGTATTTACATATTGGTCAAGCCCTTACGTGACGTGCGTATTAAGATTTTATGTTAAAGGGACTTGTGTTATAAGTATTTAATTCTGACTTCACTTGTTTTGATAACGTTATAATAATAATTATAATCGGCTTACCTTTGCTTCGCCTCGTGCGTTCCTAGGTGCCTAACAATCTACCTCTACACTACTATTATAAAGAGGAAAGATTTGTGTTTTTGTATGTTTGTAACGAATAAACTAAAAACTACTAGACCGATTTAGATGAAATATAATAAGAAGATAGTTTGGGACCCTGGGAAGGACATAGGATTTTTATTCCGGAAATCATTCCTTAAGGGGGTGAAAATGGAGATAAAAGTTTGTATGAACAATCAACCTAGCTGATAAAAAACTCGACGGCCATTTTATTACTTCAGTTAAAATTATTATGGTTTCCGTCAGTAAATATATTTTTTGGGAATTAAAAATGGCCTCTAGCACTCGGCGGTATAGATTCCTATTAGTGAAAGAATCGGATCAGTAGTTTCAGAGAATATCCCCTACATACAAACTTTATTTCTTAATAATTTTAGTGTAGATTAGCCCTTGTTAACTTCCTACAGATAGGCAAAGGGCGTCCCTTGAATACGAGGGGGATCATGCTGTAGTCCTCCACGCTGTCTAAGTGCGGACGGACTTCACGTGTGTTTTAAAATTAATAGTAAGAATATTTTTCAAAACAAGCCTTTATTTAAATGTTCTAAAGAGAAGAAAATAAACTTTAACCCCTCCAGGTAAATTTCTAAGAAATTAATTAAATTTCTAAGAAATCTATTGTTAACTGTAACACCGGCGTGTCCGCGGTCGTGGAGGGATTAAATTAAATCAAACCGACCAATTTATTACATTAAACAATTTATATGATACTAGCGACTCGTCCCTTGCTTGCTTCCCATACAAACTTCTTTCACCCCCTTAAGGGATGATTTCCGAGATAAAAATACCCTATGTGCTTCCCAGGGTCTTAAACTACCTTCTTATCAAATATCATCTAAATCGGTTCAGTAGATCCAGAGATTACCCCATACAACATCACAAATTCACAAACTTACATCCTCATAAACTCACAAACTTTACCTCTTTATACTATTAGTATAGACTAGCGACTCACCCTCGCTCCGCTCAGGGTCGTCCCTAGTACGTTTTTACGATATTTATTTATTTATAACGTTAAGTATAAAATTCTCAGAGATGACATATTTTCCCGCAGTAAAAAGTATCCTATATGTTAACCCAGATAACCAGCTTTCATCATACCAAATTTCATCAAAATCTGTCTAGTGGTTTTCTCGTGATGCGATAACAGACAGACAAATATTCTAAAAACTATATATTCGGCCTCTATATCGAAAATAATGTCTATTTAAATAAGATTTTCCAAAAAATATTTAATGTGCACATTCGGCTTAGTTACAATTTTATTATATGTGTAAATAATTGAAGATCATTAATACCAAGTTTCATAGTTTCTATGTATGCGTGTGTATATGTTATATTTTTGTTACTCTTTCATTTAGGCACCTAGGTACGCACCCGAGCGAAGCGGGGATAAACCACTAGTTAGATATATAGTGACATATCTTAGTGACACCTGCTATAGTGACACTAAAACTGTGCTCTACGAGCATAAAACAAATATATAATTATACAGTCAGTTTTAGTATAGAGCTACGTGTGTACTACAAGCAAACGTTTAAAACATCGACTTAAAAATGAAGTTAAAACTAAAATGAAACTCCATGTCATATTCATTTTAAACTAGTTTTATTCATACATTTACATACGTGTACATTTAGTATACATATATAGTTTAGTTAGAAGACCATAAAGGATAGATTAAAAACATTTGAAAAAAGCAGTTTTTTGTAAAATTCCAAACTTTTAACTGCCAAAACGGCAGATTTAACTGTCGGAATTACCTCAAACAAACAACTTCGTAGTTTAAAACTGTAGTTGAGAATTAGTTTAACAGAGCGTTTAATTTCCAACGTATCTCATGTTTATTCATACGGCTTTGCTCGACTTTTTGGGTTAAAATCAACCGATAGTAATCCCGCGTAACATTAAATCCGAATATATTATGGACCTTTTACATCTATTTGACATATATTCTTCATATTTTACGGAAATTTAATTATATATACTAATTTTTTTTATTAAGTAATAATTTTGTTTTTTGTTTGTATAATTACATAATCCATACTAATATTATAAATGTGAAGTTTGTGAATATGTATGGATGTTTGTTACTCTTTCACGCCAGAACGGCTGAACGGATCTGGTTGAAATTTGGCAGAGATAGACTATATATTGTCTGGAATAGCACATAGGGTACTTTTTATCCCGGAAAAATGTACGGTTCCCGTGGGATAGGTTTATTTTTGTATTTGTGTGTTTCATAATTGAAAACATTGTTAAAATGACTATTTATAATTTTACTAACGGCTACCCTCGTTTTGCTCGGGTGCTTCTCTAGGACCCTAACGGTAGCCTATATGTTACTAGAGACCATAGAGTCTGTGAAACTTTCATTCAAATCCGTTCAACTATTTCTGAGTTAAAACCTTAAGAAAGAAAATCTAATAAACATACACAAATATAAAAATTTAAGTCTAAAACAAATCTATAGACCACTAAATTTGCCATAATCAAACTCCATATTTCCAGCTCTTGTCCATCTACCCTTTTCTTCTTCCTCTTTACCCCATTCAATGTTTCGTGGATTCGATTCCCTGGTATACCATGTCCTGTGCAGGAGATATTATAGTGCAGCGCATGTACGTACACAGACACATCGTGTACTATCTGTTCCTATCACTCTCATATTCCAGTGGGACGACAATTCGATATGACCAGTGCCAGAACTGTAAACCATCTAATATTTTACAACTACCTATAAGAATATTCTAAATAAATAAATATGATAATAAATAAATATGATACTTTATACGTTTGTACTCAATGCTTTTTTCTAGTGGTTTAGGATTGCGGTTGTGATGAAACTTTGGCAAAGCTCCTTGGCTAAAAAGATTTTTTTCCTATACGATTATAAACCATTTTTTTTGTTAGTCGTTAGTATTTTATAAATATTGTTTTTTTTTTATTTTGACGCCACGATTGACTCAGTTTGTAGTGACCATACATGCTGTGGCAGCGGTCGCGGGTTCGAGTCCCGCTGGGGGCTTTACTCCAATCATGGGTGTTTATATTTATAATATATATTTATTTAAAGTTATATATGTGTAGTGTATCAACTATGTCGTATCCATAACACATTCCTCGTAGCTTAGAATGGAATTAGATGGTGGTGTGTGTTAATGTCCCAACGTATTTATTTATTAATTTTATTGTAAATCGACAAACAAATAAAATCGAGTCAACGACTAGTCTAGTATAAATGTACAAGGGCTCTTACTGTAAGCCCATAGACACAATAATAGTTGCTAATTGAAGATTATATAATTTATATTATAATTTTAAATATTAAATTGCTTTTATCGACGTATGAAAAGTGGATTAAAATAACTTTATTTCACGGTTCAATAAGCATCAAATATTTTGTACGAATAACAGATAAAAAATATTTTTAAATAAGTGACTTAATCTATATGTCTATATACGTATAATAAATATCTGACTGAGTCGATCTGTACATTAAATATTTTTTGGAAAATCTTATTGAAATAGTCATTATTATCGATACAGAGGCCGAATCTATAGTTTTTAGAATTTTTGTCTCTCTGTCTGTCTGTCTGTTACCGCATCACAGAAAAACCACTGGAGGGATTTTGATGTTTGGTATGATGATAGCTGGTTATCCGGGTCAACATATAGGATACTTTTTACTGCGGAAAAATGTCTCATCTCTGAAAAATATATACTAAACGTTAAAATGTAACTAGAGACGAAACCCGAGCAGACCGAGGATGAGTCGCTTATATGTACTAAATAACTGTTATGTAATAGAGTATTGACTAATTATAATTTATCTCGGAAAAGGCTTGGATGTGTTGAGAAGGCATTTTTTAACTAATAAGGGTATACCGACTTCAAAATCAGTTAAAAGGCAATTATTTACGCCTAGGAATTATGTTTTCGTAATAAATACTCCAATACAGAATACTCCTTCTTTTTGAAGTCGGAAATTGAGATAGGCTACATTTAGATACGAACCTATATCTCTGCAAATAATTACAATGAATCGTTGCTTATTACTGCATGATAGAAGGACGAACAAACAAACTTTCTAATTAATGATATTAGTAAATATTATTGACATGTATTATGTATAAATCATATTTATCGCTATATTTATGGCTTTCCGGTTACAAAAGCACTGCTCTTTGAACCCCCACACAATGCGAATTGTTTCGATATAAGGAAAGCATTTATTCCTTGTTTTTCATGCTATTCATTTTACTGGTTAGGGAAGTGAAAACGTGAACATATCCAAACTAATCTATACTAATATTATAAAGAGGTAAAGTTTATGAGTTTGTGAGTTCGTGAGTTTGTAGGGTTGTAAGAGGTAATCTCTGGATCTACTGAACCGATTTAGATGAAATTTGGTAAGAAGATAGTTTGAGACCCTGGAAAGGACGTTTTTATCCCTGAAATCAATACTACCTTAAGCGGGTGAAAATGGGAATGAAAGTTTGTATGGGGTGTATGGGGAATCAACCTAGGGATGAACCCGAGTGAAGCGAGGGTAAGACGCTGGTATTATAAAATACTTTTTTAGATTTAGGCGAATATTTGACATTTTAAATAAAACTATCTTTTCGGATTATTTCGCGAGTTTATTTTAATTTTTGGTTCCCGACGTTTCGAATGCTTTACAGCAATCATATAAGGTTTTAGACGTCTCAAAGATCAAAATAAATCCGCGAAATGATCCGAAAAGATAGTTTATTTATAATATTATAAATGTAATAGAAATACATTGGCTCTGTCTCATGTCAGGAAAATCACATGGACATATTTTGTAAACAGACCTTAGGCAAAATTATTTCTTCATATCCGTTACAGTAGAAACCCTTGATCCATGTAATTAAAGTGCTACTTCTTAAAAAACATAACACCTCGTATTATCGGTTCTACTAGTGATAGAAGGGCTGGCTCGGATTTTGCCAAAAGAATTAGCATTGCCATTCAGCGTGGAATATAGCACTCTTCACGTATTTGACTTGTACAGTTATTATTAAGATGGTGCTAAGTGTTAATATCCCAACATATTTATTTTACTCATTTATGGAAACTTCAAATGTCTATATAAAAAATAAATGTCAAAAAAATAAAATTGAAATAGCGCCCGAGTATAAGAGTAAAATATACTATGTTATATTGCCTAGATTAAATAAGATACCAATTTAAGTCAGCACTATTTATCCTTCCTCCGACCAGCGTCCGAGACTAGGAGAACTCTAGATAAGGTAAAACATATTATCATCTAAACAGAACTGTTACTCAGAAAACACCGCTTTTTAACCATTAGCCGACTGTTCATTTTAAATTCGATTCTCTTGGAACAGGGGTATGTAAAATTGGGCCCGTAGATAATCTGCGATTTCTATACGTAGCTATTAGCTTTTTCCTTTTTTTTTAATGACATTTTTTTAAATATATATATACTAAAAAAATATATTTTAAATAAAATTATGCTTTAGATTTTTCGCGTTCTATTTTCATTTTTTAATCCCAACGACAAAATTCCTGGAGACAAGATTCCTGGTTTTTAATGTCTCAAAAATCATGTGTCTACCCAGAAAATAAAGCAATAATTTAGAGAAAATACAAATGGCACCGAAGTAAGTAATGATTTTAAATAATTGTTATAAAGAATTGAATTTCTTTTTTAAAATATTTTATTTTGGTTATTAGCATAGGTAATAGGGCCTAAAAATGAAAAAGAAAATTAATATATTAGAATATATACTTATTTATTAGAAATGGGCTTACTCTTGACCTTTATCTTAGCTCGAAGACATACATAAGGTCTACGATTCTTGGCTATGCGCATTATAAAAGATGAGGAATAGCGCTTAGTGCGAGCGGTTGGAATGTCAACCAAGAAAGGATGGTATCCTGCAGTACGTCTGGTGTTCCGATGGAAAATAATAATAGTTAAATTATTAGCTTATAATAATTAATGTAAATATTTATAGAAATGGTTTGTTTGATCTTTGGGACTGCACTAGGTAGGAGTAAGTGGAATGGCTCAATATAAAATTTATATTATCTTAGCCCTTAATACTGTATTAATGCAGATGATTTTTGTTACGGTAATACGTTTTCGTGAGATAATAGTTCATCTCAAATATTATTTTAATAACATTTGGCTCTAAAATTTGAATAAAACTTATCCTCGCTTTGCTCATTTCATCCAAATCTGTACAGCATTTCATTGTAAAGAAGTAAAAAACATACACATACAAACATTCCCAATTATATATTATTGTAGTCCGAAGAATCTTCCCAAGAACATAAACGAAAAATTGGAAATCATTTTAAACGAATGAACCAGTGGGCAGAACCAAGTCAATAAAAATATTATATCCAGCCCTTTAGATATGCACTTGGGGTCCCCTGCATTAACTTCTCCACTTGATATCTTAACAGCATGTTTTGTCTTCCAGCATTTTAAATTCAAGGAACATTTATCTGTACGTCTGCTGTTTTAACTTCATTATTTGTAAAAGTTATTGTTAATTCATTGGAAAGGTTCTAATATTTATACACATTTAATATTGAATTAAATATTTTATGACAAACCAAATTTCTGCCTGTGACTTTTGGTCCTGTGTTTAGTGTTAACTGAGAAAGTTATTTCCATTTGAAATTTCATCCAAATCTGTTCAGCCTTTACAATTACATAATAACTCATTCACTTACATAAAAACTTTTAGATTTGTATTTAAGAATGTTAATTATAACAAATCGACAACGCTTATTACCCCGTAGGGAAATTTTCTACTGAATGTGAAAAACAAGGAAAATTGTTGTGAATACGTATTCTATCTACACCTGAAGGCATGAAAAGGGCCCTCGAACTTAAAACACGCTTTTGACCAAATTTAAGGATTTCGTTAAAACTAGTTAAGTGAGCCCAAACTCGAAGAATACGAACTGCTGGCTCCTACATAAGATCACCTCCATGATATCAAATTATTGTATTGAGATCTAGATTTTACAAAATTACAACGTATAAAATTCGTATCAGAATTAGAATATTATTTTTAAATTTTAAACAACTTCAAGCAGAAGGAGGTACTGAGTTCTTCTGTATTATTTTTGTATATTACATAATATCTTAGCCAACTGTGAATCGGTTTTTACTTTCTTTTAACAAATAGTACCTATCTATAACTATATTTTTAATAAATAGTAAATAATAGTAAAAATATCTTTTTTATTTTGTACATGGGTACTGTCATGAAAGTGACCACTCTGTAGAAAGAGAGAAAGCGAACGTTCGGCCAGTACCCATCTTTTATTCCAATTTGACTTTATAAATGGAAAGTAAAAAACTTAATTAAAAATATAATTTATTAAAAATTATAATATCGTAATGGAATGTAAAATGGTTATAAATATCTACCTTCATTAATCGTATTTCAATGAATACATAAAACTTATGGCCGTACATCCGTTTTGTCTCTGTCGCGCATTTCCGCCATTTTTAGCTGACAGTTGGCAAAGAAACAGTCTACTCTAAGTCATCCCAGATGGTAGGATAATCTTTTAAAATCCATTACAATTTCTAATCTATACTAATATTATAAAGAGGAAAGATTTGTTTGTTTATTTGTTTGTACCGAATAGGCTCCGAAACAAGTAAACCGATTTTGATGAAATTTGGTAACAAGATAATTTGAGACCCTGGGAAGAACATAGGACAGTTTTTATCCCAGAAATCATCCTTTAAAGGGTGAAAATGGGGATGAAAACTTGTATGGGGAAGCAGCCTAGGGACGAGCCCGAGCAAAGCGAGGGTGTGTCGCTAGTACATAATAAAATAATTATAATAAAACCGCTTATAAGCATATTCCAAATTTTTTTCTAGTATCTTAATATCATACATAAAATAAAAGTTTTATGATAATCCAATTACTCTTTGAGTAATATTATTTTTATATAAATTAGGATATGTAAAATATATAGCAAAGCAGAACAAAGTAACTTCAAATGAAACAAGGCTGATAAATAGGCTGTTTCTATTCGTAGCGGGATCTCTGTACTTTATGAGCTATACTCGTATAATATACGTGAGAGGACGTAAAAAACTAATAAAAACGTGTTTTAACCCAAAAAAATATATACATTTTTGTAAGTTATTTTAAAATTACATGCTTCATGCTGGTAATACATTTATGAAGTAATCTACACGCTTTCGGGGTAGAAAGAGAGAGGGCATGTTACAATCCATCATCTATTCTTTTCTGTCCCACAGATTATTTATATTATTAGTTACATAAAGGATTCTAATGCCATGTCTAGACGTAAAATATTGAAAATTGGCTTAGCTCAATATCTAAATTAGCATTCATTCATAATTTTATATTTTTTATTTACGTATTTCGTATTTTGATCTCATTACCCCTTTTTAAATATATAGTCCATAGAAACATTTACACTATGTGAAGAGCAGTAAAAGTTCAAAATAAAGATATAACTCGAATGAACGTCACGCTTTTTGTCTTTTTCTCTTGTTTTGTCCTGGATTTAGCTGGAGGAACCTATCCCAAATTACTGAGATCACTGACACGGTTTCACATTCCAATAATATTTTTAGACTTCGTCTCGTTTTAAAATTCAGCTTTCAATACAATTTTTCTAAAAAATAGAACGGGTATAGTTCTTTTTGGTCGGTTGTGAAATGTTAAAAAATTAGAATGGAAAATACACCTTTCGAGCCTCTTGCATCGAATTGAATTCTTGAAACACTTAAAACTGAAACTTAACTGACTTAAAACTGGGGAAAATTTTGTAATAAAAATAATTTAGTGTCATACTATGAACTACGAGTATATTTGATCGATGTGATCGATTATTAGTAGAAAAACAAAAAATCTATCCCACAGTAACCGTACATTTTTTTGGGATAAAAGTAGCCTATGTATTATTCCAGACCATAATCTATCTCTGTGCCAAATTTCATCTAGATCTGTTTAGCTTTTCTGGCGTGAAAGAGTAACATACTCTTAAACTTTCACATTTATAATATTAATATATAAATATATATAGTATAGATATAGATCTTACACGATTACTTTGTGTGAATGTAATCAGTAAAAGGAAG
Source organism: Brenthis daphne (assembly GCA_947093115.1). Lineage (NCBI taxonomy): Eukaryota > Metazoa > Arthropoda > Insecta > Lepidoptera > Nymphalidae > Brenthis > Brenthis daphne. Next base: position 7,487,077 of record OX352482.1, on the reverse strand, counting down.
GATTAGCTCCTAACTATAATATTATTTAATGCCTGCAAACATCCTTAATATATCCCATCCAGGCAATCAAGTGACTTGAAGATCAAGATATATCCACTAAAATACCCAATGGGACTTATTCCTATATTGTTTGACTTAAAGGACTCCATGACATCAACTAATTAATAGAAGAAGAATATTAGTAATTAATAAAGTTAAAAAAAATTTGTAATACTTATAATAATAACAGCTAAAATTAAATAAATATTAATACTTATTAAAAAAATGTTTAGAATGAAAATCAACAATTAATATTGTAAGGTACTTTGGTGCAATTTTTCATTTTTTTTGAATTCATTTTGTTATTTGTGGCTAGGCTGTCTGTAACAAGTACCTATATTATGTGTTTGAGACGTCTATAACCTTAGTCTCTCCCGTGACCATGATTGCTGTAAAGCATTCAAAACGTCGGGAACCAAAAATCAAAATAAATCCGCGAAATAATCCGAAAAGATATTTTTATTTAAAATAATAAAAGACAGTTATATAGTTTCATAATATTTACTGATTAAATAAATTGTTGGCCCAATAAAGAGTGTGTAATTTTAGTTTAAAATTAGGTTTCTCACACAACTCTTTGGGGATGAAAAACTTAAAAACTCACACGGTAATAACTATATAACTAAAATTCCATCTTTATAAGTCGAATTTCAGCACTTTTCTATCTATAGAGCTATGAAACATGTCTACAATCAGACGAAAATTCTAAAAACTATAGAAACAGCCTCCGTATTGATAATAATGACTGTTTCGATAAGATTTTCCAAAAAATATTTAATATTTAGGTGTATATATAAAATTTTATCATATGTAGGTATATAAGAAAAGACTCAGTCTTACAGGCCCCAGTTGACAATAGATTTCTTAGAAATTCAATTAATTTCTTAGAAATTTACCTGGAGGTGTTAAATTAGGACGTTTAAAACAGATATTCTGAAAAAAAAACATCTAACTAATCTAAGCTTTGAAAGATAGGTACCTTTAAAAATAGGTCAGATTCTTCGTCTTCAGATTATTCGTCAGAAATCTTACTTCTTTGAATATAACAAGTTTTTTCATTGGATTTTGTTATGTAAAAAAATAAATATTATTGATGATAATGTGTTAAGTATATAGTGCTACACTGAGCTGAGTATTTATAGTGCGGGTTCAAATTGAATTGAGGATCTTCAAATATTTTCTTTTCAAAACATTGCGTAGAGCAAGTAACAAGTAAACTATAATAATCAGTCATTTTGAAAATTGGTTACTTTCGACCGATTTCAAAAGAGATGAAGCACAATCGTGTATATGTTTGTTTCTTTGTGTATGTTTTACGATACCTCCTCCACAGATGCTTATAATTTGTTAAAAGTTTGCTCCATTTTAATTGTATTTTTTTATATGTAACGCGAAATCTTCGCCAATATTATAAATTGGTTATTAATTGAAGTAAACAATTGACTCTATAATATCCAAGAAACTACAAGGATGGGAAGGTTCCAAAAATAAGATGGAAAGACAATATCCGTCTAGCGTTGTGGCCTAACTGGACCAGAGTTGCAGAGGACAGAGCACAGTGGCGAAGCATGCATCATAGAATTTTCTTCAATTTAATCAATGTGTCTATGTCAAACAATGTAGTCAAACCCACACTAATATTATAAATGTGAAAGTGTGTTTGTTTGTTTGTCCTTCTTTCACGTCAGAACCGAGTGACGGATTGGCATAATTTTTTGTTGGTTTTGTTTTTTGTGTGAAGATATTTGGGGAGCTGGAGAGTGACATAGGCTACTTTTTACCGCGTGATATTATCTCATTCCCACTTGAAAACACGTTATAATACAACCCAAAAAAATATTTATGATCAGAAATACTTGAAACTTGGTCTTACTTACGCTCTTCAATACAATTAATTCATTCATCCCATAAGGGGGTAAAATAGGGAATGAAAATTTGCATTTAACCTACCTTTTTAGAGCTTTTTTTGTAGTTTTAGCGCGAGCAAAGCCACGGGTTCTGCTAGTATTATATAATTTGGAAACAAAATATTATTTTTCAACATTACCTATTATAAGTTGGTCCCATATTTTCAAATAATGTAGCTTTTGAAAAGAAAATTATTGCTAATTTGAACTTTGTTTAAAAGCATAACAACATTAACACCTTATTTCAAGAACATGCCATAGAAGAGACGCTTTCAAAAACGTAATCCCATACATTTTTAGAGAAAAATTAAACCTTTCAAGTATACATGTTTTCAGCGTTATGCCTTTAATCCTTTTGAAACAAACTAGCTGTGTATGAAAAGAACACATCTTTCCATCTAAAAAAATAGGCAATTCAATATGGATGAGCGCAACGTATATCACGCTACTAGACAGACGTGAATGAGGAATGATAATGGAATTAGATTTTACGACACGATTTTTCTAAATTTAATATTTTTAATGGGATATTTTCATTGCTGCCTGTAATAGGTGATTAACTGTCTCTTTGGTAGTGGCTAACATGTACGATAGTATGCGGTGGTCCTGGGTTTGAGTCCCGGGCGAGTCAAGTGCAGGGTTTTCGTTAAAAATCTTTATAGCAGCCCGGAGTGGGTTAGTTGGCGCTGTTACATATCTCTGTTAAGGAAGCATGTAAAGCCGTTGACGCTGCGTCTGATTTCTTGCGGATCACCAGACTTTAAAAGTGAAAGGTGTCTAGAGTGCACTTAAAACTGACTTAGGTGATATTTTTCCGTTATATGAGATTGTTTTTTTCTTTTCATATCAAGTAGTACGATATTGCAAAAACTATAGATCAATTGCTTGGCAATGGTTATTTGACCGATTTCAAAAAAGGAGGGTTTTTTGTGTGTATGTTACGCGATGTCGTTCCTAATTTTAAACCGATTTTATATTCTATTCAGTGAATAATGTTCTGGCAATTGCTACTTCATGTTCAAATTAATATTTTATAACTTAAGGTCTTTTATATTTTATTAATTTCACCTCCTTATCCCTAAATGTTACTTTTTAATGACTTTGTTGTTAATGACTTTTAAAATAAATAAATATTTATTTTAAAAGTCATTTTAGCTTGAGTGTTTTTTAATAATTAAGTAATTATTCAATACGATAACGTACACGACACGACAAATCGTCACATATAAACACATCACAACATTATGGAGATTAAAATTGTTTTTTTCGCTGACAAGACGCTGACGGCCGCTGTTTTATAACGGTAGAAACAATCCGTTTGTTTTCCTCGCATTAAAGATGAGTAGATCGATGTATATTTTATTATATTTCATCTTAGGTTATACTTAGAGCAAAATGGAAGTGCCATCTATGTTAAACTAGCGACTTTCCCTCGCTTCGGCTGAGTTCGTTCCTAGGTGTCTAATAGTTCCTAGGTGTCTAATAGCCTGTGCTTTACTCAGGTCACACTCTATCTGTATACCAAATCCGTCAAGCCCTTTCAGCGTGGAAGAATAACAAACATGCAAACAAACATCAAATTTTCGAAAGCTAATTCTAATTTTCTTTTAATATCACTTTATGTCACATATTCCTAATAAAATGGAGACCTAAATATTATTTTAGTACAGATATTTGATTTTTTTATCATAATAACGATAATCAAACTCATAACCTAAAATCCTAGTACCTTACACTATCCCCCCCAACGTGCGTTCACCTTGTCGTGGTGGGGGGGCTCAGTAGTGCCCGGCAACCCAACCGGGCGCGAAGCCAAGAAACGCACAGGGAGGTGGCCCACTTCGGTGGGCGGTGGGAGGTGGCCCTCTTCGGAGGGCAGTGTACCATGCGGGTTGCTCCTGGTACTTCTCTGATAGCAGAGTGGACTGTGGAGCAACCCCGTGGTTGTTGTGGTCTGCTTCGGCAGACCGTCGGGGCGTCGTAGTTGAATGCGTAAGCGATCCTGCGATGCCCCACTAAGACGGGGGAAGGTTTTGTTGGGTTTTAGTGGGTAGTACTGGCTTTGCCGGTGAGTCCCACACCTCGTGCGTAAATGCATTTCCCAACGTTAAAAAAAAAATAAAAAAGTACCTTACACTATGTTAATGCTAATCATTATAATAATAAATAAATAATTATGTTGGGACATTAACACAGCACCATCTAGTTCCATGGTAACCTACGAGGCTGTGTTATGGATACCAGATAGTTGATACACTACACATATATAACTTTAAATATATACATATTATAAATATAAACCCCGACGACTGGAGTACAAACATTCGTGCTCATCACACAAATGAATGACCCCAGCAGGACTCGAACCCGCAACCGTTGGCACAGCAAGTAGGGTCAAACAAACTGAGTCAAACGTGTCGTCGAATATCCCTAGATGAGAAAATTCTAATTTAATGTCATATCCATGATATTTATATCCATTGTCCATGTTAATACAACAAAAAATTTTATACATATATGTACATGTTATATTTATTCATACGTCATACGTCCCTGTACAAATATTGGCAAAATACACATACATACTTTGATATATAACATCTGAGTCTACCTTAACCGAAAAGTGAGCATCATATATTACTATAAATCAGCCAAGTACAAGTTGGTCTTTTACAACAAGCTTACCATATCATAGTATCATATATTTACATATATACTATGTTACGTATTCATTCGCTTTATATAAATGTCACAGTAATATATCAATTCGTTTGTATGTTTTTATACAGCGCGAGATTTTCATTGATTGCGAAATGGTTTTCATGATTTTGTGGGACTCATCGGCAAAGCCAGTACTACCCACTAAAACCCAACAGAATTTCCATCGCAGGTCTGCCGAAGCAAACCACAACAACAATGGGGTTGCTCCAACGGACCACTCTGGTGTCAAAGAAGTACCAGAAGTAACCTGCATGGCACACCACCCGCCGAGGTAGGCGGCCTCCCAGTACGTTTCTGAGGGGGTAGCTTTACCTACCTATACCATTTTTAGTAAATAGTAATTATTTATCACCATACATACATGCAAAGTCGCGGACATTTATTAGATAAAAATCTGTCCCACGGGAACCGTACATTTTTTCGGGATAAAAAGTAGTCTATGCGTTATTCTGATGTATGAGCTATATTATTGTAAAGTTTCATCAAAATCCATTCAGTAGTTTTTGCGTGAAATAGTAACAAACATACATCCATACGTACATTCTTACAAACTTTCGCGTTTATAATATTAGTAGGAATAATAATTTTAATAATTACACCTCAACCTTTTCTCTCTATCTGAACTACCAATATGTGATCCCATAAAAACAGAGGTCATACTTAAATGGACTGAACTACAAAGAATACAATCCAAGTAGACGCTTGAACTTATATCATTTGAGTTTCCAAACGTTTCCTTCGACAAAGTTTCGAAGGATTAGTTGAAGCTACAGGAACTAATATCGACTTAGTGTCGAAAAGTTATTGAACAATCCTAAATCTGTTTGATACGTGGAGATAAATTGTCTTATTTCTTCACAAAAGTATACTTATCTGTGTATATATTATCTACACATATATTATTACACTGTCTATGCTTTCTTCATAAATAAGTATATTTAAAAAAACCCGATTCATTCTTTATTCCTGTATTATTTCTATATGAAAATCATGTTGAAAATATCTTAAATAAAAAAAATAGGCAGGCATTACTGTCGGCAGTACTTGCCAACATTGAACTCTAGGCTTACTGATTTTTTTAAATATACTTAGCTCGACCTAGGACTCAAACCTAGGATCTCCAGAATCTACAGTTGCTGGCTTTTGCAATTGTACTTAATTTATTAAAGACTCATTCTTTTAAATTAACAAATTTCAAATAATTTTAGATAAATTATATCTCGTCTTACAAAAAATATTTTCAGCACTTCGCAAATCTATTAGTTATCTAGTTTTGAGTTTGAAAAAGTGACCTAAGCTTAATTACACCCCCGTGCCGTGACACCTGTCCCTTCGAGGGGCCTAAATTAGAGCAAATAATAAATAGGGGCAATTTTCGCATCCCTGACACAGCGCATACTCTCTACCTGGATGGGGATGGGTAGTGATGGGAAGGTACGTCGATAATGATCATAGGCTATTGCTACGAAAGAGAACAATATAACTGAAATATATTTTTTATACTAATACCAGTAGTTTAGTCTCGCTTCGTTCGGGTGCGTCTATATGTGCTTTTTGCAAGTTTATGTTAACTTTTCTTTTTATAGATATACTAGCTATGTACGTCCCTAAGCTTGAATGATTTATGTTCGCATGAAAGACTAATGTTCCGTTTTGCGCCAAGCAACTTCACAGGCGTTTACAGAATAATCCAACAGATTCATCATCCATCAGGTTTATTAACGAATAGAGAACAAACATACCAACATTCATTTTTATTTATATAGAGGATTATTTAAAAAAGTATGATATGTATGTATTCATTTTATAGCAAACTAACAGCGCCATCTTTTGACATAATTTATTACTAGCAGTAGTCTGTGTCTCCAGGTCACAGTGCGTCTACGTTATAAACAACCAAATCCGTCCAGCCGTTTCCCATAACTGGGTGTGTTTGTTATTTCTTCACTGCTTTGCTGTTACTACGTGTATGTGAAGTGTAGATGTAGAATGAAGATAATTTTATGTTCCTTATTAAGTTTAATATCTAACTAAGCACTTAACTATCGTGTGAGAGATGTCGCGGGAAATGCAAGTTACTTTTATACGGCAATTGTTGTCATTACTAAGTAACTCAAAGCTAACGCTAAACTAAGTTAGAAAGCTAAGGCCACACCCGAACGAAGCAAGCGAGGGTAAGTCACTAGTAATGTAATAAGTTAATCGACAGAACACATATATTTGAAGTATTCAAAATCTCAAATCTAATCCAACACTATCGACAATTCCACTCACTAAAGCAAACAAAGGCGGTGATTTGTATCAGAATGTTTTTTCTCGATCCCCGTACATCCCGATTATACGGCCTTATTGCTTTCGTGATTTATACTGTCGCTTATGCAAAGCGATACACGTACCAGAGCTGACTGTCTACACATTAGTGTTTTATGGCAAAACTAGTAATAAGATTATTATAGAAAGGTTTATAGTTTTCCTTTCTTATTTTAATACTTTTTTAAAACTAATTTCTAAAATTTAAGCGAATATTAGACATTTTAAATAAAACTATCTTTTCGGATTTTTTCGCGGATTTATTCTGATTTTTGGTTCCTTTGTTTGACTTTGGTGTTTTGGTTTGGTTGTTGGCTTGATTTGGAATATTTGCGTTAATCTAAACAAGTATTATTTCTTTAAAGCAATATTTTACTCAAATAATTTCATACTGGAATAGTACTTAAGCGATTTACGTTTTACAGTAATTCGTTACTGTCCCGCCATGATTGCTGTAAAACATTCGAAACGTCGAAAGCCAAAAATCGAAATAAATCGGCGAAATCCGAACACAGATAGTTTTCATTAAAATTACTTATTTTATTTGTGATCCGCTCTCTGTTGGGGCATACCTATAAAGGATACGAAAATCTAATAAGATTTCTATCCCCAAGTTTTTTTTTTAGAATTACTAAGTACTCTGCCATGTATCACGACAGAAAACGTATTATTTTCCCAATAATTTTTTTTCGTATCCTCTATTCCAGAGCGAATACCCTATCAAAACCAGTTTACATTTTCCGCAGATTATAATTAAAAAAAACATCTATTCTTTTTAAAATTTATAATTAAATCTCATGCTCTACAGTGTGCAGCTAGACTTTCTCTTTAACGCGTTTTATTGGAACTTGTTTGACAATGTATTTGATTCCTGTAAAAAGATTATTTTTCCAACAAAAATAGTGAATCAATTTCGATTGATTCACTATCTACGTGTTTTGTACCTGATTCAGTCATTTTTGGACATGACATTTTCTTACAGCATTTGTGTCTGGTGATATTTTTTACTTTTATTCTTAACTAGCGGCTCACCCTCGATTCGGTAGGGTTCGCCTCTAGAAAAACAAAAACAAATCTATCCCACAGGAATCGAATTTCAATCCAGCGTCGATTCGATTTCGAGTCGATTTCGATTCTATTTCGATTCAGTATCGATTTTGCCGTACTTAATTCATACGAAATTTCATGCAAATATGTCAAAGGAATAAAATGTTTCATACAAACTTTTATCCCCTATTTCACCCCCTTGGGTGAAAAATCCATCATTAGTATTGTCCTTCCATCCATCCTTAGTATATTAGGATGAGGAATACGTGTGCGAAATTTTAAGTTTCTAGCCCTAAGGGTTTGGCCTGTGCGTTGATACATCAGTCAATCACTTTTGCCTTTTATACATATAGATAATATTATAAAAGAGATTTTATTTATCTGTATAGTTAACAATATATCGAACATATAATACAAAGAAATAGACTTTTCAGCCAGACTAGTAAAGGAGAGTGACCTCATATTTCAAATAAGCTGATAATCGAATTTCAATAAGAAATAAGCTTCTATAGATCATTTTATAAACATTTACAATTCAATCAATTTTCAATCGCGCAGTTTATTTAAAGCAAATAAAATTTCGATCACGCATAGTTCTATGGGCTGAGCTTATTTGTGTAGTATAATAATATGGCAATTGGTAAAACAAAATTTATACTTATTTACGTTATTGATTTGTCAGATTTTTTTCTTCTAGATCCAGATTTTTAGATTTATTTTTATAGAGCCTATACCGCGAAGTCTAGATCTAGAAGAAAAAAATCCACATGAGTACCATATAATGAAGATGAGCACTAAAGATACATAAACAGACAATTTAGTTATCGACCTTTTAATACCTCTTTGTTTTCTTTTATAAATTCTCAATTCTCCTCTCCAATCCTCTTTGTTGTCTTTTATAAATTCTCAATTCTTTTATAAACTGAACTGTGAGATCTAAAACTGGAGATATAGGCAATGTAAGTTTAGGTTTGGATATTTTGGTGTTTTACTAGAAGTGGGGTTATCTGTAACTTAATTCTTTTATTTCGTAGCTTCTATGTCACGTAGAATGGAGAAGACACGTTATATATAGGCTACTATATATAACGTGTATAAGGATACTGCTTTTATGCCTTGACAGATAATATATAAGTATAGAATGACCGGTAAAAAAGAAAAAAAACACAACTAAGATCTGATTCCACGTAGAAACAGAACGATTCCTTTACCTGTAACTTATCTGGCGACAGCAGCTCCTATGAAGTACAACTCTTTTAAAAACGATTCATATAATTAACAAATTTTAATAACGCGAAAATAGACATTGAAATGCACAACAACACGGTATTAGCACAAGGTTTTACAGAGTTTTGAGGGAATAATCTGGTTGGAACGTCTCACCGAGTGATATAGTTCATAGTTGTATAGCGAAGAATAAGTAGATCGTATATTCAAGTTCCTGATATTTCTGGTTCTTGTTTGTTGTAAATCCTGACTCGAAGCGCCAATATTAAGAATGTTTTTATTAGAAACTCGTTTACTAGTAAAACCTATACATATAATAAAATTGTAACTAAGCCGAAGCTGTAACATTAGATATTTTTTGGAAAATCATATTGAAATAAACATTATTATCGATACAGAGGCCGAATCTATAGTTTTTAGAATTTTTCTCTGTCTGTCTGTCTGTTACCGTATCACAAAAAAACCACTGGTGGGATTTCGATGAAATTTGCTATGGTGATAGCTAGTTATCCGGGTCAACATATAGGATAGTTTTTACCGCGGAAAAATATCTCATTTCTGAGAAAAAATACAAAAACTGTAATGTAAGAGTATACTAATGGGTAAAACCTAAGAATTTGGTTTTTGGTCATCTGAACGCGAGCGGAGCCGCGGGCAATGCTAGTTATACATATAAAAAGAACAAGTACCTAGCAAAAAAATAATTTTGACAGTTAAGTTTCTCAGCGTTAATCCGGAATGTTTTTCTTTTTTTTTCTCACCGGCTTCTTTCAGAATCTTCTTTCCCCACACGTTCTGGGAAACGCATAAACAAAGGACTTTTGAAAAATGATACCCTTAAGGGGTTAAATAAGAATGAACAGTGAACATTTATTTGAGAGATGAAATATTCATATTTGCACTACTTTTACCTCATAAAACTAACGTAAGCCACTAGTTTTATTAACCTTTTTATGATCTTTAGTAACTTTTACAATAGACTTATGTAAGACAAGAAATAAAATTATTATATCCATAAAAAAAAATCATCTATACTATAAATAAAGAGGTAAAGTTTGTGAGGTTGTGAGTTTGTGACGTTGTAGGGGGTAATCTCTGGATCTACTAAACCGATTTAGATGAAATTTAGTAAGAAGATAGTTTGAGACCCTGGGAAGGACATAGGATATTGTCCCGGAAATCATCCCTTAAGTCTGTATACATTATAGACTATAAGTATTCATCATCTTAACTCAAGCAAATAATCAGAAATCATATACAATTCACAGATAATTATAATCTAAATTACATAAATTAAATGCCTAATAAGTTTACCAAATGAACCACACGGTTTTGAAGACTCCGTTAGTGATAGCTTTTATTATAGATCAGTTAATTAGCGGTTAGAATATACTGCCTAAAGCAGGGGCCATCAAACTGCGGTCTGTAGACCGCAACACAGTGTTATACGAAGAAAATTAAATTATATACACGTGTAATAACTGTGTTACCAAGAGATACTCATTCTCATTATCGATCCTATAAACGAAAATGTTTAACATTATTCTTCATGTGATGCACAAATCTTTTGCTTATTAGATAAATCTGTACAGATAAATAAATTTGAAGTGTCTGTTTTTAATGTCGAAATATAAGCTTTTTACTAAATGCATATGAAATTATATACGGTACTTATAAGAAAAACTCAATTTTTAAGACTAATGCACTGTAAAATCTCCCGGAGATATTATAGACTGATCCAAGTGTCTGTGCAGAGTGCAGACATAGGTGTATTTATTCTCACAAAGTCCCGGTGATACGGTAGTAGTATTTGGACAACTATTTCACAAATAGGTAAGAGAACAGATACAGGTCCGTCAGCATACGTGCTCTCCAAATCCAGTTTAATACCGCAAGTTTTCCACTTCAAAACTGCTATTGAATAATTCTCAAAATAAAGATTCAACTTTACTTCGCCGGAAACTCGAACCTAGGTCCTCTTGATTTGTAGCCGTACATACTAGCCACTAGACCAAAGGATTAGAAATATAATATATATTCAGCCCTTTATAACGTGCCACTGCTAGGCACAGGTCTCTATTCAATACGAGGGGGATCAGGGTATAGTCCACCACGCTGGCCAAGTGCGGCTTGGTGGACTGCACATGTCTTTCGAAAACTTACTAGGTTTACTCAGACATGCAGGTTTCTTCACGATGTTTTAATATGGCAAACTATTTCTTTTTAAAAACTTAAATGATTGGTAACACCTGACTTTTCGGTAAATAGGCTAATTCATCACGATTGACGCAAGATTGACATACGTTTGCCAATACTCGGTAATTAACATATTATATAGGAACTATTGGCAAAATTGATGTCTGTGTGCATTGGTACCGGGTTCAATCCTTGGATGAGTCAAGGCTGTACTTGAATTAGACTTTCTGTGTAACAACAAACAAGCCATCATCTTAATGACTAACTTTGAAAAGAAGTATGTACATAATTGTATATTAATTGTTAAGACATAAATTCATCAATAAAACAAATACTAAATGTGAAGTGACAACACATTGGTGAAATCCGCACCTAAATCGGTTAAACCGTTTCTCAGATTAATACGCAGAAACGCACAGACAAACAGAAAAAATATATAAAAATCATTGCATTAATAAAGACCCCCATAATAGTTTTTCTCAGATATATTTCATCTACAGACAGCGATCAGTTACACTTTTATTATAAGTATAGATACAATTCTTACTATTTATTTTTTTAGTTTGTTCCATATTATGGGATATTTTTAACTAGTCCCATACAAATTTTAAGAAAAATTATCGTCTCAATCAAATATTTTAGTCAGAATATAACTTTTAAGTGACTCCAAAATGTAATACCTAACTACCTAGTACTTATGTATGTATGTATGTATGTATGTATGAACTAAATTCATTATATTGTCATCATAACAAAATATTACAACTGTAATCCAATATCAATTTATAGGCAATAAACCCTTATATAAAATACAAATATTACCGTTTTGTGGTACTTTACTCAAATTACTTCAAAAGAATGTCAATATACCGATCATAATAGTCGTTGCTATGGAGTTCCAATAGCTATACCCAATATAACAATGGTAGAACTTACTTCAAACGTTGTCAATTTGTTTTAAAAACGAAGTTTAAAAGCCAATTCTTGCGAATATCTTCGCCTCGAGGAAGTTTTGTGTCGAACTTTATCTCCTTCGCGCTCATTTTAAAATGTAATTTATAAAAATAATAGGTTTTATTGAAATGGGAGATTTTTTTTAAATATGGTAATCGATATTATTAAATGTAGGTATACCGAAAAAAAATGTTATAGTTTATCAAAACTGTTCCACATTCATACAAAAACTTTTTAACAAAAAATACATGGATAGCTAAGTGACATCATTCTAAATGCAATATGGCGGACTCTCAAAGATAGTAAACTATTTTTTTATGCACCTTCCATGATATGGATTTCAAATGAAAGGATTTGCTGAGAAGAATAGGAATAAATAGTTAAAAAATGAAAATAAAAATTTAATTTAAATCAAACACATTTATTACATAACACAATTTATATGACATAAAAGCTTGTTTGAAAAAAAAATTTTTTAATCAAAAGTAAAGTAGTAGCTACCATTATAGTTAGTTTCCCGCTTATAAAAAAATAGACAAATGCAAGTTCCGATAACATACTGTGGAATGGGGTTCCACACCGACACAATATTAATGTGAGGTCTTACTGATGCAATTTGTTTAGTTACAAATTAAAATACAATATTATTAGGTTATATTATATACATTATACGAATAGTACGAATTTATACAGTATTGATGTAATCAAAAAAAAATTTTTGTCGTGAAATATTGTGGGCGTGTGCTATCTAATTGGATTATTATTCCTATTTTTTGTTTACTTCTTCCATCCGGATTTTTTTTACATTTCTCGTATTTCAGTTATGAACAAACAATACATTGAAATAAATATACATATAATTAAAAAAATGTACTAATGTAACGAAATTATAACGGGTTCCGTTATTACCAATAAAAAAATTTGTAATATGTTAGACAAGGGAGAACATTTTTTTTATTTATAAATGGACTTATAATTTACTTTGTAGTTGGTCCAAATCAACATTTAAAAAAAAGCTGTCATTAAGCATGATACTTAAAGTACACAATTCATATATAATACCTACATGAAATTTTTCTATAAAATTTTCTATAAAATCTACACGCACTCCTACCTTTTGAGTCAGTCAAAAACCTTTCATCTCAACACATTTATTGATAAATTCATTGGTATTACCCACCAGGGCAGTTTATTACATTTACAAGTAAAAGGCTCTAATACTTTTATTTAACGACGTTATGGCCCTCGAAAGGGACGGGAGCTTTCAAAGCTACCTTTTAAGCCTTCTGAAATATTTATTGGCGATCACTTTATAGCTTGTCGACAGAGCTGATATATCGCTCGCTCACATTTTATATAGGAATGTCCTATTATTGTACTACACTATACAGTGAAACTTCTTTGCGCGCTTGAGAGTAAAATTTCAAGGTCGCGTTACGAAAAACCGTCATGGTTGCTATAGTAACCATTGTTATTGTCTAAAAATTGATATATATGATAATGTTCCCGTTGCTATCTTCAAAGATTCCCATTTTTTACTACTTTGCTTTCAAATATAATACAAAATATTTATAACAAGCGGCACACGCTCGCTTCGCTCGGGTTCGTCCCTTCTTCTAGAGTATATGCGATGGACGTAAGAATCCAACTATATAGAAAGAGAAAAAATATTATTCTCTCGGTCTCTTCTTTGTGTGACATTCTTTTGAATCATATTTTTGTCTGAGTGCAATGTTAAAAGTTTTTCTTAATTTATTAACTTTAAACATTTTTATATATATACATAGTTAAAAAATAGTCTGCAACAACTATACCTTCGAGACATGTAACACCTCAGTCTCTCCCGTGACCATGAATGCTGTAAAGCATTCGAAACGTCGGGAAACAAAAATGCAAATAAATCCGCGACAAAATCCGAAAAGGTAGTTTTATTTAAAATGTCAAATATTCGCGTAAATCTAAGAAAGTATTACACTTGACTTTTTTTGTTACAAGTAACTCGATTAGTTAGAAACACGATGATGTTCCGCGTTCAATTCAATTCGATAGCTTCTAGGAGTGCCTTTTGAGTTTTGGGCACCATTTACTTCGCCAATGTCGCATATATTCTGCGTTCTTTCTTTATTAGTTTAGAATTAGCCAGGTTTACTCGCAGTAAAATATACCTAAATGACATTTTCCTCTTGCAACAAAAGTAGGTATAATACCTACATTGATTTTTAGAGTACATAATTCTCGATATATATAAAAATCTATTGCTGTTCGTTAGTCTCGCTAAAACTCAAAAACGGCTGGACCGATTTGAATAATTCTTTTTTTTATTTTCTTGGCGGTGTGTCAGGGGTAGTTTAAATATAACAAATAGGAAATACCCAATAAAAAACGGCTAGAAAATCGAAAAATTCAGAACTGTTTATTTTGTATGGGAATCACTAACCGTTAAAACGTACCTAAGGACGACCCCGAGCGAAGCCGAAGCGAGGGTGAGTCTCTAGTTAATATAATAAATATTATGATTCCCAACATAAAACTAAGTAATGGAAAATAGAAACATCTAGAAATTTGACTAATTACAAGAATTAAATCTTAAAAGTTGAAGATATCCTTTAAGCGTTAAAAGTTTAAAACTCAATCGAAGTCACATTACAATCCCCATGCGAGTATTACTCACGCACCAAAATTTCCAGCACAAAATGTTTGTTTATGTTACGGGTTACCAATTATTTACCAATAAATTTGGTTCTATGGTCGTTGCAGCAATATTTTCTATTCTATTCTCAATAAAAATAATATTCTTGTGCTTTGTAATGTCCCTCATTTATGTTAAATCTTTTTCTAATCACTGTCAAAAAGTACCTAATAGGTATATAAGTCGCAGATGGATTGTCAAATCCGCTGTTTTAGCGGATTTTTAATACGCAGAATTGTGTGAACGCTTAGTATTTATCAAAGCAGCGGATCAACGATTAGTGTTATATAAAACGGCGAGAAATGAAACGTCGAATCGTAGTATGTAGATTTTAGTATTTTTTTATTTCCCACTTGATATTTGTCAAGCCTTTTTTTTCTAGTTCATATTCACCTATTAATTGTATTGTTATTGTCAAAAATAATATAATAAATTTTTGTTTTACTGATTTCACAGTTTGACATTACTGCAATAATTAAATTGAATATTAAAATAAATTGAATGCAGGATGAATTTTACAACAGTTAACAAGATTTTGCTTACACATATTAATAAAAAATAACTAATAAGGTAGTTAAGTTTATGGACCAACGACATCTATTATCTATTTAAATAAACAAAAATATCTCAAAGAATAGCCTGAATTAGGGCTATTGCCTCTTGCGGCACCAGCTGGCTGCTCTAGCGAGTAAGGTCCTATTGTGTCAGTAAAAAGTATTTGTTAGTGCGGCCATAAATTTAATATAATAATAATTGTTAGATAAAATATTGACTATTTCTTAGCTCTTCTTTTAAAGCAATAACCTTTATTGTGCCGTACCGTGTCTGCCATAAGTAATCAGAAATGGCACAACGTTTACTTACAATAATCATCAATAATTATTGATGAAAATCCACGATGAAGAGTCATTTGACACTCGTTTGGCTCAGATTGTACTGTAAAGATTGTACTTGCTGTGCCAGCAGTCGCGGGTTCGAATCCCGCTGGGGCATTCATTTGTGTGATGAGCACGAATGTTTGTTTCGCGGCGAATTCATGCGCGGTAGCCCTCATTGCCGATGTCCAGTTTGTGAATCATTTGACATTTCCAACATGATTACCACTTTCTTACGGTGAAGGAAAATATCGAGAGAAAACCTGCATGTCTGAGAGAAGTTAGCAAATTCTCGAAGAAATGGCTCAGTCCTCCCGCACTTGGCCAGCGTGGTGGGCTACATCCTGAACCCACTCATATTGAAGGGCTTGTGCCTTTTTAAGGACTTGTGCCCGACAGTGGGACGTTAAAAAAGGCTAAATACAATTTCTTTATATGGGATAGGTATCTCTTGGGTCATCTTTGGTATTATGGTACCTACATTAGTACTAATAGTATTTGTTATAGCATCAAGGGCCTTCTGGCGTTTTTAAATTATATGTAAAAAAATCAAAATCATTATTTTTAAATATACCTATTTTAATTACCAAAATGGAGAGGAAATATATTTTCAATAAAAAAAACTTGTAATTAGTCATATATTTTCTCAAAATAATTTAGTTAAAATTTAATGGTTTAGACGGGATTGTGACGTCATTATAGGTACATTAGAATTCATTATTATAAGCAAATATTTAGAGTATTATAAGAAATATAAAAATTTATACATTTTGTTGAAAATAACCATTTTCCAAACGTATATAATACTTCTGTACAGCTCAAAGTGCTTTATAAAAACAATGTATAAAATAATACATAGGATTTTTAGTATGTTTCAATAGAAATGGCAAATTTCAAGTACATAATTTAATAATTATTTCCAAACATATCTTTAGTGTACTACTTCAAAATAGAGTTAGTTAATTTATATTCACTCATTTTTGTTTATCGATTATTGTGATTATTTTTTTATTAAATGGTAACATACCTCAAAATAAATTACAAGAAACCTCTCCAGATAGAGTAACATGAAGTTGATTTTGATTAATTAAAGTATATTTTAATTAAAAAATATTTGTTATTATTTCTGTTCCATATAATGGTTTTATGATGATTTTTTGAAAACTAAAATTACCTAGTAGTTCTATGTAGCAACTTAATTTATATTTAGAAAATATGAACTTAACACACTATAATATACTTAATTAACATTAAATAAAAAACTAATACAATTACTAATATATTTTTAAAATAAGATTTCATGGCAACATTTCAAGCTCTGCGGGTAAAGGAATACTCTTCATGTGAGCGAAACGTTTTAACGCATCATATTTACTTCTCAAAGCTTCAATTTCATCTCGAATCCTTGTGTTTTCTTCTTGCATAGCCTCCATATCGTGCCATTCCTGAAAACGATACTAATAATTGTGTTATTGCTGTATGTGAAAGTTTATGTATGTATGTATTTGCAGTGGTAGTCCCATGGTGATGCAACTCGCTTAGAAAAACTGGTGAAGCAGGTTCAAGTCCCAGGTCTTGCACCGCTGATAGTTTCATGTATGAATCATTTCCTACGTGATTACCACTTGGGTACGTCCCTGGGTACATTTTAACTATTCATAAGGAATAGATAGACTATTTATTTAATATTATGATATATTACAGCCTATATATATCATATCCTGAGATTAGTGCGTTCAAACAACCAAACAAACTCTGCCTCTACAATATTAGTATATATTGTTAGCTGACTTTTAAAAATTCATTTATAAAGTACTGTTAACTGTACAATATATCTGTATAATATCAATTAGCTGTTAATTTAAATATAATAAATAAATAAGTAGTCTCACCTGACTTTTTTCTGTTTCCAATTCATCCTTCTGCTCTATTCGTTTGATTCGACACGAGGCTGCATATCCTCTATTCTTTAAAGTCCGTCTCCTTTGTTTCATCCTGTAAATATTTAAATGATATCATATGTATATACTTTGCTTACAAGATTGAAAGTATCATAAGTACCTTGTTTGTCTATAATGTAAAAAACTATTTCAATAACTGATATAAGAATTACTATATTAAAAAAAAAAAATTTCAGTGTCTTACCGAACAATTTGGTCTCTAGTGAGTCCTCTCATTTTAAGTTGTCTGTTTAAATCCCTTACAGAAATGGAAACCAGTTCATCATCACTGATTTCTGCACAAGGAGTGGGAGACAAGGGAGCCTAAATAGAATAAAAAAGATATATTACTTGAGAGATGGTCTATTATTTGTATGTATATTAAAATTCTTTATCAAGGCATTTCTGCCAAATGATCACAACAAATGTTTAACCTGCATTTTTTGCTTTTTTTAATGTTTAATTAAAAGTGCACTACAATTATTGCCTATATATTATGTATAATCAGAGATACACATATAGATAAATAAACAATATATATGTAGATATTTTTAGTTGGTAGTAATGTAGTAATTTTTTAAACATTTAATTTCACATTATTTTTGGAAATATAAAATCAATGAGGTTTATTCTTAGATCATAATTAAAATGGAAAAGCTCGAATGAAATTTTAGTAAACATTACAAAACGATAAACCTTCATGTTCCATTAGGTTTTATTGAAAATTACTTACCATTATCGCTTTCCTTACACCCAGTCCTTTCAAATCATGAGGCATAATAATGTTTTGAGAGTAAATGTAACGGAGACCCGTTACAATGTTTTCTTAAACTGTTTTTGTCTAAGGTCAGTAGATTTTTTGTACAAATAGTACAAACAGTTTGTTTTACAAGTAAAGTAATAAGCAAAATCGATTATAGATCACGTTAATTAAATATGCTTTTAGTATTAATAAAGCCTAAAAATTTCACACTGTCACAACTCACAACACGATATAGTAAATACGTCGAAAATTGGGTTGGGGGGATCACTGACTTGATTGAAGAGAGGCCTCTAGGTAAATGTATATTACAGAAAATATGTACTCTACAACCCTAAAATAAAACTCAAAATTGTTTGAATAATGTCGGCTATATTCTATATGTATCTATATCAAAATATAAAAAATCGGATACTCTATCAATGAATAAAATATTAAAAAATTACTGTTATTAAAATAAAAATATGTTAATTTATATAATTTAAGTAATCAATTAAATTAATTTGCCATATATTCAAGTTACGTGCTTTAAAAAGCAGAAAAAAGAATTGTTATAGTTTTATTTTATAAAGTTGTTATTATTGACAAACGTTTTTTGAATGTATGTATCCGAATGAATGTAATTAGACATAGCATCTGCAATAAAAGTGTTGCTAGTCTTAAAGCGCATAACCCAAAACTGTGGAACTCAAGTATTTAATATTGTAATTTAAAAAACTTTTGTAAAAAGTTATCTTTAGTTTACAAAAATAATTTAATTCAATCGAAATAGTATGCTTAATTTTGTAAATTATGTAAAAGCATATTTTTTAATTAAATAGACATAATTATCCATAAAGATTTTGTGCATTTACAATAAATAGGAATAAAACAGAGTTATGTTATTCGTTACTGTTTTTTGTTCAATAAATAAAAAAATGGATTTATTTATTAAAAGATTTAAATAAAAAAAACAGGTAAAAATCAAAATAAATTCCGTTTTCCAGGACTATATGTTGAGATCATTTGGCAACATTTATTATAGTTGGTTGTAAATTGTAATTGACGGGCGACTTCGTAACGTAAAGAAAAATCTCGTACTCGTAACGTATTTCAATACGTAGTTAAAAGTGCATCAAAATGGCCAAAAGGAAAAATAAACCTCTTATAGATTCAGATTCTAGCAGCGAATGTTCAGATTTAGATTCGGTAAGTTTATATAAACACTTAAGACCTAGGTTATACTTTTGTAGATCTTAGCATTTTCGACATTCCTCTACTATTTTGTTTGCGTATTCAGGCCAAGATCAATGCTCGAAGGATCTAATTACGCCCAATGCGCAATAGTGACTATGACCCTAAAAAAGAAGTACAGTTATATCTAGAAAACTTACAATATGTTTCATCTTAAATACACGATGTTTTCTTTAAAAGTTTCGTTTACAATGGCTTCTTTTGGCATGACTCATGAAAAACGGACAAAAAATGTCCCGTAACCTTTAAAAGGGTAGACATTGATAGCGATATATAAAAATTTAGAATATAATTTTTATTTCCTAGTTGTTAATTATATATATAATATGTTTTATGACTAGAAAAGTTGCTTATATAATATTTGGATATAGGAGATGAAAGTTAGTTACTTTTAAATTCTTTATTTCATTTGTTAGAAAATTGTATAACACATTTCTAGAAATTTGAAAAAATAATGCTTATATTTTTATTTTTAATGGGTTTATTCATTAAAAATTAAAAAATAATTGTATGTGTAAAATGATTAAATTATATAAAATATATTAATGTAGTAAACATAGTATATAAAATTATCTACTGAGATACTGAATAATTATCTAATTTTTCAATACTATAGTTTAAAGCACTTGAATCATGTAAAGAAATGTATGACACAAAAAATTATCTAATTAATATTTTAATAGTATAATTGCTTTCCTATTTATAAAGGCATCTTCAGAATATGTTTTAATTTCAAGTATTCTTATTTATTTTAGTCATTATAAAAACATTAATTATATTATATAAGTATGTGTATGAAAGGTTTTTGTAGGTATATCAAAATTTTCTTAATAACACAGTTCAATTGGTGAAATTGTTAGAAAGACTCATGATTATTGTACACATTTGTATTTCAGCAATTTTTGAACTTAGCAAAGAAGAAGAAAAAGCCAGGGGATTCCCCACCACCAACTAAATCCAAAAGCAAGTCTTCCGATAGTGAATCTGATTGGGATAATGATGATAAGAAAAATGGTAAGCTTATTTTTTCATAGAATGTTTAGTCATATTATTAAGGTCATATATTAAAGTCAGGTCAGGTTTGGGTACAAAAAAATAAAACCCATGAAATTGTAAACAAAATCATACCTAGGGATGCACTCGAGCAAAGCGAGGGTAAGTCGCTAGTAATGAAATAAAATTGCAGAATTTTTAACTCTTAAGGCTTAGGTCATAGGCTCTGTAACACCATTATTTGAGTGCTATCTAAAATTACAATTAGAATAAGAAACAACAGAATTTTAATAGAAAAGTAATTTATATGTTTTTCATTATAAATATATAATTGTAATTAAATTAGGTAGTTTTAATATTGTTGTTTTAAATTAGTGTTAAATATTAAACTGGTTTATTGATTATTGTTAGTGATAAAGTAGAATGAACTTAATATGTAGTAGCATGATTGAGCTGAACTCTTGACCTATACTATAATGATTCACTGTCTCTATGGAATCATCCCATTAATAATATTTTAATATATAAAATTCCTGTGCCACAATGTTGATCTGAACTCCGAAACCACTTATCCGGTCTTAACGTAATTTTTTTTTTAAAGTATGATTTGTTCCAACTTAAAAGATAGGACAGTTTTTAACACGATTATTTTCTTTTTTTATTGCAAAATTAACGATTTTCATATATATGCCACAGCGCGTGGCCGTGTCTGCTAGTTATATTAATAATGCGAAAGTTTGGATGGATAGATGATTGTTACTCAGTCACGCCAGAATGGTTGAATGGATCTGGATAGAATTTGGCACAGAGATAGATTATAGTTTGGAATAGCACATAGGTTACTTCTTATCCCGGAAATTGTATGGTTTCTGTGGGATATAAATAAATTCTTAAATCATAAATTAACTCAATTAAAATTATGTAAATGATGAACATGAATTTGGAACCTACCTGAATTAGGTTATAAACCTGTGTTTCAGGTAATAAAGGTGAAGCATGCATATATTAAGTAACCATAAGAAACCATATATTAGTTTAAGACAACCAATTATTATTTTTTCAGACAAATCATCATCATCGTCAGGTTCTGAATCACCATACAGTGATGCAAAAAGTGATGTTTCCAAAAAAGAAGAACCGGCCAAAGCAAGTAGGAAAAGTTCGTCCGATCATTCAGAAGAAAGAAAAAAACCTGAACTAAAAAGAAGTGAGGTCAGAAAAAGTACAGATAGCGCGGGATCGGGAAAGAAAAAAGATACTTATAGTGAACCAGAAGAAGGTATGTGCCCTATATTATATCAAAACGCATATTTTGGCTAATCGTAATGAAATGCTAAAAATTATCCTAAATTATCCTAAAAACTCGAACTAGACCACCTTCTGGCTCCATCACCTTGTCAATAGAATAGTTTTTAAATTATTTCAGACAGATTTCATCTGACTTCTTACTTCTAAATAAATTCGAAAGTTAGGATGGATGTTTGTTAATCACGCTAGAACGGCTGAACGGATCTGGATGAAATTTGGCACAGACATAGATTATAGTCTGAAATAGCACATAGGCTATTTCTATTACGGAAAAATGTACGATTCCTGTGGGATAGATTTGTCTTTATTTCTCACTTAGAACATTTAAAGCTACTTCCAATATTTGATGGGCTAGGTTAGTATTATAATATAATTAATTATCGTACTCAATATATTTCATATGCAAAAATAATAATCTAATAGAAAATCTTGAGATGTGCAAATAAAATTAGTATTAATTTTTATATATACAGGGTCATTTTTAATTTACTGAAAACCTTTTGGGAATATACTATTTACATCATAACAACAACATCCGTAACAAGAAAAAAATAAAAACCGACTTCAAACAAAAGCACTAAAAAGTAAAAAATAACTGATTGGTAGTTTTCATTTACTATACATACCTAATCAAATATTTTCGAAGTCGGTGTGCTTTGCTTTGTATGGGCTGGCACCGATTTCGAAAATATTTGATTAGGTATGTATTTAATAAGTAGGCTTTAATTACTTAGGCATTAGCAAAAGAAAGTGTGTGTCCGGTGGAGGGGGAGGAGTGCAGGGGTGTAGGAAGCCGCGCTTAATCATATAAACTTGGCCAGATGCAAGAACTTTAAAGTTTACTATACATATAATATTATCTTTTTAGGTGAAGTATCGTCACATTCATCGGACAATGATTCGATAGATTCAGAAGAAGAGTTTGATGATGGGTAAGAAATACTAATATTAAAAAGAGCATTTAGTTAATTTTTCATTATTATATTTAGTTTTTAATGTATAATCTATTTACATAATATATGCACATGTATATAATTCCGTTATATATAAAAAAAGTTTCGCGCGAGCGTCAAAGTCAAGTTTCGAGCGATACGTACACTTATCTCTAGAACGTCTGAGCGATTTCATACGGTTTCTGTTGTTATAATTTGCATTTCTTTAAAAAGATTTTAGTGCATGATAATTACAAGTTTTCGAAAGACGTGTGCAGTCATCCATGATCCAACCCGCACTTGGCCAGCGTGGTGGACTATGGCCTGATCCCCCCTTATTCGGAGGTCTATGCCCAGCAGTGGGACGTTAATAAAGGGCTGAATACATTAATTAATATCGAAATAATTTCGGTTTTTTATTACAGTTACGATGAAAATTTGATGGGCGATGAGGAAGATAGAGCGAGATTGGCCGCCATGTCCGAGAAGGAACGTGAACAGGAAATATTTAAACGTATAGAAAGGCGAGATTTGATGAAGACTAGGTGAGTTGGATATATTCTTCTTCTTCAAGTGCCTCTCCATTACTGAAGGTCGGCAGTCATTCTCATAAATTCTTCTCTGTTCAGAGCTAGTTCTAGGGTTGTTAAATTATCACATAAAAAGTGCATTGACTTCAGTCACTTTTACAGTAATCAAATAGGTTAAAGGTTACTAGGGGCTTAGACTAATTGTGCATCGCACAGGGACTTCCCCATGAAATTCACTTAATTTCAATATAGATATTTTTAATTATGAAACAATGTATTCGTTAGTTTATCTCTAACGCAGTATAGACTTTGTCTCAGGCTGTAATCTGAACCAATTTAAAAATAGACCAAACAATTTCTTTTCTGTAAAAGGAAAGAAAGCCATGTATATACCGATACAGACACTATCTTACGTCGAAACAGTGTGACGTATTGGCGAGTTTTTCGTGTGGAGATAGTCGGAGGGCTGGAAAATGACATAAGTTACTTTTTACCGCGGGAGATCATCTCATTCCGACGGGAAAACACGTTATAATCCAACTTACAATAACTCACCATAGCTACATATGTATATGTAATATATAGTCTAACCTATTCCATATTAACCGTTAAAACGTGGGACCTAGGGACGAACCCGAGCGTAGCGAGGGTGTGTCGCGTTTTTTATTTGAAAGGTAGTATCTTTAAGTTGATCTTAGGAAAATTTTAAGATTTTCTGATGAGAATCTTCACGTGATGAACAAAATAGCTCCTCAAAATGCAGTAAATTGCTCATATAACTTAAGTGGTATATTAATTATTTAATTAAAAAAAGTTTTTCCTCGCGAGGTCTACTGTTCACAGAATTACTAATAGTAGGAATTATTCATCTTATTCTATCAATATTAACAAACAGATGGGAAATAGAACGCAAACTCCGGCTAGCACGTCGTTCGGCGGCTGAACGCGGGGCTTCCCCCGGTGAGCTAGCACGTCGACGTGATGCGAGAAGGCGGCGACGTGATCAACGTGCTCAGAGAGCTCAGAGAGCACAAAGAGAAGCAAAGAACGAGGAGGAGAGACGGGAGAGATGTGGTGAGTTAAGTTTGGTGTATCTCCTCTGGTTATATAGCCCCCTGGTAGGGGAATATACTGTAATATATCCTTAGTTGTATGAGGTCTTGATACTTATGTCTGAGACATGTTGTGTATCGAGTGTGTATATGATGTCATCTACTTACTCTTGTACGGTTATGATTGCTTGGTACATTTAGTTAAAAAAAGAAGCCAGAAAGAATAAGAAGGAGATAGAAACAGGAGAGATGTGGTGGTTTGTTTATCCGGCTAGAAGGACCATGTACCGTTTAAGCGTATTTATTAGGGTTTATATATTTAATTCTTAGTAATAAAGAGTGAAGAGAAGGAGAAATTAGGGATGTAGAGAGTGGGTTCGATATCAGACTTGAAGTACCAAATGTGGTTTTAGTGTTGTTACAAGCTATTATTTCAATTCTTTGTAAATTAATTAAATAATGCAAATCATTATATATGCAAGTTAAGCAGTGGTTTCACTTTTTGTAGAGTCGAGAAGATAAGCTCCTTCTTGCTTATTGAGCTTTTAATGAATTAGAAATACAAAAAAAAATGATTAAAACAAAAACAGTCGCACAATCAGAGATATTATACGAATAATATTATAAAGAGGTAAAGTGTGTGACGTTGTAGGGGGCAATCTCTGTATCTACTGAACTGATTTCGATGAAATTTGGTAAGAAAATAGTTTGAGACCCGGAGAAGGACATAGGATACTTTTTATTCTGGAAATCATCCCTTAAGGAGGTGAAAATGGGGATGATAGTTTGTATGGGGAATCAACCTAGAGATGACGAACCCAAGCGAAGCGAGGGTACTCACCCTCGACTACCCACCCACCCCACTTCAATAAATTATATCTCACCCGCTAGTGAGATATAATTCATTGAAGTGATACTTCTTTTGAGAGTAAAATTATAAGGCCGCGTCATGATATATCGTCATGCTCATAACGCTTGCATTAGGTTGCCATGGTAACCGTTGTTATTTGATGATATGAATGAAATATATAAGTTACCATTTTTGGTGTAGAATCGGAGAAAGAAGAACCTAAAGAGCCTGAGAAAGAGAAAGAGAAACCCCCACAGAGTCCCGGTGAAATAAACGACGATCCTAAAGATACAGGTAATATAGAATTATTTTTTAGTTTTTACATTTTTCGGTATCTAATCCTTTGTATACATGTTTGTAAATTAATTTATTTTATATTTTTACAAATAAGTTTGTTTTTCTTAGAAATATTTTATCCCATTGAAGTATACTTTAACTGAGTTAAATTGCTATAATATAAATGCTATATAATATAAAATGCTAGAAAGTTCGATTTTCGAGTAAGTCATAATAATGTTGAAAATATTATTCATACACTAAAATCTTACCAAGTTACAAGACTTAGCGTTTGAACCCACTTGATGCAATTTCTAAAGCGAGTGTGACTTTACTGTGGTTGTCTAGTGGCTAACATGTACCTACGGATGCACGACTATATCGTATTTAATTGTATAGTCTATTTTTTCTTAGGTGTCTTAAGTAGTAAAAAAATATGGCGTACATGTAACCAGAGATAATTCCACAGAAAAAAAATACTCTACGAGAATAATACATAGTGATGCCGATGATGAATGAATGAATGAGAACGATTGAACTTAATGGTTTTTATGCAGTGAACTTAAAGTATTGGGTAGAAATAATACGACAAGTTATTTTAATAATTTTATTATTCAGATATTCACGATAATTCACTCGATTCTTCTGACTTTCATGGGTGACGTGAGAAAAGATGGTGGATCTGGGATACTTTTTCGCATTCTGGAATGCGAAGGCCCAGCGTTCGATTCGGGTTCACTCATTTTAATAAGTACCTGTCGAAAATTAATAATACAATGATATGTTCCACATTAATTTTATAACAGTTGTACACATTATATTGATATTTAGCCCTCATTGAAAAATAACTTTTCATTTATAAAATGAAGATTTAATAAAATTTTAAACCTGCTTTCATAAATCTGTAAAATAAAAACGATTGTTACCGTTTTATGCCATTTTTTTGTAATAAATAACATTAAAATATTAAACTTACCTCTAAGTGTGTTACATGCACTAAAATCACAATCGTATACAATATCGGAATCAGTAAAGGGTTGCTAAAAGTCGTCAGTCCAAAGAATAACACCGTCCAAATCGTAAAACAAACACAAATCCAGTAGAAAGCCAGGTCGTTAAAAATCAAACACAAATGAACACCCGTAATGTACGACATGAAACGTGGCAATGAAACGAATGATTCTTTCAGCGATAGGTGGTGGCCGGGATAAACAACTCAAAATGTCGCTTGTCTATGTCTGTTTTTTAATCTCAGAGACTAAATTGACACATGCAAATGTCAAATAGTAATTTTGTTTTATTACGTTTTAAATAAGTACATACACATTATTTCAGGATAACTTATCATAACAAAATATACTTGATTTTATTAACATTAAATTACGATAGTGGCACATGATTATTAAATTGCAAAAAACTGACAACCCACGTGATGTCAATTTAGTCTCTGAAATTAAAAACAGAACTATATAAGTCTTTTATCAATGATGTAAAGTTTCTTTTTTAATTTTTCGCCATAATATAAACGCTCGCCATAATGAATTTTTCGCCATAATATAAATTTTCTTTTTCTCCATAATATAAACTCATTTTTAAAACTTAAAACTAAAAAATCAAAATAAGCGGTCGAGAGATCTCCGTCAGGAGCGAAGTCCCTTACTCCATTTTAATAAACAGTGCAATAAGATACGAAATAATAATAATTATAATAACAAATAAATAATAAGTATAAGTTGATTAAATAAATAAATAAAATAGCTTTATTACTGAAATAAGTTAACATTTTACATTCCCTTTTCCCATTTTCTGATATTAATTCTTAGTTTTTGACATTAATTTAGCTTCACAATTAAATTTTTAATTTTGTTAAAATTATTAATAATTTTAAGTTAATTAAAAGCAATTAAAAAATTTCTATATTCTACAAAGACACTACTAATTTTAAAACAATAAAATTTTAACAAAATATCATTCTTTGTAATTTAAAGATAATTTTATTTTTAAGTTCAGTTTCCATTCAATTCATTCTAATTAATGTTACATCTCTATGATTCAAAGACAAAGTAGAGTGTCGAAACGTCAAAATGTTGTGTACATATTTTACCTGTTGACGTTGGTTTTGTTAACATTTCAATTTTAGCAAAATTTATGTGTTTACTCAATAATTAATAGTTTTTATTAGTGTAATTCATAGCGTGAGTGTTTCTGAAATAGTTATAAACGATAAAACCAAATCCAAAATGTGTGATTGTCCGAAAACAAGTGATTTTCGTTCAAGGTAGTATTTGTTTACCATTTAGGACACCTAAGGAAAAACGGACTATATAGATGATCCGACGACACGTTTGGCTCAGTTTGTAGTGACCCTATTTGCTGTGCCAGCGGTCGCGGGTTCGAGTCCCGCTGGGGGTATTCATTTGTGTGATCAGCACGAATGTTTGTACTCCAGTCATGAATGTTATATTTATGATATGTATACTCTTAAAGTAGACTTGCAACGAATATTTGGCTACTTTTATGCTATTCGGCCGAATACCGAATACATGTAATAGGGAATAGGAAAAGAAAGTTGAAATATTTTTTTATAATTTTTATTGCTTTTTAATTCAGCTGTATTAATAATTTTTAATGTAATCTCTTTTTGATTACGAAAATAATTATTAAAAAGTGCAAAAAACAGGCGGGAAATTAAAGTAGTTTAAACGCAACGCTATTGGTCAGACCGAATATGACGACAGAGTATATCATAACAGAGCGATTAGCGATTTTGTCGCTTACAAATTGAGTCGTAATTTCTGTGTATATCTTACTGTCACGTCACGCCAAGCCCGCGAATACTTTTGCCTAATATTCGGCTATTCGAAGCCCACCGAATAATCGATATTCGGCGTATTTCCGAATATACTATTCGTTGCAAGTCTACCTTAAAGGTATATGTGTAGTGTATTAATTATCCGGTATCTATAACACGAGCTTCGTAGCTTACCGTGGAACTTGATAGTGCTGTGTGTTAAAGTCCCAACATATCTATTTGAAGCAACAGAGCGTGACACGGAGCGGTCGGCGTCCCCGCTGTTCGGCGCCAAGACGGAGCGCAAGCGCAACGTGGACGAGTCGCGCGTGAACGCGATGGCGGCGCTGCGCGCGCAGCGCGACGCCCGCGCCACGCGCGTCGAGGTCAAGCAGCGCCGGCGGCAGGAGCAGGGCAAGGAGGACGATGTTAGTGTTTATGTCCATATTATATACTTTTTATTGTTTTTTTTTTTCTTTTTTTTTTCGTTTTTTTTTTGGTACTTGTGTCTGATATATGTATTGGGCGTATATGAAACTTATTTAGAAAAGTTGTGATTTGAAACTCGATGAAACGGAAATGCGACACTGAAAAGAGACTAACACATACATATATAGAATTAAGCCGGCGAGAGAATGAAATAGGATGTATAATTAATTGTTGCTATGGTAACCGTTGTTATTGCGTGACAAAAATATAATATTATATTCTTGCCGTATATGATATTCTATAAATATATTATTGTAATATCAGCCTAATATTAATTATTAAGTTATTGATTTGTTTTATTTTAATTGAGATATTTGCGTAAAAGTTACACGCACCCATTTTTTTTTTCTTTTTATTGTACTTGTGTCTGATATTATATCTATTGGGCGTCTATGTGATATTGTACTTTCTGTGTAGTTATTATCGCCTGGTACATTTAGCTACAAATTCAAATAAACCAAAGAAATGATATTGTATGTGTATAAAATATCTCGAGTGATCAGCGGAAGCAGAGCAAGAAGGACGATGAGAGTCGTGTGCTTATATATTCCTTATATATATGTATCTTTACTGGAATAGTACATACAACAATGTACGGTTCGCGTGGGATAGATTTGTTTTTGTTTTTCACTAGGGACGAACCCGAGGGAAACGGGGTGAGTTGCTAGTAAGAATATATAATACCTCCTTTAATTATAACAAAAATAATATTTGCAGGACGCAGACGCGGAACTGATAGGCGGCACGAGCAAACAGAGCGTCAAGTTAAAGGCTTCCGACATATACTCTGACGACTCCGGATCTGATTCTGAAGATAATAAATCACAAGGTAATATATACTTTCTTAGATTTACGCGCGCCGTTGTCTTCATACATATTTTTTCCCGCCAATAAAAATAAAAGATGTTACATTTTTTATTCAATTTTAATTAATAAGCGAAATATGTATTCATTAAGGTATCTGAAAACTAAAAAAACATTTACGTACGCCCAGCACTGCGGGTAGGTGACGGCTAGTATATACATACATAGTATAAATTATTGTCTGTCTGTCTGTCTGTCAGATTGTAGAAATTCCTCTAGCTTTTAAATAAAACTATCTTTCCGGATTATTTCGCGGATTTATTTTGATTTTTGGTTCCCGACGTTTCGAATGCTTTACAGCAATCGATCACGGAAAAGACAAGGTTTTAGACGTCTCAAAGGCGTTATATACTTTATTCCGAGAGCTGGCGACGAATTTTGGGAACCTTCCCAAAATTCGTCACGAGCTCTCGGGCTACTGGTTACAGACAGTGCTTACCCACAATTTTATAAAATGTTTTCAAAAATAGCACCAAAGTACCTTACCAATATTTGTTGATTTTTAACCGACTTTCAAAAAGGAGGAGGTTTTCAATTCGTCGAAATCTTTTTTTAATATATGTTCACCGATTATTCGACGCCTTAAGAGGATTGTGAAGCTGTAAATTTTCATACAAAAAGCGATAACGTTTTTCCCTCCTTAAACATAGTCTAATTTTCATAATTTTTGGAAATGTTGTAGATATAATCAAAATCTAGGTCCGTACGTTTTTATTTTTTAGAAATATTGCGTACGATAGAAGTTATTAGCATCTAAATATCTATATTTTTGACCTAAAAACTTCCTCCAGCGTTTTTATTTTTTTTAATTAAACTAAACTGAATTACAAAAAAACGAAAACGTACAGACCTAGATTAAGGTGTACTGAATCTAATGAGACCAAAATCGTCTCATTTCGTTAATGTTTAGGGGGGTGAAAACGTTATCGCCCGAAACAATATTTCAAAAAGGAAATGTAATGAAAGGATATATAGGTAATTGAGTCTAAGACTTGCAACTCTCTCTATCGCACCATACGGGTCGGGAGCAGGGGCATATATATAGACTGTAGTGATGTTGAAGGTGCTATCGATATTATTATCTCCTAGGGAGGAGAAGGTAATATCGATATATCGATCGATACTGAAAGGATCCAATCCAAAGTTTAGAATTTTATTATACTCGTATGTATAGATTGTAACTAATCTGTACATTAAATATTTTTTGGAAAATATTATTGAAATAAACATTATTATCGATACAGAGGCCGAATCTATAGTTTTTTGAATTTTTGTCTGTCTGTCTGTATGTCTGTCTGTCTGTTACCACGTCACAGAAAAACCACTTGGGGGATTTTGATGACATTTGGTATGGTGATAGCTGGTTATCCGGATCCACATATTATAGGATTACCGCGGGAAAATATCTCACTTCTGAGAAAAAATACAAAACTGAAAATATATATATATACAGAGTCATTTTTAATTTACTGAAGATCTTTTGGGAATATACTATTTACATCATAACAACAACCTCTGTAACAAGAAAAAAATATATTTCTTAAATTTTCATTTTCATACAAAAATAAAAATATTTTCTATATCATCATCATCATTATATCTGGCCAAGTTTAAATGAGTAAGGGCCACTTCCTACACCCCTCCACCCCTCGCCCTCCACCGGTCACGCGCTTTCTTTTGCTAATTGCTGGACTATTACCGTTTAGAAGGAGCAATAAAAATACTTTTATTTTTGTAAAATTTATATTTTTAATTCTATATTCGTTATAATTTTATGAAAATTATTACGAATAGTATGTGTATAATTATATATATATATATATACACACATACTATTCGTTATAATTTTTTGGAATTTGTCGATATTTTATTAGTTTTTGGAGTTAATTTTATTCATTTTTCTGAAAAAAATGATTTTAGGGCAATCACAGAAAGAAATGAAATTCATTCGTAATCTAATCTTGTTTATTCATTAGTTAAAAATATATTTTAAAAAATTAAGTTGATATATTTTATAAAATTTAGTCATAGATTTGTTAAAAAATCGTAAATCATCATCATTCATGATCAGGTCATTTTATGAATTTCTATTCCTTATATACCTGCTAACATTATAAAATCATAAAACTTCAGGCTTTCAATAAAAAAAATATTTTAAAAATAAAAGGATTCCGATGGGTCTATTAGTACATAAACAACAAAAAATTCTAAAACTTTCAACTTTCGGAACGAGATTTTTGTAATTGATCTAAACCACCTATTTATTTTTTTATGATTTTTTGAAGTCATCAATCTAAACAAGTCAAATTTTAAATGATATTCGCCACAGAATTGTAATTTAGAGTTATTTCAGTTTATGAATAAAGGTGCGATGTAACTTGTAGGGAATGTATATTGTACGCAAACCGTAGATATTAGATAAACTTTGAAATTGCTCTTGCGCCGAGTCGCGCCGCCCCCGCCCCCCGCGAGCGCCCGCGCGTCACCGGCTGCTGCTATCATAGTGTGTGTGAGAATTTGCGTATGTTGTATTTGTGTTGTTAACTGCCGAGGGGATGCAAAGCGGTATGAAACAGATAGCATTTTTTAAAATACCTACTCTCGCCGCGTATCGGCACTTCACAATCCTCTTAACTGATTTGGACTTTTTTTGTTTCGAAGGGAAACCGATGCAAAGCAAATCTAATATATTTCAATTCGTAAAATACATATTTACCTATTAGATATTCATATCTCAAAATATTGTCGGCTGGCACCGACTTCGAAAAATATCTGATTAGGTATTTATTCTAAATGAAAACCCCCGTTTAGTTATTTTTTACATTTTAATACCTGGAAGTGGGTTTTTTTTCAAGTTTTTTTATTCTAAACATTTTTATTTTTTTAATAAGTATTATAATTAAATAAAGCAATATGTATTATTTATTAAATCCCACTAGGTTATTAATATAAATGTGAATGTCTATCCGTATGTCAGGTCGCCGAAGCTCGAGCAGCTCGTCGTCGTCGGAGGCGGAGGAGCAGGAGAAGGAGAGGCGGCGCGAGCGCGAGGAGGTCGAGGTGAAGTACGCAGACACCAGGGATCAGATCAATAAGCTGAGATTGAGCAGGTATTCTGTTTGTTTTATGTGAGGACTAGCGGGTTCGTCCCTAGGTTGCTTCCCATATAAACTTTCATCCCCTTATGATGATTTCCGTGATAAAAAGTAGTTTTTGACGTTGTACGGGGTAATCTCTGGATCTACTGAACAGATTTAGATGAAATTTACTATGAAGATAGTTTGAGACCCTGTGAAGGACATAGGATAGTTTTTATCCCGGAAATCATACCTTAAAGGAGTGGAAAGAGGGGTGATAGTTTTTATTGGAAATAAATCATTTCTTGAGTAAAAAAATAATAATTACATCTTATAATTTTGGTAAGAAATAAAGAATATTTCGGTGTTTATGACCAATCAGGGTAAAACAGTGGATGATTAAAGTTTTTTTTATTACTTACCTACTTTTCTTCTATCTATTCCATAATGACCGTTAAAATCGCCAATAAAACTGGTGAGTCGCTAGTACGCTATATTTGTTATCGTATAACAGGTTATATAAGCAATAATAATATACATGTATATTGTTACAGGTTCAAATTAGAGAGACTAGTGCACTTACCTTTCTTCGCTCGCGCGGTGCAGGGCTGCTTCGTGCGTATCGGCATCGGCAACAATAATGGCAATCCCGTGTATAGGGTCAGTTATATACATACATTACATAATATTGTTAGATAACCATTAAATAAATAAAATAAATATGTTGTGATAAGTATTAACACACAGGACCATCTAGTTCCACGGTAAGTTACGAGGCTTGTGTTGTAGATTTAAATACAATATACATATTATAATTAATATAAACACCCGTGACTGGTGTACAAACATTTGTGCTTATCACATAAATTTATGCCCCCAACGGGCTCGAACCCGTGACCGCTGCTGGCTCGGCAAGTAAGGTAACTACAAACTGAGGCAAACGTCGCCAAAATTGATTCGGAAGTCTGAAATAGTATTCCATTTATATCTATATGTAGTTTTTGTTCCGGAAATCATCCTTTAAGGGGGTGAAAATGGGCATGAAAGTTTGTATGGGGAATCAATCTATTATATTCTATATATATGTATATAGAATCTCTTACCATAATCTTATACTACTTACTAGTTTTCATTAATTGTCATTGTGTTTTTTTTCCTTAGGTAGCTGAAATAATAGATGTATATGAAACCGCAAAAGTATATAATTTAGGCAACACCCGAACTAATAAAGGGTTTAAACTAAGGCACGGGACACAGGATAGAGTTTTCAGACTGGAGTTCGTGAGTAATCAGGTAAACAACAAACATATAACGTTATTTATATTTATCCATTCCACTTTTCTCTTGTCCTATTTAAATCTATACACATAGTATAAAACATAAAGCAAAGTCGCTCTCTTCATCTGTTTGTTCGCTTACTTCTACTAAACCACGCAACGGATTTTGAGACGGTTTTCACTAATAGAAAGAGCGATAAACGATGAAGGTTTATGTAAATAATTTGTAAATATTTTGTACAAATTGACTATGCCTAGACAGTGTTTTGTCAAAAAATCTGTTTTTGTACGATTCCATAGCTAACGTTGGTTAAACCTTTAGAGGCCTTTATCAATCATATATCTACCATATAAAACGCACCTAGGGTACCCAAATCACTAGTAGAATATATTTTAAATAATATTAATATTATAAATAATTTTCATGTGGCTTGTATGTATGTACATCATTAGACAACAGCTGAGCAATTTTTGAATAGATTTTAATATTGTATTGGGAGTATGTGTAGTGATTGAATACGTAAAAATGTATGTATGTATTATGTACATATTTAATAACAATATTTTTTTCTTACAGGAATTTACAGATAATGAATTTCAAAAGTGGCATAAAGCAATCAAAGATGCGAACAAAAAACCCCCCACCATGGACTTTGTTAGGAATAAAATAAACGAAATTAAAGATGCTCTCATGTATGAATTTAAGGTATTGCGATATAATCAACTGTTTCTTTGACAATTTAAATAAAACTTTCTTTTTGAGTTTTTTTCCCGTGACCATGGTTTTTATAAACTGTAAAACATTGGAAACATCGAGAATGAAAAAAGAAATCCACGAATAAATCCAAAAAGATTCGATCCGAGAAGTTTTATTTTAAATGTTAAATATTCGCGTAATTCTAAGAAAGTATTAAAAATACCAATATATTTTGTTCATTTATGATTACCAAAAGCTCATGTTGAAGCTCCTATTTCTGGTTCTATAATTTTAGCTGCTATTATATTAAAATTAGGTGGATATGGTATATTACGAATTATAATTATTTGAATTATAATTATTTCTTTGATACTGATTAGTGACTGCTACGTGGTCGAAAATCGATCGTAACTCGATTAAGTTTGAATCTTAGAGTTTTATCAAGCATTTGATTTTTGTTTTTAATTATATTATTCTTTCATTTATATCTGATAAACATGACAAAATATTTCTTTAAAAAAAAACCAGCTTAAAAAAAATCTATTGACATTGATATAGTAATTAAATATTACATTAAATAAATTTATCCATTCTATTTGACATTGGCGAAGTAATCTGTACTCAACTGGCACGCTTTGATGCCAGTAACAAGAGAATTGAATTAAATTTATAATGCTTAATATGAATATAGAAAAAGGCAGTGGTAGTCCAATGGTACCGCGCTCGCTTGAGAAACCGAATGCAGCGGGTTCATATCCCGGGTCTCGCATTTATATTCTCATGTGCCAATAATTCCCAATATGATTACCACTTGTCTTACGGTGAAGGAAAACATCGTGACGAAACCTGCATGTCTGAGAGAACTTAGCAAGTTCTCGAAAGACATATTCAGTTCGCCCGCACTTGGGCAGCGTGGTAGACTATGGTCTGATCCCTCTCGTATTGAAGGGAAGCCCGTGCCAAGCAGTGGGGCGATAAAAAGGGCTGAATACATGTACATGTGAATATATACTATAAACAATATCTTCTCTTACAGGAGGAAGATATAGAAAAAATAGTAGCGGAGAAAGAAAGGTTTAGATCACATCCAACGAATTACGCCATGAAAAAAACACAGCTCATGAAGGAGAGAGATGTTGCGCAATTACGGTAGGTGGTTTAACGAGGTTTGGAGAGGTTTGACTGGTCTTTTTTCCGATTTATTTTTAATATTTTTATGAATGTACCATTTACAACAAGAAAATTGTATCGAATTGAATTTTTAAGATTGAGTTATAATATGTCAAGGATGAATTTAATTTATAAATTTAGAAAAAAACATCTCTA
This sequence comes from Brenthis daphne, assembly GCA_947093115.1. Taxonomy (NCBI): domain Eukaryota; kingdom Metazoa; phylum Arthropoda; class Insecta; order Lepidoptera; family Nymphalidae; genus Brenthis; species Brenthis daphne. The sequence continues at coordinate 7,450,717 of OX352482.1, read as the reverse complement.
AAAAAAAGGGAAACAAACAATTTGGCGAAAAAGAAAAAAATACACCAAAATGCTTTTTTTAAACATCACACAAATCCCTTCAATAACAAACAAACACCAGTGGCGAAGGGTGAAATTTTAGCAAAGATAAGCCATTCCAAAAAAAACACAAAAGAAACATTGATATACAATTTTCTTATAATATATGTATTAATGCAAAAAGAAAAGAAAGATCATTTATAATTTAAAAAATTAAATGTATGTAAAATTATAGCAAAATACATTTTCAGGCGTCTTGTATGGATCCTTTGCCACTGACAAACACACATAATTTCGCATAATTAACACTTATCCAATAATTTCAGCGGTGACGAAGAACTAGTGGCAGATCTAAACGCAAAACTCCAAGAGCTAGAAGAGAGGGCGAGCGCTCTGGACAAGACGCGCACTTCCTCCATACAGAGCATCTCCTACATCAACAACAGGAACAGGAAGCTCAACGTTGAGACTGCAGAGAAGGCCATCATGGAGGAGGTCGGTATTGGTCACAGATCACATAATCACTACATAGTATAAAACAAAGTATCTTTCCGCTGTCTGTCCCTATTTATACTTAATACTACGCAACGGATTTTGATGCGATCTGTTTTTTTTTAATATACAGAGTGATTCAAGAGGAAGGTCTTAGTATATAATTTGTTAAGTTTTTGTATACATCGGCTAAAATACTCGTATAACGATATTTGTTGGAGATGTCGAAAAAAATAAGCCATCTGGGAGCTTTCAACGATAACGCTTCCTAAACCGTTTGAGATGTAACAAAATAATGTATGGTAGAATTGTGTATATTATATAGGTCTACAGAAAAATCCGTGATGGCATAATTCGTTGGCTCACTATTACAAGGTTCTATGTTACAATTATAGTACTTATTTAGTTATTAATACTACAAGGTTCTATGTGTTATTAGCTACAGTTTTGCGAAAACAGACCACTAGAAGCGGCACTTTAACTACAAAATATTCAATTTTACATAGTTCTATGTTGTTTTTTTTACGATAACAAAATAACGAAGTTCTATGTAAAAATTACTAAACTTCATTTAAAATTAACATAGAACCTTGTAATAGTAAGCCAACGAATTTATGTCTATCTCCTAAGGATAGCATACTATATCCATTTTAACTTAAAATGTACTTTCGACATTGCGACATGTTTGGCTCAGTTTGTAGTGACCCTACTTGCTGTGCCATCGGTTGCGGGTTTGAGTCCCGCTGGGGCCATTCATTTGTAAGATGAGCACGAATGTTTGTACTCCAGTCATGGGTGTTTATATTTATAACATGAATGTATTTAAAGTTATATGTGTGTAGCGTATCAAGTATCTGTTGCTGTGTATTAATGTCCCAACATATTATATATTATCAATATTTTATTACAGTTCAAAGCAAACAAAGGCAAGAAAACGGACGATCCCTTCACTCGACGCCATACAAAACCTGTTATGAACTTCAAGTCGCATGGCGGTAACCGATCGCAGGTATTTTGTACTTTATATTATATACTAGCAATGAATAGATAGATTATAATGTATTAGTATAATATATACATACATAGGTATGAGCATAGTAATGAGCTGTTGTGGGTCGTATTATAACGTGTTTTCCCGTGGGAATGATATAATCTTTCGCAGTAAAAAGTATCCTATATCACTCTCCAGCCCCCCAACTATCTACAAAAAATCACGCAACTCCATCATACTGTTTCGACGTAAAAGAAGGACAAACAAAAAAATATTTTCAGATTTATAATATTTGTATGGATATTAATATGGATTCTTTGTTTTTTACTAACGACTTCATCGTTCATCGTTCGGATGCAGCCTTTGGTGCCTAACAAAAGCCAGCTCAGTCTATCCGTATACTTAAATTTCATCCAAATTTGTTCAGCCGTTATGGCGTTAAGGAGTAACAGACTACAACAAATGCTACAAAAAATCACAAATAATATAATGGAAAGGTGGATTGACTGACTGTATGTTCACCAATTTCTAAAAAGAAGGTTGTAATGAATTCTCTTCTTAATAAACAGTGACAGAATAAGTTATCGAAAATATATAATATAATAGTTATAGATTATACAGAGTCATTTTTAATTTACTGAAAACCTTTTGGGAATATACTGTATACATCATAATAACAACATCTGTAAGAAAAAATAATAATATTACTTAAATTTTACAAAAATAAAAATATTTTTATTGCTCCTTCTAAACGGTAATAATACAGCAATTAGCAAAAGAAAGCGCATGTCCGGTGGAGGGGGAGGGGTGGAGGGGTGTAGGAAGTGGCCCTTACTCATTTAAACTTGGCCAGATGCTAGAACTTACCGTTTAGAAGGTGCAATAAAAATATTTTTATTTATATATGAAAATAAAAAATTAAGAAATATTATTTTTTCTTGTTACAGATGTTGTTATTATGATGTAAATAATATATTCCCAAAAGGTTTTCAGTAAATTAAAAATGACCCTGTATATAATCTGTGACTATATATGTATATTCAACTGCCTCGGTGGTATAGTGGCTAGCATGTACGGCTGCACATCCGGAGGGTTTGAGTTGGGATGGGACTGGGTTCGAGCCAAGTTTAGTTATTAGTATTTCAATCAAGAAACTCTCAGTAACAGCCTGGAGTTGGGAAGTTGGCGGTATTTCACCCTCGTGACGAGACACAGTACGTCTCATGATGTTATGATGGTGTTTCGGCTTTCGACCCAGCTCGAGACTTTGCCTCGATTTTTAATTTGGATTTACACTAAATAAAAACTAAATTACACAATAGTGACTTTAAACAATAATAAATTTGTACATTGTTAAAAACATGTTAAAAAAACACTCGGTCAATATTTTAAGTTTTAAAATTAATATATATGTTAATTTTAAGGTATACATGTTATGGGCCTCTGTTTACATATTTAAGATTTTTTTGTAAATATTGCCTGAAATCATGAACGAATTAACCACTGGACTAGACATATAAGCGGACGTACCTTTATCGGTCTTCTCAGTAACCAGGAGATTTTAGGCTTGGTCGTTTGTTTTTTGCGTCAGTCTCAAGCAATTATTTGTCAACAAAACATCTCCCAAAAATGACTAAATGTTCTGTTAAATGATGTAAAAACTATAACGGCGGAAGCAGCAGTATTTCTTTTCACTTGTAAATACATTATTTTATTACATTTATTGTTACTTATCCCACAATTTAATTAAATGTAAAATAAAATGTCATATTATCCAACTATGTTAAATATAGTCGATATTTCTATGTATTGTTGACATCTGACAACCATCATAAAATCCCTGGATTATACCATTCAGAACAAATGACTAAACTGTCGAGTGAGTCCATTTGCCATCGACTAGTGCTTGACAATGTCGAAAAATATATCGATATTTGACGAAATAACTAAACGAATTGTGTTATTTGTACAGTACAATAACATAAAATACTTTTACCACAGTATCCTACAATCTGATGACAATAAATTTATAAAAATATTTTCTAAATCAAATAAAAATATATATGCAAAAATTATAATTAGTATGTGTACTTAATTTTTTATTTTATTTTATTCCACATTTATATACTTTGGAATATTATTCCATTGTAATAATAATAAAGATCATTTTATTTCAACACATAAATTACACAAAATCAAACAATAATGTTTTAGCACTAAACTTCTGGGTTGGCGATTTGTAATAAAACACTTTACCACTTGCACTAATTATTTTACTTTCACGATCCAACACTCACTTTAATTTGCAATCTCTTTTTCATTTTCCTAATTTCACAAATGTTTATTAAGAACTGAGCAATACTAGGACAGTGTCATATTTTTATAACTACCCGAGACAATCAATTGCCAATTAAAATAGTTCAATAACAGAATCAACAAAATCACTTTATTTAATTAAATTAGCTTAATATTTTTTTTAATCTTTACAAAATAATATTTATTATATATTAATGGAATATATACCCGATATTCATTTGTTCATTAACATTATTACAGGCCAACAGAATGTTGCCATCAATGCCATCGTATTTATATAAATCAAATTAAAAAATAATTATTATTTGACACATTATTATTGCCTCTTTAATTCATTTATTTTAATTTATTAAAATTAAAAGAAGAAGAATAAATTAAAAGTTGTAAAATATGATGACTATGCTAACCAATGTCTAAAATGTCATTCATTGGTTCATCGATATATGTATTTTATCGATTACGTTCAAACACTAGAAATATTGTATTGTGTATCAGTGTTTATAATAATGTAATAAAATCTTTGTGTGCGTTATGCGTCACTTGGTTGAACTAGTTTTCATACATTTGTATTTTATGTCAGGTCCAGTCTCTAATTCGTTCATGCCTGAAATAAATGATTAAATTAAACTAAAATTAAAATATGAAATGAAAGTCTGAAATTAGCAATTGTTTTTTTTTTGCTAGGAGTTAATGAAAAATGAACTCGCGGCCGCCGAAGCGCAGAAGATGAGAGAAGAAGAAGAGAAGGCGAACAAAGAGAAGCAGGAGAGGGAGAGATTGACGGTGAGATTCCATTTTAGTGGAGAGATTTTTTTAATGTTTCCTTAATAAATAGTGTTGAATTAGTTATTATTATTATTTGTTTATTAAATATTTGTATTCAAACGTTCTTAATTAACTATAGAATTATTACGTTTTTTTTTAATTTAATATAAACAAATATAATGTATTTACTACACATAATCTAATAACATATGTGTATTAACATTATAGATATATGGGTCGTTAGTGGTAAATTACAAATCCCTTATGATTTGATCATGTCCGTATGTCTCAAACACTTTACTCAGAGACTATTAAATGCTATATGTCTATTAAAATGTGTGTGTCTCATGTGAAACGCTTTATGATTTATAATCAAATTATGTAAATATAAAAAATAGGGATATCACTCAATATATATGTATTATGTATGTAGTGGAAATAAAATGTACGTGAATATACATTTTAATAATGAATCAAACACATAACCCTCCTTTGGGCTTCGCCGCAATCCGGTAAACATGTTTCTGAACGCCATTTCTTATTTAAATTATAATTTCAGCAACAAACTGAAGAAGACAAGAGTAGGAAGGACAAGCCATCGTCGGACAACAGTAGTCTCTATTCACTCCACGACTTCGACATCAACATTGAAATAGATCTGCCAATACCAAGTATGTATTTACTTTTGACATATTATTGTACATGTGATAGTTTATGTGTGTATGTTTGTTACTCGAAACGGCTGGAGGGATTTGGATGAAATTTAGTAGATATGTAGTCTGGAGTAGCGTATGGGCTGTTGGTAGTAGTAAAATTTGCCAAAAGGTGGCATTGTACGCACTTGAATGAAATAAGTCGCTAAACACTACATAGTTACACTAAATAGTTCATTAAGTCACCATTTTTTGTCTGTCTGTTTTTGCGTTTAGTTTCCACTGTCGATTAATGAATTTATTCCCGAAAGTTTATGTGTATGAACACATCATATTTAAATAAAGTGCCAGTTGTGTTGTTTATTATATGTAAATGACACCTAAGAACGCATGTGTTCATAGTTCATGTATGTTTGTGTAACACATTAGTAACATTAGATATATATTTGAGAAAGTATCTACCTGAAGTTTAAATTTCCTTAAACGTTTCGGTTTCACTTGGAAAAATTTTACTCCTTGAAATAAGACGTATTCTGCGGAGAAGAGGTATATTTTTTTATATATTTTTTTTATTGTGCTGGGGTTACATAATCGTAAAAGTAATGTGATGTATATATATAATACATCGTTTTTATATATCCGTCCGTACTATCTGTCAAACGTGACCTTCAAAGCGCGGGAATAAAAAGTTACCCTTTTATTTATGTAAGGCATAATAATAGCTATCTATTCCTAATCAAAAACGAAATTTTAATTAAAATATTATAAATAAAACTATATTTTCGGATTTTTAGCGGATTTATTTAGATTTTTGGTTCCCGCGTTTCGAATGCTTTACAGCAATCATGGTCACGGGAGAGACTGAGGTTTTAGATGTCTCAAAATAAAATCGCGAAAAAATCTGAAAAGATAGTTTCATTTAAAATGTTAAATATTCGCGTAAACCTAAGAAAGTATTATAAAATCCATACTATCTGTCAAACATTACCTTCAAAGCTCGGGAAATAAAAAGCTACCCATTTCTTTTTTGTCTAAGGCATATATATAGCAGTCAATGCCTAATAAAAAATGCAATTTAAATTAAAATATTTTAACTATATATTTCATTGTCCTCAATTAACAGAAACAGTAACATCCCAACCAAAACAAATTACGGCTAGAGTGAAAGAGTCCGGCCCAAAGCGCGCCCTAAACCTCGACGAGTACAAGAAAAGGCATGGGCTTATATGAACTTATATTATAAGTTGACACATGCAAAGAACAATATTGCAACTCACTATTGATGCTATTTTGAATTTCGATTCGAAATTTGTGAGAATATTAGTTTCTATTTTCAAATTTTGAGTTGCAATGTTTTTCCTTGCACATCCAATGTATTTATTGAGTACCCCGATTTATGTTTAGTATTGATAATTATATATAATAAATTTATTATTTTTTGGTCTTTTGTGTTTTATTAAAATAATTGTTTCATACAGATATGGTAAATTTAACATACATTCTTAATGTATTTTTCTTTTTAATTGCTTTCTATTCCTAAATCATATACTGCCAGTCTGTCACCGTTTAGATTTGTAATAAATAGACAAGAGTTTTTTTTATTATTGTTTGTCAATTTTTTTTATTCAAACAGATAAAAAATGACATAAATAAATTATAAATGCCTTTTATTTGTACAGATGACATATACAAGTAATTATGTAATAAAAAGCTTAAAAAATTCAATTTCCCTTTTAACTTAAAAACATGACAACTCATACAAACTTGCATCCCATATTTAAACTTTGGGGATGAATTTTAAAGCTTATGAAAAACCTCATTGTTCATTCGATCATAGAATGAATTAAATATTTCTACAGTTATGGAATTTATGACGATAAAAGAATATAGCTCAAAATATATAACAATTCAATATATTAACATATGACATATACATTTTCAAAGTTCAATTATCTTGACTTTATAATATGTATGTACGTATTTAAAGTTATATATGTGTAGTGTCTCAACTATCTGGTATCCATAACACAAGCCTCGTAGCTTACCATGGAATTAGGTGGTGATGTGTGTTAATGTCCCAACATATTTATTAATTTTTTACATTGGCGAAGTAATCTGTGCTTAACTGGCACGCTTTGAAGCCATTAACAAGAAAATTAAATTGAATTTTTTATATGAAGCAATTATTTTTATGTATATTACACATATAAAATGAATGTGGTACTCAATAAATATTGTTTTTGAAATATATATACGAAAACGATGTACCCACAGTTTGAGAGTTATTTATTTGGCACTGACGGTTTATCTCTAATTAAATAGGACTGTAAAGACCGTGGGATCATTCCCATTTAATGTAATTATTAGAAAATAATAGTTGTTGTGAGGAAATATATTATTTTTTATAACTATATATAATAACAATTATTAATCTTAAATAATCAGTCTTAACCGATTACAAAATAAGAGGTGGAACTATTGAGTTTATTGCATTTTTTTTTATTAATCTCGTTTTGCTTTTTAGCAAATAAACTGTCAGTGTTAAATAAATTATTTTCATACGAAATAAAAACAGCAATAATACATACTAATTATATATGTATTAACTATAGTATAATTTAGATGAATATGTGAAATATGGTCATGTAAAAAAAATCCTTAAGGGTTCGATTTCAGTTTAAAGCAATTATCTATACAGGTTACATTATTATAAAATTTGTTTGTTAGTATTTTGGTTTTCTCTTGGATTATTGAGCAGGTATTTATTATTAGATTGAAAAGATATTGCTAATTAATAATAACATATTTTATGTTTTAGTTAGAACATAAAAAAACTATAAGATGTTACATTATCTTGATTCTTGGCTAATATCAATACGTACGAGGAACAAGATTGTAGCAATTTTGAAATTGCGCTTGAAATATGTGAGAAATTAATTTCAATACACCGCAATATTGAGTTACAATATTATTCTTTGCATGTGTCTTAATTTGGCGTTAGAAAATCATTTTCTTATTAAAGTGAAAAGTTCTTCAGCTCTGTTGTAATTTGAAACTCGATCGATCGAAGGATGTAACATGCGAGTGAATGAGACAGAATACATTATGCAGTTTTTCTTATATTTTCTTTCGTGAAAATTCGAAATCTATATTATATTTGTTTTGTAATACATATATGTGAATAAAATGCATCGATCAAAAAAGTATTACATAGTTACACAATCAGCGACAAAAAATGTCCTCACCGAATGAGCGCTCATTTGAACATTTGAGCGCGCTTTTAATATATTTTTTGTGAAAACAACTTTAAGCATTGCATTTAAGGTTTAATTTACATTGTTGTATCATATTTATTTCAACTAGAATAATTAAACACAATTGGTGATAGTTTTAAGAGAACTTTTGCATGGGATTGTGTATCTAGTACTTTTTTGATCGATGATAAAATGTAAAATATTTTTTTAACTTTGTAACTATTATCATAAATAAACCCTACTCTTAAAGTTTACTTTTTTGAAGATTCCACTTCTACCGCGTGTAAACTGCACATAAACACATATTTTTTTATATTTTATTATTATATTAATTTTGATCGAATCCCACTATCTATACATAAGGATTTTTTATATGTGACACGTAATATATGCACTATTTCTTTTGTAATAGACCAATAAAAGTTGACGTTTATTTTTGTTTTGTAAATAATTAAATAAATAATAGATTTGGAATAACAAAATATTTTCAATCGTTCATTAGTTTTAAGTATGTATATTATATATTATTATATATTCCGCCTGTTTAAGTTTCGGCAAATTAGCCTGTAACATTGTAGAAACGCCATCAAAATATGCTTATACTTTTCATATTTTTTGTATATTTACGACTCTTTTTTTCTTTTCCTTTATTTTATTAATGAAAATGTATAATTTATACTGCGCTAGATGTAGAATTGTGTTTTTAATTAAATTTGACAAATAATAAATAGTACATTTTCTATAATTTAAATGCGTGTTTACACTGTGCGAAGAAATATTTAAAATATATACAAACGTGTATATTGTACACCTTTACTCGTATTGAGCTAAAAATGGACAGAAGATGTCGGTTCGAATTTAATTGGTGACGCTAGTGCCCTAAAATATAATTATAAGGGTGTGATTTTAAATAAAAAACTATTTTTTCGGTTTTTTTCATACCATGATACTTTTGGAAAAACCTAATGAAAATTAAACAGCGAAAAAAAATCTGAAAAATAGTGCTATTTAAAGTGTAAAATATTCGCGTTAATCTAAGAAAGTATTATAATGAAGGTTTCAAATTAAAATATAAGTGAATCCTTTATCTTGTATAGAAGAAAAATGTTTTGAGCAAAATAGGGCACTAATTGTTATCAATTTTGCTCGTGCTCGATATTATTATTTTTATTCATGTTATAATGTACATATAAAACAGGCTTTCAAAACAAAGTATTTCATTTGTTGTAATAAAAAAAAATGCACAGTGTAAACGCACCTTAATCGATATAATGTAAAGTTGTTTATGTTATTAAAGTAAAGCATTTCAGCTTTTAATTAAGAAAAAAATAATAAAAAAAAGAACAAAAATGCGAATATGGCTGAAATTATGCATATTTGTACTTAAATATAAAAAACATTTTTTTTTGTTAAATGTTGATTTTTTTTTCTGAACAAGTCGAGTTTTAGCATAAATCGAATGTTGGACTTTTTAAATTATATACGAGAATGGTTTAAAGATGCGTCTTTCTAGTTTCATTCGAATATTATAACAAAAATTGAAATTGATGAAAAATAAACGTAAGAGTTTCTTGATTTTGTAAGAAAACATGGCGATTGGATAGTTTTATGCAGTTGTCTAATATTTTTTTTCAATAAGCTATAATGTAATAGTAAAATTACTTTCGTATAACATATATTTGTTTGTATGTATCGTTTTGTATAATACTCTTCAGATACAAATGATAAAATTGTGATATAATAATTGAAATAAATGCGAATGTACCCAATTTTTAATATAATAGGAATAGAAAGGCGTAACGCCTATAGTATTAAGAGCTCTTACACACAGACTGTCGACCGATAGTTTGGCCGAAGTAGCCCAATATCAATTGATACCGATTTCTAAATAAACTTAACACCCCCAGGTAAATTTCTAAGAAATTGAATTAAGAAAAAAACTGACCGCGGTCGTGGAGGGATTAAAAAATAATAATTCTTCTCGGAACGTGACACTATTTTGATTCCACGTTTCGGGTGGAATTTTTATTAATTTTTTATCTGCTTTGTATTAAATTACGAATTACTAAGCTATCGATCGAGATAGAATGTCTGTAGGCTGGCTGCGGATTTTTTAATTTTCCACAATGACCCACCATCCCAGTATTGAATGGTGTCGTGGGTTTAATTAAACTATCTCAACACGTTGACTTATCAAAGCTTCCTTCTTCAAATAGGAATATTTATCGTAATTAGTGTAGTTTTATTTATTTTTCCAATAATGAACAATATGCCGTTACAATAAGGCTCAAATTGCTTAATAAATTTATAAAGCAATATATGTTTGTTTCATTTGAACACCTTAGATATAATATACTAATATTATAAATGCGAAATTTTGTATGTGTGAGTGTGTATGTTTGTTAGTCCTTCACACTATATCGGCTGGACGGATTTTGATGAAATTTAATACACAAACTTTGACTTGGAGTAGCACATAGGCTACTGTTACTAATATTATATGCCAAAATAGCGCAATATACGTATCTATACATGTATAAAATATTTTGTTTTGAAAATTTAGATTTGTATGTCTTTTAATGCCGAATCATAAAAAAATTAAAATAAATAATTATGAAAACCAAAAAAAAACCGGACTGGACCACCCTTATCACTTAGAGATATTATAGAATTGAATTTAAAAAAAATAGTTAACGTCCTATTCTCAGACCTACTGAATACGCACACAAAATTTCATAAGAATCTGTTCAGCCGTTTCGGAGGAGTTTTGTTACAAACACTGACACGAGAATTTTATATATTAGATAAATACGAAAGGCATCTAGGTATATATACGAGTGAAACGGGGCTAAAGTCGCTAGTATTAGTATAGATTAGAGTGCTTAGAGTATAATTACTGTGCTGAATTGCTAACTAAATAAAATGATGACTTTTAACAGTTATTAAACTGGCGAATAAGCGTTTTCTCCATACTTGAGGTTAAAAATTTTATTATTTGAAATTGTTTTCATAGTCTTTCTATTTTGGCTAAAACACGCTTTTTAAACAAAAACAAAATCGTAATTTTTAGTATATATTTTTTTGTTTATATTCTCTATCTTTAAGGTCACTGAACTATGAATTTATATAATATAGACTAGCGACTCACCCCCGCTTCTCTCGGGTTCGTCCCTAGGTAGATTACCTATAAAAACTTTCATTCCAATTTTCACCCCCTTAAGGGATAATTTCCGGGATAAAAATCCTTCCCAGAGTTTCAAACTATCTCCTTACCAAATTTCATCTAAATCGGTTCGTTAGTTCCAGAGATTATACAAACAAACTTACAAACATTACCTCTTTATAATATTAGGTATAATTTTTTTAGAAAATTGATGAATAATATTTATTTCTGTACAAAATAAAACTATAAAACAATATTTTTTAAATAAAATTTAAAATTTTAATTAAATTTATAGCAAAAAGAATTAGTATTCTGAAATATCAACCATTTTAGACACAATTAAAAGGATAAAAGAAAATAACCATTTTACGTAGCAAAAGTGAATAATTTATTTAAGACCAATTTAATAGAAATCACCAGAATTTCAAAGGCAATGTTTTGATTACTGCTTCGGTTTCAGGATCCTTCACAACTATGTTAGCGTCAATGAATTGAACATATTCAATAATCTCAGATGAATGTACCACCTTCCTGAAACCTCCGAAAGTTGATAGTGTATTGACATCCACCGCCCAGAATTTATGACCTCTATACTCCTTATCGAAGTTGATAGCGACAGTTCCTCTAAGACTGGTCTCATAATCCACTCGGATCATCATTTCTTCCTTGGTAACGTACAATTCGGCTACATATTTCTGATTGGGTGCTAAAGTTAACTCGATTTCGGAACCGACGGTCATTGGCATGTACTTATCAGAGTCCTGGCCCCATTTTGATGAGAACGATATGAAAGTAGGATCAGTCTTCATGTCCAGTTCGTACATAATGTCTTCAACGTCCAATTCGCCTTCAGTGTCCCATTTAGAGGATATAGCATTTGTCACGTATTCGCGAAATTCAGTCTTCATTGTTTTTGGTACGACATCTTCGTTTACGAATTCTTTTCTCGCCACTAAAACCGGTTCAGATTTTACAGATAAAACTGCGGCTTTTTGTGGAACTACCACTCGTCTGATGGGTTCCCAATTCATGGTTTTATATAAATCTCCCCATGGGGTTGGGCTATGAACGTACACGTTATCAGGAACTAAGCCGAAGTACTTGGAAACGGACTGCTTTAATTTCTCGTCAGTCAGCCCAAAGGTATTTTGTTCAGTTTTAGAGATCACGTTGACGATGCTGCCTAAGACTTTCACATCTCGCTTGTTTTCCCCGGCTGCGATTACATCTATGTTTATTTTAGCGTAGATTGTTGGTATAATCAGGAGTATTGAAAGCAATTTGACAACCATTTTGGACAACCTTGTATGTATACCTGAAAAAGATAAAAATTTTTTATACATATCCAAATTTCATATTACTCATAGCTAGTTTCCATAGGTTTCTAAAGTGTCATAAGAAAATTTATCTTTTGGAGTGCTTTTCGCCTTCAATCTACGATCTACCATAGGAAAAAAATATTCAGTATACACACTTTGTCTTTATTAAAAAAAAATTATTATAAAGTATATAATATACTAAGTTACCTACACTACATAATATGGTAAAAAATCATTTTGCGTTTTCAATTCAAAAGTTTTCAACATAATATATATTTTAGAAGCAAAGCAAAATACATACATATATAAACTACATGAACGGAACCACTGGCAACGCTAGTTAAAATACTTATTTTATATTTTTTTTAATTAGTCTAACTTGTTTTAAAATGGAAGAAGTACAAAAGCGCACTTACCCAGTAATTGAAGATATCACAATCTGCCTCAATATATCTAATAATGTTTTAATTTTCGTTTATATAGGTACAATTTTTCCTATTGGTATAGTCGGATACATATTTACATACTTTATATGTCTTTTATTTAGAATACATCTATATTAACTGCCTCGGTGGTGTAGCGGCTAGCATGTACGGCTGCACACCCGGAGGTCCTGGGTTCGAGTCCCGGGTTGGGCCTAGTTTAGTTATTGAGTCTTTCTGTATAGTAAGCCTCAGTAACAGCCCGGAGTTGGGAATTTGACGGTGTTTCACCCCCGTGCCTCGGAGAGCACGTAAAGCCGTCGGTCCTGCGCCTTAACTCTCACTGGTCGTATCTAGTGGTCGTCCCACCAGAGTACGAGAGTGACACGAATAGAGAGTGCACGTTGTGTCTGCGCGTACACTTGTGCACTATAATATCTCCTGCGCAGTTGGCTAGTCTCAATGAGATTGGCCGCCGTGGCCGGAATCGGTCAGGAGAACATCATCATCACATCTATATTAATGACGTTTTCATTTTAAATACTAAAATGAAATATATAATATTTTAATGAAATACATAGGTATTGTATTATTGACTATTTTATCCGACTGCGTTGAAGCCCAAAGGACGGTTATGTGTTTGGTCTGTATGTATATATATATATATATATATATATATACATATTCGTATATGTTCGACCCTATGTTCCCTCGTAATTATTAAACGGCTCAACCGATTTTCATTATTCATACGTCTTTGGATTCGTTTTAATATTACGAGTGTTATAGGGTATATAAATCACATTAAAAAAATCAAAATGACGGATCTTAGGTGCCATATTACATACACGTACAGAGACTCACAGCTAGTATAAAACATGTGTCTCCTACTTGCTTAATACTATGCTTTATAGTTTTTCTCATATTTTGCATTGATTTTTAATATAGTCGCCTTTTTTTATTCGGTCTGTTCATATAAAGCTCTTCGTAAGTATTTAAAGTGTAACCAAATAAGTTCTAGTATAAATATATTAGAAGTACCCATGTAAGTAAATTGTCACTCCTTGCAAATATGTATTGATACTACCAATTTTGTTTATTTGCTTTAATGATCAAAAATCAAATTCTTACCCGGTAAATTTCAATAATATCATATAAAATTGTAAACCTAATAAAAGTACGTAAAAGCAGATTTATATTCAGAATCTAGACTAAATACTGCACATTTTACTATTAAAGATTTTAATGTGACATAAAGTAGCTACTTTTTTTACGGTAAAGTTTTTATTGTAGAGCGCTTTTTTGCGAAACCAAGTAGATCAATTCCAAAACCCGGGTCGGGCACCTTTTAAGTTCTTATTATGTAAATTATTTTCAACACAATAATGACTTGCCTGTGAAAACATCTTTAGGAAACCTGCATATCTTGAAAGGCACGTGCAGTCCGCCAACCAGAACTTGGCTAGCGTGGTGGACTATGGCCTGATTCTAATCGTAGGAGTGGTTTTAAAAAGGGATGTATACAGATATAAGTAAATAAAGTTAAGCTAAAAATATATAAAAATATCGATCTGACTGTACAATAGTTTATTAATAAGCTTTTCGCAAAAATGCTATTCGAACACTTACGTCAATACGTAAACCAATGACCTAGAAATGTACACGCGGTCTACATCAGCCCATTTTAAGAGAATTAGAACTCAAAACATGTTTTTACATATACATATCTAGTGTAAACAAAAAATTAAAGAGTGCGTGTATGAAGGTGTACACGCGAACAAGAAGTAAACCTTCTGTAGGTTATCGGCACTCTTTATGAAATTCAATTTGTGTTTTAAATGATTAGGATAGGTGAGATACTAAAAAAACATGTGTGTGTACTTATGTACGCACGTAAGAAATTATACTTCCTTGACGTAACAGAACAAAAATAGCTAAAGATTTCATCCCGTATGTCACAACTCTCTGTTTGTAAAATAGATGATAAATTTTAATAAAAATAATTAAATAACGCATATTAGGCATACTACAATCATATATTTATAGAATATCATTTAAAGAAAGAATATAATATCCCTATCCGCCATCGCCGTTATATGCACATCCTTTCGCTTCTCTTCAACATCCTTATCCTTTTTTTTTAACCTCAATTATCCGTCTTACCTTCGTTCCCGGTCTAACTTTATTCCCAGTTCCCACTCCATCGCGTTTCAGACGGCCCTGCATCACATCGATGCTTGACATACCAAGAAGCAACACCAAGTTTTTCCAAACGCATTCTCGGTACACGCTGCAGTGCTATGGAACAGACTTCCCAAAGTCCTACAAAGTAAGCCCTTCTAATGATGCATTTAAAATCAATACGAAAAAGTTTTTTCTAGCTCATAATTGAAAAATTTATATATTTCTGTTTTGTAATAATATAAGTATGTTTATGTATATAATATGTATGTTATGGTATTTATTTGTTCTCAAAAATATTTATATAGTGTTTGTAATTTTTTTAACTTTTGCACAACCATAATATTGGGTGATTTTAATCTGCCAAGCATTCCCTGGTTTAGCCCTACTGGTCATGAATCCCACTCTAGTAATAGCTCACCTTTAAATAATTTGTTACTGGACTTTGTCAATTTCAATAGCTTATATCAGTGCAACAAAATTAAAAATATAAAAGGCAATATATTGGATCTAATCTTAAGTAATAGTAACGTAATAAAAGTTTGTGAATGCCAGACACCAATACGTAAAGTTGACTCATATCATCCTCCTCTAGATATATCAATCAAAATAGAATTGAGAGAACCTAATGAATTTAATACCTCTAAAAATATTTATAATTTTTTTAAACCGGACTATAAAAGCATTATAGCTGCGCTTGATAATGTTGACTGGCTCACAGAATTCAGATACTGTCTTGATAATGTTAACGAAATGATTAACCGGTTCTATATTATACTATCCGATATTATTCAAAAATATGTACCTAAAACGCCAAAATCTCAAAAATCATAAATCGTACGTGGGAAATATTTTTTTGTCACAAAGTGATGTAGAGAGGAAGCTAAAAAGACTTGATACCTCGAAAAGTCCGGGCCCTGATAATATTCATCCTTTCTTTATCTTCCAATGTGCCAAAGAATTATCTTTTCCCCTATACTTAATTTATAATGCATCCTTGCGAACTGGAGTTTTTCCGGCAAAATGGAAGGAGGCTAGAATAGTGCCTGTGCTTAAAGGTGAAAACCCCTCCGTAGTTGAAAACTATCGCCCGATTTCGATTTTATCAGCTATGTCAAAAGTCTTTGAGAGTATTGTGTACCAATTAATATTTGCCAAAGTTAAACCTAACATCATCGAATCTCAACATGGATTTATATCTGGCAGATCCACTAATACAAATCTCATCACTTATGTCAATGAAATTATAAAAGTAGCAGATGAAGGTGATCAAATTGACGCCATTTATACTGACTTTTCAAAGGCTTTTGACAAAGTTAACCACACATTATTAATCAAACAACTGGAGTCCCTTGGTATAACTGCGTATGAATGTACATATTTCACAACGTTAAAAAAATAGGTTCGGAAAGATAACTTAAACAAGTTTCTTTTCTATTAATAATAGATAGCTAAAAATATACAGGAATGACATTTCAAACATCATCGAAGTGACGTATAGAGATCGACTTAGATAGCTACGAGTACATCATCTCTCATAAGTCATAGTTATTAGATTGCGAGGACTCGCATGCTTTTTATTTATTTCTGTTATATAAGCTTTTCCTAGTAAGATTTGTATCTATTTTATTTTAGTCAAACTATAGCAATGTTGCATGATGTAAAAGGCAGTGGTAGCCTAGAAGTAACGCGCTCGCTTGGGAGACCGCGTGAAGCGGGTTCAAATCTCGGGTCACGCATCTCCGATATTTTTATGTGCGAATCATTTCCAACATGATTACCACTTGTCTTAACGGTGAAGGAAAACATCGTGAGGAAACCTACATATCTGAGAGAACCTAACAAGTTTTAGAAAGTCATGTGAAGTCCGCCAACCCGCACTTGGCCAGCGTGGTGGACTATGCCTGATACCCCTCGTATTGAAGGGAGGCCCGCGCCCAGCGGTGGGGCGTTAAAAAGGGCTGAATACATAGCAATGTTATGTAAGCAAATTAAATATTTAATGAAAATATTTATTCAACATCCTCGTCTGCATTTCGCCGTTTTTTTTAACTTACCTTTTTTTTCGCTGGGGAAACCTATCATGGGAACCCTGCCGGCCGTCATAACGGCAAGGTACTGTGAGACTCCTACTCACTAAAACCCACAGAGGAACCCATCGCCGCAGTGCAATGGGGCGTTGCAGTGAAGGTATTTAATGATTTATAAATTATTTGTTTTTTTTTTAATAATACTTTCTTAGATTTACGCGAATATTTGACATTTTAAATAAAACAATCTTTTCGGATTTTTTCGCGATTTATTTTGATTTTTGGTATAAGGAATTGTTTTTTTTTTTTTTAATAATGGTAAATGAAATAAAACAACATTTTATAACAACACTCGTTTGTTTGAAAATATTAATTGTAACTAAAGTTTTCTAGTATTTTACATTTATTTCCTATGTCTGTCGACTGTCGCTACAAACGGCGCATCTACAAGCACTCCATACATTCATTATCAATCAATTCTATATTTTATGAATAACTAATTACTAAAGTAATACTTATAACTATAAATAACATATTTTATTTAAACTTAATAAAATATGACATACTGTTATTCAAAATGACTTAATTTAAATGTGAATATAGTATCTAATATTTTATTTACAATTTTATAAGATAATAAAAAATACATGCATATGTTATAATAAAATAAAAAATATATAATCATATTGATTGGCTGTGTATTAAATTTCTTTTCTAGTAAGAGTTATAGCGTAAGACATATTAAATTAAAAAAGTTTTTAACAAAAAAATAAAAACCGACTTCAAACAAAAGCACTAAAAAGTAAAAAAATAATTGATTGGTAGTTTTCATTTACTATACATACCTAATCAAATATTTTCGAAGTCGGTGTGCTTTGCTTTGTATGGGCTGGCACCGATTTCGAAAATATTTAATTAGGTATGTATTTAATAGGTAGGCTTTAATTACTTAGCCAACGCACACCGACTTCGAAAATATTTGATTAGGTATGTATAGTAAATGAAAACTACCAATCAGTTGTTTTTTTACTTTTTAGTGCTTTTGTTTGAAGTCGGTTTTTATTTTTTTGTTAAAAAGTTTTTATTTTTCCCTTTTTAGTGTAGACAGTAGTAGCAAAGTAAGAATTCTAACGTGTTAGGCTTGTCGAATCAAACAAAATAAGCCCAAACTCAAAGTATCTACTATTAGCCATTGAAGAGTTCCACCTATCCACCTTCTGGCCTTACCATCAGATCAGGTCAACAATACCGAACCACTGTATTATCAATGGAAATAGAAACACTTGCAAAGTTTCAAGTCAATATGACAATTAGAAGTAGGTTAAATTCATTATTAGCTATTTTTCCACCCTTAGGAGTGGTATTTTTTTTTGAAATTTAAATGGGACCAATCTGGAAGTATACCCCCCTTTCAAACAAAACAAAAATGGTCCAAATCGGTTAATAAATGACGAAGTTCTGAGGTAACAAACATAAAAAAAATACAGTCGAATTGAGAACCTCCTCCTTTTTGAAGTCGGTTGAAAAAAAATAAAAAGTTTAATTTATGAGGATATCGCTTTTATAAGGAAAGTAATTTGAATAACGTTGTTATACAAACACCTGTATATAACAACATTGTAACTCAGTATTATAAGAATTTTGAATTTAGGTTTAAAATATCTAAAGAAATTATTTATTTTTTTAATTATCTCAATTCTGAGTTAGACTACTGTTCTTTGCAAGCGCCGATATGTATAAATACAGCATAAAAATCCATACAATAGGCGATCATCCATCGATTTCAGCTGAATGGCTGCCAAATGTAAGGGTTGTCAAATATACCAATTTTATGGTAAACATGATATTGGCGAAGGAATCTGTGCTCAACTTCCACGCTTTGGAAATTGGAGCCATTAAAAAAAGAATTGAATTGAATGATAAACGTTTTCAAAGTTATAACGCTATTTGATCTTGTAACAAGTTACATTTGGACGTAGTTATGCAAAATGGATCCAGCCCACAAAAACCGTTTTTTGAGTTTACTATTAGGGCTTATAAAATTTGTATATACTTTAATTTGCTTTAATGAATGCTGAAAACAGTCCCTCAAATACTATCGACGCCTATAAATATATAAAATAAAGATCTTTTTGTTTCTGATGTCTTATTAGTAGCGAATTAATGCGGGGTAGGTTTTTTTTAAATTGATGTATTACGTTCTTTTATTTCTTAACTTTTTTTTTTGCTAAGTTTTCTATATAAGGTACATACTTACTCAAACAATGTGCGATTGATTTTTTTCAACAGTGATTATTTTAACTTATTATCGTTTGTATTTCTTTGTATCTACTTACTTTTTATTTTATTACTTAATTTGGGTCCTACATCTATACATATATTAAAATTGTAACAAAACCGAATCTGTACATTAAATTTTTTTTTGGAAAATCTTCGATACAGAGGCCGAATCTATAGTTTTTAGAATTTTTGTCTGTCTGTCTGTTACCGCATCACATAAAAACCACTGGGGGAATTTTGATTAAATTTGGTATGGCGATAGCTGGTTATCCGGGTCAACATATAGAATACTTTTTACCTCGGGAAAATATCTCATTTCTGAGAAAAAATACAAAAACTGCATTGTAAGAGTATACTCATATGTAAAACCTAAGAATTTCGTTTTTGTTTATCTGAACGCGGGCGGAGCCGCGGGCAATGCTAGTATTATTTATATTTTATACATATGGTCAAAGATATAATAGAAATAAATAAAAAAATACAAATGATTAGACATTTATAATTGAATTAAATAAGTGTTAAATAATAAGTTGCGAAATATTTACAACTATAACGTTCAAATTATGTTTGAGGTGATATAAAGACACATAGTAGTATAGTATATTGAGTATTGTTTATTAATCTCAAAAAGGGCTGGACCGATATGAATCATTTTTGTTTTGTTGGGGGTGTGACAGGGGTGGTTTAAGTATAAGAAAATTGGGAAAAACCCAAAAAAACTGCTGGAAAATCGAAAAGTTCAGAACTGTTTATTTTATACCTATGTATATATAATATATAGTCTATCTATACTATACTACTATACTCTAACGTCTGTCTATCTATACCATACCAACCGTAAAAACGTACCTAGGGATGATCCCGAGCGAGGGTGAGTCGCTAGTATATTTGTACAATAATATTTGTAAGAACTGAGAAAATTAAAGTAAGTAGTCCTGGACTCGGGCTAAAGAATTATAAAGATAGAGTCCGACAAAAAAATGTCAAAGTCAAAATTAGAAGCGTGATTTGCTATTTAAGCTACTATTCAATTTTACCGTAGGTCCGTATCGTTTACTTTCTATAAAGAATAAGAAAAAAATATATAATATAAATATATTAATTTAATTAAATTAATTTACAATTTTTGAGAAGGAAATATAAATTATAAAAATATGCTAGATATATATATTTTTTTGTATTTTTTAAGCATTTATTACCACCATTTATTTATTTTTTCTTTATACAATAAAAATCCGTTAGATACTTTTATTGTATTTATGAATATTTATTTACTTATCACTCATTGTCACTGTTTTAAAACATCCATCTTATTTTAAAACATTTTGTTTGGCTTCATGTTTAGTTCTATGACACTCTGTGTACATTAATCCTTAGTCTATATTACCTATTAGGTATATATTAAATAAATATGTTGGGACATTAACTTCCATGGTAAGCTATGAAGTCTGTGCTATAGATACCACATAGTTGAACACGTATATATAACTTTAAATACATACATATTATAAATATAAACACCCATGACTTGAGTGCAAGCATTCGTGCTCATCACACAAATGAATAGTATATTATAGTCCTCCAGCGGGACTCGAAAATGCCGGTACACCAAGTAGGGTCACTACAAACTGAACCAAACGTGTCGTCAAACTACGTCAGTATTACTCGATAATGGATGTTAAAATGATTATTTATATACGAAAGTCTTAATAGCTATTTTTTGCTATATTACAAATAATAATAAATAAATTAAAAAAAACAAATATAATAAAAGAAAATGCTATTTAATCAAAATTTGGCAGTCAATATATACCTAAAACTTGAGTATAATATACATATAAGTAAATGACTTAATCTAAGAATATCGATAATTATCAAAGAATCGAATACTCGATTACTTTGAAATCGCCTAAATATCTTAAAAACGTTTTAAATGTGTTGATAGTTCGATTAAACGATTAAATTTAAAACAAAATCAGAATTAAAAAACGTCAAAAGTAATAACAAAAGAAAAAATATTGTAGAATTTACGTACTTATATGATTTTTCAAACATCAAATTGAAATTTTTACAATCATCTGATTTTATTAGTTCGGGTAACCGAACTATTAACAATTTACGAGTAATGTTAATACAAGAAAATATAATTAAATACTTATAGGAAGCCAATTTTAAATCACAAATTCAGACTATAATATAATTTTTTAGAGACATTAAATCTCAATTTTGAAATTATTTATATTAAATGAAACCAAATACCTATTTTAGACTAATATTTATTGAATTTTTACACTAATTTTACAATGATTCATATAAATTAATTTTACAGTGATTCATGATTTATTAATATTATAATGATTCTAAATATTGAATGATGCAAACATTTTAATGGAAATGTTATTAAATATGATACATTACATTTAAATACTTATATTAATATATACACTCAACTTAAAATCAAGGTAGATTAAACGGCTAGGTATTGCTTATAAACTCTAAAACTTGGATATGATTTACATCAGGGTTTCCCAACCTTTCTTCTGCTCTATCTCCCCGGATTATAAAAAAATAATTTCACCCCCAATCAATTTTTTTATAATAATAAAACACATTATTCTAACGATTTATACTTTTATGCCTTCCTTAATTTTTTATTAGAATAAAACATTATTTTAACGATTATTAAATAAAACTATCTTTTCGGATTATTTCGCGGATTTATTTTGATTTTTGGTTCCCGACGTTTCGAATGCTTTACAGCATCCATGGTCACGGGAGAGACTGAGGTGTTACATGTCTTAAAGATATAGTTGTTACAGACAGCCTACCCACAATTAACAAAATGAAAATTGCACCAATTACATTACAATATTTTTAACTTTAAACATTTTTATAATTATTACAATTTAAAAATATTAATTAGTAATCTATATTTAGTGTTGCCATTATTATATTTATAACCATAAATAAAAATATAAAAATATAGTATTAATTATTAAAGCCATATAATTGTTCTATGTGTAATTTAAAAAGTTAAAATTAATTGAGGATAATCATTTTAATTTAGTTTGCTATTATTTAAAACAACTTACTAAGCAACACTATTCATATATACTTTTACAAATGAAAATTATTAATCTGATAAGCTGTCATTTTGATCTACACAGTCATTTGTAAAAGTATATATGAATAGTGTTGCTTAGTAAGTTGTTTTAAATAATAGCAAACTAAATTAAAATGATTATCCTCAATTAATTTTAACTTTTTAAATTACACATAGAACAATTATATGGCTTTAATAGTTAATACTATATTTTTATATTTTATTTATGGTTATAAATATAATAATGGCAACACTAAATATAGATTACTAATTAATATTTTTAAATTGTAATAATTATAAAAATAAAAGCAAAAATTAAATAAATAATTTTCCATATTCAATTATAATTAAAATTATAAAAATGTTTAAAGTTAAAAATATTGTAATGTAATTGGTGCAATTTTCATTTTGTTAATTGTGGGTAGGCTGTCTGTAACAACTATATCTTTAAGACATGTAACACCTCAGTCTCTCCCGTGACCATGGATGCTGTAAAGCATTCGAAACGTCGGGAACCAAAAATCAAAATAAATCCGCGAAATAATCCGAAAAGATAGTTTTATTTAATAATGTCAAACATTCGCGTAAATCTAAGAAAGTATTATTTTAACGATTTTAATTTATTTTAATTTTAAGGTATACAAAATAAGCTCTCTCTACGCCCCCTGGTTGGGAACTCCTGACCGAAATGAATTTTAAAACCATAATATTGTTTACATACAATTTAAAAAATATATTAAAAATTTACAAAGTAAAATTACTTTTTCTTAATTTTACAACGAATATATAATAATTTGTATATAGAATTATGAAGGATTCTGTTAACCGACTTCCAAAAATGAGTTAATAAGCAATTATGAGAGGTTCATGTTAGCTGATTTCGCTTTTCCTTAACTATTTGTTCTAGATTAGTATTAACTCTTGTTGTACAAAATGAAACATCGAGGCTTATTTTTAAATGGGAGATTCAATGACTTCAAAAATTAAAATTTACATTAAAAACGTGTGTTATAAGAATATTATATGTAATGTATGGATACTAGATAGTAATGTATTGGATGGAGAGAAACGGTTTTAAAAAATTATTCAACATTTATATTAAACAAAAGTTGAACTATCAGAGTGGGTTTATAAGATAGAATACCGCACGTTTTTACAGTATTCGATTATAAATGTAAAAGTAGAAGATGTTTACATGATATATTTTCATTCGTGTAAAATACGAACCGACAGTTTTCTGTCAGCAATCATCACGAATATACGTTAAAGTTTATTCGTTCGTTCGTTTGTTCAAGTTAAACATATTTAACGGACAACCGTGTACATTTTGTTTCAGTAGATACAGAAGTGATATTCCAAAAGATTTTTTTTCGTAAACTCGAAACATACTTCATATATTCGTATTGTGAAGTATAGCTCAGCTGTCAAGTTACAAAAACTTTTTATAGAATACCACTATGCCTAGAAGACGCATTATGTAGCGCTACTAGTTATTCGATAAAATGCATATAGTTTACTGTAAAAAACGTGCAGCACAAGTGTGAACCCAGTCACACGAAAGAACACATGTTATTTATTACTAAAAAAAATTCTGTAAAAATGTTAATAAAGAGAAAAATGGAGGGCAATACTGTAAAAAATATATGACGTTAAGAATTTGAAATTAATTTAAATAAAAATAATTATAAAAAAATTTGAATACGTTTTTACGTGTCAATAATGATGAAGGTAAATATGAAGGAATATAACAAAAGAAGGTGAATGAGATGATATAAATATTATCAGCATTTACTAGTAATGTCACGTGTGGTGGTACTGCAGGTGTGCGAGCGGGTGCTCGTACAGCGGGTACAGCGGCGGCGCGTGCGCAGCAGCGTGCGGCGCGTCGCTGTCGTCGTCAGTGGACGAGTCCAGCTGCTTGTCACCTGTGCCACCGCTGTAAACAACATAGGGGACTTCATTTCTATTCAATTAAATCTCAATTTTCCTGTTAGATGAGACGGTATCTCTCTTAATCATGATTGCTGTAAAGCTTTCGAAACATCGGGAACTAAAACTAAAAGGTAAAATAGAACGGAGTACACCAGGTTTAAAATGATTACACATTTGTTACTGATCGAAACGGTAAATGTCAGATATGACATTGACAGGCGACATGTACCTGTTATCGATAATTGTCTTTGTTTGTCTTTTTTAGCCTTCACTGAAAGAGTTTTTTCGGTGATGAAAGTGAAGTGGTGAGAAGAGAAAAACAGATCGTCCATAAATTTAATAAAAAATGAATTATTTTTCTATTAAATCCAAACTTAGATTGTAAAATTCGTCTTGAAACTTTTAAAGACCCAAAATTTCGAAAAATCGTAAAACACGTATTTATTTAATTTTATTGAACAGCATTAATAGCAAGTTTCAAGTAAGTCTGATCATAAATATTTTTTTGGATTGTATTATTACGTGTTTTCCCGTGGGAATTAGATGATCTCCCGCGGTAAAAAGTAGCCCCAACTATTTTCATACAAAAAATCACCCCAATCCGTCACTCCGTTTCGACGTGAAAGAAGGACAAACAAACACACTTTCACATTTATAATATTAAGTATGGATAATTGTCAGCAAACTAAATAAGTAATTAATAGCTAATTACACTAAATAATAGCAAAGCTAGCTATAGCGAAACATAAACATCTGTATAATTGAAAAATTTTCCTTGCGAGAGTCGAACTTGTGAACAGCTAACATGATTCATGCAACATAAACAGAGAATGGGCTAATCAGGACTGTGAAATGTATTTTAGAGAAATATATACTAAATTAGAAACATATTAAGATACTTTAAACGTACGTAAATTAAAAAAATGGCTATGACCATGATTGCTGTAAAGCATTCGAAACGTCAGAAACCAAAAATCAGTATAAATCTGCGAAATAATCCGAAAAGTTAGTTTACTTAAAATGTCAAATTCTCTATCTTGACTTAGGCAATGGAGTACCACTCGTGGTGGGGGGGCTCAGTAGTGCCCGGCAATCCAACCGGGCGCGAAGCTAAGAAACGCACAGGGAAGTTGCCCACTTCGGTGGGTGGTGGGAGGTGGCCCTCTTCGGGGGGCGGTGTACCTTGCGGGTTGCTCCTGGTACTTCTCTGATAGCAGAGTGGACCTTGGAGCAACCCCATGGTTGTGGTGGTCTGCTTTGGCAGACCTGCCGTCGGGGCGTCGTAGTTGAATGCGTAAGCGATCCTGCGATGCCCCATTAAGACGGGGGAAGGTTTTGTTGGGTTTTAGTGGGTAGTACTGGCTGTATTACGCCGGTGAGTCCTATACGTCGTGCGTAAATGCATTTCCCAACGTTAAAAAAAAAAAAGGCAATGGAGTAACACACTGTCAACTTCTCAACTCTCGAATTGTTACTGAGAATTTCTACTCGTCGAGCCTATTTATTAGGTCACGGTATGTATTTCATGCTTTAAATATTTGTATGATCAATCAATACAAACATTTGATGTGCTAGAATCGAATCCGCTTCATCTCGATCTAATATGGAATGAATCATTACTATTGTGCTGCCATGATTGTCGGTTGAATTAGATACTCGTGTGCTCTTCTGAATAAGCAAAATGTTTTGTAGTATCAGCATTAAGGTTTTATAAGCAAAAGGTTGAATAATATACAGCCAAAATTAATGAAGTACCTAATTGACTTTACTAGAGGGTTTGGACTTTGGACATTCTAGAATTTTTAGGCTATTAGAAAACTCTAAATTCTAAAATATTTCATTTTTAGTTTGCTACAAACGGGTACGCGTGTAAAACATAGTGTGTAAATCTCCAGAGATAAGACAAGAATCCTACTTCTATTTGGATTAATATTATAAATGCGAAAGTTTGTATGTATGTTTGTGTGTCTGTTACTCCTTCACGCTGAAAGGGCTGAACGTATAACGATGAAATTCAGTACAAAAATAGACTTTAACTTGAAGCAGCATCTAGACTCTTTAGGAACCACATGTTTAGTAAGTTACGTATATAATTGACCCACGGTTATTCACTTCAGGCATTAGTCTCAAGCATATGAGTAAAAAAAAATGTACACACCAAATATTATGATTTCTACTTTAGAAGTATTGGTATTTTTTTTTCGAAAAAAACAAAATTACTAGCGAAGAAGCCCTAGTATCATGTTTCGGTCAATACAGCGGGTATAAAATGGGTAGTCGGCTTCGATCAGGCCGAAGCACAAAATGACGTATCCTCACTGACAGCCCGCCCCTAAGTAACTTGATATGCTATGAACGGCCATTTTTGTTTTTCTTTTTTTTTTGCTAGACATAGACAAATAGACTTTTTTGAAGTTCATAATTTTCATTCATTTTTTATCTGTTTTATTTTGAGTATAAACATACACAACTATAAACCATTACTAAAATTCTAAGTCCAAAAATGTATCATTGTATTATTAAAATATTCATTTAAATAGCAATAATAGAACTTCTTAACCTAATTTTTCTAATTTTTTAATTCTTAACAAATAGCATTAGGCCTTTTAAAACAATGTGAGAAGAATGAGAGTAAAACGAGTTATTGAGTGACAAAATTAACTATGACACTAAAATAGAATTAAGTTTGTCTGTCTAGAGAGATCATAAAGAATAACTATGTCAACGATCAGGGATGTATTATGTTTTTTGTTACTTGTCACATGCAGGACATTGACTTTTCGTTAACCTTTAAAAAATACGTTAATAAAGAGGTTTCAACCTTTAATAATCCATCAAGGCTTTATTTATATTATAATATGAAGAATACGAATACAATTAAATAAGTTGAAATAAGTATAATAGTATATCTAATTAATAATAATAATAATAGTTCAAATTTCTCTAAAAAAACTCTCTTTATCATAGTCCAGTTTTGTATGCCTAATTTATGACAATGTAATAAATTAATCGATTTGACATTCAATATATAACATTATCACATAAAGTAAATTAAGTATATCTCAAGTACTGGCCACATACAAAACCAAGGAGGTCTAACTTTTTTTATTTTTCTTAATTCCAAAGTCGGCAATGGGCGCACCGAAGCACAAATTTCCAGTCGATCGAGCGAAAAGATTTAGAAATTGTGTTTTAGACAATAATGGCGCCGTGCTTAGATATTCAATAACTACCTGTTCCGTTCTGCTAGAATGGTTTTAAGAGGATAATAGATACGTTTTTTACGAAATAACGAAATCTCAAATATCTTAAGATTAACAAAAAAAGAGGATAATTGAAGTAAATTGAAAAAATCAATAGAAATGTTAGTTTTAAAGTTAGAAAAGATACGTGTAGACAAAATATACGACAGACATTCGAAGCCATATACATATATAATCTTAGTTTCATTGTTCTTTGTCTAACCGGAACAAACATCTGTATGGTCAATACAAATATTAAGTGAAAGAATTGAACCCGCGACATCTGGTGTGTCCGTCCAGTAAGGCATGCGCCACAATAAATGTCAAAGTTAGATGATTTTTAGTCATTTTTATTCTCTAGAAAATTTGAAATAGATCTGTCGGTTTTATCGACGCGAAGTACAGGAGTATACTGTTGCATCGATTGTCTCGAAACTTTAGTGATTGTTTTTATTCTAAAACGCGCGATCTAAATAAATAGATTTACACTATAAAATTATTGGACAATTCCATATTCTTTTGTCTAAATATACTTACATTATAATAGCATATGCATACGTTTGTGTGTAATGTGGGTGTGTATGTCATATGTAAGTCTAGTTTACTCTACTAAAGATAGTGTAGTCAAGTTACAATGGTTATATTCTTACTTAATATCATGTAATATATTCTATACTCTCGTATAAAAAATATATAATTAAAGATTTTCTTCCAATTCTAACTAGAATTTCAAAATTCCCTTCAAATACTATAAAATATCTATAAATATCGACAGTTTTTATTATATAAAAACTCTACAATAACATTTCTACCAAGTACGTCCCTGTTAGCTTTTAGAGCGCAGATGTGGTGGTGTCAAGTTACCTATTGCTATCTCCCTCGCTCGTATAGCGCCCTCTCATCTCTCATTGCAAACACTTTCAAACTGTTCAGTGTTTATATATGGACGGGAAATTGTATGAATTCAGCTTTAGAAAACTAGGTTTTGTTTTATGAATTTACTTGGATTGTTTATATATTAAACGTATTTAATCGTACATACAATATATAAAACAAAGCATCTTTCTGTCTGTCTCCGTTAATGCAAAAAAACAAGAATGGCCAGTTTAATTTACATGATTATTTCCTTAAAATCAAATAACCTCATTTAGTTATCTTTCAGCATTCCTTTGGGTGTATTAAGTAAACTCAATATTATTGACAATAAGTATGTGAGTTGTTTCGAAAGAAAAATCAAATTTCTAGAGGCATACGAGATTTAAATTAATGTATGAGAGGAGGTGTGAGCAAACCTAGTACAAATCGCTAGTATAGAATATAAATATTTTGTTATTCAAGTCTCTTTAGGTTCGATTTAAACTTGAGGCTATTTAGTTCGCGGTCGTATAGGGTTTTGTCGTTGATTTTATGAATTTGATACGTTTTATATTATTTGTGAATATACCTAAAACTTAAAAAAATAGTTTAACATTAATTCGATTATTATGGAAAAATTCATATACATATTGTATATGGTATTACTTGTATAATAGAAATAATAAAAATCGTGTAAAGCGGCTTTTACGCTGGACTGACACACCATGTCAAATTTTATATTATTTTTTAATAACTTATAATTAACACCGAATTATTCATTTTTTCGTATTTTATTATAAAAATAAAGAAGTTTTGTTTCCCTATAAAATAATTTCGAATTTCTGTCAGTTAAAATGTATTGATAATATTCCAAACACACTCTCTTATTTCAAAAACGGTTGAGGGAATGTTTAACATTTAAAATTTGGCAAGCTCTTTTCAATAATAGAAAAAAATATCCAAGTATCAACTCTATTATGTGTAAATAAAGTTTATATTGCTTTACATAACATTTATAATATGTATATAGTATCGTATTACGAAGCCTAGCGAACGGTCCCAATAACGAAGTTTTCTAGAAAATACCTACGAATTGTTTGTAATAATGGTAAAATATATTTTTTAGAAAGAACCTAATATAAGATATAATACGTATTTTCATTTTTATGCAAAAGTCAAGAAAATGAAGGCCAAAAACGTCCAATATATTTATCTATACTAATATAATAAAGAGGTAATGTTTGTGAATTCTGAGTTTGTGACATTGTAGGGGGTAATCTCTGGATCTACTGAAACGATTTAGTTGAAATTTGGTAAGAAGATAGTTTGAGGCCTTGGAAAGGACATAGGATTTTTTATCCTGGAAATCATCCCTTAAGGGGGTTAAAATGAGGATGAAAGTTTGTATGGGGAATCAACCTAGAGACGAACCCAAGTGAAGCGAGGGTGAATCACTAGTCTTCAATAACGTATATTTATTACAAAGCCGTAAATTATATCCTTACAAAATGAAATACAGGATTATTTTGTTAGGCATTAAAAGTCAAAAGTGAACCTATTTCGATGAGATTTTGTATAGTATGAAAAGGACACTTTCAGTAGGTAAGTATTAAACTAATTTATATTTTCTTACATAGAAAATATATAAATATAATATTTTTTTAGATTAACGCGAACATTTAACATTTTAAGTAAAATGGTCTTTTCGGATTTATTCGCGGATTTATTTAGATTTTTGGTTCCCCACGTTTTGAATGCTTTAGGTACGCTTTACAGCAATCATGATCATAGTATCTCTCAAACCAAAAATCAATATTTATCTACTTAAAATATATAAATATAATAAGCATAAAAAATAAACTCACCTATCTTTGTGTTCCGCTTGTCTGTCTCTTTGTCGCCTGTTTTTAAACCAATTTGACACCTGCAATAATGTAAATGGCAATTATTACACATAATAATTTATGTGTATTTATGTATAGGAGGCACATTTTTGTTCACCAGCGGTTTGATTACTACAGATTACTCATTATATATTTATGAGCTTTTACTATACTTTGCGAGTGATTTTTAACCGACTTCCAATAAGGAGGAGGTTCTCAATTCGAGAATCATTTATGCCTTAAGATAGATTATTATGGTAAAAAAATCGTGCTTCATAGAGGTCTAATATAATAATGTCCTCTAAGCGATTTCGACCATGGCTGTCATATCGTTAAGATAAGACATACGCAAGAAATAAAATTATAGTGCACAAATGTGTGAACAAACAAAAAAGGTACGCTCATGCGTTGGGATAACAATTCGACACGATCGTCGACCGCTAACAGATCATGGGGACTTTACGTGCGTGGACGTGCTGACCCTGGCCTCGAACCCAGAACCTCTCGATCGGTAGCCGTATATGTTAGCCACTAGACCAATGAGGCCACTAAGGCAGACATCGCGTTCCGTTTCGTCCATCCGTCCATAACAAGGTACCGTTATTAATTTTTGGGTACGGAATTTCATAACGACCTCCCAACCAGGTCGATCGCTCCCGATAGTCGCACAAAAGCTCAAAAACGTGGTTTATTTATTAGATTTTCAAAACCGAAAGGAAACCAAAATTAGTTCAGCCGAAACCTAAACAAGATGTTAGTTAATACATTATACAAGACTAATGGCCGATACTAGAAATACTGGCTCTGACGATGGTAAAACGAAATTTAATTTAGGGGCTAGTTTTGGGGAACTTTTAAGCTAGGGATCCCATACGTAGGTAGTAGTTGGTGAAATCGGGCATAACAGTCATTATTTAAAGTCGTGGGCTATTATATGGTGAGTCATTTCGGTATACTGCAGAAAACAGGAACATTATTTCTATATATTTGTATGTATGATAACAAAATTAATTCGAGGTCAAGAGTTAAAACAAGACTGAATTTAAGACACTTTTGGTAGGTTTTTATTAGTTTTAACTAAATAAATATATAATCTAATATTAAAGGATTTTAACAATTATTGTCATATCTATTTGAAACTTTTATATAATCCTTGACAATATAACAATTTGTTTTTTTTTCTTTTAATATCAAATTAATCAATGTTTAATCAATATTATACAATTAAAAACCACTAAGGCTTATGTAATGCTACATTTTTAGATACTAAATATATTACTACTAATATATATTTCTTTCTTATATATATTTTAAGCACAGAAAAATTTATATTTTTTTTATTCTGCCTTAATGTTCTCATTTGTAAAGTTAATTAATTTACAGTGTACACTATTTATAAGTCGCAGAGTACATGTATTGTATAATTGTTCATTCTTCGTAAAGGAATTGTTTAATATGCTTTCGTGTATTATCGAGCTGACAGATAGGTATCTAGAGTGGCTCAGTGGTAACGCGCTCGCTTGCAAAACCGAGGAAAGCGGGTTCAAATCCCGAGTCTCGCACCTCTGATATGTTCGTGTGCGGATTATTTCCAACATGATTACCACTTGCCTTACGGTGAAGGAAAACATCGTGAGGAAGCCTGCATCTCTGAGAAAACCTAGCAAGTTGTCGAAAGACATGGTAAGTCCACCAGCACTTGGCCAGCGTGGTAGACAATGGCCTGATCCTCATCGTATTGAAGGGTGGCCCGTGCCTCATACATACATAATACATATGATCAACCTGATTAGATGATAGCGATTAATTGAGTTGAAAGTCAGAAGTGAATTCTTCAATGACTTTTGAGTTTGGGCTTATTACAACTCACTAACGTGTTTTTTTCCGTTATTTTATAATCATAAATTGTTTTTTAAATTAGATTTAGAATGCTTTTTTGCTGAACAATGAATGAATGAAGTTCAAAATATGTATATGCAAACTAGCCATTACAGGCCCGCTTTGTTGGGCGTATGTAAATGTTTCTTTTGGTCTTCAGAGACCTTCATGTATATGTAGATTTTTGCTTATGAATTAAATATATAGGTTAAATAAAAAAAATATGATAAAGTATACATAGCCTTTTGTTTTTAGTTGCGGAAAAGTAATTAAAGTTAATTAAAAAAATATATGGTGAAAAGTGTCCATACACTCATTAAAAAAATAAAGTGCCTAAAACCATCTACAGACGACCCCGCGTTGATTAATCAGTCTCATACGTATACGTCATATGTTCAGTCTAATCTTTCAGTTAATACGTGATGGCGTGACAGAGAAAACCTATTTTCATTACACATATGTATATTGATAAGATTATTTTGGACTTGAAATAATAAAATTGAGAACGAAAATAAATATATTTTAGAAAACAGAACCTAACATAAGAAAATATTTCTGTAGGAGCTACCTAATTACCTGACATATTATTTATATAGAATACGGTAATATCATCTACGAGTAGAATAGCTTTCAACATAAATATTCTCAATTTCAAATCTAAACTGAACGGACAACTGCTGTAACATAATCTATTGGGTTTTGAGGAAGCGGTAGAGATTATGTTTCACCGCAACGCGGATAAAAATTGTTTTTCCCTACTATGTGACTTTGAGACTAGCGTTTGTTTGTGGCTTTTATTGTACATATTTTTTTATTACTGACATTATCTTACATTTAAGCTAGCGATTTACCCTCGCTTCACTCGGGTGCGTCCCTTGTTAATTTTTAAATAGATAAATAGTGTTAGCCGTGTAAATTTAAATATTTTTTTCGTGAATTTTCCAATTTTTTAATAGTTATTCTGCTATCCGGGGCGGAGACAAATCTAACAAAACAAATATCATAAAAAACTGTCCAGCCGTTCTTGAATTAAAAATTATGTAACTAATCCGACTCTGTTTTATATGTATTGTATTCAGCTCTTTTGAACGTCCCACTGCTGGACGTGGGCCTCCCTTCAATACGAGGAGATCAGACCATAAACCAGGCCGTCCACCACGCTGGCCAAGTGCGGGTTGGCGGTTCACATCTTTCGAATCTTGTTAGGTTTTCAAACATGCAGATTTCCTCACGATGTTTTTCTTAACCGTAAGACAAGTGATAATCATGTAGGGAATGATGCGCACATGAAAATATCAGAGGTGCGAGACCCGGGGGTTTGATCCTGCTTCAGTCTGTTTCCCAAGCGACTGCGTTACTGGGTCTGAGTCTTTTCCTTATCAAAGTATAAACAATAATTGACCATTAAAATAAAGAAATCTTTAGAAGCAATTATTATAAAATAGTTACCTGTACAGTAGTGAGTCCAGTTGTTTCGGCGAGCTCCCTTTTCTCTCTCGGCGACGGATACGGATTATGAAGGTACCAATCTCGAAGTACTGATCGAGATTTTTCCTGTTAAATGGTTAGAATCACGGTAAATATTTTCTAATTTGTAAAAAAATCTGAAAAATTAATAGCCCGTTTTTAAAATCACTTTGAAAATTAGCAGTCCACATTTATGGAATTTTTCGTCAAATTTGTATGGGTATTTTTGGAAGTAGGTACCTATCCTAATAATAATAAAAATGAATCATGAAAATCGGTCTACAAATAGCGAAGTTACTGCGTGATATACAAACAAACAATAATATTGGCCGATTTAAGTAGTTCCTTTTGTGAAGTTGAAAGACGAAAAAGCTGGCCGTATTTAGATGAAATTGAGTGCACAGTTGACCGGGAGTAGCATATATTTATACTATGAATGGCACTCGAGCGAAGCGAGATCAAATCATTAGTATCTACATCATATCTTAACACCTCCAGGTAAATTTCTAAGAAATTAATGAAATTTTTAAGAAATCTATTGTTAACTGTAACGCCGGCGTGTCCGCGGTCGTTGAGGGATTAAGGATGAATGTAAAATTGTCTTAAAAATCCGAACATAATATTAATAAATATTGAAAAAAATAATCAAAACTATAACTAAAAAAGTGGTCATTTTAAATATTTAATCATACAATATACAAATTAAATTCTATATGGGCATACCTTGAAGCAATAACTAGTTTCTTCACCGTCCCATATAGTCCTGGGTAAAGGGAACTTGCGACGCACTCTGTATTTGCCGACGGCGCCTAGCGGCCTGCCTCGTAACCTCTCTGCTTCCATGTAATGTGCTGAAATATTCTACTGCTATAACTTATAATATCCTGTTATAATATCTATCGGTGGCCAATGTCATTGAGACTGGCCAACTGTAGGAGATATTATAGTGCAGTGCTTGCACGCGCATATAAAACGTGCACTCTCTATTCCTGTCACTCTCATACTCCGGTGGGACGACAGCTTGACACGACCAGTGCAGCGCAACGCAGTTAAGGCGCAGAACTGACGGCTTTACGTGCTCTCCGAGGCACGGGGGTGAAACAACACCAACTTCTGGCTATTACTGAGCCTTACTACACAGAAAAACTCAATAGCCAAACTTGGCCTGTCCCAGTACTCGAACCCAGGACCACCGAATGTGCAGCTGTACATGCTAACCACGATACCCCCGAGGCAGTTACATATAATATCTAAAATACTTAATAATATGCAATGAAATGAATGTAGATGGATAGAGAGGTAAAGGTGGACAGAAGATAAGGTGGATAAATTGTGAGGGACAGAAGATGAAAGAGAAATGGGTGAATGATGAGACGACAAGTAATAGGGGAGAGTGGAAGAGGAAGAATTACTACTCCGACCCTAAGTCATTTGGGAAATAAATATGTTGGAACATTAACACTCAGCAACACTTAGTTCTATGGTAAGCTACGAGGCTTGTGTTATGGATACCAGATAGTTGACATACTACACATATATACCTTTAAA
This sequence comes from Brenthis daphne, assembly GCA_947093115.1. Taxonomy (NCBI): domain Eukaryota; kingdom Metazoa; phylum Arthropoda; class Insecta; order Lepidoptera; family Nymphalidae; genus Brenthis; species Brenthis daphne. The sequence continues at coordinate 7,414,925 of OX352482.1, read as the reverse complement.
TACATACATATTATAAATATAAAGATCCATGGCTGGAGTACAAACATTCGTGCTCATCACACAAATGAATGCCCCTAGCGGGACTCGAACCCACGACCACTGGCACAGCAAGTAGGATCACAACAAACTGAGTCGTCTTTCTGTCATCTGAAAATGGGCAGAGGGATGATGATACTTAATCCCATCGCTACTAAATGCTAAATGCAAAAAATTGCGTGTGCGTGTATGTTTGTTACTCCTCAATGCTGAAATGGCTAGACCGATTTGGATGAAATTGTGTATTAGATAGACTGTGACCTGGAGTGACATGTATGCACTATTTGTAGGCACTTAAAGACGTACTTTAATGAAGCAAGGTAGCTGAATGAAGCAAGCTAGTTGACATTATAAATACGAAAGTTTATGCGTGATTTGGTTTCTTATTTCTTTACATAGTAACGACTCAATGGATCTGAATGAAAATCGAAATGGAGATAGCTTATATCGTTCGATCCGTCGCTCCGCCCGTGTAGTTCATTTATATGTAACTGTTTTGCTCCTAAAGTTCATAGTATTATGCTAGATACCTTTCTCAATAAAAAGGTTATAAAATATAAAGAGTTTTTCAAAAAGGACATGTAATTCCAGAGATTGGCACGCTCAAACAAACAAACGAATGCTTCAGCTACATACATATATATTAGTATAGATTCATACATCACTGACTTTTTCTATCAACGTCTTACTCAAATAGAACTAAGGACAAAAATTAGTACAGCAATTAAAAGACCTATCGATTATTTTAATGTGTGTTCATCTTGTTTTTATAAGATGAATTATACATTTATCGTAATCTCTTATACTATAGATCCGATTTTACCTTTTGTTTGCAAATCTTATAATATTAAATGAGCAATTCTTGTATATTTATATTTATTTCGTGTATCTCGGAAACGGCTCCAACGATTTGGATTAAATTTTGTATTTATATAAGGTTTAGCTTTTTAAGTTAATCTAGGTGTTTTTTTCTGAAAAAAACAATTTTTCCGAAAAAAACACAATTTTATAAAAAAAAGGCTAAGCGAAGCTCGGTCGTCGAGATACTAAGGATTTTGAGCGAGTAGTCTTCGTCTGTCATTTATCCTCGAAAAGGAAAAGGCTTTCGTCGGGCATTGAACAAGAACGACTTCATCGATTTTAATAAACTTACACTGGCGGGTTTTTTTATTTGGGGGAAAACATGCTAATATTTTCATTACTATTACATATGTATGTTATTATTTAAAATTAAAGCAAAGTTAACAAACATAAATGAAAATTATTTATACCGTTGACTAACCTTTCAGCCAAAGATTCTGTAATTTTTCATGATTGTGAGCGCTGAAATTGTGTGATTCTAGCAATCTGTACAGTTCTTTGAAGTTGCCTCTATGGAAGGCTACCATTGCTTTGGCCTTCAATACAGATTCATGTGCATGGAGACGTTCGCACGCGGGTAGAGACCAGAGGAACCGACCCAATCTCTCAATGTTGCCAGCTTGTTGAAGTACCTGAGGGGTAATTGATATGGTAAGTATTTATTATATTCAGCACGGTTCTCATTTATTTATTTACTTATATGGATCTCCAACAGTATACATAATTTTTTCATTAACAATATAGCTACCAAAATCTAATTTATATTTATGCATTACTAATTATAGGAGAACACATCATTCGCAAAAAAAAACAGTGTTTTATAATGCCTAAATACACATAATAAATTTTCTCATGGTGGACTATGGCTTTTTTGAGTGAGTATTAAGGAAAGCCAGTGCCAAAACAGTGGGACGTTAAAATGGTTCTCAGCTAGTTCTACAATCCCGTAAAAATAAATAAACATCTAATTTTTGTTTGTAAAACCTCATCTTCGACAGTTTACACATATATTAGTTTTCTTCATTCTTGCATATTAAGAATTAGGTCCTTCTGCAGTTTCAGGAGCGTTACAGTTCACTGAGTTTATACTCTGTGTAGAATTTTAGGAAACTATCAATCTAATAAATAATAAATAATAGTATCAGTTGCTTTCAATTAATAAATTAAAAAAGCCAGCTAACAAAAATTAAACATTTTTTATGTAGAGCTTTGTGCTTAAAGTTTAACAAAGTTTTTTTCCGTTAGATATTCTAAATTATCACTGTACCCAAAATTACCTCAAAATAAACGATGAATAACGAAAAATTATACCTATTACTTTTAACTAAAAGGCTTAATAAATATCAAAATATCTTAAAAAAAAACGTGTGTGTGTACTTAGAAGTTATATTTCTTTGGCGTTACAGAACAAAAATAGCTAAAGATTTCATCCCGTATGTCACAACTCTGTAAAAGGAGTGCAGCTAACTTCATCATGTCGCTTTTTGGCTGTCGGTGTGCGCTTACATCGTAAAAATTTTACTCTCATATTTTTTTCCAAACGTCTCAAAAGAAGTATAACTTAATAAATAAAGAAGTGAATACGTAGGGTTGGAATTTGTTCTTGACTTTTGACTTAATTTATATTTGAGCTTATGAGATATTTAAATCTGCTCTTTAAAAAAAGAACAATTAAAATTGATTTCCTTTTGGCGAAGATAAGATATAGGTTTGTACAAAAAAAATCAAGAAACCGAATCGAGCCGAGAGTGCCAATAGATGTCAAAAGTCAAAACCAGATAAAAATGTAAACAGTTTTAATTTACAAATTTTAATTTAAGATCATTCAATTAACAAATAACTTGAATATCCAAAAATAACAACTGTTTGTTTATAGTTTTAAGTTTTCACTTCTGTCGACAGATCTCATGACTGCATTTTTTTTTATTCCTAGATAGGCTTGCGCTTGACGACAATCAACGCTGGGAAGCACTGATAAGATCTAGGTTGGAGCGCGCTTGCCTAGAAGATGCCTATTCATTTTTGCCTTGAAGGTAATCATATATATTATATAGGTGGCAAGCATGCTGGAAGCGTGGTCCACACCTTAGCCGTTCGTATTTATGAAGTCAACAAAAATTAAATTAAATTTTTGAAAATAAAAATAAGATACTAAATGCTGTATCACAAAAACAAGAATGTAGAGTTTTATTTTTATAAAAATATAGATTTATTAAAAAAAAAATTAAAGACAGACAAAAATAAAAATGTTTCAAAGGTTAATGCAATATTTGTTTTTTCAAGATACGTGAATATTATAAGTACCACAGAAATACAATAGTAATAATAATGAAGGTAGTTTTTCTATTGTTTGTACAATGGCTTTATTTATTATACGCAAGTTTTTGAGTGTGACTTTTATTTCTTCGGAATAGAGATATCAGATATCTAGCTTATATGCTGAACTAACATATAGGGTTTTTAAATACAAAACTTCATATTTAAAATTATTTTAATTACTAGCAACCCAAGTATGTACATAGTACGTTTCACTTAACTTAAACGGGCTTTCCTCTAAAGCCCTTGAACATTTTTGTCATAAAATTAAGATATTACTTATTATTATTTAATTTTTACTTTAAGAAAAAGACATAATGTCTCAAAAATTTTAAATTTTCTTTATTTAATATTGTTATTTCCTAAACCCCACTAAGTACCAGCAGTTTGGTTTCTAGACTTCGATTAAAATCAATTACAATAATGTATGGAAGTCTGCCCAATTTGTTGACATTTATGATTATTGCTGCACTCCCTTGGGTAGAAGCATGACGATATAGCCTTCCTTAATAAACTGACTATCTTATCTTAGTAAGCTGACTATAATTTCTTAAATCGCATAAGCAGTTCCTGAGATTAGCGCGTTCAAACAAACAAAAAAAACAAACTTTGCCTTTTTATAATATTAGTTTAAATATAATATTAGTATAAATAAATATTAGATCGATTTCAAAAAAAGAGAACATAGGTACTTACGAACATACTTACTCTATTTGATTGTATGTTATGAGTATTCATTGCCAACTGTGAATCTATTTAGAAGTATTTTTTTTTAATATAGGTGTATGTATGGTTTTTTATCTATACCTACTAATATTATAAAGAGGTAAAGTTTGTGAGTTTGTGACGTTGTAGGGAGTAATTTCTGGATCTACTGAATCGTTAGATGAAATTTGGTAAGAAGATAGTTTGAGACCCTGGGAAGGACTTCTTCTTCTTCGTGCACTTTATTGCTTAAGGTCGTGCTTGTACTGGAATGTTTTCAACGATTTGTCGACAAAGGGTACGAACGCTTGGAAGGACATAGGATATTTTTTATAGCGGAAATCATCCCTTATGTGAGTAAAAATGGGGACGAAAGTTTGTATGGGGAATCAAGCTAGGCACGAACCCGAGCGAAGCGAGGGTGAGTCGCTAGTATTAATATAAATTTCAAGAAAAGAGTTCACCTCTGACGTTAAAATAATTACTTTTAAAGTGACCTATGTAGTTAAAAAGTTATAGGCCAGTCAAGTAAAGAAAGTTCAAATGAGTTCAAATTTAATGGTTTTTGGAGCGACCATCCTGATTCCATCGCCAGATCAGCATGACATTATTAAATTATTGAGTGTTTACTAAGCTAACAACAAAATTTCATATCGATATAACAATTAGAAGTGAATAAAAATTGACTGAGATTGACATCTGAGACCTGTAAATATTGAGTTCATTGTTAAATTAGAGAGCCCAAAAACATTTGGGCATAAAGGCATGACCGAAATTAAAAAAAACTAATATAATAATAAATAATGCATTTTTTTTTAAGACAAATACATGAAACATCTTGTAATTGTTGATTTAGGTCCAGAAAAAAAATTGCACCGGATATACAGAAGTGCATGTGCAGTCTTATTGAATTGTTTAGTTAAGAATGTTTGTGACCACCCCGAGGCGACGTGGGATCAAGATAAGTTTTGCACATTGTGATTTCGCACGTTTGTTTTTGTCATTATACTTGAAGTATTTGAACTGTAATATTTCTAGCGACTCACCCTCGCTCCGCTCGGGTTCGTTCCTATTGTACGTTTAAACGGTTAGTATAGATTTCTCAGAAATGAGATATTTTCAAGCAGTAAAAAGTATCCTATATGTTACCCCGGATAACCAGCTACCATCGTACTAAATTTCATCAAAACCTGTCCAGTGGTTTTCTCGCGAAGCGTTCCCAGATAGATAGACAGACAGAAAAAAATTCTAAACATTAGGTATATTTTCGGCCTCTGTATCGATAGTAATGACTATTTCAATAAGATTTTCCAAAAAATATTTAATGTGCAGATTCGACTTAGAATTTTATTATAATAATGTATAGATGTAAAGTTTACTTTCGTAAGCTCTGTCTGTATGTTACGCTTGTTATCAGGGTACGCTATGTTCTATCTTAACATATTTCTATTAAGTTTTGCAAATAAAAAATACATTAAAATTAGTTCACAATTAGCGATCATATCTTATAAAATACACAAAACATATTATGTGCCATAATTTAGTACCATTTAAAAAAAAAGTAAATGATAACTATACTCCATAACATGCAATTAGTCACGACAGGCGTAGAAGCCATTAAGTATACTTATCATCCCCTACTCACCCTCGTTAAAACATCAATCCAGTTAACATATTAACAAGTGATTCTAACAACAGCTTCCAAACCAGCGGGGAATCCCATTGTTGCGTGGAACCCTTACAAATTATCCTAATACACTATCATTTTTGGCTTAGCATTATATAGTTTGATTACTTTGATGATATGGTTGATATCTTATATGGAATTATCTATCTATACTAATATTATAAGGAGGTAGTTTGTGAGTTTGTGACATTGTAGGGTCTACTGAACTGATTTAGATAAAATTTGGTAAGAAGATAGTTTGATGCCCTGGGAAGGACATAGGATAGACAGATAGGAAAGGAAAATGCGGATGACAGTTTGTATGGGAAACCAAGCTAGTATAATTTAATTTTGCAGTACATTTAAAGTTATTTACATTTACGTTAAGTAAATAATCGGATTACTTTGTATCGTTTTATGTTTGGGCGTATGTTTTGCCTTTGAGTAACAGATAGTCTACAGTCTACTGTTTAGGCACTTAGGAACAAACCCGAGGAAAGCTAAGTCACTACATTAATTAACTAAATCAAGACACGGGGTAGCGTGTCTAGCCAAGTTCAAGCTAAAGGAACTGACGACGCAGCACAGTGTGTATTAATATATTTAGAACACTTTTTCTTATGTTGCAAATGCGAAGCTGTGTTTGCTTATTTTTTAGTATGCCCTTTGACGCAGTATCGGGTTGAAGCATTGTTCATCATTTTAGCTCATTATATCAAATGAAAACATATCAATCAACATAAATAATTTAAATACTTAGCGAATGAGTATTAACACTTTATTGTTAAAAGCGTAAAACGGTTTAAAATTAAAACATTATTTATTTGCAATTTAATTGCAATAAAAATTTCCAGCAGTACCTTTTTAGTACCCATCTATAAAACGTTTAAAATAAATGTTTAACTTTATGTTTATTCATAAACATTATACAACCACTAAACTTCATATAACATTGCCCATATAAAGGTAAGTAAGTAAGTAAGATGAGTAGTAAATACAAAGTAGTAATGTGATCAAACAAACAACAGATAATTACATCGCTCAAATCTCATTATTTTCGCCTCCGAATAAATCTACCCCTTCAATAAATAGCCGATATGCCTCACAGGTCTGCATTAGGGATGACGAATTGAAGTTGATTAAATTAATGTTTTTTTTAAATAATATGTTTTATTTCAATAAATAAAAGTCTACAGATATGTATCTACTGAATAATAAATTTTCATTCGCCCAAAGAAAATGATTATTTGTAAATCATTTTTAGTCTAATCACATTGCGCCAGATAATAATTCATCTACATTGAAGTTTCCCGAGTGGTAAAAACAAATATTTTAATGGGACCTTCATTATATGGTTCGGAACTACGAGTATCTAATCTAGAAAAATACTATCAGGCTATTCAACATCTCAGTAAAATGTTTCAACGTATGTAGATAGGTAGAACTTTTAAGAGATTTTTGCTATGATACCTATATCTATATTAATATTATAAAGAGGAAAGTTTGTTTGTTTGAACGCGCTAATCTCAGGAACTATTAATCCGATTTCAAAAAATATTTTTGCATTAGATAGCCCGTTTATTGAGGAAGGCTGTAGACTATATATTACTATCATGCTACCCCAAGGGAGCGGAGCAGTAATAAAATATTTAGTCTATCTATTCCATACTCACCGTTAAAACATACCTAGGGACGAACCCGAGCAAAGCGAGAGTGAACCGCTAGTGTATGTAAAGAGGTCCGAAGAGTAGCAAGGGAAGCATCACTAGTTTATAATAGTTATGAAATAAACAATTTTCGTATCTCATTATTTATACGACGAACGTTGTTGCTCGATACCCTGTCTAATTAGAGGTAACTGATACACCCTGCCATTAGAGGGTTGGCGAAATAAATTTACATATTGTTTGTAAGGAAAAATATCTTTATTTCATTGTTTGTGTATTATTTAATGAAGAAAGTAAATTCTTTAAACATATACATAAATTTAAACTAATATAATAAAGAGGTAAAGTTTGTGAATTGTGAGTTTGTGACGTTGTAGGGGGTAATCTCTGGATCTACTGAACCGTTTTAGATGCAATTTGGTAAGAAGATAGTTTGAGACCCTAGGAAGGACATAGGATACTTTTTATCCCAGAAATCATCCTTTAAGGGGTTGAAAATAGGGATAAAAGTTTGTAAGGAGAATCAAGCTAGGGACGAACCCGAGCGAAGCGACGGTGAGTCGCAAATTACATATATACCATAATGTCCAAAAACGTTCAAGAACATCGTGTAAAAATTGTTTGCAAAGTCAATAGAGTATCTACATAACATATGTATATCTATAAATAGGTAAAGTCAAAACAGTTCAATTCCTTTTCTCGTCTGTTTGTTGGGCAATTTTTTATTTTTTTGTCGTTGACGACTTTAGGGTTATCAATAAAAAAAAATAAGTTTTATATAATTGTTCTCAATAATGATTATAATTGCAGAATTTCGACCATTGAGGGATTACAAGTACATATAAAAGCCAGTTACCTAATTTGCTGACAGTAATTTGCCTAAAGTAACATTTTTACATATAAATTTCATTTCATAAGACCGTATCGCTACATTTAATTTCAAACGTTTGAATGAAATAGTTCAAGTTTGCATGTAGAGGCCAATGTTTACGCCAAAGCGATATTAGATATATGAGAAACCACCCACTGAGTATTATTTTTGTTAGTATTGCTTTATACATAATATGTATGTTAAGAATAGGTACACTTCGTTATATTAGTTTTTAACTAGATTCTGCCCTCCGGCTTCGTTTACTCTCCAATCCCTTAAAATAAAACTTGTTTTTAGAACAAACTCACTTCTCTGATCATAAAATATATACAAAAAAGGACGTATAGTTGTTCTATTTGCTCTACTTTTTATCGTGGAAAAACATCTCATTTCTGAGAAGAAATACAAAAACTGCAATGTAAAAGTATACTAATATGTCAAACCTAAGCATTTGGTTTTTGGTCACCTGAACGCGGGCGGAGTCGCGGGCAATGCTAGATAACCTATAGACTATAGTATACCAAAACGCGGTAAGCAAATAACGTAGTAATGAGACTCTACAACTTTTTCTATCTCGTTAAAAGTCTCAAAAACCACGGTTACATTCAGTTTCATTTTTTTATATTATACATATTGTTCTTAAAATAATTTGTGAGTGAATTATTTAACAAATCATTTCAGTCAGTTAAGCTCCTAAAGCTTACATAAAGTTGTTTTGCTACCATATAAAATTAGTAGCTCTTCCAGTCATAAAACAACTGTATAGATACAATACAGTGTTATACAAACAGAGTGCCTGTAACCTTGACGACGGTGTATCACATTACAGGGGCGTGGTTAGGGGTTACGGCTTAGACGAGACTCGAGATCATTACTTCGTTAAGACTACCTATAATTACTAGTTTATTGACTCATTTATATGACGACACTTTTTGGTTTCTTTCATACTATAATTACACTACAATTAAAAATGCGAAAAATTGTGTGCGTATATTTGTTAGTCATTCACGTTGAAACGGCTGGATCGATTGGGATGAAATTTTTATTTTAGTAAAAAGATAGGCTATGAACTGGAGTAACACATAGGCTAAGCACCCAGGGACACACTTGCAAAGCCAGGATAAGTCATTGTACTAATGTAAAGATAATAAATAATATAATATTTTTCTTTTAACATTTTTGCTTTGTTAGAGCAAGTCAAATATACTGTCACAAATCACATTTGTTACAAGTGAAATTATGACACTAATTTCTCTAACGTTAATATGCTTAATGGTTTTCGAGCCATTTGTTAGGACCCGGACGTTTTTTTTGGAATGTTTAATTAAACGCACTATTAATTTAAATGTGTATATTTGTTACTGCTTCACTCTGGATGGGTGGCAAAATTAAGTACAAAAATAGACTAGGTATGTCCAGGAGTAACACATAAGCTATACTGCTACTAACATTTACCAGAAAGAAAGGACCCTAGGAACGTAAGTTGCTAATGATTAACAACTTGTGGGATTTAGAAACTTTCATATATTTTTTATATGTTATTACGAATCGAATGAGACTCACATATTTCAATTCGCCCTAACATGAATTAGTACGCTTTTTAACTTGTAAACTAGACTATAACAGACACATAAACATATAATATATTCGTATTTATTACTGTCAAACCATGTTAGACTTGTACTTTATAAACAGTATATGTGAAACTAGGCACTTGAATTCTAATACTCTCATGTCAACTACCGTACATTTATTAAAGGTATATTGCGAAAAATCTATTCGGGAAAGTCCACATTAATTTATCAAGTTTCATGATCATCCCAATGGGACGAATGAGACGTAAGGATACTCTACAAATAAACATAACACTCATTTTACGTTTATCATTTTTATATGGGCAACAAATCTTTATGAATGTACCTATCTATACTAATCAACCGACTTCAAAAAAAGGAGGAGGTTCTCAATTCGACTGTATTTTTTTTTGTTTTTTTTTTATTATAAATAGTTAAAGTTTGTGAGTTTGTGACGTTGTACGGGATAATCTCTGGATTTACTGAACCGATTTAGATGAAATCTGGTAAGAAGTTAGTTTGAGACCCTGGGAAGGACACATGATACTTTTTATCCCGGAAATTATCCCTTAAGGGGGATCGCTAGTATCAAATATTGTATGTTCCGCTAGTATCAAATATAGTCATTCATATGGTTTTTGTATAGAATGTACAGTAACACTGTTATTTTTTTAGTAACAAGATGTTACATCAAAACATGAAATTCTTTTATTGAAAAAAAAAAATAATAAAAAAATAAATAATATGTATTTACTTTGAAAGTAATTTTAAGCCACCAGTTAAAAAGTAACTATCAAATATAATTCACACAACTAAAATATAGACGTCAAATACAGTAGGTATATAGTTTATTAAACGTAAAGCGTGAAACGACAATTTAATTGCCACACTCACAGATCACTAAAAAATATCTAAGCATAATTCTACGAAACTATTTCAATACGCCCTCTTATACTAACAAAATATTTGAAAATAACAATGTTGTGTCTACATATGATTTACGCACGTATAAATACAGCGAGCGATACTAAGTGCTTTAAGTACTATACCAAGAATCAAGATCATATATGATTTATAGTATAAAGAGCGTGACTCAAAAGTTCTGTTATACAAATAATTAAATTCAAAATGTCAGATGATAAAGGATGATTACGTTATTATGCTATGATGATTACGTTCTTATATCTATATCTATACATATAATAAAATTGTAACTAAGCCGAATCTGTACATTAAATATGTTTTGGAAAATCTTATTGAAATAGACTTTATTATCTATACAGAGACCGAATCTATAATTTAAGAATGCCTGTCTGTCTAGGAAAGTATCGCGAGAAAACCACTGGACAGATTTTGATGAAATTAGGTATGATGATAGATGCGCTAATGATCTAAGCGCAAAACTCGAAAACAACTGGACTAATTCGGCTACCTTTTTTATTCAAATATTCCCTAAAGTCCGAGGAAGATTCTTATGAAGAGAAAAATTGGAAAAAAATGCCCGAAAAAACGTAGAAACACATTTTTTCTGATCGGGCTCCGCTGCACACTTGATTCAACAGAACGAGATCTATCGGTATTTAATTAAATAAAAGAAAATGGTGAAAACCTCGTATTTTATTTTAAAAATATCCTACGACATAACACGTAATAAAACATAAGAGTGGTCAATTAAATAATTCATAGGTAGATGACTTAAATTGCACTGGAAGTCATAAATTGAATCTATATTTGGATAGATTATATTGACCGATATATCAATATATATTAACATATTGTATAAAGGACAACTCGGACGAACCATCTTTTCTCGTGGAAATGAGAGATATTCTTTAGTAAAAGGTATTCTAAATGTTAACTCGAATAATAAGTTGTCACTTCTCGAAATTTGTCTAAAATCCGTTAGTACTTTTTGCGTGAAAACTATACAGATTAACAAACAAACAGACAAAATTAAAATTTTAGGTACTATTGTTTTGGGATTTATATACTGTACACAATTCCTATTAGTCATTGTTTTTAAAAAATATTTCACGTATAGATTTCGAGTTAGAACTCTATTATATGTATAGATGGTAAGCATATAGTTTATTAGTTTAGTCGGGTAAGAGCAAAACGTGTCTCCATCACTAAACTAATATTATTGTTCATAAGAAAGTGTCATACCGTCCTTCTCCATATCCTCACTTATAGGTACTATTAGATCTTTCTTTAATCTGTCCGTTTACAAACACCAGCCCATTTATTGACCAAGATATTATTAGAAGAGGAATAATCTATACAGATAAATAAAATTGAAGTGTCCGTTTGTAATGTCAAAATAACAGCGTTTTACTAAATGCATATGAAATTATATACGGTACTTATAAGAAAAACACATTTTTTTTATTTTTTGTTTGTCTGACTGTTTGTTCCGGATAATCTCTGAAACGGCTGGACTGATTTTGACGGGACTTTCACTGGAAGATAGCTGATGTTATAGGGAGTAACATAGGCTACTTTTATTTGTACATTAATAAGTTACGCGGGCAAAGTTTCGGGCAAAAGTTAACATTATCTAAATTGACTTTATTAATTTATTATATTTACACTATGCGGTATATCAGGAAAAACCAACTACCGGCAAAATCATGAATGGAACTCTACATACTAATTTCCTCGTGATGTAATAAACATTTTACAGGTAAAAAAAAGTATATTTTAATGGAATATTAATAACAAAAAAACGTCAACTATGACATTCATAGTGTATGTAATTGTGCATAGGTACCCAATGTACGCAAGCATGGTCTTGCTAACAAAACAATTACTTATCTAGAGTCGTCAAGTCAGCAGAGAACCACACGACAGACAGACCACACGTAAGAATAAATACATTTGAATTTAGCTATGCTAAGATCTAAGTTTTAACCTTCTAGATCCAATTGATTTAAGTGTGAACTATGAAATACAAGTGTTATAAATATAACTTTAAGGCCCTGACATTTTTACAGCTACAGTTAGCTTTATAGTTTAGCGTGATGACGTGATTACCTTATACAAATATGTGTAAGACTAAGGCTAAGGAATTATATAGACGGAACTTGTCAAAAAGAGTCTGTGTTTATATTACTACTAGCGACTCATCCTCTCTCCGCTTGGGTTTGTCCCTAGTTACGTTTTAACGTTTAGCTCAGAGATGAGATATTTTTCCGCAGTAAAAAGTATTCTATATGTTGACCCGGATAACCAGCTATCATAATACCAAATTTCATCAAAATTTGGTTTACTCGTGACGCGGTCACAGACAGACAAAGATACTAAAAACATGAACGAATTAACCAATTCGTCCATGACTAAAAACTATAGATTTGGCCTCTGTATCGATAATAACGTCTATTTCAATAAGATTTTACAAAAAAAAATTTAATGTACAGATTCGGCTTAGTTACAATATTATTATATGTATAGATTGTCGATTTCACCATACATGTCGTCCACTTTTTTTAAAGATTAAACGATAATTTTATATAGGTATTAGTACTTAGTTAATTTACAATTTTTGAGAAAGATGAATAGGTAATAAAAACGAATGTTATTTTGTACATATTTTTAAGCATTAATTCTCTTTCTATTGAAAAGTGTTAAAGCATACCCAATATTGGCTTAGGTTTATTTATTTTTACAGCAATGAATATCCTATTAATATTTGTATTATTTTTTAAAACATTATATACTATATTATTTTAAATCATTATTGTTTGGTTTCATGTTTAGTTCTAAGACACTCTATCTATATTATTCCTTAGTCTGAGGTAGAAGCTTGAGTAAAAATTTTTGACGATTGCCGCATGTCTCAAAAATTTAATCAAATTACTGTAACGATTATGTAGTGTGTGCAGTGTGGAGTAGAGATCAGCGGCTAGCGAGGCAAGTGTTTTTGAAGTGAAACTTCTTTAGAATCGTTGTGACTTGAAACTCAATGAAACGAAAATGCGACACGAGAAAGAGACAAACACATAAATACATATATAGGATTAAGCCCGCGAGAGAATGAGAAAGAATACATTACACAGGAAGTGAAAAATAATACTGAATAATATGATATGTAATATTATGTTAAATAAAATTTAAAATAACTTTTAAACTTGGTAAAAAAAAACTAAACCTTACAATTATCCTACTACTGATACTCTACATATATATTATGTTCGTCTCATTCTCTTATAGGTTACTTTTCTGAACTTTTTTTACCGTGAGTGAATTGCACACACACACACACACACACTTTATGCTTTTTTTATTAATTTGGTAAAATTAACTGGCAGAATGTATTGGGTCTGTTTACGCAATTCTAATAATTACAAAAAAAAAGAATGACACTAATTTATTTATGATGTAAGATGAAAGTATATTTCCTACTCATATCAGTATACTAATCTTTACATAGTATAAAATGAAGTCGCTTCCGCTGTCTGTTCGCTTCGATCTCTTAAACTACTTAACGAATTTTAATGCAGTTTTCAGCAATAGATAGTCTGATTTAAGAGGAAGGTTTGTATGTATAATACATGCATATTATAGTACAGAAAAGCCGGGAAATTGGAAGGTTTGTGTTTCATACTAACCGTTAAAACGTACCTAGGGACAAACCCGAGCGAAACGAGGGTGAGTCGCTAGTATTACATAATTTCAATATTATCTTTTTACGGAACGCAAAGAGAGCGATATAGATTTCTACCCGACTGCTTAAAGTATTAAGTAGTAAAGTAGATATGTATTTATTTACCTTTATTACTACGATATGTCGCCATATATGCATATTTGTTCAAACTATACTCAACTCTACATTAGAGTTATTTTTTCTCTATTTTAAAAACAAAGCTTCATTTCTAAGATTTATAAACATATTTTCGGCTTTTTAAGTACCTTTAATGTGTATTTTATACCCATAAAATTAATATTTAAAGGTGAAATAAAAAAAACACTAATAGTAGTTTTTTATATTAATTTTATTATTTAAACACTTTTTGCGCTCAACTTTAAAAATACCGTTATGTGTGCTCATATATTGTTAAAAAAATCTCAAGTTTTAAGCAGGGGACGGAAAAATATTATTACCTATAATATACTTTGACAACTCTATTTACTGTTTTAAAAGACTGAATAATTAACATTTTTTACACTTAGTATATGTGATTATAGGAATTCATTCTAATCCATATTAATATAATAAATACGAAAGTAGTTTTGTCGGTCTATTGCATTTTCACGCTTTTGGGCGTTGATGAATCCGTCAGGAAAAGAAACTTTAAGCCTTTATTTAAATAAAATTAGTTTCATGTATATTTATAGAATATTATAACCGGCTAAACATCGAAGATGAACAAGATAAAATATTGCTATTTACTTAAGCATCTTAGTAATGTTCTATTAGTTATAAAATCATAGTGACATGACCGTTCATCATTTTTAATTGACGTATAAACATTTAAAACATAATTCCTATTTTGAACGGCATAAATTATCATAATAAGCCAAATACAACATAATAATTAACACAGTTAATGTATTTTAAGGAGTATAATAATTATAATGAAATGAGCTCACCTCGCAAACGCACGCGACTTGCTCCTGTGTGAAACCGAAACTCGGCAGGGGGGCATCTCTAGGGGGGGTGGCCTCCCGCTGGCCCCACTCCGGGCCCCCCAGCATGTCCAAATGCTCGTCCCCAGCCACTTTGACACCACAAAAGTCCACACGCGAAAAATTAACTTTTTACTTTTAAAAATAGTATTTAGATTATCAAATCAGTCACAGAAATATTAATTTGTTAAAACTTCAAATAATTGCAATTTGCGCGGCAAAATTGACATATAAATAGCAATTATTCAGTAATTTCACAGATAATTTAACTTACACTATATTCAAAAATATTTACCACAGATTATTAAAACTATTATTTTACAGATAAAACGAGTTTAACTAAAATGCTTTGGTATTGTTCTTTTACTGTGTTTTTTGTTTAAATAATTCGAAGGCAGCAGTCCCAAAAATGTTTGAACAAAACCTTAAACGATTACTTATTTGTTTAACAGGTTTGTTTTTAAAATGTTTTTAAGATACGCTCCGCTTTAAATATTTGTTCACTTTAAATGATCACTATTACCCAGTCTCTGTCTGGTTAGCGTTTGTTTAAAATATTTATTTTATATTAGGTTAAAATTAATGGTTTTTATTGTTTTTAATTTCTTTTTAATGCTCCTTCGTTTTTGTTTTTCTCTTCTTTCTCATTTTAATCTTCAACCTGTTTGGTCCATTTCTTACCTGTAACAAACGAAAATAATAAGTACTATAAAATTTAAACATATATATATATATATATATATATATATATATATATATATATATATATATATATATATATATATATATATGACATATTACTTATGTGTATATGATAATGCTAGAATTACAATTTCCTTTAACTTTTACTACGATAAATAATCTGATAATCGCGTGTTACAATTATTAACAATAACATAAGATTTAACTAAGGCTACGTAAATATAACTTTAATATGTAGTTTAATTAAGCATAAAAATTCATTTGGTGTATATAACAATAAATATAATAACAAATAATGAAATAGGACGTTTTTCAAAATGAAATAATAACTAGGTACATATAAACTATATATATAGTATACCTATACATACATAATAATATAAAAACATACATTTTATTAATGTATTATTCTTTGGTCGTCTTTGAGTTAAGTAATGGGAAAAATTTCTATCAAAATAAATCTAGTAATGTCTCTAAAATACAGCAAAGAAAATTTTGTTTTAGCTTTTAAGGTTTAAAAATTAAAATAGACAAACATGTCTTAACACATCAAACACTTTTATATAACAAAATTTAATACCAATTATTCATTCGAATCAACTTCGAAAATCTCATACAATTAATTTTCCATATTTTTATAGCACCTAAATTCACTCACGTACTTTGAAGAATTGTTGAGATTCACTGACAAGACAACGAGCGATTTACTATGTAAAATACCACTCAAACAAAAATAGCTTCTATTCCGTATAAATAAATACTGAAATAAATCTAGCATTAAAAATGCACACATTTGCTGTCTCTTTCTAATGCACAGGACTAGCATAAGAAACAGAGAGATGGCAAAAGGTCGTATGGGGGCAAATGTTAAATCTTTGGTGTTTTAAGTAATTTTTATCATCGACACGATCGAGGGAGGCCTCGTTGAAATATGGAGCTGACGGGTTGATAGTTATGTGCCACTAAAGTTATTATCGATGTCGATGTTTATTGTTTATATTATTATAAATAAATATATTTCTGGTTTGTGAAAAATAAAATAAATTTCTTTGCATTGTTATCGACAACTGCATTATTATAAAAAAGTAGTCCATTTAACTATTCACAAAAACTAATCCGGCTGTTGGTTTCGATGGATGTATATCTAATAATTAAAATAATAATTATTATTATAAAAGCGAAAGCAAAATTATATCTCGTGTAATAAATTCTTTTAATGTATGTCAAAACTCGTTCTATATGATTTCATCCATCTATAAACTAAATAGTAACAACTAACACTCGAGTAATTTAAATTTGATGTTTAAATTAATTGCCTCTATATATCACCAATATATTGTTTTAAGCATTTATTTACATAATTTTGCAATAAAGAATGTAGATTAGTCATGTGAAGTTTTGATTTAATTAAAAATTTTAAGGTCAATAACTGGTATTACTAAAATGTTGAACATGTTAAATCATATATGTAATAAGAAAAAAAAACTTTTTTTTTACTTTGTACAGTACATTATAGCTAAACCAGTAAAATAATTGAAATTAAGTGCAAAAAATTATATTGGAAATAAAAAGTTAAATTACTTAATTTTCTGTATTTTTGTAAAATCCCAATAAGCTTAAACTACGCCATAATATAGAAGATACCTACGTAGTATACCTAGATTATAATAAAATGTTGACTTATGTTATAATCTATAGTAGCTTAGAATATTTCTTTTTATTTATAACCGCTTTCAGTAAAAATATAACCGCTTTCAGTAAAAATATTTTTGGTCTAAATCTAATGTATTAGGTAATATAATTTAAAAAACAACAGCATTACAGTAAGTTTGTATATCTTTGAATAAGAGTTATTTTATCTAAAAAAATCTGTTTTTTTTTTAATGTAAGTAAATATTATGGATATAAAATATTATCGTTCGCTTCATATAACCTATTTCATTAGTTCCATTTTGATAGGCCATTCGTAATTTTAAAATAACGTAATGTAGGTAATAAGAACAAACTGAACATCACCATTAAAAAAACTTTGTAAGTTTTTATTTAAATAATAAATATACCTACAAAAAAATATTATTTTCAGCGTTTATAAAACTGCTATAATAGCATTTGGCTGAAACCCAAAGAGGTTTCATTTGTCAACATTCGAGCGACAGATTTTTTTCATAATTTAAATACTTCTCACCCACGACATGTAATTGACCTACACTTCAAATTATAAAAATATTATTGTTTTAGCCTATTTCATTTTTAAGTTTATTATCCACCCTCGCATTACCTAGATGCTAAATTTATTATTATTATAATTCCAATCCACATATTAAAATATCAACCTTTGATCCCTATTTAAATCCCCCGCGTTTGGTGGGTAGTAGGAGTAGTATGTAGGGGTTCTTATTCCAATTTACAAATGAAAATGGAATAAATAGAGAGAGGAAAACTTTTATTACATATACAAATATAAAAATACTAGCAGATCCAGCGGCTTCGGTCGCGCTAAAACTACAAAAAAAACTCTAAAATGGTAGGTTTCATACATTAACGCTATTTTACCCCCTTATGGGATGAAATTCGAAAAATGCTAAAACACTTATTTAATTAATTGTACTGAAGAGCATTTATACCAAGTTTCAAGTAATTCCGATCATAAATATTTTTTGAATTGTATTATAACGTGTTTTCCCGTGGTAAAGAGATAATTGCCCGGGGTAAAAAGTAGTCTATGGCACTCTCCTGCCTCCCAACTATCTCCACACAAAAAATCACGCCAATCCGCCAAGCCGTTTCGACGTGTAAGAAAGACAAACAAACACACTTTTACATTTATAATATTAGTATGAATATAAAAATTAATAAATATTAACATTATAAATAAAACTATGTATTTAAAAACAATATATAAATAATTTATTATAATAAATTGTGTATTAGTATTATATAGTTTCATAAATAAATGCTAATAAATAAAAATAGCTAACGAATTTTATTTAGCAACCTAATAAAGAACAAAAGAATTTAATATTTAAGGAAAAGAAAAGCAGTTATTGATTAGAAAATACGAAAGAATATAGTAGATATTAGGTAAAATGTTTATATTAAAAAAATCCCTATAATCTAAAGAAAGTAAACAAGTTCTATTAGCAACATTATGAATAGTAGCATAACTAACAAATTCACGCTGCTATTTTCAACTTTGAAAATTATTTGGGGGACTTGATATATTATAATTATAGTGCAAGACCTAATCATACTTATATGATCCGGCTGTAATAAATAGTATAAATAAGGTAACTAAGTCTAAGTTTAGTTTTATTTTTAGATTTATTATAGCTCAAATTAAAAAAAAATTAAAGTAATAAAGACTGTAAAAATGACAAGTATTAATAAAACTTCTATCATTTTCGGGTTTCATCATCATTAGACAAGCTTTAACTTAGTTTGCCAAATATCGACTCAATCAGATGACAGCAAATGATTGTAAAATAAACATTTAAATATGATTCACATTGTAAACAAATATTATCGTTAAATCCCATCACTAGCACCCCACGTGGCGTCGATCTTATCACGACCAGCTGTAAAACACAAGATTTATCGACAGATTACCCCGCGATATGGTACAAATCGCCTCACTATGTGATTTTCAATGTTAGTGGGATGTGAAGCACGGTCATACTTATTGTTATGGGGTTCTTTTATTGAGAACTATACAATAACCCGTGACTTTACTCTCACAAGTTATCACTTGTTATGTTCATCCAATTTCATGCACTCTTGTAACAAAAGAGATAGGAGCTAGTTACGAAACCATTATAATGTTCTACTCTTAAAATAAAACTATATTTTCGGATTATTTCGCGTATTTATTTTGATTTTAGGTGGCCGACGTTTCGAATGCTATACAGCGATCATGGTCACGGGAGGGACTAAGGTTTTAGACGTCTCAAAAGCGTTATATGTATATCTACTTGTTACAGTAGCAAGTAGTCGGGAACCAAAAATAAAAATAAATCCACGAAATAATCCGAAAAGATAGTTTTATTTAAAATATCAAATATTCGCGTAAATCTAAGAAAGTATAATATTCTACTTTTTTATTTACTACGTAGTTAATTGACACAGAAAAAAAACATTCCATTATCCAGGTCATAAACTTTTTTTAAGCAAAGTCGTCAGTAATAACTATTATTATAAATGGCAAAGTTTGTGTCTGCTTGTATGTTTGTTACAACTTCACGTTGAAACGGCTGCACAAATTTGGATGAGTATACATATAGATTATGACGTGGAGTAACACATAAGCTACTAAGACAACTAAAACCTAAGTAAGACCTAAGGACGCCTCCGTGCTAAATAAAGGTAGCTCGCTAGGTAAAACAATAATTACAATTAATCTTTAAATAACAATTATAAATATCATTAAAAAAAAACTTTAATATATCAAAAAATATTATATTCTCGATGACTCTACTTTCAATAAAAAGGAAGAAGAAATAAACATTTTACCAAAATATTACAGCTACAAAAAGCTTTTAAAATTGTTACTTAAATACCTACATATTTTAACGCATATATCAACACGTATGCCGTACCATTAGCTATATTGTTAAAACAATACTATGTTCTCGACAGACCGGTCGTAAACGACCGTCAATACATTGGAGCCACGCGGTTATTTATAATTCAAATAGGGACGAATAAACTTTCATTTTCAACATTATTGATTTAAATTTTTTAAATACGTGTTTATGCCAATTCATGCAAATTAAGCGTAATTTATTGCTAATCGATTTAAGCACCCGTTGTTTTAAGCTATAACAAACTCAATATACATAATTTGTTGCGTCAAATAACTAAGAGAAATTCCTATAACTTTCTATGATAAAAATCACACACTGCAAGTATATGTATATCAAATATTACCTTTTTTATAGAAGAACAAACAAACAGCCAACACACTTATATTCATAGCCTAATATAGATATTTATAAGTACGATCAGAGATAAAATATCTTAATTTTAATAAACTCTACATACTCTACCTTGTTATAAGCAATGCACACACTACATGAAGTGATTATAAACAATTTTTTTTATTCACTTTTTTATAAGTTACCTTATTAAATCCTTATCAATCACGTAATTTTAATCGATGTCACTTCTAAATATAGAAAAGCAGCCTAGCGAGTAAGAATGACTTTTATACATTATGTTTTTTAAGAAATTTAAAGAATTAGAATTTCAGCTATATGTATGTTAAGTATGAGGAAACCTATATCATATTTATTCCTTTCTATAGGGTGAAAGCAACGTGAATTCCAATTTCTTATATATTTGATTCATTTTAAAATTATAATATAAATTACTTTAATATTAAAGAAAATTGATTTGACAGTTGCCCTATATGTGATCCTTTAAACTTTTATGTTTTTAAAAGACGCGAGTGATAAAGATCCTGTTTTTCCCATATTAAGGTCCAGAACTTAAAAAAACTATTAATTATAAAGTTACTAGCAGTACCCGCGGCTTCTTTCGCGCTTAAACCACAAAAAATCTCTAAAAAGGTAGTTTCATACATACTTTCATCCCCTATTTCACCCCCGTATAGGATGAATTTCGGAAAATGCTAAGACATGTATTTATTTAGTTTTATTTTTTTTTATACCAAGTTTCACGTAATACTGATCATAAATATTTTTTTGGATTGTATTACGTGTTTTCCCGTGGGAATTAGATAATCTCCCGCGGTAAAAAGTATCCTATGTCACTCTCCAGCCTTCCAACTATCTCCACACAAGAAATCACGCCAACCCGTCAAGTGCACCGTTTCGACGTGAAAGAAGGACAAACAAACAAACACACTTTCACATTTATAATATTAGTATGGATAACACAAGTATATACCTATAGCAATAAAAACTCCGTTTTATATACAATATTTGACATTTGCGTTGCATGATGGCAGAATGACATTCCTATCGAGACAAAGTTCTTGTTGATAATAATTTTACTAGCTTTTGCTCGTAGATCCGTTCGTGTATTTTTTTAATATGTATTGTTAGTTACTGTTTATTTAAATAGAATATAATATTCCTTAATAAATTAATACTATACATACTTTTTCATACTTAATATGATAAATGTGAAAGTAACTCTGTCTGTCTGTTACCTTTTCACGTTTAAACCATTGCACAGATATGAATAAAATTTGGTAATTGCATAGATTGTATTCAGAGATCGGACATAGGACCTTTGTAATATTCGTCTCATTTAGCACGCAAACGAACCACGGACAAAAACTGGTAGTCTATAACATGACCGACACAGACTGGTTGTTCCAGAGATTAGCGCATTCAAGCAAACAAAATAATAAAGAAACCACACAGCCTATATTTTTATATTATTATTATAGAATTATAGATTAAAAAAGGAAGGTAAGTTAAGTGATAAAAATAGCGAAAGTTTTCATCTCTGTTTGTAAAAGAAATGCAGTTAACTTCATTATGTCGCTTTCAGCTAACTTCATCATGTCGCTTTTTGGTTGCCAAAAGAAGTATAACTTCAAAACTTAACTATAATATTTTTCTTATCCCAAATTCTGCTCTAACAAGTAGAAAATTTAATAATAATCAAATTATCCACAATTTGTATCAATATAACAACCAAAAACAATATTTCTAACGGGCCCGTCCCGAGCCGACGCGACGTCGCGTCGTAAGCGGGTCGCGACTATTTATACCACGCTTATAATAAACAAAATACACTCACTTGTTTTGTTTTCTCTACAAAATATTTTACACGCATTGAAATAACTGTGTTCCCTTTAAATCTGATGATAACGGCTTTATAACAATGAAAACGAGCAATTTCATAGTTATAAAAGTGTTAAGCGAAAATTCTTAGTTACTTAACTCTAATTTAAATTGTATTTTAAATGAGAAAACATCATATTATGGCATATTTATATAATATAAATAGGCAAATACAAAGCAGTTCAAACTTCAATGCCTTTTTCTCCTTTCTTTGTGAACCGTTTTTATTTATTTTTTGTTTAGTCAATATTGAAGAGCTTTAGTGTTTTCAATAAAAAAAATGTAAATTCATATATATTTTTATCAAATTTTCAATAATAATTATGGTCAAATTTCGTTCATTGGGGAACACTAGTCTATACTAATATTATAAAGAGGTAAAGTTTGTGAATTTGTGACGTTGTAGGGGGTAATCTCTGGATCTACTAAAACAATTTAGATGAAATTTGGTAAGAAGATAGTTTGAGACCCTGGGAAGGACATAGGATATATTTTAACCCGGAAATCATCCCTTTAGGGGGTGAAAATGGGGATGAAAGTTTGTATTGGGAAACAAGCTAGGGACGAACCCGAGCGAAGCGAGGTTGAGTCGCTAGTAACTAATATTTAAATATAGTGGGACGATAAACAGTCCTTTCGGGAACAAACATTTCTATAGTGTGTTAATACACTTTGCAATCTTAATTTGTATTTGTAATCAACATGGTAAATAAAATTTAACAAATCTGCAATGAATAATAAAATTAACAGTCAAGCTCTCGGATGACAAGAAATTTTTAATTAAGGAACTTGAGTTATATAGTATCTATCTGATAGATCGAACCGTAGCTCGTCCATAGGTCTATCTATAATTAACCACACAAAAACTCTAATTGCAATCAATAATCTTTATTGCTCGTTAAGTTATGGGTTAATCAACATAAATAATTTTGGATTAATCTAATATATAAAATTTCCATGTCACAATGTTAGTTACCGTACTCCTCCGAAACGGCTTTACCGATTTTTACCAAATTTTATATGCGTATTCAGTAGGTCTGAGAATCGGCTACTATCTATTTTCCATACCCCTAAGTGATAAGGGTGGCCCACATTAGGGACGAACCCGAGCGGAGCGAGGGTGAGTCGCTAGTAAAATATAATAATATTCAACAGATTACCGGCAGAATAATATCCATCATTTTATTCATTCTGCTTTACATACTTAAAGCCCGCCTATCCCTACTTGGCCAGCATGAAGGACTATATATATAGCCTGATCCCCCTCGTATAGAAGGAAGGCCCGCGCCCAACAGTGGGACGTTAAAAAGGGCTGAATACAATTTAAACAAATGCCTGATGAGCTAGCTGTGTAAACAACGTTATGTGAACGTTAAGGATTCGTGAAGTACGTACATACATTTTATGTTTATATTCTTCTATTAATTAGTTAAATAACAAGGAGACTGAAATATTTTCTATAATAATTTTTATAACTGTTTTTGTTATTAAAAGAAACGTATTGCTTAGCAAAGACCTTTCTCATAAGCCTAACAGCTCAGCATCTCTTCTCGAATGCAACAGTCATTTGGTTAATAAAATAAAAGAATTACATGGTATCAAATAGGCCTATACGATCTTGATGTTATCTTTTCATCGTAAAATGTTTTTTATAGCCGGTGACTGTGGGAGGCTAATTAATGACCGTGTATGGTCATATTACACAAAACTTACGAACATATGAGATAATAAAGTATTAAACATGTGTTTAAATGGTTTATCGAATTTTAGGACAAAATACATTGCCTTATCGTGAAATGGCGTGCAACTCTTCTCATTTTCCTTTTTTTAACCCCCACGCAAAAAGAGGGGTGTTATAAGTTTGACTTCGATGTCTCTCTGTGTGTGTGTCTGTCTGTGGCATCGTAGCTCTCAAACGGATGGACCGATTTCAATGCGGTTTTTTTCATTTGAAAGACAGTTTCTTTGCGGTGGTTCTTAGCTATGTTTGGTTAATATCGGTCCAGCAGTGTAAGCCATTTTGATGTAAGGCATTTTGGCGTATGATTACTCGATTAAGTGCTTCACGCGTGCCAGTGTAATCGTTAAATGACAATTAATATGCGTGGGGGTATTTTTAAATTTTTAATTTATTATTATTAAGCTATGACATAATTATATAGGTATGTTATCTGCATTACATCTTTAATTCAGTGGACAGACTAGCTATTGATAATGAGGTCGTTGTAATCCTTACATATATCTATAAGATCATCATATCTGATACAGAGAGCTTAATTATAATAATGAAAAAAATTACGTTTTAACTTTATTAAATCTCCCAGCGACTCACCCTCGCTTCGTTCGGATTTTACGGTTAGTATGGAATAGATAGTCTATATATTATACGATATATAACCTACAGCTTTCCTTAAAAAACGGGCTCTCTCTATCTATATAATGATGAATGAATTTTTCAAATCGGATTAGTAGCTCCTGAGATTAGCACGTTCAAACAAACAAACTTATAACTACGAGTAGTAGATAAACGAAATAATAAAAAGAACTAGCAGGTTCTTATAATACTTTCTTATTATTTTATTTAAAATAGCAGGTTCTTCCCTAGTTTCACAATTTCGACGTACTAATAATAAATTTAAATAACTATTTTCACGAATTTTAAGGTCACCATAGTTGATTCATAATTATTAAATTTGCTATTAAAATCGTCTATAATAAAAAGTTAAATTTTTAGTAATAAAAATTAAAACTTAGGTACAACTTTACTGCGTATATGTGGATATTTTAAATATCATTATCCTATAGGCACATACCCACCTGTGCTACCAGTTTCATGCGATAAAAGCCTCAGCTATACTACAAATTATCTTTGTAATTTGCAGTAAGTGCCTCTATTTTTGTGAAAACTCTATCAAAATTACACTAAGTTACAGACAGAATATTTTTATATTCTACACAGAAAAGAATCTGATATAATGCCAATAGTAAAACAGTAAAGCAAAGTTGAACGTAATAATATTTTAGCTGCCTTATTTTCCTAATTGCTAGAACGATATCATCTTATAAATCATATCCTCGGACTTTCCGCATTTGTATTACTTCTGAGACAACACCTACGTATATGTATGTAATACACAAATTCAAACTCGTAAAGCGCACGCTTCGGAATCCGAGTGAAGCGGGTTCAAATCCCAGGTCTTGCACGTCTAATATTCTCATGTGCGAACCATTTTCAACATGATTATCACTTGATTTTTTGCGAAGAAAAACATCCTGAGGAAACTTGCATGTCTAAGAGATTTAGAAAACGTAAGTTTTTAAAAGACAAGTGAAGTCCCGCACATTGCCAACTTGGTGGATTATGGCATGATCCCATTGAATTAATAATTCCGCATTGTAGGAATATGCTGCTGTGCTCAGTAGTGAGACGTTAAAAAGGGTATCGTAAATATTACTTTTGAAATTGTCAACGTTGTGAGTTCGTAAAGATTGATACCACCAGCCTAGGCTAGACATATTTAAAACTCAACTTCTACATTTTTTTGTTTATTAGAACCGAAGAATACTATGAAAAACTTAACAATAAATATTTTTATATAAATTATAATACAATTATTTTAAAAAATTGTACAACAGTCTCGTTGAATTTTTTCGAAAGTTCTCAGTTTTTCTGAGGCGTGTATTCTAGAAGTGGTAGTAAAGTTTTGACAAAGAATAAGTATATTACTGAAAAATCACTGCATTTGAATGTGTATTTGTCGCGATATTCACTGTTGAATTTTGTTTTAAAAACTTTACCAGACGGCTGACCATCATTCTAACGCCTCTTTTTAATAATTACTGTAACCGTATATTTTTTATTCTATTCATATTTATTAATTCTAAATCTTAAGTCAATAGATACAAATAAATCCGTTTTTTGCATACTTTTCTCTACCTGAGGTAGAATCAACTCTATTTTAATATAGTATCGTATTTCTTTACTCGGTGTTAAATATTGCCGATCATATTCAAATTCAAACATTTTTATTCGGCATTAAATAATTACATTTTATTACTGATATAGAATGTACCACCTGTTCGGAAAGAAAAAGCCCCAATCCTAAACAACGAAACGAAAAAAGAAAGGACAAGAACTTTGTGACTAAAATTATAATATTTTTATCGTACAATCTTTAAGTACTCTGTTTACTGGACTAATCGAGTTGGACAACCGTACCTTGAAACACGTTTCGTCTTAACTAGCCTATGCATAGCTATAAGTAGTTATTTAACTACATATAAATAAAATGATAAAGTGTCCATCTTTGATTCCAAAACAGCTACCATATATGTATAGAACTTCCGTAGTTATTTTCACAATACAAATTAAATACTCAACAATTTGTTACTGCTTGTACGCAATAAACTCCGAAACAACTCAATTTTCATTTTGTTAATTGTGGGTAGGCTGTCAACAACTCAATTAATTATAAAATTAAATAAACTTTCATTGACAATAATTTCAAATAATAATTTTGTTCGAAATTATTACAGAGCCCTGCTCAGACATGTGTTTGTAACTTTTTATTGTAAAAACGAACTGGAACTGAAAAAAATGCCTGACATAAAAAAAGAGTGTAGAAAAAGAACGTAAGGCTTTCTTCTGATAAGAGCGAGTTTTGCACTAGCGAGTAGATTTGGGTGGCATAAGCTATTCTGATCGTCGTAAACTGCGAAGTTGCGTCGATAAAACGTTCCCCTGACCAAGAACTAAACAGGTGACCGCCGGCATATTAAGGTATGCCGTTCAATAACATACTCTGTCGCGGCAAAGTTGTTTTAATATTTCATTTCTTTTTTAAATTAAATCTACCTATCGGCTATCTCATAGTAATATCAACTACTTATATCTCCGTCGCTTCTAGGTATATATAGATATAGCCACAAGAGCATTTTCAGCATTTTTTTTATTTATTATCTTTAACTGCAGATTTTTTTAAATGGCAGTAAATAGTAATCGTTACAAAAAATGAAATTTATATATTCAAATAAATATTAGCAACCATGATTAGACATCAAGTATAATAATATTTTAAAATTGGCTTTCAAATAAAACAATATACTCGTAAATGTTTGAATTTAAAGACTTAATTTGCACTTTTACATGTCATAAAGAATAAAGGTCCTAAAATAGGTCCTTGTACAAATTCATTATGTGTAATTCAAAGTCCAGTACATCATTTTGATCATCACAATCATCGTATCATGATTATTTATGGTAATTTGTTTATTTGTTTCCTATAGTTTCTGCTGGACTGTGTTGAGCATATCGCTAATAAATTCTTATAAGTTGGACAAAGTTTTCGTACAAATAAAATGTCCTATATTGTACATTTTGATTTTTTATAAAGCTACTTTGTATTTTAATGTATAGTGCAACCAAGTAGATAGTAAATACAATAAAAAATATCTTACTATTTTAGATTGTTATCAGTACTTCAAGAAAATCTTAATAATAAAAAGGATATGCAGATGGACAAAGCCTAGATATTATATAACTATAAGTGTCCCTTAAACCTGACTTTCAACACGACAATTATTTAAACATCCTACGGGTAAAAGACCTGATAATTGACAAGTAAAACGACGAGTAAACATCCAGAAATATTACGTCTGGCTGTAAAACAAAAAATAAGGAAGACATACTTACACTCATATGCAACGCTAAATTAAGATCCCGGCTCACACTTTAACAAGCTAAACTAAAAATAAAATCCCGCGTAACGCACAACCTATTTGAACTTTTTACTTCCAAACAGATAAATAATCGCCACAGACAATAAATATATTGTAATCCACAGAGCACTGGCCGAAAATAATTGAAAACGAAATTATTTTTTTTTTTTAATTCGAGAAATTTCACGCGTGCACACAAGTTGACAGCGTAAATGGAACTAGTTTGAAACAAACTTCCATTCCCTTTAGCGATTGGTGGATTCATGCTCCGTTATTAAAATTGACCAATGGGATCGTTTCATCCATTCAAACGGTCACGCCTTCCATTGGTCGTGTTATAACGCCATTTTCAACATTGTGGAACAATTGGGGTTAAAGTAGGCGTAATCCCGAGTTCGGAAAAGATATTTCCGTCGCCTCCAAAACAGTCAACAGCTGTTAAATCATCTCGTGAATAGTGATGTAATGTCTTCCAATTTGTAATTATAACGCACGGTTTGAACTTTGAAAAGCTAACTAGCCTAAATAAGATATTATTTTGTTTATGAAATTGATTTAAAAAGGTCTTCCAATATACATAATTACTTTGAGTAGTCTATTTTAATTTTATTTTTAATGGTATCAAACAAATCTCTGTAATCAATGAAAGTGTAGCTTTAAAGCTTAATAAAACTAGAATCGGGCTGTATTAAAAAATATGAATAGCTCTATTTTTTCCTTAATTTAGAATAAAATTCGCCACCACTGATAAACTATGCTATAATTTAATTATCATTGTTAATTGTTATTTTAATAATTATTTCGTACCTAACCCATTTTTCCTAAGGTATGCATTTACATACTGCTCTAGCTTACAAAACTAGAGCTTTTAACAGTTAGGTCATGTAAAGAAGAATATTGCTTTAATTTTTTTCAACTCTATCTTTTACTATATAAATAATCGTATTAAATACTACGGGTAGGCAGGCTAGGCTACCTTATAACTTGTTGGTTTACTGTAAGTGTACCTATAATAAAAAAAATACGATTAAATTGCTATTTAGTTTAAGTAATTAAATGGGTACCTATTTGGCTTTTTAACTAAAAGTTACACCGACTTCAAAATGTATTTTAAAAGTTTTAAGATATTTTTAAAATGATTTTTCTACTTTTGGAGTTTTTTCGTGGTCCCGCATCATAGTATACAAAAACATACTCTTGAATTGTACTTCATCTTTTTTTGAGGTTAGGTATCTCGTCGGTGACCAATATGCCCTACGGCTGCAGATTCAGAGGATCTGGGGTCGAGTTCTGCGTCGAGAGATGTCTAACACCTTAGTCTTCCTTGATCATGATTGCTGTAAAGCATTCGAAACGTCGGAAACCAAAAATCCAAATAAATCCGCTAAAAAATCCGAAAAGATAGTTTTAATTAAAAAGTAAATAAGAGTCGGTCAGAAACAATAAGTAAATATATAATAATAATGTCCTCCTAATGGCTAAGCTTTACAGCAATCATGGTCACGGGAGAGACTGACTTACTTACGTTTAATAAATATTTGCGATTCAATCCTTAGCTGAACAATGCCTAGGCCCTAGAGCTTTTGAATAAGCCCTTAAAACTTTGGAGTCAAAGCATTTTCAACACCAAAGTTCTTTTAAAATTTAAAAACTTTTGTCACTACTGATACAACCGCATACTTAACTCTACTTACTTACGATTAAGACATTGTGATGCCATATGTTTAAACAAACTCCTGAGGAAGTGAAAACATGTTCATTTTCAAAGACGCCCGCTGTTAGTTTGCTCATTTTGCCCTATTCTTATTCCGAAATCCTAACAAATTAAAATTTCCACCATTAATTGTAAAAACCACTTTAACCAAAAAGAAATAAGGAGGTTTTTTTGTGCAAATATAATTTGGTTATGTAATAATGCGATGAATACGATCGTTATACGCTTATTTGTCGCCTTTGTGCTTTTTGAACGGCTCTTTTGTACTTCGACAGACGTCTTGTTTTGCCGTCGAAATACGGGTGTTAGTTTAGGGGTTGTGGGTTCGATTGTTCACCATGCTTTAGTTATTTTTAACTAGTTTTTAAATATGTTTAAACACAGATAATATTAACATAATATTTTATTACTGTAACTGATCTTGTTACTCAGAATTTTTTTTTATTATTAATAGAGATATATTTTAACCACTATTTTTTAATTATTCAGTTACACATATAGTATTAAAACCTTTTTAGTTAGGCCAGAATACAATATCTGTTGTAAGGGAATCTAACATAAGTTTTTTACTCCGTATTTTAACTATATTAACAAAAAAGTGGAATAAAAAAATTTAACAAACTACATATATAATTATACATATATCTACTACAGAACCCTCTTCAAAGCCCTTCAACAGTCAAGTACCAAGCAATTACAATAAAGATTTGTAAACTAGATAAGCGTTTTTCTTTTGTAGTCAAACTATGGATTAGATTGACAGATGCGCTTCTACATTTAATCCTGAAGACATATTTTTTTAAGCCTTTTTATCCCCATTTTATACATTGTAATGTACACTATTATAAATCATTCAAGTTCGTTAATAGGTTTCTCAATGCCGGCTTGCCTTAATAGCTTAGATGATAAGATATTTTGATCTCTTCATATGTAATTAAATAATTAATGATAACCTTTTTATGTGAGAATGATTGGAAGATACATCTGACTCTACAACTGTAAAGTTTGTTTATTAATTTATTGTTAGTTACATCAATTACTACTTGTGTTACTAAAATATGTATACTAAATAATAATACTTGTGCTGTTTTATGACTTACTAGCGACTTAGCCTCGCTTCGCTTGGGTGCGTTAGGGACGCAGATTTTGTTCACAATTTCATGGATTTTAGTTTTTTTGCGCGGAACATTGATTATTTTACTAAAATAAAAAGCCTAAGTTACTCCTTATAACATCAGCTATCTGCCAGTGAAAGTCTCGTTAAAATCGGTCCAGCCGTTTCAGAGATTAGCCCTAACAAACAGACAAATATTTTAAAAATAGTTTTTGTCTTATTAGTACCGTATATACTTTCATATGCATTTGTTTTGTATATATAATTAAGTATATTTGTAATTTTCTTTATTGTAAATAAATTATATTAGACATGTTTGATTTGCATTTAGTAAAATTGTTATTTTGATATTACATACAGACACTTCAATCTTATTTATCTGTATAGATTTAAAATTACGCTTAATTTGTTGGTAATTTTTTTATGGGTGACTGCTATTCAGAACTAGATATTTTCCGCTTCTCCGATCACGTGGTACATTATCAATAAAAAGTAGCCTATGTGTCAATATAGGATATAAGTTATCTCCACTTCGAAAGTCACTCAAATCTGTTATGCCGTTATAGTGTAAAGGACTAACAATAACACTTACTCACTCAAAAACTTTTGCATTTACAAATTATAAGTAATATTGGCGTGATGTAGCTAATTACCAAATAGATACATACAAAACATAATATACAATTTTCTCTTAATATCATGAATGTCTTAAAATAACGTATTGAAGTATTTACAGAATTAAAAAAAAAATTGCATCTACGATGCGCTGTGTCAAAAATATTAAAAAAAAACATCGACCTAACAAGTAAAAATTAATGATTCTGCATTAAAATTTACGTGCTCTTCTATAAAAAATGCCCTACATTCAAAAAAATACGTTCACACCCATAACAAAGTGACGTATACCATAAAACCATAAATCCCCCATTAGCGAGGGGAGGCTGTTCATTTATCATAATCTACAGTTAGGCGCGTCGACATTGTGCCGCGTAACGACATAAACGGCGGTGCCACACTTTGAATTGATTTTAATTGAAATAGTAATTATAATAATTGTAAAAAAATTAAATGGGGACTCGCCATTTAATTTTTTTACATTTGATGACTTTAAGTTACATACATTGCTTATAAGTTACACGTTAAGATACCTTACTTATATCTATACATATATGTAATAAAATTGTAACTAAGCCGAATCTGTACATTAAATATTTTTTTGAAAAATCTTATTGAATAAACATTATTATACATACAGAGGCCGATCTATAGTTTTTAGAATTTTTGTCTGTCTGTCTGTCTGTTACCCATCACAGAAAAACCACTGGAGGGATTTTGATGAAATTTGGTATGGTGATAGCTAATTATCCGGATCAACATATAGGATACTTTTTACCGCGGGAAAATATCTCATTTCTGAAAAAAAAATGCAAAAACCACATTGTATGAGTATACTAATATGTAAAACCTAAGAATTTGATTTTTGGTCATCTGAACGCGGGCGGAGCCGCGGGCAATGCCAGTTTTATATATATTTTTTATTTTCTTGCACTTTCTTTGTGCAGTAGGTAAGCTGGAAAAATCTTAAAAAAGAAAATCATAAGGAGCAGTATAAACTAAATATAGGTGAAATGAAACAGAAATTGCAACTTTTTATTATTTTATTAAGCTAAATTAAAATCATTTTTATTTTTAAATCTAATTATCGAATTGAAACAAAACTTAGCTTGTAAACGGTCATATCGAAATCTATCCAGATCCTGTACCTAAGACATGTTTCAACAAATTACAAATTACCTTATAAACTATTATTTACATATCTACATATATGTATTTGCAATTTACATCATAATCAATTTTTGAAAACCATAAGAGTGACAAGTTTAAGAATAAAGTTTTGTTATCATTAAATGAAAATAAGTTTATTTTATGAATGTTATTATGAAAACCATAAAAAATGTATAAATTTCTGCGCATCATTACGAAGTAGTCTATTAAATGTAAGTGGCCCCCATTAAATAAGGGTATTTAACCAATATCACCCCATGCCTCTTGACGTTTGGAGGGTGTGCTTGAAGGAAGTAGACGATAGTGTGAGACTATTGGAATAGAGATTTGTTGCTCTTTTTATAAGGAAATGATTTATTTGTATATATTTTTTGTATTAGGCATAGATACATTTTTATTACTTGTTCTTTTAGAACAAATAATAAAAATTAAACAATTTTGAGTAAGACTCCCGCTAGAAATGCGAACTTCGACTATTATTCAATGTAATAAGAACATTTAATTTATTGCTAAATATGCTAAATATGTAAGCCAACATATAGTTATCGAGTGTTTGTTGCGCACGAAACGTCATATCGTCACATATAAAACAAAGTTGTGTTTGTTACAACACTTATAACTCGAGAACTGCTGGATCGATTTTTATGATCTTTGTTTTGTTGGATTTGTCTTCATCTCGAATAGCAGAATAACTATTAAAACATCGAAAAAAACCACGAAACAAAAAATTAAAAAAAAAACTAATCCACTAAGCATAAAACGTACCTACCTGAGCGAAGCGAGGGTGAGTCGTAAGTTTTAAATAAAACTCTCTTTTCAGTTTATTTTTAGGTATTAATAATATCAACAGCAACTTTTCAGCTGAAAAATGAAATGAGAGGTATTGTAATATTATATGGAAATTTAGCAATAAAAACGTCATCAATTAAATGAGTAAAATTTAAAAATATAATATGTAATTTAGATAATAGATAGAAAACATACTTAAATAAATAAGCAACACCAATTAATTTAATATAATATCTAATTGCTTATCACAACTAAAATCAAAGAAGGTAATACAATATAAACACAAAAAAAAGAAAAAAAGGTCGTATATCTGTCAATAAAATACACTGTTGATCGTTTTCCCGCGTCGCCCTGACAGCTGGAGCGGATTCTCGGAATTCCACCATCTTGTTTAATGTCCACGTTACAAGGACCACCTAAGGGTTTTGCCACATATTAAGAGTAAATTTTAAATCGAAAAAAAAATATATATTTAAGACTGTAATAATTAAATTAATCAAAATAATTGGAAGTAATACGTATCCGGTATCCTACTAATCCTACTAATATTATAAATGCGAAAGTTTGTGAGAATGTATGGATGTCTGGAGGTATAGATGTATGGATGTTTGTTCATATTTCACGCAAAAACTACCAAATGTATTTTAATGAAACTTTACAATAATATAGCTCAGAATCAATCAGAATAACAAATAGGCTACATTTTATCCCGGAAAAATGTACGGTTCCCGTTGGACAAATTTGTGTTTGTTTCACAGTAATAGCGGAACGACATATTGTAGACCTTTGACTTTTATGTTCAAAAGAGTGAGCTAAGTAAAACTCTACCTGAATACGATTTGCATGCAAATATTAAGATATTGTAGATCTAATCTTTTATACTAAAGTTGATTTTATCTGATTATGCCTAATAAGGTTTTGTTAATTTATGCTAAAGATCGTTTTGTAAATTTGAGACAAAAAAAAACATTTTATTATTTCACTTAAATAGTTATTTTTTTTCGGAAAAGACACTTATAATAAATTTAAAAAGCAAAACCCTATCTATACACAAAATTTGATCCAAATCGTTCGAGCCGTTTTATACATATAATATATAACATATTAACAAGAATTTCTCATTTAATATTATAATAAATAGCTAATTATTATTCTTATTAAATAATATAATATTTACTTTATTGAATATGGGATCTATAAGGATTTTAAAATGCTTTACTTCCTTATCAAACCTGCTAATTTTATGATAGTTATAAAAAAGCAAAAATAAATAAATAATATATCAAAATATGAAGATATAATGTGTTTGTAGATGCTGTATCAACTAAATTGTGGCAGCATCGTAGACGCTTTCTGCAGCATATTTATTGATTTCTCTGTAAATGTGTTTCTACTAGAAAGTTTTTATGGTGATATTTTATTTTTTTAATATATGACATGACATTTATGTATAAAAAGTTTTAGCTCTCGTCTCTCCTTACGTAGAGTCGATAAAAATTTATTGGTCCAAAACATTTCGAATTTCACTTATCCATTTGATTAGACCATGACAGCAAGAAGCAATAACAAACCCCTAACTTATTCCACATACATTATAATTTTTAACAAAGTGTGATTCTTAAAAAATAAAGCTACAATGAAGTAACAAAATAAAAAAAGGACATTTATAAATATTTTACTATGTAGATACGGAATAATAACATACGACAGGAAGTGCTGCCATGTCTACACACTTTTTGGGTCCCTAATATATTTAATTAGAATTTTATAGAAAAACTAGCAAAACCCGCAGTTTCGTTTGCGCTAAAACTACAAAAAAACAAAACTAAAATGGGAAGTTTCATACAAATTTTCATCCGCTATTTTACTCCCTTATGGGATGAATTTCGAAAAATGCTAAAACACGTATTTTATTAATTGTATTGAAGAGCATTAATACCAAGTTTCAATTATTTCTGATCATAAATATTTTTTGGATTGAATTATAACGTGTTTTCCCGTGGAAAAGAGATGATCTCCCGCGGTAAAAAGTAGCCACTCTCCTCTCATGTCACTCTCCGGCCCTCCAACTATCTCCACACAAAAAATCACGCTAATCCGCCAAGCCGTTTCGACGTTAAAGAAAGACAAACAAACAAACAAACAAACAAACAAACAAACAAACAAACAAACAAACAAACAAACAAACAAACAAACAAACAAACAAACAAACACTTTCACATTTATAATATTAGTATGGATAACAGGAATATGCGACATTTTGATTAGGTTTTAAAATTTAAAAGTACCCTTAACTTACATAATTAATTTATACTAAAACTCAAAAGTTTAAATTCGCCATTGTTATTTTATTCTGTAAATAGTTTAAATTTGAATGTTGTAATAAAATAACTTATAAAAGTTGTAGTCTCTAACAAAGTAAGAAGATATAAAAATAATATAAAAACATTCGTAGGCAACACTTTCTTGATACACCACAGGTATCGGGCCCCACCACAGCGTAACGCGACACTCTACATCACGTAGATACCACCCGCGACTCTACCTAGCTGTTTTGTTTCGTTTAAATCACACTCGAATTATAGATTGAACATATTTATTTATTGTGCAATAGATGTTTGATATATTTATCAGATAGCGAAATTGTTTTAAATTTATTTCCTTAGTTTAGGATAAAGAAATATATTTTATACACCTAATATGGCGTCCACCATATTTTTAGGCAATTTTTATTATAAAATTATACTACGTCAACTAGTAAATAGCGTATATTATGCATCACGATTACTATTTTTCTTTTATTTATATTTACTTTTTTTCTAAATACGAACTTTATGGAGAAATTGTTAGTTATTTATTTAATAGAAATCTTAAATTCATTTATTCGCTGAATGGCAGACAATTTATTGTCTAAACTTTTGACTTGTCTAACTTTTTGCACGAAATGTTGCACCAGTTTATCTGATACATCGAAGTCGTAGACTGAGTAATAATCGAAAATTCACCGTCTGAAGGGGCTAAATAAGGAATAAATTATATAATAAATTAATAAAAATGTTGGGACATTAACACAGCACCATCTAGTTCCAATGTAAGCTACGAGGCATGTGTTATGGATACTAGATAATTGATACACTACACATATATTTATAACTTTAAATAGGTACATACATATTATAAATATAATCACCATGACTGGCGTAGAAACATTCGTGCTCATCACACAAATGAATGCCCCCAGCGGTACTCGAACCCGCGACCGCTGGCACAGCAAGTAGGGTCACTACAAACTGAGCCGAATATGTCGTCAATAATATGAAAATTCATCCCTGAGAAATGAGAATTGCTATCAGTTTTATAGCTAGTGATGTATATTTGTATATGAATAATACTTTTAACGAAAGAATTTGTTTTCAATTTAAGTCCCATAAGAATATTTAACACTTAAAATTGAACCATTCATCAGTCATTTACAAGTAAACAGCGGGACGGATTCAATATGAATATTTTATTGTTATAATTTATACTGTTAGACTCAATAAAATGGCTAAAAATCATAGAAACTATAGACATAGCTAATAACGTACTTGAGCAAACCAAAATGAAATGAATACTGGTATTTTTTGAAGATGGAAGCTGTAAATAGTGCAAAATAGATAGCTGTCACTCGGTTATTAGAAACAAAGTTTATAATGAACTTAAACTGGTTAATTAATATCTTTATAGTATACCTAACTTAATTAGAAAAGCGACATAAAACCTTTTACAATTTAAGCTCAAGTTACACAAAAACAATAGTATTTAAGTATCTACTATGTTGCCTTTTTATCATAGGTAGACATGGAGGTACATATAATAAAATTGTAACTAAGTCGAATCTGTACATTAAATATTTTTTGGAAAATCTAATTTAAATAGACATTATTATCGATACAGAGTCCGAATCTATAGTTTTTAGAATTTTTGTCTGTCTGTCTGTCTGTTACCGCATCACGAGTAAACCACTGGACAGATTTTCATGAAATTTGGTATGATGATAGCTGGTTATCCGGGTCAACATATCTCATTTCTGAGAAAAAACACAAAAGCTGCATTGTAAGAGTATACTTATATGTAAAACCTAAGAATTTGGTTTTTGGTCATCTGAACGCAGAAATTTGCAGTTGCGTGATATTATAAAAAAATTAGACTCAATCTGTGTGTTAGGGTGTGTGAAGTTGCAAGACGTCAGTTGTTGACAGTTAAGTTTCGTGGCTGTTGTTTTGCAATTCTTATTAGAACATGGCAATATATATGAGTACATATGAATGTACTGCTCGCATATTACAAATTAAGTTATATCACAGCATTAACTTTTATCGTATGGTAAAACAAAAGTTAGTACAAACTGAAAAACTCTGCTTATATGAGTAAATTTCACTTGTTACGTACAGTCTAAGATTTATGATTTTTTGTCTGTAATATGGTGCGATCAATACTTTAAAATAATAAATAAAACGAAAATTACTAAAATAATATGTTGATTGTAAAGTTAAGGTCAAGCAAAAAAGTAGGTAGAGCCAAATTGTGAAAATGGCAACACATTAATGTGTAATTAAATTCATTGTTCCAGTCTAACTTATAGACAGTATTGAAGCAATCTTTAAAATTAAGTGAAAAATCATCTTAAAACTAAGAAAACAAGAATAATTTGTATTGCGTAATTATCTTTCTATTGTTGTAAGTTACTCCTGTAGACCGATCAATCATTTATACTTTTAATTCCACATTAAAGCTGCTAAATTTCAAAATTACCTACTGCTTAATCTCATTTGTGTTTTCCTCACAAAACGTGACACTGGCAGAATGAATTGCGTCTGTTAACGCAGCTCTAAGCCATAAAGAAAAAAAAACAAGAAGAATGAATGAAAGATATCAATTTAGTTACCTAAGTAACTTAGTCCAAAGTATGCCTTTACAGTCTTTTGCAGTAAAAATCCTTGATCCCGTGGAGTCGAAGTGCTAAAACACCTCGCTTCTGCTAAGAAATTGCATGAAAGTATTCTTGCCACAATTCCACGCGCACATGACTTGTATAGTAGTTATTAAGTTTTTTTTTTATTTCAGTGTATTTTGTTTTGCTGTAAATAAACATTTAATCATATTAAAATATTAATAAAAATTTGGTATTAACCCATCGCATGAACTACTTATATCAATAAATTTTTCATGTATCTCAATTAAATAAAATCCAAATATTACATTCAAATAACATTCAATCACTACGCAGATATTTGTAAAAGCTTCATCCATAAATGAATATTCTTTAAGAGAAAAGAAGACAACACTATAAAGGCTTTCGAGGTGGGCGGGGCTTATTAGGTCCCGCCCAGTAACACCCACACGAAAATACGCTAATGAGTTCATTAATTTATTTTATTGTACTTTATAATAATAACCTTTTAAATTGATTATTATATGTATTGGTGACAACAGGACTTTTGTAGTAAGAAATCAAGCTAGAAGGTGGTGGAAGTCAAATCTTGAACTTCATTTTATACTAAGTTATCTGTTTGTGTAAATAATTCGACTGTTTAAATTTAAGAAGTTACATTTATAAATAGCAAACATTGTTGTAGCAGGAAAAAAGAATAAATTATATTTTAAATTTATTTTAGAATGTTGTAGGTATGTTCTTATCTATCTACATATCACCTGCGAAAGAAAAAGTTTTTGCTATTAGGTATAATTTCGAAACGCATATGGCGCTAGAGATAAATCTAAATTAATTGTATTTAGCCCTTTTTACGTTCCACTGCTAAGCACAGGCCTCGCTTTAATACGAGGGGGATCAGGCCATAGTCCACCGCTGACCTAGTGCGAATTGGCGAACTTCACATGTCTTTAGAAAACTTGTGAGGTTCTCTCAGACATGCAGGTTTCCTCATGATGTTTTCCTTCACCGTAAGACAAGCGGTAATCATGTTGGAAATAATTCGCACATGAAAATATCAGAAGTGCAAGACTCGGGATTTGAACCCGCTTCACTCGTTTTCCCAAGCGAGCGCGTTACTACTAGGCTACCACTGCCTAAAAAGTGATTCCTTGGAACTTCGATCAACAATACTACTAGATATCGCGTCGGCGTAAGAAATCCGTCTCGGTAAATATAAGCTCACTTGCAAAGTGAGCGTATATTTCGATTAGTTCTATTGAAACACTGCCAACGTAAACACGTTCACAGTGCCGCAATATTTATTCAAAAGTTACAAAAATAATGCACAAGGAAGAAATTTTTCAGACGGAGTGTCTTATTTTCGGTAAATACATGTAGATTAAGTCAATATTTTAAGATTTAACCTACGAAAGAACGTTGAACCAGGTCGGCCAATACAGGCGCAAATTCTAAGAAGCAAACAGAAACAAAACGATTTAGCTGACAAAGCAACAACGGGAAAAAGTGCTTTGAATGTTATGATTTAAGGTTAATTTTACAATAAAGATTATAAAATAAAACTATCTTTTCGGATTTTTTCGCGAATTTATTTAGATTTTTGGTTCCCGACGTTTCGAATGCTTTACAGCAATCATGGTCACGGTAGAGACTAAGGTGTTAGATGTCTCAAAAGTATATATATAATAACAACTATATATATATATATATATATATATATATATATATATATATATACACACAAAACACCACAAATAACAAAATGAATCAAAAAATTGAAAAATGGCAACAAAAGTACCTTACAATATTTTAACTTTTTGACATATATATTCAATTATAACACTAATTAAAATTATAAAAATATTTAAAGTACCCGCTTCACTCGGTTTCAAAGGTTTCAAAACCGAGTGCGTTACCACTGGGCTATGACTGCCTTATGTACGTAAATATAGATACATAATGTAAATATGTAAATATAAAATATGTATAGATAGGCCGACAGACATGCGTCATAATGCGACAATTGATTCAAAAATTGGTTGCAATTTTAGTTTTCCCATACCTCTATGGTACACGATGGCACCAAAATATGAATAATAAAATTCATCCGTATTACCATATAAATAACAAAACTCTATGTAAATGTGCATACAAAATCAATATCCTATTAATGCAAATTGTTGAAAATTGGCTTGAAATGTACATAACAACTACCTATACCTATTACCTATTGACAATGGCTCAATTATGCCCATATTATTTATTTATTTTAAGTACAAGGCTAAGCGTGAGGAAATGGATTGGAATGGACATGGTATGGAAAATTTGACACTTATTTTTTTTATGTTAATAGTAAAGAACAGTTATATGCTCACTCATCAACTACTTACTAGATGTTTATTTAAAAGTTATTTGGTTTTTACCAGCAGCTTCGCACAACCGTGTTTTTGTATTACACTTATCCTTAGGTGGGTACTCTAAACGTTTTCGTTTCTGATTTAACCACATTTACAAAAAAAGAAAAATATTCTGTGTATGTACTAACAAAAAACAATCTGTTGAATAAATCTATCGAACAAATGTTAAGATAATAGGAATTCTATCTTCACATATACTGAGCATAAAACACGCCAATTTCCATTATTCAATTATTATTTTTCAAACTTTACTTGTACCTAACTTTAAAAAAGAAGAAAAGTTTTGCTTAGCTTTTTAAGTTTAAAAATGCATCCAATATAAATTCTTGCGAAGATTGCATTCATTTAACTGTATGCCATGTTATTATTATTACATTTAAAATTTTGGGAGTAGGTACAGTAAACTAAATACCTATATTATTATTCACTAACGACTCACCCTCGCTTCGCTCTGGTTCGTCCCTAGATTGATTCCCCATACAAACTTTCATCCCCATTTTCACCCCATCAAGGGATGATTTCCGAGATAAAGGTATCCTATGTCCTTCCCAGGGTCTCAAACTATCTTCTTACCAAATTTCATCTAAATCGGTGCAGTAGATCCAGAGATTACCACCCCCTACAACGTCACAAACTCACAATTCACATACTTTACCTCTTTATAATAAATTAGTATAGATAATTCATCTATATATAAGCTCGCTATCTATGAGGCAACCACAGAAAGAAGCAAAAAAAACATACAAGGCAAATACATAACCGTTCTTTTGGCTTCGCTGCAGTCGGGTAAAAATTGTAAATTCTCTTTTCTCTCGGTCGCACTTTACTGACCGTTACTGGACAGTGAACAGTTGTTGCAAACTCAATATTCGTTTACATTTTTTCATCTTTTCACCAATAAAGCTTAACTTTGATCATACGTATTTTACCTATTTTACAAATTAAAATCATAATATATTTATCAAGCTGTTATTAACTCATGTGCTACAAAAAATTGGTGATTTTACAAAAACTCAATCTCTAGTAGATAAGAAATATTGACTGAACAAATTAAATTTTCAAATCCCTTTTATTTCAAGATTTAATTACATTATTATCTTTAGGATACGATTAGGATTAGTGTTTTAAAAATGTAATAAAAAAAATTAAATAAATAAAAAATAATCACATATTTGTTGGACAATTCTTCTTTTACGGAACAATGCAGGAACAAATTAAACGTAGCTTCTTACGTAGGAATAGTTAGTGCCAGGGAGTCACATAAACTTTTAGCTCAATAATAGACCAAAAATATTTTCTATAGGTACATACCTATAATAAAATTTTAACTGAGTCGAATCTGTACATTTAATATTTTTTGGAAAATTTTATTGAAATAGTCATTATTATCGATACCGATGCCGAATCTATAGTTGTTAGAATTTTTGTCTGTCTATCTGTGTGTCTGTTACCACATCACGGAAAAACCGCTGGAGGGATTTTGATGAAATTAGGTTCATACCTAATTTCTTCCAAATCCCTCTATCCTCCCTATCATCATTGATAGCTGGTTATCCTGGTCAAAATAGGATACTTTTTATTGCAGGAAATTATCTCATTTTTGATAAATCTATACTAAACGTTAAAACATAAGTAGGGACCACAAAATATATGTATTTATTTACAGCTTTTTACGTATTTTTAAGTAGGAAAATTAGCGAGAATAGTTGTTGACCAACTTTAAACCATTATACATATATCCTAAACTGTTATTTAAAATGAAAAATAATCAAAGAAACCTAAAAATGTTTTTAAATACCTATTCATCGATACCCCACTTGACATAGTTCGTCGATTTTCATTTTTTTTCTTTTTCACATTATGGAATCTAGCAGCTCCCATATTTATTTATTTTTTTATGTCACCTATCTAAGAACACTTGGGACTAATGAGACGAATCTAACGATTCCTTAATTAAAGAAATCCATTGAGTGGTTTGGGAGATATGAGGAAATAAAGAATATTACAAATAAACATTCAAAGATAGGCGCGAAAAATATCCTTTCCGCAGTCCCTTTCCGCTGTCGGGTAAAAAAAAGTTACATTAATTAAAAGCATTATTTATTTTGCAAAAAAACTTAATTCAAATTATCATACGAAAAATAATTTGTTTATTATACATTTTATTGTGGATTTTATTTTCTTTAATAAAATCTTTCCAGAAACATAGTGTATAATCTGTGGTGTGGATGACATCACTTGTCGTTTGCGTCTATATTATATCATATCTGTGGTACGTAGGCCAAGCGAAGCGAACGGAGGAGATGCACGGGATTTGTGCTCTGTTGAAATAATACGTCATCTTATATTCTTTAGTGATATCAATTAATTGTTAGTAATTTGGATTACTATTCTATTCAATAAATAAACAGTAAGTAAAATATTCCGCTATATCACAACATTTTTCCGTATGATACGGATGCGTTGTTTGTTCTGAGTGTAGTGCTATACAAACGCATAATATAACCTATCTGCGCTT
Organism: Brenthis daphne; assembly: GCA_947093115.1. Lineage (NCBI taxonomy): Eukaryota > Metazoa > Arthropoda > Insecta > Lepidoptera > Nymphalidae > Brenthis > Brenthis daphne. Next base: position 7,371,102 of record OX352482.1, on the reverse strand, counting down.
TGCATAAATCTATGAGGTCGTAGCCTTGTTATTGGTGCAAAGGCTGGCATTATGGAAACAAAACGCTAATGCAATTAAAAAGCCAGTGGAAAACGTCATCAGTGTGAACGCATCAGCCAACAAACGTTTGCCGCGCTCTTCGTGTTTACTGACGCGTCCTTTGCAATATTGCAGGCAAAATGCCGGCAGCGCGGGGCGTTAAACGTACAGCGTCTAAATCTTCAGCTGCCACGGCATCGACGGGACCGAAGAATAAGAAAAAACGCGGAGGTCAGTGCTTATAGCAATGTTATAGCAGTTGTTTTCTTTACATTTCCATCCGACGTCAATGACCTGTCAAACCATGATGGCGGGAAATGTAGACCATAATACCGAGATATTATTGGCGCCTTTTTGCTTTTAATCCCTTAAGGTTATGTGCTATTTATGTTTCTACTACCATTTTATGTTCGTAATGAGGTTAATTATTGTCACGATTAAATTATATTTCGCTTGAGTTACGTAAGCATATTTCTAATGGAATATTTTGAGGTTAGTCGTATTATCGGCATTAGGCGCGTCGAGTATTTGCCATTTTATTTTCTAACAATATTAGATGTATGTTTATGATGTTGACCTTGATTTGATATAATTTATTGCCTTATTCCTTCCTATAGTTTGCTTATTTGTTATCTCAAACGTAACGTTTTTTAAATTAATAAACAGCTAAACCGCAAGTAGCCCTTGAGATAAAACATGGAAAATAACTCGTGCAGCAATATGGTAATAACATGACAATGTCATAGATAACCACTTAATTCAGATTATACGTTAATATAGTGATTTCTGATATAAAATATAAAATTGATAAAACCTTTGCGAATAAAACCTTTTTAGGTATATTAAATAAGTATATAAAATATATATAAACTTAAATTATATGAGTCATAAATTATATTTCCAAAAATATACTCATAATATGAATAAGTTGTAATAATACCCATATCACATAACACATTTATTTAAATTAACAAAATATACTGTATCTTATTTTTAATCACATGCCAAAAAGATGATAAAAATTCTGATGACATATTGACATAAATAATTGCTTCCTATCTGCAAAGTCATTACTAACTCAATGCCAATGGAGAATAATGACAAATATAATTAGATCTTGATATTCTAAGAAATCTTACAAGGCATGTAGGTCAAGTTTAAATGGTGCTTAATAAAAAAATAGTTATTCTGATTTATGAATTGACTGATTGTTGTTGTGACGAGTTGTTATGTCATATTGTAAATAATAATATACATTCTATCTTGTACAATGTTAATATGCTTATTTTTCTTATCTAGACATATAAATACAATTGAAGTGTCTGCTTGTAATATTGAAATAAAAGCTTTTTACTAAATACATTGCATGAAATTTTTATGATACTTATGAAAATAATCATTTTTAACATTTTTGTCTGTTTGTTTGTTCCGGCAAATCTCCGAAATTGCTAGACTGATTTTGACGGGACTTTGACTGGCAGATAGCTGATGTTATAAGGAGTAACTGAGTCTACTTTTATTTTAGAAAGAGAATTAGGGTTCCTCTCAAAAAAAAATGTAGAGACGCACCCAAGTGTACGCCGCTAATTATTATTGTTATTATGTATTACACTGCTTTATTAATTATCTATGTTGATAATAATGACTTTACAAAATGGCTGAATTTCTATTATAAATTACTACAGTTTAAAGGTTTTTTTAATTACTTTTATATAATGTGATAATAATATGTTATCAACATGACCTCTATAATTACATTAAGCTTAATTTATGATGCCAAATCCATACTAATATTTTATGTGAAAGTTTGTATGTTTTTTACTCTTTCATGGCTGCATGAATCGAAACGAAATTTTGCACTGAGATAGATTATAGTCTGGAATAGCACATTGGATATTTTTTATCCTGGAAAAACACAACGTTACATTAATATGGTATTTATATGCATTCAGAATTTATTATTCATTCATATTTCTTAGATTGAATGCTATTATTAAGAAAATTAATTAAAAAATATTTTTACACAGCAATCCAATTGGAAATACCATCTGCTCCCAAGAAAAGAGGTTGTGTGTTAACCTGCGGTCAAGGTGATGTCGGTCAATTGGGTTTGGGAGAAGGTGTTCTTGAGACTACAAAGTAAGTAGAATATACAGTCATTGCTTGAAGTGATTTAGATATAATAAAAAAATATTTGTGTAAAAGATATCTAAAATATAATAATATAACAGTGCACTTTAGTTTTTATCCAATAATTTCATAGTAAATTATGTAAATAATGTAGAAATTAATTTTATGAAAATATTTGTTATAATATTTATTTTGTATAGCACATCCCTAATTATTCTTATATTATTTTTATCTCTTACTTTGACATATTAGCCTATGACATCACTAGAGTACAAAATTAAATCAATTTAATGCAAATTTTTAGCTCTCCGGCTGCCATTTTAATAATATTCTAATTCAACAACTGCACTTGAAGCAGTCAAACCAAACTATTTTTGTTTTATACAAAACACATGTTCTATTTGTATCTATAAACATGTGACCTCCCAGAGATTGTAAAAACGTACCACTTGTTTTGATTTTGTACTATAGAAAGTTAACTACATATGTATTTCACTTTTAGAAATGTTACATTATGAAATAAATTATCTATACATATAATAAAATTCTGAGTCGAATCTGTACATTAAAAATTTTTTGGAAAATCTTATTGAAGTAGTCATTATTAATTATTATCGGTACAAAGGTCGAATCTATAGTTTTAGATAATTTTGCAATAAAAAAGGAATATAACCGGGTTAAAAACTATCCTAACAAATTAAATTAAGATCAGATAAGTAGTTTCGGAGTTTATCCGCGACCAACATCATGTCAAGGGAATTTTATATATGTATTAAGAAATTCTGCATTACAAATATGTCTACCTGTATAATATATTAGTTTGTTTGTAGAAAACCTCCTCACTTTTGTCATACACCTGTTTTTACAAACAGACTTGCTTTTATTACATAAATAAACATCGATTTGATAGCATTTTCCAAGAAAGTAATACATATTTGTCTTAAACACTATACTATATGCTAATACAATTTGCAAAATTTCATCCAAATCTGTTCATTGATTTATACATTAACAGACAGACATATCCAAACATCTTATACTTTAAGATTTTTCAAAATGGTTTTTATTTATTTACTAAATTGGTGTACAAAGTAGTTTATATTTATTTACAAAAATTATATTAATTTATTCTAACTTAATACTTTATATATTTTGTAGATTCAAGCCTGTGTCATCTCTCGGGAATAAGATAGTGGATGCTCGTGCTGGAGGCATGCATACTATTGCTTTGGATAGTGATGGAAAGGTAAATGGTTTTTTGGGTTATTTAATATTATATTTAAATTGAATTTTTATTGAAACAAGAAAATAGGTTATTTATAATATTTTTAAATATATTTTAAAAAATTGTTGTGCAAAAGATTAAGTTTTATATATTACTAGCGTTTTCCTGCGGCTCCGCCTGCATAGTACATTAATTACTAACATATCTTATACTAAAACTTTCTCCGAAACACGCTGCATCTTATGGTATGAGTATTATTCCGATCGGTTCAGTAGTTATCGCAGTATAACCGAACAAAAAAATCGGCTTCCCATTTATTAGTATAGATGGTGTATTTTCTTTACATTTTTTTTTAACTTCAATATAAATATGCTATAATTAGTTAAAAATTGCAATCACATTGATTAACAAATATATGGTTTTATTATTTATTTGGAAAAAAAGCTGCGACAGTGAAATAAATATTTTGAACATTATTTTAGCTTTTGTAATATTAGAAGTAATGATTTACCATCGCTTTGTTCAGGTGCAGCCTTAAGTCTCGTAGTATCAATATTTAATTTCATTTAAATCTGCAAAGGTATTTCAATGTGAAACAGTAAAACATCCAAACATCTAAACTTTCACATCTATAATACTTCTTAGATTTATATAGTAAAAAAATGAAATATTCATATTCATACTAAGATTATAAATGTGAAAGTGTGTTTGTTTGTCTGCCTTTCGTTCACGTCGAAACGGAACGACGGATTGGCGTGATTTTTAATGTGAAGATAGTTAGAGGGCTGGAGAGTGACATAGGCTACTTTTTATCGCGGGAGATTATCTCACTCCTACGGGAAAACATGTTATAATACATGCAAAAAAAATATTTATTATCAGAATTACTTGAAATTTGGTATTAATGCTCTTTAATAAAATTAAAGAAATACGAAGTTCATCCTATAAGGGGGTAAAATAGAGGATGAAAGTTTGCAAGACAAGACCTTTTTAGATATTTTTTGTAGTTTTAGCGCGAGCGAAGCCGTGGGTTCTGCTAGTAATCTATATATATAAAACAAAGTCGTGATCATTTCACCATTTATAACTCAAGAACGGCGGGACCAATTTTTATGATATTTGATTTTTTAGATGCAGAATAGGATGACAAGTATTAAAACATCAGAAAAATTAACGATAAAAAATAAAATTTATATGGCTAACGCTAGCTAATAACGATTTATATCTATTTAAAACGTACCTAGCGACGAACCTGAGTGGAGCGAGGGTGAACCGCTAGTATTAGTATAGATATAGAAAAAAAATCTAATAGTATAGAATAAATATGTATAACTGTTACCCAGGTATGGACATTCGGATGTAACGACGAGGGCGCTCTGGGGAGGCCTACGGCGGGCGACGCGGACGAGGGTGCTCCGCGCGCGGTGGCGCTCCCGCGCGCCGCCGTGGCCGTCGCCGCGGGGGACTCGCACTCCGCCGCCCTGCTAGACAACGGCGACGTGTATGCGTGGGGCGCGTTCAGAGTTAGTATTGTTACACTAATCTATACTCTCTGGGGTCGATCCCTCATGTCTGAGGATCGTGGTCAGCATTAGGGTTGCATTTGGAGTGGATGATCTGCCTCCACCAGTTTCTATCGAATACATCTCTGTATACAGATAAATCAAATTGAAGTGTCTGTTTGTAATGTCAAATAAACAGCGTTTTACTAAATGTATTTGGAATTATATTATATGGTACTTATAAGACAACTTTTAAAATTTTTGTCTGTCTGTCTGTTTCGTATAATCTCTGAAATGGCTGGACTGAATTTGACGGGACTTTCATCGGATGTTATAGGGATTAACATAGGCTACTTTTATTTTAGAAAAAGAATTAAGAGTTCCACTCTAAAAATATTAAAAACGTACCTAGGGACGGATCCGAGCGAAGCGAGGGTGAGTCGCTAGTTATTATATATTTGATTGTTGTAGTTATAAAATATTTGAATATTGATTGTCCTGTTTGTGTCTTGTATGCAGGACTCGCACGGCAGCATGGGGCTGGTGGTGCGCGGGCGCGAGGGCAAGGCGTGCCGCGAGCCCGTGCGCGTGGGCGTGGGCGAGCCCGCCGTCGCCGTGGCCAGCGGCGGCGACCACCTCGTCATACTCACGGTGAGTGGTGGGTCACCACCGCTTGGCATTTTTTTTTGTCATTTGGGAAGCGAAGGAATAAAGGTTTTGTACTGATGAGGGTCTTTTTGTCATGGGATACAAGAGATAGTGGCGCTGTAGCGTAATGTCTAATCATCTCTCGAAATTAATACATGAGCGTCTGTATGATTAATTTTTTTTCATTTAATTATCTTTTAATTCATAAGTAGAGAAATATCTTCCTTTATAAAATGTCACAGTGTTATGCAGTGCCTATATGTTGAAATAATACAGGATGGCATTAGTTTCTCTATAGCCATTCGTAGAACCTATACTCCAACGAAAAATAGCCTCTTCTGTAAAAACCGCTTCACGATGGATGATTATGAGTTACCGAAGTATTAAAAACTTGCCGAAAATTCAGTACAACTTGACATTTTCGACTGTTGTTTAGACCAGACGCCTACGTAGCAACATCTGGTATCAGAAATAATATCGAAAACCCTCTTTGCTTGTAAGCTATATCTAATGTGGATTTTATATAAATTCGTTAAGTTCGTTTATAAATGGCATCATTTGATTAAATCTAATACTATGTTTTTATTAATAGTAATATTAACACAATATTTAAAAAAAACTATTTTGTCTTTTTTTTCGCGGAATTATGTTAGTTTTTGGTTTTCCCATCCGAAAAGATAGTTAGTTTAAATGCATAAACTGTCAAGTATTTGCGTGAGTCTAATATATTAATATTTATAGACGCCAGAGTTCCTATCGTCGACCTTATTGCCTTTATCATATGGCGATTTATTATATCGAGCCATACACTCAACCAATAAACTTACTCAAATAACACTTCGTCACGCACTACGTCAATCATACATCACCTAACATTCCAACACAACCCTCATTCTAATTCTACTTCTTGCATACGACACACTGCACGAAAAAAACCATTGTGATTCTGTTAAGACTGACCAAATATAAATCTTTGAGAAGATATCCAAATCTTTCTTTTGTTCGTCGTGAACAATTTTGATATATTTATTTATATTTACATTACTTCTCCTATTATAGACATCGGGGTCGGTGTACACGATGGGATGTGGCGAACAAGGACAGCTGGGCCGCCTGTCGCAGCGGTCCGCATCGCGCGACGCTCGTCAAGGGTTCAGTTAGTATATTTTATTATCATATTATTGAAGTTATACTTCTTTTGGCACGTTTGGCAAAATAATTATGAGAGTAAAATTTTTACACAGCCAAAAGCGAAAAAGCGACATGATGAAGTTAGCTGCCTGCATTCCTTTTACAGAATGTTGTGACATACGGAATGAAATTTTTAGCTATTTTTGTTCTGTTATGAATAAGAAGATAATATTTTTATAGAAAAATTACGTATAAGAAGTATAACTTCTTACGTGCGTACAAATCGTGCCATTTGAGCACAGATTACTTCGCCAATGTCGCGTAGTATATTATAATTTTATACTAATATGATAAAAGAAAATACATACATACAGACGGACGAAACCTTCTTTTTGGAAGCCAGATAAAAATTACAAATTCAACAGCGGTATTCAAATCATTAAACTATTAAGGTTCTATCATGTAATTCAATTAACAATTGAATTAGTAATATGTTTAATAAACCGAAAAACTCACAGAAAGACAAATATTTTAAAAATGTTTTTCCTTATTAGTACCATATATATTTTAATTCAATTTGTTTATTTAGTGGCTTCTAGCTCTTATTTAGTGCCATTGGCACAGTTTACTTCGCCAATGTCGCGTAGAATGGAGAAGACATGCTATACCATATATACTTTCATATGCATTTAGTAAAAAGCTTCTTAGTTATTTTTGCCATTACAAACGGACACTTTTTATTTATTTAGACATGTAAATAATAATAATAAATATATTATAATTTCAGGTGCACTGCTAGTGCCATCCAAAGTGACCCTGAAGGCGGGCGCGTCGCAGATCTGGGCCGGATACCACGCGACCTTCGCGCTCGACGCCGCCAGCGAGAAGATGTTCGCATGGGGGCTGAATAACTATGGGCAGCTCGGTGAGTCTGTCTGTCTGGGAATGTATCACAAGAAAACAGTGTACAGATTTTGATGAAATTTTGGTATGGTGATAGCTGGTTATCTGGGTCAACATATAGGATACTTTTTACTGCGGGAAGATATGTCATCTTTGAGAAATCTATACTAAACGTTAAAACGTAACTAGGGACGAAACAAAGCGGAGCGAGGGTGAGTCGCTAGTGAGTTTAGGAATGGAGACGTATACCGTTCATCAGTATAATTATTGACTTGTTTCTTGTAAAACATTAGAAATTTAGGGTTTTATTATATTTAAAATGTCAAATATTCATGTAAATCCAAGAAAGCAATATTTCGATACTTTTATTAAAATATTGATAAATGGTATCTACAATGTTAGTTTTTTATGATATTATGTAGTTTGAGGTAGTGATATCCCGAAAATATCAAAGATACGAGATCCGGAATTTGAACCCGCTTCACTCTGTTTCCCAAGCGAGCGCGTTACCACTGGGTTACGACGTTAATTTACTATTTTACTGTACTAATATTATATGTAATCCACGACCAGATATAACAGACCAGAAACGTTAAACGGCGTTGTTCTCGCACGGAGTGCGACGCGTTCGCTATCTATTTAAGCAAACAAAAACAGCCCGAATTAGCGCTGTCCAATATCTTTGTATAAGATGAGGCATCTGTAAAAATATAGTATTATGTAATTTGTACTAATACTATATATAATCCACCAGGTATAACAGGCGAGAAACGCAAAACGGCGTTGTTTGCACCTATGGAGTGCGACGCGTTCGCGGGCAACACGTGGCGCGCCGTCGCCGCCGGCCAGCACCACTCGCTGGCGCTGGACCGCGCCGGCGTCGCGCACGCGCTCGGCCGCTGTGAGTACGGCAGGTAAGATAGAATACTGTTTGGTATTATAAGTTGTGCTGTGTATGTTTTGAGCTGAGTTGCTGCGAGTAAAGCAGGTACAGGGGAGCGACGGGCTCATTAGAATACTGTATATACCGCAGTGTATTTGTCCACACAGTCATCTTATGAAAGAATCTATACAAGGTAATTCTACAACGGGGTCATAGTTGCTTTTATATGATCGTATATTATGTGTCGGGAAATGGCTTTAGAGCTGATGAGTATAACTTGCTCGAAGAAAGCTTTGCGCTGTGTCCAATTAGAAATACTAATAGTATTATGAGTTATATTATGTATGTTTTGAACTGATGAAAATATAAGTCGTTAATTAATTTGTTTACGTCAACAGGTAAAAATAACCTCTAATTCATTATTTATAATTAATTTTATTCCAGATTAGGGCTGGGCGAGAAGTCTGGCGATGCGGAAGTCCTGGAGCCCATCCCGAAGCTGCAAAGCAAGAAGTGCGTGTGCATCGCAGCGGGCACCAGCAACTCATTCGCGGTCACGGATACAGGTAATGGATCTTATTGTTATTTATTACACGTTTTGTAAATTGTATGTAATGGAACAAAATAATGGTATAAAATATTCAATCATCCTTAGATTTACATACATTTAGAATATTTAACATTTCTAAGAAAACAATTTCTTTCGGATTTTTTCGCAGATTTATTTTGATTTTTGGTTCTTGATGTTTTAAATCCTACTAATATTATAAGTGCGAAAGTTTGTGAGGATGTTTGTTACACTTTCACGCAAAAACTACCGAATGGAATTTAATGCAACTTTACAATAATATAGCTCATACATCAGAATGACACACAGGTTACTTTTTATCTAATAATGTTAAGTATTAATTAATAATACAATGTGTCTGTGTGTGCAGGTGAGGTGTACGCGTGGGGTATGGGCAGCGAGGGCCAGCTAGGCACGGGAGCGCGCGCTGACGCCGCCGAGCCACAGCGCCTGTCGCCCGCAGCCCTGCGGGCCTCCGCCGGCGGACAGCACTCCGTACTGCTGCAGGTACTCTAGTTCCAGGGTTCAGGGCTAATAGATAACACTCGTTGATTTACCCTACCGATAAACCTCAAAATACCCGGTTTAATCGGTTTATCCCGCCATCAGCAAAATACCCGAAAATCGTTTTTTTTAAGTTATTTATTTTAGAATAAAAGAAAGTACTAATTTTAGAAAAAGATGTCATTGTAGTCAGTTGTCAATTAAACAGATTTAAATTATTAAATCAAACGTAAAAAACTTATCAAATTATTAATCACCTAAACTAAAATACTTGCTTTCTACTAAAATACCCGTCAAAATTACCCGCCAACAAAAATCGCCTAAAGTTACCCTCTTTTCGGGTAATCTAGTTCAGTCATTGAGTATTTCTATTAAAATATACTGAGGTTTCTACGTTAAGGTATTCCCTGTAATAGCCCGGAGTTGGAAGTACTACACCCGTGTTTCAGAGAGCACGTCAAGCCGTCAGTCTTGCGACTTAATATGAGAGTGTCCAAGTATGGGACACTGTATGAATTTTTATACTATCTCTATGATACGTTTCTACTTCATTGATATTTTTCTGATTCATGATCTGTCACTAATATAATTTCTAGAAAATCTTTTAAAATTTCAAAAGAAGATTCTTCAAATTTTTTCACAATTTAATTTTGATTATAAAAATTGTAATATATAGTGATCATAAACACACATTACCATGATGTTTTATCATTAGTATATAAAAAACAAAAGAAAAAAAGTAACTATATAAATCAAAAGAACTATTTATTTAGGAAGATCCCACAGCCCAAAAAGAAGCGTCACCGGCGCCAGAGAAAGAGACAGAAGAAGAGAAGATAGAGCCAGTAGAAGAGAAGAGACCGAGCAAGAGACAGAAGAAGCAGGAGCAAGATGAGGAGATCTCATCAACTTCTAGTGCGCAGACTGCTGACGTCACGGAGGTGAAACCGGAGGTATGACGTCATTTTACACGCGAAATATACAGAGATCAGAATAATACTATAGGTGTATATATTCATATACACTTATAATAATATTATTATCTATAATGAATGTATATAAAAATTCTTTTTGAAGTAAAACTTCTTTGGGCGTGACTGAGGGGTAAGTCATTACATTGGAAAAATGAGTTTCGCGGAAGTGAGAGGCAATTTTATTATTAACTAGCGATTCGCCTTCGCTTTGTTTGGGTTCGTCCCTAGGTTGCTTCCCAATACAAACTTTCACTAAAGGGATAATGTAATGTAATGTAAAGTGGACTCGTTTTCCGCACTTAGACTCTCTTCTGGTCCGTTGTGCGTGCGAATCCTGGCTATATTAGCCAGCCTAGCTCCGCCCAGAAGCGCAGAAGTTTCCTGGGAACTTCACAGGCTTCGCGGAGCGACCTCACTGGTCCGAGGATTTCTTCACGTTGAGAGCTTACCGCTACGCATTCCAGGATTACGTGGGCAACTGATTCTTCAGCGCCGAGGCACCCTCTGCACAGAGGGGTGTCCGTTGCGCCGATGTTATATAGGTGTTTGTTCAAGGGACAGTGGCCCGTTATCGTCCCTATCATTATTTTGAGATTTGTTCTACTGAGGTTTAGTAAGCGTTTTGTAAGTCGTGGGTTTACTGCAGGCAGCGCTGATCTAGATTGTCTGCAGTCTGCAGTTTGTGACCATCTGTTGTTTTGTAATGTCGTGGATCTTTGGCGGATCCAGGTGCGAATCTGTGCAAAGGGTATGGGGAGAAGCGGGAGTGGGCCAGTCACTTCTAGTTTTGACCCCATCTTTGCGAGTTCGTCAGCTGTATCGTTGCCAAGTGAACCACTGTGTGCCCTGATCCATTGAAGGGTGACTTGATTTGTTGTTGATATCAAGTCCAGGGCGTTATGACATTCACTTATTAGTTTGTTGTTAGTTTGTTTGTTATTTAGCGCCTGCAGAACTGCTGCACTGTCGGAGAGTATTTTTATATTGTAGTTGTTTACTCCACGACTGTGCACGGTTCTTGCGGCTTCCGTTATGGCTACACATTCGCATTGGAAAATCGAGCTGTGTATGCCTAATGGTATTTGTATTTTAATGTTGAGATCACGGGAAAATACACCGGCTCCTGAGCCTTCACGTGTCTTTGAGCCATCGGTATAAATCCGTAGCTCATTGGCAGGTGAGTGGTCTTGTTCCTCTTCTCTCATAGTTATTTTATATCTTTTGTTAAATATATGTTTATTGTGTGTTCTGTCACACGGGGCAGCAATAAGTGGTTCGTGTCCTATTGCTCTATCCAGTATGGATGTGTGTGGACTATGGTGGTTTTTACCCCATAGACCTAAATGCATCAGTCTTATAGCAGCCATAGTCGCTTCTTGCTGTATGAATAGGTCCAGGGGTGTAGTCTGGAGCGCAACCTCTATTGCTGCTGTGGGGGTTGTTTTCATGGATCCACTGGTAGCAGACAATGCCAGCCTTTGGAAGCGTGCTAATTTGGTGATTGTAGTCCGGAGTTCCGTTCTAGTCCACCAAACCAGAGCCCCATACGTTAGCATTGGTCTTATTACGGCAGTGTATAACCACATCGTTATTTTCGGCGAAAGGCCCCATTTATTGCCTAGCATCTTTTTACATTGATAAAAGGCAATAGTTGATTTGTTGAGTTTGTAGTCAAGGTGCTTGTTCCAGAGCAGTTTGCTGTCTAGAATTACACCCAAGTATTTGACTGCATCCTTAAGTTTTAGTTCTGTGTTGAAGAGTTTCGGGAGTCTGTAAGGTCCGGGAACTCTTCGGTTGGTAAACATGATCAATTCGGTCTTTAAGGGATTGACAGAGAGTTCGTGTTTACGACACCAATTCTCTGTTATTCTGAAGGCTTTCCTCATTAGATCGCATAAGGTGCTTTCAAAGTTCCCTGATATTAGGATGGCTATATCGTCAGCGTACCCCACCGTATAAAGGCTGTTGTTGTTTAGCTCTGTTATTAGCTCGTTAACAACAAGGTTCCACAGTAGTGGGGACAGAACTCCGCCCTGTGGGCAGCCCTTATTTACGATGCCACGCGTTGTGGTGTTAACAGTAAACTGTATAGCCCGTTGTTTTAACATGTTATTTATCCATTCTATGAGTGTTGTGGCTACACCATTTGAGTGCAGAGCTCTGTTAATGCTAGAGAAGTTCGTTTTATCGAAAGCTCCCTCTATGTCTATGAAGGCACCTAGGGTTGGTTGCTTTAGATTCAACGAACCACCTATGCGAGAGACTACACTATGGAGTGCAGATTCAGTTGATTTTCCTGTGCTATATACATGTTGGTTTGGATGTAGTGGGTGGGAAATGGATAACTGACTTCTGATCTCTCTATCCCCTAGTCTCTCCAGCGTCTTTAGAAAAAACGAGGTGAGACTGATGGGTCTAAAGGACTTAGCCAGGGTGTAATCCTCCCTACCCGGTTTGGGAATGAAAATTATTTTTACTTCTCTCCACTTCAACGGTATATAGCGATGTGCTATACAGGCTTGGAATAGCGTTACCAGGTATTCTGCTACGATATTCAAGCCCCATTTTAGCAGCCCTGGGAATATTCCATCGAGGCCTGCAGCTTTGAAAGGGAGGAAGGTGTTTATAGCCCATATTATTTTCTCTTTGTTAACAATGGTTTTAGCTACGTTCCAGTCTAAACTGCCAGTAACCCTTTCTTCATAAGGCTCCCAAACTTGCGTATTCGCTATTTGGCAGCCAGGAAAGTGGGTTGTTAACAGCAGTTCGCTGGTTTCTGCGTCAGTTTTGGTATATGTGTTGTCTGGTTTTTTAAGGCAGCCAATTGAGTGGTTTGCCTCTTTGGAGAGGCAGGCTTTCACTCTGATTGCCTGGTTATTGTTTTCTATGCTGGAGCAGAAAAGTCTCCAGCATTCTTGCCTCCTGAGGCGTATGAGTTTTTTATAATGTTTCCTGGCTACTGTATAGGCGTCCCAGTCGACTTGCGTACGGCTGTTCTTAGCCCTGTTGAACAGCTTCCTGACTTTCCGGCGGTGTCTTTCCAGTTCGGGACACCACCAGTGTTGTTTCCCTCCCCATCGTGGTATGGTGAGGGGACAGGATTGCTCGTAGCTCTCCAGGAGTAGCGACGTAAGACTTTCCACGTAATCGTCTATGTCGGTTACATTAAGGGTTTTTGTTGTTGTAAGCCGTTTTCCTATCTCAGAACTAATCAACTTAATAAACTTAGATTGATCCGTCCTTTGAGGTATTCTTCTCGGTGTTGGTTTAGGTAAGTTCATATCGATGGTGAAACGAATCCATCTGTGGTCCGAGCAGGAAAGTTCATTGGACACATGCCAGTTATGGATGTAGTGTGACACTTCTGTCGTTGCCATCGTCAGATCTATTATAGTTTGTGATCGTGCGTTTATAAAGGTTGGTTCCGAGCCTTTATTCAGTAAAATAAGATTATTGCTGAAAATAAAGTTGAGTGTATCCTCACCTCGGGTGTTTGTGGTGGCATTACCCCACAGCATATGGTGTGCGTTGGAGTCTGCCGCGATAATCAGTTCCAGCCTCTCCCTCTCACAGTACTCAGCCAATGAGTTGAGCTCTGGAGTCGGTGTGTCCTCGTCACCCGGCAGGTAGGCGGAGGCAAGGACAAGGTCGGGGAGCTGCTGGTCAGTTCTTGAAAATTTGATTGCTGTTAGGTTCCTTGAACATAATTCGTTTATTAGTAGGGTTGGTACATGTTTCGGCATGAAGATACAGGTTCTTGGATTACTTACGGAGGTGTCAAGTATTATTTTCCCTCCGATGTTTCCAAGACCACATATACGGCCGTTCCTTATCCACGGCTCTTGGATTAAGGCTATGGTTTTAGGGTTAAGTTCCAGCACCCTGCGAAGAGAAGCCGTCGCAGTTTGACTGTGCTGGAGGTTCGTTTGGATGAAGTTAGCAGTCTGAGATGGGAGAGGAGCGGAGACAGCTGTCGCTGAATTCACTCCCTCCCATCTCCTGAAAGCAATCTTCATCCGTGGTATTTGGAACTGGAGATGGAGAGTGCATCACTTCCATAGCAGCCGGGGTCTCAGTTTCCTCGGTGGTTGGCGCGTCAACCTCCATCAGGGGAGCGGAGCGCGCAGGTTCCGAGGGGTTTGGTTCCGGTGCCGTGGAAGTGGTTGCGGCAGTGGTGTTGTCCTGTATGGGGTCTTCTTTGTCCAGGAATCGGACGTAGATGTTCCCCATCAGGTAATAGATACGCCTGTCCTGTTCCTTTAAGATTTTGACGTCGGTCTCCGGCACCCGGTAAAAGAGTTGGGTCCCTGGTGGGTCCTGCTTTCTCCTTTCGTGTGTCAGAGACCAAGACTTCATGTTAAGGTGGCGGTTTTGCCTCGCAAGTAGCTTCCTGAGCATCTCTGTGTCCCCGGTGTGTCCAGGAACTTGGAGCATGCAAGGGATCTTCTTGGGTATTGCTGATTGAGGCAGCACCGCCAGTCTGGAGTTCATTATAGGTGACTCTATGTTGTTTACCGTACGGGTGAGCCAGCCTAGTGTGAAGGCATCCTCGCACCATGTCTTGAGGACGCCGTCGGCAAAGTGAGCTCTCCCCCGAAACCGGATGTCGTTAGGTTCTGTTTGAAGAGTAGCGTCAGGGTCGGCCATAAGATCGTCCCGTAACTTCCCTTCAATGGTAGCGCGGATGTCTTCTGCCTGTTCCTGTGTCATTTCCGAAAAGGGTTCGGTCATGACAGCAACACAGAATTCATTCGCTCTGTAGGACGCCGCTGCTTCCGCGTAACTTACCGAGACTCCACCCACCGGTCGGGGTCTGCTAGGTTTTACCCTTTTGCTTTCCCCGGTCGGTGTGATGGTATCTTCGGGCCGTATACGCTTCTGTCCCTTTGTTGTTTGTTCGTTTGTTTGCGTGTTCTCTGTAGGCTTTTTACGGCCTCTAGGTTTCATACTACGCTTGCGCACATCTTGCGCTGGCGCGGCATTAGGTTTCGCCTGAGTAAGTGCCCCTCCCTTAGGCGCTGAAGCCGTAGCCTCTGCGCGACCAAGGTTAGGGTCCTCAATGTGCCTCGCGGCATCAGCTGCCGCAGCACGCTGCGCCACCGCTCTGGCTTTCTTCAGGCGTCGTTTCTTTGAGGCTGTCATGTGCTCTGTGAAGACAGGTTCCAACTGGATAGCGTCTCTCAGAGCTGACATGTCCATTGTTGTTTGTATATTTTTTGAAGTTGAAGGCATGTTTACTGGTGCAGCCTGGGTCAGCCCCGACGGGTTCACCGCGGAGGTCGCACCTTCAGACGCGGACGTTACCGTCGCAGCTTCCGGCGCAACCTTCTTTGGCTTACCCGTGCTAGGTACCGTCCCAGGTGTAGCAGCGTGCACACCTTTGGTCGTTATTGGGGTGGACGTCGACGCAGAAGAAATAGACTGAGACGCAGCCCGGTTTGGCGCATCTCTGTCCGTTTTCCCCATTGCCTGGTCCTTGGACGCTGCCTGGTTCGGCGCATCCTTTAGTTTTCTAGGCCTAGGGGCATCTTGGGATGTCACTTCGGGCGATGTACGCCTTAGTGCATCTCGGGACGCAACCCTTGCCGTGGTTAGGTTTGGCGCATCAGATGACGCAGCCTGTGTTGATTTTTTAGGTTGTTGTATTTTTGCCTCTTTGTCCATAGAGGTGTTAAGATGATTTCACCGTTAGAGCTCTCCACCCGCCACGGAGCCCTCAAGTCGGGGACGTCATCTGCTCAGCAGATGATCGTCAGAGCTACTCCTCCGGTATAGAGCCAGTGTGTTGGGAGAATGACGAGTCCGCACGCAACAAAGGAACCCAGGGTTGCACACATCATGAGACGATGATGCGCGCTCGCCCCGAGCCCCGTGCCGCGCCGACTGCCCTCCCCCAGACACCGACTCTCGCTTGATAGCCCGCTTATGGGATATCGCAGCCGATTGACCATGGTTAGCTACTCCATGGCCTCCCGTGTGAAGAGAAATCCAGACCAAAGAAGTCTGTTGTGTGCAGCGTGCAACTGTTGCCGGCCCACTGCTCCACTCAACTCCCAGGACTCCTTCATCCTCCGGTACGGGTCCCCGCGCACGGCACAAACACGCGGGAGGTCATTAGCTATCCACCCTCTTGTCATTTTAGATGGTGGACTCGCAAGGACATGACCTCAGCATCCCTGCAATTAGGCGCCTGGAGGTTTCGGTTGTGTCTAATGCTTAGGGCAATAGACCTATAACAGGGCTGGCAACCTCTTGAAGGATAGTCCTCCAGACTTGCCTTGGGGATCTCAGCGACCTGCGCTACTCCCAAGACCACGCCCCCTCACCACCTCTGAAGGAGGTAGTGAGGTAGGCCTGCGCCTATACTACCATGCAAAGCAAGCAAAAGCAACAGCAGAACATGTCGTAATGGGAACCGTGAAAGCATAGGCTCAGACCCGCCCCCACTAAAGGGATAAAAACTATCCTATATCCATTCCAGGGTCTGAAATTATTTTCTTACCAAATTTCATCTAAATCGGTTGAGTAGTTTCGGAGCCTATTTGATACAAACAAACAAAAAAACAATTTTTTCCTCTATAATATTAGAACAGATAATTTTTAAAAAATATTATATTTATATTTGTATAATAATTATTATTTATAAAAATGAATGTTTATTACTGATATTTTAATTATTTTATTTGTGGTATCTGTCACAGCGCCAAAGAAGTTTTACTTCAACCGCGCGAAAACGTTACACGCATACATTTTTTTTTATTTTGCTTTAACAATCACCAGTTTCATGAATGAAAAGATATGATAATTTTAAAATAAAACTTATCTTTTCGGATTTATTTCGATTTTTGGTTCCCGACGTTTCGAATGCTTTTTTTGCGTTGGTCACGGGAGAAAGAGACCATGATTGCTGTAAAGCATTCAAAACGTTGGGCACCAAAAATCAAAATAAATCCGCAAGAAAATCCGAAAAAATAGTTACATATTGTAAAATGTCAAATACCCGCGTAAATGTAAAAAAGTATTATGATATTAGTTTTTTTTTAATTCTCAAAAAAGATCCTAAAGGTAGTGTAAATATTTGTTCCATTATTAAAGTATTTGAAATGAGCCTATTATTTTAAATGTTTTAAAGAATTGTAGATATTATATTGTTTCATTTCTACAGACAAAGAAGGCTTTAATTTTATTTTTCATTTATTTATTTTTTTATAAATATGAATAGACGAAAAAGAGAAAAACACCAAAGTCCACGACGTCGAGTGCTTCCAGTAAAGGAAAAAAGGCGCGTCGGAATTAGGTTTTTTTAATTATATATGTATACATTTTGGTACAGTCGGTTAATTATTTGTTGTTAAATTATTTATTTATTTCATAATTAAGTAAAAGTAGTATTACATTATATATATTGAGGCAGTCTACAAATTCATACTGTCTCCTTACGGTCTAACGAAAACATCAGGACACTTACAAAGGAAACTAAAAAAAGATTTTTTTCTTACCTGTACAATATAACATACATATATTATATTATTTTAAAGTTGACGTGAGATTTTCAATTTGTTAGATTTAATGACATTTTGCTAAATCTTAATATTTTTTTGGTAGAGGAAACGGATGTCCGTTAAAATCAAAGGAGATTGTTTGGATTTTTATACTGTGATTTACGTGTAGGTTTTCTTTTAAATATATTACAGGTGAAGGAATTGTAGACATTAGATTGTAAGGTGTCGGTATAGATTGTGTAATGACGCCTTTTTTATGAAAACTGGTTTGAGTAAATGTTTGTGTTGTCGAGTATTGTCCGTAGATTTATAAAATATTAATACATAATTTGTTGTCTCGGTGCTTTTTTGTCCAAACAACCAATTTATTGAAAGAATTTTTAAATTCATACAATTATTGACTTTTATATATTAATTTTATTGGTATTAAATAGACGTTTAATTAAATAAAGCCGAAAATTTGTATTTTGTCTATATAATGTACTAGCGACTCACCCTCGCTTCGCTCGAGTTTTAAACGGTTAGTATGGAATAGATAGACTATATTATATTATGATATATAGCCTATAGCCTTCCACAATAATCGGGGTATCTAATGCAATAAGAATTTTTCAAACTGGATAAGTATTTCCTGAGATTAATGCGCTCAAACAAACAAACTCTGCCTCTTTATAATATTCGTGTTGTATATACATTAATTCTTAGAAATAAAGCTTAATTTTATAAAATAGAGGAAACAATTTGTACTGGAAAGTATATGAAGTATTGGTCGTTTAAACAAATAAGCACTAAGTCGACGATTTATTATTGTTATTAATATTGAATTAATGACAAAACATAACAATTATTTGCAGAAGATAAATGGTAACGAGAAAAAAGAACCTGAAACACAAACAGAAACGGAAACGCCGATGGAAGTGGATGAAAATGGTGAGTTTTGTTTTTTATAAAATTAAAATGTTAAAATATAGGAAAATATTTAAAATTTTGTAGGTTTACGTTTTTTGCTATTTAATTTTATCTCCATAGTTAAGATTTATTTAATATTGATATATTATATTATTATTTCAACAGACAAATCACAAGAAAATAAAGATGATAAAAAAATAGAAGAGCCCATGGATCAAACTGATTCTGAAAAATCTCAAGACACATCCAGTCAAGATACCGACGTTGAGACGAAGGCGGACGTCGAGCTGGCGGAAACGGCAGAAACCGCCCAGCCCGCCGAGTCCGAAACCGCCCAGTCCGCCCAAGCCGCCCAGACCGCCCAGACCGCCACAGAGACCGAGGTCAATGGCACCGTCGAGACCAAACCCGTCGTCCTCACGACGGCGTGATGGTAGGTCAATGTTTTTGTTTCTAATATCTTCATTATCGTTTCGGATGTGAGCGAGTGTTACTTCGGATTTTGGATTATGATTTCGAGACTTGGATTTTAAATTGTTTTGTAATATTATTTTTTTAATTTTTTAGTTACTAACGAATGTAATAAATACATCACTAGTAATTATTACGTTTATCGTAACTTGCCAATTTTAATAATGAAATAGTGTAAGTATTTTACAATATTTACAAATGCTCTAAGGTGTTCTATATTCAAAATCCAATTTCCAGTACAAAATTACAGTCAAAATTGTTTTTTTTTCAAAGTGGCTTATAGAGTTTTGATTGTAAGGCGGCGCTCGCTCAGGCGTAGTCACGTGCTAGAGACGTCAACTGCGATTTGACATTTAACAACAGAGTTGACATTTAATCTGTCAAATTTGACATTACAGATAGTAATATATTCCAGATTCCGTTTAATAAATAAATATAAGTATTTTATAGAAAATAAACATAATAATTAAATGTGAATAGTTTTTTCGTTACTGTGAAACGCACCTTATTATAGTATAAAAACTGCATCAAAATGTGACCAGTGTGTCTACAGGTATTTACTGTTAGAACATTGGATTTGATGTATAGAGTATTAACCAATATAAAGGGAATTGGGCAGAATAAATGCTATCTCTGTCTCATAATAAAGATATATATTTTAGATTTAATCATAGCATTATATATTTTCTTAGGCACAAGTTTAGTATATGGGACGCGGCCCCTGGCGGAGTGGGTGGTATTTTTGGATAGGGTAGGTGACAGGGAGCCCAAATATATAAAAATTATTTTAAGAAAATGTAGGAGTAAAAAGTTATTGAAACTTAAAGTTACAACATTTCCATACATTTCGTTACCAACTGGCGGAGTGGGTGGTATTTTTGGATAGGGGAGGTGACAGAGAGTCAAAATATATAAAAAATATTATTAGGAAACGTTAGAGTAAAAAGTTATTGAGAGTTAAAGTTACAACATGTCTAATACATTTCCATACATTTCTTTACCTATGTGATTACAAAAGATCAACATACCTTTAACTAATAGTAAACATCCTTTTTTATGTACAATACATATTTCCACCACAATTAAGACTTTATTGTATTTAATTTTTTAATAATTTCACAACAGTACCTATTGTAAACAAAATGATAGTACATTTTGACAACTGTCAATTTCTGTTTTACATTACCGCCTAAATGACAACAGATTATATTAATACAATTTATAAACGTGAGTAGACTATTTTTAAAATCTAAGTGTATTATTTACTTTTGGTTTTTATTTTGCGACATCGTGGTTAGTTTAAGACATGGGTTATTTATTTATTATTATTCATATCTTGGTTAGGTTATGTTGGAACAGTTACCACAACGCACGAGCAGAGCGAGCGAAGCGAGCGTGCCGCGGCAGCGGCCGGCGAGTGCCATTATGATATGACTAGAAAACTAGAAAATTCAAATTTCACGCAAAGTATAATTAAAAACACGACAAAACATAATCTGGAGATCGTTTTGACAATTGAAAGTGACGTTTTGATATATCCAAGTGTCTAAATGGCAGTAATGTCTACATAATGTATGGAAATGTTGTAACTTTAAGTCTTAATAACTTTTGACTCTTTTGTTTCCTCAAAACAATTTTTATATATTTGGACTCTCTATCACCTCCCTCCCCTATCCAAAAATACCACCCACTCCTCCAGGGGCCGCGTCCCATATACTAAACTGCAGCCTTTTCTTATTTCTATTGTAAAAATATTTTTGATCCAAATCTAATATTTATAATGAAAAAATTTAATATGCACAATTTCATTATTTCATTAAGTCTCGATAAATTGCAATTTTGTTTTTAATTTCAAATTTGATTTCTAACCCGTTATATTAATTTTTAGTTGCACTAAGGTATATTTTAAATTATATATAATGTTTGTGTGGACTTCAATGAAATTAAGACTGTTATTATAATTGTGTGTATATCTGTA
This sequence comes from Brenthis daphne, assembly GCA_947093115.1. Classification (NCBI taxonomy): domain Eukaryota; kingdom Metazoa; phylum Arthropoda; class Insecta; order Lepidoptera; family Nymphalidae; genus Brenthis; species Brenthis daphne. Next base: position 7,349,735 of record OX352482.1, on the reverse strand, counting down.
GTTTATATTATATTGTATTATGTTTGTTTTATATCACAAAGTCGTATTTGAAAAATACATTAACATTACTCTTTTAATTATAACAATTTATATATTTCATGAATATATTTACCAAATATTTTTGTAAATTTAGGTTTTTTAATATTTCTGAAATATGACTTTGTTTTATGTACGGTAAATTATTACGTATGTTTATTTTTGTATCAGTTAGGTATTGTCTATTATAGGCGATGCTTGTTTTTTTTTTATATTATATTATATAAAATATAAAGTTTTGTCATCGAAGTCTGACTTCTATAGCTTGAAGCAAAGTCTTTAATTACAAACAAATACACATATTATAGGGAATTCTAACATTTTTTTAATTAAATTGCCGCCATTTTCTTTTTTTTTTAAATTAGATGGAACTATGTATGTAGGTCTTTGTTTGGAAATATGTCACTTAAATGAACAAATATCAACGATATGGTGCCTTAAAGTATCACCATAATGAGATATTACGTAAAGATTGTCGTTTTAAAACAATGAGATTAATTAAAATCACTTTTAATACGAATTACTTCGTGTATATTAGTAAAAAAAAACAACAATAAACTAAAACTAATGCATAAGTTCTCATATTTTTTTCAAAAATCAAAATGGCCGCAGTTTGAGAGGTCAAAGGTTCTATTCCTAAAATAATTTTCATTTTGATTTTAACTTTTACATGTATGTATATTATTTGATTTATAATAAGAAAGTATTATTTTATTTCCAATAGCCTATAGAAGACAGTATCTAAAACCAAAGCGCACATTAATTTAGTTTTACAAATCGCAATTGAACTAACACATGACTACGTCCTATAATATAAAATAAGATTACATTTTGTAATCAATAAATATATAGATGAGGTTGCTAGATATAACCGGCTGTAATACCACTGTTTGATTACGCTATGTAATATAATATAGGTATTTATAATGTTCTTAGAATAGACCTGTGAAATAGCTAAAGTTTCATCAAAATCGATTCTTTTATGTTTGTAATTTTTTTTAACTATTTGTTTTTCCTATCAAATTTATTATAATTTAACCATGACAAATTCAAGAACATATATAAAATGGAGGTTGCTTCTAAAAGTTTTAGGGGTTTTGGGTATTTTAGACCCCAACATGGTCGTTATGGGGTCTAAAAGACAAATCTAAATATATATAAATGGTCGAAGAACATAAATTATTATATATATTTATATTATAAAGTAAGTAAACAGTGGCGATGCAGTTTTGTATAGAGTAAGTATTGACGTCGTGTAGTATGTATGTAGGTATGTTAGAGGTAATGCAAGTACAAACGTACACGCGACGCTCTATTTCTTAATTGTTAAAATAAATGAACTATAACGTATTGTGTTTTCCTAATAAAACTGTAGTGTACATTTGGGTTTCATTTTACACTTATTTTCTAAAGCGTAAAGTACTCTTGTGTTTGTTTAGGTGGTTTCTCTACCTGCCATACACTTCTTTCTCTGGTTTCTCTGCCTACAAAAAATATCTATCCCACGGAAAATATACATTTTCCGGGATACAAAGTAGCCTATGTGATATTCCAGAATATAATATACCACTGCGTGCCAAATTACATCCAGATCCGTTCAGACGTTCTGGCGTGATTGAGTAATTAACATCCACACATACAAACTTGCATTTATATAGTAGTAAGATATATGGGATTCAAATACTTTTACAAGCTCTTTTGACTAGTCATTTTACATTTTAAAGATTAAATATCAGTATATAAATATAGGATTCTAAGCCATTAAAGAATAAAAAATAATAAGGATAAAGAATAATACGGCAATAAGAAAGGCAGTTCTGCTGAGAAGAAAGTCGAAGAGAATTCTTTACATTGAACTAGGTACTAACTAATCTTTAAATAATTAAAAAAAAACCTTACAAAACTTTTTCTTTAAACTTTATAATTTTTATTCATATATTATTTATCGTCTTTGAAGAAATCTCAATTTAAACACGGATTTTACTCATAATTCTATTTCTTTAACTTTTTCTATATATTTTCCTTCATGACAAGGGGTGAGAGTGCATCCCCTTGTACCCCGGCGCCCATGTTAGTATCTAAAACGAGTCTCATACATTTACACCTAAATATTTCTTAGTCTCAAACTTTTCCTCGTTAACGTATCAAACTTTAGAATTATATAAGGTAAAATAAAAAATAAAATATGTCAAAGTCAGCAATAAGAGCCTAATTATATATTCTCGGTTTTGTTACATGTCGTTTTCTTTCTTCAAAGAATAAGGGAAATATTATACAGGTATTAATGATTGAAAAGAAAAATGGTGAAAATATGAATAATAAAAGTGGAGTAATGTTATTTTGTATTTTTAGGCATAAGTTATCTTTCTTATTAGGGATTTACTCCCTTTTTGCACATAATCTATACACATAATAAAATTGTAACTAAACCAAATCTGTACATTTCAAAGTTTTTTTTTTTTTGGAAAATCTTATTGAAATAGACATTATTATCGATACAGAGGCCGAATCTATAGTTTTTAGAATTTTTGTCTGTCTGACCGCATCACGGAAAAACCACTGGAGGAAAAGTACTTGTAATAAGTCTAATTGAATAAAGTTTATTTCATTTCAATGTGAAAGTGTGTTTGTTTGTTTGTCCTTCTTTTACGTAGACGCGGATCGACGGATTAGCGTGATTTTTTGTGTGGAGATATTCCGAGGGCTGGAAAGTGACATAGGCTATTTCTCACTGCGATAGATTATCTAATTCCCATGGGAAAACACATTATATTACAATCCAAAAAAATATTTATGATTAGAATTACTTTTGGTTTTAATACTTCTTAATAAAATTAAATAAATACGTGTTTTAGCGTTTTTCGAAATTCCTCCTATAAGGGAGTAAAATAGGGGATGAAAGTTTGTATGAAACTACCTTACTACAAGCGAGCGAAGCCGCGGGTTCTGCTAGTAATATATAAATATTAAAGTTTGAATGGACGTTCGTTACTCAATCACGCCAGAACGGCTGAACGGATCCAGATGAAATTTGGCACAGAGATAGATTATAATCTGGAATAGACTACTTTTTATCCCGCAAAACGCACGATTCCCGTGGGATAAATTTGTTTTCATTAATGATACTATTTTAAGGTACTACTACTAGTAGTAGTAAAAGATAGCTAAATGTACAGAAGATGCATTCATCAGAAAATTGAAACAAAGTAATTTTTTTAATGGTTTAATATCTTTTTTGAATACTTGAATACACTCAAGAAAATAATCACAGTTAAAGCGTGTCAACTTATTACAATTCATCCACTACGTAATTTGGCATACACTGTTTTAGATAATTTATAGGAAAATATATTATGTAACATGGATATTATGAGTTTCCACATTGGAATTAATAATATGGATTACATTAAAAAAATAATAACTCCGCTTTCTGAAGTTATACAAACTTTTGGAGTTCCATCAAAACGGTCCTCTCATTTTTTTCTAATATTATTTAAGATACAGGAAAGTAAACTATATATTTTTAAATTGTAAACAAGCAAATAAGCTTGGCACTAAAAAATCTTTTTTATTATAAAATACAAAGTCTTGATACTTGGAAAATTCCTTAAAAATAATATTCCATAGCCAATTTTTGAACAAAATAAGCAAATTTTTTGAAGTGAAAACTTCTTTAGGCAGGTTTGGATGGGGAGTTAATTCATGTAAGTCGTCATCGACACGGTCACATGACGTGTTAACGCTAACACTCAGTGCCGATAGATGTCAACACCAGACAAATATAAACGGTTTTAATTTAAGATCAATCAATTAACAATTAATTTGAATATCCAAAAAAAACAACTGTTTGTCTATAGTTTTAAGTTTTCACTTCTGTCGGCAATCCTCGTGACTGCTATTTTTTAGATTATGCGAATCATTTAAATTAAAATTATTATAGCAATTATTCCGCTTTACTTTACCGAAAATAAAACCGATAAAATAGTTTTACTTTAAAACAAAAGAACTAATATCAACTGCCATTTTCTAAAAGTATTTATATTTTTTTCAAATTTATATCAAAAGGTTATATAAAAGTGTGCGTTTCAATTCCTTTTATAGTACGAATATATCAAAAGTCTAGGTTCGTTTTGATTAAACTTTTCTGAAGTGAACCAGAGGTCATTTTTAAATGAACAATTACAATACAAATATAAGAAAGCTCAACATCAAATGTGTGACCTCGGCAAAGTGATATAAAGCCTGCTAACTAAACTATTTCTGTAAGTATTTATACACATATTATAATTAACATTTATCTCCAACAAGAAGTTTTTTTTTTTAATTTTAACTGGGAGGTGAATAAAAAGAAGTATTTATATGCTATAGTACAAAATAAAGTAAATTAATTCGAGACGTTACTTATAAATACATGCACTGAAACCACATTTGGAGCAAATTATCATAATAATTAAAATATTTGGACGACCCTCGAATCTCGAGGGTGAAACACTTAGGAAGTAAATAAAACTAATGTGTTACAACTAAATTAAATCACTCTTCAGCTGCCTCCGCGTCTTCATAGTCTGAAAATAAAACGTTATATTCATCTTTATATCGTTGGCTCAATATTACAAGGTTCTATGTTACAATTTTAGTAGTTATGAATGCTACAAGGTTCTATGTGTCATTAGCTACAGTTTTGCAAAAACAAACCACTAGATAGCAGCACTATACCTACAAAATATTCAATTTTACATAGTTCTATGTTGTTTTTTTTTAAATCACAAAATAACAAAGTTCTATGTAAAACATAGAACCATTCAATTTTTGCTTTTTTTAGGATAGCAAGGTTCTTTGTTAAACAGAGGACCTTGCTTAGTTTTATTTACAACTAGCGGCCCACCCTCGCTTCGCTCGGGTTCGCCTCTAGAAAAGCACAAACAGGTATATCCCACGGGAACCGTTCATTTTTCCGGGATGAAAAGTAACTTGTTGTTAGACCGGCAATATAAGGTATCAGCATGCCAAAATTTACTAAATTAGGTGCATAAGTTGTTGTGTACTAAGTTGTATAAGTTACTATAGTTTTTAAACTATACCACGGGAACTCCTTAATTTTCCTGAATGAAAAGTACCTTACATGTTGACCGGGGACATAAGGTACCACCATGCAAAATTTCACTTAAATCGGTCCAATAGTTTCAGAGATTAGCTCGTACAAACAGACAAACAGGCAGAGAAACAAAAAAATTGAAAAATCTGGATTTGTTCAATTTGTCTTCTTAGATCCCCCTGACTCGGTTTTTAGCATTTTTGTTCTATGTACAGACATTCGACCTCTACAGTTTTATTATAGTATAGATAGATTTGAAGTGAGCTTTAAGATGTTCACACACAGCAGAATCAATGTATTGATGGATGCCTACAGTGGACAAGGAGTTCTATGAGGCAAAATTCAAAGTGTAAACCATTTTTTATGATAATAAATTTCACATATGTACAAGTAATGTTTTTTAATGGTAAAGAGACATGATAACATATTATAATAGTTCAGATGACTCAAGAAAATTAATACTTAACTTGGACATAAACTAATATCTTTTACTTAGTTCAATGAAACAAAGTCCTAAGTTCCGGTTAAAATAAATAAAAAAATTTTTTTGGTATCACAAAGTTCTATGTTATTTTAATTTCGATAATATTGCTTAATATCCAAGTCGATATCCAATTATTAGTTCCTAGAAAGCATCACGTGGCCCTTAATTATGCTAATAAACTGTCACTTAGGGATTAGGACTAATGAGTAAACATTTTTAAAGTCACATTACAAAAGTAATAGTAAAGTAAAAAAAAACTTCATTTAAATTAAGATAGAACCTTGTAATAGTGAGCCAACGATACATAGCTAGGTACGTTTTAACGGTTAGTATGGAATAGATAGACTATCCATACTAATATTATAAATGTGAAAGTGTGTTTGTTTGTTTGTTTGTCCTTCTTTCACGTCGTAACAGAGTGACGGATCGGCGTGATTTTTTGCGTGGAAATAGTTGGAGGGCTTGAGAGTAACACAGGCTATTTTTCACTGCGATAGATTATCTAATTCCCACGGGAAAACACGTTATAATACAATCCAAAAAAATATTTATGATTAGAATTACTCGAATTACTTGGTATTAATACTTTTTAATAAAATAAATACGTGTTTTAGCATTTTTCGGAATTCATCCTATAAGGGAGTAAAAATTGGGGATAAAAGTACTTTTTACCGCGGGAGATTATTTCATTCCCACGGGAAAACACGTTACAATACACGTAAAAAGTGCAGAATTTACATATATACACAAACTCACCGTCGTACTGTCCGTTACTGTTCTCAAGCCGCATCTGCCGCAGACGCGCCGCGGCCTCCTCCGGGGACGCGCTCTCCTCTGCATCCACGAACTCTTCATCGCCTGGAATTGTATATTTTATTTCTTTATGTACAGAGACAGGAAAAAAATAAAAAATTACAACTTACGTATATATATTTACTTATTTATGTTTATTGGTCCACAAAACAAATGACAATCAAACACATATAAAATAACAATTGCTTACAAAATTAATACACAGGATTGTATTTTATTAGATGCAGACACAGCATGCATATACAAACAAAACTTAAGATTACAAAAACGAGATTGAACCTACGGTAACAATGGGAAACGGCTTTTATCAACAATAACTAAAAGACTAAAAAAATATGAATTACTAACAATAGCTATTAAACGAAACAGTTTGCTTAGCTGTTGTTTAGTTTAATAGCTGTTGCTTAGTATAATAGCTAAAACATCACTTTAAAGTTTGCTGAAATAAAAACAAACCTAAACAAAAACTTAAAGAAAAAACGTGAATATTTCAGTTCCTATAATGACTAAGATCCCACTGCAAGATTGCTACGTTCATAGCGTATTTAATCGAAATCATTTTTTTATATACAATAATAAAAGGGACAATATGTTTTGACTGGGGTGCCTATTCAAATTTGCCCGCTAGTATGTTTAATTAACTAAATAATAGTTGACTTTTTGGAATAAAAACGATGCATATGTTATTACAATGAATTATACTCCACTTCACAGAACTAAATATACGTAGAGATCTTGAAAAATGATAGCTGCCGTTGCGCATTTGGCCGCAACCTCTTCGCAGCCAGGTATAAGCGGGTCATATTTTGGGACGTTTATACGTTCATCGCGTATGTTCATCATTTATATATCAAATTAAAGCTAATTTTTTTTCTGTACCTTATAAACTACGTCTGCTTATGTAAAAGTGGCCGCAAAAGTGGTTGCGAGTCATTAAAAATGTTTTTGTTACATTTATACGTTCATGGCGTATATTCATCATTTATGTATCAAATTAAAGCTAATTTTTTTCTGTGCATGATAAAATACCTCTACCTATGTAAAAGTGGCCCCAAATGAAAGAAAAGAGGGAAAGAATATAATATTATATGTCATTTGTCAGGCAATAACAACGGTTACCTTGGCAAAGATAGATTAAAGTGAAAGAGAGTTAGCGCGTCAGTTATCTGTTTGTTATGAACTGAAATGAATTATTATTATGAACTTCATGAATCATGATGAATCAGTCCAACATTTTGTTTGGAAATAAAAATGTATTGATGCTATTACTGATTGATTAATTAGCTTCAGTTCTTCATCATTAAAATTCTGTCATCTTATGTGTATTTATTAATGTTTAGTATAACTAACACGCACAACCATATGTGATGCAGGGAAGAAAACAGGTATCAAAAGTATTTTTCTTGATCTTATTGCCTGCATCACTTAAGGTTGTGAAACCTGCAATTATACAAAAATCATAGGGATAATGTTGCTAAATGTCAGAAATCCATGAAGAGGAGCACACTAGTTAACTTAAGGACCAATTCAGGAGTATCGAAATCAGGCGAAAGACAAAACTAAAATACACCTTATGATGTATCAACCAACATAAACAGAGATGGAGAAATATGAAAAATGGAGTAAACAGGTGAGAGCTCGGTCTGTACCCAAGGGATGACTTTAGGAGCAGAGGTTGCATAGTGAGAAAATGGGAGAACGAATTGCAAATGATCTTAGGTCTCCTTTGGTTATGAGTGGCAGCAGATCGAAAGCAGTGGAGGAGACAAAGAGACATTCATTGTAAATATAGTTAAGAAATGTTTAAGTCATAAAATGTAAGAGTTCGGAAATAAAGGCTTTATTATAATTATAACTTACACTCAGTGAAGCAGTCTTGACCATCCATGTAATCTTCCTCATCTACTTCATCAGCGGGATCCGGGTGTAAAGCTTGGCCTTGACTCATTGCAGAATACATTGGGTTAAGATCTGATTCATTTTGGGGGATGAACCTATGTACACAGATGAACAGATTGTGTAAAAAAAGGAAATAATTTATAGAGACATACATCAATTAGTGCAAAATGTGAGTCTGATTCAAGCACAGTTTGTACGATCAAATAAGTCAAAAATCAACATTAAAATAAAATATTTACCAATCTACAAAATTCCTTTTATTGATAACAGACAGACAGACACATGACTGACGTAAGGATTTAATTTTGCCTCTTGGCTAAGGTCAACTCAAAACATGAATTCTAACTTTATTATTTGTATGTTATTAGAATAAAAATTTAATGAATCAAAAACCATGATCAAACAAAACACATGCACTTTTTATTATATAATATTTATACATATTGTGACAGGTTATGGTTATTCCATGAACGAATTAGAGACTGGACCTGACATAAAATACAAATGTATGAAAACTAGTTCAACCAAGTGACGCATAACGCACACAAAGATTTTATTACATTATTATAAACACTGATACACAATACAATATTTCTAGTGCTTGAACGTAATCGATAAAATACATATATCGATGAACCAATGAATGACATTTTAGACATTGGTTAGCATAGTCATCATATTTTACATCTTTTAATTTAAAATATCTGTATTTATTATAATAAATTAAAATAAATGAATTAAAGAGGCAATAATAATGTGTCAAATAATAATTATTTTTTAATTTGATTTATATAATACGATGGCATTGATGGCAACATTCTGTTGGCCTATAATAATGTTAATGAACAAATGAATATCGGGTATATATTCCATTAATATATAATAAATATTATTTTGTAAAGATTAAAAAAAATATTAAGCTAATTTAATTAAATAAAGTGATTTTGTTGATTCTGTTATTGAACTATTTTAATTGGCAATTGATTGTCTCGGGTAGTTATAAAAATGTGACACTGTCCTACTATTGCTCAGTTCTTAATAAACATTTGTGAAATTAGCAAAAAGAAAAAGAGATTGCAAATTAAAGCGAGTGTTGGATCGTGAAAGTAAAATAATTAGTGCAAGTGGTAAAGTGTTTTATTACAAATCGCCAACCCAGAAGTTTAGTGCTAAAACATTATTGTTTGATTTTGTGTGATTCTTTATTATTATTACAATGGAATAATATTCCAAAGTATATAAATGTGGAATAAAATAAAATAAAAAATTAAGTACACATACTAATTATAATTTTTGCATTTATATTTTTATTTGATTTAGAAAATATTTTTATAAATTTATTGTCATCAGATTGTAGGATACTGTGGTAAAAGTATTTTATGTTATTGTACTGTACAAATAACACAATTCGTTTAGTAATTTCGTCAAATATCGATATATTTTTCGACATTGTCAAGCACTAGTCGATGTCAAAGGTTATTCGCATTTAGCAAAGTGATAAGAATTACGAATGATTGATGTTAGTCACTATAAGGCATTTTTTTTACATATTTCTGATCATAAGTCATATAATACTTAAGTGAAGCCATATTGCTACCTCAACATAATATGAAGTTAATATACATACCTGAGCTGTGTGATGGGGTGATCATCAGCATCAAAATCATCATCGTCATCATCAATCTGTCCCTGTGGTTGGTTTAACTCTGGTAACCTAATAAATATATACATTACAAATGAACATTGAAATCACAAATTAAATGTTAATACATTTTTAAAGATGTAAATCTATTCTTCTAAGATTATTTTAATATTATGAACTTTAAGTAATTAATTATTTACAAAAAAATTCTAAAAATACATTTCTAAAAATGTTGATAGGATTCGTAAAGATATAGTATTCTTTCTTACCTTAGTTCATAGTTCAGAACCATATACAAAGCTGGCGAAGGTTCTCTCTGTATAGCGTGAAGCGAAATACTATGATACAAAAGCGATATTGTAGGTGATGAACCTCCAGATGCACTTACACCTCCGCCCCAAATTACATTACTGCAAAATAATAATAAAAGTCAATAATAGCTTTAAAATAAAATAAAAATATATATATAACAATCGGAGGTAATACTTACTTTTCTGTGATATAAAGTGTGGCTGTACCCAATTCCTGGTCATTTATTAGTAATTTTGTTGAGGGTGTTTGAAATAACACACCTTCCGCCGGTACCGAAAATGATGAAGAAACAACCACCATCTTAATTATCTAACGTAAAAATTTATTGTAAAAAAGCAATTTTAATAGACGTAGCTAATTGAACGGTGTTATTATTTAAGCTAATAGTACTCAGTAGCACTAGCAGAACAAACAAAATAAAATTCACGAAAACACGTTTAGTGCGGCCTGCGAAAGAAAATTGACATCACAGATAAACAAGAAAATTGATATATAATAAAATGATATTAAATGGAGCTTGGTTTATTCTAGCGCAAGATGTCGTAATCACTATGATCCTCAGCATGTTGTAAATTTCTAGCGTGGATGAATTTTTTTTTCCATTTTATTTAAAATTTAATTAAAATAACAAATTTTGCAGTGCCAGGATGTAAAAAACAATCTATGAATATTGATATCATTTGTTCCTAAAAGATATAAACTGAAGAAATTGTGAGCTAAAGCAATAAGACGACCAAAATTGGTAAAATCACAATCTTTACATTTAAGGCTATGTGGAAATCATTTTAAAGAAAATGATTCTAAAACTACTAACTAATACTGCTGTTTTTTTTCAGTTTTATATATCCTTTGTTACATATTAATTACAGAGTTTAATACAAACTTTATTTCCCATTTTACCCTCTTTTGAGATTGAATTTCGAATAAAAAAATTTTAACAAAAAAATAAAAACCGACTTCAAATAAAAGCACTAAAAAGTAAAAAATAACTGATTGGTAGTTTTCATTTACTATACATACCTAATCAAATATTTTCGAAGTCGGTGTGCTTTGGCTAAGGAATTAAAGCCTACCTATTAAATACATACCTAATCAAATATTTCGAAATCGGTGCCAGCCCATACAAAACAAAGCACACCGACTTCGAAAATATTTGATTAGGTATGTATAGTAAATGAAAACTACCAATCAGCTTTTTTTTACTTTTTAGTGCTTTTATTTGAAGTCGGTTTTTATTTTTTTGTTAAAAAATTTTTATTTTTCCCTTTTTAGTGTAGACAGTAGTAGCAAAGTAAGAATTCTAACGTATTAGGCTTGTCAAATCAAACAAAATAAGCCCAAACTCAAAGTATCTACTATTAGCCGTTGAAGAGTTCCATTTATCCACCTTCTGGCCTTACCATCAGATCAGGTCAACAATACCGAACCACTGTACTATCTAAGGAAATAGAAATACTTGCAAACTTTCAAGTCAATATGACAATTAGAAGTAGGTTAAATTCATCATTTGTTGTTTTTCCACCCTTAGGGGTGGTATTTTTTTTTGAAATTTAAATGGGACCAATCTGGAAGTATACCCTTTCAAACAAAACAAAAATTGTCCAAATCGGTTAATAAATGACGGAGTTCTGAGGTAACAAACATAAAAAAAAAAAACAAAAAAAAAATACAGTCGAATTGAGAACCTCCTCCTTTTTGAAGTCGGTTGAAAATGCTAAAAGACATATTTATTTAATTGTATTGAAAAGCATTAATACCTTAGAGTATACATACTCTAAGATTAATACCAAGTTTCAAGTAATTCTGATCATAAATAATTCTTTGCCCATATAAACTTTATGACCCACTTTTACCCCTTTAAGGAATAAATTTCAAAAAAAATCTAATAAATATATTTCTTATTTTTCATCCTAAAGCTAAACACCGCTTTTTGTGTATTTCACATTAAGAATGACAGAATTTCATACAGTCTTTAATCCCCTATTTTACTCACTTAGGGGATGGCTTTAAAAAAATCCTTTCTTGCCGGGTGCCTACATCATGTATGGAATACATCCTCCAAATTTTACGTAGGTACGGCCAGCGATTTAGGTTGTGGGTTAATCCATCATTTAGTCAGGACCACCACAGGATGCACTTATCCTTCTCAATTCTTCCTTGAGCTGGTCTAACTTCCAGGTACAATACATTGAACAGGTAAGGTGCAAACACAATAGAAGCAAAAAACCAAGTACAAAAGAGATATTATAATAAATTGCTTAACGTCAGCCTGAATGTAAATAGATTACACGTGAAGCGCCCTCATTTTCAGAAATCTTCCCCATTATGTACCAGTAAATAATTATGGAAAGGTTCGATTAAGTCTCTTTTTTTAAGAATTTTGTTACATCAGGAACAGCACATTTATTGTGTTAAAAATGCCAATATTTTTTAAATATTTATTATTATGTCGACTCAGTTTCAACTTTCAAATGATTTGAATGTGAGCAACACCGAGTGAGTAGAAAAGTCGATTCCCAAATGCCAAGAGGCAAGGCAAGAACAGTCAAATTGTCAAATAGCATGGCAGTTTCGTTTGATATAAAAAATGACAATAACTTTCATGAGGAGTGGTAAAAGAAATCTATGAAATACTGAACAGAGAATTTAGGCTCATTTTTAATTATTTAAAATGTTAATCTAATTCATTGAGTTATTTCCCAATTGTTGTAATAAATTGAAAAACATGACTACTGTGTCGGATAAAGTTATGTGTTCTACAAGTTTAGAAGTTCCCGAAGAAAATGAAGAAGACGTAAGTATTTATATTGTAATTTTTATATATTATTTTTTCCTTTTATCTGTCCTTATAATTTTTACAATATTTTATTTTCTACTAGTTTATTCTGTCATGATATATTTAATATTTTCTGTTATAAATAATTCTGCATATTCTGCTACTCGTTTAGTTATAGTACTAATTACTAAAAGTATATTCATTTTATTTCAAATTTTAGCCTTTTAGTGGATTGGAAATATACAATGAAGAAAAATTTTACAATTTAAATATTAATGTGTTTGCTGATCCTCTGGAATCAATAAACGAAGGTAAGACTATAAAAACTAAGTAAAATAATTAATATATTTGATTTTTTTTAAATAATGATTTCATTACAGATATTGACTATCTAGAGAATGAATTTAAGTTTTTTGATGATGATATAACTGAAGAAATAACTTCAGAAAATACAAATAAATATCATATTCCATTGGAAGATACAGCTCGACCAGTTTGTCTTGAGGTAAGTTAGTGTTTTATTAGTATTGAGACATTAAACTAAAATAAAAACATGGAATTTCTCACTTAACATTTCATTTACATGTCTTTTCAGACAAATTGTAATAAACAGTTTGCGTCAATGGCTCTTTTAAAAGATCATATACGTAAAGTTCACTGTGCTGAACAAAAATATATATGTGAAGTTTGTGGAAAAGGTTTTACTGCAGAATATTTGCTGATGCGACACAAGATGGTGCATGATATGAAAGTAATTGAATGTCCTGTGTGCTCTAAAAAATTAAGTGGAAGAACAAAGTAAGTTTTGGTTGTTTTAAGACTCAGATGGTGTATCTATCTGTCCATTTGTTAAATCTTTCTGAATCTCTGAAATGAAAAGACGGGCTCCTAACAGACGGGCTCCTAACATTGTAGTAGAGATTGTTAAAGGAATAAATATAGTTTTTATAATTTGATTTTTTTTTATTTGAATCCATAAGAAAAAGCAATTGTGTATGTATATGCATCTTGTTCATTTCTACCTCGCATGCAAATTGTAGAATGATCTTACTCCTGAGGTTTTCCCAGAGAGCTTTAAAATGGGGCTGTTCAAGAATTGTGTCATCAGCCCCTTAAAGGCCAGCAATGCATTCGAAACTCCTCTTATGTTGCAGATGTCTATGAGCGATGATAGCCACTTACCATCAGCTGAATCATTTGCTTGTTTGCCCCTATACTAACTATAAAAATGTGGCAACACTGTTATGTCCAAAATTACTAATAACCTCAGTTTAACTGCCAAAAAAATTATTAATATTAATAGAATTATAATTATTATAAGTATTTTTTTGTTCTCAGTATGTCAGTCCACCTGCGAACACACACTGACTCTCGTCCGCACAAGTGTGACACTTGCGGCAAAACTTTTGTGAGAAAGTGTTCACTCAATTTACACATTAAGTTTGTTCATAATAAGGAACTAAAATGTGGAAAATGCGGAGAAAGGTATTATTAATTAATTAATAATATTAATAAATATGCTACAATAGTACATATAACTAGCAACACACCCTCATTTTGCTTTGGGTTATTCCCTAGACAAAAACAAATCTATCCCAAGGGAACCATACATTTTTCTGGGATTAAAATTAACCCATGTGCTATTCCAGACTATAATCTATTTCTGTACCAAACTTCATCGAGATCCGTTTAGCCGTTCTGGCGTGAAAGAGTAACACACGTCCATCCATCCTCACAAAATTTCACATTTATAATATAACTATGGATTTCCTTGAAGCATATTTTTTATATAATAAAAAATCTGGAAACTTTAATTATATTTTGAGGATTTTATACTATGTTAAAAATATAAAATATAAATGCGAAAGTTTGTATGTACATATGTTATGGGCTATGGCTAAATACATTTGAGTAAATTCTAAAATAGAGATTGCTTATTTACTTAATAACTTACTTGAAACGCGAGCAAATCTGCGAGCGAAAATTTGTCTTACTGGATTGTATGTTTTTATCGTAGATTCGAAAAACGAAATCTACTCGCCCGCCACATCTCTACTGCGCATAAAGCCTGATATAAAGTCACTACAGACTAGCTCTGGACTCAAGGTAATACTATGATTATTGACACGGCTTTTCCTTTAAATCTCGGACGGATTTAAAATGTGGGCAAATTCATATTTTGAACACCGCTGTCTTGCTCCTGTTTGCCTCTACTAAATTTGGTCCAAATATTTTACGATTCCATTAGGCAAAAACGGCCCTTACCTAATTTTTTTATAATTCCACACAAATTAAATATTTTCAACAAATTTTGTGACTATAGAAATCCTAATTAGAATTACATATTTTAACGTACTCCGGTGCTATTTCTCTTTTCCTTCCAAATTAATGAAAAAAATCGTGGTTAGATACCGATTACCGTCTGTAATAATTATGTGTATAATAACGTTTGAGACTTCATAAATCTTTGTCTTTCCCAAGACCAAACCAGATCGCGAAAAAAAAACCGTAAGAATAATTTAATTTTAAATGTCAAATATTCGCGTAAATACTAAAGAAACCCGTCATGGGATTTTACTGGCCGTCATTCAAATATACTTTATTCAAACAAACACCTTTGAATCACCTTTGAACAGTATTAAAGAAATATTATTTGGTTCAATTTCGAATTGTTCTGTAGAAGTAGTTAACCGACTTCCCAAAAGGAAGAGGTTCTCAATTCGCCAGATTATTATTTTTTTCACCGACTTAGAACATATATGATTAGGTATCTATTCTAAATGAAAACCCCCGTTTAATTATTTTTTAAATTTTAATGCCTGGAAGTCGGTTTTTATTTATTTTAAATTTTTTTGATAAATTTCATCAAAACCTTGTGAAGCTTTTCGCTTATACATTTTAATACGACAGGCTACACATACTACACTATTTAGAAAAGTAGAATAGAAAAATAGGTTTCTCTTATACATTCTGACACAATGTTATATTATTATCTTCTGCTGTTGTTAAGATTTTCTTTTTACCTTTCACTTTCAACACAAGATATTTGGTATTTTTTTCATTCTGCATTTTTATTAACTAAGACTAATTACTAAATTCATCTATACATATAATAAAATTGTAACTAAGTCTAATCTGTACATTAAATATTTTTTGGAATATCTAATTGAAATAGACATTATTATCGATACAGAGTCCGAATCTATAGTTTTTCGAATTTTTGTCTGTCTGTCTGTTACCGCATCACGAGAAAACCACTGGACAGATTTTGATGAAATTTTTTATGATGATAGCTGGTTATCCGGATACTTTTTACCGCGGGGAAAATATCTTATTTCTGAGAAAAAATACAAAAACTGCATTGTAAGAGTATACTAATATGTAAAACCTAAGAATTTGGTTTTTGGTCATCTGAACGCGGGCGGAGCTGCGGGCAAGGCTAGTACGAAATATTACTACGTATATGCAATGTCACTGTATTACATTACCGTGTCTTCGTCTTTAAATATTTGCTATAAATAAATAATTATTTAATTATTTAAAATTATATTTGTTCAAAATAGTAGTATGAATATTTATATGAAACGTACCCAAACAAAACCAAAATTAAAAGATTTTTTAGACGTATCCAAAATGTTTTTTTAATTTATATGTCACTTGAATAGAAATATACCTGAATGCTTAAAAAAACGATTTCCAGGCACTAAAATGTAAAAAATAACTAAACGGGGGTTTTCATTTAGAATAGATACCTAATGAGATATTTTTGAAGTATCAGGCTTGGAAATCAGTTCTGCTGAGAAGAGCGCAAGGAAACTTAACATTGGGCAGATGCCTGTAAAATGTGTTCTACAAACCAGCAGAAACCCCATCATTGCGATGTTAAGATGTTGTAGGGTCGCTGTTTTCACGTACTCAATTCCGGAAGGAATAGAGCAAAGTTGATAAATGTAAACTGTGCCGTATGAACATAGTCATAAGGTATAGTTTACGTTGTTTGACTTTTTAGTATTTAAATACTTTTTAGTATTCCTTCGATTTTCGCATATTCTATTCACGAAAAGGACTGTCCTCTTGTTCAATACTTTATGTTTATTTTATATTTGCACAACAAGGAACAAACTAAGTTCCCAATTTAACAATAATTTAAATTGAAAGGCATCGATGAAAACTTTATATGGCAATGAACTACCATATGTTCAAAAGTACGTCATTGATCAGAGGTATTTCTCAAGAATTATATCCGTACAGAAGCAAATATTTGATAATAATAGTAACAGATATTGATATCTATGCCATTTATCACAATTATTATGAATACAACATAGATATTAATATGTATGTATAATTTATCGTATTTATTTCTTAATAATATAATCAGTCAACAGTCATGTCTGTCTGTTCGCAAGATTTCTTAATAAAACGAGTTCAGGAATGTCAAGGTGGTGTCCCCCAAATGTGCGTTCACGTTGTAGTGAAGTCAAGAAACGTACTGGGAGGCAGCCCACCTTGGTGGGCGATGTGCTATGCGGGTTGCTCCTGGTACTTTTCTGATAGTAGAGTAGACCATGAGAGCAACAACTTGGTTGTGTGATTTGCTTCGGCAGACCTGCCGTCGGGGCGTCGCGATGAGAGCGTGAGCAATCCTACGACGCCCCATTAAAACAGAGAAGGTTTCGTTGGGCTTCAGTGGGTAGTAGTGGTTTTTCTTGCCGGTGAGTCCCACATAAACACCAGTATGTATGCAGGTGGTATTCGTAAATGCGTATTTCCCAACATTAAAAAAAGGCCAAGGTCGTGTCCTTTAAAATGTTTACACATTAATTATTAGTCCTTCCAGAGTTCCTTTCTAAAGGTCGATGGTTACCATCAGATCTTGATAGAAAAATGACCCCAGTATCAGATCATAACCTATCAAAATAAAATCAAAAAGTAGTAGCATAAACAGCAAATCACGCTACTATTTTTAACTTTGACATTTTTTTAGCGGACTCCATCTATATACTCGTACGTCTTTAGTCTTGAATTTATGACGTTATTAGCGGTTTTATCCGACTTTACTACTGGACGATACATACGTCTAGTGATAGAAACCAACATTTAGGTAAAATACCTGTATATTAATGACTAATTTGCTATTTCTTAAGGAAAATTAATAAACAATATGAAACAAACAAGTCCATTTAATGTGGAAAAATATAAATATGTCAGGACATGTGTTTTGAAACAATATCTTTCTCGTGAACTTTATGTTTTTAAGTAGTTTGGGAAACGTTTGGGATAAAAAGGGTATATATTAACAATCTAATTCCAGCATTGCAATAACAATATATTAACATCTCACTGGAACCTATTCTATACTAAAATGAAAATGTGGATAAACTTCTTCAAACCATTGACTATATACTTGCCAAGTTACATCAAAATTAGACGGTTTTAATTACAAAGTTCACACAAACTAGCCAAGTATCACTCTTTTATATTTATAATATTAGTAAGGATTCTTATAAGCGTGCATCTAATATCGTCGATATGGTTTCATTATTGGCCTATTTAAATTACCATTTATCGGTCGAAAAGTGAAGAGAAGTAAAAATAAAAAGCAATTTTATTTTTATAATACAATTTAAAACTTGAACACCCGATTTTATTTAAATTATCCCAAGAGTTACAATGTTTTTCCTTGTAAGTGTTGATATTAAATTGTCATGAGATTAAAAAGTCATTGTTTTTGGGGGTGATTAAAGTTTTTGTATATCTGTTGTTTCATTGCGCATCATAAGAAATTGAATGGACGAATTTCAATGACAGTTATTTTGTTGTACGAATAATGCTCTGAATAAAAAAAAAACATTTAAGTAAATCGAAAAGATCCAAAGATTTATTTAAGATACGGCATGAGCTTTCTGCGCACATTAGTAGTTCTAAACGGAGGGTTATCTATATAAAATTTAGATGTAGATGTGTTCCAAAATGGCTAGACTAATGTTGGCAATGTTTAAATAGAACTAATTAAATAGGCTAATTTTGATGATTTTTATTTCCGTACTTCCGTCATGCGAATGGTTTAACCCGGTAGGTGGCGTTGTAGTCGAGATAGATTTTTTTAAGGATAATAAACAAAACTGAAAGAAAAATGTCTGTCGGGCAATGTAGGTAATTAAATAAATAGATGTACACTGTAACTATCAAAGTCAAATCATAAAATCAACTCTCAAAGTCAAATCTGAGTGTTAGAGTTAACACGTCACGTGACGATGTCGATGACAACTTGAATTTACTCCCGATCCAAACCTGCCTATAGAAGTTTTGACTTGAAAAAAGAAACACTTTTTTTTAAACGAAGATATTTAATATCGACTTCCTCCAATATTACACTGAAGCATATTTTAACGTATTGATTTTATAGTTGCACGCGATATTATGTTTTAATTCAATTATTATAATTTTCTTACTTTATGCGAACGTTGTAATAACTTTCTGAGTTTATGAGAAAGATATATGCATTTTTTATACTTATTGCAAAAACTACAGCAATGTTTATTTATTTTTATTGTTAATTTGTACATTAGAAATCAAAGAGCAATATAACTTAAAAATAGTTTAACTTAGGAATATAATTGTGTATCAACTTGTAGAAAACTATAATTTTTTTAGCCTGTAATATTTGCCTCAAACAAACATCGAACTCGTGAACAGTACAGTATAGGTATATGATTAGCGGTATTTTGATATAATATATAATAAGCGGTATGTAATATATTTAATGTATTTGCAAAATAAAAACTAAGTAGTCCAAAAACGTTAGTGAAAATGGTCTGCGGCAGTGTCGCATGACTTAGCCTTCAACGCGCAATGAACTCATGAGTATATGCTAACTAAATTATTGAACAAAAACATTAAAACAAAAGAAATTATTCTGAAAATACCTGCTCTTACTACAAATTTTATAACTTTCAACACGAGTTATAACTGTTCATTTTAACGGAAGGTAAACTTAGAAACAATGTGGATTTTGGACAAGAAAATTAAAAATATATACATATTAATAACAGAACCCGCGGCTTCGCTCGCGCTAAAACTAAAAAAAGTAAAACTCAAAAAAGGTAGGTTCCATATAAACTTTCATCCCATATATTACCAACTTAAGGGATGAATTTCAAAAAACGCATATTAAATGCATACCTAATTATTTAATTAATTCTAATCATAAAGAATTTTTGGTTTGTATTATAATTTATAACGTGTTTTTCCGTGGGAATGAGATAATCTACCGCGGTAAAAAGTAGCCTATATCACTCAAAAACAAACATAAAATCACGCCAATCTGTCACTCCCTCTCGACGTAAAAGAAGGACAAACAAACACACTTTCACATTTATAATATTAATGTGGATACAAGAGTGAATGGTAGTTCATTTCAAATAGAATGGTACGCGTGGCATGTGTGACCGTTCTAGGTACTAGGTAGGTAGGTACAGGTATAGTAGGTATGTGGTTATGGCCAAGACGAATCGATTCTGCGCTCATGAACGAGACACTATGAAGTTATAATAAATCATTATACATTATAGTTTATTATATTATAGTGTAATATTATAGTATAGGTGCTTTGTACAATATTTTTATACTGACTATACTTTTAGAAATCGTACCAATGGAATGTTTATAACAATCAATATCTAGCACCCCACACTTTTTTCACAATAACATTAATTTCTCTGTTAATCACTTTATTCTTATACTAAAATGTTTTTTTTTTACATTTTAGTTCAGTTCATTTTTGAAACTATAATTTATTTTCCATTTTTTTAGTTTGAAATGCTATAAAAACGTATTATTTTTAGTTTTTTAAATTATATTTTTTTTACATAAATTATTGTATTGTCATCGGTACTTGTTAAAAGTGCAAAATTACAGTTCTATCTGAAGATTTGAAGTGGATAAAAATCGCTTTCCAAGATTTCATTACAAACACACAAATGTAACTAATAAAAGTAATAAAAGCGTGTTAAAAAATTAATCTATTAAACATTTAGGAATGAGTGTCGCATTGTAAATTTCGTAGAAGTTATGTAGTTATTCAGACAACTGTTAATAGATTTAAGATTCATTTCCAATTTCTTATGAATTGACTATCGATTTTTTAATTAATAAATGATTGTCTGTGACGTATCTTACCTATAAGTAAACAATATTAAAATCAAACTGAACTGTATATTATGCGTCCAATGATTATAAGATAATTGTAAAATAAAGAGACATATTAAATAAAAAAAAGAATGCTTTGCTTTGAATTAGGTAAAAAAGATAGATATATAAATAAATAACAACCTTATTAATATATTATATAATAAATTGTGTGAATACTTTATCTGTTATGTCTGACCGGAAGTTTCTTATTCATGGTGTATGTTTAATTTACATGTACAATTTATTGTGCAAAAACCATAAAAATTATAAATTATTCCAAGAATAAAATTCTATACGATCGTATTGTCTAAAAAGAGAAATAACTGGAAAAATATATTTAAATACTAGCGACTTACCATCGCTTCACTCGGGTACATCCCCACATACGTTTTAATTTTTATGAGCGGAACCCTAATTCTTTTTCTAAAATAAAAGTAGCCTAAGTTACTCCTTATAACATTAGCTACCCACCAGTGAAAGTCCCGTCAAAGTCAGTCCAGCCATTTCGAAGATTAGCCGGTACAAACAGCCAGAAAATAATAATAAAAAAGATGTGTTTTTCTTGTACCGTATAGAGTTTCATTATGCATTTAATAAAAAACTGTCATTTATGTCATTACAAACAGACACTTTAATATTATTTATCAATATAGATAATAGATATATGAAGTCTTGAATGCGTGCTATAATACCTATCTATGTATTTTACTTTATTATATCTAATAGAGGAAACATGTCAACGCTTGGAAAACTAGGCCACCAATTAGATATGGCCGCCGCTGAAGATCGAAAAAGTATTACATTACATTAACTATGTATGCTATACTATGGTAGTATATGATTAGTAAGAAAGTGCGAAGCCAGAAACGATCGTTTAAAATGCATAAGCCAACAAATCGAATGAAATCGGTCAAGTGTAGAGGAGACTCGTGCACCGATGGTTCCATCACCACTCATTATATTAGTATTATGTATTAACCATTATAAAAGCTGGTTAGATCTTAATGGGGTTTCTTTGTTGCACAGATAATCAATAATACTATTTAAATACAGACGAAATCGCATGCAGTTGCTGGAAGTGTCACATTGAAGTGCCCGAGGCGATTAAGGAGTATGGCCTTTAATAATACATATTGCGAAAATATTAGAGATGACATTTTGGCTTCCTTTTCTTAAAGTTTGACAAATTAACGGAATCATGAAAATTGATTATTGATTTCTCGTATAGATTTTTTATAATTTAGAATAGATATATGACTTCTTCTATTATGGAGGCCAGTTCATGTGGAAGTTCTGAGCTGCAGCCTTAGGTGTCTTCCGTTGATAGCTAGTGTTAAAGACAAAGTTGTCTTAATCTAATTATATATCTTTTTTTTTCTTTAACGTTAGGAAATTCATGTATGCTAACCTCCTGCATACATGCAGGTAGCAGTGTGGGACTCACCGGCTAGCTAGGCATAAATCCAGTACTACCCACTAGGCTGACCTGCCAAGGCAGACAGAGAATTACCAAGACCAATCTGTATGGTACACCGCCCACCGAAATGTGCCACCTTCTAAATGTGCTTCTAGGCTTTGGGCACGGCTGGATTGCCGGACTCTAATGAGCCCCTTCACCATGAAAAGATGAACATATCGGTGGTTATGTATATAATATGAATAACATGAATAGTGTATGAAAATAAGACATAAACAAGATAAATAATTCTAATCAGACGTAAATTTTATATATATAAATGTACACTTTGAAAATATAAAAGAAATGTGCTATCATTTTCCTAGAAGAACGGTTTAGATGGTATACCATACAATTATCCTTTACGCGGGAACTGCACTGAGAAAAATGAACGCAATATTATAACCACTTACTAAAAATAATTCTAGCACAACGATCGTGTGTCGCTTCATCGATCAATAATTTGAAGTGAAAACTCTTAATAAATGGCTTAATTCTTATAATTGGAATTGGACAAATTTTGAATTTCTATTGGATCTGTTCTTTGAATTTTCGGTTTTATAAAGTTTAGTTTGTGTTGTCACTTTTTTAAATATGATTTATTAAACAGAGGTAGTGGGTTCGATTCTCAGCGGGATAAATATTTATGATTTTTACCGTTTCATCTAACAAACGATACAATACTGACAGCAGAAATTAAAATAAATAATTTCTACATACCTTCCCTGTCTAGCCCTAGCTTACTCGAAACATAGTATCACGTACAGCTATAAAATTTTCCAGATGATTCCTCTGACTGCGAAACTCTTTATAGAGGTACACCGGTTCCTTATAACCACCTCCTAAATTAACGCTTTAATCTTGGTGGTATTTTTACTTTTTTCTCATATACATTATACATAATATGTATACACTAACAAAAAGAACAAAAGTAACAGAAAGATTGTATGTGCGTGTGTGTATTTTTTTGTGTGTCTTGACATCTGTGTGCATTTTACGCAAAAAGTAATGAACTGATTTTAACGTTTTATGTTGTGTTAACTTATAATGTCGGCTCAGGTCAGATTGTAACTGCTTCGGATGTCTAGCGGCTAGCATGTACGGGCGCTAATCCGTAGGTCCCGGGTCCTGGATCAGGCCAAGTTTAGTTATTAAGTATTTTGTTACAGAAGTTCTTAGTAACATCTCAGAGTTAGAAAGTTAGCGGTGTTTCACCCCATGCCTCGGAGAGCACATAAAGCAGTCGGTCCTGAGCCTTAACTCTTACTGGTCGTGTCGAGTAGTTCTCCTACCGGAGTATGATGATGAGACTGAGTAATGACAGTAATATAGAATGCACGCTTCGTACATACAATGCTACTGCTAATAACCTGTATGTAGGTTAAATAACATAATTAAAATTTAAACGTTCAATATTATAAGCACTTACTAAAAATAAAATAAAATTTGGCTATATAACGCATTTGACATTTCCATTGTAAAGAAGAAGACAAAGAATCGGTGCGTTTCGTATTAGCACCTAAGAATAAAATCGTTATATATATGTATGCACGAATGAAGAAGCACCTAATATTGTAGTTTATGAGAATGATTCACGGACGGAACATTGGCATGCGTTTTTTGACCGACTTCAAAAGGAGGAGGTATTCAATTTGGCTATTTGTGTGGGTGCGGGCGAGCGCGTGCGCTGCGTGCGTGCATGTGACAATATCTTCGCAAATCGTGATTCAATTTCATAATTGCTTTTTTTTAAATAGCAAGGATGGTCCCATATAAATTAAATAAAATACAACAACAAAGGGTCGAGTAATACTTTCTTAGATTTACCTTACGCGAATATTTGACATTTTAAATAAAACTACCTTTACGTATTTTTTCGCGGATTTAACAATTTTTAATCCGATTATCTTTTGGCTTTATTATAATTCATTCGCTATGTATGTTGTATACTTTGGATTTTGACTGCCTCGGTGGTGTAGTGGCATGGCATGTACGGCTGCACACCCGGAGGTCCTGGGTTCGAGTCCCGGGTCGGGCCAAGTTTAGTATTGAGTCTTCCTGTATAGTAAGTCTCAGTAGCAGCCCGGAGTTGGGAAGTTGGCGGTGTTTCACGCCCGTGCCTCGGAGAGCACGTAAAGCCGTCGGTCCTGCGCCTTAACTCTCACCGGTCGTGTCGAGTGGTCGTCCCACCGGAGTATGGGAGTGATAGGAATAGAGAGTGCACTTGTGTCTGCGCGTACACTTGAGCACTATAATATCTCCTGCGCAGTTGGCTAATTTCATTGAGATTGGCCGCCGTGGCCGGAATTGGCTAGGAGAATATCATCACTTTGGATTATTTATTACATGATTTCGACACGTAATGAATGTAATATTATTGGAAGTGCAAAATATTTACATATGTTAATAGGGCTTCCAAACAAATATACAACATTTTATAGGTGTATTTATGTATGTTTGTATGTCCACACATTTCTCCGAAACTAGTAATCGAATCGTGATCATTATTATTAATTTGTTATTTCCTTACATTTATTTCAACTTAGAGAACAGTAAAGATTTCATCAAAATCGGTTCAGTAGTTTGATGTGGACAAAAACGTTTAATTTTCGTGTACTATTTCAGTAATTAATACTTATTACAAAAAAGTTATTTCAGTTTTTACTTACATTTAACTAAAAATTACGAAATAAAAAGAAGTAATTTAAAAAAAAACGACTTCAAAAAAAACTACTAAAAAATAATTGAACGGGGGTTTTCATTTATTATAGATACCTAATTAGATATTTTCGAAGTCGGTGCCAGCTGACAATGCTTTAAGATATGAATATCTAATCTATACATATAATAAAATTTTAACTAAGCCGAATCTGTACATTAAATATTTTTTGGAAAATCTTATTGAAATAAACATTATTATCGATATAGAAGCCGAATCTATAATTTTTAGATTTTTTTTCTGTCTATCTGTCTATCTGTCTGTCTGTCTGTCTGTCTGTCTGTTACCGCATCACAGAAAAACCACTGGAGGCATTTTGATGAAATTTGGTATGGTGATAGCTGGCTATCAGGGTCAACATACTTTTTACCGCGGGAAAATGTCTCATTTCTGAGAAAAAATACAAAAACTGCAATGTAAGAGTATACTAATATGTAAAACCTAAGAATTTGGTTTTTGGTCACCTGAACGCAAGCGGAGCCGCGGGCAATGCTAGTAGGTAAATAATATTGACAAGTTATGGACTCTAATTATAGTTAAAATATTATACGAGTACATCAATTTGTGATGTATTTATACGTATCGAAATAGATTTGCTTTGCTTTGCATCGGTTATTACTTATTTTTTATTTTTTAGTATATTTTTTTTAAGTTGATTTAATTTTTTTATTTAAGTTTATCCTAAAATAATATTATAGTTATAATAATTACTATTTAAATATAATTTTAATTAAATTAGAACTTTTTCTATTTTAAACTGCAAAGTATTTAATTCAATTATATAAAAAACTTTTACTTGGCATTTATAGTCTGATTTTTAATTCCACGGAAATATGACAGCTATCATTATTGCTTTGACAATTCAGATATCATAAACCTTTTCTGCTTTGTATTTTTTTAATATAAAATTACAAAAAATATAAAACAGAATTAGATCAAGTAAACTATATGTATGACATTGTAAATAGTCTTTATTTCGTGCAATCAATGCACGCTAACTATAATGTAAATTTTTAATGGTTAAATGAATAAAACAGAGTAAAACAAAATATTTTACAAACAAAGGGGTTTTCCTAAAAAAGGCTTGCAGCCTATGGATTATTGGACAGGGATTCCTGTAATAGAAAAATAATTTCCTTAATAATTATTGTAACTTCATGATATGATAATAAAAAAAAATTACCATTTTAGAGTTAATATTTTCTTAGATTTACGCGAATGTTTGACATTATTAAAAATAAAACTATCTTTTCGGATTATATCGCGGATTTATTTTGATTTTTGGTTCCCTACGTTTAGAATGCTTTACAGCATCCATGGTCACGGGAGAGACAGGTGTTACATGTCTTGAAGGTATTTTAGAGTTATCAATAATTTTTTAAGTCTTAGTTTTTCTAATTGAAACCTTAACTTCAAGAAAGGATTACTTTTTTATTTTGCTAAAATGCTTTTTAAAATGGTTTTTAGTGACAATGTTTCAAAGTTGACAACAATTCTGAAATGTCAGAATTCCGTGGAATAAAAAATCAGACTATAGTTATATTTATCATAAAGTAAACAATAATAGCAAAGTGTGCTCTAGTTATTATACATTTGTATACATATTTCGTAAATACGGAGAGACTGATATATTCGTTTTTTTTTAACCGCCCTTACCATTAGTATTATACACGACGGCCTTTTAAAACCCACAGTATAGACATTAGACCCCGTTACCGTAGACCGTTAATATACATAGAAAAAAAACCATGACCTCAAATGAAAAAAAAAAACAATTGAAAGAAATAATCAATCTATGAAAGTTATTGCTAGCGAATGCCCACTATTACTATAAATAATTGATGCTATTCAATTTTATCACTATAATTTAAAAAGTCAATAAAAAAAATAACTTAAATTGTGCATTACAGAAATTATTACAAATATTTTTTTTATATTTATCATATTTTGACACTACATGCACCTGTTTTTTTTTAAATATTGACAGTTGTGCAAATTAAAATCAAAATAGGCTCAGTGGTTTATGAATATAAACAATTAAACAGGTTTTTAACGTAAGGTACCCTACCTTGTAACCGAAGCAACCCTTTCTAATGGAACTCGATTGAAACCTTACGATCTTTAGTCGATCCCGTCTTAACGAACGCATTATAACATAGACTGGACCTGCTTTAAGAAATTTCTTATTATCTACATTCTAGCATCTAAGTCAAAAGGCTATATTGCAAAGAAAGCAATCTAAAGGGAATCGATTTAATGACTATTTGGCGCAGTCACAACTGGTTTTGCGTCAGAGGTCACGAGTTCGACACTCGCCTGTGGCAAATATTTACGTTATTGATCTTTTGTAAACTTAATTAAAAAAAATGGTAGTAATAACTAATTACATTGTAATATTTACATTGTAGGTATTATATTATGTGTACGAACAGTATTTAAAAATAATATTTATAAACGTACCTATAATTGTTATGGACTTCTGAAGTGTTCCAAGTTATTTTCTACGTATTGCTCATTACTATAATGATTATTAGGCTAATTATTCGGGATCGCTAAAATAACTTTCCAAACAACGACTTAAACTGTTATAGTACTATAGATAAAGGAATATTCCAAGTATACGATCTTAAGATTCAATTTAAAACAAAGTTTGTATGAACAATGTCAAAATATGTTATCCGTGTAATTTAGATAATAATGTCTCTTATAGAAATACAGTTACGTGAGGCACAATGAACTGAGCACAACGTTTCATGCTTATTCATTTCAATATAATTAACTTTTTTTAAACATACCTTATACATATAAATTCATTATTCGAGTGCGCAAACTCGAATCTCACAGTCTAGATTTTCTAGAGCGCTAAAATTAAATGAAAGTTGACTTGTAATGCCACCTGATATGTTTATATTTATTTTGTTAAATTACCGTCCAAGTGTCGATCGCTCCGCTATCAGTTTAGATTACATCCATTGTGATTGTATTATTGCGTAAGACCAAAGTAATCACACCGAATAACTCCAAAACTACCGAGAAATGAACAGAAAAATTAATTTATAATATATTATAATATAGAGTTTCTAACGTCTGCGGCAGTTCCTGTCTTCCATCGGTTTTTATTCAAGTTTCGCGACGCAAATGCAATAAGTTCCCAGACAGACGTAATATTATAGCTCGCAGACTTTGTTCTAGCTTCAATTTTAATTACACGCGACAAGTAAAAATTTAATTTTACAATTTTAGCGTATTGTTGGGACAATATAGAATATATGTTTAATACAAAAGGGGAGTCTGACTGTAAATTGAATACATGCATGCATCTTATTTATTTATTAGCGCAAGCAAGGAAGATATCGCAACGAGCTAACACCTATACGTTTCCCCGCGACGGCCGCCATGTTGCCGCACCGCTCGACCCGCCGGCCGCCAGTTTCACGCGGGCAACCGGACGCGTACGGCGTACCGCGCTTGCGGCTAAAGTCTAAACACGCAATCGCAACGAAATTATTCAAAAATTCGTAAACTTTTTTCAAAAACAATAGAAACTATGGTCCGAAATAAGGACGGGGACGGCATAAAGAGTAGCTCGATCGTGTCCGAGGTTCAGAAGCGGCCGTGCCTGTACGATACCAACCACATGAACTACGGCGACCGCGCAGAGAAGATAAGGAGTTGGGAAGAGGTGTGCGAGAGTGTCGTGCCGGGGTGGCAGGCGCTCGGGCTGACGGAGAAGTTCGCGGCCGGTAGGTTACCTGGCCAGCTAGGGGAGGTCATGTCGCAGGCGAGCGCGTGCGGCGTTACCGCGCTCTATCAACCGGTCGGGTTGCAATTGTCGCGTTCGACTTGCGTGCTCTTTGTTCGGTCGGATGCTTTCGAAATGTACCCGGTTCGAAATAACGTTTGCGCCAACTTACGTACTTCAGTTTGTATTCAGTAAAATATATTTTGCGTTTTATCTAATATTTATTATATTTATCACCGCCATTTTATATTTAATTTACTTTGGCCACTCTATCCGGAAGACGGCGCACTCGTGCGGAAATTTATCTTTGACTGTTAAAGATGACCGCAATGTTTTAATTTTTTTTAATTAATAATTATTATAGAAATTATTTAATTGCGGACGTTTATGAATATCTAATTAAATTGGTTATTATACCATAGCAATGGCGTTGGTAGCCATTAATCTGACGATAACAACTCTACATTATAATATTATAACACACGCTCGCTATTGTGTGTATTTATCCTTGCCTTACAACAGGGCGTCATCTTGCAGTGCTAATGTAATTTGACTCTATATTTGATGCTTTTACTATCAAGTTATTCTACTTATTTATTTTCAAGTACACTATCTGCATTGACGTCAGCTATGTATGCAGATGATATTTAAGTTGCTAGGTACCTTACTTTATATAACAACTAAATTTGTTCTATTACTTTTTTTAAATTAATTATATTATTGTACACGACAGGCCTACGCATACACTATACAGCCTTCAATGGAAAATATTTTAGCTGTTAATAATTAATATGCAAAGTAACATAATATATTTTTTTTAATTCATATGATATTCAAGAATATTTTCGACAATAATTTAGCATTTTTGTTTATCAAAAATAACATTGTGTTATTTTTGTTTCAAATAATTATTAACGGAACAGATTAAAGAGATCTTTGTTCAAGGACAGAAAAAAAATTTAATCTATTTGCGGGCGAGGACCGCGTTCATTTAATACATTGGCTACGTATATTGTATTTAATGTATTGCAATAAGACAGTAATTAATTTATTATACCAAGGCAGATATTAAATTCTGTTTTAGTGTATTGCTATCGCACATTGCGCAACATCATCGTCATTTGTACTTAAAATTACGTAAGTTTGAAAATAAATTATTTCTTAACCATTTCATATTCTTACATGTATATTTCTAAATATTATTTCTACGACAAAATTAACTATAGCTAACTAAATAAAGAGATATCGCTGCGACATTTATTAAGTTATTGTCGCAAGGTATATTAAAAAGTAGTAATTAATTAATTATCTAAAACTATTTAGAGGTTTTCCCGAGAAAAACATTGCTTCATCACTACAAATACTTTTCATATCAATAATCTGCGCTCTGACAAAAACTCGACCAAGTGTAGAGCTACGTGTCGCGTCAACCGTCACACGGAGTAATATTATGCTCAAACAATTATTAGCAAATACATTGCTCGTTCAAACTCCTAAGTTTCAAGATGTTTAGACGAATTCAGCAGTGGATTTTATTAATAATGAAAATGCCGCCATTTGAATTATCGCCGAAGAATGCAGTGGCGGGTACGGTGCGGCGATCGTGACTCAATCGACGCGAGGGGCCGGCCCATACCGTCCGTACACTTTCATACACTTGCTAAACAATGGCTGTTCATTGCTGCGCCAAAACTTATTCCAAACAGCCATTTTAATACAAAACCATCGTTGAATGTTGTACATTCATTGTCGCACTAAATATTAATATTCGCGGACCCGTTCGTCTTGTTTATAACAAAGCTGTATGAGTGCCGTTGAAATTGATAATAATCGTTTAGTTTTTGTACTGGACTATATTATTAATTACTTATCGATAGAAAATCGTATTTAGGAACCTTTTATTTTCATGCAAGCTTTAAGTTCAATGTATGTTTCGTGAATCTCTCCTCTTTTATTTTTATGATCAATAAAATTGAAAACAATTTTATTAGATACAAGTTGTGGTGCGTCATTCTTATAGAAAATATTAATAAGTGCTGCAAGCAATATGTACGCTGTATGTTATATTATGTTCAACAAAATGGCCGCAAGTCGCTCACTTTGCTAATTCCGCGCGTATTATGACAAGTTATTTTTTTTAATATGAATATTTCGAATGCCACATACAATGCTGCCAGTAGTTAATGTAATTTAAATAATATAATAGAGGGCGTAGGTAACATATACGTGTACATGCATAACCAATAATTTTAATCGTTTTGCCCATAAACGTAATAGATTATAAATTAAGCAATAAAACCTCTTTAATTTTACTGATATTTCTAGCTGTTTGTGTTTTCCCTCATTGCACTAAAATTTTATAAATGCAATAAATAAATATTGATAAAGTATTAAATATTATATGTACTTAGGTACCTACCTAATTAAATAAATAATAATATTTATATAAAGACCTTCATATTTATGTTATTCACTGAATAACAAAAATATGCACATAATATTTTTCTTGTTTCTAGGATTTTTAGAAATATTATTTTTTTATGTCTCGACATCGTCTCGGATTTGGTTCAAGATTTTCTTTATCTTATCAAAATGTTGGCATAAAAATAATATTTTGGCACTCCTTATTAAATAATCGTTGTACTAGAATCCTACCAAAAATACTTTTTAGAAAAAAAAATACATTAAATTATTATTATCAAATAAGTACCTAAGTAAAATTTTTCATGAACTAGTTTATTGAAAAAACAGCTTACATAATAGTAATTGCTCGAAAATATGTAATATATACAACATGTATAATAATTAATTATATATCATATAAATGAAAAATATATTATGGTAAAGTGATAATTTTAAATTTGAAATATTATTTAATCATTGTACGGTCTGAGTCACCGCTCAGCTCGCGACGTGCGGCGGTGCGCATAGCCATAGTCACTTGCCACACAAGTATCAAACTAGAATGTTATCTTTCGACTCCTATAGACATTGTGTTCGTGCGTGAGCCACAATAAATATAATATTTTTTTAACACCAAATGGAAAAAAATATTTAATATGCGTATGTACTTAAAGTTCATACAATGTGCATATTTATGTATGTGCAATGCAATGCCATAAAAGGCCTCATTATCACCATCACGTAAGAATTCTGTTTAAATTGACACACGTTTTTTTTTTGTTTTTTTATTAATCCATACTTACTAATATTATAAATGTGAAAATTTGTGAGGATGGATGGATATTTATTAATTACTCTTACACGCCAGAACGGCTGAACGGATCTGGATGAAATTTGGCACAGAGATTGATTATAGTCTTGAATAGCACATAGCTTACTTTTTATCCTGGAAAAATGTACGGTTCCCGTGGGATAAACTTGTTTTTGTATTTTATACTTCATAATATGTTCCAATTTTTGAATAATAATAATATGTTTATACATATAAATATTTATTTCAACTATTAAATTTATTATTTACATACATACTGTTTACCATAGTTAAATAAGACGTACCTATGTTGGGTAGAAAGCCAAACGATCATTTGCGTCGTTCATTTTTGATTAATTATATTTATTGTTTAAAATTTTATTGTTTTGTAATTTTTTGAATTTTTTGAATTCTTTTTGTTAATTGTGGGTAGGCTGTCTGTAACAACTATATAATACCTTAGAGACATCTAACACCTCAGTCTCTCCCGTGACCATGATTGCTGTAAAGCATTCGAAACGTCGGGAAACAAAAATGCAAATAAATCCGCGACAAAATCCGAAAAGATAGTTTTATTTAAAATGTCAAATATTCGCGTAAATCTAAGAAAGTATTATTATTAAGTAATTAAATTAACGTAAAATTATTATGTTTAATAATTTATTAATAACAATATTTTTTTGTATTTTATTGAAATTAAACAATATTTCTTATACGAAGATGGACTGGACGTTTGACGTAGTCTGTTTAAGTTCTTAAGACAAAGCTCGGCGTTGAATATTGTCGTCCAAAACTCATTGTGTGAAGTACATACTGTATATTGGTACAATACATATTCATAACCATGCTAATATATATTATAAATTTGAAAATAACTCTCCTATTATCTTTTCACGCTTGAACAGCTGAACAGATTTCGATAAAACTTGCCAATGACATAGATTGTATTCTGAGATCGGACATTGGCTTCTTTGAACTCCGCTCCGCTCATTATGCGAGCGAAGCCGCTGCCACAATTTAGTACATATTATATACATACTTATTATGTATTTATTTTCTCTCACTTCAAAATCTACGAAGTACTCAATTCGACTGTATATTTTTTCTAATGGCATGTTACGCAATATTTAGCTTACAATTCTTAATTCTTTTTTAATGAGGTGTTTTTCTCTGAGAGGTGGTGGGTGGACTCGTTTACAAAAAAGCCAACCTTACAATAATATTATTTAAAGTAGTATAGATGTACCTTTTTTAGTAAAAAAATGTTCGTGTGTGTGCACTGTGTGTGTGTTCACACATGGTAGAAGGGAAAACTTAATATTATATATTTGTCAGACAATAACAACGGTTACCATGGTAGCATGGCAATATTATATTCTATTCTCATTCTCTCCCCTGCTTTCCTTTAAATATTTATGTGTTTGTCTCTTTTTAAGTGTCGCATTTTCCTTTCATCGAGTATCAAATCACAACGATTGTAAAGAAGTTTCACTTCAAAAGTAATATAATTATTATTTAACTAATAAATCAAAATACATATCGGTAATAAATAGTGGTATGTGGTGGTGGTATCTGTCTCTACGCCGGAGATAGCGGGTTCGAGTCCGCTAGGAGTACACATAAACAGTATTTTTTGTGGTATTCTTTGTATGTGTCACAGATGACTTAGACAAGGTTGGCCCATGAGGTGTGTGGGGTTACTTAGGTATTGATGGTGAATGGCAAAAAGAACAGTCATAATATGTTCTCTCTATAAAGCAAAATGCTTGAACGTAAAGGAACAAAACAACTAGTAAGTGAATGTTTTATAACGTTGATAATAATTATCAAGGGTAATGTAAAGTAGGTAATATTTGTGATGAAATAAGTATTTTACCCGCATCCTAAGCCATATTATTCATGTTTTATGAATATGAGGCCACTCTGACGCACTTTATTAACAAAAATAAAAATATTCGTGAATTATTTTGTCCTTTTTAAGCTTTTGATACTTGTACATTTAGAATTAATTAATATTTTTTTACTAAAGAGAAATTGTTGTAATAAAAAAAAAATCAATATTTAAAAACAAAGCATGTTGCCATATTATTGTCATTAAAAATTAAAAAAACATACGTTTTTAATTGTTTGCGTGTTTGCTTTAAGACAAAGTGTTTTATCTTTCTCGAAATAGAATATTATGTATCTATGCATAATTTTATTATCTCGTAAACTATAATAATAATTTAACGAATATGTCTAGAATTTTAATTACATTCAACTGTCCTATCGTGACTCCTATACCTATTTTCGTATCGCGATAATTAAAACATATTTGTTTTAAAATCACAAATAGATTTTCTTGATTAATTGATGGAAATTTAGATATGTTTTTACCCATAAATCCATATAGAATATAACCAACAACAAGAATATAGAATACAACCCTTATTACTGACTTACTCCGCTCACTCGAGGAGGATCTGGCCATTACCCACCATGCTGGTCAAGTGCGGGTTGACAGGCTTCATCTGTTCTTCGATAATAGATTTTTTTATTTTCTTACAATGAAAAACAGAAGAGGAATCAAAAAAATTGCTAATGTAACAATATTATTCAAAAACAAGTACTTAATTGAGTTTTACCAAAACAAGTACCTACTAATAGGTATATTTTGACACAACCTACAAAAGGTATCTATATCCATATTCTTTATCCAGTCATGTTTTTTTTAGTTTAATGGCCGAATTATTCTTATATTTTATTATTTAAAAATACTGACTTAGAAACATGATTATATATTTTAGTTAATAGTTAGGATTCACAACTCGTTCGTAACAGACGTGACTTGTGCCGAATACGATATCTAATTTTCCTCATCTAATTTATGAATCAAATTAAAATGCAATTAATATAAGCAAAGACTATTCTATTAAAACTTTGTATTTTAATTGTGCTTCATAAAGATGCTGTTAAATGTGACCCTAACATACCAAACAAAACATTTTTTAAATATATAGGTACCTACATAGTTATGAGTAAACTCGTAACATGACTACACGTTTGGCTCAGTTTGTAGTGACCCCGCTTGCTCTGCCAGCGGAGGCGAGTTCGAGTCCTGCTGGAGGCATTCATTTGTGTGATGAGCGAGAATGTTTGTACTACTACAGAATATGTATACATTTAAAGTTATATATGTGTAGTGCATCAACTATCTGGTATCCATAACACAAGCCTCATAGCCTAGAACTAGATGGCGCTGTGTGTTAATGTTAATGTCCCATCAAAAAAAAACTACACAGGTGTGTATCTGTGCACTAATAAAGTAAATTACCCTATACATTAAGATTACAAAGATTTTTAGACGGAATTTATGGTCTTAAAAATCTTTATGTGTACTTGGTATGGTGCAAGTGTACTTGGAAGAGCGCAAATATTTTTATACATACATAATATAAAACCAAGCAAGATATTTGAAAAGTATTATTCCTACTTTCTTGTTTTTTTCGTCGTAATGACGATATCCTAAAAACAACTTTTTAGGATAATAATAAAACTATGGGAAGTACTAAAATTTTTAATTATTCATTTCGGTTATCGGGTTAAAGAGACTAGTTATAACGATTACTGATAATATTTATATTATTTTAAACAATATTTCCAATTAATTTGTAAATAGACAAAAATACTATACAATAATGTTATCTATAAAATTGTACAATTTCATATCTAATGTATATTTATCAAACAAAAATATTATTTGGTTACATCATGATAGAACTATTTTTTAGTTAGTGAAGCTAATAAAAACAACTCTCTGTGAACGTTTACGTTTACTTCAATGTTTAAGAAGATGTTTTTTTAAATATTACCTTATATATATTATATTTTTAAATATTTCATATTTGCTTCAGTTTTCTATTAATATATTATGTGTTTTACTAAATTTATTCTAATACAATACTTTCTTATATTTACGCGAATATATGACATTTTAAATAAAACTATCTTTCGGATTTTTTTGGCAATTTATTTTAAACGTCGGGAACCAAAAATCTAAATCAATCCGCGCAAAAACATCCGAAAAGATAGTTTTATTTAAAAAGTTATTTCTATTTTGTAGAAGAGATGGGACTAGAAACCGGGTGTGATGTTGCAATAGAGACCGGAAACAAAATCGGATCTTGTATTTTTTAATATAAAAGCGGTTTGGCGAGTCTAATTAAAGCATTTATTCAGACACTTCTAAAAATTAAAGTTGAGGTATTTAAAGTTATAATTTGATTTGATTTTGATGAAATATAAAATTTAATAAATTATGAAATGCAATAAGTACAATACAATCGCAGTCACTATTTTATTTCTTAGATTTTAGATAAGTTACATCCTATAAGCTTAAAACATTAAGAATTACAGTTTTTAAATGATATGTAAATATATCTATATGTTGGGACATTAACACACAGCACCATATATTTCCATGGTAAGCTACCTAATGACCTATGAGGCTTGTCTATGGATACCAGATCGTTGATACACTACACAAACACACATGTTAAATACATGCCTATATTATACATACAAATTATAAATATAAACACCCATGACTGGAGTGCAAACATTCGTGCTCATCACACAAAATATGAATGCCCCCAGCGGAACTGGAACCCGCGACCGCTGGTACAACAAGTAGGCTTACAACAAACTGAGCGAAACGTATCGTCGAATAGATAAAACTATTAAATATGATTAGATTTCCCTAGTGAATGGTTTCGTATCTAACGACAATAGTACTACAATAGTACTACTGCTTTAATAGGAACAGTTCAAGTTCATAAACATTACCTATATAGACAGAAAGATAATATCTCTTTATTGTATACCATATAAAACAAACATAACGAAAATAACACACAAAAAATAAATTTACCTACATACATAATATATACTAAAGTTACTTAATTAGTCGAAGTTACTTAGCTTAGGCGACTTACCGATAGGGAATGCGCTCTCCACCAAATATGACAAAAGTGTGGTACAAACAGACAGACAACTACATGATTAAACCTTATTTAGATAGAAATATATTTTTCTTTTCTGATGGAAATGTAATATGACTTCACTCATGACAATTTATTTTATTCATTTCATGATGTATGAAAATCATTTATTTCATTGCTTATAATAAGTATTGAAAGTATAATTTATATGAAAACAAAATTTATCAAAAGCTTATTTTAAGACGACACGATTCTTAATCTATTTATATCTTACGAAGTTACTTGATCATCGCGAGTGCAGCGAAACCTCATTCGACGAGTTCACTTCGTCCGCCAATACCGTGTTCCACGGCGTTTTTATAACAGAATTTTCCACTGCGATTATCCGAACGTGTTAAAATTCAAATATATATTTTTTTATCTGTGTTTCATTGTTTTTTGGCGGGTTTTGAGTGAATCGATAAAAAAACATGCGTGTTTTGGTTCGTTTTGAAACTAAACAATGACTTTTCTCAAAATCTTAATGATAATGCTAAAATGTTGTAGAAAAATAATGTAATAAATATTTAGTCAATAAAAATACATTGATATTAATAAAAATATTCACATGTGTAAATTTGGTGGTGTCTTTGTCGTTATCATCAAACGTGAGTTGATTGGAGTTTAATTAGGCAGTGTGGTAACTAAAACGTTGATAACATTACTTTTAGTTTGAGTTAATTTATTATAATCGAGTTTAGTAGATTATAAAATTATTATTTTCGTACACATTCATTTCATGTTTCGTTTTTGTATAAATTAGTCGTCTCAAGATTTAAATATGAAGTTATTCTAAACAAGGCTGCAAGTTATTGAACTGAGGACATTTTGAATAACATGGGTACGTAATACTTATGTATATACGCTGTTTTTAAGTCTTTTTATAAGTTTGTTAAAATAAAAACCTGTAATTTCAAAGTCTGTTTTTAACTTATCGACTTCTTTTTTTTTTATTTATATATAAAAATATAATGGTACTAACGAATCAAATAAGGAAAAACGGGTCACATAGCTTCAATCGAAAGGTGATACATGGAGTTTACAAATATTTATAATAAATCCAATAAAAATACTTGCATAGATATAAAATGTTACTGTTTAATAAATATTTTATTTTTATTTTTCATATTTTCTGGAAATTAATTTTATGCACTATTTTTATGTAACTATATTATATAGACTATACGTTTACGTTTTTAATAAATTACCTTTTCAACTTTAATTCCAAAGTCTAAATATACATTATACCTATCGCTAAAACGCAAAGATGTGAAGGTCATTTTTATATTTTGCTAATTTTATTACTTATACGTGTACAGGTATTTTTAAAAAAAAATAAACTCGAATTAAATAAAATTTATACTAATATTATAAATGTGAGACTTTGTGAGTATGGATGTGTGTTTGTTACTCTTTCACGCAGAAACTACTAAATGGATTTTGATGAAACTTTACAATAATATAGCTCATACATCAGAATAACACATAGGCTACTTTTTATCCCGGAAAAATGTACAGTTCCCGTGGGATAGGGTTGTTTATGGTTTTGCTAGTAATAAGTACTTTTTTTTATACACATTGAAAA
Source organism: Brenthis daphne (assembly GCA_947093115.1). NCBI lineage: Eukaryota > Metazoa > Arthropoda > Insecta > Lepidoptera > Nymphalidae > Brenthis > Brenthis daphne. The sequence goes on along the minus strand of OX352482.1, from coordinate 7,310,751 downwards.
GGTTATAGTATTCTAGCGCCTTATTTCGTACAAGCCACTGCTGGTGGTTATGCACGCATACTAAGTAAATTATAATGACCCCCGAATAAATTAATTATTGCGTCTAAAACCTGAGACTGTATTTTAGAGCCCTTACTAAGTGAATTAGATTAGAAGACAAGAGTATTAGAATGCTAGTTTTTTCAATTTTTAGCTTGGAAACTATAACATTCAGTATTAAAAAATATATTTTATGGAAACCCGTTCAACCGTTCATAAGTGACGCGCTATTAAACGCAAAAAAGCTCGTTTCCTATGAGTGTGTGATTAAAATCTTTAATAATAGATGGCGCTGTACGAAACTACCAAGTAGCAACGGAATTTGAATTTATATATTATATAGTCGGTATATATGTGCTTTTGGTAGGATGTTTTCCATATTTATCACTAATTTTCGTTGAAACGGCTCGGGCGTGTTACGAAAAAAGATAATTTCGTTGTGTCATGCCAGTGTGAAAATGTGTGCAATTTTTTTTTATTTAACAAATAGTAGGTAATAGGTAAATTACAGACAAATGTCTTATTTTCTATTTCTATTCTATTCCTGTTTTTCTTGCGTATACGCAATGTTCGAAAAGTAATGATTTTTTAAAAATAAAAATTTAAAAAAAATGTTATTTGTAGTTTATACCTAATAGTAGTTTTTTTTTTCAAAATATTATTTGAAGGTTTTATATTTATAAACTTCAAAAAGTATTCTGCCATTCTGCGTGATTTTACTAAAATTCAGTGGAGCTAAACATAAGACCTTGAGACATTGAAAATTTTTACAAGTAAAAAGTATAAAAAAATTGAAATATTTCGTGGAAAACTAAAATACCTTTGTTTAGAGGAAGGTCAAGTATTGCAAAATATTGTCTTTTTCTTCATTTTTTTTTCAGTTATAATCAATATTATATATTTTAATGTCTTTGAGGCCATTCATTAATTACGTAAGAATTCTGAGGAGGAGGTAGGGTTTTCAAAATCTCTAAATGAACTTATCTCAGGAGGGGTGGGGATAAAATCCATTCTTAAATAATATTTTATAAGCCGAAATTTGTGATTTCTTATTTAGAGTAAAGGATATTTGAGAGCTAAGCGTTGAGGAAAACAACTCTGATTATTTTTTTATTTTTAATGTAAATTTCATACTCAGAATTAATGTTTGATTTACGTCAAATTACGAGTTTTAGTACAATCGATCCTTTTCTAAAACCAGATAAAATCTTACGAAGAAGGCGGAGGGGGAGTTCAAAAAATCTTATGTACTCTTACATGGGGTTAGTGGGAGTAAAAAATAGTCAAAATAGTTTTTACGTAATTAAATGAATGGCCCCTTTCATTAACTAATCCTAAAATGTGAAAGTACACTAGTTACAACTGCTAACAATCTATATTATACAATATATTCCTATAGAAATTAGACCTATAAATGTTTATGTACTTCAAAGGTTTCAGCGATTCAGGTTTCGTAACGGTATCTTTGTCAGGTTGGTGTTAATGTGTTACAAAAATTAAGGTTTGTGCGAAATACGACTTGAATTACTTAAATTACTAAATTTATATTTTATGTTATAATAGCTAAAGTTAAGAGACTCGTATAGGACACATGTAGGAAGGGGGACATCCTTTAATTACGTGAGTTATTTTTCTGATAATTTGAACCCCTCTTTCCCTCTTGGTGAGATTTAGTGAGATTTGGTGGAGGACTCACGTGAGATTTACGCTACAGTTTATATTATTAAAATTCTACGTTCTCACAAAATAAATGTTTTTTACATTAGTCCGTGACAACCTTTCAGCGCGCAAAATGAGACACAAAGGAAACGAAAATTTTTTTTCATTATCTGTATAATATGTATTCTTTTTAAATTGATGTGAGATTTTAATTATGACCCCCTCAATTTAAATGAGATTTAATGAGATTTTATTAGTAAGTCCTCCCTCCCCCATTTTAAGCTTACGTAAATAATGGATATCCCAAAATAGTTAAAGCTATAAAGTTACATACAAGTAACCTATACGTAGGTACAAGTCATATAAAATGAGATGCCATATTATTCTATTTAAACCTTTTGTTTATTCTGGACATATTATATTACTCCCAATATATTGAATTTTTTATAAACAACTTTCCCGTTTCTCGGAATTAATAATAATAATTGTTTTAAGAATTCCAGTTGTATCTGTACCAAAATCCTTGGAAATCTGGTTAGATTTTAAAAGATTAGAATAGACATCAATTGATTTTTTTTATTCAATAAGTCCAAAGGACAAAAAAAAACCAACACAAAAGTTATTATCACTATATCTACGAGTATCTCTAACGGTTTTATATTTAGCTGTCTATGATATAAAAGTTAATGTTGGAAAAATTTGTTAGAAGACATGACTTTAATAATTAATAATTGACCTTTCACAAGTTTTTTGTTCTACCTTATCGAGCAGTCCTCGTCATAGGTTACAGTGATTCATTAAGCAAAGATTCATACCGCTATATGGACAGGATATATTATTTCAACACACTTAAAATATTATATTACTAATGCACTTGAGATATTTGCTTAGAATGTATTATTAAAGTAGAACATGATTTTGGTATCAATCAGCATAAGTCAATATCTAATTATACTTATTTACAGTTATATAAAAAATAACTAGCGACTCACCCTCGCTTTGCTCGTCCCGAGGTATGTTTTAACGATTATTATGGAATAGATAGTCGATCCCTTGCTCTTTGAACAACAAAAACAAATCTATCCCACGGAATCCGTACATTCTTGCACATGCACCTTTAAACATTTTTGCACATGTTCCTTTTAATTGTATTTTTAACTTGTTGTAGTTTAAAATTATTTTGAAAATTATTATTATAACTAGATATATGTAATTTTCTTTTTTTGAATTGAATACACAATAGGTACATTAAGCTAGCTCCGTAAAATTCTAGAATATACCTACTGACTCTACGAATACTCTTGGAAGGAAATTATTTTCTTTATGACGGTTGCTTGAGTTGTACTTTTGTTAGTCTATTTTTGTACTGAAACCTTTAGTTCCATGAATTTACTGTAACTTGTTTTAAATAATAATATCTTACTGCTAAAATAAATTATAAATTTAGACAAACGCAGAAAACAAAAATTATTTAATTCTTACGGCTCACCCTCGCTTCACGCTTGGGTTCGCCTATAGAAAAACAGGAACCATTTATCCCATGGGAACTATACATTTATCCGGGATAAATGTAGCCTATGTGCTATTCCAGACTATAATGTATCTATGTGCCAAATCTAATCTAGATCTGTTGAGTCGTTCTGCCGTGATTGAGTAACAAACATCCACCTAAACTTTCACATTTATAATAATTAGTAAGATTATTGATTACATAAATTTTAACATGTGATGGATGTTACATTCAGGCAAGACAATATATTTTTTAAATATAAAAGTACGGAGTATGGCTAAACGAGAAACTCCTTAGGAAAACTTTAATCTTCTCACACACTTTACCATCCCGTGAGTCGTACAAATGGTCGTCAAGTAGAGTAGAATCGATTCTTATAACTATTTTTGTTTGTCTGTCTGTTTTCTAAGAAATTTCTAAGAAATTAATTAAAATTTTAAGAAATCTATTGTTAACTGACACTGGCGTGTCCGCGGTCGTGGAGGGATTAATCTCCGCAACGGCTGGACTGATTTTAATGGGACTTTAACTGGCAGATAGCTGATGTTATAGGGAGTATCATAGGCTACTTTTATTTTAGAAAAAGAGTTAGGGTTCCGCTCAAAAAAATAAAACGCGCCTAGGGACTCACCCGAGGGAGGGTAAGTCGCTAGTAGAGTAATAAATTATTATACGAACTATCGCACACCTCAGGGTGCAAAGCGTAGCCTTTGAAACTACAACGTTAGCAAATCCATAAGAATGTCCTCACCAATATTATGTATATTTAACTAGCTTTTTCCCGTGTCTAGGCTTGTGTAGTTTATTTATGGGATATTTATTGCTTTTATAGATGGCTATAAGCCTCCTCAATAAAATTCTAGACTTGTAAGGTCTTTTCGAAAATTAGCGCGCTTAAACAAACAAAAACATGTTTTCAAGTTACAATAAGTTACAAGCTAACAATCATCATAATGAAAATCGATTCATAATTGACAATGATATCGCGTAACACACACCCAAAAAATACGGAAGTATTAAGAATCGATATTAATCGATACTTTATATTTTGGGTGCTCAAACAAGAACAAAAGAGCAAACACATTCGCAGTCGATATAAACTATTATTCCTTACTAAGAACGAACACTCGATTTGATATTTCCTTACTTATAATTAGGAAGGAAATAAAAATGTGAGTGTTAGACTTAAATGTACCTATTGCATTATTATTGCCACTTATTGTTTGATAGTAAGTAGAATCTATACTGTAATATTATAAAGAGGCAGAGTTTGCTTGTTTGTTTGTTCGTTTGTTTGTTTGAACGCGCTAATCTCAGTAACTACTAAACCAATAAAAAAATTATTTTTGCATTAGATAGCGCGTTTATTGAGGAAGGCTATAGGCTATATATAATATAATCTGTCTACTCCATACTAACTGTTAAAACGTACCTACCTAGGGATTAGGGGTATAAGTACATGTAACTGCAGGTATGGATCAGTCACGATTGGCTTTGTATAAATAGAGAAAAAAATTACGAATTATTAATAGTTTATAGTTGTTGTTTATGATGTCATCAATATTACGAGTATAGTCCCTTAAGAACGTTAGCAAATTTAATAAGATCCCGATTTTACATAAATTACAACATGAAAATAACCATAAAATCAATACCTGATTTACAGAATTATTCATCAATAAAATAATTTAATCTGTGAAATGTAAACATCTATTTTTATACATATAATAAAATTCTAACTGAGTCGAATCTGTACATTAAATATTTTTTTGGATAATCTTATTGAGAGTCATTACTATCGATACGAAGGCCGAAAAGTTTTTAGAATTTATGTCTATCTGTCAGTCTGAGAACGCATCGAGAGAAAAGCACTGGATAGATTTTTTTGAAATTTGGTATCCAGGTCAACATATAGGATACATTTTACTGTGGTAAAATATCTCATCTGTGAAAAATCTATACTAAACGTTAAAATATAAATCATATAAACTCATTTACGCATTTATTGGAAAGCTAGAATATTGCGTTGTATTTGTGTTTCATTCATTAGGATCTCTTCATACGATATTTATAGAGAAATAGTATTTGATTTCAAATGCAGTATTTTATTGCTTGGTATTTTGATGCTTATTTTATATGTTGGTATAGATACGAGTACCTCGCGTATATACTCGGTGAAATATCCATTTAACTGTGACCTTCGTATTGTATAAAGTGTTCACAGTTTGTTACCACACTACATCTCTACTAGAGTGTCCAAAGAAAATAGGGCACAATTCTAATATGTCGTTCTTTTCAAATAATTCTTATTTCTTTATGTTTGGATAATTTTATTATAACTTTTATTATAAGAATGTATAGCTTTGTCAATCTTATTATATTAAGCGACCAATTTTTGTATGTATGTATACCTATATTAAAAGCTTTACATATTTTTTTAAAATAAATATAACATTCAAAATCACTAAGATTTATGTAATGCTTTTTAATTATTCGGTACAAAATATATTACATACAAGAGTATTACATAATTTGCCGGCATGTTTGGTTCAGTTTGTAGTGACCCTACTTGCTGTGCCAGAGATCGCGGGATCGAGTCCCGCTGGTGGCATTCATTTGTGTGATGAGCACGAATGTTTGTACTCCAGTCGTGAGTGTTTATATTTTTAATATGTATGTATTTAAAGTTATATATGTGTAGTGTATCAACTATCCAACATGTATCCATAACACAAGCCCCGTAGCTTACCATGGAACTAGATGGTGCTGTGTGTCCCAACATATTTATAACATGTATTCCTATTTAAGTACAGTATAAAAATAATTTTCTAATTATGACTTAATGTTTTCATTAGTAATTTTGTTAATAAGGTCAGGGGGCAAACTATTTATAAGTCGCGATGTAAAAAAGTACATAGTCGTTCTTTCTCCGTATGTGTTGTTTGCCCGCTCAGTACATAAGAAATTCCGTGCCAACGCTCGAGTATACACAGAATGTACTATTGTTTTCTTTAATAAATAAATATATTTCGTGTATATCGGAAACGGCTCTAATGATTTGGATTAAATTTTGTATTCAGATAAGGTTTCGCTTTTTAAGTTCATCCAGCATAATCATCTCCCCGCCCATTTCCTAAATAACTTGGGGTCGGCGCAGTACGTTAAGTTTTCAGTTTATTTTAAGTTTTTTTTAAGTTTATCTATATAGATGTCTTTTCTAACATTTCCAAAAAACGCCAATCGGAGCTTGGTCGCCCTAGTAGGTACTGATTTATGGTATCAATTAATCACCCTCGCTCCGCTCGGGTTCTCCCTAAGTACATTTATCCTATATGTTGAACCGGATAATGGGCCATCATCATGCAAAATTTCATCAAAATCTGTCCAGTGAGTTTCTCGTGATGTGTTCCGAGACAGACAGAGAGACCAAAATTCTAAGAACTATAGAGTCGGCCTCTGTATTGATAATAATGCCTATTTTAATAAGATTTTCCAAAAAATATTTAATCTACAACTTGGACTGAGTTAGAATTTTATTATATGTATAGACAATAAGGTATAACCATACAATAAAAATATAACTAATAATTATAGTAGAAAAATAAATATGTTATACACATTCTGATGAAACTATGTTTAAACAATATACTTACTTGAAGCGATAAAAAAATGTTTAATTCGCGATTAATGAATGACCTTTAAAATAAATGTAAAACTAGTTACACACCACTATATTTAATTACATTGCAACTTGTCTACATGTGAATGATTTTTATTTAATTTATAATTTTTAATTAACTTTTATATACATATTTTTATAATTAAATTTGTATCTTATTACTTATTATAATGTATATCGTATTATACATTTTATTATTATGTGCCTAATTAATACGTAGGTATTAAAGTCATTAGCCAAGAATAAATATAGGATTTATTTTATATAAAATTGTACCATATATAAATACCTTGTCTTATTTCCTGTAGTGATTTTATTAATACTAAAGTTCGTCCATTGGTCGAAATTTGGCCATGATTATAAGAAAGTTTGAGGAAAACATATATTAGGAATGCTCATTCAGCCCTTTTTAACGTCCCACTGCTGGGTACAGCCCTTCATTTTGCCCTGGGATCAGGCATAGTCCACCACGCTGACCAAGTGCGGGTTGGTGGACTGCACAGGTCTTTCGAAAACTTGCTAGGTTCTCTCAGACATGCAGGTTTCCTCATGATGTTTTCCTTCACCGTAAGATAAGTGGCAATCATTTTGAAAATGACCCGTATATGGGAAATATCAAGGTGTGAGGCCCGGGATTTGAATCCGCTTCACGCGATTCCCCAAGCGAGCGCGTTATCACTGGGCTACCACTGCTTTATATAAAATCCACTTACCTATATAAAAAGTAACTGTTCCAAGATTTTTTAATCTTTAACAATAAAGCTCGTTAATAACTACTAAACAAAAAAAAAAAAAGAAAATCGATTGACAGACAGAGGAGAAAAAGACACTGAACTGTTTTGTATTTGTCTATCTATACATTTAATAAAATTGTATCTAAACCGAATCTATACATTAAATATTTTTCGGAAAATTTTATTGAAATAGACTTTATTATCGATACAGAGGCTGAATCTATAGTTTTTAGATTTTTCTCTGTCTGTTTGTCTGTCTGTCTGTCTGTTACCGCATCACGGGAAAACTACTGGATAGATTTTGATGAAATTTGGTATGATGATAGCCTTGTTATCTGGGTCAATATATAGGATATTTTTTACTGCGGGAAAATATCTCATTTCTGAACAATTAAGACTAAACTTTGAAACGAAAGCAGGGATGAACCCGAGCGGAGCGAAGGTGAGTCGCTAGTTTATATATACCTATGTAGATTCAATAGGAATTAAAGAACAATGGCATTTCCAAAGAGAGTCAAAATTGCGTAGCGAGACTCCCGCACAATAGGTATATTATATATTCAATTGTGTTATATAATTACTCTTAAAACAAGGTTATACATTTCGATATTGTATATAATAGAAGTTAAAGCCCATAGAGCGAGTTTGATATAAATACTATAGTTTCAATCAATAAATGTTCAGATATAGAATTCTTGATTTTGCCCTTAAGTGACAAATGGATTTATAATCATATAAGGTGGGAACTGCTGTCTATTTTGTTTCGAGACCCTAAAAATAATTATATTTGAAGTGCTACATTTTTCATAACTCACAAAACATCTCCAGTACAATTTGTTCCTAATAAATATAATGAATCCTGACGAGCTGTTCAATTTATATCGTGTTGCGTAACTGCAGATATTAGTAATTAGTTTGTGGTTGCAGTCGTATTACATGAATGCACCGTCTGCATCGTATGTCATCTTGGGATTTGAGTTATATTCCTCCGCCATAAGTTCGGACATGGCCAAATAAGAACGCGAATAGTTACTTAATTAGATTGTGCAATAGTTTTATTATCAAATATAATTAAACTTTTTATTGCCATCTATCAAGTAGCAGTGAAGCAAGTTCAGGTCTTGGACGTCTGACATTTTCATGTGATATTTATAGGTATATAGCACATTTTTAGTCAAAGAATTCTCAAAATGATACACTTAGTTGCTGAGTTTACCTCCTACATACAAATATTTTAAATCATAATAATTGAGTAGGTACGTTCTTTTAAATTGTCTTGCTCTTACAATTAGTCGGAAACATTTCCCACCGTGTGCACTATATTTATACACGCTGAGGTGAGCGAATGTAAAACGCTACATATCATCATAAAGCAGACTACTTTTATAATTGCGAAAGTTTTTGTGTATGTGCGTGTGTATGTTTATTTGTCCTTTACGCCGAAACGACTGGACAAACTTAGATGATGTACAGATAGATTACAACATGGAATAAAAAATACAGTTACTGTTAGGCAGATAGGAACGTACCCGAACAATGCGAGGTTTAGTCGCTAGTGCCTAGTCCGTATTTCCGTATTATTAATATATGTATTAATATTATAAATGTAAAAGTTTGTATGTATGGATGTTTGTTACTCTTTCACGCCAGAACGGCTGAACGGATCTGGATGAAATTTGGCGCAGAGCTAGATTACCTATAGTCTGGAATAACACATATGCGGCATACTTTTTATCCCGGAAAAATGTACGGTTTTCGTAGTATAGGTTTGTCTTTATGTTCCTAGAGATGAACCTGAGCGAAGCGAGGGTGAGGTAGTAAATTTATAAAGACAAAAATTTGAGCATCAAATTCTTGACCTTCGGGGTATTTGAAAGTGCCGACCAGACATAACAAGACTCTTGATTTAATAACGTGTATTTATATAACATATATATAGTATATAAATATACAAAATCATAATATATGTTTTTCTAACTTAATTGCTCTTTCAATGTCATCAAAGGGTGTAATGGAAGGTTTTAATTGAATGTGTTCGTTAGTGAATGCATCCTTTACGTGATTGAACACAGAACACGTGTGCGTTGACATATAAAGAGAGAGGGTGGTCCGATTTTATATTCGTCCGCCTGATACCACAAAATTCATGCTATATTATAAATGTACTTTATTTGTTAGTGCATACTTTTTTCCTTAGCCACCAGGGAATGCTTCGACGTGATTCTTCTTATAGAGATACATAGGCTGTAATTCAAGTTTTACGATCGCTATTTAAAACCAAATTGAATTTTATTCTTACAAGATCATTTCCATGTAGGTACTTCTTGTACTCAGGAACTCGAACTAAAATGAACATTACGTAAGCGAAACGAAGGCGGGACACTAGCTTAAATATAATAAGAGTATCTTATTTTTGTCATATGCGAGTGACGAAATAGTGAATTCTCAAGCTTCTTCTTCCAGTACCAAGACACTATACAGGTGGAACCGACTAACGGAGTATAAAATAAAGCAACTGAAATTTTGAAAGTTATTATATAAAATATTGTATAAAAAAAAATTGAAAATTAAAAATTGTAAAATTATATATAAATTAATTTTGCCAAAAGTACAATTTTCTTTTTAATTTGACTTAAAAACAAAAAAAAACTAAAGTAGAAACTTTGTATCCGACCGGGATTCGAACCCGAACACCTGTGATTGTCAATCTTGCGCCGTGGCCGCTTGACCAGGATGATGCTTATTCTCGAGCTACGAAATTAGCGATCATATTTTGCGTAAAAACTCGAAAACACGCGTTTTTCCAGACATAAGACTAATCTAGATCGATATTTCGCCCCCGAAAACGCCCACGTGCCTGTCAGCGAAATCGTTAGAGCCGTTTCCGAGATCGCCGGTATAAATATACAAGAATTGCTCATTTAAGGGTATTAAATATGTAATTAATATTTACAATGTTCGTTAGAGTCGGTATGTAAAAATTGTATGATACAGTGTTCGAAAAATTCAACCTTATCGGTTAGTTTGATCAAATAGTGACTGTGTTATTTTTATTTTAACGTTTTTGGTTGGTCCGGTTGGTTTTGATTATTGGTCAGGTAAGCTTTTAAATAAATGATATGCAATTATTAGTATATTCTGTTTTGCAATTATGAAAAACAATACATACCATGATAAAGGGCAAAAACAAAGATGGGCTTATCCCTAAAAGAGATTTCTTCCAGTCTACACAAGACGTGAGAAATAGTTTGATTATTATATTGAAAAATAAAAGGTTGCTTACAGTTGAGTGAATTCTGATATCTTCAATATTTAAGGTTCTTTTCTTCCACAATCTATGTCAGGGCTAATAAGGTACAGGAACTTTATCTTTCAGATCCAGACAATTATCAGTTAGGTCAATATAAATATTTGTTTATGCGGATAATAAAACCGTAACATGTAACCCCTTGCTCCACAACGGTTAACGATAAAAAAAAATGTAATATTGCAAACATAATATTTTACATAGATTTGTTGTCAAAATAGTAAGACGAGCTTAAAGAAACTTAGTAAAAATATAAGAAAGCAAATCATGATTTAATTTTTGGCTGACTTCTTATATGGGTATGCTTTTCCAGTAGTTCATTTTCTTCAAATTTTAGCTGTAAATATCAAATAGGTCATCCCTATAAAATGCTTCTTGTAATCGATTTAAATGTATTATATTTTATGTAGCATTTTTAGAATAAGACACCGCTAAGCCTATTTAGTTAAAATTTAATTATTTGTTACATAATCGTCATTGGTTGTGTTCGATTCCTGAGGTGTAACATTTTTTAGAATTAAACATATTTATAACTAGCGACTCACCCGCGCTCCGCTCGGGTTCGTTCCTAATTACGTTTATCGTTTAGTATAGATTTTTTAGAGACGAGATATTGTCCCGCAGTAAAAAGTATCCTATATGTTGACCCTCGTATTGAAGGGAGGCCCGTACCCAGCAGTGGGACGTTAAAAAGGGCTGAATACAACATAATATGTTGACCCGGATAACCAGCTTTCATTTAAAATCCTTCAGTGGTTTTTCTGTGATGCGGTCACAGAGACGAAAATTCTAAAACTATAGATTCGGTCACCGTGTCGATAATAATGTTTTATTTCAATAATATTTTCCAAAAAATATTTAATGTACAGATTCGGCTTAATAAGAATTTTATTATATGTAGAGATAGCCTATATATTCTATGAACTTAATTCCAAGTATTTGCATCTAGTATTCCTTTTTAAATACGCCATACACTTAGAGTATACATAGCTTATTTATACTCTAAGGCCATACATAATACGACGTACAGCATTAATCCGCGGATAATTTTGTCGAAGGGGTTCATTAGCGGAACTAGGTATCATTTTCCATTGTAAGGACTCGTATGAAGCTGTTTGTACACGTGTGTACGATGGGAGGGCAGTTTTATGTGTGCATCGTTTCTCAATATAGACTAGATACCGCCCGCGGTGCGACATGTATCTGCACTTATGTAATGGTTTTGGTGCAACTATGGGATACGCCTATGTCCATCGCCATGTCCTATGTCTATTCTACCAAATTTTATCAAAATGAATGAATGAATTTAGGCGTGATAAAGTAACAAACAGGCCAAATAAAAACTTTTACATTTATAATATTTGTATGGATAAAATGTATTTATACTATTTCATACTACCTACTTATACTTTTTGAACCACTTCTTATAAAAATTATAGCAGCTACATCTACTCATATATAATACTAGCGACTCACCCTCGCTTCGCTCGGGTTCGTCCCTAGCTTGCTTTCCAATACAAACTTTCATCCCCATTTTCACCCCCTTAAAGGATGATTTCCGGGATAAAAAGTATATGTTCTATGTCCTTCCCAGGGTCTCAAACTATCTTCTTACCAAATTTCATTTAAATAGGTTCAGTAGATCCAGAGATTACCCCCGACAATGTCACAAACTCACAAACTACCTCTTTATAATATTAATTTAAAACAATTATAAACAAACGATTCTAGTATATTTCAGAATAGGTATATATCTACAAATATAAGCATACGAGATGATGTTTTAAATGATACAAATATTTGTATGTACAGTGAATTCTTCGTCCTTCGTAAAAAGCATCGAAAATAACATACCTATTCAATTCCTTCTCTGTAGGTAATAAACGTATTACGGGCGAAATTTATGTTACAGGAAATTATAAATTAAATTTTATGTATATAATTAACTTGAATAAAATTTACCAAACTAGATAAATATTGGTAAGCTGTAAATTGTTTAAGCTGCATGAAATTAATTTAGGGTGTCTTTTATTATCTCATTTTTTACTCCGTATACTTCTTTAAACGAGGTCGAGACGTTGGTTTAGACTGATCTTTTGCCAATTATTACCCCAGCCATTATACAAGATCAAACCCACGACCATTGTCGTAACAACCAGTCAGACTGCTATATATAAATTATTAATTAATAATAATGTGTTTGGTCATAAGTCAAAACCTGTAAAATGTTTTTATTCTATTTTTTACATAAAAGCACTTTATTTGTTTATTGTATATTTTTTACACATAAGCAATGTATTTACGTCTCTTAGACTTACTAAAAATACTTATACTTTAACAGGATCCCTTTAAATGTGCAAATTTAATTATTATTACTGTGAACGTGAAATGACTGAGCGGTAAAGATCTAAAACTACAGTTCATTTAAAACGAAATGAATAATAACAATTTTTTTTCTACTGCATAATATGTTTGAAAATATAATTCATTTTAATTTTTAATTTAATTTTAAGAATTGTATAGAATATCATTTTTGTTACCAGCTTATAAAAAAATTAATTATAATTAAAGTAACAGAACCCGCGGATTCGCTCGGGCTAAAACTGCAAAGATCTCTAAAAAGGTAATTTCATACAAACTTTCATCCCCTATTTAACCGCCTTATTTAACCGCCTTATAGGATGAATTAAAAAAAATGCTAATACATATATTTATTTAATTTTATTGATCAGCACTAATACCAAGTTTCAAGTAATTCTGATTATAAATAATTTTTTTTGTGTTTTCCTGTGGGAATTAGATAATGTCCCGAGGTAAAAAGTAGCCTATGTCACTCTCCAGCGATCTAAGTATCTCCACACAAAAAATCACGCCAATCCGACACTCCGTTTCGATGTGAAAGAAAGACGAACAAACAAACACACTTTCATATTTATAGTACATATTAATAATTAAATGTAACACGCTACTACTTTGTGCTCATCCACTAACTTGAATGAATTTCGAAAAATGCTAAAACACGTATTTAATTGTATTGAAGAGCATTAATACCAAGTTTCAAGTAATTCTGATCATAAATATTTTTGGAAATGAAATAAATAATCTCCCACCCAGTCTTCCAACTATCTCGACACAAAAAATTACGCCAAGCAGTCACATTGTTTCGACGTAAAAGAAGGACAGACAAACAAACAAACACACTTGCACATTTATAATATTGGTATAAATACTCCCTTATGATATAACTATACTGCAAATTTTGAAGGCAACAAGTATTTCGCTTAGAGAAGCGAAGACGTTATTATATTCTTGCAATAAGAATTTTCCTCATTAAATAGATTAAAAAAAATGCTTTGACACCTACGCTTACATCAATTTATATTTTTAAATGTTAAACGTTCATAGTTAACGTCACGCGCAGTCGGTTAATCTAACCTAATTTGTGTTGGCCGCTCTCGTGCAGTGGGCAGATAGCCATCATTCTATGTTAAACAGATGTGTAATAAAAGTCCCTTTAACCTGATCTTTTATAATTGCTATTCAGATTTTTTGTAACTTTTGTAAAACATAAAATGATTGCAAGATAAAATGAACGATAATGATAATACCCATTCGCCGTGGAAAAAAAGAGAGATTTAATAATAGTACGTAGTGACAATATCTCATATAAGTTGTAAGCGTAACTTTACACCAAACGTGGCCATAAAAATAATAATTAATAAATATGTTGCGACGTTAACACACAACACCATCTAAATAGTTCCATGGGAAAGTACGAGGCCTGTGTTAAGGATACCAGATAGTTGATACACTACACATATATGTATAACTTTAAATACATACATATTATAAATATAAACAACCATGACTTTAGTACAAACATTCGTGCTATCACACAAATGAATGCCCCCAGCTGGACTCGAACCAGCGATCGCTGGCACAGCAAGTAGGGTCACTACAAACTGAGCCAAGCGTGTAGACGAAATGGGTAGATACCTACAGTTTATAATTTTATCTTGTTATCCCCTATAAAATAAGGAGTGTTGCCATTTTGATTGTCTGTGTTTTAGTCTATAGTATAATTGCTCTCAAATTGATGTATCGATTTTAATGTAGTTTCATCTATTGCATAGCGCGCGAACATTGCTCTTCTACTTTCCTAGATCTAGCTTTCTGTCTTAATCAAAAAGCTAGCAATATTTCTTCGTAAACAGCAATATTGATCAAAAAGTATTAGTTGTAGTTTATTAGTTGTTTCCGACTCCCTTCAGTTAAATTCCAGGAATACCTGATTGCAACTGTCAGTGCACTGGAGCTACACGTGTGCAGAGTACTTGGTTTTACACGTGTAGTGGAGGTCAAAAGGTTCCGTATAGAGCTCACTTGTAATTTTACTCACTACAATATAATAAAGTTAAATATTTGCTTCCATTTTTCAGCTCACTTTTGCTCGTGTTTGGAAAATATTATATGTAAATTTTATTTATTCTACATTTTAGCGTGGTTTTAGTAAAATAAGTGATGTCTATTTTCGCTTTAGTAAATAATAATCGAAAACCCGTCTTGAAAACTACTTATAAGTTATTATTCCTATTTCCTACCTTAGGGGAGGGAAATTTTCTTTTAATTTTTGTGAGTCCTTATAATGAATATTATTTCGTTTAGTATAGATTTTTCAGAGATGAGATATTTTCCCGCAGTAAAAAGTATCCTATATGTTAACCCGGATAACCAGCTATCATCATACCAAATTTCATCAAAATATGTCCAGTGGTTTTTCAGTGATGCGGTCATAGACAGACAGAGAAAAATTCTAAAAACTATAGATTCGGCCTCTGTATCGATAATAATGTCTATTTCAATAAAATTTTCCAAAAAATATATTTAATGTACAGATTCGGCTTAGTTACAATTTTATTTATATGTATAGATTACCTAATAAAATAAACACTACAATTAGTTCTCATCAGGCGAAGATATCGCGTACAAAAAACATACAGTCTAATAAAAAGCGATCCTTGAAATTTAAATATTTTTAATAAACACGTCTTTTTCATTCACACTTATCCCTTGCATACTGAATACTGAAAGTGGACAACGTTCTTCATGTCTGGGTCATAAATATTATCGATTCGACTCAATTTTGCTTTGTTCTTTTAAATGCTTTATTTGCTAGATACTAGAGACGTTTAGGACGATTTAATTCGCCCTTAATATAAGGGAGGTTCTCGATCATTTGACATGTAAATGTATTGGTATTAAGATATTAACCGACATCAAAAATTGCGAGTAGGTACTTTATTTTTATATTTACATATAATAAAACTGTAGAGGTCGAATGTCTGACTCATAGAAAAAAATGCTAAAAACCGAGTCAGGGGCGTCCCCCTTAAGAAGAGAAATAGAACAAATCCAGATTTTTTCAACTTTTTTGTTTTTCTATTTGCCTGTTTATCTGTTTGTCTATTTGTACGAACTAATCTTCGAAGTAGTTGGTCCGCTTTAAATGAAATTTTGCATGGTGGTGCCTTATATACCTGGTCATCATTTTAGACACTTTTCATCCCGGAAAATTAAAGAGTTCCCGTGGGATAGTTAAGAAACTATAGTAACTTATACAGCTTAGTACACAAAAACTACTGGTTGGATTTTAATGAAACTTTACAATAATATAGTTCATACATCAAAATATTAGAAAAGCTACTTTTTATCCCGGGAAAAATGTACGGTTCCCGTGGAATAGATTTGTTTTGTTCGTGTAGTTTTTGTGTGCTAGTTTAAATATATAATTTAAAGTTATATTTATTTTGTGTTAATTTGTTACAAACCGTATTTTGTTTTGTTTTTGTACCATTCATTTCATTCTGGGAACTTTGAATGAAATGTAATACGAAATGGATATAGCAATTTTTATATATAGAATCCTTTAGAAGCAATAGAAATGTCACAGTGACATTTGAATTATTTTACAATGAAAGTTCTGCTCTTAGTTTTAAAACGATTGAATTTCTAATCCTAAGTCGTTACGTAGCGGTGACTTTTTCTACTTTGACATTTAAAACTCATTGTGTTATATGTATGAAACAAAGTAGGGCGCACAGGCAAGTAATAAATCGATACGATATTCATGACTTCAGACTTCAGGTTTGATTGGTGCCATATTTGCACGCAAGGCTTTCCAGCTATTGCATTTATTGACACGGTGGTCATTTCTGTGTAGAACCACTAGTATATATGTACATATAATAAAATTCTAAATGAGTCGAATCTGTACATGAAATATTTTTTGGAAAATTTTATTGAAATATTTTAGTCATTATTATTGATATAGAGGCCGAATCTATAGTTTTTAGATTTTTCTCTGTCTGTTTGTCTGTCTGTTACCGCATCACGAAAAAACTACTGGACAGATTTTGATAAAATTTGATATGATGATAGCTGGTTAACTGGGTCAACATATAGGATACTTTTTACTGCGAGAAAATATCTCATCTCTGAAAAATCTATACTAAAATTTAAAACGTAACTAGAGATCGAACCCGAGCGGAGCGAAAAATGAAGTATACCACCAACTTGGCTCGACCTGGGAGTCGAACACACAGTCTTTCATACTAATAGATCAGCCACGTAGAATTAAATAATAACAAACGATTAAAGTTCAAGTAAGAATTGAATAACAAAATATCTATGGTTGGTTTGTCACTGTTTTTCTTTGTACAATGAGACAGATTTGACATTTGAAAAGGGGTATACGCTTGTCACTTACATTTAGGTATTTACTTATATTATTACTTGTATTATGTAACTAGGGACTGTTCCCAACCCTCTGTGGCATTCCTAGCTGCCTTACAGCAGTCTATGTTACTCCAAGTTTTAATCTGTCTATGTACTGAATTTCATCCAAATCAGTTCAGCTGATACAGCGTAAAGGCTTAACAAAAGTTTATACCATTTAATGCTGTACTGTATCCACACCGCACTAAATTAACTTATTTTCTCACTTCTGAAGAGTTTCTGGAAGAAATTTCTTAAAGAGATATGTTATTCTTTGTCGACATTCTGTTACTTTATTTCGTATAACATACCTATATTTTATGGTATATAAATAAACATCCACAACCACATACAAACTTTTGCATTTATAATAGTCCGATGAATAGCTTCGAAATTTCATTGAAAGTATAAAAGATGTACAGTATTCGCCTTTTCCCACGGCTTTTCCTGTGCAACTCAAGTATTTATTACTATACCTATTTATATAAAGTTTCATCAAAATCCGTTCAATGGTTTCTACATGAAAGAGTAACACAAACATCCATACATCTTCACGAAGTTTCGCGTTTATATAAATAAGTGAAAGCATATGCGAGATACGAAAGGATTTTTTGTATTATTAGAAATGTTTGTGTACTAAAGGTTGTACCAACAGTTTACATAACACATTTAGTGTAGTTGTGCTCATGTGATTTATTGACCAACTTTTAAAAGAAGGTACAAAATTTGATTACAATATGGATATCGGAACGCGATAACTTGCTAATTATTATAAATCTATTTTCACTTCCATGAGTTTAATCCATTCCATACTAATATTATAAATGTGAAAGTGTGTTTGTTTGTCCTTCTTTCACGTCGAAACGGATTGGCGTGACTTTTTGTGTGGAGATAGTTGGAGGGCTGGAGAGTGACACAGGCTACTTTTTACCGCGGGAGATTATCTAATTCCCACGGGAAAACACGTTATAATATTATAATCCAAAAAAATATTTGTGATCAGAATTACTTAAAATTCGGTAATAATGCTCTTGAATAAAATTAAATAAATACGTGTTTTAGCATTTTTCGAAATTCATTCTATATGGGGGTAAAATAGGGGATGAAAGTTTGTGTGAAACTACCTCTTTAGATATTTTTTGTAGTTTTAGCGCGAGGGAAGCCGCGGGTTCAGCTAGTATGTTATAAATTTTAAAACGTAATGAATGAAGTCCGTATGCTTTTTTAGTTAAAAAAAGGTAATTCTAACGCACTTTTATAGAAAACATTACATACACTAAAAAATATTATGTACTTTTAGGTCCTTGTCAATACGTTTTATTAGAAATATGTTTTTAATTTAAACTACTTTTTTCGTATGGTCGGCAAAAAATAAATTTCATACATAATATTTTTATCAACGTTCACGCATTAATTATAATAAATTAAGGAGAGGATGATAAACAAACCACATTGAAATTATAGGCAGTGGTAGCCCAGTAGTAACGCGCTTGGTTGAAAAACATTACATGTCCTGGATCACGCACCTCGTGATATTTTCCTATGCGAATCATTTTTAACATACTTGTACGTACTACTTGTACTTTAACTGCCTCGGTGGTGTAGTGGCTAGCATGTACGGCTGCACACTCGGAGGTCCTGGGTTCGAGTCCCGGGTCGGGCCAAGTTTAGTTATTGAGTCTTTCTGTATAGTAAGTCTCAGTAACAGCCCGGAGTTGGGAAGTTGGCGGTGCTTCACCCCCGTGCCTCGGAGAGCACGTAAAGCCGTCGGTCCTGCGCCTTAACTCTCACCGGTCGTGTCGAGCAGTCGTCCCACTGGAGTATGAGAGTGATAGGAATAGAGAGTGCACTTGTGTCTGCGCGTACACTTGAGCACTATAATATCTCCTGCGCAGTTGGCTAGTCTCAATGAGATTGACCGCCGTAGCCGGAATCGGCTAGGAGAACATCATCATCATCACGTACTACTTGCTAATATGGCGAAGGAAAACATCATGAGACAACCTGCGTGTTTGCGAAAGCCTAACTAGTTTTCAAAGGATATATTATGACGTATGCTTACTCGCATTCGGCCAGCGTGGTGTACTATGGCCTGATCCCACTCGTATTGAAGGGAGGCCCGTGCCCAGCTGTGGGACGTTAAAAAGTGCTGAATACGTAAATTGAACTTGTGACTTTCGACATGTCAACAATAACTCATCATTGCGCCAAACTATTGTTTGATTTTGGTTTTTTTCACGTGGTTTTTTTTTATAAAATAACAATAATGACAACACGTTTAGCTCAGTTTGTAGTGAACCCTACTTGCTGTGCCAACGGTCGCGGGTTCGAGTCCTGCTGGAGGCATACATTTTTGTGATGAGCACGAATGTTTGCACTTCAGTCATGGGTGTTTATATTTATTATATGTATGTATTTAAAAGTTATATATGTGTAGTGTATCAACTATCTGGTATCCATAACATTACATAGCCTTGTACTAACCATGCAACTAGACGGTGCTGTATGTTAATGTCCCAACATATTATATTATTTATTTATTAATTTTAACCCATAATCTACTTCGGCATTTCCAACCCCACGCATTGTTATCTAATAAAACAGAATTCTTTTATCGCGTTCGTTAAATGATAATATTATATCGAACACCAAGTGATTGTAGTAATGTGATATCTATATATATATAATAAAATTGTAACTAAGCCGAATCTATACATTAAATATTTTTTGGAAAATCTTATTGAAATAAACATTATTATCGAGACAGAGGCCGAATCTATAGTTGTATACGGGGGCGGAGCCGCGGGCAATGCTAGTATTCTATACGTTTTCAGTTACGATATACATTGTGTTGTATTGATAGATCGAAAGTTAAGGATATATTAATTTTTTCACACCTTTGTGTATGGACTGTGATAGGATTAACATACTTTTTGTTACAAATAGAAAGGGTTGTTTTTTATCAGGTTTATTGTTTTATTATATTTTTTGAACTTAAATATGTTTTATGGTTATTTGTGTGATTATTGCTATTCAAATACAGCTTTGTTTGAACAACTAATCTATAGATATAATAAAATTCTAACTGAGCCGAATCTGTACATTAAATATTTTTTGGAAAATTTTATTATATTATTGTTAATTTAATTTTTGTTACTTTTAACTGAGATTTGCATATATATAAGGGGAATATTTATATATATTTTATTGTAAATGCTTTTAAATGTGTGTTGGATGTGTGACATTTTAAAAATAAAAGAAATAAATAAAATCATTTGCATACATATTGGCAGGGTTGAATACTCTTGTTATAACCGTTAAACTCTACGCATACCACCTGCCCTTTACGCAGGTGTTTGGATATATGGCCTATGGTACTAGATGAGGCACTATGGTATCTATTAAATTCCTTTGTCAATAATTATCTATTACAACTTCAAATGATAGCAAATATCTAAAGTCCGACCGTAATTTATGCCAGTCAAGTTTGTTATTCTGTTTTATTAACTATGGCTCTGTCATCAAGTAGGATTAAGTAGTATAGACTTTATAACTGTGTTGTATACAACCCTTATTATCGTCCCAACGCTGAGCGCGGGCAATTTCAATGGTAGGGGAATCAGGTCATAGACCACCACACTAGCAAAGTGCTTCACATGTCTTCCGAAAACTTACTTAGTTCTCTGAGACATGCAGGTTTCCTTACGATGTGTTTTTTTTTCACCGTGAAACAAGTGGTGATCATGTTGAAAATGTTTCGCATATGAGAACATCGGATGTGCGAGACGCGGGATCTGAAGCTGCTTCACCCAGTTTCCCCAGCGAGCGCGTATCCACTGGGCTACCACCGTGTTATAACTATTAGTTTTTTTTTTAAATATGAAGTTCCATTGTTATTACATATTTTAAAATAATCGAACAGAAATATCTTCTATAAAATATGTATGTACTTTAAAAGTATAATATGATGTAACATATTCTCAACTAGTGCGAGTGCTTTAATGATGATCTTGTTATAATTGGATCTTTTGTAAATCATTCCATATAAGGCGCGTCAGTAGGTATAGCTTTAAGTATGCTGCCATTACTTTTTATAACTGACTATATTTAACACACTATTTTAAGAAAACCCGTTACACTATTTAAGAATTCAGTTTATTAAACAGCCTTTTTAACAAAATATTATAAATTATTGAATAAAATGTATAATATATTTAATATGGAACATAAAAAAATGACCGCCATGACTTTAAATAGACATTTTTTCCGCATATGTTCAATACAAAAGGCATCGATCGAACCTGCATTCACCGTCTAGATCACCGTCTAGTCAAGTAGATCGATAGGCCATACGAAAAAATTTCATACAGGCCTCTATATATAAATACAGTGTATAGATACCGATCCCACCACTCCATTATTGTATGATCGTTTTATTATTTAAAGTTATGCTGTGTCGACGTCCGACGTATGCCATCCAAAAAATAAACTTCGATACTTGATATATTTTACTCAACGCGCATAGACTGAGTTAATAATTCAAGTCACGTGACTATATATAGTATATATTGTTGTTTACTTACAATGATTAATATATATTTTTTGTTGAATTGATTAAATATCGTTTACGTTTCGAAATTTGTTATTTGATAGATTATTTAGACCTATTTTTTATTTCGCGAAACACTATGATTAGCTCAAGTCATAACTACATCTGCACTTTAGATTTACGCCAATATAATTTGAATTTTTAAATAACCTCAGTGTCTCCTGTTACGAGGTTTGCTGTAAAGCATCGAAACGTATCGTGAAGAAGAAACATTAATACCGCGAAATAATTCGAAATAACAGTTTTTTGTGTATATTATACAATGTTTTATGTTTTTAGTACTTTTAGTTTCTATACCTTTGCTACAAATGAATCTTATATTTCAAAGAAACAAATATTATTTATAATAATTATTATGTCTTATTTCGATTGCAATTTTATATTTT
Organism: Brenthis daphne; assembly: GCA_947093115.1. Classification (NCBI taxonomy): domain Eukaryota; kingdom Metazoa; phylum Arthropoda; class Insecta; order Lepidoptera; family Nymphalidae; genus Brenthis; species Brenthis daphne. Next base: position 7,288,054 of record OX352482.1, on the reverse strand, counting down.
TACTTTAACTTTCATATAATATTAGTGAAAATACTTTTTATTTCATCGGCATATTCTTTTTGGCTCGAAGCAAAGCCGCTGACTTAGTAGTTTTTTTTTTTAATTCGTCTCGGCTAGTATATAGCTGGATCATAGCCAATGTTTAAACGTCAAGTGATAAGAAATTATGCATCAGATTATACACAAAGTTAGTCTGGTAATAGTGAGAATTAAAAAGGTTTTTATTATAATTGTTATATTTATTATAACAATTTTTACGTAAAAATATATAGCTAAGTATTAAGGAATTGTGCTTAGTGTTTAAGAGTTATTCACCCCGCACAATACACACACCCCACATAACCACGTGTATATATAGTAAGAAGGTATCCTTTATTTCACTTAATATATGAGAATTGCAGTTACAAAAGCAAAGTATGAAAAGATACTTTTTCCGCGTAGAAAAAAGTCTTTGTAAAATCTAGAAAATGCACGGAACTCGGATACAGATTTTATATAATTAAATATAAAATTTATATGACAAGTAAAACACACGCGATAATGATTCGTCATTCTTTGGTGGGAATTGGAACATCGTAAAGGAAAATCCTAAAGCTTTTACCAGCTAACCTTATCCTTATATGACGAAATAATTTTCCTTATTAGATATTTTAAACTTAAAGATATATTAACCAACTAGCGACTCATTCTCGCTTCGTTCGGATTCGCCCTTAGTTACGTTTTTAAGTTAACATTTAGTATAGATTTCTCAGAGATGAGATGTTGATGTAAAAAATATCCCATATGTTCACCCGGATAACCAGCTGTCATAAAATTAAATTTCATCAAAATCTGTCCAGGAGTGTTCTCGCGATGCGTTCCCAGACAGACAAACAGACAAAAAATCCAAAAACTATAGATTCCTCTTTATCAATAGTAAAGACTATTTCAATAAGATTTTGCAAAAAAATATTTAGTGTAAAAGATTCGAGTCAGCTAGAATTTTATTATATGTATAGAATTATAGATTATAATTAAATCAAATTATATTTTTAAAACAAATATTAAAACCAAAAGATAAATAGATTTGCAAAGGCAAATGTGAATTGTTTTAATCCAAACAATAATAATTTTCGCACTCGGATTCGCCTGCGTGACTATAAATAACCTTTGTTAGTAATGTGTAAAATGACTTAGAAGTATTATATATAAGCTGTCTATTAGTGAAAGAATTTTTATTGCTATAGCCATTACAGAGGTTACCCCCCACGCATTTACAAACAAATTCTTAATAATGGGTATCAATCGTTTAAAATGAATAATATCCAATAATAGTGTAAGATAGAAAAAAGCATTCTAAATAGCTGCATCACAATGAATGGCTATACAGTCAATTTGCCGATGTGGTTAATACATTAAGTACTGCAGTGGGAAATGGGTTAAAAATGTAAAATTCACATTGTCTACGCAATACAGATCCAATATTCCATGAAAATGTTTTTTTTTATAAGAAATGTTATGGTTTAAAATAAATTTTAAAATTTAGGTTTGATTTTTGATGTCTTTATAAACAGATGAAATAGAATTAAAAACAGCTAATAAGTAATGGTTAAATGGACTTCCATACTCTGTACCCTACTCTATACAATGACGGTTAATTTCAATACTAATGGACTAAATAAAAATATAGGCGCGGTCGAAATTGCAAGCATTTAAAGCTAGCTGTAGGTTGTTTTTATAACCATTGGATAAGAAACGTGAGAAGTACCACATTATGTTTTTATACGCTTATTAAAATATCCAATAGAATGTTTTTCCGTGGATATGCTGTCCTTCAACTTGACTTGTATGATCGCGAGTCTCGACCTCGGAATTGCGACCAATGTTGTGACCACACGTTCTAGTTATGTGGATTAAAGCTGACTATTATTATAAATATGAACATTTGTATGTATGTTTGTACGCTGAAACCTCTGTGTTAATATGAATGAAATAATAATTTCATATGTGATCCCAGATAGACTTTGATCTGGAGTTGATACATACCTACTGTTTGGCACGTAAGAATGCACTCGAGCGAAACGAGGATGAGTCGCTAGTATAAAATAAATTAAGATGTTGGTTCCCTACGTCAGAAATGGTCTTCCTACATAAGCTTCTAAATACCATAATGATAATTGCAAGGATAATTATTGTAATGTAAACACTTTAAAAGCTCTCCCTGATGAATTTCCTGCGGGTAACACTCGTCGTAATCATTTCGAACGTTTAACCGTCATAAAGTAAATAGCCATTGTGTTAATTCAAAATATTCATACTTTTCTATACATGTAAATTATTTTTCTGTCGCCACCAGACAATAATATCAGATTATGTGGCAATATTGAAATCTTCTGTTGTAATTTGATGAAGTTGTGAGGTTTTATTATTTTGTAAAGTTACCTACGTACATACAGGGGTGGTCTATATATAGTGGGCCAAGATTTTTTTTTCAGGTAGGTAGAGGACACCCTAACGGCTCATTTAAAAAAAACATTAGTTCCGTAAAAATTAATAGTTTAGAAGTTACGATTTTTTTTAGAAGTATCCCCTCGAATCATACAAATCAATGTTATTTGAATGTCAATCTCATGACATTTGGCATTTGAATAGAGAAGTCATGTAGAAAGCATACATTGAAAGATTTGTGTTTTTTTTCTTAGCATTTTCTATTGTTTTAAACTTTATATTGATTTATTTATTTTTATGGCAAAGAAAAAAAATATCTTTGAACCACTGTCGTAAAATTGTTACAACTACTTCGCTTACGACTTTTAAAACTGACTTAGGATGTGGTGATAGCCTTAACAAAAAATCGTAGTGATGTAACTACTAACATCCTTAGAAATTCGCATAATAAATTAAGTTGTTTTTTTTAATACAAAATTTGAAATTTCTTATTTAGTAAATAACTTAACAACTACCTGAGTTAATATTAAAACCAGTCAAGTACGAGTAGGACTCGCGCCTTAAGGGTCCCGTAACACCGTACCACCAAAAAAAAATTTGCGCTTAAAATGTAGGTCTTTTGCTAAAACATAGCATCCTATGTAAGTATCTCCAAGAAGGAGTATCTTCTATACATACCTATAATAAAATTCTAACTGAGTTGAATCTGTACATTGAATTGCTTTGGAAAATCTTATTGAAATAGACATTATTATCGATACAGAGGCCGAATCTATAGGTTTTAGAATTTTTGTCTGTCTGTCTGTGACCGCGTCATGAAAAACCATTGGAGGGATTTTGATGAAATTTGTTATGATGATTGCTAGATATCCGGGTCAATATACCTACAGGACACTATTTACTGCGGGAAAATATCTCATCTCTGAGAAATCCGAACGACGACGAACCCGAGCGGAACTAGTGGGAGTCTCTAGTCAATAATATAATCGAAAAATAAGTCAACTATGTCGTAATTAATGCCATAACACATTGATATATAATTGTTATCTTAAATATTACGGTTATAATAGAAACGTTTTTATACAGAGTCACGCGAATTGTATCGTTCAATTAGTAGACATAACTCATAAGTAGTGATAGTGTAACCCCCATTGTCCATTTTTTTATTATGTAGATTCCTTCAATAACGTCCGAATTAGTAATTAGATAAACAAATAACACATCTGTACATGCTTGCACTTTCTAGATTTGAATCTGTGGGCTCAAGGCCTTTACCACGGTAATGTAGTAATATTACCGTGCCTTTACATATTACGTTGACGGGCACTTGTCACGCATTTGTATCGATACGAACGCAAGTACCTAATCTGCTTTTTTTTAGGTTTATCAATACAAAATAATATGCGGAGACGTAAGCTTATGACACGCGCGTTGTCGGCGAGTTTATGAAAGGTGGTGTGCTTTGCCCTTTTTAATTAATCAGCGCAAAATAGTCTTAAAAATTGTTGTGTGCATGGACCTTTAGGTGTTTTAAGTCGTGGCAATCACGCATCCACTGCACCCTATCGTTTTGTTACGTTATTTTAATTAAAATATTGAACATATTTATTTAAATAGTTCAGAATAATAAAACACTTAGCCTCTGGAAAAGTTAAGACAAAATACTGCAGTTACGGCTATTGTAATTTACTAAGGTAAAGAATTGTTTCCGAGACCTTTGTCTTGCAATTTGCACCGGGCTGTAATCTCTTACCGTTGATAGTTAGTGGGTTTCTTCATGTTAAAATTTTAATTTCCTACCATTCGACAATATTTTATTATCCCTTCAACGTTATTTATTCTGTGGGCTTAGTGTGAGTTTTTTGACTACTCGATCGCGTTAAAGTAAACGCAAATTTGTATGGAGTTGGATCAGCGCCACCTAGCGGAAAGTTTGTAAAACATATTTTGTGAGTGCGAGTTTGATTGTTAACTTTATGATCGCGACCGTCGACTAACTTTGTCGAAGTGAGGAATTAAACGCGCTGGAATGGCGTTTTTGCGAGTGTGAGTTGCAATTTATGTCACTTTTGACAGTTCAATTGTAAACTTCCTCACTTGCGAGCATGTTAACTTGTCACTTAGATTTTGTTAGTGAGAGTGAAAACGCTAATTAAAATACGAACATATTTTTACGAAATTCATAATATTGTGTGGGTGTTGTGTTGTTTTAATTGGAGTAAAAAATGGCAGCAGCATTTAAAGGCTTGTGCAAAGAAGTAAGACAATTAACTAATTTGAAATCTACTCAACGGGTTACCTTGGAAGCAAAGGTAAAATCATTTAAAACAATTTGTGAACATAAACATGCATCCTTCGTGTATTTTTTTATTAATTGTTATTATTCTAGGTACTCACTGCACTATCTTTGTTTGCAATGGGATCTTATCAGCGGCCAGTTGGGGTTGCAAAGAATATATCCCAAAAAATGTGCAGTGTTTATATTGAAGAAGTAACCACAGCATTAATATATTATAAGAATATGTTAAATAAATATATTCATTTTCCTGACGCTCTAAATGCTAGACAAGCAATTAGTCAAAGGTTCTTATGCTTTCATACAATTGACTATTTATTCTAATAATAAAGATTTTACTATAATTTTGTTTAAATATGTTTTGTTAAAATTAATTAATTAATTTTCAGCTTTAAAACATGATAACATCCAAGATCATGATGAGAGGATTACCACTGAGAGAGAGAGAAAAGTTCCACCACTGATTTATTTAGAGGCAGTATTAAGGGATCAATTACTAAGAAGATTGCAGCAGCAATAATTACACTACTTTACAAAAAAAGTTTTTTTCTTTTACCCAAAGATAATTCATACTGAATGTGTTTCCTACCTACTCTCTTACTACTAAAATATATGTCTCATATTTTTATCACATCAAGTTTTTTTAATATATCATTAAGTTATTTGGCTATCTTAATGTTACTTATAAAAACTTAAAAAAAAACCGACTTCCAGGCACTATAATGGAAAAAATAACTAAACGGAGGTTTTCATTTTTCATTTTTTTTTTTCATTTTATGATCTAGAACCACTCTTTATAGCACTAACCTACCTACCTACCTACATCTGGAAACGTGTCTGGGTTATTATTTGCTATTGTTGTGTTTATCTATTATTCAAGCATTTTGATTTGTTTTAAAATATCCTCAAGACAGTGCTCAACTTTTGCCATGGTTGTTGTCAAATTATCTTGTCAAAAAAGAAAAGACCGATCAGTGAACACATAAAACAAGCCTATTTTAAATACTTTTAAATCTCGGTAACATATCTTGATAATAAAATGGTTTCTTGGAGGTGTATGTGAAAATTATGGTATATTATTGAACTGAGCTGCAGGAAAAAGAAAACACTCGCATGTGATTCATATCAGATTAGGATTATTTACATTTTTATCAAAGCACATAACAAATATGGACCTAAGTTAAGACCTATGTTCTTTTAAGTATTTAAAATCCATTTTTCTAAATCTTTCTGCTGCTGAAGTGAAAGAAGGATGTTTGTGGAGCCCCAAATAAGAATGATATTAAAATTAAAATTTTGATGGTCACTTATCCAGTGTCAAAAAAGATGCTTGGTATTCATTTTAAAGACATGGACCTGGAAAGCATAAGTGATGAACATGGTGAACGTTTTCATCAATATTTAAATACTTATGAAGAGATGTACTGAGGTTTTTGGGATAAAATATGATATCCGATTACTGCTGGTCTATAATAAGAGAAACTGACGCTAATTAGTGTAAAAGGATAAATCTGTGTCATTTTTAATTTTTTGTGGGTCACATAAATTTTTTTGTTGAAAACAAATATAGTAAATACATAAAAAAACTTGACATCTTATTTTTTTATCCACTTCAGTATCTAAGAGTTCATTATTCTACCGATTCACATTCGTTTCATCTATGGGTAAAAAACCTTGTAGTGTTATTACCTTTTATGTTATAAGTTTATTTTAATATTTGGTGGCAATTAATCTATTGTAATTTACCACAAAAAATATTGTATCATATATATCTATGTATGATTAGTATGTATATAAACTGGATGTTAAATGAAAAAGAGGTAAATAAAATAATCTAGAATATTAAATCTTTATTTTTTAATCTTAATAGTTTGTCATACTTATTAAATAGATAATCTAATCATAACAAAAAATAATAAATAATTATTATCTTATTTTCAAATATAATCATTACAAAACTTATTAGCTAGTTAACCTAATATATTCTTAAACCTAAAGCTTGCCATTCCTCTGAGTCTGCACTTCCATTTCTCTTATCCTATTTTGCTCCCTTTTCGTCTCTATATGATTTCTTATGTTGCTGTATCATTTTTGTCCACTTGAGACTCGGATAAAATGGGTAAGACTTCTTCAGCATCCGATAATAAAATATTAGTGTTTTTAAGTCAGCAAGCTAACACTGCTAATATTGTCAAATAAATGAGATTTTTATTTCTACATGCAATATTCTCTGGATATTTTCACTTTATGATTTAGATTAAGTACAATATAAGTATCAAGTAACATACTTTCTATGATTTCAATATCTACATTGAAGGCTTGGCTAGGAGCAGGCTTAAAGGAGGCTCTACATGCACTCTGCTAGAAGGTCCAGGCTCATTCCATGGCTCGATACCTAAAAAATAAATATATATTCACACCCATCCTCTCCTATTTATTTATAAAATGATAATATCTACCTATACCAAACAACTTACATTCATGAATCGGACCTTATTCCGCTTCTCTGTGGTTTTGTATCACCACTGCCATCACTGTTAAGCAGTGATGTAAGCTCCTTCCATTACTGGATGGTCACAATTTTACCTCTTGCATTAATTATTGGCTTACTAAGATCTCCATGTCGAGCAATAAGAAAACAAAAACACATATCTATCACAAGTTCACTTCAACAACTCGCATTCAATATTGTAAATAACTAATAATTTGTTTAGGTTAGCACTTACTCCTCCATAAAAGTTACTAACAATTCAAATTGAGTTGAGTTAAATAATAATTGGTACATACACAGTTTGTTTACATAACAAATTCCAACAAGTTTGAAGCTTTACGCGATACGTAGCTCGACTATTTAGATAATACATCGCCTCCATACGAATAGCGTTAGAAAATCATTATTTTTAATTTGGTCGGTTTATCGCATATGCGCTACGTGCTACCAATATACGAAAAAATATAAACGCAAAACTTGGTGAGCAAACGTCATTTGAATCGAATGACTAGCTCGTCACTCGCACTCAGACTTATTCATTTTACTTCGTGACAACGTATGTTCGATTTACAACGTGGTTAAGTCATTCGATTTGTCATATGAAACTCACACTAAGCACACTGAGCATACAAGTTAACTAGCGATTAACCCTTGCTATGTCCTCGTGCAACCCTAGGTGTCTAGCTGCTGATGTTACTCCAGCCTCCAGGTTTTCAGGTTCACGATTCAAATGTACTTTTAAAAGTCTATTGAAATAAAGTATAGGTATATTTATTTGATTTTGCTTATGGAATGCTAACGTGTTTTTATTTAAATTCATAGCTAATAGTTAATTATAAGCACAAATAATTAATATCATAAATCGTTACTTAAATCAATGAACCGCTGTTATTTTATAAAAATATAATTCAAATTATATAGATGTTATTGACCACATTAGAGTAAATTTTTTAGCAAAGCGTAATTTGATTCTTGATTAGAAACAATATTGAAAGAAGAACTGGGCGATACAAAAAAAAATATAATTTTTGTTCTTTGCGTTAAAGGATTGAGAAGAAGATTCACTTCACGAAAATCGAACCTGCGACCACCATCATAATAAACAATAACTTAATTTAGTTAAATAAGTAACAACATTACAGTTTTTATTACAATTTTAAAATATTTGTTTTGTTTTATATACCTACAACAGTTAATTTCATAAAATAATTATGTTTTATAACATCACATTTTTATACAATTTTGTTCTATTAAATGCAGCGAGGAAACCAGTTAACTCCCGAGGGCGTAGTGTTAATCTCTCCTCGAAAGTGGTTTCATACTGACACATTTATATATTAATTAATTTTACACGTCCTCTAATTTATGTTGTCTCAAGTCGTTATTTAAATGTAGCTCTTACGAATAGGTATTGATTTGATATTTTCAATTCAAAGTTTGCGGAAATTGTGTAGAGAACTTAAACATAGAAATAAAATAACTAATATTATATTTTATAAATATTATACATTTTACTAGGCTTTTATTTTTTTATAAACGATAATCGAAGCTGTGATCATTATTGTTATCATTTTTATTATTATATTCAACAGTAAACTCCTACATGTTTTCAACAATATAAACTTAGCAGGTCTTTCTTTCTTGCAATAGAATAGGATTTTATAAAAGTGATCATTGGATTTAACATAATGATTCATTGAAACCTATAAGGTCACCTGATGTTCAAAATTTTTGGAATATTTAAATTTGAGTCATCACTTACTTAGTTACACAACGCCTTATTGGAGCTTTAACATTGTTGATATAAATATTTTTAAATAAGGATTTAATTTCAAATTTAATTGCCTCATGACACGTGAGCCATGTTGTTTCTTTTTACTAATATTTTTAAAATAACTTATTACCATTACTCTATAATCTCTATGGGTTTAATAAAGCTTGGCCGTTTTAAATTACACTTCGAATTACTATTACAAATGCGAATTCTGTGTGTGTATGTCATTGATTAAAAAAGTACTAAATACACAATCAGCGACAAAAAATTACCTCACCGAATGAGCGCTCATTTGAATATTTGAGCGCGCCTTATTTTTATTTTTTGGTGAAAACAACTTTAAGCATTGCATTTAAGGTTCAATTTACATTGTTGTATATTTATTTCAACTAAAATAATTATATTTAATTACCTATACACAATTGGTGACAGTTTTAAGAGATCTGCTGCATGGGATTTTTTATCTAGTACTTTTTTGATCGATGGTGCATGTTTGTTTGTTACTCCTTCACGCTGGAACGGCTAGACTGATTTGGATGAAATTTTGTAGTGTAGTAGAAAGTGTTATTATAAATTTAAAAAATAATTAATCATTTCTTGCTAGGCAATGAGGAAGTAAAATAAAATAAGGGCAAATAAGCGCCACTACGTACATAATGAAATATGTTTTATACAAAAAATCATACGAATTTAAATTTAAATACGCTTAATAACTTTCAACTATTCATTATTCACAGGTAAAGAAGTTCAGAAAAGATGGCGGTCGATACGCGATTCGTACACCAAAGCTTACAGACAGGGCAAGTGTCCGCCCCCCGAGCAGCAGTGCCCGCCCGGCAGCAGGCGCTACCAGTACCACAGGCAGATGTCCTTCTTGCTACGTGCTTTGCAGAATAAGTAAGTGTCTGCCTCACATTCATAAATACCGGCTATTGCCAGGGTCTTCCTTCCTACTAAGTTTCCTCCACTTTGCACGATCTTTAGCATCGTCTCCTGTGTACGTCTAAGTCCATTAGCTCATGTTTTGCTTCACGACATCCAGCAATCGCTTTCTTGTGCGCCCGGTCTAGTTCCAGGATAGATATATCAACGCACTTCCTTCCTCATCATTCATCGTTCATCATCATCAACAACATTGTCGTCATCATTTATCATCCAATTAATATTATAAATGTGAATGTTTGTGAAGATGTGTGATTGTTTGTTACTCAACTGTTAACGTATTTGGATGTTTGGCACATACAAACTAATTTATCATTAATATTTAGTTTCGGAAATTGGCACGATTCTGTTTCGAAACTAATTAGTCATTGGTATATGGTACTAGTATAAATATAAGGATTTGTTTATTTGTTTGTACCAAAAAATATACAAACGGAAAGCTGCATTGTATCGTACATGCATATACATACATATACATGATAATGGGCGTACCATGTTAAGCGGTGGTGTGGGTGAAAACTAGTCTTATGTTGTATATATATTATACAAAATGCCATCAAATTATTTCCTAGTCATTTTGTAACTATATGTGCTATCGGGATAAACAGTTCATTTTTTAGGGTTATAGGATCACCTCGTTGTCCGTCTGTCTGTCAAGACCTTTTTTCTCAGAGTTATCAAGTTGAAATTGATATCAAATACACGAGTCTGCAATCCCTTGGAGCTGTGAAAAAGTCAAACTTCTAAATCAACGCAATCAAAAGATGCGGCCGTTTATTCCGCATATTTTGATACTGTCAAGATATTCAAAACGTACCTACAACCCATTGACCTAGAAAGAATAAAATTTGACAAGAAGCAATGTCTTTAAGCGCAAGCAAAGGGAAAAATTCGAAAACCGAAAATTTATTTTTTATTATAATATTTTTTTGCGTTTAAAATTTATTTAAATGTTTTATGCTACGGAATCATCGGTGTGTGAGTCAGGCTCGCACTTGTCCATTTTAGTTTTATTGTAACAAATGTAACAAGAAAACGGTGACAAATATCAGTGCTTCGTCATATAAAAATGTTTAGAACTTCTCTCTGTCTACATTTGATGTCAGTAATTTATTTTGTTAAAGTTTCGAATGAAACCATGAAACTAAGTTAAGCTTAGTTTATGAAACAGTTGTGATGATGATGATGATGTTCTCCTGACCGATTTCGGCCACGGCGGCCAATCTCATTGAGACTAGCCAACTGCGCAGGAGATATTATAGTGCACAAGTGTACGCGCAGACACAAGTGCACTCTCTGTTCCTGTCACTCTCATACTCTGGTGGGACGACCACTCGACACGACCAGTGAGAGTTAAGGCGCAGGACCGACGGCTTTACGTGCTCTCCGAGGCACGGGGGTGAAACACCGCCAACTTCCCAACTCCAGGCTGTTACTGAGACTTAATATACAGAAAAACTCAATAACTAAACTTGGCCCGACCCGGGACTCGAACCCAGGACCTCCGGTGTGCAGCCGTACATGCTAGCCACTACACCACCGAGGCAGTTAAAACAGTTGTATAACATATTGTTCAAACATAGTTTACAGAACTATTGAATAATTGCCATCAAGTCGTTCCGCGATCGCATTATGTGGGTAATAACTGTGTAAGATGGCATATCCGTCTCAATAACAATAAGTGTTCGAGTCACCAAGAGTATTACTGTCTTATGCAAAATTTACATGAAAGATTGTTTGTTTTTATAATTTCACGCGATATTTGTACGGAGTAAGAGATGTAAGAATTCTTTGTCGAGACAATTTCTATGTTTTGTTTAGACCTATCTTAACATGGGGCTTAGATAATGTTATTCTACAATTGTTGAATAATAGAAATTGCGATTTCTTATTGAAATGACAAAATCATATCCTAAAATCATATTGTCATTAACATAGAATTTTTTAGATTTCTACTTGTCCATAAAAATTGTAGGATGACTATCTAACTAATAAAATAACTATTGATTATCTAAGCCCCAAAATTTTGTGTGACCAAGACGATAATTCACAATCCTTTATAATTTTCTTAATATATTTACGTATATTAAATGTTTATATTTTCTTTTTATTTTCCAGAAAACCCCGATACTCCCAAGACAAATACGAATCTTTCTCCGAAGTATCTAACTCCCCTCAACACCCGCCACCCGAAGACATACCGCGTATCAAACACGAACTGCCCGACAGACCACTGGACTTAAAAACTAAACCAGACCTACCAGACAAACCAGAAACACTAGACAAATGCAACCAAGCAACCATAGACACAGACAAAAAACTAGAAATCAAAATAGACGCTAATTCAATCCTCCCTGACGACCATTTCGATGATGACAAACTGTTCATGAACTCCTTACTGCCACTATTTAAAAAAATGGACGACGATACAAGGTTACTATGCCGTATCGAGGTTTTGAAGATTATTAGATATGCGCTACAAGGTCACAAGTGTTTTGAAGCGTTAAAAATGGCGGAAGATAGTTTTTTTAAGAATCGCATGAGCGGTATATTGGCGAAGGAGGAAATTGTGGACAGTTCGATATCGAAGTCGATTGAAACTAAATTGTCTATGACTACACGGTCTGCTGATGGCAGTCGGCCGGTGAGGAAACGGCGGGTGAGTTTTTTTATTTAGTTACTGTAGTGGTAGCCCAGTGATAACGCGCTCGCTTGGGAAACCGAGTGAAGCTAGTTCAAATCTCGGGTCTCGCACCTCTGATATTTTCATGTGCTAATAAATTCCAACATGATTACAACTTGTCTTAACGGTGAAAGAAAACATCGTGAGGAAACCTGCATGTCTGAGAGAAACTACCAAGTTTTGGAAAGACATGTGAAGTCCGCCAACCCGCACTTGGCCAGCATGGTGGACTACGGCCTGAATCCCCTCTTACTGAAGGGAGGCCCGTGCCCAACAGTGGGACGTTAAAAAAAAGGACTGAATACATACAGTTACTGTAGACACAGATAACAATTTACACAATTCTTTACTAGTACAGATGCACAATCCCATACAAAGAAATTGCATAGGGCAATCTAATTAGGGTTTTGTTTTTTTATATAAACGATAGATGGCGTTGCAACCTTTCAAAATGTTTTTATTTTATAAATACGTACGTAGTATGTACTACATTTAATAAAGAAAATTAATTAATCGATTTCAAGCTTGGTAGATAACTTTTAAAATTTAAACAACGCCATCTATGAATATGATGTACAAACACATTATCTGATTTTTAATAAATATAATTATCGACGTTTGTTTTAATAACGCGTTATTTTATTTTCTATTACTGTGAGTATTTTTAATACCAAATGCTTTTTTGAATCGAAGTATATTTTGCTTATATTATTTTTACTTTTTACACAATAATCAATAACAAGTCGATTCACATAACGCCATCTGTTACCTATCTTCGTTAACTAGAAGTGAAGTATAGTTAATTTACAATTATTAAGTTTTAATATGATTTTAAGTCGATTATTAAGAGAAACTGGCTTTCCCCGCGTCTAACAATAACCTATAATTCTTGTCAATGACATTCATACTAATCGTACTCTTAAGTCTTTCTTTTATGGCGCAACTGTGATACGAACGTGTTGTTTTTATAGTAGTGCTTTAAGATTTTTAGTAAATATCTTATTTTATTAATGAGCAATTCTTGTATATACGTATTTTAAAATTTATTTCGTGTATTGGAAACAGTTGTAACGATTTTAATCAAATTTTGTATTCAAATAAGGTTTTGCTTTATAAGTTTATTTACTTTATATAATATTTGTTTTTGTGTTCTTATAATAGGCCCGTTCCCCGTCACCTCTACCAATGCCACCGAAAAGACGGGGTCCCGGCAGACCGAGAAAGGTATTTAATTTTCTTATTTATATATACTAGCAAACGTATTGGTAAAATTATATAATTAAAATAAATTGCTTTCAAAAAAAAGTTATATCAAAATCGTCCTATCAATTTTTGAGTGACGCTAAATATAATTGCTTCATATTAAAAAGCTTGTCAAAATCAACGGGAATATTTATTACCACCTTAAGGCTGTTATTGAGAGCTTTTGCACGACCCGGGATTCGAACCCAAAACCTCCGGATCTGCGGCCGTACATACTAACCATAAAACCAACGAGGTAATATGTAATCAAGTAAATATTTAATTAATTTTAACACGTATCCCCAGGTGCGACCGCCGCCCTCGGATTCAGATGAGGAACAGCTCTCAAAGAAAAGGTTCCCGAAGTTGAAAGTGCCGCCGATAGACGTGTCGCTGGCAGCGGAGGAGGACTCCTACAACAAGGCCACGAGTGTCGCCCAACTGTCCACGCCTTTGTTTATGAAAGTATGTATTTAATGTGATAAAAAGTATGCCTTTTTAACAGACTTCCATAAAGGAGCAGGTTCTATAGTCGTATATATGTATTTTTTTATGTTTGTTACTATATATAATATGTAAGTATTTAAAGTTATATATGTATAGTGTATCAACTATCTGGTATCCATAACACAATCCCTGTAGCTTACCATGGAACTAGATGGTGCTGTGTGTTAATGTCACAACTTACGTGGCTTGACCGATTTTGCTATTTTAAACTGTATTAAGGTAGGTTCCAAGATGGGTCCCAGAAAATTTCTTTGAAAAAAACATTTTCTGCGATATTGTCATTCGATAAAGGGGCAATTTCTAAGCTTAAAGCCAAGTTTGAGGGGTCGCTCGAGAGGCGCTGGCACTACTGTCGCGAAAAACGCGTTTTATTCAATATCTCTAAGAACAATTTCTTTTTTTAAATTAAATCTATCTTTTTTATTTAAACCTTTTTTTTCTTAAATAAATATTTCCATTTGCTAACATTCATTCGGTAGGTTAATTTATGCTACTATCCATATAAATTTCTAAAATAATTTCCATCCCAGAGGTTTTATACTCTCTTTAACTTTTTAGTTAAAAATAATTATTATTTTGTAATATTTAAGCCGATGTGCCTATTTAGTTATAGTGTAATTATTATAATTACAGATGTACAACCTGGAACGATCAAAAATAGCTCCGGTGTCACCTCAGGGCCTGCATGTGTCCATCAAAACGGAGCCCGTAGACAATTGTTCACAGTCAGCGTTGAGTCCCACATAGGTTACATGATAAGTATAAATATATATTTGGCGTTTTTATATTCACTATTTAGGATATACATATGTTTGTTTAAATATTTGGAATTTAAAGCATTGGTTAGTTTAAATTTATTCTTTTTTTTTGCTTTCAATTTTGTCATTGAAAAGTTTTGTTTTTATAAAAATGTTATTTTTGGACTTTCAGAATATCCTTTACAAATATTGTATCCAATAATAATGCTAATATTTGTTTAGTTTTAAAATTTTCTTAAATAGTGATTATAATCAAACTTAAAATTAACTAATTGTATTTAACTCTGTAAACTCTATAGAGTTTGAAATGAGAAAAACATATTTTAAAAAGTATACGTAATACAGATTGCTTATTTTTATCTAAAGCGATTTATTCGTTAGATGTCGATATTAAATAATATATTATACATAATCGATTAAATATCGATATTAGTGGATCATCAATGACATTAAAATTTATTATAATGGCGAATGATATTCCATTTTAATATATGGGGATAATTTTTGGAGTGTTGTCGTAATTTTCGTATTATTTTACTTTAATTCATATTATCACCTCCAGGTAAATTTCTAAGAAATTAATTAAAATTCTAAAAAATCTATTGTTAACTGACACGCCGACGTGTCCGCGGTCGTGGAGGGATTATTTTTACATTAAAAAAATAATTATTTTTTATTGTCTTAACAAAAACTGAACTTCTAAAGAAGGAAAGTTACTAAAAATTCCTTTTTCCTCACTATTGGTTTTTATAAGTTTTACTTCTTTTAATATTTGCTGTAAACTAATACGGAAATTATGAATAGTGTAACATAAATATTATAAATATGTATATATAATAAGTATATAAGTGTATAAGTAGATAGTTTGTTTGTAGGAGTGAAATGTGATATATAATTTAGTTTAGTTGTAAGTGTACTTTTGTTTGGTCTTCCTTCACTTTATTGACTTTTAATCTTTATTATATATTCTTTTCTAGATATTTTAGTTTATTATATTCATAAAGAAACAAAGTCGAAGCATTTGTAGTTTTTAGGTTATGTTATAAGATGTTGCCTCTAAGCCCTAAGGTATGTTTGGACTTGGTTATGCAAAAATGTACCAAGCACATAAAATTTGAGAAAATTTAAAATATAACCGAATTTAAAATAAAGTAAATGCAACCTTATAATGCTCTCTGCTTTAAAACTTTTATGTATATTTAATATTTCTTATATTTAGAAAAAATGACACCAATGTGTTCTTTTTGATAAAATAAATTCACCCAAGAAATTGATAAATCGAAATGTTTGTTAATAATTTATTATAATTGAATTATATTATTCTATATGTTTGTCAGGTGTGAATAGATCTTGACTTGTTTTTATTGAGCATAATAATGTTCAGTTGGAATGTTAATAACTCAATTTTTAACAATGTGTGGGTTGGTACATTTTGGCATAACAACATCCATTTTTAATTTAAATTTAACGCCTTTTTGTCTGTTGGAATATCCAGATTCGAAAATCAACAGTTTATCTTTTAAAATATACTGTTTTTGTTTCATATGCTTAGACGAACCAAGTGTGAAGCTCTTTATATACAGTCAGTGTATTGTGATTTTATATTAGAGTTATTGAAACGTACATTATATGGGGTAGTCATAGCCTAATCGTGTTTTAAATTAAAGAGGAGCTTAAAGTATTGAATGTTTGTATCTGTACAAAGAACATCTATCATACAGTATCTTGTTTGGAGGATTTCATGAAAAGTAATTATTGTGGTGTAATAAATTATTATTATATGTTGGTTTTAAATCTAGAACATTTTAATCTGTATAGCATCTTCTTTCTAAAGGCTACAATCTGAGAATGTGTTTTAAATATAATAATTTCATAAAATGTACATACTACCTAAGGTACCTCGCTTCGCTCGGGTGCGTCCCGTGTTTTAATTTTTTTGAACGGAACCCTAATTCTTTTTCTAAAATAAAGTAGCTTAAGTTACTCCTCATAAAATCAGCTATCTGTCAGTGAAACGTCCCGTCAAGATCAGTCCAGCTGTTTCGAATATTACACAGAACTAACAGACAGACAAAAAGTTTAGTGTCTCAAAAATACCGTATCTAATTTGATAATTAGATACGGTTCTCAAAAATATCTTATAATTTGATAATCATTTAGTAAAAAGCAGTTATCTTGACATTACAAACAGACACTTCAATTGTATTTCTCTGTACAGATGCGTGTAGCTACGAATGATTGATAAAGAATAAGCTTGGTCATCTCAAAATAAATTATTTTCTAAACGATCTTAGTTCAGTGACAACAAATATGTAGAGATATAAATAGTATAATCGTTTATTTACGAAACAGAATAAATACTTTTCATGAAAGTTTAGATATAAGTTAAAAGTTTTTAAAGATGATAAAATATTTGTACGAATTTAAAATGAACGATTCGTGTTTATATACATATATATGTATTTATATTGCCACTTTTGATGTAAGCTGTACATTCCAGATTGTAAGACAATAAGTCCGATCGAATGTGTCATACACGTAAATAAAAAAAATATTTTCAATATTTGTATTTTATTTAAATATTTATTCATACATTTACATAATAAATCATTACAATTTAATTAATAATTAAAAAAAATACATGAATATTCCTAATTTAAAACGAGCCATAATTAATATTATAGCTCGTTTTAAATTAGGAATATTCACGTATTTTTTTTCATTGTTACATGAACATCATAAAAAACATAGTATGGGTTGGAATTTTTCTATTTTTTAAAAACAATTTAAAAAGGGTTTTAAAACATTTTAAAACTATAAATTAGAGCTGTTCCAACAATGATTTAATATATCAATATCCTAATAATAATTACAGTTATTAAACTATTTACAGCAATAACAAAAAAAATTCAATGAGGGATATTGTCTCTTGTGGCACCAGTTGGCGCCACTGGCAAGTAAGGTCCATTTGTTGCCGTTAAAAAGTACTTGCTAGTGCGGCCATAAATTAAATATAATAATAATTGTTAGCGCGGCACCAGTCTATCAGGATTTTGTTTTATATATATAATAACCACATAGATAAAATACTGACTTTTTCTTAGCTCTTCTTTTAAAGCAATAACATTTATTGTGCCGTGCCGTGTCTGCCGTAAGTAATCAGGAATGGCACAATGTTTACAAATAAAGATGAATAATTGATGAAAATCCACGATGAAAAGCTCGCAAATAGTAAACATTCAGTGTCATTTGACATTTCTAGAGACATCACTCTACACTAGCGCCTCTCGCGGCGCATCCAAGCACGATAGCCTTCATTAAACTTTCATTTAAGGCCTTCAACTATTTTCTTCAAACAGTGTAAATACCACATAAAACGTCGCTAATATTTTTCCACAGTTTCTGACGCCACATTTTTCTAAACCGTGTATTCTGCCGACATAAACAAGAAGGCCGCAACGTCGTCAAAGTTGATTTCGAGATATTTGAAGTTTTGTCTTAGTACTTAGTAGTACTTTGTACGTAGTTACGATGAAATTGGTTATGGTATCTCCGGATTCATAAGACTTAAAGCTTTACGAGTAAGACTATCAAGTAGCATTTGTTTTGCTAACTCCGAATCTGAATATAAATCATTTTTAACCACCAAATTATTAGTTAGGGCCTTCTTTATTATGACGGCATAAATAAATTGTATGTGACTTTCGCAATTTGAATTTTCCGCTCACATTAGTCCTTTTGTTAGTGACAAAGCGCATGTTTCATTTGTAGAGCTACACAATAAAATGATAATCTATACTTATTGAAGATCATTTACACAACAGTTTTTCAACCAATAAAAACAAAATTCATAAAACAGGTTTTATTATCATTTGCAAACTCTTCTTTTAGTCGATTGAACTATACTGAATGTTAGATGACTAAATCTGACTATCAACCCACCCCTCTGCGGCGTACAACTCATGGGGCCTACAAAATACTTGTCGCATATAGGAAATGTGGACAATCTCAATGAATTCCAACAAATATTGTCTGTCGAGTATTTGACGCACACGACATTACCCATTTTCGTCAATCGAAGCCAAAATTTACTTGGGTCGCCTTGAAATACCCCTGCAATAAAATGATATTATATTTGAATTTTATACAATAATTATAGTTGAAATTATTATTAATTAAATTGTTTTAATTAAAAAAAATAACATTAAAACAAATAATTATTACAATAATAATTATTTGTAAAAATAATATATGGGGCATTTCACGTGACAACGAAAATAAAGTGAGATTGTGAAAATTGTTCATACTCTGGTCAGTTATAGTTCTAGTGGACATAGATGTGCAAATACATTATTTTTTTCGTATGAGGCTTTATTGCAGAGTTATGAGCTTTTAAAAATTTACGAAGTATGAAATCCGTACTTTTTGAATGCTTATTATTTGTATCAATCAATTTGTAAAAATATCTAAAAAATATTGTTTCTGAAAGTTAAAAGGATGCAGTTTTTATTTTTTTATGGAATTATAAATTTGTTTCTTTTTACGTATAGTTAACCGGAAGTGAAGATTTCAAACGGATGTTTGAGTAACTTCGACATATTTTTTTTTTCAATATTTTAACTTTGAATTAAAGCTTTGAATATTTTAATTCTTCACAAAAAAAAATTATAACGTGATCGCCAATAGTTTAGGACTTAGAGCATATTGAAGTACATAGACATCGCACTGCGCGCCACATCCAGTACTTTTTTAGTTGAGTCTGTCGCCTTCAGAACACAGTCCAGCATGTGTCAGCACATCCATGTCCACTAGAACTATAACTGACCAGAGTATGAACAATTTTCACAACCTCACTTTATTTTCCTTGTCCGCTTCACGTGAAATGCCTCATATAATAATTATTTGTTTTAACGTTATCTTTTTACACATTTTTATTCATTTATTTAACGTTTAAAGCTAAGATTATAAACGTTTAACATAATGTAGCACTACAATAACCACTGAGGTTTGATTAAATGCTACTATATATATTATATATACTAGTTTGCATTACTGCTAGGTTTTTATAGTTACTATAAGCAAAAGTGAACAGAAAAGAATATTATAAGTACAAGGCACAGTAAAAAATAACCACCTTGAACCCAGAACAACAAAAGGAAGTGTTAATCCTATACATATAATAAAATTCTAACTCGGTCGAATCTATACATTAAATATTTTTTGGAAAATCTTACTGAAAGAGTCATAATTATCAATACAGAGGCCGAATCTAGTTCTTAGAATTTTTGTCTGTCTGTTTGGTAAGGCATCACAAGAAAACTACCGGACCAATTTAGATGAAATTTGGTATGATGATAGCTGGTTATATATGGGTCAACATATAGGATACTTTTTACTGTGGAAAAATATCTCATCTCTGAGAGAGATGTATAGATTTATACTAAATGTTAAAATGTAAAAGTAAATATACTCTTCTGTATATAATTATACTTAATTATCACTCATTTAATTTGAACTATACATTGAAATATGAAAAAGCAAATATTTGCCTACAATATGTCAAACATCTATTAAAACATCTGTCAGATTAACGAGTTTGTCAAAAAAAATATTTTTATTGAGCTATCTAATATTCCATATAATTACCAGTAGCCCAGTCAGATACTTCATTAGTGAGAATACTTCCTATCATCGGCTGGTCTTTATTGTATTCGATGCCCGCTTTCAACCAATGCTTCTCGTCTACATACAGCATTAAACCGGCCTGATCGTTGAGAGATTCAAATTCTGCTTCTACACAAACCTGAAAAAAAAATCGAATATTTTTGCTTATCTTTATATTACGTTCTTTTTTCTTGTTCTTCATTGTTGTGTGTGTTGTTATGAAGTAAAAATATGTAAATTGTAAACTATAGCAAAATTCTATGTCTTACAGTATTTAAACATTGCTAAAAACTCAATAAAAGTACAAGCGACTTCTGTTAATGTACATTACAAACACATTAAATTATCAGTAAAACAAAACTTAGATTTTCGACCATTATGTTGTTTTGCTTCACTTAGATTTTTTTTAAACTATACATAATATAGAAAAAATTATAGAAATATAGAAAACCAATTGATACATAATATAATACTATGTATTGATATCTATGTAAAATTATTAATTCAATTGACATTTGTTTAGCTCAACTGGCATACTTTGAAGCCATTATCAAGAGAATTGAATTGAAATGTATTCAAAAAAAAACAGCTATTTTTTTCTTTATTCATTATGGGACCCCATGATTACAGTATAATGTATCCATACTGCTGCTACTTTTATTACATAAAAGAATATCAAAGAGTGAGTTTATTGTCACACTCTTTCTTTGCATACAACCATATTGAAAATTCTATCACTAAGATGAAAAATCACTGCAGCAAATATTATAGTACTCAAGTTTACATGCAGCATTCATACTCCCATGGGACGACTACTCTCCACGATTGGTTAGAGTAGAGGCGCAGGAATGATAGCTTTACATGCTCTTCGTGGCACTGGGGTGAACACCGCCAACTTCCCAACTCCGAGATGTTAGCTAGTGAATCGAACCCAGGACCACCAGATTTGCAATAACAAGAATATATACAAAAAACTCACCTCTAATGTAAAATCATCTTGTAATTCAACACCATACACATGCCCTGTGTTGACAAAAGAATTATACCATGTTCCTTGCCAAAAATCTGTTTCATTTTCTGTTTTGAGTGTGAGAATATTATTTTCAAAGCACCATTCACTCGGCTCATTTAACCACTTAAAACTCGATAAGAGTCCAACCCCAAGAGCAAGTTTTCTGAAATTATTTAATTAGAAGAGTAATGGTCGCCTACCTATCTATATAGGATATATTAGGGTAGGGAATAAAATTATACATTTAAATTTAAATATGTATGTATTCAGCTCTCAACTTTCTGTCAAAAAAGAGCCCTAAGTTTTTTTGGACATATTATGCGATCATCCAAGAATAGTCTGGAGAAACTTATTATCTTAAGCCAAATTGATGGTAAACGCGCACGGGGAAGGGCACCTATAAGGTGGTTTGACACGATAAAGAAGGCAGTGGGCGCTGCTCTCCATGCCGCAGTCCAGGCATCGTTGAACCAAATTGACTAGAAAAAATCATAAGTGGTCACGATCCTCATCAGTGAGGGAAAGAGGAGGAAGAAAAATGTATTCAGACCTTTTTAACGTTCCACCGCTGGGCACGGGCCTACCTTCAATATATTTGAGGTTAATCAAGCCATAGTCCACCACACTGGCCAAGTGCGGGTTGGAGAACACAACGCGCGCGAAATTAAATATACTTAAATATAATATGCAACAAGCCTATCTTTTTGAATCATAGTACTGAAATAATAAAATTTGTAATGATTACAGAGGTACAGAAAGTATATAGGAGGTATTATATGTACTAAAAATGTGTACTAACCTTGCAACATTTGATAAATCATTTAACCGTGCATGTCCAGAAGGAGTCTGACTTGAATTTTGCACAATCATCACTTCATGCTTTATCTCAGGCTGCTTTTTACTTAAAGGACTATTTTGTTTTAATCTAGGAACAGTCTTTGCCTTATTTGATAAATCATTCTCATGTGAATGGTCAGGATGCTGATTCAGCCGTGAATCTTCTACAAAATGCACTTCATTGTCTTGTTTTTCCTCAAGATATTTTGTATTTCGAATAGCATTTTCTTTTAATCTAGGTATAGTCTTAACAATATGTGTTAAATCATTCTCCAGTGTTTGCTCAGAACGCTGACTAGGACATGAATCTTCGACAATAGACACTTTAATATCATGCTTTGTCTCAGGCAATTTTTTACTTGGAATAGCAGTTCGTTTTAATCTAGGTATCTTAACAGCTCCTAAAATATTAAACATCAGTGCATATTAATGTGAAAGCGTTGGCGACTTATATTCTAAATACTTATATAGCTAAACAGTACCATTATAGGCTTTAAAAAAATCGAATTCGGTAAAATGCTCTGCGCACACACGCATATATGATAATGCTGGTTTTGCCAGTCCAACAACCGTTTCCCACTGTTTTCTTTGCTTCTCATTAGTAGGAAAACGGTGAAAACTTAAATTTTTTTTGCTGTTATTAGAACACTGAGGAACACAACAGTAACTTGAAATATTTTGTTTTCGCATTTCATTAATTCGATTTGGTGTGTAACAGTTGTTCAATTCAATTCTTTCGTTTCGTGGCTGCTAGGAGTGCCTTTGGGCACAATTTACTTACATATATTAATATTTATGATAACAACAATCAAAAGTAAACATAGATTTATATTTTATATATGATAAATGACACTGACAGTAAACTTCATAAATTATCCTCATTTCAATAACCACCCACAGACTAAATACAACATTTAGTAATTATTTACGAAATATAAGACCAGCTATAAATTATAAGATATTTTCTGTCAGAAAATTTCTGACGCCCGCCGGTACCACCCCGCACACACATCAGAAACTTCGCTCCAGCGAGTGTGACAAAGAGTTTAATTTGCGTCTGCTCGACAACTAGGGTTTAGGACGTCTCGCGTCTTTAAGTCCCGGGACATTTTGTAAATTTAATTGTCTCGGGTCCCAAGATTTTCCGGTCAAGGTTTGAAACACTTTTTTGCAACTTAAAACTGCACTTATTGCTTTGGCGGAAGAACTGTATTGCAGACCTTTTTTAAAAATTCCCTTGTATCCAAACTGCAGCATTGGAAATAATGAACGCATGAAAACTGTTTACAACGAACTTGATGAGTCGTTTTAAAGTTAAATGAAATAGACATTTTAAATAATTGCAATATTTATAAAAAAAAAAAGATTGTATAGTTAAAATCAACAAATATTGTAAGGTACTTTGGTGCCATTTTTTAATTTTTGAAATCATTTTGTAAAATTGTGGTTAGGGAATCCGAAAAGATAGTTTTATTTAAAATGTCAAATATTCGCGTAGATCTAAGAAATTATTGTTGAGTTTCGCGGATTTATTTTGATTTTTGGTTCCAGACGTTTTGAATGCTTTACAGCAATCATAGTCACGGGAGAGACATGCCCTGTTTTCCAATCGCGAAAAAACACTTCGTATATTTTCTGCTACCGAGTTGGTTGGTCACGCCACGTCTAGATTGTCTGGAGCGTTGCTGTAGTTGAAATATTCGAAGTTGAGCACTATGCCGCATAATGCCCTTTAGTGCTGTAATTGGGAAACAGGCTCAGGTTTTAGATCTCTATATACTTGTTACAGACAGTGCCTACCCCCAATTTTACAAAATAATTTCCAAAATTCAAAAATGGCACCAAAATACCTTACATATTTGTTGATTTAAATTCTAAACATTAAATAAAACAGACTCGCTGGAGCGAAGTTTCTGATGGGTGTACGGGGTGGTACCAGCTGGCGTCAGAAATTTTCTGACAGAAAAAAATCTTGTACTATGTGGCCGGCCTAATACACACAGGGAAAATACTTTTAAAAGTTCACTACACATGATGACTAATCCGCATATTTCGCATTATACTATAATGAATAATGATTGCAATCGGGTGCGCGTCTCTGGGTGCAAGACTTATAGCCTGTTACATTTTGGTTTTACAATGGGGAAGAATTTTAACATTTAAAATTTAATTAAAATAACAATTTTTGTAGTGCCAGAATGCTAAGAAAATGGATATCATATGTTCCCAAATGACAGAAACAAAAGAAATTGTGTCCACAATTGATAGTGAAAGTGATATTTTAAATTATGAAAATTAGTAAACTGAATAAATTAATTTGCATTTCGTTGAATTTAATTAAATTTTAATAATTTATGGATGTGTAATAATTATTTGAATATTTTATTTTATTGTAATTTATACCAGTAGTAACAAGCAGAGGTGATGATCCAAAAATCATTGGTGAATTCGGACTGGATGGAGTGTATAAAACTTGATTCGTAGATGATTGATTTCCTTGAGCAAGCATTTTTTTTCGCAATCTATACATCTGACAATTTTTTGCGTTGTTTTGTTTTTTTACTGATATTTCTGGTTTTATTTTCTTTTTTTTTTTATCTTTCTTCCGTTTTCGATATTCTCTACAAATTTCAGCATTAGATTTAGGCATCTTGAAAACTGAAAAATAAATAGCACATAAATAATATAGTGATCAGTAAAAAAGCATCAAAAGAACATATTTTTTTATGTGTATCAGAAATTAAGTGAGATACCTGGTAAAAGTAGAACAAAGCCTTCTTTAATTGAAATATATTTTTAGCCTAATAATTTTATATTATATTTAGATTTATAGAAGAAAAACTAAAACATTTATAATAGAAAAAAAAGTGAAATAAGCTTGTAAAAAATAATAAATAATTAGTATACTAACTTTTTCCATCCAAACATGATTGTCATAAACCCGCTTTTTATTCTTTTTTCTTTATCACTATGACCTAATGGGGCAGATAAATCTCTAAAGGAGGGCGCCACACGTATGGCCTATTTAAAATCTTCTTTCGAGAAATCATCCTCATTAAACATTTAATAGTTATAAATAATAATGTTGGCAATGTCCAATGATTAACTATAATTCAATGGTAACGAAATAATAGAAATTATACATGATATAGATGAACTATCAAGACCAACTGATTCAAAAACAATTAATTGAAAAAGTAGATTTTGTATGTTCAAAAATATTCAGGTACTTACAATAATTATTTTCAATATTATTTCCAACTAAGACATCAACTTGCACATTTAATACATCCACTCAGGAATCAGCTGAAAATAACATGTAACGTTATACACATAATGTATGGAGATTATGCATGTGATCTATGAGTAATAAGGGTTGAGGACAAAGTTTGTTATTTAGAAAATATTTAAATACTTACGATGATCGTTTTCACTATTTTGTACAGTGACGTTTTATTTTGTGCAATATAAATATTATGTTACTTATTAAATAATGTCTTTCGGCGTCTATGAAATTCACGTACACATTCTGTTATTTTTTTACTGCCGATACTCATGACACTTTTCAGCATTTGTTTTTGGCATTTTAAAAAAAATAATTTAAAAGATAAAAATATTCACACAGTCAAAATATTATACTAAAATGCCTATTCATTTGTATATAATTATATTTGTATTGAAGTATAACTTCTTCATAGTCTAAGACCCGGCTGCAAGATTGCTACATTCATGAAGCCTTTAATTAAAATACATTTTTAACATACAATTATAAAAGAGACAATATGTTCTGGCCAGGTTGCCAATTAAAATGTGCCCGCTAGTATTTTTAATTAAGGTAATAATAGTTGACATTTTTGAACAAAGTCATTTACTTGTTATTAAAATAAATTATACTCCATTTCACAAAAATATATATAGAGTACTTGAAAAGTTATACTTGCCATTGCATACTGCAATCCCTTTGCAGCCAAGTGTAAACAGGTATAGTTTGTTACATCAAATTAGAGCTAATTTTTTTTCTGTACCTGATAAACTACTTCTGCCTATGTAAAAGTGGCCGCAAATAGGAATTGGCAGCTATTAAGGATTTTTTGTTACATTTATGTTTTTTCTTATTACTAGCACGGATAATAGTGACTGGATTTTAGATGGTCTTCTATAACCAACCTGGTTCTTCAACTTAAATAAAATCGAATGTTTCCTGAAACCTGAAACCGAAACCTAGCTTGACGAAATAATTTTTGGCTTGTCTTTTATATAAGGGACCCGCAGTAGACTCTTGTTTTTTTTTTTGTGCAAAGTACTTATTATCTTGAGCAACTCACGAAGTTTCAAGTTTAGAAAATAAATACTTTCAGAAATAAAAAATATCAAACTTTGATAAAAACAACCTCAACTTTTGCATTATTTTACTGCTTTTGAATTTGACGTAATTTTGACAGAACTCATTTACATGCTCTTTGGACAGAGGTGTTCTGTGCTGCTACTTTAAAGAGTTTTAACTTTTAACTTTTAAGCGTTTTGAAATAAGTTGACGCGCACTTTCATTTTTATTTAAAAATTCACATTAATTTATTTAGGTTTAACAATTTCACGGTGATTTCAGCTTTTTTGTAGATTTTAAGTTTATCCATTGCAAACAAACTCACAAACTTAAAAAATATACCTCTTTATAATAATAGTCTATTCATTACGAGT
Organism: Brenthis daphne; assembly: GCA_947093115.1. NCBI lineage: Eukaryota > Metazoa > Arthropoda > Insecta > Lepidoptera > Nymphalidae > Brenthis > Brenthis daphne. The sequence continues at coordinate 7,260,723 of OX352482.1, read as the reverse complement.
AAAGTATTATCATACTTTAATACTTAATAGGATATGAACGAGTATTATACGTTTATTTAGTTTTTTACTCCCTCCACGACCGCCGGCGTGTCAGTTAATAATAGATTCCTTAGAAATTTAATTAATTTCTTAGAAATTTACTTAGATGTGTTAAGATTATTATTTCATAACGAATAGTTTCAAACCTAGAGAATGTTAAATATAAATTACAAAAAAAAACCATTCCATTACAAAAGAGAACATTTATTCTTAAATGATTTTGAAGCCGGTGCGGCATAAAATTTTTAATCAAATTAATGATTACCGACCATTTAAGATATCGCCACCTGCGCTTACTGAAAAAATCATTGGAATTTTTTCAGTTTGATATTGATAATTATTATGTTTTGATAACATGTTTGGAATTTATTATATTATTATTAGTACGTGTGGTGCCCTCCGTTCGAGAAATCTTTCCCATTATACATTGATTATTTAATATGCTAATTTGCTAAATTTAGTCAAAACCAGTACCAGACATAAATTTGATCTACTCCATAATATGTATTCTGGAAATACTAACAATATAAATAAAGACTTAAAATGGGTGGTTAAATATAGTGAAAATAGTTTTATGTACTACAATACCATATCTAAAGTGTAAACGAACAAGGCTTGTGTTTGTTTCAATGTGGTTTATATTAATCTGGCAACTTTTAAATACTGGTTTCTTATAATTCTTCACCATGCTGGCTACCCAGAATAAAGTTTTAACAAAATGGCATCATTTCCGGCAGCGGCAAGACTACGCGGGCGGTATGAGCTCCGCCCGCATTTAAAGAAACAGTTTATTGTTATATTTAGATAGATAAAAGTGTTTTTATACTATAAAGTACGCTTTGGAAGAACTAAACGTTAAATATGGGTAAACCAGGTGAGTCCACTATATTCGTTGTTTTGTACGGACCACGCGTGGTCGCCGCGTGGTTTTTAATGTGCGATTCCTCACTGAAACTCGCAATAAAATGTCTTAATCAAAATAATATTCTTAAATACGTATGTTTATTATGATTTCTGTATAATATACTTCAAAATTCTTAAAAATAATGTCTATTGAATATTTGAGGTTATGTTCATTTTTGATGCTTATTGCTTTGTAAAATTTTTGCTTGCTCAAAAGAGAAACGCAAAGTTTTACTTTCTTTTAAGCCTTTACAGTGATATATCTCCATTTTGATGGTGATTTCATGAAATATTTTTTCTGTAGCAGGACTTACTACTAACATAGGATGTAATTTTTCATGAAGGTACAATTATAACTATATCACTAAAATCGTACTTACCTATAAAAAAAATTGAAGAAATTTATGATCGGCTTTTGTTTTTGTGTTTACATTTACCCGAAGAGGTTATGACTTAATACCGCACTAGTTTTTTATACTGTCACAATACAATTTGTACTACAAATATTATAATATTGTTACATTTAAAGTATTTTTGATACACCTTGTGTTATACAATCAAAATTAGAATGAACTGCCTATATTATGGTATCAGATCATACCACTTTATACATATAGCTTCGCCCACGTGTTAATCCAAAATTTCGTCTAAATCTATTCAACAATTCACATGTGATTGAGTCAAACATTTATTTACATACCTCATTATCATTTGCAATATTTAAAAACTTTTTTATTACAGATTTCAACAGTCCTCGTGGAGAAAGCCGGGGAGGTTTTAGAGGTGGTCGAGGAGGTGGTGGAGGTCGAGGAGGCTTCGGAGGAGGTCGAGGAGGATTCGGAGGGGGTCGAGGAGGATTTGGAGGAGGTGGAGGTGGCAAGTTTGAGAAGCGAGGGGGTGGAGGTGGCAGAGGTTTTGGAGGACGAGGAGGTGGAGGAGGTTTGTTATTATTTATGTAAATAATAATTTGTTATAATGTATATAAAAAATACTCATAAATATTGCTTGACTTTTATAATGTTTGTATCTTCTCAATCTAACTCGGTGTAACATTATTTCATTTTTGTTGATTTAAATGGCAATAATTTGTAGCAAAAAAAAAAAGTATTAGAATTGGAATAGTTATGTTAATAAATATTTAAATGATGAATAATGGTCCCTCTAATCTAGACCTATTCGTGAAGACTATGATACCACATACCCACTACTGATATTTTGATTTATCCAACAATAATATATATTTTTTCTTGATTTTTTTTTATTAATATTGTTTTTTTAAACTAGGCCGTGGAAGAGGAGGCCCACCAAAAAGAGGGGGATTCAAAGGTGGCAAACAAGTTATTATTGAGCCACATAGGTATGTCAAATGTCAGTTTGAAAAGTTAAGAATACAAGTTACATAATTACAAGTCATAATTTAAATGATGTTATAAAACATAACTTTCGTTCTTCTGAATGTGAATGCTTGAAGCCAAAATGTTTCTGATATATAAAATACAGTTTATTAATAAAAAAAATGTAACCTTAAAATAACCAAAACATTCATCATTTTAGGCATGCTGGAGTATTTATTGCAAGAGGCAAAGAAGATGCGTTAGTAACGAAAAATTTAGTACCTGGTTCAGAAGTATATGGAGAAAAGAGAATATCTGTTGAGGTTGGTAGAAAATATTGGTTTTGCTAAAAATGGCAATTATTTATATTATACATTGCAATAAATGTTAACTGATTTATTAATATCATCTAAAAAATGTCTGCCAATTTACTATACTATGTTATTATATGCTTAACTTGTGACAGCCTTGCTTCACTTGGGTGCGTTCCTAGGTATGTTTTAATTTTTTGAGCAGCACCCTAATTCCTTTTCCAAAACAAAAGTAGCCTAAGTCACTCTTTATAAAATCAGCAGTATCCATGGAAAGTTCCATCAAAAATGATCCAGCTGTTTTGGAGATTAGCCTGGACAGACAGACAAAATTTTTAAAATATTTCTTATAAATACTGTAAATACTTTCATATGCATTTATAAAAAAGCTGTTATTTTGATATAACAAACAGACATTTCAATTTTAATTATCTGTATAGATGATAGTTTTTCTATGATTTTTTAATCAGTGTACATTATTGCAAGTTATAATAAATATGTTAAAATTAAATGATGATTTTGGTCCCTCTAATCTTGACCTATTCGTGAAGACTATACAACCACACACCCACTTCTGATAATGTTATATAAATTATGTTTAAATGTATCTAAAATCCTTACAAGATTCACTAGAACTTAAAAGTTTTCAGAATGAAGGAGACAAAATTGAGTACAGAGTGTGGAATCCGTTCAGATCAAAATTGGCCGCAGCTATAATGGGAGGTGTAGATGCAATACACATGCCGCCTGGATCGAGAGTTTTGTATCTCGGAGCAGCCAGTGGGACAACAGTCAGTCATGTTTCAGATATTGTTGGACCAGTAAGTGAATTTGTTTTTTTTTGTTCTCATTAAATTAATAATGCTATGTGTATATTAAGGCAGTAATAGCCCAGTGGTAATGCACTCTCTTGGGAAAGTGAGTGAAGCGGGTTCAAATCCCCGTTCTCCCACCTATGATATTTTCATGTGCGAATCATTTCAAACATGGTTACCACTTGCCTAACAGTGAAGGAAAACATGGTTAGGAAATCTGCATGTCTGAGAGAGCTTAGAAAGTTTTCGAAAGACTTGTAATGTCCACCAACCTGCATTAGATCAGCATGGTGGACTATGTCCTGATGCCCCTTGTATTGAAGGGAGGCCCGTACCCAGCAGTGGGATGTTAAAAATGGCTGACTATATATAATTATATATGAATTTAATATTACTATGATGAATATGCACAACGGACCTATCTGTGAAGACTATATTATATCACTACCCACTATACTGATTGAACAAATGGATAAACTGAATATATAATGTATAAATCAGTATTTTATACAAGTATTTTTTGTTACAGGAAGGCCTAGTTTATGCAGTGGAATTTTCCCACAGATCGGGGAGAGATTTAATAAATGTAGCAAAGAAAAGAACTAATATTATACCTATTATTGAAGATGCGAGACATCCATTGAAATACAGGTAAATTAATCTATATAGATAAATAAAATTAAAGTCTCTTTGTAATGTCAAAATAACAGTTTTTTATACTAAATGCATATGGGGTTTATAAACGGTTCTTATAAGTAAAAACACAATTTTTTAATATTTTCATCTGTTTGTTCTGGCTAATCTCTGAAATGGCTGCACCAATTTGCCGAGACTTATACTCGCAGATAACTCATGTTATAAGGAGTAACTTAAACTACTTTTATTTTAGCAAAAAAAAAAAATTAAGGTACATATCCGAGCGAAACGTATTTCATAAACAATGAATCTTTGCAGATGTAAAAACTATAATGTTTTTACATAAAAGTAACATATAAGACTATAATTTAAAAGGGTAAAGGAAGAAATTAAGGATCTCTGTGAGTGTGGCAGTAAATGCTACTGAAATATAAAAAAAAATGGGTGTGTGTAACCTAAACGAGCAGTTGAAGTAAAACTTCTTTGGCAAATATTGCAATTAAATTAAAATAAACCAATAATTAAATTAGGCATATTACAATCATTTATTTATAGAATATCATATAAGGAAAGAATTTAATATTATATATTTATCAGCCAACAGTTACCATTACAATGTATTCTATCTCATTCTTTCGCCGGCTTAATCCTATATATTTATGGGTTTGTCTCTTTCTAAAAAAATCCTTTTTTGTGATGAAAATCCTATGAACTAAATTTTTCATGTTGAATAAATTTGAACTCTCTCTCTGATCCGAATATAAAGTTAATGTAAATTACCTTTAAAAATGTACAGACTGTAAAATTAAGACTTTCTTCACAGAATGCTGGTTGGTATGGTGGACACGATATTTGCTGACGTCGCTCAACCAGATCAAGCGAGAATCGTCAGTTTAAACGCACAGCATTTCCTCAAAAATGGTGGACATTTTGTTATATCTATTAAGGTAATTTAATATTATTTATATATTGCATTTTGATTTAAGAAGAATTGCTCTAAATATTATTTCTGTATTAAGATTTATATTTTTTAATGTAAGTTCTTTTTTGTTTAAAGTATCCTTATCGGCATGATATTTTAATATTTTTTTATACTTCATTTTAGTTTTTTGGAGCTGAATATTTTTTTACAATTTTATAATGGTGTATTATATAAAAAAAAAAGAAATCACGCATATTCCATATTACGAAATTAGAATAAACTTTTTTAAAGACTATATAAAATTACGATTGTATTACCATTTAAAAAATGATTTGAGTTTTTTTCTTTAATGAATACGAAAATGGTAATTTACATGTACAATTTTACATTTTTCCTTAAAAACTCCTATGATGAAACAAAATAACCTAAATATTTCATGTTGAAAGTTGAACTCTCTCACTGAGGTTTTCAAACAATATACAAAAAGTAATCGCTAACTTCCCTTTACTTAATATTATGGTTATTTTCAGGCCTCATGTATAGATTCAACAGCTCAGCCCGAAGCAGTATTTGCAGCTGAAGTTAAAAAGTTACAAGCGGACAAACTAAAGCCTCAAGAACAGTTAACTTTGGAGCCCTACGAGAGAGACCACGCGGTGGTAGTAGGAGTGTTTAGGCCTCCGCCCAAAAATGCCTGATATCGAGTAATAGTTAATGAAAACAGAAGTGCATTATTATTGCTATTATAAAGTTTTAATTCCATCATAAATTGTTAAATATATGTATAGGTAATTGTGTAAAATAGGCCTGCATTGTTTTTAAACCAATCTGGTTTAATTCACATTTAGAATTTTATTTCTAATCTGTGCTATGCTAACTTTGATAATAATAAATTTTTTAGGAATGGGACATTTTGTAACTGAACTTTTTATGAAATTAAATTGTCATAAAATAAAACTGGGTTCTTGAAATGTTAGTTGTTCATAATAAAAATGTTAAATGTTTGCTTGTTAAAGTGAATTTTACAAAATAGCAATGTTTGCCTCCATATACTTCTTAGTTGTAAGTTAGGTTAAGTGTGGACATACGAGGCGATGTATGTTATATATAAGAGGATAAATAAAGATTGTGCGAATGACATTAACTTGGGTTTGCATTATACCTTACCTCTAAACTTACTGTTTATTTCCATCATAAAAAATGCTTTAATTATGTTCTACTTGGACTCGTAAGAATATTTTAAAATATGGGGTATTAAATTATTTCTACTTAAATTCTTGATACTAAATGATGAATGAAATTAATGGACTCATGTTTATAAAATTTGTTTTTTATCCGTAAAAACTCACACCAAATAAAATTGACGAGTCTAATGTCAAAATAACAGCTTTTTTAACTAAATTCTTATGAAAAAGAAAATGAATACGGTATTTATAAAAAAAGAACAATTTTTAAAATGTTTGTTTCGGCTAATCTCCGAAACGGCTGGATCGTTTTTAAGTTGGACTAGCAGCTAAAAAAGGTAGCTTATTGTTAGTTTCGGCAGCGACCAGCAATTCCAAGTATGAAGCGAAGAGAAGTACTGATTAGCAGCAAGTTGCTCCTGGTACTTCTCTGATAGCAGAGTGGACCGTGGAGCAACCCCATGGCTGCTGTGGTCTGCTTCGGCAGACCTACCGTCGGGGCGTTCTGGTTGAGTATGGAAGCGACCTTGCGACGCCCCATTAAGACGGGGAAGTTTCCGTTGGGTTTTAGTGGGTAGTACTGGCTTTTCTAGTCCGAGAGTCCAGTATACTGTATAACCACGTGTATATATGCAGGTGGTATGCGTAAATGCATTTCCCAACGCTAAAAAGAGTAAACTAACTACTCAAAATTTTATTGGAATTCGTTGTTATAGCGTTATGAAGTAACAAACACGCTCACTCACAAAAATACTTTTTGACTTGTATTTAGCAACTCAGCTAGAAACACTTGTAAATATTGAATTTGAAATCTAAATAAGTGAAGTTCATTCATATAGCCATTTCATTCTTTTAAAGGTTAATATTTTTCATAAAACTTAGGGCGCGTACACATAGAACGTCCGATTTACAGGATCCTTTTTAACTGATCCGTCGCTACTGGAGGTAATATTCACACAGCATTTACAGGACCGATTTTAACGGATCCGTCGCTACTGGAGGTAATATTCACACAGCATTTTTACTTATTTCCGAATGACGACGTCTACTTTTGATGACCTTCTTAAAAGATTAGAAAAGGATTTAAAAAAGAAAGACACAAACTGGAGGAAAACCCCCGCACCCCTGTGCCAAGCCTCGCGCGGTTTCGATCCGATAAAACGGGTCAGTATTTCTGTTGTGTATGGGATTTTTTACTAGATCCGGAATACTGTCATGTGTGTGAACTGGCTCATACAACTACATACGCTAATAACATATACGTTTAAACGGACCTGTAAAACGGACGTTCTATGTGTACGCGCCCTTAATTGAAATTCATTAAAAAAATGACTTCAAAAAGAAAAATAGTTTATAATAGTAGGGGAGCCCAAGAGGGGATTTTCTGTAGTTACTCGAGCGCGGCAGATTTGCCGATTTGCACAAGCCGAAGAGGCAAAAATCGACTATAAAGTTTATGATGATTTTTGCCTCTTAGGCTTGTGCAAATCGGCAGATTATTAAATTGGACACTTTTCAGGATGTGACTAGCCTACCACACCTTAATCTGACGGTTTCAAGTATTTTTACCTTATCAAAACATTTTTTAAATATTTTAATCGGCTTCCCTAGACGCGCCCCTTTATATAGAAGACTTATATTGTGGTGAAAGTACTCAATAGAGTGCAAGGTAACCTCTTTTATGTTAATCTGCCGCGCTCGAGTAACTACAGAAAATCCCCTCTTGGGCTCCCCTACTATAAGATTTTGTAAATTTCTTTAAAAAAAATCTTAGTTTTAAAATTTCCAATGAGAGTAACTTAATTAAAAAAAACATCTAAGGTTCACTCTAACTTTATACTATAAATAAAGAATGCAGATTAAAAATATTAAACAGCTTATTTATTACTTAGTAGACATTTTATCTTAAAATTAAGGTGAGTTTAAATAAAACAACAATGAATCTATACAGCTATATATAATGTCAGTCGCTGGTTTCACTCTGGCTGTCGTCTTCCCAGGATTGTTCGCTGCCGGACTGGTACCTCTCCACTTCCATCTCCTCGTCTGATGATGAATCTGAAAGAAAAGTAAACATTAGTATTTTAATGCCAAAAATTACAAAATAATTATTACTTTTTATACTTATTCTAGCGACCCACGTTTTAACGATTAGTATGAAATACAAATCTTTGAATTTCTCGGGTTTTCTGTACTATAATATGCACGTATTATATATATGAACCTTCCTCTTGAATCACTCTACCTATTGCTCAAAACTGCATTAAAATCCGTTGCGTAGTTTAAAAGATCTAAGCGAGTAGACGGTAGAAGCGACTTTATTTTATACTGTGTAAAGATGTTATTAAAATAAGATTCACAGAATCCCATTTTGTAGTATTTAATTGAATCATTTATTACTAGTGGTTCCCGACGTTTCTAAAACGAGTATATAACGCCTTTGAGATGTCTAACACCTCAGTCTCTCCCGTGACAATGATTGCTGTAAAGCATTCGAAATCTCGGGAACAAAAAAAACCTAAATAAATCCCTGAAATAATCCTAAATGATACTTTTATTTAAAATGTCAAATATTCGTGCAAATCTAAGGTATTACAAAGACTACTGTTAGGCATCTGTCACACTTGAGCAGAGCAAGGATACGCCGCTAGTATGTCCTATCCCTTACCATTATATTCTAGCACAGGACTCTGTTCGACGTCGTCGTCCGCGCCGCCTCGCTGCGTCACCGTGAGGTCTATCCGTCCCTTCAGGTTCAGCAGTTGACATAGGTGGGAACGTCTGCAAACACATCACAAATATAAATATTTTTAACTTGCACATCATAAATTTACATGAAATAAACAGATGGAAGTAGAAATAGTATAGCTTATAACTGAATGGTCTCTTCCAGGCAATATTTAGGCAGAGAGAAAGGAAGAAGAAAAGTTTGTTAAATGTATAAAGAAATAAGTTAATTCTTTTTAAAAAAAATCTGTAATTTTATTGAATCTATATGGTTTGTATAGATTTCTCAAAGATTTTTTGAAGATATTTTCTCGCAGTAAAAAGTATCCTCTATGGAATGACCCGGATAACCAGCTATCACAATACCAAATTTCATCAAAATCCCTCCAGTGGTTTTTCCGTGATGCGGTAACAGACAGACAGACAGACAAAAATTCTAAAAACTATAGATACGGCCTCTGTATCGATAATAATGTCTATTTCAATAAGATTTAAAAAAAATATTTCATTTAGATATCATCATACCAAATTTCAACAAAATCTGTCCAGTGGTTTTCTCGTGATGTGTTCCCAGACTGACAAACAGACAGAGACATAAAATCTAAAAACTATAGATTCGGCCTCTGTATCGATAATAATGACTACTTCATTAAGATTTTCCTAAATTTATTTAATGTACAGATTAAACTCAGCTAGAAAATTCTAGCCAGACAATTCTAGCTAAAAAAATCTATAATAAAATATTATATGAATAGATGTATCTCGTGACAATTAATGCACTTTCTTCAGATAATCGATACTTTGAACTCTTCATCATCCTGTTAAAAGTTCCAGATGAAATTGATACAAACAAAGTAAAAAAAACATCGTACAGATAACCAAATCTTAACTCGGGGCAGTTTTAAAATTACTGACTTCACACGTCTTTTGAAAACTTGCTAGGTTCTCTCAGACATGCAGGTTTCCTCACGATGTTTTCCTTCACAGTAAGACAAGGGTAAATGTTTGAAATGATATAAATTAAAAATAAAATAAACTCACCCTCGCTCCGCCCGGGTTCGTCCCTAGGGTTGACCACCCTTATCACTTAAGGGTATGAAAAATAGTTTACGTTCTATTCTCAGACCTACTGAATATACACAAAATTTCATAAGAATCGGTCAAGCCGTTTGGAGGAGTTTTGTTACAAACACGAGAATTTTATGCATATGCATAAATAATGCATGTGAAAGTTTGTGGTATTTATAAGAAAAAAAAACAATTTTTAATATTTTTGTCTGTCCGTCTTTTTGTTCCGGCTAATCTCCGAAACAGCTGGCCCGATTTTGACGGGACGTGCACTGGCAGATAGCTGATGTTATAAGGAGTAACTTGGGCAATTTTTATTTAAAAACAAGAAACAGGGTTCCGCGAAAACAAATTGAAGCCCATAAAATTGTGAACAAATCCGCGTACGGTGTACGCACCCGAGCAAAGCGAGGGTAAATCGCTATATAATTTAAATGAATATCTTAGGAGTAGCAAACTACTATTTATGTATAAACATAGCTAACCGTGAAAACGTACCTAGGGACGAACGCGAGCGTGAGTCGCTAGTATTATATATATTAAATATGTACCTGTGTGTGAATATAGCAAGTAACTGAGTCAAATGATCAGCTGTCTTGGAGTTGAGTGTTGCCAGCAGCAGCGCCGAGTGACATCGCAGCACCGCGCTCAGCCACGTGCAGACCGACGCACATCTGTAATGTTGAAATAAACATTAAAATTGTAAATATGTTATTTAAACGTAGTCTGTGTTTTTATTGATTTAATATGTTTTTTATGCATAATTTAAAAAAAAAATATTAGCATTCTGCACTCCTTCTCCATATAAACTATAAATGTGGGGAATTTCATACTTCTCCGTCCGCGCAATTTTCTTATAAAGGGGTACAAAGTATATGCTTCGTGTATTAACAGTACTAACTGGCTAGTCTTCCTGGCGGCCATGTCGGCGAGGTGCCGCAGCAGCGGCGGCAGCGCGGCGGGCGGCAGCGCGGCCGCCGTGCGCAGCGCCACGCGAGGGTCCGAGCTCTGCAGCACCGTGAGGATTAGCCTGGAACCATTCACATATTTCTTATTTGTATGAATGTATCAACGAGGGATGCATCCGATACCTATGCCGATATATCGTCATCGGCGATATTTTATTGGCCGATTCAACAATACTTTTCAAATCGCGCATCTGAAAGACTATTTTCCACCGCAGGTCTTATTCAAACATATTTGCGAAATCGCCTTTCTCCGTATAAAATATTTCGAATTCAAATATGTTGGTAAAACAAGCACTGTGAAGATCAGTCCCGAGAAATAGATTAAAATAAAGGTTAGTCATTTGCAAGATTATTTGCTAGCTATGAAGTTAAAAAAAAACTAAATATGTATTTAATTCAGCATTAAATTAAATAGTTATTTTTTTACTCAATTTCATGAGTCTACCAGCAGTTTGAAGAGGACATTACTGTCTTTAAAAAAACTGGCAAAAGAAACTCAGCGGGACTACATTTTTTTTTTTTAATAAGTAAAATTGTACAACATTGAACAATAATTGCACATAATTGAAATAGAACTCGAGACTATTGTATCATTTAAAAGGCGAGCCATTCTATAATCAATACAGATAAAGAAAATTGAAGTGTCTGTTTGTAATGTCAAAATAATAGCTTTTTACTAAATGCATATGAAATTTTATACAGTACTTATATGAAAAACACAATTTTTAAAATTTTTGTCTGCCTGTCTCTTTGTACTGGCTAATCTTCGAAATGGCTGGACTGATTTTGGTGACTTTCACTGGCTGGTGATAGACAATGTTATAAGGAGTAACTAAGGATACTTGTAATTAGAAATTAAAACGCATGTAGGGATGCACCCGAGCGAAGCGAGGGTAAGTCGCTAGTATACTTATAATACTTCATAGTATCTCTATTATTTTCGTTTATCGGTGGAACCATTATAGAGTAAAGAAAGCACAGACTTAAAACGATTTTAAAGTAATATTTTTAGTTAGGAAATAAAAATTTAAAATATATCTTTTAACAATTTTCTCCCTCAATATGAATAACATACCCTTTATCGTTAGAGTGTAGTCCCTGAACTAATAGCTTGGTAAGATTTTGATTGATTGGTGTTTTACTCCGGCTCTTGATATCCACTGTGAGATTGGCGAGACGGGCCTCCATTGAAACTTCTACCTGTCAAATGAACAATACTCGTTTTTATATTTTACTAGCTGACTTCACAGATGTTGTCCTGTCTGAACATAGTCTTCATAAAAATTCTAGAACCCGACTGCAGTGCCACCTATGGGGTCCAGTTGTGAATTTTCTGTCTATCTATATATAATATATCCAGGGACTTAAAGCAAACATAAAAAAATCATCAAAATCGGTCTAGCGGTATAGGAAGAGTTCTGAGACACGTACAGAGCAAATGTACAAAGCAAATTATCATATTGATAGCTACATATCACATGTAAAGAAAAACAGAGTAGTGTGGTGTTGTAACTATTTAGAACTCAAATAAAAATATATGAAAAAAATATTATAATAATGTATATTGCAGTCAATATGAATTAAGAAATGGCTGTGAAATTAAAACTTTTGTTAGTAAATATAACTAACACTTCAAAAGTGTTTAGGAATGCCTATTTAAATAAATAGATGTAGAGTTTGGAGTTTAAAATGAAAACAATGAATTATTTTAGCTTTTTTCAAGTTTAATCAGGTAAATATTACCGAATCCGATTTGAAACATTCTTTTTGCATTAGATAGCCAGTTTATTGGAGAAGGCTATTATTACATATAAGCTATATATCATATTGTCTACTAGTGACTCACCCTCGCTTCACTCTGGTTTGTCCCTGGCTTGTTTCCCCATATAAACTTTCATCCCCATCTTCACCCCCTTAAGGAATGATTTCCGGGATAAAAAGTATCCTATATCCTTCTCAGGCTCTCAAACTATCTTCTTAACAAATTTTCGCACGGGTGCGCCGAACGCGAATTTTGATCGAAATTGCATGGGTTTTAATTTTTTTTAGCGGAACCCTGATCCTTTTTTTAAAATAAAAGTTACTCTTTATAACATCAGCTATCTGCCAGTGAAAGTCGCGTCAAAATCGGTCTAGCCATAGTCCAGTCATATAACCGTTAAAACGTACCAAGGGACGAACCCGAGCGAAACGAGGGTGAGCCGCTAGAAAATAATATATATTTTGTTAAAAAACTAACCTTGCCACCTGGCGTCGGTCGCTTTCTACTAATTCCGCCCATAGGTTCTACATATGTGACGTCATTATCTGTGTCCACTTTCACTTTGTTCACTTCATTAATTTCTTTATCTTTGCCTTTGCTCTTCTCCTTTGCATTGCCTCGGATAAGTACTTGTGTTTTTGATTTTGTGTCTGGTGTCTGGAATTAAAAAATGTTAAATTATACATATTGTATTCAGCCCTTTTTTATCGTTTCACTGTTGGGGGTTGGGCCTCCCTTCAATACGAGGGAACCACGCTGGTCAAGTGCGGGCGGACTGAGCATGTCTTTCGATAACTTGCTATGTTCTCTCAGACATTTAAATGAAAATTATACATAAATAACTATAAAGAAAATCTTAGTATTGAAGTTTTTAAGATGGTAGTTTTATTATTGTGGTTTTAAACTAAGATTAAATTTAAATGTATCCGACTGATTAAAATAGAATGTAACATCAAGTATAACAGACAGACACAGAATATGAAGTGATCCTATAAGGGTTCATTTTTCCTTTTGAGGTATGGAAACCCAAATTAATATTATTGAAAGGGCAGATTAAATAGGATATATTAAAAGTTAAAACTAACACTTACAACTTTCTCAAATAACAAGGCCGGGCCATTGCTATATCCCAGTAACAGATCTTCACCTGTGATCCTACAGCACTGTAGCGGCAGCGGCTGTGCGTCTTCTGTTGTCACTTGTATTGTCACCGAGGGCTTTATTGGTTTTGTTGATGTACTGAAAATGCATTTTTTGTATATATAAAATTTCTATGTATTCATGATTTTATCTTTTTAAATGGCTTGACCGATTTTGGTGAATTTTTTTGTGTAGGTACTTATGGGGTCACTTGGAAAGTTCTTAGCTACAGTACCAACTGTACATCTACCACCAATTTAAATTCAAGATTATTTTATATTTTTTTCCTGACCAAACTTGGCATGTAGCCGACTATGTATAAGTATACTAGCAACTCACCCTAGTTTCTGCTTCTTCTTGCTGTTAGTATGAAATAGATAGACTATATATTAGTATATATGTATATATATAATCTATATAATACAAAACTTATCATACTTATGTAGGTTTTGTATCCCTTATTTGAGAAATGATTTATACCCCATATAAACTTTCATCATCCCCCTTTTCGCCCTCTTAAAGGATGATTTCCAGGATAAAAAATATTCTATGTGGCTTCCAAGGTCTCAAACTATCTTCATACTAAATTTCATCTAAATAGGTTAGCAAATTTTTAGTTTATCCATAACAAACAAACATACAAAAAAACAATTTCATACTGTTTATATTAGTATCTCTATATCTTAATTTTTGTATCTATATAAATCTATACTAATATTATAAATGTGAAAGTTTGTGAATATGGATGTATGGATGTATGTTTGTTACTCTTTCACGCCAGAATCGCTGAACGGATCTCGATGAAACTTGACACAGAGATAGATTATAGTATGGAATAACACATAGGCTACTTTTTATCCCGGAAAAATCTACGGTTCCCGTGGGATAGGTTTGTTTTTGTTTTCCCAGAGGAGAATTCGAGTGAAGCAAGGGTGAGCCGCTAGTATTAAATATTATTATTGGCCTATACTAGTAATAAATCTATCTATAATAGGATATATTAAGTATCCATAATCCACTGACATTTAAATCTAGTTAAGAACTTAAGAAGTAATATGAATTGTGTGATATAAATCCAATGAAATATAATGTAAGACTAGGGTATCTATTGACCAGCAATGAAATGTTCTTACAATACAGATACAGGGTGTGTTCACATTTTTAATATTTTAAAAGTATAATGTACTCCATCTTACCCATTCAATAAATGTGTATAATAATGTACAACACCACTCCTAGTTGATGCCACCAAGTTAACTTTAGTACTTTCATCTTCTGTTTTAAAATCAACATCTATGAGTCTTGGTGCATCTTCCAATACAAAATTGTATGTGGGCATTGATATTACGGGAGAGCTTAATGATTTCTTTCTTTGTCGTTTACTTGGGGTGATTTCCTCTCCATTTTGTTGAGGCAAATGATCCCCTGTGATTGTTACATCCCAAAATGACAAAAGACGTTCTGTTCTGTAAGTAAAATGTATTTTTTTAAAAGGTCTCTGATACAATTTTCATTTTTCTAAATAAAACTATCGTTTTAGATTATTTCACAGATTTATTGTGATTTTTGGGAACAAAAATAATCCGAAAAGATAGTTTTATTTAAAATATTCACATAAATCTAAGACAGTTTTATTTTTCTATTGGAAAATAATTAATTATTTTTTTATATTAATTATTATTAATTTTAATAATAATTGTGATACTTTTTAACTCTCAAATTCTTATAAAAAGAAGTTTATGTTAGTTCATAGAAGAAATTAGCCCTATTCTCTAAAAATCACTGAACCATTACAGAGTAAAGAAGCAACAAGCATTCATATGATTTTATAACCTAAATACTTACTGAGCACCTTCAATTAACCAACATGATTTGTGTATCGTAGCAACAGTCAAAAGGGCTCTGGGTGCTGCATTGTGACCAAGTGACTTTACTACAGTTGCCTCAGAATTATACAGACGCCAGAGTCGAATTTGATATGATGCTGCTATTAAAAATTTTGCAGGAGTATTCTAGAACAAAAGAATTTAGTAATTAACTGGTGAATCATTTAAAAAAATAGTACATTATAATTTCTCTCACATTTCACTGGATAATATCCAAAAGTATATTCTTTTATTTGAGATAGATTTTTGTTTCGAAACACCAAATATGTAAACTTCAATGCACACACAAACACTGTCTGAATACTAATATAATACTACTGAATACAGGTAGGTTATCATATTTTTAAAATTGAAATAACACTCACCTGACTGTGGGATACAATTCTTATTGCACTGACTTTATTCCCCTGTTTACTTGTACTTGAAACATTTATGTTAAATTTATCTCTAACTTTTGAACTTTGTAAATCCCATTCTTGTATAAAATTATCACCTGTACAACTGAACAAACCATACTTTTTATGCCAATCTAGTGTTTGTACTTTGTTTTTATTATTGTCATCTGTCAATACTGTTTCTACTTTAGCTTGGCTTACGGAATATAAAAGAACTTTTCCACTGGACGTTCCTAATGCTATACATTGTATTTCTGTCTCACTTATAGATTTTCTTCGCACGCCTTTTTGAGGACTCTGAAAGATAAGGTTATGTTATGATTATTAAGTTAAATTATAGAAATGAATGAATTAAGTGAACTTTACAGTCATTTGTGGAAATAATACTAACGTTAAGCAGATAATATTAAACATAAGTAAAGATTATTAAAATAATAAACGATCAAAAACCACGTGTGAACTCACTGCATTTAAAGTGACGCGGATCCATTGTAAACAGGACGGTGGTGACGATAAATGAAGGTCTGGCGTGTACTCTTGTTTTAGGACATTAGTTTCTGTATCCCATATTCTCAATCTACCGTCTTGGGTTATTGCTGAATAATATTTTCCATCCTCCGAAAAGGCGGCCTCTGCCATCTTTTAGAAGTTTTTGACATGTGTACGTACAATGACAATTATTGACAATCATGTACATTTGAATTTTGACGTCACAATTATGACAGTTTAAGATTAAGACCATTCCGTTTCACAGTGTTATTATATTTAGAATTTTTTATGTTTCTAAAAAATTGATATAAAATATGTTTTTAATTAATTAAAGAAAACTTACAAAGTAAATATTTTTATTAATTGTATTACTTAACGATACAGAAAATAAAACTTTAAGCATATCGATAAGTATTAAGATTTGTTAAAAAATATAAAAATATTCTAAGCATGCACTAAAACGTTAAAGAATTAATACCTGTAAGACAATCGATGCAACAAATTGTATTTGGCATTAAATAAGATTTTATGATCATTTATATAGGTATTTAAAATTTAAGAAATTTTAAAATAAAATAAAGCGTAAAATTTAAAAAATGTCAAAAAGTTGTAATTTATTAAAATAAATTATTTACTTTGGCATATATTCATGTTGCCATAACGATAAATTCTATAAATAAAAATCATACAGTTGGTCCATGAAATCATAACCACAGAACATAATATATACTCCTAAGCTCCATCTCCGCTATATGAGTAAATAATTAGGGATGTTCCGATACCATCAAAGTTTCGATACCTACTCATATCAGTAGTACTCAAATCATTTTTCGATATTACTCATACAAATACTCCTAATGTATCGATACTAACTGATATCGATACTTTTAAAGGACAATAATTTTAAAATTAATATTAATATTAAATTTAAAATTAAAGTAATTAATTAATAAACTATTATTTATTTAATTAACAAAAATTATCTTTCGTTTGTTTTAGTAAAATATGTCTATATTAATGATTTTAGTGGTGCCATGATAACATTGGAACAATAAACCGATGACTACAATAACTTAAATTACTCGTAACGTGAATAATTACTTCTGCGTTCAAATATTATGAATAATAATGTGCTGAACACTGCTGACTTGGACAGTGACAATTAAGGTGAAAAACTGAAAATTTCACCGTGGCATAGTGGTTCTATCGGTTTCTCGGGCTCGGGTGAAGTCGAACGAGTTTGACTCGCGTGGGGCGAGACACGAATGGCGCGCTTAACTGATAACCGAGCGAGAGATGGCTTTCGCTCTCTTGTTCTGTCTGACGCATTCGGAAATAGGAAGTAAGGTCAGTCTGATTCGATTCGATACCAAGTACTTTCGTTTCGATACCGAGTAAGTATCGCAAGATCGATTTGATTCTATTAGTACTTGGTATCGAATCAAAAGTATCGAGTACCTACTCGTATTTACTAGTATCGGAACGTCCCTGAGTAATTGTGTTCTGTCATCTGTGCTCCTAACGGAGATCATAACATTCCTTTTATGTTTAATCGTCTCTGTTGTCGTTCTTCTGTCGTGTCTATTCGTGACTCGCGAGTCGCGACCGAGCTAAGCGCGAACGAATGTAGATTGTAGTCTTAATATTTTTTATAAGTGCTCTCGTTCCACTTTTCGATAATTCTATTAATTTTCTTAGTTCTATGTTTTCTCTGCTGTGCTTCATTTATGTTCTAATAAGGTGAAACAAAGGCTGTGGGTGAAAAGCAATGGTTTTGTGAATATGATGTCACTGTTAAATCCTTGAAAAATATGAGTGTTAGTGTTGAAGACGTTTCTAGTCCTTTATCTGAAGGACAGAATAGTGTTTTAGAAATCAAATCGGATAGCGAAGTGATTAAAAATGACAGTATTGAGGAAGGTCAGGATAAATCCGAACCCTCGACCCCAAAACCCCATCCGATGGCGTTTACGATCGACTTTGGTAATACCAAACAATTTGATAATCGAAGACTTGAAGAGTTAGCGAAAAAGTCTCAAGCCCGTCATCAAAGGGTCCAATCGATGTCCGCTGGCCAGTCTAAACCCAGTCCAACGTCTCAGAGGCCGCCAATGAGCGCTAAACTGCCTCGAAAGGCGCAAGGATATAATTCGGAAGGATACTTTTCTTCTGACCAAGAAGACAGTGGTTTATCGGGATCTATTAAACTTAGAAGTAGTCCCCTTGCACAAAACGTTGATCGTCCACATACGACTAGTCCAATTACGAACAGACAAGTAAAATCACCTGTCAGTGACCTCCAGCCGAAACGTACGTCCAAAAGCCCTATAGTCGATAGCATTATGTCGAGAAGTGATAATTTTAATCGTCATGCTCTAAATTTACCCCTGAAGAACTCTAACAGTTCCTATGTTCGTGACGTCCATAGATCACCAAGCTATAGCAATCTAAGTCATAAGCATCCAATGGATATTATAGACCAGAGCCCTGAAGGAGTTATGTTAACTGATATTTCTAGTCCTGAATTAGATATTTTAACACCTGACAATGGCCTGTCCACTCCAGAGCATTCAAAGAGTCCTTTACGCAAGAGTAGGGCCTCATCTGCTACTTCTGATCTATTATTTAAAAAATGTCCACAAAAGGCTGAACCACTTTACATAGATGATGATATTGATGCAGAATCAAATCATTCATCAACAGGTACTTATACCATAGAGGGTGATAACTATACTGAAGAACAAAAAGCTAGAATGAGTATAGATAGAGCTTATGGTACAGACTTGCATAGTGATTTAGAGGATACTTTAAAAAGACACAGCGTTGAAAAGGATCCTGAGTTAATATTTGACTATCCCAATCCTCAAAGGGTTATAACAAAAGAACCAAGAAGAGATGTCTGTTTGAGGACACCTGTCACTATAAATAAATGTAATGACTTACAGAAAGTATCAAAAGATAAAAATGTTCTTGAAATATCCTGTTGTTATGAATCTCCTAATGAAAGTGATTTAGCATTGCAAACAACAAAGCAAATTAAATCAACTAGGAGCTATTTGGAGAAAATAAAAAACAGAGTGAGAACTATAACCGAGAAAACTTTTGCAAAATCTCCTCCAAAATATGAAGAAGATGCTGATATGGGTACTTTCACTTCAGTGACAACTTCAGGAGTGTTAAGTTCAAAGTTTCCAGTTAAGGTTGAAAAGCCAAGTCGTAGACGATGTAGCCTTACAAAATCAGATATAGATCAGACAGATTATGTTCATAGACTGTCAAGAGAGTCTTCTGTACCAGTATCTTTGCCAAGTAGTAAAGAAGTATTGGAAGATGGTAAATTTGAAAGTACTGCATTAAAGAATGCACAAAAGGCTTTGAAGGATAGTAGTGTGAACATGTCAGAAGAAGTTGTTGGTAAATTGTCATATATGAGCCTTAGTAGGTGTAAAGGGGACAAATCATGGATCCAAGACTGGGCGGACAGTGTAAAAAAATATAATAATAATGCACTGGCAATGGAATCTGATTTAAACTCAACATTTGCAGTTGAGGATCGTCCACCTATCAGTCCAAGATTGATACCAGGAAAGCGTAAGTAAAAAAATTGTTTATTATTTAATTAAAAATTGTTTTAGTACTCCTAGAAGCCATAAAACTAAAACATTGAATTAAATTGAAAAATTGTTATATAAAGGACTACAAAGTTATTAAGTGACAGCTAAATAATCTATACATATAATAAATTTCTAACTGTAATTTGTACATTAAATAATTATTGGAAAATCTTTTGGAAAATCTTTTGGAAAATCTTATTGAAATTGTTATTATTATTGGTACAGAGGCTGAATATATAGTTTTTAAAATGTTTGTGTGTCTGTCACCACATCACGAGAAAACCACTGGGCAGATTTTGATGGAATTTTGTATGATGATAACTGGGTATCTGGGTCAACATATAGGATACTTTTTACTGCAGGAAAATATCTCTGAGAAATCTATACTAACCTTTAAGGTCTATATATTTGAGTCTAATATAATATCCATATTTATATGATTCAGTAAAATTCAATATAAAAATATTATTGTAAATTTTCCTAAATGTACAGGAAAATTATGCAAGTGACTTAGCAATTAGCACAATAATATTGGCTTATTGTTACAAGGTTGTAGGTTTTGTAAAGAATATGTATGATACAGAACTGTGTCATATTAAACTGGAAGGATTTATTGATATATTGAATGCAATAATTTTTGTTTGTTGGTATATCTTTCGTAGTGGCGGCAGTGGTAGCCTAGTGGTAACTCGCTCACTTGGGAAACCGAGTGAAGCGGCTTCAAATCCCGGGTCTCGCACCTGTGATATTTTTATGTGCGAATCATTTCCAACATAATTACCACTTGTCTTACGGTGAAGGAAATCATCGTGAGGAAACCTGCGTGTCTGAGAAAACCTAGCAAGTTTTCGAAAGACATGTGAAGTCGCTACCTAAAAATTATATATAATAAATCTATCAATATCCACAGTAAAAGAAGCTATCGGTTCTTTATTATCTATCTATCAATTATGTCTACTAAAACTCCGCGGTACCTTCATCCTACACCATGACACTGACATCGCGTATTATAATTATTTATTAGATTATTAAATATTAGCGACTTACCCTCGCTTCGCTCGGGTGGGTCCCTAAATATGTTTGAATTCTTTTCCTATAATAAAAGTAACCTAAGTTTTTCTTTATAACATCAGCTATCTGCCAGTGAAAGTCTCGTCAAAAACAGTCCAGCCGTTTCGGAGATTAGCCGGTATAAACAGACAGACAAACAAAAATTTTAACAATTGTGTTTTTCGTATAAGTACAGTATATAATTTCATTTGCAATTAGTAAAAAGCTGTTATTTTGACATTACAAATTTTATTCAAATTTATTTATCTGCATAGATTTCATCCTCTCTAAAACACTGTAGTAGAATAAACCGTTATATTATGTTGACAGATTACCTGTTTTAAGATAAATGTCAAATGATCACAGCATCTTGAGAATGAAGCTCTAACATTAGATGTAAAGACATTTTAATGTCTGTTGTTAGCTGTCTCTATAATTTGATACTTTAAGCCGTTTATTTTGGCCATGGAACCCTAATTGATCATAATTTTTTTCACAGATCCCTATTTTAATAATAATTATTAAATTGATTGTACTGTAGTTAAAATACTTGTTTGACTCGTAAGAAAAAATCATAAATGAAAAATATTAATACTTATAATGATATTTTTGTGCCAAAAATTAACCAAAACCTATTTAATGTGATGAATGATTTTTTTTCATATATTTATTTATAATAACACTAAAATTAAGCTTCATGTCTGACAACGTTTTATTTAACTCTCGGACGGAACTCGGAACCCCTGGTGACGCTTCCACGGAACCCTAGGGTTCCGCGGACCGCTTTGAGAACCGCTGGTCTAAGTGTTTCTAGATCTACAAGACTTATAGTATTCGATCGTCATTAACGAGTTTATTATATGATTTAGGTAATAATGCATTACTGCGTTATATAAGGAGTTTACTTTTACATTAATGAATTATTACGGTTGTTACTGAGGTTTTAATTAAGGATAGTAAAGACTGAGTGGGATTATTAACGACGTCGCTAACGTATCTTTGACAATTTGATAAGGTAATCAAAAAAAAATTGATGCATTTTTTTTTTAAATAGAGTTCTCAATTTCTTAGATTGATTGAAACAAATGGACAAACAAGTTGTGTGTACATGCTTCGAAATATGTAAAAAAAATGTTTACTAATGAAATCATACGAGTAACGTAAGTTATTAGCAGATATTTACGAAATAGCGTTCTAAACTGTGAGGTGTTAATTTTTCTTCAAATAATATCTAATAGAATATTTGTAAATACATAATATGTAGTCATACATTCGTAGGTATTTACATCATCAATCCGCCGTCATGGTGCAGTGGATGTGTTTTATTGACACTAATTATTGGTTAGAGTTACGGGATCGATTCCGTACCGTTCCAACTGTCGCTTGGTTTAAAGTAATATCCAGCATGCATCGCATTGTGATACGAAGTGAAAATCGAAATATATGTAATAATACTAAAAAAATGGAACCGATGCCTTTTTCTAGTATTTTAATAATTTTTAGATTTACGCGAATATTTTACATTTTAAATAAAACTATTTTTTTTTTAATTTTGTTGGGTAGATACTGTCCATAACAACTATATCATGACCTTTGAGACGTCTAAAACCTTAGTCTCTCCCATGACAATGATTGCTGAAAAGCATTCGAAACGTCAGGGACCAAAAAATGAAACAAATCCGTGAAAAGAAAACCAGAAATATGGTTTTATATGTACAAGGGAGCTACTTCACATAAGAGATTAAAGAAAAATATACAGCAACATGTATTATTTCGCAATTATATCGGCTTCTATTAATCAAGGAGTTTTGTATATTAAATGTATGTAGAATAAATTCAAAAATGGCACTAAAGTACCACCTGCCTTACAATATTTGTTAATTTATTTAGTGTTGCTATTATTGTACTATGTATAACCATAAAGAAAATTAAAAATATCAATTATATTATTGTTTTACTTAATGTAATTTAAAAAAGTTAAAATATTAATTTAGATTGCTATTATCTATACTATAATAAAACTGTAGAGGTCGAATGTCTGTACATAGAAAAAAAATGCTAAATACCGAGTCAGGGGGATGTAATAAGACAAATAGAACAAATCTAGATTTTTTTTTAATTTTTTGTTTCTCTGTCTGTTTGTCTGTTTGTACGGGCTAATCTCTGAATCTATTGGACCGATTTAAATGAAATTTTGCATGGTGGTACCTTATATCCCCGGGCAACATCTTAGATACTTTTCATCCCGGAAAATTAAAGAGTTCCCGTGGGATAGTTAAAAAACTATAATAACTTATACAGCTTAGTAGTTAGTACCCAACAACTTATGCACCTAATTTAGTAAAATTTTCATGCTGATACATTATATTGCCGGTCAAACAACAGGTTACTTTTTATCCCGGAAAAATGAACGGATCCCGTGGGATAGATTTGTTTGTTTATTTAATTTTATAATATTAATTTAAATACTTTTAGAAAATTGGAAAAAACTTGACAATGTATACATATAATAAATAACTTCACTTTCCTACAGTAGTGTAAGCAAACAGAACTATCATTTCATTTCTCGTCCTTCCGTGTTTTGACGACTCGTGTAACTGTCACCAGTCTGGTTTTTTACAAGCTTTAATCTAACATTACCTGTAATTGTATTCTTTGTAAATTATACTCGTAACACTCTGTTGTATATTATTGTATCAATAATTTGATCTCATGACGCAGTGTGACCAGGCAGATGGGAACAATAAACCCTCGACTACAGAATGCGGTTCCGATGTTCTTGAACAAAATAATGCTCTTTTTTTATATCTGAACATTTTCCTAAAATAAGACAAATATCTGTTTATTATATTTTTTTTCGTTTTTGTGTTAAATTTTAAGTCAATAGGATACGAAGAAATGCTACTAATTCAACTCGCAAAATTTGACACATACAAACATATTAAATAACAAACATTGAAAGCTAAATAAAAGCTTGTAAAAACCGAGTGAATCTCCCAAAATCTTGTCTAGACATTAAACCAAAATAACTACAATAGTATAGAATACGCCCTTATTATATGTTGAAAGTCACAGACAGTCGCTAGTGTCCAAAAGGTCAATGCCTCCACGATCTTACGAAAAGTTATGAATGTTCGTTCGGTGAACGGTTTTTACGACCCTCTTAAATGTTTAACATAGGTACAATTAACTTTCGAGAGCCTACTGTGCCTTGTTGTTATATGGAAGATTTATTGCTCTAAAATTGAATTTATACTTTTTTTTCTATTTTCTACAAGTGTCTATGACCTACATTTGTGTACGTACACTATAGTGGGTTATAGTGTGTTATTTTATTTAAATAAGAAAATAAATTAAAATTATTTATATATATATAAAATAGTAACAAATCTGTAAATGACTTTTTTTATAAAACAATGACTGTAACGTATTGTGTACAGAATAAAAATCCCAAAACAAAAGTTATAATTTTTTTTATCTATATCTATCTGTATTTTACCTAAAAAGTACTGAACGGATTTTAATTAAATTTTATATAGCGAGAACTTATTAGTTACTCGGATCAACATTTTTACTATACCTTTTACTACAGGAAAATTTGTCATTGCCACAGGAAAACACTGGTTCTGTCGAGTCTGCCTTAGAATTTAACATGGCTAACGCCTAACTAAACCATAAGAGACATGTAACACCGGCACCGACTTCGAAAATATCATTTAGTATCTATTCTAAATGTCCGTCCGTTTAGTAATTTTTTACATTTTAGTGCCTGGAAGTCGGTTTCTATTTCTTTTTAAAAGTTTTTATTTTTCCATTTTAGTGTAGACGTAATAAGCAGGTAATTTGTAAGAAGAAAGTTTTTTAATAACATATTCGATTAAACAATTTATTTAAAAAATATATTTATTATTTTAAATAAAACTAACTTTTCGGATACTTATATCGGATACGGATTCGGGAGAGACTCTCTCCCGTGACCATGGATGCTGTAAAGCATTCGAAACGTCGGGAAACAAAAATGCAAATAAATCCGCGACAAAATCCGAAAAGATAGTTTTATTTAAAATGTCAAATATTCGCGTAAATCTAAGAAAGTATTATATATTTATTAACGATTTTTTAAAAAAACCGCTCGACCGATTTCGGTAAAATTTATATGGGACCACCTGGAAAGTATACACTTTGAAACAAAAAAAATATTTCCAAATCGAATCAAGCGTCTTCGAGTAATCGGTGAACATACATAAAAAAAAGATTCCGACGAATTGAGAACCTCCTTCTTTTTTTGGGAAGTCGGTTAATAAAAATACTTTTATATATGAATTCTTTATAACGACAAGTCTTAAACTTTGCGACCTCCCCCAGATGCACTAGCATTACTTATCCAGTACGAAACTGTATCGGAAAATCGATAGCGTTGCAGTGAACCAAACAGCGGTACTTGCCAATTGAATTGCTTTTGTACTTTACTTAAATCACTACTCTTAATATAAATTGAATGAATAAATAGGTATAATTTATTCTTTACCTTTAAGTAATGAAAAATCTATCTATATATCTCATTTTTTACATCTCATTTAAAACAATTATTATCACATATTTTCACTACGTAGGAATTAAAACTGACTTCAAAAAAGATTATATTGCATACAATTTATGCTAATGTAACTCAAATGAGCAGCATTTTATCAACACGTATTCGATACATTTAGTGGTGAGATTTGACAGGAACATTTTTCAGGCCAAGGCCATAGCAATCTAATCGGATTTATTTCACAGAAACCGTACAAAATTTCGTACTATCGATAGGTACTTAAAGTATTTTCGCATAAATATTTCTAAATTTGCCTAAATATTGAATTTGTCACGTCAGGTTAATTAGTTATCAGCATTGACACTTCGATTTGACTCGTGTTTGTAATAATTTTGGGAAATTATATTTTTAAACTTTTATATATCTTTTGGACCAGTATTGTTTGCTCGAATTATGCAGTTCGGTTTTGAGTAATAGAAAAATTGTGCTAACAAATTTGTTTGATTTGTTTTACTGATTTTATGTGATATAACTGCATACTCGTGTACGATACATTATTCGCAATGAAACGGTTTATACATGAGTCCCACTCATAAACCTAACCGATTCATGACCATTCGTGATTAACCAGTGAGATTGTAATTTCAGTTATTCCTAGCTTTCTAATATAGACGTAGAGAGACAATCACCACTCGGACATCGAACCAGCTACTATCGGCATTAAACCCATGCCAAATGTGTACTAGCAAGATTATTATTCTGCTCTGCAAATGATCTTTGTCAGTTAATTATTCTAGTTCTATATATTACCAGTACGCCCACAATGTATGAGACACACGTGCTATGTCATACCTCATGTCTGCAACTCGTTTTAATGATCATTTAGAAAGATATAAATTGAACTGAATGTAGACTAGTTCAGATTTGTAGTACACGATCGATGTAAAAAAAGTATGTGGGTTTAAAAATATTTATTTACTAGGGACTCAACTTCGCTTCGCTCGGGTTCGTCGCTAAGTACGTTTTAAATAGATATACATAGTTATAAGCCAGCGTTAGCCATATACATTTTAATTTTTTTTTTCGTTAATTTTTCATTTTTTCTCTTTATTAAAACCTTCCGTGGACCTTAAGGAACATTCGAGAAAAATTTAGCCGAATTGGTCCAGCCATTCTTGAGTTATGCGGTTACCAACATTCATTTTTATTTATATAGATTACTACATGTATTTTCTACACTAGCAGTACCCGCGGTATCCCGACGTATAGCATTCGAAATGTCGGAAGCCAAAAATCCAAATAAATCCGCGAAAAAATCCAAAAAGATAGTTTTATTTAAAATTGTATTGTAATGACACATTTAATCTATATATATAAAAGAAAGTCGTGTTAGTTACTTCGCTTATAACTCAAGAACGGCTGAACCGATTTAGCTGAAAATTGGCAGGGAGGTAGTTTAGAGCCAGGAGAAGGACATAGGATACTTTTTATCCCGTTCGACCGCGTTCCAATTTTTATGATATTTTAATTTTTGGATTTCTCTTAGTCCGGAATAGGTAAGTATTAAAACATATAATTAAAATGTGAGAAAGAAAGATTTTTTCTTTTTATATCTATTTAAAACGTACCTAGCGACGAACCCGAGCGAAGCGAGGGTGAGCCGCTAGTTTTTATCATAAAAACGTGATAATATGTCGTTTCTATTTTTTTTAGATTTCTATTCTTCAAAGGAGTGTATTCTACACTCATACACAACATACGAGAATCTAAGCCCCAAGCTGTACAATATTAATATTAGTAAAGAAAAAAAGATTATGGCCCATTTATGATCACTGGGCGAAGACTAGTCTATGTATAAATTAATCAGTTATCAATATGTCCTTTATATTTTTTTTACTGTTTAAACTACAGTTTAACTAATAGTTTAATTTTTTTCTCTAGCCCGCAGCCCGCACGGCACACCCACAAAGATACCGAGCCCCGTTGGAACGCTGTTACACCGTAGGACACCGGTAAGTGTACACATTTTTATTATTATATATTGTTTTAAATGATTTTTGTATAATATAGTTGGTTTATTCCATATTCTTATGTATTTTTAGTCATTTTATAAATAGGTCATTTGTGTTTAATTATAACTTTCATAGCCTTATATATATATATTTACTTCACTTTTAGTATTACTTAATACTAGCTACGTAGGAACGTATTCATACGTTACAAACTTAAAAACAAATATACATTTTTATATATACGTATTTTTTTTTCGATGATAAAAAACATAGGTAAACGTTGAATAAATTGACATTTATCATGAAAACCAATCTAAAGATTTTACTTCTTAGAACAAATTAATATAAAAATATACCGCTACGTAGCATCGCTTTGAGAATTTCAAATGAGGTAGCTGACTACTTTGTTTCAAGGATAAAAAGCTTTATAAGTCTATTGTGACTTTTATAGTGTCACTGTCACTGGCTTCATCCTGGGTTTTTGCCCATATTTTTTGTTTAATATAGTCATATAATTAGATATGACTGCCTTTTTATATTTGTGCGTAGAATGGGGGGAATGGGAGAGGGGAGGGGGGTTTAATTATAGTTAATCCTACTAATATTATAAACGCGAAAGTTTGTAAGAATGTATGTATGGATGTAATTTTGTTACTCTTTCATGCCAGAACGGCTGAACGGATCTGGATGAAATTTGGCACAGAGATAGATTATAGTCTGGAACAGCACATACTACTTTTATTCCGGAAAAAATATGGTTCCCGTGGGATAGATTAGTTTTTGTTTTTCAATATAAACTATAAAATAATCACGCATAAATCTAGTCAGTCATTCTTTAAAGATGTGAACATAATAATATAGACAGATTCTAATAACTGCATTTGTTACTTCCTTCCTTAAAACACATACACAAATGTAATAAGTATGTTATTTATATATCTTCTGCCTTATTACGTACTAGCGGCTCATCCTCGCTTCGTTCGAGTTCGCGTTTAGAGAAATAAGAATAATTCTATTCCACGGGATCCGTAAATTTTTCTGGGATAAAAAGTAGCCTATATGCTATTCTGATGTTTGAGCTATATTATTGTAAAGTTTCATTATAATCCCTTCAGTTGTTTTTGCGTGAAAGAGTAACAAACATCCATACAAACTTTCGCATTTATAATATTTTTTTGTTAGGACTTTTTTATTTGTATAGAAATTCAACGCAAATTTAACTTTTATATTTGAGTATGACGAATAATATGTTACTCTCATCAAAATTTTACTTAATATCAGATATGATATTCTAGTATACGTGTTACTACAATGTAAATTTTGCATAGCGTGTAAAAGGTACCGAGCCCACTTACTATACTAATTAAATTATTAGTATTAATTAAATGTGTGTCATCCTTGACCTGTAGGACGAATTATTTTGTCACGCGTTCGATTTTATTTGTGACAAATCATGCGGACTTCAAGCTCGAAACTGAGCTTAAAAGTTATATACGTCATATGACATATTTTTTTTATAATTTAATCTATGTATGTATATGCTATAGGTAGGTACTAGCTAAATTCTGCGGCTTAACCTTTTTGTCTCGACAAATACTTTATATAGTATATTATTATCGCCATATTACGTGGGAGTGTTCTGAATGAGCAACTCCGGAAATATTTTTTTTATCAATATCTGCACGGTAATCAGACAGACGGATAGAAATGTTAAAAATCGAAAAAATTAACTATTGCATGACTTTAAGGGGCCATTCATAAATTACGTAAGGATAATTTTGACCCCTCTACCCCCATGTAAGGATAGTGGATACATAAGTTTTCTCGAATTCCATTTTTCTGAATAATAAAACGTTGTTAGAAAAGGATCAGTTACACTTAAACTCACAGTTTGACGTAAATCAAATATTTGTATTTTTTTATTAGCAGTTAAAATGTGTAAAATAAGATGTAAATCGAAGTGCACATTATGGAATGAAGAAAACCATTCAGCATCCTAAATAGAAATAGATTTTTAATAATAAATTTCGACTTGAAAATATTACGTAAGAATGGGTTTTACCCCCCTCCCCGCACCAGATATGGGTATGTATAGATTTTCTTAATTCAAAATTCAAAATATTTTATTCAGCATTAAATTATTACATTTTTTTACTGAACGTCATGAGACTACTACCAGTTCGGAAAGAAGAAGCCTCAGACCTGAGAAGAACTGGGGAAAGAAACTCAGTGGGATTAATATTAACTTTTTATCTTTTTTTAAAGTAAAATTATAATTTACAATATTTCTATCAAGTTAAAGTAGCCTGGAGGCGATCATTTTATTCCCAAGGTGTGCCATCTTTTATAAAATCATTTATTGTATAATCTATATATACATCTCCCGGGAAAATATCGGAAAAGATATTTTTATTTAATGTCAATTATTCACGTAAATCTATGAGAGTATTATGTATTTTTGCTATTAACATTTTAGCTCTAAATGATTTTGTTCCATTAGTGTAAATGCCTACTGTGTACAGTTACATTGAACTGTACAGTGTCCTGGCAAATGTGACCTAATTTGATAAAGTACGTGTATTTTAGCAGTATTTTAATGACTCTTTCTGTTGTAATTGCTTATTAATAAATTACAGCGTAAATATTTACTTTTTATTATTTACTTAATAATATTATAATAGACATTTCTTAATACATAGTTAATTAGATTTATGTAAATAGAAAAATAATGCTACAGTATATTTACACACAGTGATTATGTATAAATATGATTACATACATATATGTATCTGTATTTATAATGATTTCAATAAGA
Organism: Brenthis daphne; assembly: GCA_947093115.1. NCBI lineage: Eukaryota > Metazoa > Arthropoda > Insecta > Lepidoptera > Nymphalidae > Brenthis > Brenthis daphne. The sequence goes on along the minus strand of OX352482.1, from coordinate 7,230,119 downwards.
TTCTAAAATTATAAGTGGTAAAGTTTTAATGTGATGTAAGAGGTGAACTCTGCTACTGGTGATTCGATTCTAAAAATTCTTTCAATAAAGAAAACACATTTTTGAATGACATAGTTTGGTTATTATCCTGTTGCTAATCCTGAAATACTAGTATACCTACTAGCGATTTACTCTCGCTTCGCTCGGGTTCGTCTCTAGGTTGATTGCCCATACAAACTTTCATCCCCACTTTCACCCCTTTAAGGAATGGTTTCCGGGATAAAAAGTATCCTATGTCTTTCCCAGAGTCTCAAACTATAGTCTTACCAAATTTTATCTAAATCGATTCTGTTGATCCAAAGATTACCCCCTGCAACCTCACAAGCTAACAAAGTTTACCTCTTTTATAATATTAGTATAAATAGCAATGAGTACCTAAAGGACGAACGGGATGTTGTTAGGATAGGTGAAGCAAGAGCTCGTCGATTCGCCTTTGTACTTTGTAGGGACTATATAAAAGCATATACTATTAAATTTTTGTACTACAATTTTAATAAAAATTAATAATAATTGTTATTTTGTAGGAATCAACGGCAGAAATGCGCATGTTTTCAATGTTTATACCTATCAGTGGAGAATAGTTTTATACGTATGTGTACATTATTTTTATTACTACATACATACATATGTATATGTATATTACGTTGTTTTGGAATAAAGTCATTATCTTTGATTTTCTTTTATTGTACATAATAACTTTTTATCTATATATTAATATTTGGTAAAACTAGCGACTTGCCCTCGCTTCGCTCGAGTGCGTCCCTAAGCTTGAATGGTTTAGGAACGCATAAAAGACAAACGTCCAAAGAACAATTCTTTTTTTGCGCCAGTAACCTTCTATGGCGTATACAGAATAAACATACGCAAATTCATTTTATATATATATATATATATATATATATATATATATATATATATATATATATATATAGAAGATGTGTTTTTATAAGTAAGGGAAGGAGTAATAATTCACATAATTTTTACATATAGATAATTTAGACGTCAGAGTGACACAAGCTATCTACTACTTATTCTAGAGGAGATGGTTATCGTGGGATTATGGAATATGTAATATAACAATATATGAAATTTCTAGTTGCATAATATATCAAGCTGAATAATGTGTTTGCTCGTTTGTTGAACGCTCTAATCTCTAAAACCACTAGTTCGATTTGATTTTTTTAACATATTATAGCCTATTCATTGATAGTATATAGACTGTGTAGCAATATATACTCGTATGTACAATTAGGGGCTGATTTTATTCATAAATGAACATCGCGAATGAAACCACGAGCAAAGCTAGTATTGATATATTATAATTGGTTTAAATATAATTTTATAACGATGTAATATGTCAAGTTCAACACAATTTTGTACGTACGATACGTCACGTCGTTCTCACATCAAAGGCCTAACCGACCTACATCCGACCTAAATCAGTGTATCCAAACAAATAAGATATTTAAAGAAACTATAACAATGTTAGCATAACCTTGCATTGTCGTGGTCATGCCAAAATTTCTATTGGTGACGGGATTTAGTTATTGCAAATACTAATGATTACGTAAGATATCTATCGTTTTATTTGAATAGAATGAAAAGAACACTATGTCGAAAATAAGTTTGTGCGTCACGCGAAAACGGCTGGACTAAATTAAATAGGACTTTGATAATTGTACAGATATTAATTGGAATTTCTCCAAACATTTATACTTAGAATTTCAATCCGCAAACATTTATACTTAGAAGTACACCACGTTTTCACTCAGTTACCCTTTAGAAGAAGAAGAAGAAGTAGAATAATTGTAGATGCAATAGAGACTACTCCTCGGGATCTAAGCGAACAGCGATGGCTGGACGTTACCAATCCTGCATAATGCCACTTCTTTACAATAAAATAAATAAATATATTAATATAAACCTACTTACACTAAAACAATGCAAAATAAAACTTACAAAATGGCTTCTAACCTTAAGTTATGATCAGACAGAAAATTGAATAAAATAACACGCACACAAATACACACAAACGCACACATGCATTCACACACAGCATTCATACTCTTACACAACTCTGAGTTGAGCAGTTGACAACTCGCATTCAGGGTATTCACTACATATCAATTTAATAAATATAACGCCTTACATTATTAGTGTCGATTATTCAATTTTTGTTTAAGTGTCTGTACATATTTTTTTTGTAAATTTCCTGGTGGAGCGTTAATAATAACGACAGAGTTTTTAACTTCTGTAATTATCATCATTTATATCTGTTTTTGCTATATATCTACTGAAATTTCAATAAATAAATTGGAATTAATTAAAATACTAGATTTTGACCAAGTGTTATCTATGGGACATGTCAAAATGAATCAATGAAACCCATCGAAGTTGTAACTAGTTTAGGTACTTACAAGAAAAGCTGATTAGAGCAAATAAGATATTTTTCACCTATTATGCCAATTTTAATGATTAATTTTGTATTAAACCAGTGGCTTAGTTTAAATGGCATGCTTATTCACGACTTGATTCACAAATCTGTATATATAAAACAGAGTCGGGTTTGTTACAACACTTATAACTCGAGAACTGCTGGACCGATTTTTATGATCTTTATTTTGTTGGATTTGTCTTCACCTCGAATAGCAGTATAACTATTAAAACATTGGAAAATTTCACGAAAAAAAATCTATTCTAAGCGTTAAAACGTACCTAGGGACGAACCTGAACGAGGCTAGGGTGAGTCGCTAGTATCATCGTATGAATAGATAATTTTTTCAAAATGTTCATAAATTCCTCTTTCTATTAATGGAAACCGTATAAAATCAATACAGAAGTTTCTGAGATTAGTACGAACAAATATAATGCTTAATTTATAATATCTAGTGACATAACCTATTAAAATTGCAGAAAAGTAGTTTCATTAATCGTTATTTTTCACACATTATCAACAACGCAAGGTTAGATAATCGAATCCGCACTAAAATTCACATGAGACAAATATGACATATCATCGTAACTTTGCATTATTTTTCATCGCGTGTTTAACTGCAACTGTATGGTATTTAGTTGTTCTGTCACGTAAATTAATGTCTAGTTAACGTTAGCCGTAACGTAATTAATATTGTCTCTGGTATTGTTCTATACAACAAGTTTAATTATTTCTATACTAGTGACTTGCCCTCACTTCTCTTAATAGAAAAAAAAATTATACTTATTCAAACATTTTAACATGTTAAGTAAATAAATTTATGTACCATAATAAAAAGTAGCCTATCTCTTTCTCCCTCTATCTTTCTTTCTCTCCCCATAAGTATCTTAATTCAAAATAGCATCAAATGTTCTTTTTACAGTTTTACTTTGTGTAAAGGCAGGTTTAGAGGAAAATAATATGTTTAAATTAAACAACTGAAAACTAGGTGATATAAAATATGTACATATAATTTAAAAATATGATTTAGTTGAGTCGTATTGTTTGACTGTATATATATTATATTTTAATATGAAATTTGGCTTTACTTTCATTAGTGGTTTGTTAAAGAGAATCGGTATGAGTGGTCTTGTGTTGGGGGTTCGAGTCCCGTTCAAGACGTATTATTTTGTAAAATGTAAGAAATTAGCAGTTCTGACTAAATTCTTGAATAAAATATGAATATAATGTCTTTTTTTTTCTAGAAAATACATGAATTATTTTGGTAAATTTTAAACTAACGCTAGCCAGATGTTGCATATGAAATTAAAACGAAGTTTCGCAATTTTAAATCTGATCCAACTCGGATGTAGCCACTGAACTAGAATTAATCCAATAGGGGATGAATTTTTTAAATGTGGCAATGATTTTTGATGTCATAAAATTTTCTTTGCCTTTGTATGTAATATTTATGTATGTAATAAATGAAATTGCTAAAAATAAATTATAAGTAGGTATTATATAATTATTATGTGTATATTATTTACTATTTATATAAATATTGAAAAAGTTGTTTTTTTAGAAATTACGATTATTTGTAAGATAGTAGATAGAACTTTAAATATATTATGTTCGGCCGGATATTTCTTCTTATGCACCGGTCTGTACTTCTTGTGTAATCTTAAATATTGTATGCATGTATTCAGTCCTTTTGAACGTCCCACTGCTGGACGCGGGCCTCCCTTCAATACGAGGGGGATCAAGCCATAGTCTACCAAGCTGGCCAAGTGCGGGTTGGCGGACTTCAAATGTCTTTCGAAAACTTTCTAGGTTCTCTTAGACATGCAGGTTTCCTTACGATGTTTTCCTTCACCGTTAAGAAAAGTAGTTATCATGTTGGAAATGATTCGCACATGAAAATATCAGAGGTGCGAGACACGGGATTTGAACTCGCTTCACTCGGTTTCCCAAGCGAGCGCGTTACCACTGGGCTACCACTGCCTCTTAAATATTAGTCAAGCGTAATCTCAGTCAAGAACCTTGTCTTTAATCGACTATAAAAAAAAACAGTCGAATTTAGAACCTCCTTTTTGAAGAAATCGGTTGAAAATAATGTCTATTAATTTTGGTTGTATTTCTTCCTGCTAAACAAAGCTGAGCTAATTTTCGATGCTAATTATAATTTTGGTTAATTAAGACACATACCTCAAACAATTTTACTTTCACATTTCGATACTACTAAGGATTATTTGGCTCGCACCGGTTTTATAAACTGGACCAAAGGCTTACCATGTGAAGGTGTGTTTATATTAACTGAATACCATCGAAATGAATCATTTGTGCTGTAATTCCTTTTTAAGACTTGCTTTACATTTTGCATTTCAATGAGACGAAATACTTAGTTCTTATGATGTTCCAGTGGAAAATATTATGTTTTTATAAATATTATGATAAGGCTTCTCTTCATAGAATATTCTGTTTATACATAAATAGGCAAAAACAAAACGGTTCAGTGCAGTAGTTTTTCATCACGGCTTGTCAGCCGATTTTCTTATTTTTTTTAGCTTAGAAGCTATTGGCGAGCTTTTAGTGTTATCAATAAAAAAAAAATCAATATGATATGATGTTTGAAACACTAGTCCAAATAAATGTGTAGACAGCTGGTTTAAGTGACTAGTTACCATAGGAAGCAATTATGGCCTGATTTAGCATTATGGAGAGGCTCGTGCTCAGCAGTGGGACGTTAAAGGACTGAATACATACAATTCATATATACCATATATGTATTGTACTTTTCAATATCATAAATATGATATTTTACTTTATTACAAAGTTATAAAACCGTTTAGATTGAAAACATACACGTGCAGAATAATTTAGTTGTATTTATGTGACATTTGTTTATGGTCAACTTATTTAGTCACTATTAAAATTAATTTAAACTACATATTATGTATAAGCGCTATATTGAAATCGTAAATCATTTTAAGTGATATTTTATAGCTTACAAAACGTTAAGAAGCCTATGCCACTATTACTTTTTATTGCATTCTATTTATGGCTTTTCACATATAAACTCGATTATACTACATGATTAACAAATCGTCTTGAGACTTTGTGTTAAATTAATTCATGCCATATATCAAGACAGAAATGGTGTGACCTACAATACTATGATTAATTATTAATATAATATATCGGTATTATACCATATTATATAATAAATGTTATATTCTGTAAGTGTTTTAGATACTGTTTCTTTAAAAAAAAAAATAGTATATTGAAGAATTTAGGCAAGAGTGGACTTAATTCTAAGAGAGATCTCTTCCAGGTAATATTTTAATGAAATTGAGGAATACTGTTATATACCGGGCTGTAATAATGTTATTTTATATAGAGTTGTTCATTGTGTGATATATATTATTTTAATATATATCTTTCGTTATCTATACTAATATAATAAAGAGGTAAAGTTTATGAATTGTGAGTTTGTGACGTTGTAGGGGGTAATCTCTGGATCTACTGAACCAATTTAGATGAAATTTGGTAAGAAGATAGTTTGAGACCCTGGGAAGGACATAGGATACTTTTTATCCCAGAAATCACCCCTTAACGGGGTGACAATGGGGATGAAAGTTTGTATGGGGAATTAACCTAGGGACGAAACCGATCCATACAAACTTTTGAAAATCCTTTCTTAGTGGATGCCTTCGTCATATGAGGAATACGTGTGCGAAATTTTACTTTTCTAGCCTTAAGGGTTGGCCAGTGCGTTGATACATCAGTCAAGCACTTTTGTCTTATATATATATGTATATATATATATATATATATATATATATATACATATTGTGTATATATATATATATATATATATATATATATATACATATTCATATTAACCAGATAATTCAATGTTTGTTCGAAAGGCAATTGTTTTGTAATAGGTACATACATATATGAAAATATGGAAAGTAAAAATTGCTTCAAATAGAGGTACATAATTATGCAAGCAAAGTGGAGCGCATCTCACTTTTACCATGAACCAATGCAATTACGATTTATAATTATACATTTTAGATATTTTATTACCTAATTTTTGTTTCGCGCTCTGTTTCCTGCGCTTAAAATGGACGATCTTCTTAAAACACTGACAACGAATTAAAATAGTTGTTGGTGGTTTTATGATAAATAATACTTAACAAAAATCTAAATAATTCCGCGGAAGAATTCGAAAAGATAGTTTTATTTTAAAATATCAAATATTCGCGTAAATCTAAGAAAGTATTACTTATGAGTGTTGTTTTTTTTTAAATTTTAATACTTGTTTTTCAACGTTCGAAGAAAACTATGAAAAATAACGTTTTTTAAGTACATGTTATAATTTATAAGGTATAAAAATTAATTTCTATGATTATGACCATATAGTAAGTAGTCTCTCTCTCACTCTCTATGTTGGATATGTTCAGCTTGGAAAATTTTATTTATGTTAGATAGCATATTAAAACTCAAAATAATTACTAAAAAGAGAGAGAGAGAGAGAGAGATGGCAAACTCTGTCGTCTCTCTTTCTCTCTCTCTCTCTCTCTTGCTCTCTGAATAAGGTATTTGACCACTTACGACTTCACGTGTTTTAAATCCCGTAGTGTCATTATTATATAAATATGGAACGCGAAAATTTAAAAAGTTATAAAAACCCCGAAATTTAATCTATGTATCTTTTCTATGATATAAACATATAATTTGGATGTTTAAAAGCGTTTGTATATTTTTGGAACAAACACGGAACTCTAAAATTGCTGTAACTAATTAAAGAAGCAAGTAACTTGTTACTTTTACTTTATAAATGATTCCTTAGTAGTTCACGTTACACATACCCAGTATTAAATGTGTATTAGAAATGTTATTATATGAGTATCTTTCTTTGTAGACGTACGATTAATGATATCCCATCTATGAAATGAGACAGTCTTTTAGTCTGTTTTGCTTGAAAAGGCTATTATAGAGATTTACAACCAAAATAATTTCTAAATTTATATTTATATTGAATTATTTCAATCATAAGTAAAATTGTGAAACTATGAAATTTTTTAAGTATGAAATAAAAATTATGCCTTAAAACTATCTTTTCGGATTTTGTCGCGGATTTATTTGCATTTTTGTTTCCCGACGTTTCGAATGCTTTACAGCATCCATGGTCACGGGAGAGACTGAGGTGTTACATGTCTTGAATGTATAGTTGTTACAGACAGCCTACCCACAATTAACAAAATGAAAATTGCACCAATTACATTGCAATATTTTTTTAACTTTAAACATTTTTATAATTTTAATTATAATTGAATATGGAAAATTATTTATTTAATTTTTGCTATTATTTTTATAATTATTACAATTTTAAAATATTAATTAGTAATCTATATTTAGTGTTGCCATTATTATATTTATAACCATAAAGAAAAATATAAAATGTAGTATTAATTATTTAAGTCATATAATTGTTCTATGTGTAATTTAAAAAGTTAAAATTAATTAAGGATAATAATTTTAATTTAGTTTGCTATTATTTAAAAACAACTTACTAAGCAACACTATTAATATATACTTTTACAAATGAATAGTGTTGCTTAGTAAGTTGTTTTTAAATAATAGCAAACTAAATTAAAATTATTATCCTTAATTAATTTTAACTTTTTAAATTACATATAGAACAATTATATGGCTTAAATAATTAATACTATATTTTATATTTTTCTTTATGGTTATAAATATAATAATGGCAACACTAAATATAGATTAGTAATTAATATTTTAAAATTGTAATAAATATAAAAATAATAGCAAAAATTAAATAAATAATTTTCCATATTCAATTATAATTAAAATTATAAAAATGTTTAAAGTTAAAAAAATATTGCAATGTTATTGGTGCAATTTTCAATTTGTTAATTGTGGGTAGGCTGTCTGTAACAACTATACATTCAAGACATGTAACATCTCAGTCTCTCCCGTGACCATGGATGCTGTAAAGCATTCGAAACGTCGGGAAACAAAAATGCAAATAAATCCGCGACAAAATCCGAAAAGATAGTTTTATTTAAAATGTCAAATATTCGCGTAAATCTAAGAAAGTATTAATTATGCCTTAATTATTTTACTATTAAATTTTGAATCTATACAAGCTTAATTGGCAACATTTTTTGTATTGTTTATTTCAACTCACAACTAACTATTCGAAAGCAATTTTTAACTAATTTAAAATCTCAGACTAAGGAATAATATAGTCAGAGTGTCAAAGAACTAAACATGAAGCCGAACAATAATGTTTTAATATAGTATACAAATAATAACAATTTTTATACTGAGTGATAAGTAAATAAATGTTAATAAATGAAAATAGCTAACGGAATTTATTATAATAAAGAAAAATTAAATAAGCTAATTTTATACTATGTCTCTTTTAAGGAGAAGAGAACTAACACTAAATAAATACAAATGAATACGGTATTATTTTTCGTAAATAGTAGCATAAACAACAAATCACGCTACTATTTCGGACTTCGGTTATATAATTATTTAGTCTTGAGTTTAAAATAGTATGAGAGATTTTTTTCCAAGAGGCATGTCAATCATTTTAATTAATTACAGTGCTGGTTTAACTCAAGTATTTCTTTTATATAATTGATATACGAACATATATTTATTTTTTTAATTTTAGTTGCGAAATGTATGTACGTACTAAATTGTACTTGATCGTGAGTGATTGCAGAACTATTAGCTTTAAAGCAGGTTCTACATTCATTTATATGTAAGAGATTTATTTTTTAATATAAAAATATTTAAGTGCATTACAAATATTAGTGCAGTATATCAGATGCCAAGGGCATGTTGGTTGCAGGATTTAAGAAATTAATAATTGCATTTTACTTGATAAGTTTTTTTTATTTTGTATCTGTATGCTTTAGCCATTGGCTAATAGATTTTTAAAATTAAAAAAAAAGAAAGTTGTACAAAAATCTAAACTTAGGGCGAATATTATACACTAGCGACTAACCTTCGCTTCGCTTCGGTTTCGTCTCTAGGCAAAAACAAATCTACTCCACGGGAACCGTACATTTTTCCGGATTGATATACCTATAGCCTTCCTCAGTTAACGGACTGTATAATGCAAAAAGAATTTTTCAAATCGGATTAGTAATCCTTTAGATTAGCGCGTTCAACCAAACTCAGCTTTATAATATCAGTACAGATGGTAACTGATGTCGCGAAAAAAAGCTAGTTTTAAATATGTATATGCAATTTGATCTATAATGATAAACGCAACAGGAATTTCCGTTCGGTTATTGTGGTCTTTGCATGGCTTGACAATGCTTTGAGAATTTAAATAGGAATAGGAATAGATTGGTTGTGGGCCGAAGTTTTGCAGTAAAGTGATATATACTATATACATGTATATTATAAGCAAATAATGAATTTTTAAAAACATAATCGGACTACTGGACTATGTTTGTTAATCCTTTATGTTGAAACGGCTTTACACAAACAAACACAAATAGACTGTGGAGTTACAGATAAGCAACTGTAAGGGATGTAGGGATGGAAGTAAGCTAGTAAATATATATTACATAAATAGTTTACATAGGGTCCTAATTAATTAATAGTAATAAAATAGCATTTACAATTTTGTCGTCGATTTTCTGATAGTATTAGAATCTCATTTAATATAATATATGTAGATATAAAAGCTGATAAAATCCTTACTTATATTATAAATGTTTAAATGTAAAAGTGTGTTTGTTTCTCTTTTTGTTTGTTTGTCCTTCTTTCACGTTAAAGTTGAGTGACGGATTGGCGTGATTTTTTGTTTGAAGACAGTTGGAGGACTGGAGAGTGACATAGGCTACTTTTTACCGCGGGAAATTATCTCATTCCCACGGGAAAACACGTTATAATACAATCCAAAAAAATATTTTTGATCATAATTACTTGAAACTTGGTATTAATGCTCTTCAATACAATTAAATAAATACGTGTTTTAGCACTTTTCGAAACTCATCCCATAATAGAGTAAAATATGGGATGAATGTTTGTATGAAACCTACTTTTTTACAGTTTTTTTTGTAGTTGTCGAGCGAAGCCGCGGGTTTTACTAGTATACATATAATAAAATCCCATAGAATATAGATCACTTAACCATACTTAGACAACACTATATAATAAACAGATAAAAATATTAATATCCCAAGAAAAGTAAATGATGTACTGAGATAAAAAGTCGCGTATGTCACTCTGGCGAATAAAGTTTCACTATAATGCGGAAAAAGCTAAACCATAAGACATACTTTCGCTATTATGCTATTATAATATAAGTTTTAAATTGCTTGAACTCAAACCATACAAACCACTATTGTATCTGGGCCGCCGGCTTCGCGAGACGATAGTTGTGGTTTCAATCCTAACCTCTTAGCCTATTTACTATGCTTTAGGTATATTATAGTTAGAAATTTCGCTTAATTCGGTCAAGTTTGTTAATTGGTTCATAAGTAAATGTCAAAAAAATCCATTCATTCTAAATGTAGAGTAATTACTTAAGTTAATTTTAAACAATGCACCTTTTTTTATTAAAAAGTTATATTTCTAATACCGTTTTATCTGATAGTAAGTTTTCGTAAGTGTGAACCAACCTTTACTTTGGTAACTAATGATCTGTTTTAGCATGAAGCCTACCATGTTGATATTGAAATGTGGTGACTGTTTTGTTTTTTTTTATTTTTTTTTTATTTACACTGAACGCTGTAGAGTTTTTATCAAATCAACAATTTTTAATCTTTACTGATAGTTTTAAATAAAAATCTAAGAAAGTATTATCTGGACCGATAGTTTCAGAGATTGGCGGATACTAAGTACAGATTAAAAAAGAGCAGAATGACATGAATATGCACGTGTGTGAATCTGATAAAACAAAGTATGAGAATAGTTACACACATGAATCTCCCAAACAAAACGTTTTGAACAATTAAATGTAATTATTTTAATTACTTGGTCATACGAGAAACACAATTATTCGGAATTCGAGCAAAAGTCACAAATTACGTATTCGAATTGAATGCGCACTAATTTAACAACGTCCTAGTAGCGTTTTTAGCGTTTTTAAATCAAATTAATATTAAAAATGCGAGTTTGGATGGATGGATATTTGTTACTCTTTTACGGCAGAACGGCTAAACAGATCTGCATGAAATTTGGCACAGAGATAGATTATAGTCTGGAATAGCACATAGGCTACTTTTTATCCCGGAAAAATGTACGGTTCCCGTGAGGTAGATTTGTTTTTGTTTTTTACAGAGTAAAGGGATCGACTATTTATTCCATCCTTATTATATTTCAATACTACGCATTTATTGTCGATTCCGTAACATGCAAGTATTACGAAACATCGTATTTTTTTATATATAGTTTTTATGTAATTCTAAAATCATTCTCTAATTAGTTATAAAATTTGTATGTAATACAATGTGTATTTTTCATTATACATTTTTTTTGGAATAAATTTTGAAATACTCTAATTTAGTAGTAAACTACTTCTTATTGTAGTAATTGCACAAAGTTTTAGAATTAAAGAACATTTCGTTTAAATGAGAACCAAAAGATTATTTAAAGATTTAAAATCTAATTAAAAATTGAGTAAAAAAGATTGTAGAATGCGTTTAGTAGAGACCAGTGTCGATTTGCAATCGCTGTTTCTTCACCAGGTAGAAATACAAAAGACTAAGTATGTCTTTGGTTTTCATTTTAAGTCTATACATAATATAACAACATTCTGAATCGAATCTGTACATTAAATATTTTTTGGTAAATCTTATTTGAATAGTCATTATTATCGATACAGAGGTTAAAATTTTTGTTTGTCTGTGTCTGGGAGCGCATCACTAGAAAACCACTGGATAGATTTTGGTATTTGGTATGATGATAGCTGGTTATCCGGGTCTACATTTAGGATACTTTTTACTTAGAGAACATATATCATCTCTGAGAAATCTATACTAAATGTTAAAACCTAACTAGGGGTAAACCCGAGCAGAGGGAGGGTGAATCGCTAGTTTTATAAATTATAGTAGTTAAAAAATATCTTATTTTTTATTTGCAACATACCTACAGAAATCATAAAAATATTTTCTGTAGAATTTTCATAAATATATAGTTTTAGGAGAAAAATTTGTTCTCTCAATGAGCTTCTAATACACATCCTGTTTAAGTCTGAAACGCAGGCAGGTTTTTGATGACCATATGACTAAGCGTAATGGTATGTGACCTTACGATTTCACTGGCGTACACATATGTAACTTTATTCTTATATAATTCTTTGTTTATAATTTAATAGTTTTTTCTAGCTATGTCATTATGATATATGAAATTATTGCATATAGCTTCGATCTACTTATTTGTTTATATACATTACTTGCAGACAGGGCCACGCGTTGTTGTGGCATACTTATGAAAGTAGTTAATTTTGCAATGAAAAAAGTAAATAATCAGGATAACAACTGAATATCCTATCTTTTAAGTTGGAACAAATCACACATTTTGAAAAAAATACGCTAAGACCGTATAAGTACTTTCGGAGTTCATCCCGGACCAACATCGTGACACGGGAATTTTATATATTAAGAAGATTTATTTTATTACATCATTTATTTATATAAATAAATAATTAATAAATATGTTGGGACATTAACGCACAGCACCATCTAGTTCCATGGTAAGTTACGAGGCTTGTGTTATGGATACCAGATAGTTGATACACTACTCTTAGGTATATAACTTTAACGCATGACTCGAGTACTAACATTCGTGCTCATCACACAAATGAATGCTTCCAGCAGGACTCGAACCCGCTATCGCTGGCACAGCTAGTAGGGTCACTACAAACTGAGCCAAACGTGTCGTAAATATATATAAGTATTTATATAATAGGTATAATATTTTATGCATAATTTTTATTTAAAAAAACATTTCTAATATATAAGAAGTTAGACCAAACATTTATAAAAATGTAATCTAGTGGTTAATGCGCCATTAATGGTGATGGCTTATACTGATAAATTACTTTATATAGCAAAATAAATGCTTAGGTATTTTAACGTTGAGTCGCATTTTAAAGTTGAAAAAGGTATTACCGTTTATCATAATTAATATGTAGGTACTATCTTGTACTTACGCCAAACTGCGGACTCAAGCTTCTTGTTTAAGCTAGGTTCTTAATCTTCGAACATCCATTTTTTATTATGTTTTTATCTATAGGTACATGTAATAAAATTCTGAGGTCGAATCTGTACATTAAATATTTTTTGGAAAATCTTATTGAAATAGTCAGTATTATCGATACAGAGTCCAAATCTATATTATCGATACAGAGTCCAAATCTACTACTATCGGGGAAAGCATCGGGAGAAACCTACTGACAGATTTTGATGAAATTTGGTATGATGATAGCTGGTTATCCAGGTCATAGAGGATACTTTCTACTGCGGGAAAATATCTCATCTCTGAGTCGCTAGTACAAAATGATGTACTTTGTACTTTTTTCGATATTATATTTTTTCTATCTTTCACTTCTGTTGATTATTGCAGCCAAATCGAAAACAAAAAATCTTAATGACTTAAAAGTGGAAATTAAATTCAGTGGAAACGAATTAAAAGATGAAGTTTTCATTCGGAATAAATATTGTAATTCCCAATTCTAAATGTTGTTAAATTTTTTATTTCAAATTTCAACTCTTAGTTTAAATTTAATAAAATATTATAATTCAAAAACATTGTATTTAATTTTTTTTCCATTTCCTTTAAAAATATCTCACGTCCTCAATTTAATTTTATTATATATGCATATTTTTAACCAGAATGTACACTTTAATATTTAATATTTACAAAAGACCGACACTTTCCACCTGTTTTGAGGTTTTTGTACTAACGGAAAGAGGTATTCACCATAAAAAATGTAATTATATGTATCTGTACATAGAGTAACTTGAGCTGTGGGATGATCTTTTGTAAGATTAAATATCGTGATGAATATCGTGACTCGTATTATATGTGGAAGGAAATTATATAATTATATTTAATTGAGGAAGTGGCAATCTAAATTGAGTCATTTTTTTATTATAGGTATATCTAAATGGTAGCAAATTAATTGAAAAAGATCTCGTTACGCTTACTAGAATTAATTTAGGTTGTCTACATGTTTTTACTAGATTATTAGTACATATAGATAGATATTATGTAAACTGCCTCGGTTGTCTAGTAGCATGCGGTGGTCGTGTACGGCTACAAATGCTGAGGTCCTGAGTTCAAGTCCTGGGTCGGGCCAAGTTTGATCACTGAGATTTTCTGTTAAGATATTATCAGTATTAGTCCGGAGTTGTAAAGTTCGCGTTGTTGTACTCTCGTGTCTCAGTGAGTGCATAAAGCCATTGGTCCTGCGCCTTAACTCTCACCGGTCGTGTCGAAGTATCGTCCTAGCGGACTTTGAGAGTGACAGGAATAGAGAGTGCACGCTATGTCTGCGCGTACACCGACTATAATATCTGCTCTATAATATCTCCAGCGCATCTGGCTAGTCTCAGTGAGATTGGCCGCCGTAGCCGAAATCGGTCAGAAGGACATTATTATTATGTGTTAAATTTGTAACAAACTTTGTTAAGCAGCTACGATCTTAGAACTTTAGAAAGAATCTAGGAAGGTGTCGGAGAATCATTCTTTTTCATAGAAATACTTAAGTTATATCTATCTTAAATAATACTTACTAGTATTATTTAACAAAAAAACAAACATAAAATATACAAATTACAAAACTTAGGCAACACTACGTTGAGTGGCAGTCAAATTATTACCAATAGGCAATAACTCGTAATACTGACAAAACTCCGGATTTATTTACGACCACAACACCACTTAGCACAGTTAAACTTTTACATATTGTGACATTCTTTAAAGTTGAATGTTGTATCACCGGGCTTAGATTAAATGAAAGGAAATGTTCGTATGATGAATGTTAGATTAAAAAGGTTAGTTAAAGGTAAATAAAACTATCTTTTCGGATTTTTTCGTAAATTTAATTTGATCTTTGGTTTCCGACGTTTCGAATGCTTTACAGCGCACGTGTTCACGGGAGAGACTAAGGTTTTAGACATCTCAAAGGTCATCATTTACTTGTTATACAAAAAATTCGAAAAGATAGTTTTATTTAAAATGTCAAATATTCGCGTAAATCTAAGAAAGTATTAAAGATTTTTGTTTTTGTATATTGATGATGATGATGATGTTCTCCCGACCGATTCCGGCCACGGCGGCCAATCTCATTGAGACTAGCCAACTGCGCAGGAGATATTATAGTGCACAAGTGTACGCGCAGACACAAGTGCACTCTCTATTCCTATCACTCTCATACTCCGGTGGGACGACTGCTCGACACGACCAGTGAGAGTAAAGGCGCAGGACCGACGGCTTTACGTGCTCTCCGAGGCACGGGGGTGAAACACCGCCAACTTCCCAACTCCGGGCTGTTACTGAGGCTTACTTATACAGAAAGACTCAATAACTAAACTTGGCCCGACCCGGGACTCGAACCCAGGACCTCCGGGTGTGCAGCCGTACATGCTAGCCACTACACCACGGAGGCAGTAATTTTGTATATTATAATAATAATAAATAGCGATGATATTTTTGTTGAATGTAAAATTACTATTGTTTATTTTTTTTTATAAATCATTTATGATTTTGTTAAAAACATTTCGTTGCATACAACGAAAAAAAAACGTTTTTCGTAATGTTTCCATAGTTTTCACTGCTATTTTTAAAACTATAACAGATAAATAACTATATCGAAAGACCTATGTACAAAAAGAACACAGTGATTCACATCTTTTTTCGTCCACATCCATATTTTTAAAAGAGCAACACTTGGCGACCCCTTCAATGACCTAAATTTGCCAACTCAATAGATTTGGAAGTTTTAAAGATAAAAGAGATTGTTCCTTATTTATCGACCAGCACTTTTTGGAAACGTAGAATATTTTTTCTGAATTTTTACATACCCCATGATTCTTTTTTTTTAACAACCTAGGGAGCTTTAGGAAGATTTTAGGATCAATGCATCTTTTAAACATAAATGATATCATATTCATACTTGTATTACCAAAAATAGGTTAAACCATGAAAATCGTTAGCTATCGTTCTATTCCTTATTTTGTGTATCTTCATTACTAATATGATCTACATTTTTAAATATGAAATTTTAAAATTAAACAACTTTAAATTGAAATTTCAAAACTACGTGAAAAAGTCTTTTCAAATTAAATACAATTGGAGTGTAGAAATCCATTTTTATGTCATAGCAAATAAATACTTCAAGGAGAAACAGACTAATCAAAAAGTGACTTAAAGAAGATGTTGGTATTAAAGTAATTGTATATCAATAGCTAAATTAATATCACTATATACCCAGTTAATACTTATATTTTTTTTCTCAAGCCGATGATGCAATATAATATAAAAAAAAAAAGGTGACTCGAATGAAGTACACGTAAGGCATTTTTTCACATGAGTAAATTCTTTTTTTTTTAAACTTACGCTAAAACTATTTTGTATATATAGCTATGTAAGGAGTATCTATTATTATAAATTTTCTAACTTTCCTAAACTTATTCAGATATGAATTATAACGTTAATCTCTTTTAAAATCGTAAACTAAATTTTCAGGTTGCGCGACAAATTATTTATAAAAAATGAAATCAACGACGAACCTATTCTTATGAAAGTGACGAATACTGTGAGAATCAGACTTATTGCAAGTAATTGAAATTAAACTTTATTGTATTTCAACAAGACTTATTTTCTAACGAATAGTAAATTTAATTATAAACTCTTGCTAAATGCTTGTGTTTAGTCCTTTAACAGCTTAGAGTTTGCGATCATATAACTAATTATTATGTTGTTTTTAATTGTTCTTTCATTGTGGACGATGGACATGAGTATTATTTTTTGTTTCATCTTCAAGTGATACTTTTATACAGGATAGACAGAGACATACATTCATAGTGAGTACATCTTCATTTTGTACCAGTGTGAAGACAGTGTTCAATAATGGTTACTTATTTTGCATTTCCCTAAGATGCTATTTATACTCTTTACGAGAATCGAACTGCCGACTTCCTGTATTATATTTCGATCTAAATACCTGACTGCCTCATGGCGGTTGATATTTCTTCATCTTGAATTGCCTTTATTTTAAATCCCGGATTTAAAAACGTGTTCGGGATTGTACATTATATTCTCTAGTTATAGCTCAAATAGCTCACACATAAATTACAAAAAATGAACGTCTAAAGTGAAATATATGTACCTATATCCCTTTTTTCTCACCTGATAACTTTTTTTTTGCTTAATAGCTAATAACGAGCTTTAGTGATTATAAAAAGAGTTGGACACTTTTTTATACATATACAGACAAAAAAGTTCAGTATTGTTATTTATACATTTTCAATAATGACTATGGTCGAACTTCGAACACTGTGCGAACACTCTCTTAATAAAATCACAACAAAAACGGTATCGATCATAAAACTATTTTACACACAGTCAGCCCGTTATATAGTATGATGTAAATAACAGAAACGTATTATAATAATTAATGCCTTGTGGTTACATTAAATTGTAACATGAGCTCGTACAATAAGCTTGGAGATATAAACGGCCCTGTTTAATTGTGTCTAACTAGGAAGTGCTCCGGATTGATTTACTGGCGTGAAGTGACGATTTATATGGTTTCGAATGGTCGATCTAAGCTATTTTATTTCGCATTTCTAAATGACATGAAAATAATATAAGCTGTAAATAAAATAAATTAAACGTTGAAATAAAATATTATTTAGGAGGTTATTTTAATTATAATAGCGATCAAAATTATTTAGTTATCTTTCCATTGTCTGATCTAAGCAGGCAGTAGTACTTGAGAAAGAAACAACAGAAACTTCATGATGCTTATCTTTGGCCTACAAGTCCATATTATAACAGTAAAAAAATACTTTTTAATTTTAATGCGGGTTGTATAAGGGTGTGTATTGTGCGTGTTTAAAGAAAGTACACCGTGTCGTCTCTACCCATTACCGATAGCGCAAAATAATTACTTATTTTTAGTTGTTTAATTTATTTTTATATAGGTACGCGTCATATTATTATGTAATATCAAAGTTTTGTCTAATATATATATATATATATATATATATATATATATATCGAATCCTAATTGATTTATCATCGCTTAATGCTGTACCGTGCGGCTTGACTTTGACTTTGGGAATTTGACATCGTATTCATATGACATAATAATTGAAAGTTATGTCTTCTCCATTCTACGTGACATTAGCGAAATAATCTGTGCTTAACTGGCACGCTTTGAAGCCAGTAACAAGAAAATTGAATTTAAAAATGAAATATAGCTTAAATTAAATTTAATTTTGAGACTGTTCTCAGATTTTAACGCCTTATTCTTAAGAATTTTATAAGTAATCGCAAAGTTTTTGTGAATTAAACGATTCGATACCTTTTTTGATACATGAAGTATTCAGATCAAGTACGAATTCCAAATATGAATCACCTGTCAAAACTTTCGCGGTAAAAAAATGGCGCGTAACAATGACAGTCGCGATGTCCAGTCACGATCGTAGTTTTGTTTTTTATACTTTTTTACGGTAAATGTCGGACTCAAATGTTTTTTTTTGTTTTTATTAGAATACATAACTGTATTTTATTTAAAATTTTATATTTATTATGAAATTGATAGTTTTAAGTGGAAAACAGACTTTCTAATTCTAACATATCGTGTTCTCATCTGTTACACTTTCAATTATTTCTTGGTTGCTGTTTTGTAACTATTCATCATTAATACAAAGAAAATAATTAATAAAAAGCAGAAACGTCTAAAATTAATTAAAATAAGCTTTATAAAAATCAAAAGATTAACTTAATCATATTATTTAATTTAGTTATATTTTAAATGGCAACAAAAGCTATTAATTTCATTTGAATAATAATATAGCTTAAATATTACTACGTAGTAAATTCTCTGAGATTTCAATATATTTTACAAGTTTACAACGCCTCTACACGTGGCACTCGTTCTCACAAAATCAGTCTAGATTTAGTCTGAGTCATAGTATTAACAATAATGTTCATGCGAACTGTTACGATGTTAATATAACTTATGTTTTATTACGTCTTTGTTCAGAAATGTTTGATGCTGGCGTTATTAATAGATTTTTGAGAAAATGTATTAAATAAATGTATTAATAGCTTCGTTTAAATTTAAATAGAGTATAATAATGCTTCATACATAGTACATACAAGTAATAAAATTACAATTTGGCTGCATATTAAAATGCTTGTAATATTCTTAGGAATATTGATAATAATGTACATTAAAAAAAGGAATGTATTTAGGTATTTGTTCTATGTTTTAGATTGTTTGAAGTTATACTTCTTTTGGCACGTTTGGAAAAAAATATAAGAGTAATATTTTTACGATACGCGCTCACACCGACAGCCAAAAAGTTAGCTGAAAGCGACATGATGAAGTTAGCAACATTTCTTTTACAAACAGAGAATTGTGACATACGGGATAAAATCTTTAGCTATTTTTGTTCTGTTACGCCAAAGAAGTATACCTTCTTACGTGCGTACATAAGTAAACACACACACGTTTTTTTTAATTATAATTTTATTTTTATGACGATACAGCTAGTTTTAAACTTTAAAGACCAGAAGAACATACATACATACGTATGTATGTAAATAGTCATTTCAACCTTGTAAATTCATGTGCAGAAAAAACAACCTTAAATTATACAACGAGATAATTTACAAAGCATTACAAAACGTTTATTGTTTATTGAAAATTATATACGCAATAAATTTTCATTGACACAGTAGGCGGGCACTTGATGACACTTCCGCTATTAATCATAAAGTATACCCTATAAGTGTCAATTTATTCTTCCTCCTGTCCTAGCTAACGTACGACCTTTATATATAAATATATGTTATTTACTATGACTTTGCCAATATTTACATATTTGTAAATAAAACTTAGTATCTTATTTATGTTTAGTTTAAATCTTTATATGTATAAATATAAATTGATAGTTGCTTAAACTTCAGTTTTGAAAAATTAGCCATAAAAGCTCATTACAGTGTAGCCATCTTGAATTATAGCAAATTCTCAATATAACTCTAAAATGTTTAATAAATTATAAAAGACAGGTGTATGCATACATTTTAAGCTACTTGTAGTGGCGAAACAGTAAACAGTAAGCTCGTTTGCTTAATTTCAAAATATAAGCTTTTATAAGCTCAATCGTATACTATAGTATCTTTTTGTTATTTAAAATTAGTCTTTATTAAAACATGGTAACTTATTAGCCATTTGTTTAAAGGATAAGTGATCTTCCGTAGCTGTAATAACAAATTATAAATTATCTTAAATTTGAGCTATGGCATAAACAATAATATTAAAAATCTGGCGGATGTTGCCTGTGGGTAGGGACACCATGTTTTAATATCTTTTTATGACCCGACTTACTATCTTACTCTGTTTTAAAATTTTATTATGAACTAGCAGAATCTGCGGGTTCGCCCGCGTTCAATATACAAAAAAAAATCTCTTTGGTTTTATGTTTTACAAAAATATGGAAGTCTACCAGATTTGTTAACATTTATGATTACTGCTCATCTCCCTTGGGTAGTAGCATGATGATATATAGCCTACAGCCTTCCTCAATAAACGGGCTATGTAATACAAAAAGAGTTTTTCAAATCGGATTAGTAGTTCCTGAGATCAGCGCGCTCAAACAAACAAACAAACAAACAAACAAACAAACAAACAAACAAACAAACAAACAAACAAACTCTGCTTCTTTACAATATTTAATATAGTATACTATATATCAAATATTATAATACCTCTATTTTTAGTAGAAATATTAATTTAGTTGTTGTTAGTTGATTTTTTAAGCAAATTTTATCAAACATTATTTGTTGTATTAGATCTAAGTATAATAAGTACTCATTGTCCCCGCGTGATAGTTATTAAGCAATTATAAATTCCGTTTTTCATTTCTCGTTATCAAAAGATTTTCATGTACATATAAAGAAGACGTTACTTTTCCTTAAGTTTCTTAGGTAATTTTAAAGATCGTTTATTATAATTTAAACGTTTTCTATCTGTTCTTTTTTATGGATAAAATTTATCTTTTTAATTCTTTAAAAAAAAAATGGGGAGATAAGTGACATTTTGTTTTTTTTTTATTAGTAATTTACATAATTGGTAACCCTAACCCCGCCATATAGTGCGCGGGAGTCGGGGGCAACGCTCTCTGACTCAGCGTATTGTTGCCTGATATTGTTTTAAATTTTAATTTTCAAATCGAATATATCATTTATTTTTAAACAAGTTTTTTATAATGTATAATCGGTTTTTTTTTATAATTAATATTATTTGAGATACACGAACTTACAAACTGCTTTTATTTTTTAGAAGTTTCTATAGACTTATTTATACGGTATCATTTGAGAGACTCCTTTAGAGCCAAAAAAGCGGAGAATTAAATTATTCCCTAAATGGTATTGTGGTAGTTATTATATATCTTATTTGTAGCAAAGTTTCTCAAGTAGTTTCTCAAGAAGTACCTACGTAGGTCAAGCTCCTCCATGGTTTATAGGTTTGCAATAAGGCTTTTTTTATTAGAAATATTTAAATAACTAATTAGCTATATTAAGTTAGACATCAGTTAGGCAAACAAATTAAAATATTATATGGAACTAGAAGTTTGAACATCTCTGGCCTACAATATATTATTAGGTATTACGTCCTGTATTTTATAAATGATTGCAAACAAACAAATTTCTTATGTAACTAAGTTATGTTGTTTTATGCATTTAAGTACATTTATTTATAAATATTTATTATGTATGTTATTTTTTATTACATATTAAAACTGATATCAACTACATACGTATCCATTTTATATTGCATTCGCGACTATAAAATAAGAATTATTAATTATATCATTTTTAATGCTCTTACTAAGAAAGTTGACTATTATTTATTTTATGTAAATAGTTTTAATAAGACAGATTATTGACCTGATCTAAAACAAATAAATAAAATTGAAGTGTCAGTTTGTAATGTCAAATTCATATAGGTATGTATGTAGTAAAAAGCTGTTATAGCTTTTTACTAAATGCACGTGAAAGTGATACTCAAAAATGATACTCATAAGAAAAAAAAACAATTTTTGATTATTTTGTTAGTCTGTCTATCTGTCTGTTTGTTTCGGCTTATCTCCGAAAAGGCTGGACTTTTATTTTGGAAAAAGAATTTGGGTTCCGCGCGAAAAATTGAAAATGTGAACAAAATCCGCGTACCTACGGACGCACCCGAACGAAGCGAGGGTAAGTCGCTAGTTCAAATTTGGAAACCATAACCAAACTACATTTTAAAAATAAAAATTTTGTTTTCAAATAAATGTTTAAATCAAAACGTTGAAATCGTGTGAACCATTATATTTTGTTATGCGCAAGATAAATCATGCAATAGCTTTATTCATGTAGCGCAGTGGTGATTTAAATGAGATTTGTGCTTGTCATACTAAAGTGATGCATGAACTTAAACAATAACAATATATGTGTGTGTAAATATATATATGTGTGTGTATATGTGTTACTATAATGTATAACCTATATTTATGTGAAGTTTCATCAAGATCCGTTCAGTGTTTTTGTGAGAAAGAGTAACAAACATAATACGTCCTCGCAAACTTTCAATTATCATATAGGTAAATTATCTTTCTAAGATAAAAATCAAGAGATAATAGGATGCATAGTTTATACGCGCACATGTTTACAAAATTTGTAAAGTTCTGAAGTCGTTACGAGCATGTGATGGAATCTCAAAATTTGATTTAAATCTTTACTAAGAACTACACCTGGGAACAAAATGTATGAGCTTGGAGTGTACTGAATATTTATGCCTTTACGAGCAAGTGTTTACGCAATTTTAAATCTTAATTGTTTAGTAATAAAGTTTAAAAGATTATTAAACAGTATCTATTGTAAATTCAGAGTGGTCCGCATGTAAATTTGTAACGTGACAACGATTGTGTTATCCGAAAATGTTGTAAGAAATTGTTTGGCACCATTCGAAATGGCCGCCACATTGTCTACATGCTCAAAAATTATTCATTATTTTTGTCAAATTTTGTTATCTTTATAATTTACATACCATAGTAATGTATATATATATATATATATATATATATATATATATATATATATATATTTATTTATTTACACCATCAGAAAGTGGAGATTTCAAAGAACAAAAAGCCCATCCACTTTTTTAAAAAAGCAGATATTTTGACGCGAGAATTGTCGATTGAAAATTAGGGTGCTTTTTCGATATTAAGTCAAAATAAGGTGAAAAAATAAATATTTTAAATAAAAAAAATGACAATGTGTTTAGGACATATAAACGTAAATTTTCACCAAACTTCGTGATTTTTTTTTGTCAAAGATAAAAATAAAAAAAAAGCACAAACTTGGTTATTTGAACTTTTCACATAAATTTTGAGGTTATGTGAAAAAAGTGTTAATACAAAAGTTGTAAATATTTTTATTACCTACAACTTTGCCATTTAACTTTTTTCCATAGGAATTGTAGTATTGCCGGAAATCGAGATAAACAGTTTTTTACCCTTAAAAACTCACCCCCTTCCACTTCCCCACCTCAGATCGCCCGTAAATTATTTTTCCTTTAATTTCTGTTATATTCTCTTCCTTTTTCAATGGGTTTCATCCTACTATTATTTATTTTCACTTTTTACAATAATTATCAAAGGCTTCAGTCCTGGTCTATACGTGTTACTCGAGATTTATAGTCTATCTATATATATACAAAAAATCCAAATCCGTCCAGCCGTTTGAATGACTAACAAACACACAATGCAAACTTTCGCACTTCTGGTAAAACATTATTGTACTTTATCTTTTGAGATGCAGTCAAAGAGGCTGTGCTAATTGGTACCTACGATCTCTACAAACTGTTCTCGCTTTTTCCATTGTCATCATTCTCAGTCATCGTACACGCTCTTCGTAGGTTTTTCAGACCTTTGACCTGACCTGACTTTGCCTTCCATTAACTACCATTATACCTATGCCTGTCCTTTCTCTCAAGATTTACAATTTTATACGTTTTTGAGCATTCTCTCGTGCCTAAATATTAAAAAAAAAGAACATTTTCCGTTTTAATAATTACTCTTTATGATGATATGCTAAACTGGCTTTACCATCTAAGTGATCCCATTCCATTGGATTGTAAGCAAGTTACATACTTGTTAAATAACGTCCATATACGTTGTGCACTCACGAATTATCGCTTCATGCCTAAAGACAAATATCAGAGAGCCTTTGAAAACATAATAAAAAAATAGATTTTTATTATACAACATGTATTACAAATGTTAAGGTTTTCTAATAGCCTAGTGTTCTCGCAATGGTCGAAATATGACCATTTTTAAATATATTTTAAAAAATCCAATGCCATATGACATAATTTTTTTTTAAGATTTTTGACATTTTGTGCATTTAACATGGCATTCGTTTAGGTCGTTGAGCACGTATAACACGTTTTTTATATTTATCTCTTGCTTCGTGGGCATTTGTTTACATTGTAATGAGGTTTGGGATTGACTAAATAAGTCATTAATGTAATTTATAGAAAATGAAATATATTGTTTCAACTGTTGTCCTAAAACAATCCTTATGTATAATAAGTATAATGTAAAAAAACGGTATTCAATAGACAAAATAATAAACAATTTGAGAGATATAAAAACTTAAAAAAAAACGACTTCCAGGCATTAAAATGTAAAAAATAACAAAACGGAGCTTTTCATTTAGAATAGGTAGATATCTAATCAGATATTTTCGAATTCGGTGCCAGCAGATGCAAAGCAAATCTAATATATTTCGATACGTTAAATACATATTTACCTATTACATATCTTAAGGCTGACTGTAAGCAAACTGTCACAAATTATATTATCGTTTCTGTCGTTAATTATATCCATTAAATACATTTTATAGATAGTGAAATTAAAGCTGGCAGAAGTCAGAATGGTGGGAGTTTTTTTTTAAAAAGCACAGAAGACAGAAGTTTTTGACAGAAGCGATAATATCGTTTAAGACACTTATTTTTATTAACATTTTTGCAAGCTCCTATTTGCTATTGCAGCAATTAATGAATAGCAGAAATGGTTTGGAATGATTATTTTACTTAGTACTCTAATATTATCAACCTCTGTCAGACGATGAAATCATATAAAAATTACTGCCACAAGCTCCCCATCTAATATAAATTTTCTGTTTTGCAAAAATGCTAGTAAAAGGCGATGAGAATTTATTTTATTTCATATTTACGAGTATATCACTGTCTCAGAAGTCGAAATATAACTGTTCCTAAAAAGCTAACGTTAAATGCGGTACTGATGCCAAAATAATAAGCAATTTGGATCAAAGCCAAGTGTATAAGTATTTATATGGATTGTACATGGCGGAAATTGAACACTGCATATGAGCATTGATAGTTTTATGAGTATCACTTGTTTAGAAACTATTTGTTCTATGTAATATACAGACAAGAGAGAATATTTTTATTCATCATTTCTTCATCTAATACTACACTCGTAAAATGGACCATGTACATTGTAAACGATTGTCATTATGAAAAAAAAAACAACTAGGGAGCTACCACAGGCTCGAAAAGCATTTCTACATGGCATCACAACATAATGACTATACCGCATTGACATTGATTTATCTTAACCCCACTCTCTATCATCTACAAGAGAGTCTTCAATAGAATTATTTGCTTAACTTCTAAATACATTGCTATTTTAATTATAAATTGTTAACAAAGTAACAGTTTCTGGAATTTTATATACTAGCGACTCACCTTCGCTTTGCTCGGGTTCGTCCCTGGGTGATTCTTTAAATGGACATAACTTTTTTATTTATTCACGACGACACGTTTGGCTCAGTATGTAGTGACCCTACTTTTTGTGCCAGCGTTCGCGGGTTCGAGTCCCGCTGGGGGCATTCATTTGTGTGATGACGAAGGTTTGTACTCCAGTCATGGGTATTTATATTTATAATATGTATTTATTTAAAGTATATATGTGCAGTGTATCAACTATCTGATATCCATAACACGAGCCTCGTAGCTTACCATGGAACTAGATGGTGCTGTGGGTTAATGTCACAACGTATTCATTTATTTATTTATTATGAACCGATTGAAATCAAACAAATACTAAATGTTAAGTGAAGCTTACCACAATTCATTACAAACCGCACTACAAATCGGTCAAGCCGTTTCTGAGATTAGCGCACAAACGCACAGACAAACAGACAAAAATTCTAAAAATCATTTTTTTGGGTTCTATTGCGTTAATAAAGACCCAAAATTATAGTTTATCTCAAATATATATGTATAGACAGTGATCAATTACACTTTTATTATACGAGTATGTATAGATGTGTTTACCATGAAAGATTTATTCACCTAGTAAAATCGTTATTTGGTATTATTTATACATAAGAAAGAATTAACAGCAAACAAAAATTGTATATACTTCTTAGTTTCAAAGTAGGTACCTATAATTAAAAAATAAATAAATAGGCCGTGGCAAATGCTATAAACACACAGCTTATTTATATCACTGTTAGCTTTTTTCGAACTGTTCAAGGACACATAAAATGGCGACCCCATTTTAAATGTTGAAATCTTGGAATATCGTAATATGTATGTATGTTTGAATAAAATTAGACTCTGCATATTAAGAAGATCCTTTGTTTGTAATAATATGTAAAGAAAACTATTAACATAAATACAGTAATATATTTTTAAAAGAACTGCACTAGATTCTGCACTAAAACTAAGATAAAAAAAAAAGAACAAGAAATAAAGCTACAATAAATAAAAAATAATTGAAATACGTGCAGTTCCCAGTGTTTTTTTAAGAGAAAAATAAACGTCGTTCATACAACAACTGCGTTTATAAAACGCATAGCACCTTTGGATATTGGTTGTGATGGATGGGCTCTTACAATTTATAAAAAAAATGTGGAAAAGTGTTTTTTATAAGTTTTACAGTATTTTTAATGTAATTGTTAAGTTTAATTTATGTATTGTTATCTTGTTTTTTTTTAATTGTATTCATTTTTTTGTGTTTTTTATTAGTACTTTTAGGCATTATAAAACACAGTTTTTTTTGCGAATGATGTGTTCTCCTATAATGGAAATACAAAAAAATATAAATTAGATTTAAGTATATTGTAAATGTTAAAAAAAATATGTATACTGTTGGAGATCCATATAAATATATAAAATAAATAAACAATATCTAGAATTTACTATTTCACAGATAATAAAAACGGTTTTCTCTGTGAAGGTTTGAGATCTTCAAAACGATTAAATCGTATCGTTTAATTTAATGTTAAATTAAATTATATCAACGCCTTTTTATTAACTTATATTTACTAATCAGGTATTTAATTGATGTTTCATAATTTCTATAGGTAATTAAAATGTAACTATCAGATGTATGTTGTATCAAGGAAAACCGCTGAAGTTAATTAATATACTGTGGCTTTACACTTTGTAATCTTTGACATTTAACCTCATAATGACTTAATTCAATTATATTTAGTTTATGTTTTTTTTCTGTTTTATATATATCAAGTTATCAAACATGATATCCAAAGATAAATAATAATACTACATTCACTTTCTATCCTTAAAAAAATATAACAGAACAAAAACTGTTGTTTAACCATAAATTCATTTAATTAAGCTGTAGGTACAGGTGGAAAGGAGCGGCTATTAGATGCCGTCATGTAATTACTTTATTCTAAAGCGAACACTATTTTCCAAGTAATAAAGTCGATAGTCAATTAAACATTATAAATAGGAGTGTTTGGCAATTCGAAAATGGAATTTGCTATTTGACATTTTAAATGAAATTGAGAAACTCGCAGATATTGAAAACGTTTTGCTCTGTGAAGGATTGATATCTTTAAAACGATTAAATCGTATCGTTTAATTTAATATTAAATTATTTCAACATCTTCAATTTTAATACTTAAATTTATTAAAAAATTACTTCGTTCTCTTCTCTAATCTTTTTAAATAATTTGTCGATGGTAATTCCAGCTTTTAAATGTAGACATTATATTCAGTACTAGTACTGTCCGCGGCTCCGCCAGCGTTCAGGTGACCAAAAACCAAATTCTTAGGTTTTACATATTAGTATACTCTTACATTGCAGTTTTTGTATTTATTCTCAGAAATGAGACATTTTCCCGCGGTAAAAAGTATCCTATATGTTGACCCGGATAACCAGCTATGACCATACCAAATTTCATCAAAATCCCTCCAGTGGTTTTTCTGTAATGCGGTAACAGACAGACAGACAGACAGACAGACAAAAAATCTAAAAATTATAGATTCGGCTTCGGTATCGAAAATAATGTCTATTTAAATAAGATTTTCCAAAAAATATTTAATGTACAAATTCGGTTTAGTTACAATTTTATTATATGTATAGATTTAATGTATTGCATTCATTAAGAGTAATCTAAGTAATAATATCACGTTCATGATATTTATGGATTAAAATAAATTTAAAATGACGATGACTATTCTGTAAACTAGTGCAGCTTTACAAACTATTTCAAGTTCATTAAAAGCATATGTTATTAAGTCAACCTAAAAACCAACCTAAAAGTTTTTTCTGCATGATGCTAATTTGCTATTTAAAATCTCTTACTTTAGGTATTTAAAAAAATTTAATGCCATAAACTTTATTCTACGAGACGGAGAGCTAATAAATGTACATACATATGTCATGATTATTTGTCAAGTACTGGTTTGTAAGTTAAACAAAACCTTGCTTACGATCACAACATTGTGAGTATCTATGTATCTGAGGTAGGTATACCTATGGTGCTTAGACTTAGATACCTAACGGAAATCGGTTTATTAGAGGTCATGTTTTTAGTAAGAAAACTTATTATTATTAAATACCTTGTAAAATTAAACTTGATAAAAATAAATGCAATAGATGAAACTGACAGATACGTTAAGACACAGGCTTGATTGTCTCAGACCTATTTTTCAACAAAATTGTATGTAGAACAAACCCGTTAGTTACCCTTTTAATGAATGTGTAAACTATTGTCTACGTTCTAAATAATGCCTTTCTCTAAATAAGAATATAAAGCAAGCAGATACCATTATTTTATTTGCGATTGTACAGAGATCGCTAGATTCATTCGAGAAGTTACGGAAGCGTCGTATCCGTGACGATATACTTTCCAATGTTATATTATATATTTATAAATTATATGAATTAGAAGATTAAATATTTAATGAATATTTTCATTGGGTGACTAATTTCACGTGTTAATTTTTTTGTTGCTAGCGCTGAGTGAAACGGGTTATATATTCATATTAGATTGAAGAAGGAAGCCATTTTGTTATTTTGGTCGTATCTTTGTCCATAATTTGTCCAAGAAATGCTGATTTTTTATCATGAGAAATGTTATTTTAAATAATTAACTAAAACAAGAATTAGTTAATTAATTCAAATGACAATTGTACCTATAGATATAATTCGCTGAAACGTTTCTGGGTGGTTAAATTTAGTAGAATTAACATTTTTTTCTGATATTAGATCAATTCTAGCTTAAAGTATTTCAATAAAAATATCATCTATATCAGCTATACTAATATTATAAAGAGGAAAGGTATGATTTTTGTTTGTTTGTGTGTTTGTTTGTTTGTAGTGAATAGGCTCCGAAACTACTGAACCGATTTAGATGAAATTTTGTAAGAAGATAGTTGTCTTCTAGACTGCGAGTAACATAGGATAGTTTAAGTCTTAATCAGGTGAACATGGAAATGAGATTTTATATTGGGAAGCAATCTATAATATGTTAACATACGTAAGCCATTAAACTCTTTCTTAAAGAACAAAAAGCTGATGCTAAGGCATTAGGAAATATTATAAACCTTAGATTTTTAAACTATTTTATGAATAAGTGCACCCAATCGTGTCTCTTTAACGTGTAAGTTACAGTGTCAAATATAACAAGGTGCGGACGCACGCCTCGGCGCGTAAGCCACAAGTGTATCCTGTTCTATTGGCACAAGGTACAGCGTTATAGCGAATAGATAGACACTATGATAAATTATATATTTTGTTTATTTTTATTTATTTTTTGGATTCCCTGATTCTCTATCGGAATAAAAAATTCTTGGAAAGTGATATGGTCATGGTCAAATCTGTCGTGGTATGTGATTTCTGAATTCTTTGAACACTGATATTACTGGTTAATAAATTATAATGTATATTATAAACTAGCGAATTACCCGTGCTTTGATCGAAAGTGATCGTAGGTACCTAACAATAGCCTGTGTACTAAATTTCTCAAGCTATTTAAGTGTGAAAGAATAATAGACATACGCACACACGTACAATTTTTCGCATTTATAATATAATAGTAGGTAGTCCTTATAATTAAAATAATTATGCTCAGTAATATTGTACAAATTTATAAGCTACAAATCAATTCAAGCTACAAATACGCTAAGCTACAAAATTTCAAGTTTTAAAGACTTTTTAGTATAAAAGTTTATAAACAATCATAATAAACTACGAAACACGAACAAGGTGGTATAAGCGGATGCACGGTCTGACGGTCACGACAGTAGGTCCTTTGAACGCGACACAAGTTGTGTAATGTAGCGAATCAAATTTTAGGCTTGGAAGAAATATTTTGAAAAAAATATAGTCAGAATACTATGATATATGAAAGTTTGTATGTGTGTATGTTTGTTACTCCTTACACTGAAAGGGTTGGACGGATTTGTATGAAATTTAGTATTCAAACTATGACCTGGAGTCATAGTTTGAATGCTAAATGGACACTTAGGTTCCTGTTAGGCACTTTGTTCGTATTTTATTAATTTTAGATAGAAAACATTTTTATTGCATTCATTAAATTAACTTGTGTCAAATGTACGTGAAACGTATTGGTCCGAATAAATATTTGTTACAAACAAAATTGGAAAATACGATTAGCGTGGCGACAGATATCCTGACTATTCACTGTTTGTTTATTGACACAGATTGATTTAGCCTTTTTTATGTTCATATATTTTACCAACAGTATAAGTAGGTAGTTCCAAGTAGTTGCAATGTAGAGTTAAAATCTTTTGGCATTATTTTGAGAATTTATTATTTCAGTAGAAATATCCACACTTAATTTTATAACGAAAATTCTTGTTAATGCAATTTTCATTGAAAAATTAATGAAGGCTGCCTACTTTTTTCTAGTATTTTCAAGTGATGTTTTTTTCATACTAGTGCTGAAAATTAGTTGAGTTGCGATTAAGATCAATTGAAGTACCTAATATGCACGTGAAAAATAGATCCTACTAATATTATAAATGTGAAAGTTTGTGAGAATGGATGTTCGTTATTTTTTCACGCCAGTACGCCTTCACGGATCTGGATGAAATTTGGCACAGAGATAGATTATAGTCTGGAATAACACATAGGTTACTTTTTATCCCGGAAAAATGTGCAGTTCCCGTGGGATAGATTTGCTTTAGAGTATAATAGGGTCGCTAGTTCAAAATAAGCCAGGAGACCCACAGACATACGAACGAAGTACATAGGTATAAATAAAACCGTATACATGTAATTTTATGGTAGTCAATAAATATTTATGAGACTTGTACCATTTTGAAAACTTATGGGGGTATACGCACCTGTTGATGACTCACTTCCTCTCATCCGCTGTTCTTTGTTCCTGGCCTTTGTTCATCATGCAACTTGACAAATGGAATAATAATAAGAAAGACTGGTGTAGCCCAATTAATTGTTAAAGTACCCTAAAGTGAAATTAGGGCGCTGAGTAGTTTTCTAAATAATAAAATTAATTTAAAGAAAACTTATAATTGATATTTTATTAAAAAAGTCTTGATTATACTAATAATTTTTAATCTAACGATTTAACGATCTATAACAAAATATTTTGTATATAAAACAGTGATGATTGATAAAAACAATGTAAATTTCTAAACTTTTAAATTTAGACGTATTATAATTATTTATAATTATATGTAAATACAAATTTCTAAAAATGTAAATGTAGCGCTGGTATTTGAACTAATTTTTATTTACATTAAAAAATAAACTATTTCAATATTTATAATAACTATTTAAAAAATTAAAATATACTATGAACTCGACCTACAATTATGTATAATTTTTAGCAATTTTGGTCATAGTTATGGAAATATATTTAAATATATTTTTAAATATAAAACAAAAAGTATTCCACATTATACTTCAGCTTAAAAGCATGTAGGCGGACTTGTTTTTATGGCTCGATTAATTTAAATAAGTAGTTTAGTGGGTTTTATACTGTGTGTTAATGCGTCTAGTGATATTTCTATTTAATTACCAGTTCATTTTTACTATCTAATAATATTAATGCGAAAGTTTGTTTGTATATGAAACTACATTATCTTTGTTTAGGCAGTTTGTGTTAGAGGTTTCTTTATTCCGGTACTTCAGAGTACTTCTCAATTCCCATAGGATATTATTAGTCAGATGCAAAAAGTTACTTAAGAGTTATTAGTAGATAATAATACTATTAGTAGTGTCCGACAATTCAGCAGGGCGCGAAGCCAAGGAACGTACAGGGAGGTGGCCCACTTCGGTGGGCGGTGTACCATGTGGGCTGCTCCTGGTACTTCTCTGATAGCAGAGTGGACTGTTGAACCCCATGGTTGTTGCGTGGTCTGCTTCGGCAGACCTGCCGTCGGTGTATCGTGGTTGAATGCGCAAGCGATCCTGCGACTCCCCATTAAGACGGCGCGGTGGAGGTATTGTTGGGTATTAGTAGGTTGTACTGGCTTTTCTAGCCGGTGAGTCCCACATAACCACCTGTATTGTCTACATGCGGTATGCGTAAATGCATTTACCAACATTTAAAGAAAAAAGGTATATTTATTCCAATCCTATATAAATTTAATAATGCGAGTATATTTGAGATGAAGTTACATTGCTTAGAATGACACAATAATTAATCATTGTCATGTATATGTAAATAAATAAATAAAAATTAATTTGTTGCATTCCGTACAGCCATGTCTGAGTTTTATGATAGGTATGGTAATTTATTTGGTATTTCAGGCTTTAGCTAATTTCTGCCAATGTGACATGTCAATTGAGGTTCTTCCAGTAAATACAGTAATTTTATGTACAGTAAACATAAATTAACTATTAACTAAACATAAATTAACTATTAACTATTATATAATTAACACTACTGAAGAAAATTGAAGTAGAGAGTGCCAAGCTAGGTCTTAAAGTCAACAAAACGAAGGCCAAAGTTATGGTAATAGATCGCGCTCAACTCCTTCAGCCTGATGACGCACTCAAAGAGTACGAAAAAGTCAAACAGTTCATTTATCTAGGCTCATTGATATCCAACGATGGCAGTTGTACAGGTGAAATCTGCCGGCGTGCTGGAATGGCCAAAAAGGCGTTGGCAACACTCGACAAAATATGGAAGAATCGTGGTATAAAACGCATGACAAAAGTGCGGCTGGTAAGAACCCTAGTCTTTTCCATATTTTTGTATGGTGCTGAAACTTGGTGTATCAAGAGTCACGATATCAAGAAAATTGATGCGTTTGAAATGTGGTGCTGGCGTAGGCTGTTGCGCGTACCGTGGACCGCTAAAAGAACGAATATATCTATTCTTGCCGAACTTAAGATCACGGAGCGGCTCTCCACTGTCTGTCAAAAAAGAGCCCTAAGTTTTTTTGGACATATTATGCGATCATCCAATCATAGTCTAGAGAAACTTATTATCTTAGGCCAAATTGAAGGTAAACGCGCAAGGGGAAGGGCACCTATAAGGTGGTCGGACGCGATAAAGAAGGCAGTGGGCTCTACTCTCCATGCCGCAGTCCAGGCATCGTTGAACCGAACTAACTGGAAAAAAGTCATAAGTGGTCACGATCCCATCAGTGAGGGAACGAGGAAGAAGAAGAAGAAGAAACATAAATTATTATTATTACTTACATGTAATGCGGTTACGATATTGATATCGTAGCAACTGAATTTCTCGTAATTTTGAAAGTTTTCAAAATAATGAACGTATTCAGTTATCTATTAGGCTGGTTTTTTTTTCAACAAGAGATATTAAATATTATAATATAACTAGAGACTCACCCTCGCTTCGCTCGGGTTGTTCCTAGGTACGTTTTAACGGGTAGTATGAAATACAAATCTTTAATTTCTCGGTTTTTCTGTACTATAATATGCATGTACTTATTATACATATGAACCTTCCTCTTGAAACACTCTATCTATTAAAAAACAACCGCATCAAAATCCGTTGCGTAATTTTTAAGATCTAAGCATATATAGGAACAGACAGACAGCGGGAAGGGACTTTGTTTTATACTATGTAGTGATAAATTTTACTACTAAGTATAAATTTTTTTGACAATTTGAATTTAAACCTCAAAGAATTTTTTCTATGTAGGTATGTACTTTCTATATATTATTTGCTCATCGTGAGAATGGAACCAATAACCTGTTTACACGAATTATTTCCGGACGTTAGTAAAAGCATTTATATTGGCGGAATTTAATTTGTAAAAACAGCAGTAGTTGTGAAGTTACTTAAGAAAACAAAAGCGGAAACGCTAACAATTAAAACAATTTATTTACTCGTAGTTGTTAAGTTTTGTTACCAGAAATATACTTTTTTCTTATTAAATAACTATAACTTTTTAGAAAAATCTATTGAAGTAACAGTATACTTAAAGTTTTATATAAGTTTGTATTGCTTCCATATTTATTAACATTATTTATTATAGACTAAGGAAAAACATAGGCAGTATTATAGAACTAAACATGATGCTAAACAATAATGTTTTAAAATTTGAAATCTTAGACTATCTTTTCGAATTTTTGATTTATTTTGATTTTTGGTTCCCGAGTCTCACCCGTGACCATGATTGCTCTAAGAGTAAAGCAATCGAAAGGTCAGGACCCAAAAATCAAAATAAATCCACGAAAAAATCCGAAAAGATGTTTTTTTTTAAAATGTCAATTATTCTCGTAAATCTAAGAAAGTTTTAAAATTTAATATTGTAGGAAAAAAATAAGATAATATTATGTGCTATCTCTCTTTCAAGGGGATGAAAACTAATGCTTAAGAAATACAAAAAAAAATAGATTATATTGTTTATTTTAGAGGGCTCCGTCTATATAATAATTCTTTAGTCTGAGTGTTAGACTAGGATATTTACCATGGTTTTCTTACTGTTTTCGAATTACTAGTAAAATTTAGCAGTTGTTTTGTATGTGGACTCTTTATAATATTTAATAGATATTATTATACCTTTTATCCCTTCATGACCGCGGACACGCCAGCGTGTCAGTTAACAATAGATTTCTTAGAATTTTAATTAATTTCTTAGAAATTTACCTGGAGGTGATAATATTTAATAAATTAATTTGTAGATTACATTTTCATATACGGTATGTGGAAGTGAGAAACTTAAGGGTCAAATTGCTTTCACATTTTTTGCCCTCTATAGTTCCGGAAACACTTATTGCTATGCAACAAAACGGTCATCCATCCAATTGCGTGCGGCTGGCGACGTAACTTGACTTGTCTCAGTTAAGTGTTGTTATGTGCGAATCATACATGTATATTTGATCGAGTCATAGGTGTGATCATGTATCATTTTTGTTTTTAACTATGACTAATAAGTAAATACATAATATGAATACAGGTTTTGATACTTGTAACGTACCGGTATAATATGTAACGTACTCTCTGCTTAAAAGTAACAAATATACAATATTCTTTATGGATATATAAAACACTAAACCAATTTATATGATATTTGGTAAGAAGATAGTTTAAGACACTGGGAAGGAGATAGGATACTTTTTATCTCGGAAATCATCTCTTAAGGAGGTGAAAATGGTATAAAAGTTTATATTGGGGAACAAGTTGGGACGAACCGAAGCGAAGCGAGGGTGACTCGCTAGTAATTAATAAATTTTAACTTAAGAAAAAATTAAAAGTTTTATTCTACTGTAATAAATGATATTCTAATCATAACCGCTTCTTTACTAAGGAGTTTTTTAATTAATTAATGAAGAAACCGTTTTGTTTTATGCCTAACATTGTTAAAATTTTATAAAAAGAATATTTTATGAAAATCTGTTATGTAGCCAATAATAGATTGTTATTTAAGAATAATATAATTTAACTAGGAAGCAAAACTGAAAACAGTTGTTCTGTAATAAATATTAAACTAGACGGTGTGTAAATAAAAACCCACGCAAAATTACGATTCAGAATCTTGTTTGCAAGGTTGTACATTTTTGGTCAAAGGTCGCTTCAAGTTCAGCCTATGCATGAGTAATGATTGAGTCATATCGGGCTTTGTTTGACATCATATAATCGAGATATAAGGTATTATATGATTTGCAGTTTTTCTTTTTTTTTATCTATCAAGTGTTAGTTTTGTTGTTTTTGCGAATATTTTTGTAAAATACAAAAATAGGTGAATCAATTTGAACTCTATTTTTTTATATTAGAGTTTTTTCTAATTTATTATTTTATCTGCAACGCTTATCTATTATTGCCATGGTAAAAAAAAGACTTCTAGCGCAATAATCAAAAAGGTAATATAAAGAATTGCGAAGGGAAGTTATTTCACCGAGCTTCTGTAACACTTTCGCTTAGACCAGTAAAAATAATAAATGATGAAAAAATTAACATTGAAGCTAGATTTCTCTGCAAGAAATATTTATTGCGCATTGTAGAAATTTGTATAAGTAATTCGAAATTAAAACAATTATTAAAACTAGCCATTTACTCTCGCTTCTATGTGCTACTATGGGCCATACTCTGGGTCATACATATATTTATAATATGTATATCTTTAAAGTTAGATATATATATGTGTAGTGTGTTAACTATCTGGCACCTATCCATAACACAAGCCTCGTAGCTTACCATGGAACTAGATGGTGCTGTGTGTTACTGACCCGACATATTTATTTATTATTTATTTACAATCTATGTACTTACTACATTTTATCCAAATCCGTCCAGCCATTTAGGTATAAAAAAGTAATTAACATACAAACTTTCGCATTTCTAAGAATAGTCTAAATAACGGCATTTTATTAACATGTATAGATTACTTTTTAACTACGAAGTAAAACGTATTTAATTAAGATTTTAACTATAATCTATATTCTATACAGTTAGTTGGAATGCGATTGTCAAGCGGAAGGTCGGTGAAAGTACAAGTGGACTGTACCGGCACCGTTCTTTGTGTCTCTAGTTAACCTATTTAGTGTTGAACTTAACTAATGATTGTGAGAATAATTGAAAAGGTTTTAAGTGAACTGTGACAAATAAAGCAAAACATACAATCGTCGATATAGCCTTACAATACTTATGTATGTATATACATTTAAAACATGACGATAACATTTAATGTCTTAATCCAATATAATTCGTTTTACATTCGTTTAACCTGCAATGAAAAGTCTTAAAATCGGCCTAGATTTAGTATCTTTTCCTCAAACTCATATGCACTGATCACGCACGTTTAAAGGAGTTATTCAACAGCATGCAGCAACAGCAAGCAGCAAGTGTCATTATGACATAAATATTAAGTATAGAATGTAAAGTTGATATTGTGAGTGTTTCTAAGAAACTAGTATTATAAATGCGTTAATGCATCTGTCTGGTCTGTATGTTGTTTTCCTCTATATTTTGGTACAGAGCTTACGCTCTGGAGCTTAAAAGAGTAAAGATTCCTTGAGAGTGCCTATCTATGAGAGTATAGAAATTATTAGGTATATTTTAGAGTAATTTGGCATGATTCTTTTATAACGATCATATATTTTATATCCTTATAAAATACAACGTTTTCTAGTGTAAATTAAAGCGTTATCATAATGGGGTAAATGCTGTACCATACTCGTACTTTGCAAACCGGCATCGCGTCCTTGACAACCGCCTGTATAAACGAAGAGTCGATAGTGTCAGTGTCTAATGTGACAGTTTTCATAGACACTGTATTCTTTTGTCTAGTCCGGGGGCTTAGACTAGATGCCATTCTGCAATCGGTAAAGAATAGATATTAAAAATAATATCCATGAGAATGACATATTATGACAACGATTAATTTGCCATTTCAATACATTTTTTAAAATTTCAATTCGTATTGTAGAATTACATTTTATCTAAGCCCCTCGCATGGCAGCTTTATTATTTAACGTAGGTTATGTATATGTTCTGTACATTGAATGCAATCAATTTTAATTAATTTCGTCGCTACCCCAATTTGGTATAACTAGGTCCAGTTTCGAATTCAATACATTTCAACCTCGATAAGTTAAAGCGATCACAGTCCAATGACCGTGGATTCGATCTGCTAACTTTGAACTTACACGTTTAATACGTTTATTATCGATTAAAGTCTTTAAAGGTGAATAACTTTTAAGGGTTTATAAGCTGTGCGCTATAAGATAATATAATTTTAACACCTCCATGTAAATTTCTAAGAAATTAATTAAAATTCTAACAAATCTATTATTAATTGACACGCCGGCGTGTCCGCGGTTGTAGAGAGAATAATAAGGATAGCTTCTACATGCAATTTCGGCCGCGTAGTATTTTTTTGATAATAAGTAAAATCTAACAAAATTCAATATTATCGAGCCATCTTTCTTTCTTTCTTTGATATCATATCAAATAATATTCTATCGAATTGACTCTTTAACAAAGTCGTAGTCTGGATGACATTACAAAAAATTGATACCATCAATTTTATTTGATGACGTAGAAGCTACAATGGCTAATAGTAAAATCTCTGATTTGGTCAAA
Source organism: Brenthis daphne (assembly GCA_947093115.1). NCBI lineage: Eukaryota > Metazoa > Arthropoda > Insecta > Lepidoptera > Nymphalidae > Brenthis > Brenthis daphne. Next base: position 7,190,539 of record OX352482.1, on the reverse strand, counting down.
AATACCTTTCTCTATTTTTGGTTTATTTTACTTTCCTAATACTTCCTATACACAATTTATCTTTGAATTCGTCAATTTTCTTGTAGATAAATAAAACGTGAGATGGTTTTGCTTACAATATTACACTAAGAAGGACAATTTACCATTACATAATATGTACGAGTATATCTAGAAATTTAATAATGTCTGGATGATCATTAATATGCAAATAAACAGTGGTACTTTTATCTTACATAGATTTTGCTTAAATAGTAGGTACCATAATGATGAGAGGCCTTCGTGCACGCACAATTAGTGCACCTTTACGAAATGTAGACACTAAAATAAGGCTAAGTGGTATATAGTTGCGAAATGTATATTACATAAACCTTTCATTTGCAAGCTAAAGTTGAGCATTTAGGTTAAATTTTTATTTCAGTGTCTGGCCTAATTTTGTGTTGCTACGTCAAGTAGATGCCCAACATTTTTTATAGTTGTTGATGAAATATTTTATTTTATAACTATACTTTAAGAAAAGATTTTTTGTCTACATAAAAATTTCTTTGTTTGTTACAGGATCTTATACCTCCACAAGATACGGAATCCTATTTGCTGAAAACACAAAATGCTATCACTAACCTGCAAGCTAAGCTGCACTCCTCCAGAACAAACAATTCTTCGTACATTCCCAATCCACTCACCACCAGTCTTATGAGTGAAAAAACTCTGGTTTCAAGACTTCCACTATCACAACTTAGTCGATCAAATTCACTAAACTATCGTCTTAGAAAAAAAGATACATCAGGGGATAGCAGTCCTTTGAGAAGTCCTGGTCATTATGTAATCACTGGGTCTTCGAAAGTCCCGGATGGCTCCAAAATACTTCTTAACACTGCCTCTAGATCTCTAGACCAGGACACTAGACATGACTCTAACATGAACAGTCCAAACTCTGATAGAGGTCTGCTTAGTAATAGTTCTGATGATAAAACTCTTTCAAATAGACCGCCTTATGATATCGAAGCAATTTTATCGCCACACAGGAAAACTCATGCAAGGCACAGATCATTTGACGGTCGAAATCCCGCGGAGATCTTCACAAATGACGTGAATAATGCTAACCAAACGGTTTGTTTGAAGACTGTCTTGAAAAACAACGCCTTGGAGGCCAAGAGCTATAGAATCGATCCAACACGTTGTCAAGGAGACCTGAAGAAAAATCACCAAAGAGTATACAGTGATGGGAAACCTAACAAACCTTATACGAACACTGCTTTCGGTACATCCATTAAGCGATCTAGTTCGTTTAGTACCGTCAACAAAAACAATAACATCGAACCTCGATTAGTTTCGCGGAGATCGAGCGGTCAGTCTGAGGAGTATAAAGATTACTCAGATGAATCCGACAACGGATCTTTCGACAAATCTCAAGATTTACGCTTTAAGAGACAGCTTCATAGAGGTAGGATAGAGTATCCGGATTTAAAGTCTATAGTACCATCAAACTCTCCTAGGTGTCCGAACACACCGGAAATGCAAAGGAAATTTGGTCCAGGGTTAGTTAGGAATTCGGTTCGAGTGACCAGTAAAGAGCGAGGTTTGAATAGTAGGATGTCTGAGCCTCCAGCGTCTAGGGAAGAAAGGTCGAAACCCGCCAACCACCAGAGTCGAAGAATATCGGAACCAACGAGGCAGGCGGTTCTAAATAGACTGACTAAATCTAGATCTTCGACTAGGGAAGTTCATCCCAAGAATCACGATAAAAGTGAGTTTTTTTATTTTTAAATGTTTTTGGTAAGCCTATAAAATTTTCATTTTAAAAACATTATATTAACCACGAATAGCATAAAAAAGTCAATAAAAAAAATTAAATTTAATTTTTAGAACGATTTTTAAAAACAATACTTTTACAATTTTTTTTACAAACGATATAAAGGACGCTATTACCATAGCTTCGTTGTGTACAGCCATGTCTCCTTGACATGAGCACAGATAAACAACGGAACTATCCTTTTAATTTAACAATACGGTTGAGACAAAGATTTTGCCACTCAGCCAATAAGAACAATAGCTGCCCTTGAATTAATCGATTTGATATGATTATGATTGTTTTAACAAAACAAGTGCGGACTTTTATCATTATTATGATCAATTGCATACATATTGCAGACTATAAATAATTTATTATTTTATCTCTGTTTTTTTTTTTTTTACTATTTACGTTGCAAGTTATCAGATAAAAGTTCCAATAAAATAAAAATATTCACATTCTTTTTATATCTAGCGTTCGTCACAATGTATACCTAATAATGATAATAAATTTATTATAAAATTAAGTAATAACATCTAAGTAAATATTTTAGGTCTAAGGTTATTTTAATTAGTTAAATATGATTCACTCTTGCTCGTTTATTACAATGGTTTTAATTTTATTATGTTTTATATACTTATATCATAAAAAAAATATTATGTATACATTATTTTCCTCGTTTTAATGCTTAAACACGAAAATAATTTCGTGACTTTTTTTCTTTATTGAAATCACATTATCACCATTATAAATGCGAAAGTCAATATAATTTGTGTGTGTGTTTGTCATTCCTCTATGTTGAAGCGATTTAGATGAAATTTAGTACATAGATCTGGAGTAACACTAACTACTATGATTACTGTCAGTAATAAAAGGCACATTCTAGATGACATTATAAATACAAAGGCACCCAATAATAAAATAATTGTAATAATACTCTTTTTCAAATTTAAGGCCAAAAGAAACCCAGCCAGTATCGTTCCTCATCAGCTTTAGCAACAAAGGAAGTTGAATTTTCCAATTGGAAGAAGCGATCTTCATATGACCCGATGAAAGCGGCGCAAGAAGGTAGAAAAAAACAGCAGATGGCTCGGCGGCAAGACTGTAACAAGGATGACTTGAGTTCCCCTAGGTAAGATATATCTTTTTAATAATATATTTGAAAATTAAATAGAGAGCTAAATTACAAATTCATGTAGTGTTATGGAATGTAGCTATGTTTGTTTGTTACTTTTTTACGCTTAAACCGCTGAACAGATTCTGATTCTATGAAATTTGGTAATGGAGACGGATATTCTTGGGGTAGGACATGTAGTTCCCCCGTCCCGAATAATAAAGGTCTAACCAGGGGAAAAAAATATTTTTTTCTAATGTTAATTTTTTATTTATGAAAAGTTTTGTCTCGCTCAAAAAATGCTCTCGCCATATTACTCGTTAATAAAAAATTTGCTACAAAATCTTAATACATTAAGCCGAAGTACTTAACAAGTAACATCTTTTCTTCCCGCTTAAAAAAGACTTTCTTTCTATCTCTCTCAAAAAATGTCCTAATGCAAAATCCTTATAAAAAAATCTTGTCATAAAATTATATTTATTAGATTAGTACATAAAGCATTTTTTAATTATTTTTCAAAAAAATATAACATACATGTAATATAAATTTTTTTGAATTACATTCCAGCCATTCGTCACCTGTACACCGTTCACAATCTTTCCACACAACGAACATAGCTGACTTGACTCTGGACTATTCTTCGGAAGAGACAGAAGACGATCACATCACGCTTCCAATAGACCCAATGATCACGTCCACTCACTCTGACATATTAGATCTGAGGAAAGATAGACGGAGACAGGGAAACGATAGCTGTGTTATGTTGGAGAGAGAGTACATTACTGGCTTTCAGGTGTGTATTAGAAATAAGTTTTCATAAGAGGGTACTTTTCTATTAATTTTATATACAGAAACTATATAAGTATATTAAAAAATAATTAAATATTTAATATATTAAAAAAATGATAACTAAATTAAAATAAATTTTAAATAACGTTTATTCTGGGCTAATCTATGTAAACTAAAGTATAGGCGTAGGCAGTGATAGCCCAGTGGTAACGCGCTCGCTTGGAAAACCGAGTGAAGCGGATTTAAGTCACAGGTCTCGTACCTCTGATATTTTCATGTGCGAATCATTTCTAACATGATTACCACTTGTTTTACGGTGAAGGAAAACATCGTGAAGAAACCTGCATGTCTAAGAGAACTTAATAAGTTTTCGAAAGACATGTGCAGTCTGCCCGCACTTGTCTAGCGTGATGGACTATGACCTGATCCCCCTCTATAGAAGGGAGGCCCGTTAAAAAGGTCTAAATACATACTAATTTTATAATGTTGAAGTTAGAAGTTCGCGTAGGTACTAGGAGAAGAGTTCATAGTAACTGATTATTCAAATGTTTTTTTTAATTATACTGAACATATAGAAAAATATGTAACTAAATTAAAAAATAATTTTGGATAACGTTTATTCTGGGCGAATTCAATATTAAATCTAAACACGATGTTTATCATTTTAAGAAATAAAATTGTTAACAATTTAATATAATTAAAACATTGAAATAAGTTTAATTATATAAAAACTAGCAAACGTTTTGTTATTGTTTAGGTGAACCAGCCCCAAGAAAAATTTAAACGTCGAGATGACAAACGCAAACATATAGAAGAAACCAAAGACACAGATTACAAAGAAGCCATTGACAAGCGCAAAACTTTCATCCTCGACAGTGATACCAACTCGACAACAAATGGAAGCAGTCCTAGGAATTCATCTATATTTAGTCATGAAAAAAATTCATTAAATACAAGTGACACAGAAGGGGAGAGTGGTCCTGAAAGTGCACCAGTTGTGATGAGGCAAAAGAAAACACCTGTACAGCCTAAACAGAGGTACAGATAAGAAATATCATTTTATAATTATTTTTCTTTTAATAAAATGTTTTAAATGATGTTTATTAAAGTAACTTATTTTTTTAGGTTTTTTTTCATTAGCTTTTTTCAATATATTTCTTAATGTTACGTTATTATAATAAATTATTCTAGAAAATTCTATTCCCAAAAACATTAAAATAAAATAAAGCTACACTAATATAATATTATAACAGGAAAGACGTGTATTTTTGTACGTTTGTAAGAAATACACTCAAAAACGACTTTACCGATTTAGATGAAATTTGGTAAAAATATAGTTTGAGACCCTGGGAAGGACGTAGAATATTTTTATTCCGGAAATCGTTCCTTAAGGGGTCACAAATGGGGATAAAAATTTCTATGAGGAACCAACCGCTAGTCTGATATACTCGTAAAATTAAATATAATTTTAGGTATAGCGGTGACTATTCAATGTCATCGTCAACCACTTCTATAAGCCACAAGAAGCCAAGAGAAATAATACAACCGAGATATCTTGACATATCCAAATATAAATCAGAAAATTCACCCAAAAACTTCTTGAGGCGAGACCCGAGCAAGACTTACGTAGGGGTCTTGAATAATACTGAGAAGAAAGAAGTTAGTAAAGGTAGCGCTCAGCACTATGAAATGGGTAAGTTAAGAAATGTTTTTGTAATAATTGATATTTTTTTACCTGATAAAATATAATTTTATTAAAAAATAACTTTCTCATTTTTTTGGTCATAGTAAAAAAATTGCATTTTGATAAGTAATGAAAAATACATATACATAATATAAATTTCATTAGTAAAATGTACCTGATTGCTGCTTTATCAATTATCATCATCATCTCTCTGCCCTTTTCTCAAACACTTGGGGTCGGCGCAATATATCTTCCGTATTGTCAAAAGTTTTACGGCAGACCGCCTGCCTGACACCAACCCAAATCCTTGGGATTTTTTTAATAATTGTTGCTATGTATCATTATTAAAAAAAATATTTCAGAACAAAAGAAACAAGAGCTAGAGAAGTGGAAGAGACGAGCATCGTACGACCCGCGGAAGGCGGCAGCGCTCGGGAAGACCAAACCAACGGTTAAAAGTGCCAGGTAAGGGTAAACTAAAGTAAATATTAAAAATATATAAAATAAAAAAAAAGGATTTTATTTATTAAGCGTCTAATCTAAGTAGGCAAAATGTATGTTGTGATAAAATTAGCAATGTTATCTGTGCTCCAAATTTAGCGGGAAATTTGACAGCTATTAATATTTTTTATTTTTCAATTGAAGTTACGCATCATGTAACATGTCTGATAAGAAGGCTATATATTATTGAATACAAAAACAATATTAAATGTATTTTTTATATAACTGATGAGAAATTTGTAAATGTTTTGTGAATAATATATAGAATGACTATATTATTTAAAAAAAAAAATTAATACTACCATAGATAGTAAATCTTCTTTATTTACAAATTTAACAATTATTAATACGCACATGCATTGTCTAGGTACTGGAATATAGAAGGTAATCATAAAACATATATTGGTGTATGTACCGATATAATCATTATTTTTCTACAAATAGCATATTTTTAGATTTTTAATAGACAAAAATTTAATAAAGTTTAAGTATTGCTATATACTTTTATTTACTATTTACATATTATTGAAGCGTATAATATATTTAATACAAGTTAGAAAGCTGAGTAGCACAAATAGAACAATTATTATGTTGCATTATTGTGAAGTGATTTCTGTTATGCTAATTTATTTTATTTATTTATCTTTCCTTTATTTATGTCCTAACATAGGTGTCATAGGAATGATTAAATCGTATTTCTAATATATTTTAGAGCGTGACAGATGTCAAAATGCATGCAATTCTGGATAAAGTGTCAAAGGCGGCCATCTTGTTAAGGTTAGTTTGTTATTGCAGTGGCAATGTGGCATTTAGGAAAGGGAAAATAAAGGTTTAATAGTATGGAATGCGTAAAATAAATTGTATATTTAAATAATCAAATTGATTTTTTAGTAATGTACTGGATTTTATACTTGAAAACTTTTTTTGTGTTTTAAAAAAAAACAAGTTACACTCAGTGGCCATTATTGATAATGAAGCGCTTTGACATTAATTATTATATCTTTTGTTACACTAAAATATAAATATAAGTTTTAAACAAATTTTAAATTAGTAACATACTGTAGATTGTAGAATACAATTTTATAAGCTAAATTTGTATTTTTAAATTGCACATTCCATTACTATGTTGTGGGGCATGAAACGGAAGGCCACTTAAAGCGATTGTCAACAATATAAAAGCTTTATAAACAAAATAAAATATATATACGCTTTTAAATATTCTCAGCTTTATTTAGGTCTTGGTTTTTCATTGGAGTTCAACTATATTTTTTTATTTTATCCGTGTTGTTAGTTGAAATTGTAGAGTAGGAGCAGTCTTACTTATACATATATTGTATATAACCATTGTAATAGGTTTCATTTAGCAGTTAGTGTTTACGTAAGTTTTATGAAAAATCAAGATTTCGGCCTTTTAACCCTTGCTTATTTATACGAGCTAAATATATGAAATACGCTGACTATTTAATTGCCTTTATAAGTCTATATTATAATATGCTAATGGCTTTTTATGTTATGTATTAATATTTTATAACAATTATACTTAAAATACTATGAATATTATAAATTAATTCTATTTTGTTGATTCTTTGATTTTTATTGTTTTTATTATTACAGGGACAATTTATTTTCATAGTCAACTTCAAATCACAACATTCACTATTTATTTCCATAAACAAATGAACCAAAAATAAATATATTCTTACCATTTGAAATATATGCATAATACATAAAGCAAGCAACTAAAAAATGTTTCATTGAATAATGGTATTCCATTATTATTTAATAATTCGAACACTTTAACAGTAGCGTCCTGCGATCGCAGTCGTTCCACGGGCCGGTGCTGTCTCCGCCGCGCTACAATCCGCCCGCGCTCATAAACGAGGCCTGCGACGCGTCCAGCGACAACGACTTCTAGACGATAAACGACACTGGCATAACGCAACGGCAACGCTTGCATTAAATTGATAATAATAAATTTATAATAAAAAAAAAATGAGTGCTTTTAACTAAGTAGTGAAGCAAAACTTCTTTGTCGCTGTGGCAGATACCGCAATTAAATTAAAACAAATCAAAATATGTATAAAATATAATAATTTTCATAAAATTATTAGTAATAAACATTCATTTTTATAAATAATAATTATTTTAAAACTATTAATAATAAATATTTATTTTTATAAATAATTGTTATTATACAAATATAAATATAATAATTATTCATAATAAATTTGATTCTCACTTCCGCGACACTCATTTTTCTAATATATCGATTTACCCCTCAGTCACGCCTAAAGAAGTTTTACTTCAAAAATAAATAATCATTTGTATATAATTTGCTAATTTCCGCAATTTGTAGATTTGATATGAAATTATTTTAAATATATGCAATTCTAAAAGATTTGTCTTCATTTGTTGAGAAATCTACAATTTGCGGGAGCAGGGAGCAATATTCAAATTAACTAGTGACCTTAAGTCTAAACCGAATATGCAAAGTGCAGTACCCGCTTTATAATGACAGGTGTCAATGTCAAATTTTGCCACCAAATTTAAATTTATATATTCGTAAAATATTTGCTTTATTTTTGTTTTATTAACAAAAAAGTTGTTATTAATTAGAAATGTTTCCAAATGTAGCAGATTTAAGAATCTCCGTCGACTATCATGAATCAAATCGGTCAAAATACATATTTGCGATTTTACGCTTACACATTTATATGAACAAAATCGACTGTGTAAAAATTAAAGTTGTTAAGTTTGGGGCAATGCAATTTATTTTCAAACATCGCACAAGTCTAAATCCGATGATTACTCTTATATTACATAAGTACATTGTAATTATTTAGTCGTATTTATAGGAATTGTTATTTTATATAATGCACTTATATTATAAATTGAAAGTTTCAATATGAGACTTGCTATAAGGGTAGTCTTTGTATCGGACTGACACTCACTTTTATATATTAGTATTATAAATTTATTAGTTGCTCATGTCATCCATACATCGATTAATTTAAACAAAAAAAATAAGCTTTAGTTAGATCATAGTGCAATTATAATTACATCACATGAAATGTCACTTGATAATATAATATAAATTATAATTTATTTATGAAATTGGTTTATTTGGATGCAATATTACCGTGTACAGTTGTGTTGGAATTTATTTTTATATACAATAACAAATATCATTTTGTTAAAAAATCTAATGCAATTGATTCAAATCAAAACACTACTAGATATACTTCAATACCTCGCTCATATGGAATTTTAAATACATTATTTATTTAATAACAAACTATCACAACTGTACATGATAAAGGATCATGATTATTGTATAAAATCACAAATTAATCATCCTACGCTAAATAGAATTCTAAAATTAATATAAATTTGTGTGTAAACATCACTAATTGTACATATAATGCCTAATTCTGCTAAAACTGTCCACTATGTAATAGATTGTTCTATACCAATATTTAGCGTAGATGACTTTAGCAATCTAATATCCTTTAAATTGCCTATATTTGTCAATGAATATTATCATTTTTTGTTAAGTTATATACAATTATACATTTATTCATATCTTTTAAAGGTTTATTTTACGAATTTCTATTTTTGTATTTTGCAAGTATTAAAAATTATTGTTAAATAAATACTCATTTCTTATCAAATGCAAATCAAATGCAATCAAATCACTTGTAAGGTTCTTTACTATTTTTAGTGTTAGCATTACTTTGAATTCCAGAGATTATAAAGTCCAGTATTTTGTGTACAAATTATTTAAATATGAATAATTTGTTAATCATGCTTGAGCTTGCTCGAGCTTGAGTTGAGTGAAGTGGTTACTTTACGAATTAGAAAAATTGAAAGTGAAAAAAATATAATTAATACCTAAATAAGTCTTGAAATTCGTCCCAAAATGATCTCAGTTTTGATAGTATTTCTACATTATCTGTCTATTTTATATTTTGCTTTATCTATGCTCAATATAATCAATTTGTATGTCTGTGTACAAATACGTATCCGCTTCACCCTACTCTCTATTTAGAACGTTTCATATCTTGTAAAGACTTGATCGAGCTATGTAGTGTAAGCCTGGCTTGAAAGTTTTGGTGTTAATGTATAATATAGCTCGAGCCGATTTCATTAGTTTATATCATAGTTGATGTTAGCATTTCATAAAAGTATTGTTTTATCAGGAAAATAAAACGAAGTATAAACCAAATGAATTTTCATTTCTTTACACAGAGCCGGATTTGTGGTAACACGTGGAATTAAGTGGAGGGACAGTGTAATAAAAGTCATTTTTATTTTTTAGAGAAATAACCGTTATTAAATCCTCCAAATATTTTATTTACCATAAAATATACATTTTAATCTTCCTATTAAGCTTACCTGCTCCAGGGATTGGGTACAGACAGTGTAACAGTAGACTAAATACATCAAACGAAATAAAAAATTGAAATTAAACACCCTTAAACAAAAAATGATGTTCCATAACATATTGTTCTAAAGAAAAATAAAAGATATTATCAACTTTTATACTTTTGCGAAGATACTTGACGTACTTGTTACACTGTAACCCAAACACTACATTTAAAAAAAATTGTAAAAATTTTATGGGGAGACATTGCAATAAATTTTATTTACTGTTTAAAGACCAAGTACCTACTTGAAAATTAAAAAGACATTTATTAACTGACCAGATATTATTAGTTTTCTAAAAAGAACAGAAATTCACTAGCTAAATTTTTTAAATATTTTTTGCAAAAAACATATTCGAGCATTCTTCTGTTCACCCAGCAATTTGATCTTCGATAATAGCTGTTTGAGATGACCGTATGGAGACTATATATTCATATTAGAAAAGTGCAGAGCGAATCTCGATGTTACACTGTGCCCCACTTGACCTTATTAAAAAGAAATTAAACGACCAACCTCCTCTAAATCCGTTATCGTTACCACACACCGTCCGTTGAACCCACGCATAAAACGTAGTGATTACATACTCTATGTCCACGCATAGCAAACTAAATTACAGTAGTGTGCAAGCCTATAAATGGAGTTCATTTATTGTAATGCTGATAATTATTTTGTTTATCAGTTTTATTAGAATGCTAACGTTAGTCTTTAAATATCCATATATTAAAGAATAAAATTTTCAGTTTGAGTTCGCTGGATCAAAATGGATGACGACCTAGATAAATCTGGATTCCGTGTGAGTTGACCTTTACGGCCATGCACCACCATCCACCGAATCAAGAAAGAGCTGTTAATCTGTCAATCCTTCCGGTGTCCGGGCCTGGTGAGATTTTCCGTGTTGAGTCAAATTAAGCCGCAGGCTCCACTCCTGGTACCCTTCCGTAAATTCCCTTAAGTTTGAGCTTTGCCACCATATTCCCCTCGGAGTCCAAAATCTTTGGTTTCCCAGAAGCTGCTCGCCGAGCCACTGAAGTAACGTCGGCGGAATGCTAGATTACATATTTACGGTTAGAACTAGGGCGATCGCCTTCGAACCTCTAATTTTCGTTCTAGATTGAATACTTTGCTAATTAAAAATATAAGATAAATAAAATTATGTTATATAAATTATATATGAATTAAATAAAAATAAAATAATTAAATAATAATAAAAAATAATGAAATAAAACTATATGTGTACCTATCTAATTTTTTGTAGTCACGGATGTGAGATGTCCCATCACATTACTACTATTATTTCTTTGATTTATTATATGGACAATAGATTGCGTTGATCATTTTTCTTTAGTCCTGATCAGATTTCAATATACTTATAATACTACTAGCAGAACCCGCTGCTTCGTTCGCGCTATAACTAAAAAAAAATCTAAAAAGCTAGATTTCATAACAATTTTCATCCTCATTTTACCCTTTTAGGGGATGAATTTCGAAAAATGCCTTAATACGTATTTATTTATTTGTATTGAAGAGTATTAATACAAAGTTTCAAGTAATTCTGATTATAAATAGTTCTTTGGACTGTATCATAACGTGTTTTCCCGTGGGAGTGAAAGAATCTTTCGCGGTAAAAAGTAGCCTATGTCAGTCACTCTCCAGCCCTCCAACTATCTGCACACAAAAAATCACACCAATCCGTTACTCTGTTTCGACGTGATAGTAAAATAATATAAAATAACTAGCGGCTCACCCTCGCTTCGCTCGAGTTCACCTCTAGAAAAGCACAAAAAGATCTATCCCACGGGAACCGTTCATTTTTCCGGGATAAAAATAAAATAAGTAACCTGTTGTTTGAGCTGCATTATGAGGTATAGGTATCAGCATGCCAAATTTTACTAAATTAGGTGCATAAGTTGTTGTGTACTGAGCTGTATAAGTTACTATAATTTTTTAACTATCCCACGGGAACATCGGGAAAATCGGTTCAGTAGATCCAGAGATTACCCCCTACAACGTCACAAACTCACAAACTCACAAACTCACAAACTCACAAGATCACAAACTTTACCTCTTTATAATAATATAATAGTATAGATAAGGTAACAAAGCGAAATGTGTAAGTACATCATGTACCGTACATGAATTAATATTTTTTATAAACATTATCTGTTACGTATTATGTACTGAATATACACCCGGAAACAATAGTTATTATTTTTTTTGTCTTTTTATTTGTCTTTATATCTGTGTGCACTTCACGCAAAAAGGACTGAACCAATTTTAACGAAATTTTGTGTAGTGATAACTTATTACGCGAGTCAATATTTAGGACTCTTTTTACTAAAGGAAAACCTTTCGTTCCCATGGGAAAACACAATAACTGGTTCTGTCGAATCGTTCTTACAAATTAACATAATTAACGCTGGCTAAGCCTTAAGAGATACATCAAAACAAGGTACTAGAAAATTATAGGTTTTAAAAAGGCCCACAGGAGAGTCTAGGATAGCATGAGCGTATCTCCTAAGGTACGCTTACAGTAACAATTTTTATCTATTTTTAAAGCATTTTGGGACGCAACCGAAGCTATGGTAAGTCGCTAGTAAGAAATAAAACGACATAATAAATACATTTATTATTAAGATTTTATTTTAAATTAGCCATACATGGTTCATAGTTATTTTATTTACTTTACATGACATTTCTATAACTATCTGCTGTGTAAATGTTGAATTTAAAATTTAGATCTAATATAATACAAAAGGGGTTTTAATGGAAATTAAAATAATGTGAAATTTCGTTGTTCAAAACTTTTAATAGTCATCGCACGTTATAGATTGAAAACCAAATTGCAAGCTACTTAAAATAATTTAAAATATATAATTTAAGATTTAAAGTCCCAAACCAATGAGGTCTAAAAATAGTGTGTATTACCAAAAAAATAGATCAGTTATATAATAATAACACCAATGAATCAATCAATCGCTTGACTTGATTCGATCACTGTTAAGAATCATTTATGCATATATTTATATAACTCTCGAAAAAAAAATTAAAATCAGCACATCTAACAAAATTGTTATATGTCAAATTCCTTTGTACAATTTACATAGCTTAGCTATAATACATATTGTTTAACAGAAAATGGAATCTAAAAGTATTTTTGGCCACGTATAGAAATTTTAGTCCCCATTGGCAGTTTCCATAGAGACTGCATTCAATCTACAACACCCGGTGATTGAATAACATTTTAAAGTCACTTATTAAATAAAGGAACTTCGATTTCCAGCGGTAATATATCAAGTCACAACCACGATTCTATTTAAAATAAAATATAACAAAACAAATTTATTCTAACTTGAGCAACGCGAAGTGACAATAAAACGTTATTCGTCTGTTATGATAAAGGTTACTTCACACGATTGGTTTTATAAAAATAATATAGTTGTAATTTTCTTGTATGTTCGGCAATTACTTTATTTTTCATTTGTGCGGCTGTAAATATATTCTTTTTTTGTTAGAATCAGAGAAATATTAACGTAATTAATATAGATTAAAATAAAATTACAATTTTATAACTATTAAAAATAGTACATAAATGTATATAAGTGTTTCCTAATAAAACTCTTCGAGTTTCATGTCATTTTCCTGGTTTGCACAACATATAAAATTTTCAGTCGTGTGTAGCAACCTTTATAATCATAAACATTTAGGATATTTAAAAAGAAAATTAAATAATTAGATATACGAAATTATATTTAACAATATATGATAGTTGAGTAAATTAAAATAACAATGTTGGCACAATTTTTTTGCATTTTTGCTTAAATATAGCAAACAATATGCAACATTTAAAAAATTTCGTAGTACAATTAGTAAAGAACAGCGTTTAAATTTCCATCTCGCTTCCTTTCAAACATCCTTTGCATTTATAAATAAAATATTTCATTCAATGTAATATTGGTAGATTCATTTAATAATAAGAAATAAACAGATTTAAGGCTCGATTCACGTTTCCGTGTCATTATCATATCTCCATTGAATAGTATGTAAAATGCCTACAACAATTAAACATATAATCTATTTAATCAAAACAATATCAATATATTCAATAAATATCATCATCTTTATAAAAGACTAAACAAACTGTAGTATACTATTAATGTTAACGACAATCGTAAACTAACGTACACTTACAATTAATCGAGCGAACAGAGATATCGATACATCTCGTGTGTATCGAGCCTTATTTGAATACCCAACATAATACAGAACTAACCATTGTAACATCAAAAATTTATGTATACGATCTCTTTATCAAAAGTTGATAATATTTCATTAACTAAACGTTAAAGAAGCATTGCTTTCTTTGTGCGCATTAAAAGTTTTACTTAACTAAAGTATTTAAATTAATTAATCTCAGAGTCATATTGCAAATATACCTAAAAATAAAATAATAATAAAATGTATGTGTTCATGCAATCTCTGTTCGATTTAAATAAGTAATTCAAAATTTACTGGCAAAAAAAAAGGTTTATTAAAACACTATATGTACTCACTAAATGCGTAACAAATGAACTAATTTTACTTAGACTTTTTTAGGGGTTAGGTTAATATTATAGGAAATTAAAGCAATAATAGCCCTGATATTTGTATATCTAATTATTAGAATATTTTTCAGTTAGAATTGAGTCCCTTGCTCGATGGCGGTCGAATAACAGCATTCCCAAAGAGGGTTGACTTCAGGCAGGCGGCCGGTTGGAAAACATTTGCCAAAACTAATAAGCGGTATGGACGTACTTCACCGACTCCAAGTTATTTGGGAAATGGGCAGGGAGATGATGAACCCCTTGATATTTGATGATAATAATAATGCATATATTTATAATTTAGTCTATTCCATCAAACAAAAAAGTACTAGATACACAATCCCGTGCAGAAGTTCTCTTAAAACTGTCTCCAATTGTGTTTAGGTAATTATTTTAGTTTAAATAAATGTACAACAACGTAAATGAACCTTAAATGCAGTGCTTAAAGTTGTTTTCACAAAAAAATAAAATAAAAGCGCGCTGAAAGGTTCAAATGAGCGCTCATTCGGTGATGCTATCTTTTATCGCTGATTGTGTATCTAGTTCCTTATAAAGAAGTTTCGAACGGTTAACAAAACGTGAAACCAAGAACCTATGTGATATTGAAAATAAAAAAAAAAAGAAATATTACCAACTTTCAAATATCAAATTAATACCTAAATACAATAAATATATGACAATCAACAATCAAAGTGTGTACTTAGTAATATTATCTAACATATAATAATAATTTGTTTTGTATAACAAAACTATAATGGTTAGAGGAAAAATATCCGATCTGTACAGCAAAAATATACATATACTAACTGTCGGGTACATGACTATATAAACTACTTTTTACAAAGAATTAAAGAATTTAACTAAAAAAAGTATACATATAATTATTATATTATAATTATTATTTATTTGGATATAAAATTTTATTATATAATTATATTGGTAAATACAAAAAGTTTCATCGTTTTCATATCCTTTAAAAAGCTATCTATATATTTTTAATACAATAAGATAATTCATAGGACACCTATGTATTATAATAACAGATAAATAATAATAAAAGAACAATAAATATAGGCAAAATGAAAAGCATTATACCTACTGTATATAACATGATGGCTTCATTATCTGTATTAGATATCAGTAAAGAACCGCAATTATTATTAGTTTTTTAACATTGAAAATACTGATATTGATTGTTTGAAATATTTGCCTAAATAAGAATAGAATCTACGAACTTCTAGTACACGGACATGTTACCACTGCGTCAGAAAGTTGTAGAATGACAGTATGGCCATGTCACATATAGCCATGTACCCCCATTATAAAAATACTTATAATCCATAGGTTTAAAAGCTTCAAACACTTAACGTAATAGATTTTCATTTTCAAATTTAAAAAAAAATCAATACCCTGCTTTTCATGCCTCGACAAAAAATAAATGCGTTCCAGAGGCTATACTTTGGCACTACTCTGTTGAAACAAATCTAAATAATGTATGCGTTTGTCTTAATCTATCTTAAAATTTAATTAAAGCATCCACATTTGTGTTTTTACACACATTTCATATAACATATATATAATATATTATGTATAGAATTATTTTGTTTAGTTCATTATTATATTTTTAAGTGTGTCAATAAATTCCATTATGATCCGTGTTGCCAGTCAGAAGAATTTCCTTATAAAATAAAAATAAAATATATCATATATTGATTAGATTTTTTGAAATATTCCTATATAGTAGAAAATTCTTGTGCTGGCAACACTTAAAAAGAAATTAAAAAAACAAATTTAGACACCACAAATACATTTTCCCATCAGTTGAAATTTAAACTCTACGTCTATATTTAACGTAATATTTATGTCTATGCCGGGGCGGATTTACACAAACCACTACTAATATATTATTTACAAATAAGCATTCTACTCTTACTTATTTTTTTACCGAATATCAAAATGAAATAAGCATACGCAAATAAATTAATTTTGTATATAATTAAATAATTTGATTTGATATATGATACATACATGTATGTATACAAGTCGAACTATTCTTACATAAACCGCTATGTGCGCATTTCCGACCGTGTTACATACTATAAGGTTTAAAGTTTGAATTGTTACAAAAGCTTTCAAAATATACATATGAAAACTAATTTTTGAGGGCACGTAGAAAAATCTAATTATTATTGTTCTAATATAGCAAACCATTGAGCAAATTGAGCAATTATAAAAAACTATGTATAATATAAAGCGATAGAAGCTTCCAAATAATAATTTATAGATCAAAACAACGACAGATAAATTTCACATCGAATGTTCATTAAAATTATTTACAATATATTTTAAAACGTCCACTGCACTTCACTGTACCACAAAGTCGGCCATCTTGGTTTAGTCGACCATTTTGTTTAGTCGTACCATCTTAACAACTAATCTCCGATTCGCCGAAGTCTCCATTGCTACCCTGTTTTATAATTTTTTTCCCGTTGCCAACAATAATTTCCGAGTAATTTTTATTTTTTTTATTATTTATCAGATTTTGCGCGTTACTCCCCGAACTTGAGGATGTATTATCGCTATCCGCGTAAGGAACGTCCGTCATCGGCCCGTTTAATAAACTGGCAGCTGAATTAGACTGCTTCAATTTATTTTTTTCATCTTTTATCGTAACATCAGGCTCTTGAGGAGATTGCAAATCGTGTATAACTGCTTTTTTGGGATCGATTTGTATGGTCTTGGATTCGGATAACTTATTCGGGGTTACCACGTTTATATATGGCGGGAGGACTTTCATAGTGTTCATTGTTGTCAGGTTAACTGATCCACTGTTTTTCTTTAGAGCGTTTAGATTTTGTTCTAACTGGGCCGCGTCTAGGCAGAATGGCTTAGATTTTGGGAGAAGTTTTGGTGGGTCTTTTTGCCAAGCGTTTACTCGCGGCGGGTCGGGGGATGCGATAGGTGCGGTTTTTTTGTCAACAGTCAGTGTATTTTTAGTGTTCGTTTTATCTATTACAGTAGACTCTATCGCTTGTGAGAGAACGTTGTCGGGTGGCTTGGGTGATGTCGGTGTTATACTTATTAATTTTTCGACCTGTTGATGAATATGTAAATTAGTTTTTAAACAATAATTTTTTTATAGATGAATCTATAAGATGAGTAAAAAAAGCAAAAATGATCTTTCTCATCAATTTTTAGACACCAGGCTGTCACTTTGAATTCATTTTACAGAAAGGAATTTTACAGTTTAATGTCCTAAGCAAAATTGATCCAACCTTTCCTTTAAAGCATGATTAAAAAACCAAAAACTATTTAGGCTTCCCTCTATACCAAATTCTGTAGTACACAATCCCAGAAAATATTCGCGCATGTAATATGTACGCTAATCTTATTGTACGAATAAACTATCTTCTCTGAGCTTACGTATCTACACATATATCGATTAGCTTACCGTAGGTCCGGGTTCGATGTTCGGTTTGGGTTCAGTGGAGCTCGGCTTGGTTTCCGTAAAGGAAGTCTCCCAGATGACCGTTTTGTCGTCCGGCTCGGACGCCGTGTCGTCGTCTATCGATGCTCCTTCGACTGAGCTAAGTAACCTGTAATTGAAAATCTTCATCATCTCCCTGCCCCTTTCCCAAAAACTTGGGGTCGGCGCAGTACATCTTCCGTACTACTGATAGGTTTTGGCAAAAGTTTTACGAGCGGCCGCCTTTCTGATATCAACCCTCCTTGAGAATATTATTAATGATAACTAGCGTCTTAAAGTAGACTAAGTGTTACCTCAAATCATAGTCTATATCTATGTACTAAATTTCATCCAAATCCGTCTAGCCGTTTTAACGTGAAAGAGTGATAAAAATACACATATACAAATTTTCGCAGTTATAGTAGTAACTCTAGGAAAATAAAAAATTTATCATTAATTCATTTTTCCGCGATAAAAAGTAGCCTATGTGTTTTTCCAGACTATAATCTATCTCTGTGCCAAAATTTCATCCAGATCCGTTCAGCCGTTCTGGCGTGAAAGAGTAACAAACATCCATCCATCCATACACACAAACTTTCACATTTATAATATTCAGTATAGATTAAATAAATGGGAAAGCACGTTTGTTGACTTCTTAGACATAGTCGTTGGCCGTTGCATTAGGAGAAGTGCAGAGAAACTTCCTAATACTTACTGACGGCTTAGTGATAGAAAAACACAATAACAACACAACAATTGGCCTGATCCCCTGACTCGAACCCAACACATCCGGAATTGCTGCCATACCTCCAATCACTAAGCCACCAAGGAAGGCAGTTATAACTAAAAAAACATAAAGCTAGTTCCGCACTGTAAATTCGATTTAGAAATGATGTAACTCACCTATCAGTAGAGTTAGACTGCAGAAACTTTGTGTTGTTCCTCGTCTCGGCGGCAGCAGGGAAGGAGTCTCGCTTTGCGCTGGCGGCGGACGCCATTGGAATGTTGCCATATTCTTGTGATGCTGAACAAAATTATTAGTGTTTTTTTTTTATTATATCAACATTGTTTTATAAATATATCTAAAAGTTAGGTAAAATTATTAGTAGTAATATATTTTTTTTATTATTTTTAACCACAAGGCTGTTATGTCACTTCGTATGTGTTGACATAGCTAAAATTATGTAAATTTAATTTGGTAATCAACAAATGATTTTTATCTTAAATGAATGCTAGACTAGACTTATCCTGACTTCGTTCATGTGCATCCCTAACAGAAGCCATTGTGGTACTAGCCTATCAGTGTACTAAATTTCATTTAAATGTACTCAGTAGAGTACACTCTACATCCACTAAAATAATTATCTGTACTTTATACAAAGTACTGTATAAAGTAGAGATAAATATTTTAGCGAATGTAGAGTATGGAGAAGATATGATTAATTTTCCAAATTAATCACATCTTCTCCATGCTCTTGGTTGATTAATATACAAAAACCATGAAAATAAAACTTAGAAGCGTTATAATCACAAATATTCTTCATGTTTTTTTTTCTCTTCATCGTCATCTTTCAATCGTCATATTATCCTACTAAATATTATAAATGAAAGCCTCCCATTGCACCGAATGTTTGTTCCGGCAAATTGGATTTGCATTCTGTTTTCACCAATAGAGAGACGACCTCGCCTAGATCATCTAGATTCTAGGTACTAGGTATAGCCTATAATTAGTAAATATTTTGCAAAAAATAAGCTACCGGTAAGATGACATTTGAGAATTAATTCGGAATAAACCGTATATTCTAAGGGCGCACCCGCTAGAGCGAGGGTAAGCCAATAGTTTTCAATAAAAAACTTACTGACGACATGCTTAGCTCACTTTGTAGTAACCCTACTTGCTGTGCCAGAGGTCGCGGGTTCGAGTCCTGCTGGGGTCATTTATTTGTATGTTGAGTTCGAATATTTGTACTCCAGTCACGGATGTTTATATTTGTATTATGTATGTATTTAAAGTTAAGTATATATGTGTATTGTATCAACTATCGTGTATCCATAACACAAACCTCATAGCTTACCATGGACCTAGATGGTGCTGTGTTTATGTCCCAACATATTTATTATAACAACATATTTTTTATTTTACCTTTCAGAAGAGGTTGATATTGTGAATCCTCCATTTCTGCCTTCTCCTGCGCCGCCGTTAGCGATTTGCTATGAGGTGCCGACTGATCCGTTGAGCTACAACAAACACTCATCAGCTTCGCTCTAAGCACTACCTAACTAATTTAGTAGATCTCTCAAAAATGCGTAAGAATATAATCTTGGAAAGTAGAATTTTTTCGATAACGTTTTGGTTAAAACCTTTTTTTTTGAATTATGGAAAGATATGGGGAAAGTACAGTTATTGTCAATATTGATTTTAACTGTATATGTGACTATAATATCAAAATATCAAATAAATCTTAAAAAATGGTCGAGTAATAGAAGAGTACATGTAACTTTCTTTTATAGTAAGTAGGTATTTTTCGTAATATCTTTGATGACGGAAGCATTCTTGAGCAAACCAATAGGGAAGTGTGTTTCTCATACATTAAACTGATGTGGAAGTTTATAAATTTGGTTTTTTATATGTAATAATTAACCGATTGTTATTTAGAAGGGTTGCCGCACTAAGCATGCCTAAGCTCGTCTGTAGAGCAGTTACGGGGCTTGTTATTTTTTGGGTTTACGTCTTACAAAATTTTCCCGAATTCCAATAAATCTAATAAAAAGATTGAAGTTTTTTAAATTTAGTATTTACTTTGTTTTCTATTACTTTTTAAATTGGGAAAATTTAGTACCAGATTCTTAAGATTACCTTCAAAAATTTGCAATAATTTCTATTTGCTTTAAAATATTAAAGATAATTATTTAAAAACTATGCAAATAGTTTTTGAAGGTAAACTTCATGGATAGTTCTTCAGTTAACAACATCGAATTCTTATCGTGTAAGGGGGTCACATTTACTTCGATTTAAAATTTGGAGAAATAAATGAATGTTAAATAGAAAAGGAGACTGGCAGTTGAAAACTGTTTTTTTTTTATATAAAAGAACAATATTTTTATGTGATTAGTTAGAATATACCTATGCTAGAGTTGTTGAAAAAGATTTATTTAAAATAAAAGTGGTTTAATAGCTACGTTTAAAATATAAAAAAGTTTTTTTCTGTTTCATTTTATTAGGACGTTAGGGTAATTTTGAACACAAAACTAAACTTTTTAATCTTTTTTTTGATATTATCAAATATAAACGTTTTAATGGATAAATTTTGCGTGAAATATACAATCGATTATAAAAAACTGCACTGTATTTATAACAACGTACTTTGTAACCTTCTGTTCTTTTAATACCTATAAACTTACAGAAACAACAGGTCACTTGTTGTTGCAAATGCTGTGGTTTTTTATCAAAATAAAAAAAAAACAATTGTGCAATTCAAATACCAGAAATAAATGACTAAGTTTGAATATTCGGCAAATATTTCGGCTGGTAGTAAATTTGAACGCAGATACTAAAAAAGTCACGTCAGTCAAATTTTATGTAGTCTATTCAAAGTTACCCAACCTATTTATATTTTAATTAATTTATTTAAAAAAGAACTCTGCCAATCTCCCTAGTTATTACCTAGCTTCCATCTGGTCCTTAGGCGAGAGCGGCACGAGGTAGTCGCCCGCGGAGCGCTGCCAACACAGCGAGGTAAGCGCACAGGGAGACCAACATTACAGTTACACACCACGTTATATGTATTTTTTTAATATATATTAATTTGTGGTAGAAAATGATTTGATATTTATGTACGTTTATAATATCATGATTTTTTTGGATACATTTTTTCAACAAATTATACTTTTGCCTGTATATAGCATAGAAAGAAAATTTTAAGATAGTTAAACTTAAATTCAACCTGTCGTTAAAGTAATATAATAATTTAATAAATATAACTTTTTCATTGAAAAAACATATAACAATATAGAGTTTTTGGCAATTATTGCACTGAATATTTTCATCGTGGATGTGTTTTTGCCTATGTTCAAATCTCCCTGAGTCTCGACTTCAGGTCTAAGCGTGCATTAGAAAGGGCTGGGTTTTTTAAAATATTTTAAAGTATATTTTCCATTGCCTTATTTTCTGATGTTTTTTTTTAAAAAAAGCTATTTTGTGAATAATGTTATTTTATAAAACCCAGTAAAGGACAGAGGTATAATAAGAAAATACAGGTAATGATTCCCGCTATAGCTACTAGGCAAGTACACTTAAATTTTGGAAATTATTCGGAAAAGAGATTCTTTGAAATGATCATTTTTATATTGATGATTTATGAGAAATTAATTAAAAAATGAAATTAAATGCATGCAATTTTAAATAGTTTTAATTATATAGTGAAAATGTAACATTCCAATGAATCTCTCACTAGCTACGGGGTTCTCTAATTGTCTATGCGATTTTCATACAAGGAAAGGGGGTAGTTAGAAAAAATATTTAAAAAAATATATATAAAAATGGTATGTTCATGCGGCACTCGCAAGCAATCGCGGTCTTTTTTCACGGAACTAACACCGATTTTTTTAAGAAAAAAAAATGTTTTTTTAATTATGTATATTGAAAAATCCAATTACTTGCTTCTAGTAGCCAGAGCGAAAACATTTGGAAAAAAGAAAAAAATCAGTTACAAAATTAGTACATTTACAATTTCATTTACAATATAATCTGTGTTTTTTTCCTATGCGATATTATGAAATGAATGTTTTTATTTTGAATATTTATAAAAAATGTTCAATAAAATTTCACAACATTATGAATGATGAAATTAGTGTAAAATAGTAAATTATTAATAAAATATAAACCTTACAATAGAGAAGTAAGAAATTTAAAGAAAAATAGTATTGCAAAGTATAAAACACTAGTAAAATTTTATAGATATTTTTTTAATATATTTTAAATTACGGTAAGATTATTATTTTTATTGAACAACAGCACAGATAAAATATAAGAAGATGAAGGACGTTTAGTAAAATTATTAATAATAATTAATAATCTACATTTAATTAAATAATTAAGATTAAATTTAAATGCGCAACATACAATCAAAAAAAACCGAATGAAATCATTGAAAACAATTTTTAAACAATTTAATTAAATTAAATATCTTCTCACAAAAACGCCCGACGCCTTCTATACGAAACCAACGGACAGACGGTCCGTACATACGTAGTATGTATGTATATAATATTACGTTTTGCTGTTTGGACATACCTGTGGTCCGTTAGGCT
Organism: Brenthis daphne; assembly: GCA_947093115.1. Classification (NCBI taxonomy): domain Eukaryota; kingdom Metazoa; phylum Arthropoda; class Insecta; order Lepidoptera; family Nymphalidae; genus Brenthis; species Brenthis daphne. The sequence goes on along the minus strand of OX352482.1, from coordinate 7,166,881 downwards.
CTATGACGTCGGCGGGCGCGAGGTACGAGCACAGAAGTGGGAGTGGTGCGTTTGTTATTTCTGGATCCTGTATTTAATGTATATATTTAAAAAAAAAAAATCTTTTGAAATTTCTAATATAATATGAGTTACGGATACGGTATTTTAGTAAAATAATATAATTTACTTATATATTTGGTACGGGTTAATCAAAAGTATTTAAGCCTTCCGTAGAGTATACATGTACCTATAGAAAGTTTATCTTTAAAAAAATATACGCAATTTTAAATCGGTATTTTAATATTTATCATATAATTTGTACACATATAAAATCAATGTCAATATGTAAGTTCTAAGGAAGTTGCCAGCTCGGAAGGGAGTTCTGCTGAGAAAAACCGGGAAACTCAAAAATTGTTCTTTTAAAATAATTCATCAAATTTTAATGTGGTTTGTGTGGTTAGTGTGGTGTGTTAGTGTGGTTTAAATATCTCAAAAATAATAAGACAAACACGCTAAAATACACAAAAATAAAACATTTATATACCTATACTAGCGACTCACCATCGCTTCGCTCGGGTTCGTCTCTAGGTTGATTCCCCATACATTCATCTAAATTTTCACCCCATTAAGGGATGATTTCCGCTATAAAAAGTGTCCTATGTCCTTTCCAAGGTCCCAAACTATCTTCTTACAAAATTTCATCTAAATCGGTTCATTAGATCCAGAGATTAACCCCTACAACCTCACAAACTCACAAACTTTACCTCTTTATAATATTAGTATAGATGAAAAACTTTAAATAAAATTGGTTCTTCATATGGAATTCCCCTTTTAATCTATCTATTCTATCTATCTATTCAGCCCTTTTTAACGTCCCACTGCTGGGGGTGGGCTCCCTTTAATACGAGGGAGATCAGGCCATTGTCCACCACGCTGGCCAAGTGCGTGCGGACTGAATATGTCTTTCGAAAATTTGTTATTTCAGACATGCAGGTTTCTTCACGATGTTTTCCTTCACCGTAAGGTAAGTGGTAATCATGTTAGAAATGATTAGCACATGAAAATATATATCATAGGTGCGAGTCCCGGGATTTGAACTCGCTTCACTCAGTTTCCCAAGCGACCGCGTTACCACTGGGCTACAACTGCCTTAACTTTTACTAAAAATGACCAATATATAAAAACATGTAAAATCATGTAGGTAAAGTGTACCTGTACGAGTCTCTGCAGCCGGTCGAACATCTGCGCGAAGGCGGGGCGCTCCGACGGCGCCGGGTTCCAGCACTCGCACATGAGCCGGTACACGTCCGGCGGGCATCCTGTATGTAGAAATTATCTTAAAGGATACTTACATATTTATTAAAATATACATATATTTAAAATATATTTTCATTTTCTTTTTTCATCAAATTTTGTATATAATAATTTTATATTATATTCCTTTGTATGTATTGTCGACGCCAGATTTCCTATCGTCGACCCTATTGCCTTTTTATCATAAAGCGTTTTATATATCGAGCCATACACTCAACCAATGAACTTACTCAAATACAACTTCGTCATGCACTACGTCAATCATACATCATCTAACAGTCTAACACCACCCTCATTCTAATTTTACTTTTTGCACACGACATTTGCACTGCACAAAGAAAAAACATTGTAATTCTGTTAAGACAGACCAAATATAAATCTTTGATAAGATATCCAAATCTTTCTTTTATTCATCGCGAACGTGTATAAATAATAAAAAATATAACAATGTCTGTTTAAAAATATAACAATACACACACCCTATTCATGTTTAAATTATTGTATTATAAACTAAAACTTTCTAATTTTGGGCTGCATTCAGCACCTCCTAGTTTGCTACTAGTCCTTAGGCCTACGAATTACGCATCAATTCTATAATAAGGTTGATTTTAAAATTGATCGAACTCACCGGGCGGGCGCTCCAGCCGGCCGCCGCCCGACACCATCTCCATGACCTCGCGGTTGGCGCAGCCCGTGTACGGCATGATGCCCAGCGAGAACACCTCCCACAGCAGCACGCCGTACGACCTGCCGTCACGTGTTACCGAGCGTTACCGCGCGTTACCACGCGTTACCGTACCGTACGGTAACGCGTGGTACCATTTGGTACACGATATTTATCGCTTATAAAAATCATTGAGAAATCATATCTAACTTTTTAATTGTATAATTATTAATTGTTTTAAAATATTTTTAAAAATTATACTATATTATTTTAGCTGATCGGACGAACGTCCTGTTTTAATTTGAATAAATACGAGTATATTTATGATTTTTAATGTCATATAAAATTGTATAGAAAAGGGCACTTGCAATTTTACGGGTAATATTTGATTATAAAAACTTGTGAAAATGTCAAATTGGACCATCCTTACTCGAGTTACCAACAGATAGCATTTCATCTTTATTTTATATATAATTTTATTACAAACGTTAACTTTCCCAAATGTAAATGTAAAAAGTATTTAACCTGAAACATCCAAAACTTACCAAACATCCGTTTTAACGGTGAATATCCCATCGATGTAAGCTTCGGGGGGCATCCATTTAATGGGCAACATTGCTTTACCCCCCTTTTTGTAGTAATCGGACCTATAGATGTCCCTCGCCATGCCGAAGTCGGCAATCTTCACGACGCGGCCGGGACCGCGCGACGTCAGCAGGCAGTTTCTAGCTGCTATATCCCTACAATACACGCGAAACTGGATAAAATGGAACTTACGGGATTGAGTATTTCTTTGCATTATGGAAAGATTTAACTTTTTTTAATGGACGACAAAAATATTATAGTTTTACAATTTTATTTAATTTTTATCTATTCTATCGCGCGTACCTGTTGTAAATTTTTCAATAATAAAAACTTTTAATATATTTTGTAAATCAAATTTTGACTCGCAATATTAGTCTCTAATTATAACTTACTTCTAATATTTATCGTATCGGCTTAAAAATTTGTAAATATGCGTAATCTGACTGAGCTTATAAAGTAACTCAAAACCCATTTCGTTCAGAATTTATTATGATATCTGACATTAAACACATTTTTTACATAATAAAAAAATACTTAGTCTACATCACTCGGCTCGACGGTAATATAACTTCCTTAGTGGAAGAATTTTTAGAATCGGTTCAGTAGTTTCAGAGCTTACCCCCTACATACAAACTTATGAACTTTATCTTAATACGAGCGACTCACCCTCGCTTTGCATCGGGTTCGTCTCTTGATAAAAACAAATATATCCCACGGGAACTGTACATTTTTCCGGGATGATATAAAACCTATAGCCTTCTTCAGTTGACGGGCCATCTAATACAAAAGACTTTTTCAAATCGGATTAGCAGTTCCTGAGATAAGCGCGTTGAACCAAACAAACAAACTCTCCAGCTATATAATATTAGTATAAACTAGCGACTCACCCTCGCTTCGCTTGGGTTCGTACCTAGATACATTTTAATTTTTCGAGCGGAACCCTAATTTTTTTACTGAAATAAAAGTAGCCTAAGTTACTCCTTATGACATCAATTGCCTGCCAGTGAAAGTCCCGTCAAAATTTACCCAGCCGTTTCGGAGTTTAGCCGGAACAAACAGACGGACAGACAAACATTTTAAAAATTGTGTTTTTCTTATAAATACCGTATATAATTTCATATGAATTTAGTAAAAAGCTGTTATTTTGACATTACAAACAGACATTTCAATTTTATTTATCTGTATAGATAGAGTGTAGATTATCCCCAAACTCACCTATGAACAAATCGCTTAGCCTCCAAATACTTGCAGCCCTTGCAGATGTCGAGTGCGCAGAGCAGCAGGTCCTTCATGGTGAGCGCGCTGGCGCGCTCCGGCCGCGGGCGGCTCTCGCGCAGGAAGTTCTTCAGGTCGCCGCCCGCCAGCAGCTCCAGCACTATGAACCTGGGGAAGGTGCACTGGCTTCAAACGCAGTTTAAAATATTATTATAAAAAAAAAATTAAAATTTTACGTGATAACGTAATATCACAAGAAAACGTTGATGAAAATTTGCATAAATTGAATTATATTATCACTGAATTGTCATTATTTTGTAAAATACAAAAGAGTTAATTGAAAATTACATTTTTTCGATAAATTAACATTTATTTGCAATCGTTAATTCAAATATTTTTTTGTTAAATTATACAGGATAATGAATTATAAGTAACAACGTGCAATAGGCGCTCTCTCGCGCACGCTCGGCTCGGGCCGAACTTGACACTTTTTCGTGCATGCAGCCGGCGTTCATCTATACATATTATAATAAAATTGTAAGTAAGCCGAATATTAATTATTTTTTGGAAAATCTTATTGAAAAAAACGCTATTATCGATATAGAGGTTGAATCTATAGTTTTTAGGATTTTTGTCTGTCTGTTACCGCATTACAGAAAAACCACTGTAGGGATTTTGATGAAATTTGGTATGGTGATAGCTGGGTATCCGGGTCAACATATAGGATACTTTTTACCGCGGGAAAATGTCTCATTTCTGAGAAAAAATAAAAAAACTGCAATGTAAGAGTATACTAATATGTAAAACCTAATAATTTGGTTTTTGGTCATCTGAACGCGGGCGGAGGCGCGGGTAATGCTAGTCGATATATAAGACAAAAAAATATGATGATAATTCACATGACATCGACAATAATATTGGTTTAAACTTTCTTTTTTGAAGTCGATTAAAAACAAATAAGCAAATAAATACGTTACATTAGAATCAGAACTAGACCTATATACAACGCTGTTTTTTATTATATATGATATTATACTTAGAATTTTAAACTTAAATAAAAGGTAAAAAATATATAAATCAATAATTAATTTAATTATTGTTATATACTTAAAAACATACTGCGGTTATTTGTATGTATTTGAGATGTTGAGTATATGTTGCTGAACTTCAACAAAAGATAAATCCAATAAGCAAATTTTTTCATTTCACGTCAATTTCAAAATCTGTAAATCTCCACATTAATATCAGGAGTAATATGTCTCAACATGTAACAGTACAATTTAAAAATTCTTTAACATATTTAAGACTAAGTAAGATATTTGGTGATAATTTATAAATAAATAAATTAATAAATAAAAATAAAAAAATCATTTATTGATGTAGAAACAGGACGATTAGTTATCAATGTATATAACTTATAATTAATTTTGTACATGTCAGAATAAACTAAATAATAAATACAATATTCCCTCCACGACCGCGGACACGCCAACGTATCAATTAACAATAGATTTCTCAGAAATTTAATTATTTCTTAGAAATTTACCTGGAGGCGTTAAATTATGCATTAGTCCCATGCTTAATATAATAAGAGATTTAAGAACTAAAGTAGATTTTTAAACTATAAATCAACAATCAACTCACCTCGGATGTCTATCAAAGCAGACACCGATGAGATGTACAATATTCGGATGATTGAACTTGGCCATGATGGCGGCCTCCATGAGGAAGTCGGACTCGGCCTGCCCCGTGCTGAGCTCCGGCAGCGTCTTCACCGCCACCGGCATCTCCACGCTGTCCCCGGCGCGGTGCCGGTACAGCCCCTGGTACACCTCCCCGAATGCCCCTTGCCCTAGTGCCCTACAGATATTTAAACATGAATGTGTAGAACATACAATACGTACAATACTACATTTTTAATAATAGTATTTTTTTTATTATTCAAGAATAAACAAGAAAAAATTAAATAAATTCTTCTTCTTCTCCCTTGGGGTCGGCGCAGTACATCTTCTATACTGCTGATAGGATTTGGCAAAAGTTTTACGACCGGCCGCCTGCCTGACGTCATATACTTAGTTCCTATTTTATTTTTTTCATTTTCGATTATAAGGATATGCTTTCTCTCTGTTTCTTCTCCTTACTCTTTTTTTCTTTGTCTTTTTTTACATGAAATATATATATATATATATATTGTGTGTGTATATATATATATATATATATATATACACATTATTTTCTTTTTGTTTTTTAATATTTTTATGTAACTTTAAACGCATGTTGTGTACAGATATAATTATTTGTAATTTTCTTTAATCTTTTTTCTGTTTCTATACCTAAATAAATAAAATAATATATTCTCAAACAAAGATGTTTTGGAATGCTCTTGAAAGGTCTTCATTGCCAATGAATTTTTTTACTATCTGTGCCCTGCGTTAAATTTATTTGATTTGAGTTTAAACATCAGTTTTACAACATTGTATGGAAGTCTGCCTGATTTGTTGACATTTATGACGATGCTTCACTCCCTTGAGTAGTAGCATGATGATATAGCCTATAGACTTCCTCAATAAACGAGCAATCTAATGCAAAAAGATTTTTTTCAAATCAGATGTGTAGTTCCTGAGATTTAAACAAACAAAGAAACAAACAAACAAACTCTGCCTCTTATCGTCAGTGGTATTTCTACACAGTTCATTGTTCTATGATGCTAAAATCTCTAGTTTATTGCCCCAAAGACCTAGTTTTTCTAGGCTTAATAGCTCTAAAACTAATTAGAATATGAGTATTTATAAATACGTAATAATCATTTTTATCATAGTACATGAAAATCAAAACTTTTATAGATTAAAATAAAAGAAAAATACGTGTGTGTGTACTAATGTACGCACGTAAGAAGTTATACTTCTTTGGCGTAACAGAACAAAAATAGCTAAAGATTTCATCCCGTATGTCATAATTCGCTTTTTGGCTGTTGCTGTGCGCGCGCATCGTAAAAATTTTACTTTCATATTTTTTCCAAACGTGCCAAAAGAAGTATAACTTAAAAAAAACAATAAATCTTTCTACTTACTTCACCAATTTCAAACTTTCCCTGGCCACTTTAGGCAGACCCCTCACATCGACCCCTTGCGGTAAGAAGCTCTCACTCCCGTAATGGGGGTTGAAGGCCATGTTCAGAGTGTTATCACCTCCCGGGGCGTTCCTCAGTCTGTGCAGTTGTAGCTCTTGCTGCCTTATTTGTTTTTGTATCGCATCCGCTTCCTTTTTACGTTGATATTTGTTATCTGGAATAATGGATTGTTTTATTTACGTGATTTATATAGTTTAAATAGTTAATTCATTATTGTTAGACCGTTACGGCATTGGCAACTTGTATAGACAGGTTTGTTTGGGTGGGGAGTAAATTCATGTAAGTCGTCATCGACATGGTCACTTGACGTGTTAACGCTAACACTTCAGAGTGCCGATAGATATCAAAAGTCAAAACCAGATATAAATATAAACAGTTTTAATTTACAAATTTTAATTTAAGATCAAACAATTAATTTGAATATCCAAAAATAACATCTGTTTGTTTATAGTTTTAAGTTTTCACTTATATCAGCAGTCCTCATGGCTGCTTTTTTTTTAAATTTGTGACATTAACATGGACGTTATGGTGCTCTAAATTGTCACATTTCCAAGATATCTGAAGGTAAGATAAAATTGTAATAGTACAAAATGTTGATTATGTAATAGTACAACAATGTAGTGAGTTCAACTCCCAGGTCTCGCACCTCTGATACTTTCATGTGTGAGTCATATCCAACATGATTATTTTCTTTTATGATTTCTTGATTACTTAACCTTAGTCTGATAGTGAAGGAAAATATCGCGAGGCAACCTGTCTTAGAAAATCTAGCAAGTTGTCGAAAGATATGCTCAGTCCGTCCGCACTTGGCCAGCATGGTGGACCTGGCCAGATCCTTCTCATATTGATGGGAGGCCCACGCCCAGCTGTGGGATGTTGAAAAGGGCTGAATACAAGTGTCCAAATATATAAGTATACTTACAAACATGTAGGGAGACGACGAGTATGACACCGACGCAGAGTACGACGATGAAAGAGAGAATTATTAGCGATATGAGCCACATCTGCGGCCAACCTTCGTCCACTGGAAATAAATAACATTAGTAATATCAATGAAAACGCCTCTTTAATTTCTTAATAAATAAATTTTACAACATAATCAAATTTTTCAATAATTAACCTAACTTTACTAGCGACTCAACCTCGCCCCGCTCGGGTTCTCGTCCCTAGCTACGTTTTAACGTTTAGTATAGATTTCTCAGAGATGAGATTTTTTCCGCAGTAAAAACTATTCCACATGTTGACCTGGATAACCAACTATCATCATACCAAATTTCATCGAAATCCCTCCAGTGGTTTTTCTGTGATGCGGTCACAGACAGAGAGACAGACAAAAATTCTAAAAAGTATAGATTCGGCCTCTGTATCTATAATAATGACTATTTCAATAAGATTTTCCAAAAAATATTTAATGTACAGATTCAGCTTAGTTACAATTTTATTATAAGTATGTTTACACTAGGTATTTTGTATTTTAAATTGTATAAATGTATTAGTTACTCCTTTATTTTAAAATGGCTGGACTGATTTGAATGAAATATAATAGACAGATAGACTGATCTGGAGTAACATATAGGCTAATTGCTTGGGTTTACGCACCTAGGAACGCACTTAAATGAATCGAGGGTAGTTATATTATAAAATAGCGACACAGCCGTAATGCTATCGCTGTTCTGTGCCAACACATAGTTACGCTAAGCTTCGCCCCATTTAGATAAGGGTCAGATCTTGAACTTGATTGGATTTAAGATCATGTCATCTCGACCAATTTCGGCTTTGGCGGCCAATCGCACTGAGACTAGCTAACTGCAGGATGTAGGGCAAAAGTCGTTCGCGGAGACATAGTGTGCACTCACTATTCCTGTTACTCTCAAATTACGATAGGACGATAATTCGACACTCGCGGTAAAAGATCAGGCGCAGGACCGACGCGACACAAGCATTCCGAGGCACGACATCGAAACACCACTAAGTTCCCAACTTCGGGCTGTTACTGGGACTTTCTTAATAGAAAGACTCAAAAACTACACTTGGTCTGACCCGGGACTCGAACCCAGGACCTCCGGGTGGGTAGCCGTACATGCTACAAGATGCAATATGGAAAATAACAACGCATGTTTTACATAACATACCTATTTTATATGTAAAATGGCAAATTCTATATTTATTTTTAAATTATTGTTACATATTTGGACAAAATGAAAAACAAAGAACTTAGAATCATCATCATTTTGTTAGGCTACTTTTTATCAATGAAATAAAGGTTATTTCTGGTACGCGAAATCTCTAACATAAACTATAGTTATTACAAATTATACTTAATATTATTTTTAACCAATATGATAGTAACAAATATTTATTTATTCCTACTTACATATACATTTAGTGGGATCGTTAGCGTCCGTGGTCCAGGAGGCGGGGCAGTAGCACTTCACCTCGCTGCGGTACTCGTTCATGGCGACGCAGCGGTAATTACACCCGCATTTCTAAAAGAGAAATCATTTTATTAATATATCCTTATTTTATTCTTGTGTATATATAAATATATTTCATCTCCAAGCACTTGAATCAAAATTTGTATTTCCTTAGATAAGGTTTTGCTTTTTAAGTTTATTTATAGTGTTTTTAGTAAACAAACTCAATTTTAATATCTTTTACAAAAAAACCCAGAAACTTTCCTATGATGTGTAAAAATCTATATTATGTAGAAGACATTGACGATTGTTCTTATGTTTGTTTGAACGTTAACATCACGTTACCCTAAATGATATAAAAGACTGTATGGAAATCAATTTTGTAACTGAGAAGAATTAAAAGCATACAAGAAGCCAGAAGTGGCAACTTTGCTATGTACACACTACACATTAATGTCTTCAGATAACTTTCGTAAAAATCGCAATTTATTATTGTTTTTATACCCTAAATTAATAATAATGTCCGGTTTCAAGTTAAGGCCAATCATTGAAACTAGCCATGCAGGCGATACTTTGTTGACACTCTCAGTCAGAGATCAAATGACTCTATCTATTAAAAAAATCAAATCTTACAAAAGAAAAAAACAATTTTGAATCAAATCTTTTGAATCACTCTATCTATTAAAAAAACCTCATCAAAATCCGTTGCGTAGTTTTAAAGATGTAAGCATACATAGGGACAGACAGAGAGCGGGAAGCGACTTTGTTTTATACTTGTAGTGATATACTGACGTGCACGGCGGGTATGACGAGCACCTCCCCGGGCCCCGTGCGCGGCGCCATGCCGACGGCGGCGTACTCGCGCACGCCGCGCGCGCTGTCCACGTACGACCAGCCGCCGCCGCCGTGCTGGCCCTCGCCCTCGTTCGTGTTGCCACCTATGTATAAAGTATACAATTACTTTATTATTTATACACTAGCACAGCAAAAACAAATCCATCCCACGGGAATCATACATTTTTCCGGGATAAAATGTAATCTATTTGTTATTCTGATGTATGAACTATATTATTGTAAAGTTTCATTAAAATCATATCAGTAGTTTTTGTGTACTATTCTGTATAAGTTGCTATGGTTTTTTAAATATCCCACGGGAGCTCTTTAATTTTCTGGAATGAAAAGTATCTAAAATGTTGACCGGGTATATAAGGTACCACCATGCAAAGTTTCATTTAAATCGGTTCAACAGTTTCGCAGATTAGCCCGTACAAAAACAAAAAATTTGAAAAATTCCTGGATTTGTTGTACGAGTATTTCTCTTCTTACATCTCCCTGACTCGGTTTTTAGCTGAATGCGGTGATTTTTTTTTACTTTTGTTTCCCGACCTCTCAAATCTTTGCTGTAAAACATTTGAACCAACCAATCCCCTTCGTGTCTTCTCCATTGTCCGTGACATTGGCGAAGTAATCTGTGCTCAATTGGCACGATACGAAGCCACAAGAAAATTGAATTGAAAGAATTTGACATTTTGGGAACTAAAATTCAAAATAAATCTGCCAACATATCGAAAAATATAGTTATATTTAAAATACAGCTATAAATACATATATAAACAACAAAATATCATATACAGTAAACGCTCTGACAAACAATTTTTAATGAATTATGATAATAAAATAGGATATTTTGGTGATTTTAAGTTGAACTTGAATGAGTGAGAATGAATGAGCGAATGAGTAATTAAGAGTGAATGATTGAATGTGAGTGGCCACCGACCCTGCCAGCCGCCGCCGCCGCCGCCGCGCAGACAGCCGCCGCCGCCGCCGCCGAAGCCGCCGTGCGCGCCGCCGGCGCAGGCGCGGCCGCCGGCGCCGCCCTCGCGCAGCGCCTGCCCCTTCACCACCTCGAAGCCCGGCGTGATGGGCCCCGCGCGAGACACCCACCCGCCGCCCGCGCCTGGCGCCACAACACACGGCACGTTGATACATTCAAAGTTCAAAATATTTTATTCGGCATTAAATTATTACAATTTCTTACTGAATGTCATGAGTCTACTACCAGTTCGGAAAGAAGAAGCCTCAGACCTAAGAAGAATTGGGAGAAGAAACTCAGCATACTATATTATATGTATACTAGTTTATGCCCCTAGTTTCACTTATATTGTAAGCGAGATAGGGTTAGCTCGCATGACAAATGAGACAGAGAAAAAAGATATCCTAGACAAGCGCCTGCGTCCACCACACAATAATCGGTATACATACCTACATATATTGTGCATTAAGCGGGAATAAGTAACAAATAGACGAATAGAATATAATATTAGAGTAAAGACTTTTGACTGACTTCAAATGAGAAAATGTTGTCTGTGTTGTGTACATACACTTAAAATTTCTATCCACTTGTAAAAGTGAATGTTAACTCAGTCTTACTTTTTAATAAAAATCATTCTACACATCTTACAATCTCCTAGTACGCACTCTACCTCAATCTGTAAGTACATACATTATGTACTCACCAGAAGTTTTTCCGGGATATCCATACATATACCCCGACTCGGGAGTCGTGTTTGTCCTGCCTCGCGCATGTTGGGAGCCGTCGTCTCTGAAGACCCCCACAGATAGGCCTCCGCCGCCGCCCCCGACTAGCAAGGGTATTGGGTTGCCTTCCTTATCCATCTAAGGGAATACAAGTATTGGACATGTTTACTTCGAATAATATCTCACGTGAAACCTACGTTATAATCAGTCCAGATTTGCGTGTATAAGCGGATAAACAGACAGTCAGATTTTGGCTTAGGTATGGTATCGGGTAAACACGTTTAAAATGGCCTAAATGAGGGACAGCTGTATTGAATTGAGATATTTGAATGGAGTCGCTTTAAAATTTCGAGAAGAACATATTATATGTAACTACAACGTGCTCGGTAGAAAATTAGTTTTCGAAATCATTAAAAACATCATCAAAAATAAAATAACTACATATTATAAAACATAGTCTCCCTACCGCGTATGTCTGTCTGTCTAAACGCGATAAACTCAAAAACTACAAAACGGATTTTGAAACGGTTTCACCTATGAAAGGAGTAATTTACGAGGTAGAAACAAATTAGGATTTTTTGTTAATTGGCTGACACATTATGACAATTATTGTTGAAGATGTCGGAAAAAATCATGCCGACTGGGAGCTGTCCTGGTGTGCGCCACGTAAACCACGTATACTACGTTAGGTAAACTTACCAAAAACACATAAGTAGCTCCCCCTCCTCCACCTCCGCCATCATTCACATGGGTGTTTCGCACTTCATGGGTTTTGCTTGTAAATACTTGCATCGTCTCATTTGAGTCCCGTCTAGAACATTCTTGGCTCTCTTGAGCTGATAGAGTCTGCAAAATTATTGTATTATTAATTTTAATAAAATATGTTAAATAACCTTATTTATAAACAACAGATTTTTCGGAAAGGACGTTTCAGTACGTTTTTAGGAAATAGGTCGTAACACTGACAGACTTACAGAAAAACAAGCGAGTGACTAAGAATAATTCTTATCACATCAGATGTACAGAACCCTAAAACTAACTTATGTTAAACTTTTAATATTACAACTTGCCCTACGGTAAACGAAAATATCATAAGCAAATCTGCAAATCTGAGAGAACCTAGCAAATTGAAAAACATGTGAAGTCCGCCAACCTGCACTTGCCCAGCGTGGTGGACTACGGCCTGGTCATCCTCGCCTTAAAGGAAGGCCCGTACCCAGCAGTGGGACGTTAAAATGGGCTGAATTCCAAGGAATTTCGGAATCTTAATACCTCACTACTTAATAATTTAGGGTTTAAAGGAAGTTATATTATTTATGTATTTATATGTACATCTAATTAAAGGTAGGTGAAACTGTGGATCCCTAATATAATACACACAGAGAAACAAACCTTCTTGCAAGCGTTCATCCCCTGCTGCCCGATCATCATGTACAGCTTCTCCCCCTTGTGCAGCTCGAAGAGCCCCCGCGCCTGCGCGCCGTGCGACACGCCCGCCCACATCGAGCCCAGCCCGCCGGACGCGCCTGTTGCTATTATCCTGTATGTATGTGTTAGTAGTATTAGATCAAAATAACTGTCTCGACGGTAGTAGCTAGCATAAGTTATAGGAGACCGGAAGGCTTGGGTTCGAGTCGCGGGTCGGGCCAAGTCCAGTTATAGTATTCCAAGACATTCTTGGAAAGTGAAATATGTACGAATAATTTCAAAATTATTTAACACTAGCGACTCACCCTCGCTTCGCTCGGGTTCGTCCCTAGCTTGTTTCCTCGTACAAACTTTTAACCCCCTTCTTAACCCCTGAAGGGATGATTTCCGGGATAAAAAGTATCCTATGTCCTTCCTAGGGTCTCAACTATCTTCTTGCCAAATTTCATCTATATCGTTCAGTAGATCCAGAGATTACCCCCTACAACGTCACAAACTCACAAACTTTACCTCCTTATAATATTAGTATAGATTTTTCATCATTCCTTCACACATTTTTCTTTCTGGTATAGATAGAGCCACAGCATTTAAAATAAATATCATAAAAACTATGACACTTATGTGGTCTTCCTTTGTTTACTTTAATTTGACATCATACATGAGCATCCTAATAACTTCCGTAACATGGATTCCACGTTGTAAATATTTTTAAAATAAACCTTAAAATTACTAGTTCAAAAACTCACTAAAATGGCGCTAACTTAAATAAGGAGTGTGATATGAATTTAGCAGTTGTAAACAGAGTGAAATGTGCTGAGTTAAATCATTTTGATATTTTTAGTGACTTAAACCGCAATAACTTGCAAAACCTCATTTATTTACGTAGTCCAAAATAATTATTTCCATGTTTACTTCTTTAGCCTATTTTAAAAGGTTTAACGCTTTCTTTAAAATTTACCCATGATTTCGACAGTACCCCAACAGACCCTAAGTTACCGCTTTTCGACAGCATATTTTTTCATACACAGACGGTTCTCCTTCATGTTCCCCACTCCAGACCCAAAATACTCAATCTCAACACAGCATATAAATAATATATAAGACATCAGAACTTACGTATACAAGGTTTCGCTAGGGACCTCCCACACTTGTATCCCCTGGTATGGATGTTTCTCCAGCACCGTCACAGACACGGGCGTGTTATTGTACGCTATGTCACACATAGTCTGGTTCGGACCCAATCGCCCTACAGACCCGCACGTTGTAAAGCGGAAGACTGGAAAGAAATTAAAAAAATGTTTTATATATTTCAAATATTACATTATTTATTTTAACTAAGAGAATTACTACTAAGCTAGAACTAAATACATATGTATATTATATATACAAACTAGCGACTGATCACCCTCGCTTCGCTCGGGTTCGGCCCTAGTCATTCTAGATAGGTTTTAATTTTTTGAGCGGAACCTTAATTCTTTTTCTAAAAGAAAAGTAGCCTATGTTACTCCCTATAATATCAGCTGTCTTCAAGTGAAAGTTTCGTCAAAATCAGTCCAGCTGTTTCAGAGATTATCCGGAACAAACAGACAGACAAAAATTTAAAAAAATGTGTTTTTCTTATACGAGTAAGTACCGTATATAGTTTCAAATGCATTTAGTAAAACGCTGTTATTTTGACATTATAGGCTCGGGGGATAAGGCCATAGTCCGCCACGCTGGCCGAGTGCAGGCGGACTGAGCATGTTTTTCGTAAACTTGCTAGGTTCTATGTACGTAAAACAAGTCTTGTTGGAATAGAATAGTGAAATAAAATTAATTGTTATACTACAGGTCACGTAATATACTAAGTTATACTTACAAGTTTCTTCAACGAAGTCTTCATGAGGTGTAGTTTTCTCCTCAAATACTGGGTCATAGTAATTGTAATCCCCAAGTTCAGTGGAGTTTATGTTTAGACCGAAACATTCGGGGGCCATTGAGAAGTCATCGATGGCTGAGTCTGAGTAAATTCGCATACCCATACGAGTTTTGAAAAGGAAGTAGTATCTAAAACAATTAATATTATAATTTATACCTCAGACTAAAAAAATATTATAGACGGAGCTCGCTAAAAAAATGACAAAGTTAAAAATAGTAACGTGATTTTTTGTTTATCGATAGATGATAGATCGTTTACCTTCTTCAAAGAATAAGGAAAATTTATATAGATATTAATTAGTCGTTAATTAACCATTTTTGGGAATAATATCACTACTTATTATAAAACAAAGTCGCTTCCCGCTGTGTGTCTGTCCCTATGTAGGTATGCTTAAATCTTTAAAACTACGCAACGGATTTTGATGCGGTTTTTTTAATAGATAGTGATTCAAGAGGAAGCTTTATATGTATGTATAATACGTGCATATTATAGTACAGAAAAGCCGAGAAATTCAAAGACTTGTATTTCATACTAAGTACCCAGGGACGGACCCGAACGAAGCGAGAGTGAGTCACTAGTTATTTATATGCAATATCCTATTGTATTTTTAAGTACCAATTCTCTTCCCTTTAATATATGGGAGATAACATAATAATAGCTTATTTAATAAAAAAAATCTTTATTAAACGATATTAATCCGACAGCCATTTTTATTTCTTACCATTTATTTACTTATCAAAGAATGAATAATAGTTGTATTCAGTTTTAAAACATTACATATTGCTTTAAAACATTATTTGGCTTCATTGAGCTTATTACTTAAATAATTTAAATCAAAAATGAAATAAAAATTGTACCTCTATATTATTGAGCAAAGCATATTATTTTGTGTAGGTGAATGTAAATAATAGTATATTCATGAATTATATATTCATGAAGGATCATTACATAATTAGTACATTGCAATATTGTATACAAATATAATTTTTTAAAAGAGCAACTGTTGAGTTTTTCACCGGCTCTTTTCAGCAGAACTGCCTTCCGAGCCAGTGGTAGCCTCCTCACCGACTTACATTTTAATATTAAATATGAATTTAAAAATGTAAACTTGAGCTAAATTACTAGAGAGCTGAAGACTTTGTAAAGGTCTTTTTGAATTAAATTTATTTTTATTTGTAAAATAATTTTAGATAATTATTATAATAATGGATATAGTTTATTGCCATGGCGCCCACACAGCTGTGCGCCCAAATCAATTTACCAAAGGCAATTTAATAAAATATTAACACGGTGGCCTGAATATTAATTAATGGAGTTACAAATAACAAGGGAGTCATATTTATTGATATATCCTCAAAGATACCCCTTTCGTTTCCTTACAGGGAGAGGTTTAAGGGTATGCATAGGAGTAACAAGTTCAAGTTTCTATATCAAATGGTGTGTCTCATTTCCCTTTTAACATTCTACTGCTGGGCACGGACCTCCCTTCAATACAAGGGGAATGAGGCCATATCCCTACCTGGTCGAGTGCTACTTGGCGTACTTTACTTGTCTTTCGAAAACTTGCTATATTCTCTCACAAATGCAGCGTTTCTCACGATGTTTTCCTTTACCGTAACACGAGAGGTAATCATGTTGAAAAATGTCCAAGAAAATTTCTGCGTTGGGGCCAGACTAGCCAAAGGCGAGTGTTTTACCAATGTAACATTTATTACAGATGGACAAAGCCAAATGCAGAAACAATAGAACATCATAAAAAAATCATCTGTAAACTTCTCATTCAGAGGCTAAAAGTTTTCGAAACAAACTTAATTAAATAGGTAGGTAAGTACTATACAGTATATTTCTGTAAATGGTAACGCGTATCATGCGGAGATGTAGTACTTTTAATTTAATATTATCAGCGCTTGCTTGCTCTCAAAATCAGATATTACGTCTATACAAAATTGAATTTTCAATTCATCATTTCTTTTTACTCAGACTGAACTACTCAAGTTTATTTACTTATTTATTACATAAGTCGCTAACAGAGCATACATTCTTACAATTGTATGTACCTATATGTTACTAGCGACTCACCCTCGCTCCGCTCGGATTCGTCCCTACTTGCGTTTTGACGCTTAGTATAGATTTCTCAGAAATGAGATATTTTCCCACAACAAAAAGTATCCTATATGTTGACCCGGACAACCAGCTATCATCATACCAAATTTCATCAAAATCCGTCCAGTGGATGAAAATTTATATATGGCTCTTGTCTTGTCATTACATAATATTTATCAGTTGAAATATTTTAACCGATCGAGTTATAAGTTTGGTTGTAGCTACAGATTTTTTTTTATGTTTTTATGTTTTTATTTGTCCATTTTTAGTGTAGACGTAATAGCAGGTAATTTGTTAGAAGAAAGTTTTTTAATAGCATATTCGATTAAGCAATAATATTTAAAAAAAGAATTTATTTGTTGATTTAAAAAAACGCTTGACCGATTTCGATAAAATTTATATGGGACCACCTGGGAAGTATATACACCCTTTGAAACAAAAAAAATATTTCCAAATTGGTTCCGGCGTCTTTGAGTAATCGGTGAACATACATAAAAAAAAAGATTCCGACGAATTGAGAACCTCCTCCTTTTTGGAAGTTGGTTAATAATATTTACAAGGAATAATTATAAGTAGCTGCAGTAAGTAGTCAATTTATTTACGCACGCAGAGTATTTTTCTGTTAGTCGCCACAATGGAAGTTGTGTCACGGTAATGTAATGCTTAAATATTACCGTGATTGTGTGGTCAGGCTATTCAAAGTCCGCCGCCTGATTCTCGGCGTTGTTGCTCGTTTAGCACCACCCGGGGGGCACGTGTAGGGTGTGTCTTAAGGAAAGATGGAAAATCCTACGGACGCGAGCAACTTCACCCCCCAAAAGTAAAAGCACGGTAATGTTATACTTTTATTATTAGGTAACATTACCGTGGTAAAAGCGTAAAAAGTATTTAGTAATAATAAATGTAGAAAATCTCATTCAACTCATTTTAATATACCACGGGCATCTCTAGCATTGAAGATTGCGAAGAGAGAACCACGCTGGCTAAGTCCGCCTATTAAACATTTGTTATAGAAATATATTCTAGCCTATGAAATGCATTTTATTCGATATTGAAAAATAAAGCTTTATTAATTTAATAAAAAAATCCTATGTTTTTAACTGACTCTACCTAAACCGCTCAATCTAGCACACAACTATCTTATGAAACAAAAAAAAAAGAAATCGTAAATAATGAATGTTTGTATGGAAAATCGACGTAAGCGTAGTAATGTTTAAACACCTATTTACATTGTCGATTTTGTTGGTTAACCTCCTAACGTTTGAGCGAGAAAATAAAAAAAAAACATTACAAACAACTTACGTCCTTTTTAAATAACTATCTTTTCAGATTTTTTTCGGGGATTTTTGGTTTCCGATATTTCGAAAGCTTTACAGCAATCATGGTCACTGGAGAGACTAAGGTTTCAGATGTCTCAAAGGCATTATAAAGTTGTTACAGACAGCCTGCCAGCGAATAAATCCGAAAAGATAGTTTTATTTAAAATGTTAAATATTCGCGTAAATCTAAGAAAATATAACATACCTCCTTGTTATATTAGGCAAGAATATCCCAGCTCTGTACCAGTTCTCGCCTTTGTCTTTTGTAGAGAACCAAAGTGACGTAGTGACATTGCCGCGTGGAGTCAACTCTACGACGTCCACACTTAGAGATCCGTAGTTACGACCATTTTGTTGGTAGTAGAATCTTATCTGTAGACAAATAGCAAATAAATATTCTATAATATGTTTTTTTAGTAAATTCGGTCACGTGTGAATATATATTTTCTACTGCTGGATTCATGCGTACGGAATCTTGTACGCATGAATCCGGCTCATTCTTGGCCAGGTTTTTATGTTTTTATTTAGGTTTTGTACAGTAATGACATATTGGTTTTTTTAATGTGTTACGGTTTTTAACAATAAACTTTTTGTTTCCGTGTATGGGGACATACTTGATGATAATTTTTTTAATGTAATTGTTATCCACCATAAGGAGAATAATTATTCTGAAGGTACATGCTTTCATTTAAAGATGGTATATCCATGTTAAGTTGTATTAAAGAATTCCCATAAACCTTTGGATAGAGAACCATAACAGGCTGTAAAACGAATTACTTTTTAAATAAAAAAAGACACGCCAACTTCAAAATCATGTGTGAACTACAAAAATTGTTAATAAAAAAATTGTTAATAAAATAATTGTTCTTTTAAACTAACATTAAGTACTTGCTAATTTTCAAAATTAATCCAAGTTAATTAAAGCAATCAACAATAAATTATTTAAATAACCTGTAAAACTCTCTTTACACAAGTATTATTAGTGTGCTATTTATATTGCAACAAATATAATTATTTCTTAAATTTATATCACTAATAATAAAAACTTCAAAGCACTTACCATACAACAATTATAATATCTAGAATTTATATCTCCGTGAATTTTGGGGGGCGGATTGAAGATTATCGTCTTCATAACCGCAGTTGAAGCGAAATCGGCCCTTTCTTGATTTGGTCCAGTCACATTCATATTTACAAAGAAATAATATCCTACACAATTGATGGTGTAGTTCATGTGAGAGGGGGAGAGGGGGACGATGGGGTTAGCAGTTGTATAGATTTTTGGTGGACCACATGTGTGGTCGTAATTTGGACCGGTTTTGTCTGTGGGAGTTGGACCACTATGACGCGACCATTTTAGAATGGGCCTAGAAGAAAAATGTATGGTTAATGTTGATATTAAAAAACAATATTTTTTTAATTCTTAATTGTTTTTTTAAATATGTGTAAATAAAATTGTTTGAAAGATATGTTTTTCTACTGAAATACAGATAATTTTAGTTTTAAAAAAATACTCACTGTGGCACATTTTCAAAACCACACGCGTCCTGTTCAAAATTGCAATAAGAACCATATGGCATTTTATCTGCAATAAATAATAAAAAATATCAAATATGTTTCAAGTATTAAAAATGTAAGTAAACATAATAATTAATTATAATAATACAAAATATGTGTATTTCTGTAAAATTCAAAAAAGAAAAGAAACTTTATATTTATCTTTTCACATTCTCAAGGAATAAAAAATACCACATAACTCAAAATATTCAGCCTAAAAATCCATTTTGGTCGTATTAGTGGTAGATTACTGGTGGTAGTTCTTTATAGTAACATAAAAAAACACACACACAATTTGCTGCATTTGTGATCCTATTTATACCCTACTTATTAGTCAGGTGTGTTGCAAGAAATTAAAAAAAAACAAATATTTAAAGAATACGATTTTAAATTATATTATGTTTTACATTATTTTACAAATAATACTCAATACTACTACTATATTATTTTACAAAAACCGTTAAATATATTTTTCAAAAAAAACTCGCCACATACCACAATTTTGATTTTCATCACTCCCATCGTCACAATCCTTCACCAGGTCACAGACTTGCTGCAGTTTTATGCAAGACTCCTTCTACAAAGGATTTTTAGTTATTAATTAATTTATATAATTAGCTTAGAAATTAATTTAATTAGTTAGTTAAATCCTTAATAGTATTACAAATCCAAAACTGTTTGTTGGTTTATAGTTTTTAGACTGGAGTCACATAGGCTATATATATATATATATATATATATATATATATATATATATATATATATATATATATTTATAAAAGTAACAATCCGAATCTTATGATGATTATTTTCGTCCCTCAGTTACATATATGGAGTTTCACCTTTATTTTATTAATAATTTGATTGCGGAATTTTCTAGTGGATAATTTTTAGGTAAATAATTTGAATAGTCCTGAGTAAAATTACTGTGACATGCGGTTCTATTTTTGCTATAGAAATCGGAACCCTAAAAATTCATGATATCAAAAACAACGTTCTTATTTTATTCTTTTAATAATTCAAAATGTAGGACAATCAGAAATAAAGACGTAACTGCGAAGTGGGTCAGTCACAGAACGGATATTGTACTGCGGGTTGAATAATTGGTTTATATCGTTTTAATATGAAACCATATGAAATCGATATGTGGACTAAATGAAATGTAATCTTATTTTGCTTGTCGATCTTCGAACGACTCTCTTTGCTGATACCTAACTGCATTCCGGGCGTTATCCAGTAACTCGATAATTTATTCATAAAAAAAAAGAATTATGAAAATCGATTCACAATCGGCGACGGTACCGCGTATTTATACTCAAAAATATATAAGTGTCGTCCACGTCCCAATTTAGATCGATTAAATATATTATTCTCTATACAACAAAGTTGTCAGAAGAAAAGATTAATTTTTTAGTTGAAATTTATCAGTAATAACTTTGTTACCAGATCAACCATTACTGACTTACTGATTGAAGTTTTTTCTTAAGTACTTTCAAAACTTGCTTTCTCTTCTTCTATACTTTTAATGTTCCATCTTTGTCTCTATATCGGTTTTACAATTGCATAATGTTACTCAGGAATAATTTAGTTAGTTCTGTTATTAAAAATATAGAACCAACTTTTCAAACAACTAGTGGTTTTAGTAGTTATTTTCATATACACATACAAACAAACATGTTTCATCTTATATAATACTGTAAAATAGAATACCAATGAATTCCTTCAAAATTTATTATTATTTGCTTATACCAGCGACTTTCCATATATCGTTATTCGTTAATATTAAACATATATACCTGCAGATAGCGACATGTGTAACTCCAGATGATAGTATATATACATATATACTATGATATGGATTGGTATATAATCACACAACAAATGGTACAAATCTCATCCAAATTCATTTAGCCGTTTGAGCGTGCTAGAGTAACAAAACATGCATACACACAGACAAACTTTCATATTAATAATAATAAGTAGGTAATAATACTTACATTCATAATTTTACATTTTAGCTGTCCATTCTGACATTCGCCATTAAATACAGGTGGTTCTGGCAAACACTCCACCATGCGGATGTTGTCCACCGCTATATAGGGCAGTGTCTGGGTCAGGCTCACATGACTCGGTCGGGTTATCTCAATTATAATCCGAACTTCTTGCTGGACCTTGCCGATGATAAAACGCATTGGTTCCCATCTGAGAAGAAAATAGTGTACTATGTAACGGACAATAAGGTAATTTACCTTTTAGCACCTCCAGGTAAGTTTCTAAGAAATTAATGAAATTTCTAAGAAATCTATTATTAACTGACACGCCGGTGTGTTCACGGTCGTGGAAGGATTAAATAAATTTCAATTACAATTCAATTCAATTATGCCTAGACATGCCAGTGCATAAGTCATTTTGCCAATTTCACGCAAAATGAAACACCATAAAGCTAAAAAAAATCGAACTTTGCTGTTGTATTCAAATATCTTATAATCTCAATTGCTTTATACAAAACTGCAAAATTATTTAAAAAATCCTTTTTTAATCAAATTCTCTTGAAAACTTTAAAAAGTTACAAAACCTCTATTCAATTAACACGTAGAATGATTATCAATTACCTCTCGTTATTATTGCCAGCAACTTCTTGCAATATCCACTGTACTTCCGACATTGTGGACTCGGATACAAGCCTTATGCTGGCGTTTTGCATCTTGCTTTGATGAAGCCACGCTTCGAACTGAGAGAAAGAGAAATTTTATTTAATAATTGTTGTTTATCAAAATATCTTTATTAATCGATACTTCTATACTAATATTAAAAACAGGTAAAGTTTGTGAGTTGGTGAGTTTGTGATGCTGTAGGGGGTAATCTCTGGATCTACTGAACTGATTTAGATGAAATTTGGTAAGAGATAGTTTGAGACCCTGGAAAGGATATAGGATACTCTTTATCCCGGAAATCATCCCTTAAGGGGGTGGAAATGGGGATGAAAGTTTGTATGGGGAATCAAGCTAGGGACGAACCCGAGCGAAGCGAGGGTGAGTCGCTAGTATATAGATAAATTTAAGTTTGATAAGCTAAGCTTGGGCCAGACTAACCCAGTACTAAAATCCTCCAAAAAACTGATGGTCTTAGTGAGACTACACAATTGCTAAGGAGACCTAGGAAGTAATGCATTAAAATGCTCGCAAACAAAAAAGGCACTCTCAAGTCCATTCATTTTCAAAGGCCCGTGGAACGACAACCGAACACGACCGGAAAGAAATCAGGTGCAGTCTAAGATTGGTAGCAAAATCAAGTAGAGTCGGCAAAGTTTTATCAAAATACGTTTAATTTATAAAGGAAAACTTACCTTACAAAACTCCCATAAACCACGGAAAGGAGGAGATTTAATCACCATGTTTTCCATTGTGGGATCCACGGGTAGGTACAAGAAGTGGCCTGAAAATAAAAAACTAACATCAAAAATCATTTTAAAAGTCAAATTTTCATATAACCTACTTAATTGTGTACAGGAAAAGTTTCTATGGTCTTCTGGCTTCGTTATCAGGCCAACTCTACATTACCGTATTGTAATGTTGTTAGGTACATAGGTATGTTCAACTCAATTGGATGCTTTAAATAAAACTATCTTTTCGGATTTTTTCGCGGATTTATTTTCATTTTTGGTTCCCGACGTTTCGAACGCTTTACAGCAATCATGGTCACGGGAGAGACCAAGGTTTTAGATGTCTCAAAGGCAATAATATAGTTGTAAAAGTCAACCAGCAGGATGCCAAAAATTGCATTACCGACTTCAATTTGCCAGTTAGTACACTTAAGCTTAAAGCTATATCATCGCCTAAGAAAGAAAGTGTTTTTAAATTTAAATATATATAAAAATAGTCTATTGAATACAAAAGTTTTACTACAACCACCTCTCACAATGTTAAGGATGTCGAAAAACATAGGTACACAAAAATAACAGATGAAGAAAGTGTCCTTTTCGTGTTCCGCACCCAAAGGTGCCAACGGAGTCCTATTACTAAGTCTCCGCTTTCCGTTTGTCCGTCTGTCAGGGGGCTGTATCTCATGAACTATAATAGGTAGAGAGTTGAAATTGAGTGCGTATTTCTATTGCCGCTGTAACAACAAAAATTATAAAAACAAGATGGTGAATTTCAAAATGGCCAACATGCAAAATAAAAAAGACCGTTTAGTACATAGTGATATACCTATCTTAGACGATGGTACGGAACCCTTAGTGTGCAAATCCAACTCGCTCTTGACGGGTTTTTTGGTTAATTTCTTTATTTATGGTTATATTCAATAATGAATTATTATGTATATATTTGAAATAGCTTTTAACCAATTAATCAATGTAACGTATTTCCAAAGGCGTTTTATGTATGCGTTGGTGTAATATTTATTTAAATGGGGTGCTCTAGTATCTAGGCGGGTGCAGGATCGACGTCCCACACTGTATTTTTTATCTATTGGTGACCCGCCCTCGCATTTGTAATGGGCTAAGCGCTAACTTCGGCACGTGCGTTCTTTTTTACTAATATCCCACCGCCGCGCTGGTCAATCAACCTATACCAGGTTATGAAATTATCAAGATAAATATATCTTTTGATATAATTATTGCGATAATTTTCAGATAATTATCCGATACTTATCAAACAGATATAAATTCGGCAATCTTTGTGTAGGTTTGACTACTTGCTTATCATAATTTACGTTAGAATTAATTTAACAATCAAGGTAATTTTTGATTATTATTATTTTTTCATTATTTTGACATATACAAACTTGGAAATAAAAACAGAATAAATTAACCAACTATATAGACACTATTTAATTAAATTAAAGGTCTCTGCCCACTATACGGTCTCATACCATGACAGTGCTAGGACCGTGTCAGGCAAAAAAATATGCTTTGTATTGAAAAGTATGAAACTATGCCCACTAGACCTTTCCGTCACCGACCAACACCGTCGCGTGTCGTGCATAGAAAGTTAACAATAATTGTTAAATATTTTTTATTTCTTCGTAAAAGATATAAACTGACTCTTCCTTCAGTACCCGGGGTTTTAAAACGTCTAGTGTACTGCCCATATAACTGCCTACTTACAAGAGTGTCTGTTTTGACAACAAAAACCATTGTAACATTAATTATTGATTTATACTAATCCAATATTATTTTTAGTTTTTAATTAACGGTTAGTATACCTAGATTTTTCAGAGATTACACACTTTCCCGCACTAAAAAGTATCCTATAATGCTGAACCGGATAACCAACTATCATCATACCATCAAAATCAGTCCAGTAGCAGTCTCTGTATCGATATTAATGATTATTTCAATAAGATTTTCAATAAAAATATATTTATAATGTACAGATTAATATAATATAATTCTTCTGTACGTGTGTTTGTTAACCTACTCCTCCTAAAGGGCTAGACCGATATGGATGAAATTTTGTGTGTATATTTCAATGGGCTCCTGGATGGTTTGGACATACAATAAAACCCGGTAGGTGGCGCTGCAGTCGCTGTGCCACTGATCATCTTTTATACGACAGGGACGATTTAAATGATATTTTTTGTGTATGTTCGAATGACTCGCTGCAAGGTTTGAATTCACAAATACATCGATAGGTGGCGCTGCAGTCGGTGTGTCACTAAATTTTCATAAAAGACTCCATTTTCCGAGCAATAAATAAATATAAATTGTTGATTAAATAAAATAAAGATCGATGTCTGTATTTATGTTTCGTTTAGCTGGAGCGATATTGATGAAATTTTCAGATTAGCCCAGCGGGTGAAGTTTGGACGCGGGCGAAGCCGCGGGTACTGCTAGTATAAAATAAACAACTAAAACTTATGTTATATGGCATGGGAATACCTTGAAAATCCTCTTCCGGCCGTCTCATAATTCCTAATAAACGTAACATTTATTTAAAAATTAAACCTTCATTAAAATACTGCATTTTTGGCTTTACCGTGAACAAACTTTATGTTTAAAATTATAAAATATGTGACAATGGTCAAATAAAAAACCACGCAAAGTATATGTAGTTATATTATCTACATTAGTCTGCTTTATTATTCGCGTAATATTTATTTATTTGTGTACGAAAATAACAATTCAAATGCCATGCATTCATTGAGTGTGAGTTAGAGTGCGAGTCTATTTTGGATGAACGAGTAGAGACGCAACAAGACAGCTTGGAGTAGACACGTTGAACCTAGCGTGCTTTAGAAATAATTTTCATTCATATGGGATGATTTCAATATAATTGTTAATGTCGATATGCCGGTTGTATTGTCTGTGGCCGACGTTGATGTAACTTTTATCACATAGTCATATTTTTATGACTTATGTGTACTAATATTATAAAGAGATGAAGTTTGTTTGTTTATGTATTTGTTTGAAAGCGCTAAACTCGGGAACTACTAATGCGATTTGATTATTTTTTTGCATTAGATAGCCCGTTTATTGAGGAAGCTCCATGCTATATATTATCATGGCACTACCCAAGGAAGCGGAGTAGTATAATATACGAGTCTATCTATTCCGTACTAACCGATAAACGTAATTAAGGAGGATCCCAAGCGAAACGAGGGCGAGCCGTTAGTGAATGATAAATGAATAAAATAAAAAACAGCAATAGTAATTTATTAAATAGCAACACAGCTTTTTTTAAATATAATAAGCAAGACATTTAAAAGAAATTTAGCGCAATTTAAAAATCGGGTAAGTGTAAGTTGGACTTTGACACCAAGGGTTTCGTACGATAACCTGATATTTGTATTCCGGTAAATACGCGTAATCGGAAATGAAGTAAGTAGAATATTATTTATAGAATTACTATGTAGGTTTTTTCACGAAAATACTAACTGCAATGAAATTATAATATTTATCAACAATGCTTTATGTGCATAGAAGCGTTCCGTAAATTTTTTTACGATAAGGAACATTTTTATAGAACAATATCTGTAAAAAATACCAGGAAACGAAAATTAATTGAAAACTGCCAGTCGATACACAAAGCACTTCGAGTCCGACAATATCTGATTACTTAGGTATCCTATAGTAAATGAAAACTACCAATCAGTTATTTTTTTACTTTTCAGTGTATTTTAAGTCGGCTATTATTTTTTTATTAAAAAGTTTTATATAATCTATATATATAAAAGAAAGTCGTGTTAGTTACACTATTTATAACTCCAGAACGGCTGAACCGATTTGGCTGAAAATTGGCGGGGAGGTAGCTTAGAACCCAGAGACGGACATAGGATACTTTTTATCCCGTTCGACTGCGTTCCCGTGTGATATTGTTTGTCTGTTTGTACGGGCTAATCTCCGAATCTATTGGACCGATTTAAATGAAATTTTGCATGGTGGTACCTTATATCCCCGGACAACGTCTTAGATATTTTTTATCCCGGAAAATATAATGGTTCCCGTGGGATAGTTAAAAAACTATTATAACTTATACAACTTATGCACCTAATTTAGTAAAATTTAACATTCTGATACCTTATATTGCCGGTCAAACAACCGGTTACTTTTCATCCGGGAAAAATGAACGGTTCCCGTGGGAACTAATAGATTTTTATTAGTGTTTTTCTAGAGGCGAACCTGAGCGAAGCGAGGGTGAGCCGCTAGTATAATTTATATTTTGTTTTAGAATAATAATTTATTACGTCAAAAGTAAAATGAAGTTAAGCATCTACGTTAATTTAATTTTGCATTAGTAGCAGTTTAAATAGTAGGTATTACTTTCAGCAAGAAAAACGCACAATGTTTACGATAATTTATTATTTTATTTTTTACTTTTTAGCGACAACCCAATAGTTGTTAAGAAGGGTATATTAAAAGTTTAAAAAAAAATTAAGGTTATGTTTTTTTTGTTTTTTTTTTTTTTTGAATTTGTTTCTTTTTAGTTTTTCCTTTTTGTTATTAATTATATCAGTAGTATGTTATTTTTGTTATTTATTATAATAATTTCGTAGATATTGTACAGGGCTTTGGTATAAATAATATGATGCATATTGTGACACCTTCAAATGTTAAACATTTTTCTATATTTTCATTTTTGTGTTAGGTTTTTAGATAAGATATATAATGTTTTAACAACTGTGTGTCCTATAAATAAATAAATTACATGAGACACGTCTGTAACTACTTACTAATTTTTTATAATGCACCTCTAATAATAGTCTTTGAGTGAAATGGTTGTGCCATACAGACAGAGATACAGACGGTTAAGGTGAAATTGTAGGGTTTCCGTTATAGCCTTTTGGCTATAGAACCCAAAAGTTTGCGTAGCTTCGTTTTGAGAAGACGCCCAACTTTTTTCTTTACGAAAATTTAAGATGGCTAAGAGAGAGTACAGGTGTAAAACATAATATCTAATGTTTCTGAACATAATATGTCGTTTTAGTTAGTTCCACTTTTAGGAATTTGTCGTGCTTTAAAGAGTTACCGTATTGTGTATTATACTTAGTATCTCTCCCGAAGATGATTATATTTACAAGCAGCAGTACGCCAGATTGATGATGTATACTTTTTTTTTCAAGCTCTTAAAAATAATAATAATAATAAATAATGTAAATATAATCATCTTCGGTCAAGACACTCGTATAATTAAAAATCAAACATCACAAGGTAAGTTCGTTTGATTCTCAATTATATCTGTCGAATAATGTTTCCACAGTTCTGTTCAGGCACTGGTAGCCCAGTGGTTACATGCTCACTTGAGAAACCGAGTGAAGCGAGCTGAAATCTCGCACCTCTTATACCTATTCTTATTTTCAATATGATTACCACTTGCCTTTATACGGCGAAGAAAAACATCGTGAGGAAATTTGCATGTCTAACAGAACTTAGTAAGTTTTTGAAACACATGTGTTATGTGATCTCCCTCGCCCTGAGGCTTGAAGGCAGGCCCGTGCCCAGCAGTGGGACGTTAAAAAGGGCTGAATACTGTTTACTCACATAAGTATTATTTACCCAAGACTTAAATATAAAGTATTTTAAACATACTTTTAATTTATGAATTGGGATTTAAAAGGGATTATTGATAAAAAGAAATTTTTCCTTTTGCGTGAAATGGCCCTACAGTCATAAGAATGCAGTGCATTGTGACTTGTGAAGTTTCGAGACAAAGACTTACGCTTTTAGACAGACGACGAGGCAATTAATTTAAATTTGCTTTTATTTTCAGTCTACACTTGAATGAATCTTCACATATATACATTATACATACATATATGTATAGGATAAGATTTTGTACCTTTGTATAAGATGTATACCTAAGTCTGTATATACTGTGTGTTTCATATATTTTTGGACCTAGAATTTCTTTCTTAAGTACTTAGATAATCTTTATATATGTATACTAGCAACTCACCCTCGCTCCGGTCGGGTTCGTCCCCAGTTATGTTTAGTATAGATTTCTCAGAGATGAGATATTTTCCCAGAATAAAACGTTTTCTATATATTGACCCGGATAACCAGCTATCATCGGACCAAATTTCATCAAAATCTATCCAGTGGTTTTCTGATGATGCGGTTACAAACACAATTTGAATGTGAAGTTTGAGGTCTTTATTCTTTAAATATTATGTAAAAGTCACTAGGTAACTTTTCTATTAAGTGTGTGTGCAAACATAAGTGCATTATATTCCTTTCACATTCAATGTCCAATGGAACAATAGTCCTACTGATATTTTTTTAAAGAAAAACCCCTAAATATACGCGGCCCGAACCGGGACTCAAATGTAGGACCTCCAGATTTGCATGACGTCAAACCTAAAGCATTCTTCTTTTCTTAAGTCGGTTAAAAACCAAACTCTACACATTTAATATATACTGGTTAAATTATATTAAACAAGTGTTAAGGAAGTCGTGGGTGGATCAATTTGATTCAATTGTCTTTATTATGATAACTTTTAGGCTTTGTTCGCACTAGCGACAAGTATTAGTTTACTTTCTTACGTTTTTATTAAGCTCACTTGTTAGTATGTATGTATGTATGTATGTATGTATGTGTATGTACATCTGTAATAAAATATTGGAACTTACTTTTAACCTACTTCCAAATGTTTATTGATTTGAAACTCTAGAAATTTGTAATATCCGGATGGCAATACGATTTGTATTTTACCATCGCTCTGATTTTATAATGAAGTCAGGATGTGAATCCACAATGATACCAAAACCTTCGATTTTGATATTATTTGGTTCGTCTTAACAAGTCCCGTGCATTACAGTTAATGAAAAATGTGTTTTTGTTATTTTTTATCTATAAATTTTTAATTGTTAGTGCTTAAATAAGGACTCGCGACATGTGGGACCTTAAATTGTTTTACCACATACATATTATGTACATTTATTACTTATTAGCAGAAGTAGAACCCGCGGCTTCGCTCACGCTAAAACTACAAAAAATATCTAAAAGATAGTTTCATACAAACTTTTATCCCCTATTTTACCCCCATATAGGATGAATTTCGGAAAATGCTAAAATACATATTTATTTAATTTTATTGAAGAGCATTAATACCAAGTTTCAAGTAATTCTTATCATAAATATTTTTTTGCATTGCATTATAACGTGTTTTTCCGTGGGAACTAAATAATCTCCCGCGGTAAAAAGTAGCTTATGTCACTCTCTAGCCTTCCAACTAACTCCACACAAAAAATCACGCCAATCTGTCTTTCCGTTTCGACGTGAAAGAAGGACAAACAAACAAACAAATTTTACATTTATAATATTAAGTATGGATGTACCGAAATAAAAAGTACCTTAAAATCGATATGTTATTTAAATTTCTATCCAGAAATAAGAAAACATGAGGCAAGCCGCAGGTACAACTAGTTGATGATAAAAAACCAAAGTAATTCATTCGCAACGCAAACACAGTATAGTGTCAACACTAGTCTTAATATCAGAGTATCGTTATCTCGTTCGCACCAACCACGCCGCTAAGATTCGATTTGAACTTTGAACTTTCATTTCTATTCCGCCCTATGAAATACTTGTGTAAAGTACGTTAATATATTGAGTGTTTGCTTATTAGGTATTAAATACTAAACTAGTTTTTGTCTATGACGTTGCCTGTACACTTTACATTTTTTCACTGAAAATATAAACTTTTGTGCCTTTAAAGCTTTCTAACAGATAAAGGAACAATAAAATACTTGTTTAAAAAGCTGTTCAGATTTAAATTCATGACTAAACTACAGGCTCGATATCACTTAAGACAGGTCTTAAGTGTAATTTTAAGGAAATTCTGTAACATATTTCAACATATGAATTTGGAACTTATTTTTAGCTAAGCAATATATGTTTTTTTTTAAATAGGAGGTTCAAAAAGAAGTAATCATAAAAGCTTCACAATGATCTACAAAGATATCGCTTTCTTTTGAAGTTGGTCAAAAAGAACTCAATTTCGATTATAGAATAATAAGGACTCTAATGAGTATGGACATGTGACGAGAAGAGAGATGCGGATGAATGTAGATAGATGGAGAACATGATGATAGAGTGAGTGAGACAGGACATGAAAGAGAAAGGGGTTAATGAATAATAGGGGAGAGTGGAAGAAGACGAACTGCGTCTGGTAATTTAGGAAATCGGGAGGGTGATGATGAAGGATTCTCATTCCCTTGTCTTAGTACCTATAGGACTAATATAGTATTATAATGTGATCTGTGCTATAAATACGAAAGTTTATACTTCTTATTCCTTCACGCTAGAGCGGCTTGACGGATTTGGATGAATTTTATTAAGCGGATAGGTAGGTTATAATCTGGAGTAAATACATTGGCTACTGCTACGTAATACAATTAACAGAAAAGTACCCATCAAGCCGTTTTCATGAGTGAAAAGCAACAAATGATTTAAATAAAAATTTGACTTTATGTTCTACAGCGGCTCACCGCTCAACCTCTCTTCGCTCTGGTTCGTCGCAAAATATACATAATATTGTTCATACAAAAATACTAAAATCGCCTTAAAAATTTGGGGTGGAGGTAGTTGGGTGAAAAATATTTTACGGCCTATTCTATGAGAATAGGCCTAAATATACAAAAAAAATCATTCAAGTCGGTCGAGCCGTTTCGGAGTATAACTTTTTAAATATTCCTCCATTAAACTTTTTCAGAATAACCAAACCACAAATATATTTATATAATTTTATCCCGATCATTTCTATATAAATTAGAAATCGTCAGAAAAGCCACAAACAACTCACAATAGAATCTATAATACGAGTATATTACTGTCAATTAAGTAATGAACAGGATTAATATATGCGATATACCCATCCCCCTGTGATGTTGTTGTTGTATGTAGAGTTAATCTAAAAATATATGCATGATCTATATATTTTTGGCTAACGTTAGCCCGTGGTGTTGCTTATAATAACTTAGTCACTACTATTATAAATGCGAAATTTTGTATATGTGTATTGGTTTCTTTAAGTATTAGTTACTCCTTCACTTTGAAGACACTGGACAAATTTGGATGAAATTCAGTACATACACAGATAGGTTATGATCTGGAGTAATATATAGGGTACTATAAATAATAAAATTTGCTACAAGATGGCGCTGCAGCTTGTACAAGGCAGCGTACAATTTTATGTACAGACATAACATTATTGACAGAAAAAAAGGCACCGGGGGATACACCCAGATGAAACGAAGCTAAGTCGCTAGTTATCTATACATATAATAAAATTCTGAGTCGAATCTGTACATTAAATATTTTTTTGGAAAATCTTATTGAAATAGGCATTATTATCGATAGAGAAGCCGAATTTAGAGTTTTTAGAATATGTGTATGTCTGTCTGGGATCGTATCACAAGAAAAGCACTGGACAGATTTTGATGAAGCCTATATCGTCTCTATTTGACCACAGACTTTAACAGTAAACAAAAGAGTAGGTATATATGCGTGTGTGTGTCAATTATACGGTAGTGTTTGTAATGTTTTTTTTATTGATTTAATGTATTTTTATGCATTATTTAAATAAATATTAGCATTCTTCACTCCTTCTCTATATAAACTATAAGTGTGGGAAATTTCATACTCCTCCGTCCACGCAATTTTCGTTAAAATGAGTACAAAGTTTTTGCTTCACGTATTAATATATAGATATTTCTGTAAAAACTAGTAATATCTACTATTTAGTAATAAATGAAAATAACGCTGCAATCTTTAATGTAGCAAGAATTATAAAAATTAATATAAATGAAAAAAACGCGATAAACAACAGACATAAAGAGTGCGTTAATTAAAAGCCCGTTGAAAACAAACATTGCACGAATGTTGCGTAGAAAATATTTGGTAAGTAATTTGGTAAGTGCAACAAATAACCACAAAAACAGTTTAATATTTTGTATCAATAAAGCAAATAAAAAAATGTAAATCTTGAACATATCTTACAGGAAACTTCGCAACTAAACAAAAAAGCAACAATTTCGAAAGTATTCGTAGTTCTTACCATCCTTTTTTCTATCAGAATCGTGTTGCGGGCCAGAAAACTTCAGTCCCCTGGTGGTTTCATTCATCACGACCAGATCAGCGGCGGTTACCACCTGGAACCCTAAATTATGGCTCGAAACCGTAGAATTCCATTGCCACATACACATATCTATCGACCCATTATGGTTCTCAAAATCACAAAACACACCAGTCACTTGTGGTACATAGTTCTTCTTGTAGTGATTTGCATCGAAAGGACTTATATCCTTAGGCCTTAACACCTTCATTTTGTTTTTCAATGTGTTTGTATCGTTTTCTGGCGCAGTTTTCTGACTGATCGCGATAGTGCCTTCATTATCATTTAGCATGTCATGTTTTCTGCTCAATTGTAGGAGTTTATTTAAACTCGGTTTCCTCCGTCTGTTAGTCCGATCAGCATCCGTCCTGTTCATCAGGGTGGTCAGTTTCTGGAACGACCCACGCACAGGGTCGGGGACCGCGATTCTTGTCTTTTGCTCCTTTTTCGCCGCCACGGCTTCTTGCGTTTTATTCGTCGTCGAGACCTCATAGTCGGCGCTGACCACCGCAATTATGGCAATGAAGAGAAGAACTTTAGTCAGCGCCATTAGGGAGTAGGTATAGATTTCAGATGTAGTTCGCGTGGGGGCCGCTCGTAGCGGTCAATTTCCGCCTGTATGGGCTATTTAGCATCTTTCCAGTAGCTTATTGTCAATATGCGATGTAATCATAGTTTCATCTAGTCCCTTTACACAACATACGTCAATAGTACTATCCTAAGGAGTTCCGCGACCTCGTATGCATCGTAATTTGGAGATCCGCCAATTTCTATGCTGGCATATCTTTAATAATAATGAGCACATTTTATACAGTCCTACATTAACAGAAAAAGTCAATTTTATCTTCCATGTCCATGAAAATCACTGGGCCTAATGGACGACGGAGTACGTTACAACTGATTTAGAATTAGCACGCGCGAATCACACATGAACTTGACGAATTAAACTACACTCAGGAGACTGGTTTGGAACACTTGTAGCGATACATCCGCAATTTTTCAATTTCCAGAACTAAAATTACGTTTTAACTGGACTATATTGAGGTACATACACCGTCCCACTCCCGGTGGACGCGCAGCGCCGCGACGGTGATACGCGGAACTAAACGACCGAAATAATCATTACTTTTCGCGAGATGTGATCTTGGAGCGTCGAGGGGATGCTGCGCAGGTGTCAGCCCGCCTTTAGCCTATTCCCGGGCTTTTCGCGCAGGATGTCACTGCGTCAGACACCGGATGTAAGATTGGCCCTCTCATAATCTCTGCCCACGTCGAACTATCCTGATTGGCTCGACCGTATATTTGCGCGTCGCGTATTGGTTGTTGTGTAAATTGCCGCGAAAATAAGCTAATAGAAGATGTCACCGGATATTGCATGGAGGAAATTTCCTCAGAGATTTGTTTACGCGAGCGACAGACAGTCGTTGTTTTTTGACGGATATCTAAGGAAATTCAATTGACGGTATACAAGTTGCAGCTCAATTCCATCTAATTTCCATGAGAAAATCGTTAGGATTGAATGTTCTTAGCATACATTTCTGACTTTGAAAGAAAGAAAAACATTATAAATAAAAGAAAAGTTTATTAAACGCAAGCTTTTAATTATTAACGTTACATTTTAAATTTAATAATAGGTAGTTGATCTCAATACAAAATTATTAACTTATTTTAAGTAAGTAAATCAGACGACACTAAACTCATGACAGCTCACAGCCATTTGTAATTAGGAACGTGCGTTCTGAAACACGCAATATGTGTAAGTTTTCATTTAATATTTTTACACATGCTCAAATTATAAAGTACTGTTTTTTATGATTGAAAGTTAAAATATATAAAAATAAATTATTTTATATTATTTCTTTTCTTTTTTTCTTACATAATAAAAAAAATTATGCACGACATCATACTTCATTACTTTTATTTCAGAACGTGTAGCACCACTCCTTGAGAAGAGGATTATTTTGGTCTGAATACATGTTCATTAAAAAATCATGGTGTAAAAAATCTGTGAATAATAAGTGAAAATAATGCGCTCGGTTATTAAAAGGGCTGTGATGTGACGTAACGTGTATTCTACATATATTCGCCATCCATAACTGAGGTAAGTTTCGAATTCCTCTATCTTGTAAATAAATATTGAACAAGCAATGTTTTCGATGTAATATTTTTCTAAATCTAAAATAAATGAAAAACATAACTTCACTTATAATTATAAACGAAGCATTTATAAATATAAACGTTCGTTTTAATTTCTTCACAACAATGATACAAGTTGCACTAACTTTCATGACAAAAATGTATAATTCTAAAAATAGCATTAACTCCAATTAGAAAGGTTTTCTAACAAAAGCTGTACCTTATATTCACTTATACATGTGACTGATTTAACAGGATGCAGCTAATATTTTTTTGCCTTGATATGCAGACTTGTGATGGCTATAAATAAA
Organism: Brenthis daphne; assembly: GCA_947093115.1. Lineage (NCBI taxonomy): Eukaryota > Metazoa > Arthropoda > Insecta > Lepidoptera > Nymphalidae > Brenthis > Brenthis daphne. The sequence continues at coordinate 7,130,716 of OX352482.1, read as the reverse complement.
TAAATAAATAATTAAATAGATGACTAATAAAAAGTAATTGAATAGACTAAAAATGATATATAAGTGGTTTGATCAATGTTGTACATTTATATTATAATTATGTCATTATTTGTCAATCTCATAATGTACCTATTGCATTAAATGGACCTGAAGCTAGCGGCCGACTAGCAGCCGGCCACCTGACGAATTAAACAAAGGGCCGCAACGGTATCGCGGCGTCAAAAACACATGTTATTAAAAATAAATACGCTACAGATGCAATTAAATATTACTTTTTAATCATTTTAAATACAATAATAGGAATGTATAGTGTTTTATATAATTTAATACCAAATTTTTAAATTCAGTAATGTTCGTGTCCGTTCTTAGCGTAAAAGGTCATTTAAGCCATGAAAAACTAGAAAGCATGCTTGAATCTTGCTGATTTTTTTACTGAAGCTTTCTATAATATGTATTTATTCAAAATTATACAAATTTTGCAGAATTAACCACTAAAAGTGTCGTAAAAAAAATTATTGTTGCTATTGAGAGCGCATAATTGTAAAAACAACATTCAATTCCATAAAAACGATAGAAAGCAAAGTAGGAGCTAGTTGATTTTTTTATATATTATTGTACTTATATACACTAATAGAAAACCGTTTGAATTAGACAGGATCAAGCCGTAGTTTATTTGTAAAAAAAATTTTAATATTGCCTCCTGGCGCGTACTCATACTAACATTCAAACGTATGAAAATACAAGAAAGCAAACTCAGATCATGTTGATATTTTTACTATATATTCTTTTCATATCAAGCAACTCAAAAATATTTGAATCTCGTAGGATCAAGGCATAGAATAGTTGTAAAAATTTTTTTAATATTCTCATACTCGCCTATACTAGTTTCTATCAAAAATTTAAAGTCTATGAAAACGATAGAAAGCAAACTGGGAGCTCGTTGATTTTTTTATATATTATTGTACTTATATATACTAACAGAAAAAAGTTTGAATTAGACAGGATCAAGCCGTAGTTTATTTGTAAAAAAAATTTTAATATTGCCTCCTGGCGCGTACTCATACTAATATTCAAACGTATCAAAATACAAGAAAGCAAACTCGGATCATGTTCATATTTTTACTATATATTCTTATAATATCAAGCAACTCAAAACTATTTGAATCTCGTAGAATCAAAGCATAGAATAATTGTAAAAAATTTTTTTAAAATACTCATACTAGCCCATACTAGTTTCTATCAAAAATTTAAAGTCTATGAAAACGATAGAAAGCAAACTGGGAGCTCGTTGATTTTTTTATATATTATCGTACTTATATATACTAAGCGAAAACCGTTTGAATTAGACAGGATCAAGCCTTAGTTTATTTGTAAAAAAAAATTTAATATTGCCTCCTGGCGCGTACTCATACTAACATTCAAACGTATGAAAATACAAGAAAGCAAACTCAGATCATGTTGATATTTTTACTATATATTCTTTTCATATCAAGCAACTCAAAAATATTTGAATCTCGTAGGATCAAGGCATAGAATAGTTGTAAAAATTTTTTTAATATTCTCATACTCGCCTATACTAGTTTCTATCAAAAATTTAAAGTCTATGAAAACGATAGAAAGCAAACTGGGAGCTCGTTGATTTTTTTATATATTATTGTACTTATATATACTAACAGAAAACCGTTTGAATTAGACAGGATCAAGCCGTAGTTTATTTGTAAAAAAAATTTTAATACTGCCTCCTGGCGCGTACTCATACTAATATTCAAACGTATCAAAATACAAGAAAGCAAACTCGGATCATGTTCATATTTTTACTATATATTCTTATAATATCAAGGAACTCAAAACTATTTGAATCTCGTAGAATCAAAGCATAGAATAATTGTAAAAAATTTTTTAATATACTCATACTAGCCCATACTAGTTTCTATGAAAAATTTTAAGTCCATAAAAACGATAGAAAGCAAACTGGGAGCTCGTTGATTTTTTTATATATTATTGTACTTATATATACTAAGCGAAAACCGTTTGAATTAGACAGGATCAAGCCTTAGTTTATTTGTAAAAAAATTTTTAATATTGGCTCCTGGCGCGTACTCATACTAACATTCAAACGTATGAAAATACAAGAAAGCAAACTCAGATCATGTTGATATTTTTACTATATATTCTTTTCATATCAAGCAACTCAAAAATATTTGAATCTCGTAGGATCAAGGCATAGAATAGTTGTAAAAATTTTTTTAATATTCTCATACTCGCCTATACTAGTTTCTATCAAAAATTTAAAGTCTATGAAAACGATAGAAAGCAAACTGGGAGCTCGTTGATTTTTTTATATATTATTGTACTTATATATACTAACAGAAAACCGTTTGAATTAGACAGGATCAAGCCGTAGTTTATTTGTAAAAAAAATTTTAATACTGCCTCCTGGCGCGTACTCATACTAATATTCAAACGTATCAAAATACAAGAAAGCAAACTCGGATCATGTTCATATTTTTACTATATATTCTTATAATATCAAGGAACTCAAAACTATTTGAATCTCGTAGAATCAAAGCATAGAATAATTGTAAAAAATTTTTTAATATACTCATACTAGCCCATACTAGTTTCTATGAAAAATTTTAAGTCCATAAAAACGATAGAAAGCAAACTGGGAGCTCGTTGATTTTTTTATATATTATTGTACTTATATATACTAAGCGAAAACCGTTTGAATTAGACAGGATCAAGCCTTAGTTTATTTGTAAAAAAAATTTTAATATTGCCTCCTGGCGCGTACTCATACTAACATTCAAACGTATGAAAATACAAGAAAGCAAACTCAGATCATGTTGATATTTTTACTATATATTCTTTTCATATCAAGCAACTCAAAAATATTTGAATCTCGTAGGATCAAGGCATAGAATAGTTGTAAAAATTTTTTTAATATTCTCATACTCGCCTATACTAGTTTCTATCAAAAATTTAAAGTCTATGAAAACGATAGAAAGCAAACTGGGAGCTCGTTGATTTTTTTATATATTATTGTACTTATATATACTAACAGAAAACCGTTTGAATTAGACAGGATCAAGCCGTAGTTTATTTGTAAAAAAAATTTTAATACTGCCTCCTGGCGCGTACTCATACTAATATTCAAACGTATCAAAATACAAGAAAGCAAACTCGGATCATGTTCATATTTTTACTATATATTCTTATAATATCAAGGAACTCAAAACTATTTGAATCTCGTAGAATCAAAGCATAGAATAATTGTAAAAAATTTTTTAATATACTCATACTAGCCCATACTAGTTTCTATGAAAAATTTTAAGTCCATAAAAACGATAGAAAGCAAACTGGGAGCTCGTTGATTTTTTTATATATTATTGTACTTATATATACTAAGCGAAAAACCGTTTGAATTAGACAGGATCAAGCCTTAGTTTATTTGTAAAAAAATTTTTAATATTGGCTCCTGGCGCGTACTCATACTAACATTCAAACGTATGAAAATACAAGAAAGCAAACTCAGATCATGTTGATATTTTTACTATATTCTTTTCATATCAAGCAACTCAAAAATATTTGAATCTCGTAGGATCAAGGCATAGAATAGTTGTAAAAATTTTTTTTAATATTCTCATACTCGCCTATACTAGTTTCTATCAAAAATTTAAAGTCTATGAAAACGATAGAAAGCAAACTGGGAGCTCGTTGATTTTTTTATATATTATTGTACTTATATATACTAACAGAAAACCGTTTGAATTAGACAGGATCAAGCCGTAGTTTATTTGTAAAAAAAATTTTAATACTGCCTCCTGGCGCGTACTCATACTAATATTCAAACGTATCAAAATACAAGAAAGCAAACTCGGATCATGTTCATATTTTTACTATATATTCTTATAATATCAAGGAACTCAAAACTATTTGAATCTCGTAGAATCAAAGCATAGAATAATTGTAAAAAATTTTTTAATATACTCATACTAGCCCATACTAGTTTCTATGAAAAATTTTAAGTCCATAAAACGATAGAAAGCAAACTGGGAGCTCGTTGATTTTTTTATATATTATTGTACTTATATATACTAAGCGAAAAACCGTTTGAATTAGACAGGATCAAGCCTTAGTTTATTTGTAAAAAAAATTTTAATATTGCCTCCTGGCGCGTACTCATACTAACATTCAAACGTATGAAAATACAAGAAAGCAAACTCAGATCATGTTGATATTTTTACTATATATTCTTTTCATATCAAGCAACTCAAAAATATTTGAATCTCGTAGGATCAAGGCATAGAATAGTTGTAAAAATTTTTTTAATATTCTCATACTCGCCTATACTAGTTTCTATCAAAAATTTAAAGTCTATGAAAACGATAGAAAGCAAACTGGGAGCTCGTTGATTTTTTTATATATTATTGTACTTATATATACTAACAGAAAACCGTTTGAATTAGACAGGATCAAGCCGTAGTTTATTTGTAAAAAAAATTTTAATACTGCCTCCTGGCGCGTACTCATACTAATATTCAAACGTATCAAAATACAAGAAAGCAAACTCGGATCATGTTCATATTTTTACTATATATTCTTATAATATCAAGGAACTCAAAACTATTTGAATCTCGTAGAATCAAAGCATAGAATAATTGTAAAAAATTTTTTAATATACTCATACTAGCCCATACTAGTTTCTATGAAAAATTTTAAGTCCATAAAAACGATAGAAAGCAAACTGGGAGCTCGTTGATTTTTTTATATATTATTGTACTTATATATACTAAGCGAAAACCGTTTGAATTAGACAGGATCAAGCCTTAGTTTATTTGTAAAAAAAATTTTAATATTGCCTCCTGGCGCGTACTCATACTAACATTCAAACGTATGAAAATACAAGAAAGCAAACTCAGATCATGTTGATATTTTTACTATATATTCTTTTCATATCAAGCAACTCAAAAATATTTGAATCTCGTAGGATCAAGGCATAGAATAGTTGTAAAAATTTTTTTAATATTCTCATACTCGCCTATACTAGTTTCTATCAAAAATTTAAAGTCTATGAAAACGATAGAAAGCAAACTGGGAGCTCGTTGATTTTTTTATATATTATTGTACTTATATATACTAACAGAAAACCGTTTGAATTAGACAGGATCAAGCCGTAGTTTATTTGTAAAAAAAATTTTAATACTGCCTCCTGGCGCGTACTCATACTAATATTCAAACGTATCAAAATACAAGAAAGCAAACTCGGATCATGTTCATATTTTTACTATATATTCTTATAATATCAAGGAACTCAAAACTATTTGAATCTCGTAGAATCAAAGCATAGAATAATTGTAAAAAATTTTTTTAATATACTCATACTAGCCCATACTAGTTTCTATGAAAAATTTTAAGTCCATAAAAACGATAGAAAGCAAACTGGGAGCTCGTTGATTTTTTTATATATTATTGTACTTATATATACTAAGCGAAAACCGTTTGAATTAGACAGGATCAAGCCTTAGTTTATTTGTAAAAAAATTTTTAATATTGGCTCCTGGCGCGTACTCATACTAACATTCAAACGTATGAAAATACAAGAAAGCAAACTCAGATCATGTTGATATTTTTACTATATATTCTTTTCATATCAAGCAACTCAAAAATATTTGAATCTCGTAGGATCAAGGCATAGAATAGTTGTAAAAATTTTTTTAATATTCTCATACTCGCCTATACTAGTTTCTATCAAAAATTTAAAGTCTATGAAAACGATAGAAAGCAAACTGGGAGCTCGTTGATTTTTTTATATATTATTGTACTTATATATACTAACAGAAAACCGTTTGAATTAGACAGGATCAAGCCGTAGTTTATTTGTAAAAAAAATTTTAATACTGCCTCCTGGCGCGTACTCATACTAATATTCAAACGTATCAAAATACAAGAAAGCAAACTCGGATCATGTTCATATTTTTACTATATATTCTTATAATATCAAGGAACTCAAAACTATTTGAATCTCGTAGAATCAAAGCATAGAATAATTGTAAAAAATTTTTTAATATACTCATACTAGCCCATACTAGTTTCTATGAAAAATTTTAAGTCCATAAAAACGATAGAAAGCAAACTGGGAGCTCGTTGATTTTTTTATATATTATTGTACTTATATATACTAAGCGAAAACCGTTTGAATTAGACAGGATCAAGCCTTAGTTTATTTGTAAAAAAATTTTTAATATTGGCTCCTGGCGCGTACTCATACTAACATTCAAACGTATGAAAATACAAGAAAGCAAACTCAGATCATGTTGATATTTTTACTATATATTCTTTTCATATCAAGCAACTCAAAAATATTTGAATCTCGTAGGATCAAGGCATAGAATAGTTGTAAAAATTTTTTTAATATTCTCATACTCGCCTATACTAGTTTCTATCAAAAATTTAAAGTCTATGAAAACGATAGAAAGCAAACTGGGAGCTCGTTGATTTTTTTATATATTATTGTACTTATATATACTAACAAAAACCCGTTTGAATTAGACAGGATCAAGCCGTAGTTTATTTGTAAAAAAATTTTTAATATTGCCTCCTGGCGCGTTTTCATACTAACATTCAAACGTATGAAAATACGAGAAAGCAAACTCAGATCACGCTGATATTTTTATTAAATATTCTAATAGTAGACATTTTTATTAAATATTGTAATAAGTCGGTGTGTTTTGGCTAAGTAATTAAAGCCTACCTATTAAATACATACGTAATCAAATATTTTCGAAATCGGTGCCAGCCCATACAAAGCAAAGCACACCGACTTCGAAAACATTTGATTAGGTATGTATAGTAAATGAAAACTACCAATCAGTTATTTTTTACTTTTTAGTGCTTTTGTTTGAAGTCGGTTTTTATTTTTTTGTTAAAAAGTTTTTATTGTTTAGTTTTGTGGACCAGGTATTTTATGGTACCCTATAATCCGTCATCTATTGTTTTAAATTAACTTTTAATATTGCCGCAAAGTCGATTGTTAAACAGATAATATATTTTTACCACACCCTGTTACCAGATCCCAGTTTGCTTGTATCAGTTTTTGGAGTTGTTCAATGATCGTAGTCGACTAACGGTGGCTTTATCCTGTCTAATTCGTATACTTTCTTAGATCTTTTCGGTTCTTTTCACGGATTTATTTCCATTTTTGATTCCCGACGTTTCGAATGCTGTACAGCAATTACTGTTATGAGATAGACGGTGTTTGGTTAGTATATACATATATGTATGTATGAGAACAACTATTCTATGTCTTGACTATATAGTACTATATAATAAAAATATCAACATGATCCGAGTTTGCTTTCTTGTATTTTGATACATTTGAATATTAGTATTAGTACGCGCCAGGAGGCAATATTAAAAATTTATTTACAAATAAACTACGGCTTGATCCTGTCTAATTCAAACGGTTTTTTGTTAGTATATATAAGTACAATAATATATAAAAAAATCAACGAGCTCCCAGTTTGCTTTCTATCGTTTTCATAGACTTTAAATTTTTGATAGAAACTAGTATAGGCGAGTATGAGAATATTAAAAAAAAATTTACAACTATTCTATGCTTTGATCCTACGAGATTCAAATATTTTTGAGTTGCTTGATATTAAAAGAATATATAGTAAAAATATCAACATGATCTGAGTTTGCTTTCTTGTATTTTCATACGTTTGAATATTAGTATGAGTACGCGCCAGGAAGCAATATTAAAATTTTTTTTACAAATAAACTACGGCTTGATCCTGTCTAATTCAAACGGTTTTCTGTTAGTATATATAAATACAATAATATATAAAAAAATCAACGAGCTCCCAGTTTGCTTTCTATCGTTTTCATAGACTTTAAATTTTTGATAGAAACTAGTATAGGCGAGTATGAGAATATTAAAAAATTTTTTACAACTATTCTATGCCTTGATCCTACGAGATTCAAATATTTTTGAGTTGCTTGATATGAAAAGAATATATAGTAAAAATATCAACATGATCTGAGTTTGCTTTCTTGTATTTTCATACGTTTGAATGTTAGTATGAGTACGCGCCAGGAGGCAATATTAAAATTTTTTTTACAAATAAACTAAGGCTTGATCCTGTCTAATTCAAACGGTTTTCGCTTAGTATATATAAGTACAATAATATATAAAAAAATCAACGAGCTCCCAGTGTGCTTTCTATCGTTTTTATGGACTTAAAATTTTTCATAGAAACTAGTATGGGCTAGTATGAGTATATTAAAATCTTTTTTACAATTATTCTATGCTTTGATTCTACGAGATTCAAATAGTTTTGAGTTCCTTGATATTATAAGAATATATAGTAAAAATATGAACATGATCCGAGTTTGCTTTCTTGTATTTTGATACGTTTGAATATTAGTATGAGTACGCGCCAGGAGGCAGTATTAAAATTTTTTTTACAAATAAACTACGGCTTGATCCTGTCTAATTCAAACGGTTTTCTGTTAGTATATATAAGTACAATAATATATAAAAAAATCAACGAGCTCCCAGTTTGCTTTCTATCGTTTTCATAGACTTTAAATTTTTGATAGAAACTAGTATAGGCGAGTATGAGAATATTAAAAAAATTTTTACAACTATTCTATGCCTTGATCCTACGAGATTCAAATATTTTTGAGTTGCTTGATATGAAAAGAATATATAGTAAAAATATGAACATGATCTGAGTTTGCTTTCTTGTATTTTCATACGTTTGAATGTTAGTATGAGTACGCGCCAGGAGGCAATATTAAAATTTTTTTTACAAATAAACTAAGGCTTGATCCTGTCTAATTCAAACGGTTTTCGCTTAGTATATATAAGTACAATAATATATAAAAAAATCAACGAGCTCCCAGTTTGCTTTCTATCGTTTTATGGACTTAAAATTTTTCATAGAAACTAGTATGGGCTTAGTATGAGTATATAAAAAATTTTTTACAATTATTCTATGCTTTGATTCTACGAGATTCAAATAGTTTTGAGTTCCTTGGTATTATAAGAATATATAGTAAAAATATGAACATGATCCGAGTTTGCTTTCTTGTATTTTGATACGTTTGAATATTAGTATGAGTACGCGCCAGGAGGCAGTATTAAAATTTTTTTTACAAATAAACTACGGCTTGATCCTGTCTAATTCAAACGGTTTTCTGTTAGTATATATAAGTACAATAATATATAAAAAAATCAACGAGCTCCCAGTTTGCTTTCTATCGTTTTCATAGACTTTAAATTTTTGATAGAAACTAGTATAGGCGAGTATGAGAATATTAAAAAAATTTTTACAACTATTCTATGCCTTGATCCTACGAGATTCAAATATTTTTGAGTTGCTTGATATGAAAAGAATATATAGTAAAAATATCAACATGATCTGAGTTTGCTTTCTTGTATTTTCATACGTTTGAATGTTAGTATGAGTACGCGCCAGGAGGCAATATTAAAATTTTTTTTACAAATAAACTAAGGCTTGATCCTGTCTAATTCAAACGGTTTTCGCTTAGTATATATAAGTACAATAATATATAAAAAAATCAACGAGCTCCCAGTTTGCTTTCTATCGTTTTTATGGACTTAAAATTTTTCATAGAAACTAGTATGGGCTAGTATGAGTATATTAAAAAAATTTTTACAATTATTCTATGCTTTGATTCTACGAGATTCAAATAGTTTTGAGTTGCTTGATATTATAAGAATATATAGTAAAAATATGAACATGATCCGAGTTTGCTTTCTTGTATTTGATACGTTTGAATATTAGTATGAGTACGCGCCAGGAGGCAATATTAAAATTTTTTTTACAAATAAACTACGGCTTGATCCTGTCTAATTCAAACAGTTTTCTATTAGTATATATAAGTACAATAATATATAAAAAAATCAACGAGCTCCCAGTTTGCTTTCTATCGTTTTCATAGACTTTAAATGTTTGATAGAAACTAGTATAGGCGAGTATGAGAATATTAAAAAAATTTTTACAACTATTCTATGCCTTGATCCTACGAGATTCAAATATTTTTGAGTTGCTTGATATTAAAAGAATATATAGTAAAAATATCAACATGATCTGAGTTTGCTTTCTCGTATTTTCATACGTTTGAATATTAGTATGAGTACGCGCCAGGAAGCAATATTAAAATTTTTTTTACAAATAAACTACGGCTTGATCCTGTCTAATTCAAACGGTTTTCTGTTAGTATATATAAGTACAATAATATATAAAAAAATCAACGAGCTCCCAGTTTGCTTTCTATCGTTTTCATAGACTTTAAATTTTTGATAGAAACTAGTATAGGCGAGTATGAGAATATTAAAAAAATTTTTACAACTATTCTATGCCTTGATCCTACGAGATTCAAATATTTTTGAGTTGCTTGATATGAAAAGAATATATAGTAAAAATATCAACATGATCTGAGTTTGCTTTCTTGTATTTTCATACGTTTGAATGTTAGTATGAGTACGCGCCAGGAGGCAATATTAAAATTTTTTTTACAAATAAACTAAGGCTTGATCCTGTCTAATTCAAACGGTTTTCGCTTAGTATATATAAGTACAATAATATATAAAAAAATCAACGAGCTCCCAGTTTGCTTTCTATCGTTTTTATGGACTTAAAATTTTTCATAGAAACTAGTATGGGCTAGTATGAGTATATTAAAAAATTTTTTACAATTATTCTATGCTTTGATTCTACGAGATTCAAATAGTTTTGAGTTCCTTGATATTATAAGAATATATAGTAAAAATATGAACATGATCCGAGTTTGCTTTCTTGTATTTTGATACGTTTGAATATTAGTATGAGTACGCGCCAGGAGGCAGTATTAAAATTTTTTTTACAAATAAACTACGGCTTGATCCTGTCTAATTCAAACGGTTTTCTGTTAGTATATATAAGTACAATAATATATAAAAAAATCAACGAGCTCCCAGTTTGCTTTCTATCGTTTTCATAGACTTTAAATTTTTGATAGAAACTAGTATAGGCGAGTATGAGAATATTAAAAAAATTTTTACAACTATTCTATGCCTTGATCCTACGAGATTCAAATATTTTTGAGTTGCTTGATATGAAAAGAATATATAGTAAAAATATCAACATGATCTGAGTTTGCTTTCTTGTATTTTCATACGTTTGAATGTTAGTATGAGTACGCGCCAGGAGGCAATATTAAAATTTTTTTTACAAATAAACTAAGGCTTGATCCTGTCTAATTCAAACGGTTTTCGCTTAGTATATATAAGTACAATAATATATAAAAAAATCAACGAGCTCCCAGTTTGCTTTCTATCGTTTTTATGGACTTAAAATTTTTCATAGAAACTAGTATGGGCTAGTATGAGTATATTAAAAATTTTTTTACAATTATTCTATGCTTTGATTCTACGAGATTCAAATAGTTTTGAGTTCCTTGGTATTATAAGAATATATAGTAAAAATATGAACATGATCCGAGTTTGCTTTCTTGTATTTTGATACGTTTGAATATTAGTATGAGTACGCGCCAGGAGGCAGTATTAAAATTTTTTTTACAAATAAACTACGGCTTGATCCTGTCTAATTCAAACGGTTTTCTGTTAGTATATATAAGTACAATAATATATAAAAAAATCAACGAGCTCCCAGTTTGCTTTCTATCGTTTTCATAGACTTTAAATTTTTGATAGAAACTAGTATAGGCGAGTATGAGAATATTAAAAAAATTTTTACAACTATTCTATGCCTTGATCCTACGAGATTCAAATATTTTTGAGTTGCTTGATATGAAAAGAATATATAGTAAAAATATCAACATGATCTGAGTTTGCTTTCTTGTATTTTCATACGTTTGAATGTTAGTATGAGTACGCGCCAGGAGGCAATATTAAAATTTTTTTTACAAATAAACTAAGGCTTGATCCTGTCTAATTCAAACGGTTTTCGCTTAGTATATATAAGTACAATAATATATAAAAAAATCAACGAGCTCCCAGTTTGCTTTCTATCGTTTTTATGGACTTAAAATTTTCATAGAAACTAGTATGGGCTAGTATGAGTATATTAAAAATTTTTTTACAATTATTCTATGCTTTGATTCTACGAGATTCAAATAGTTTTGAGTTGCTTGATATTATAAGAATATATAGTAAAAATATCAACATGATCTGAGTTTGCTTTCTTGTATTTTCATACGTTTGAATGTTAGTATGAGTACGCGCCAGGAGGCAATATTAAAATTTTTTTACAAATAAACTAAGGCTTGATCCTGTCTAATTCAAACGGTTTTCGCTTAGTATATATAAGTACAATAATATATAAAAAAATCAACGAGCTCCCAGTTTGCTTTCTATCGTTTTTATGGACTTAAAATTTTTCATAGAAACTAGTATGGGCTAGTATGAGTATATTAAAAAAATTTTTACAATTATTCTATGCTTTGATTCTACGAGATTCAAATAGTTTTGAGTTGCTTGATATTATAAGAATATATAGTAAAAATATGAACATGATCCGAGTTTGCTTTCTTGTATTTTGATACGTTTGAATATTAGTATGAGTACGCGCCAGGAGGCAATATTAAAATTTTTTTTACAAATAAACTACGGCTTGATCCTGTCTAATTCAAACAGTTTTCTATTAGTATATATAAGTACAATAATATATAAAAAAATCAACGAGCTCCCAGTTTGCTTTCTATCGTTTTCATAGACTTTAAATGTTTGATAGAAACTAGTATAGGCGAGTATGAGAATATTAAAAAAATTTTTACAACTATTCTATGCCTTGATCCTACGAGATTCAAATATTTTTGAGTTGCTTGATATTAAAAGAATATATAGTAAAAATATCAACATGATCTGAGTTTGCTTTCTCGTATTTTCATACGTTTGAATATTAGTATGAGTACGCGCCAGGAAGCAATATTAAAATTTTTTTTACAAATAAACTACGGCTTGACCCTGTCTAATTCAAACGGTTTTCTGTTAGTATATATAAGTACAATAATATATAAAAAAATCAACGAGCTCCCAGTTTGCTTTCTATCGTGTTCATAGACTTTAAATTTTTGATAGAAACTAGTATAGGCGAGTATGAGAATATTAAAAAAAAAATTACAACTATTCTATGCCTTGATCCTACGAGATTCAAATATTTTTAAATCGCTTGATATGAAAAGAATATATAGTAAAAATATCAACATGATCTGAGTTTGCTTTCTTGTATTTTCATACGTTTGAATGTTAGTATGAGTACGCGCCAGGAGGCAATATTAAAATTTTTTTTACAAATAAACTAAGGCTTGATCCTGTCTAATTCAAACGGTTTTCGCTTAGTATATATAAGTACGATAATATATAAAAAAATCAACGAGCTCCCAGTTTGCTTTCTATCGTTTTCATAGACTTTAAATTTTTGATAGAAACTAGTATAGGCGAGTATGAGAATATTAAAAAAAAATTACAACTATTCTATGCCTTGATCATACGAGATTCAAATATTTTTAAATTGCTTGATATGAAAAGAATATATAGTAAAAATATCAACATGATCTGAGTTTGCTTTCTTGTATTTTCATACGTTTGAATGTTAGTATGAGTACGCGCCAGGAGCCAATATTAAAAATTTTTTAACAAATAAACTAAGGCTTGATCCTGTCTAATTCAAACGGTTTTCGCTTAGTATATATAAGTACAATAATATATAAAAAAATCAACGAGCTCCCAGTTTGCTTTCTATCGTTTTTATGGACTTAAAATTTTTCATAGAAACTAGTATGGGCTAGTATGAGTATATTAAAAAATTTTTTACAATTATTCTATGCTTTGATTCTACGAGATTCAAATAGTTTTGAGTTGCTTGATATTATAAGAATATATAGTAAAAATATGAACATGATCCGAGTTTGCTTTCTTGTATTTTGATACGTTTGAATATTAGTATGAGTACGCGCCAGGAGGCAATATTAAAATTTTTTTTACAAATAAACTACGGCTTGATCCTGTCTAATTCAAACAGTTTTCTATTAGTGTATATAAGTACAATAATATATAAAAAAATCAACTAGCTCCTACTTTGCTTTCTATCGTTTTTATGGAATTGAATGTTGTTTTTACAATTATGCGCTCTCAATAGCAACAATAATTTTTTTTACGACACTTTTAGTGGTTAATTCTGCAAAATTTGTATAATTTTGAATAAATACATATTATAGAAAGCTTCAGTAAAAAAATCAGCAAGATTCAAGCATGCTTTCTAGTTTTTCATGGCTTAAATGACCTTCTACGCTAAGAACGGACACGAACATTACTGAATTTAAAAATTTGGTATTAAATTATATAAAACACTATACATTCCTATTATTGTATTTAAAATGATTAAAAAGTAATATTTAATTGCATCTGTAGCGTATTTATTTTTAATAACATGTGTTTTTGACGCCGCGATACCGTTGCGGCCCTTTGTTTAATTCGTCAGGTGGCCGGCTGCTAGTCGGCCGCTAGCTTCAGGTCCATTTGCATTAACTATAGGTTGTAAATATTAAATAATCATAAAGGTTATCTTGAAGCCAACTATTATGTTTAAAATATAAGGCAATACTTATTATCACTGCACTGTAGCATATTCTTGCTTCTAATTGTAATGTATTTTATAAAAAAATCTATAGTTGTCCTTTTGTCTCCCAATTTTTTCAATATTAAGCCATTGTCTTTTCGAATAAATGGTTCCATCATTAATAAACTCATTGAAGTAGCGTTGTACTTGCATGCTTAGCAAAATTGTATGACTTAAGATTTTGTAACTAGGTTATATTTAAAATAAAGCATACTTTTATTTAATCAAAATTCGTCCACATAGATATACTTGAAATATTCGGATTGTTTTGCCTAAAAACCTACTCTTGATGAAATGTAAGGTAAATTAGCTTTATACATCAGTCATATTTGTAATATTGCTAATAAGTCAGTATATAATTATTCAAAAGAATATTGATATGCAAAAATTCACACACGATTCACCTTATTATGAACTAGTTTTTGCCTGTGACTTCACTCTCTTGTTAGTTGTTATATTTATAAAAAAAATACCAGATTCAATTCCACCGAAATTATCTACCCACTAATGAATGTTTTAACTAACAAAGACAAACCTGCTAAAAAAAATTAAGTCATCCTGGAGGTTTGTTAGTACAAAAAGACAGAAAAAGTAATTAACTTCTTTTTAGTCCTTGGTATCATAATAATAACTGATTAGCTCATAATGGAGTAATTTATTTTAAAGCAAACAGATTTGACAATTTTTTTGTTTAAAAATACAATGGCTGCTAAAATAGTATACATTCAACAAACCAAAAACCAAATAATTATAAAATTTACTAATACTTCTAGATAGAACTTTATAAATACATATAATAGCGTGCCTAATCTTATATCTTTAGACCAGCAATTCTTGTATATATATATGTATATTTATTCAAGGTTTTAGTTTTTTTTTTTTAATGTACTTTAAGCCAAAAACTCCGAGCGAAGCTTGGTAGCCCAGGTGCTTAAGTTTAACAAAATCAAGTTAGAAATGATTCACACATAAAATATCATAAGTGCGAGACCTGAGATTTAAAACTTCACTCGATTTCCCAATCAAGCGCGTTACCACTGGGCTGCCAATACAATCTGATAATAAATAACTTTTAATAATAATCTTCATATAATGCCTAGATAAGGCAAAATTTCCCACTTTATTTTTGAATAAAATTTGCCTTATCTTTTATGCCTATGATATCAATCTATACATATAATAAAATTGTAACTAAGCCGAATCTGTACATTAAATATTTTTTGGAAAATCTTATTGAAATAGACATTATTATCAGAATTTTTGTCTTTCTGTCTGTTACCGCATCATAGAAAAACCACTGAGGGAGAGATTTTGATGATATTTAGTGTGGTGATAGCTGGTTATCCGGGTCAACATATAGGATACTTTTTACCGCGGGAAAATATACAAAAACTGCAGTGTATACTAATATGTAAAACCTAAGAATTTGGTTTTTGGTCATCTGAACGCGGGCGGAGCCGCGGGCAATGCTAGTTATATTATATAATTATGCCTTATTAATTAGGGAATTACATGTTTTATAAGTATATGACTAGTTTTCGTCTGCTGCTCTACTTGTATAGAATATGAATAAAAAAACCTGTAGTCCTGGAGATTATCACCTAGATACAATCAAGTTTTGCAAACATTTTTTTTATCTATATAATATTTATACAGAGTGGTCGGAACGTTGACGTCCAAAAATAAAATTTAGGTCCCTCGAATCGTAGGGTATCCGAATCACCCCCTTGTATGTTACGTGACTTTTCTGGAGGAGACAAAAATAGTAAATTTTGGCAAAAAAAAATTTTTTGGTATATATATCCCAAAATATAATCATAATTTACCTAAGGTAAGATCTTTTTACGATTAGATTATAATTAATTATATTATAACATAATTGTCAGACAACGAAATCTTAAGCAAGAGCTTTAAATTAATAAAACAATACTGTTTTTTATCATCTGTACATTACCAATGTTTTAGTGCTACGAGTAATTGTAATATTGCTGTCGTCGCTTCGCCGTTGGGTTCGATGCCATCCACACATTGTCGGTACATGGCATTGAAAAAATAAATAAGTTACTCAATTACTTTGCGAATAGCTTATATACCTTTTTTTTAACGTTGGGAAATGCATTTACGCACGACGTGTGGGACTCACCGGCAAAGCCAGTACTACCCACTAAAATCCAACAAAACCTTCCCCCGTCTTAATGGGGCGTCGCAGGATCGCTTACGCATTCAACTACGATGCCCCGATGGCAGGTCTGCCGAAGCAGACCACAACAACCACGGGGTTGCTTCAAGGTCCACTCTGCTATCAGAGAAGTACCAGGAGCAACCCGCATGGTACACCGCCCTCCGAAGAGGGCCACCTCTCACCGCCCACCGAAGTGGGCCACCTCCCTGTGCGTTTCTTGGCTTCGCGCCCGGCTGTATTGCCGGGCGCTACTGAGCCCCCCCACCACGACAAGGTGAACGCACGTTGGGGGGGGTAATAGCTTATATACCTACTGGTGATCGGTGAACTCGAACCAGCGACACACTTGTCAAAGTTTGCCACAGTGTATCTTTCAGCCCTTGCTGCATTTAAATACAAGTTTGTTTATTATTTGCCTCAAAAAAAATTTTTTAAAGGAAAAATCGTAGTTTTTAAATATCTGATATCGGGCTAGGTATTGCGTTACTATACGCTATCTGGCCTGATATCAAAATAAGGCCGGATACTGGATAGTTGCCGGATATCCGTTTTATCTCTAGTCTCTAACCCAGTATAATAAATAAAACACACTGTATAAAGACTAATTATTAGTTTATAGAAGAAAAGCTTATAATATAAATATTTTTATCGATATATCTGTATCATATTATATCCCGCTAATAATTAGGTATTACCATTATTTAGGGTTGTCACAGTAACAAAAATAACATATCGAAATAAAAAAATTACCTTAGGAGTCACAGAAATATTACACTATATAATTCACATTAAAAACTGTTTTTTTTATTTATTTTTTTATGATTTACTTCTACTTGAAAGTATGAAATAAGAAATCCAGTTAACATACTTTGGAATTTCTATTATTAGTAAAGAGTTAGTTTCTGATAACGATTGTTTAATTTACGATTAAGGCAGTGGTAGCCCAGTGCACCAAGCGCTCGCTTGGTGAATCGAGTGAAGCGGGTTCAAATCCCGGGTCTCGCACCTCTGATATTTTCATGTGCGAATCATTTCTAACATGATTACCACTTGCCTTACGGTGAAGAGAAACATCGTGAGGATACCTGCATGTCTGAGAGAACCTAACAAGTTTTCGAAAGACATGTGAAGTCCGCCAACCCGCACTTGGCCAGCGTGGTGGACTATGGCCTGATTCCCCTCGTACTGAAGGGAGGCCCGTGCCCGGCAGTGGGACGTTAAAAAGGGCTGAATACATACATACACATTACACGATACGTAATAAATTTTCATATATACCTCACTGATATATTTGTATATCAATAACATACTCGTATCTCGCCTCTGAATAAACTTACTTCATTACGGATTTACATAGTAGGTACGTATAATAACTAGGTAACTGGGTGAATGAAATAGGTCAATACAGCCATCACATTTGCATCGTAGATATCTATTATATATCAGCCTAATTAAAAGAAAAAAAATATCTTTAACTTTCTAGAAAATGTCAGTCTTTTTGATCTCCATTGAGTTTACTGGTGAGTGTGCCTGTATCGTGTTTTACAGTATTTCTAATAGTTTCCCTTCAGTCACATATTATTAATTATAGTTTCTAGATTTACCTCAATCATATAAAAATCTCTTTGCTATATAAAAGTGCTTTATCTTACACAAGCAACTCACCCTCGCTTCGCTCGGGTTCGTCCCTAGGTACCTTTTAACGATTAGATAGATAGATAGATAGATAAATACTTTATTGCACACACAAAAGATGAGTACAGAAGATGAAAAGAGAAAAAAAAATAACAAAGAGGCATGCAAAGGCGGTCTTATTGCTACGAGCAATCTCTTACAGACAACCTTGGGTAAAAGGATTAGAAGAATCGTAGACGGGACGGTGCAATTAACATTAAATACAGACAAGATGAATTACGTTTACAAACATGAATACATACATAATGCAAAAATATGATATATACATACATGTATAATATATATGTACACATATACATAAATACATACATACATATAGATACATACATATAGATACATAAATACATATATGATGATGATGATGATGATGTTCTCCTAGCCGATTCCGGCCACGGCGGCCAATCTCAATGAGATTAGCCAACTGCGCAGGAGATATTATAGTGCTCAAGTGTACGCGCAGACACAAGTGCACTCTCTATTCCTATCACTCTCATACTCCGGTGGGACGACCACTCGACACGACCGGTGAGAGTTAGGCGCAGGACCGACGGCTTTACGTGCTCTCCGAGGCACGGGGGTGAAACACCGCCAACTTCCCAACTCCGGGCTGTTACTGAGACTTACTATACAGGAAGACTCAATAACTAAACTTGGCCCGACCCGGGACTCGAACCCAGGACCTCCGGGTGTGCAGCCGTACATGCTAGCCACTACACCACCGAGGCAGTTAAATACATATATACTTAATAACTAACAAGACAGATAATAATTAGTTAGACGACGTTTAAATATATTTAGTGACTTTGAGTGGCGAACATCATGGGGGAGCATATTCCATAGCTTTGCAGCTTTTACGGTGAAAGAGTTACCATAGTAATTTGTGGTGCAAGATGGTAATTTCAACCGGTTGTCGCTCTGAGACCTAAGTTGCAAACCAGAGACGTCCGAACCCAGAAAATTAAAGCGTTCCTTTAAGTAAGAGGGAGTCGTTGGATTATAAAGGATGGAGAAAAGGATGGAGAGAACGTGCAAATTGCGCCTAAGTCTAATTGGAAGCCACTTTAATTGCTTACGGTAATCGGTGATATGGTCGAATTTACGTAATCCAAATATGAATCTGATGCACATATTCTGCAAACGTTCGAGCTTGTTAAGCTGTTCCTCTGAAACGTCGAGGTAACAGCAATCAGCATAATCTAAAATTGGTAGCAGTAGTGAGTGAGCTAGTGCAGTTTTAGTTTTAATAGGCAACAGATTTTTCCATCGCCTCAAACAACTTATTGCAGCAAATATCCTTCTACTTACCTCTGCAAGTTGCACAGTCCAGGAGAAGGAGTTGTCGAAAAACAGTCCAAGGTTCCTGACGGCGTTACTGTATGCTAGGTCGGAATTGCCAAGTCTAACAGGGGACAAGGTATTATAGTCGATCTTGTTGGTCAACTTTTGGCTTCCAATAATGATGACTTGTGATTTGATAGGATTAACACGGAGCCCATACGTCGTACTCCAGGAATGAATTTTGTGAAGGTCACTGTTTAGCCGTTCAATAGTATTATTGAGTTCCCTGGAGGGACCCGCAGCGTAAACCTGTAAGTCGTCAGCATAAAGGTGATAGGGACATGAAAGAAGTGTGGAAATTGTATTAATAAATATAGAAAATAGAAGAGGTGAAAGGACACCACCTTGTGGAACCCCAGCTGAAAGAGAAAAGTAGGTGGAGGATTTATTATCAATATGGACATACTGCTGACGACCGTACAGGTAACTGCCAAACCACCTAATGGCGTCGCTTGACACATTAATGGATTCAAGAACAGCTAACAGAAGTTTAAAGTCAACTGTGTTGAAAGCATTACTGAAGTCAAGCAGGGCTACAACGCTGATTAGTTTCTCGTTCATATTAAATCGTATATCGTCAGATACTTTGAGTAATGCTGTCACAGTGCTATGACCTTTTCGAAAACCAGATTGGTACGGAGAGAGTATATTGTGCTGGTCTAGATAGCCACTGAGTTGGTTGAACACAATTCGTTCTAAAACTTTCGACAAAAATGGGAGAATGGAAATAGGACGGTAGTGGGAGAAGCAAGAGGGATTTTTCGTCTTAGGGATCGGAATAATGCGAGCAGTTTGCCAGGTAGAGGGAAATTCATTGGAGGAAAGAGAGAAGTTAAAAATATGGGTAAGTACAGGAGTAATGATATCAAGAAGTAAGAGGATCATTTTGCGATTTATACCATCACTACCAGTAGCATCAGATTTAATTGCTAGGATGTGTTTCTTAACATCGAAAGTGCTAACAGGGGTAAAATTAAACATGGGATGATTAGGAGGTGGTGTTGAATGGAGTTGGCTCAGTGTGCGAAGTCTTACATTATTATCCATAGGAGTGACAGAGGCAAAAAATCTGTTCAGAGCATCGAGATCAAGTGTATTGTAAGAGACGCTTCTGGATCTGCGGCCAATTCCAAAAGATTCTAAGAGCTTCCAGGTTTTGGTAGGATTACCATTATCTATTGCAGTATGGATGTAATTCCGTTGAGCGTCTCTACATACTTTATTGCATCGGTTGCGAAGTCGTTTATACTTTAGCAGATTCTCTTCTGTAGGTTTTAGTTTATATTTAGATTTAGCTGCGTTACGTTTAGCCATTAAAATTTTAATGTCTTGTGTAAGCCATGATGCAGGAAGGTGCTTTAATTTAATAGGGCGGAAAGGAGCATGTTTATCAAAAAGGTTAGTCAAAATTGAGTTAAAAATTTCCAATTTGTCATTAATATTTCCAGCGTCAAAAATCGATTGCCAATCAATATCATTCAGATCATTCAAAAAATTATTATTGTCAAAATTTTTAAAGCTACGCCGCATCACGACCGTAGGTTTTAATTTAGGAGGACGGATTTTATACGATAAATATACTAGGTCATGATATGAAAAGGAGTCAGCTGGAAATTGTCCATGGGATATTACAAAATCAGGAGAGGAGACGAACATGAGATCTAGAAGGGACGGGGTACAATTAGGAAAAAAGTGAGTAGGATTGGAATTCAACAACTGAAGATTGGCACTGTTGACGATGTTAAGGAGACGTTTAGCTCGAGAATCGTTTTTGATTACACAAGTATTAAAATCACCCATAATTATGGTGTGGTCGACAGAAGGTACAAATTGTTCTAAAAGATTTTCAAAGGTTGCAAAATAATCGATCAATAAGGATGGGCTGTAAAAAACACCTAGCAACAACTTAACAGAACCAAATAATACCTCCATTAAAATATGCTCAGAAGTTTCAGAGTATTGAGAATCGGACTTATGAAGGATAGTGAAAGGTATATGATTCCGAATGTAAATAGCCACTCCCCCACCACCCTTGCCAGTGCGATCATTACGAACTAAGTGGAAATTAGGTAAGGCAAAGGAGACTGACGGTAAGCACGGTTTGAGAAATGTTTCAGATATAAGAATTGCGTGTATATTTTTATTAGTGAAAGAGGCTACGAGGTCAGGATAATGGGAAGGAATGCTTTGAGCATTAATATGCACAACGTTAAAATTCTTAGGAAGGGGAGAGAAAGTGGAATCGAGAAGGGAAGAGAGTGGAATCGAGGAACTATGGTAACTGTCATTTGATGATGGTGCTGAGTGGAAGCTAATGTCGTCGTCTGAACTATCATTTAAATACATTATATTTAAATAATTAGATAAAAAATTAATATATAAAACAGATAAAATAAGAATAATAATAATATAGAATAATATATAGTAATAGATAAAAAATAAATATGGTATATAAAAAAAAATAAAAAATAATAATAATAATATAGTAATAGATAAAAAAAATATGGTATTAAAAAAAAAAGGTATATAAGAGTCCTTAATCCTTTCACCCACCAGCAGAAGTAAGAAGAAATTAACAATACAGACTAAAAGTAATTAGAATCAAAGTAAAATCAACACTTAATACAATAAAAAAAAATCAAAAATAAGAGTTAAGCATAAATAAATTAAAGAAAGAAAAAAAAAAACTACAATCAAAAATAGCAGTAAAGATTAAAAAGCAAAAGAGATTGTCCAATCACACAGATACAAAACAACATGAAAAGTAAGCATTGACATTTGACAGGTGACATTTGACAGCTAAAAAGAAAAATTGTTATATATTACTACGAAGTTATAAAAGTAAACCAATGTGTCATTTTTGTATTACGTAATTATTTTTCTATTGTTATAGGTTAATCTTGTAGACCGATCATTCATTTATAGTTTTAATTCCACAATAAAGTTACCAAATTTCAAAATTACCGCTCAATCTCATTCGTGTCTTCCTCACAAAACGTGACACTGGCAGAATGGACTGCGTCTGTTAACGCAACTATAAGCCATATTAAAAAAAAAAAAAATATAAAAGTAAACAAATTACAGACGTGAATCTACCGACTAAAATACATTTGAAAGACTTAAATATCCATTTATATACTTTAAAACCACGTAAATAAATATAGAAGTAAGGCCATACTCAATAATCATAACTTAGTCATGCAAAATTAAAGTAAATATTCAAAATGAATTGCATTACTTTTTGATAGTTCGTTTTGTCCTAATGTTGGAGACTTTGCCTGTGTTGCTGGGGCCAGAAGAAACGGGAGGAGCGCTGGCGGTCGACAATGGTGCGTCGTGGGGCAAAGGCGAGATTGCATTAAGTTCACCCACCGTGAGAATGCGGCTTTGCGAACCATCAGCCCCCACAACCACCACATATCCATCTTTTGTCCAACACTTTGAGACTCCCAAACGTTGTCGGGCTGCTACGAATGTGCTATGCCTTTCCTTGGTGAGGAACTCTGACATAGTTATGCCAGAATTCTTGAGGCCTGACTTGGAATACCAAATTTTGTTCCGAAGAGAAAAGTCTTTAAACTTAACAAGGACTGCTCTAGGTTTATCAGATCTAGAATGCCCTAAGCGGTGACAATGACTAATGTCATTCTCTTTGAGAGGGATATCTAAATTCTCAGAAATTATTTTAGTAACAACTTGAGACATTTTTTCATTCTTACTCTCTTGAACACCGTGGATTAGTAGAATTTTCTTCCGGGACCTCATTTCAAATTCATCTTGTTTTCTAGATAGAACATCAAGCTGCTTCTGGAGGCCCTCTAATGCAGTCAACACGAAACTTCTAAAAGTGCTAAATTGGGTAGCAATAGTAGAAGCTGGGCTTGTTGCCGATGCAGAAGAAGTTTGAAGTTGTTTTTGAAACTCTGCCATTTTTGAGTTGAAGTGTTCGCTAAGCTCAGCAATTGTGTGCCATTTTGTTTCTTTATTTTAAATATATACTGAAGTTGTGTTGATGTTTATTTATAATTTCTGCCTATAAGTGCACAAGTGTCTGTATATTATAGAGGAATATAAAGCTGGTAGGTTTAAGGTGAATTTACTAACACATATCACTATATATCTCTTATATTTGATTTTTAAAAACTATAAAATATAGAGCACTCAAAAACATGTGTTACTAGTTAGCACCTACCCACAAGATAGATTAGTATGAAATACAAATCTTTGACCGGCTTTTCTGTACCATAATATGCATGTATTATACATATAAACCTTCCTATTAAATCACTCTATCTATTGCTGAAAACTGCATTAAAATTCGCTGAGTAGTTTATTTTCATTGTGTATGGAAAATATTATATACTAGCGATTCCTTTGAGTGCGTCTCTAAGTATCACACAGTCACCTATGTTTTACTCAAAATCTATCGTATATATTAAATTTCATCCAAACCTGCCCAGTCGTTTCAGCGTGGAGGAGAAACAAATACAATAAGTTAATATTTTTATTTTTTTTCTAAACATATTCAGCCCTAACTACTAATAAGATAACGGCACGGCAGTACTTTAAAGATAACAAATGCAAAACATTTTATAGGAAATTAACACGTCATTAAAATCAATTTCTAGAACTAAGTGGAAGTGACTTTCGATTATCCTGTAGTGAGCATTTTGTTTTAAATAAACAATGTGCCTACGCAATTCTTGTCGCATATAAGGAAAAGGTGATTCGTTAAGGTTCCTTTTATAAGTTGGTAAAATTTCGTACATTTCTTTGTTTTATTTCCTAACATTTCAATTGTGATTGTATGTGTGAATGGATGAGCTAAATGTGATTTTTTTGGCAATTTTTATATACAAAATTCTATATTTAAGACTTGGATCGGCTACCTAATAATATAAGCTAAAATAAAACGAATTAACAGAAAAAGCGATCTTCTTCTTCTCCCTGCCCATTTCCCAATCACTTGGGGTAGGCGCAGTACATCTTCTGTACTGCTGATAGGATTTGTCAAAAGTTTTACGACCGGCCGCCTGTTTGACGTCAACCCTCTTTGGGAATGCTATTGTCTCTCTTTGTCTCAATGGTGTCGCGGAAGTCTTGTAATATGCACTTTCGACTTTTTTGCCTTTTAAAACATTTTTTATACTATTACTGAAAAAGCGATATTGATATATTATTTAAATGGCCTTAGATGAAAAAATATTTTGTTTTACCTTCTAGGCACGTAAAATAAAGCGAACGACACACTTTATTTATTTACCGTAGGAAAAATGTAAGCATTTTGGCTGCTTTTATGGATTCGTCAAAAACAATTTGTTTATTTGTGGTCTAATCTTCGGTAGATGGATTAGTTGCGAAGGTCTTGAGTGTGTGAGCAAGCGATCCTACGACGTCACACTATCTCGACATCGGGTTCAGCTCTGGTTTTAGTGACTAGGAGTGAGATCCCACTGGGTCGATAATTTTGTAACCATCTCCATGTTTATTTCTAGTCATTGTGATAAAATATATTGAGCATTTTTATTCACACAAAAGTTTCTCGTAAAAGTCAATTCGTGTAAAATCCACAATAAAATAGGATTCCAAGCGTTTTAAATTCGAGCAAACAGCAGCCCGCATCGTCTAACCGAAATTAAATACTAATTCAGTTTATTACCTCTTTCCAGATAAAATGACATAAACAATGTCCGGTGGTAAGAACAAGCGCTCGAAGCGTCATGAGGGTTGGGAGGAAGCGGGGGGTGAGTTCTATCAGGAACTCTATCCGGGGGGTGAACAGGATCTCTTCGAGAACCTTCAGAGAGCCGATGCTGCGAAACTTGCCACGTTGCTACCTTCGAAACAGGCTAGAAATAGTAAGTACTTTTTAACTAATTTTATCGATATGTTTATAAGGCAAAAATAGAATTATATCCTCATTCCATCTCTTTGTTTATATTATTACTAGCTACTTAAACTCGCTTCGCTCGTGTATACTTTAGTTTGCTCCAGGTCTTAGTCTATTCATTAAATTTCATTTTATAAAATCAATCCACAAAGGCGTGGCCACATTATCCCTGAGTGACTATTAATAGGCCATTTATCCATATATCCTTTTCTATCCTCATATCCTTTCTTGATCATGTATCTTTTCCTATCCTTGCATCTATGCCTATCCTTTTTTTGTATACAAATCTGCAGATATTTTTTGACGGATAAAATGCCCAAAAAATGAACCATTTGCATTCACCATTTTATCATGGTCCATTAAAGGATTCGGGTGTTAAACAAAACAACATTCAGGTGACAAACCCACTATCGTATCTATGGTATTGGTAAGAATTTTACATTATTTTCAGCGACCACGGCAAAACGTGTGCGGTCACAAAATGAACGCCGTCAGTCCACATACGCTCGCACAACACAGAGTAGGGACATACACCTGTCCATGTTGCCGGATTTGTCTGGTAAGTTCTTTTAACTAACTTTAAAAAACCGGTTAAGTGCGAGTCGGACTCGCACACGAAGTGTTCCGTAGCATAATCGATTTTGTTTTGATTTTCTATAGCGGCCATTTTGAAATTCGCTATCTCGGTATAACTGCAATAAAATACACATTTTGTGAAAATTTCAATCTCTACCTATTACGGTTCGTAAAATACAGCCCGCTGTCAGACAAACGGATGGACAGCGGAGGCTTAGTAATAGGGTTTGTCGTTTGCACCATTCGGGTACGGAACCCTAAAAAGGAGAAGTTTAAGTGACTTTTTTTGTGTTGATGTTACGTAATGTTTTCGCATATTATGATACTTTTTTTATAGATTTATGAGTGTATGCTTTCGAGTGATCTTATTTAAAATGAAACAAAAACTTTTGAAGATTATTTTAGAAGATGGAAATGGTATTTTAATGTCAAATTAACTTACACATAAATCGTAATACGGCATTTATTATGTAACTCCAGCTTTGGCCCGCCCTCGCTTGATAAGAGCTTTAAACATAAAACAATGAACTATTTTTATATAGAAAATGCCTTTACATTAATTTTATTAAGGGTCACGTGATGGCCCTGTTAAATAAATTAGTGTTGATAATTTTAAATAAAACTATCTATTTGGATTATTTCGCGGATTTATTTTGATTTTTGGTTCCCGACGTTTCGAATGATCATTTTGTTAATTGTGGGTAGGCTGTCTGTAACAAATATACCTTCAAGACATGTAACACTTCAGTTTCTCCCGTGACCATGGATGCTGTAAAGCATTCGAAACGTCGGGAACCAAAAATCAAAATAAAACCGCGAAATAATCCGAAAAGATAGTTTTGTTTAAAATGTCAAAATGCGCGTAAACCTAAGAAAGTATTGGTGTTGATAATACTTTAATAATAACTCGCATGTGCTATCTTCGAGATAAATACTTTGGTTAAGTGCAATTGCCTCACGTTAAAGGGGAGGTATTCTGTATATTCATCATTGACTTTCCCGTAAAGTAAGAGTTCAGAAAAGAAGCTCTTTTTGTGGTTTTTTTTTCGTAATTTTAGACTCGCCATGAGTAGTTTCAGATATAAGGCGAGGGAATGATTGTATGTAAAAATAATAATAATTAAAAAGAAATTTAATCACAAATAAGCTTTAATAGGATATCCTGATGTGCTGGATATTCTTGATAAAAAAAAATATTTCAATTACCTGTAATTAGAATACCTTTATTCAACTTAGACGACAGTCATTGAGTTAAAGTTTTGCGGTATATTTACGACTCGAGTCGGAAAAATACAAATAACATAATATATAATTCTATTATACTAAAGAGTTTTTTATTGGCCTTATAAAAACCATTACCGTAGAGTAAATATAGAATAAAATCAAACTCTTTGTGTAAAAAAATGAGCAAAAAAAGTTACAAGGGCAAAAAAAATAATAACCTTGGTACAGCATTGTACTACAATCGTTCAGTGACACACAGTTACTAATTTTCCTCGTTCACTCGCCCTACAATCGTTTAGTCATTAATTAACATGTGCCTTCCAAATAAAAGTTTAATGTACCAGAAATACCGTTTCATTCTGTTTTCAACTTCGTTAATGGAAATCGCGATATGAAAATTAAAAAAAAGAAACTTTTTTTTGGTAGGTAATACTTTAATTTGTTTAGTGTCAAAAGGTCCTTATATATTCGTGTGGTTGAAGTTTTATAATTATTATTACATAAATATGCAGTCTTTTGTAGATATCGGTGAAGTAAATAATAGTGGTATGTATTTATTATATGTAGATATTTTTGTTAAAACTTTAATAACAATAATATTTATTTATTTATAATATAATGCTAATTTGTTGCCAGTTGCATAAAATAGTTTTAAGGCAATAATTTAACTAAATTAAATAATCTCCCTCGTGACCATGATTGCTATAAAGCATTTGAATCGTCAGGAAGAAAAAATAGAAAAAAAGTCTGAAAAGATTTATTTAAAATGACAAATGTTCGCGTATATCAAAGAAAGTATTATTGGAACCTGCTGTTCTAAAACTGCATTTGCAAGATTTACTCGAAAAAAAACAAGAAAGATTATAATTGACGATATGTATTCAGCCCTTTTTAACGTCCCACTGCTGGGCACGGGCCCCCCTTCAATACAAGGGGGATCGGGCCATAGTCCACCACGCTGGCCAAGTGTAGGCGGAATTCACGTGTCTGTCGACAACTTGCTAGGTTCTCTCAGAAATGCTGGTTTTCTCATGATGTTTTTCTTCACCGTAAGACAAGTGGTAATCATGTTGGAAATGATTCGCACATGAAAATGTCGGAGGCTCGAGACCCAGAATTTGAACCCACTTCACTCGGTTTCCCAAGCGAGCGCGCTGAAATAGTATACTAATGTATTTTACATCAATAACATAACTAATTAATTATATTTTTGTTATTTCAATAGAAAACTTATCCAATGAAGAGCGCACGTGGGAGGAGATTATGCAGATTAAAGCCATGCCGGTGCCGATGCACCAGAAGCTGGAGATTAAAGCGAGATTACAGGTGAACTATAATTTATCATGGATATAGTATATACTAGTTTATAAACACGGTTTTTTTACATCGTTACTTGCAATGGGTAATATGATAAATGAATATGTCGGGACATTAAAACACACAGCATCATCTAGTTCCATAGTTAGCCGATGCAAAGCAAATCTAATATATTTCGATAGGTACGTAAAATACATATTTACCTATTACGAGGGTGCGTTTTTAAGTTCGCGGAATGAGAGGGTTGGAGGGGGGTGATTAGGCTCATTAGGATCGTAACGTGTTTAGTTACACTCATAATTAGTATAAATACGAGATTTCATTGTTATTAGACTCTTAGTCTTTGACCTATTGCCAACCAAGCAACATAATCAGGAGTGAAAAGTGAAATATGGAAAAAATCGAATATCGTAGATATTCATATCTTAAAATATTGTCAGCTGGCACCGACTTCGAAAATATCTGATTAGGTATATATTCTAAATGAAAACGGCATTAGGGTTGACGCGTGTATCTGTAAGTTGCCGAGATGGCATTACAGTGTGTTAACTTGAAGAAAAAAAATTTATGATAAGCCTTGAATTTTAAAACAATTCCCAATTCATTCTGATTTTCTCAATTTCTCGGGGTTTTTTTTCATAAATATGTTATTAGTTTTATTATGTGTATTCGGTTCAGCCATTATCAAGTGCGCTTACCAACAAAGAGAATTATTTTACACTAGCGACTCAACCTCGCTCCGCTCGGGTTCTCGTCCCTAGTTACGTTTTAACGTTTAGTATAGATTTCTCAGAGGTGAGATATTTTCCCGAAGTAAAAAGTATCTAAATGTTGACCCGGATAACCAGCTATCATCACACCAAATTTCATCAAAATCTGTCCAGTGGTTTTCTCGTGATGCGCGCCTAGACCGACAGTCAGACAAAAATTCTAGAAACTAGATTCGGCTTCTGTATCGATAATAATGACTATTTCAATAAAATTAAAAAAATAATAATGTACAGATTCGGCCCAGTTAGAATTTTATATTATGTCTAGATATATAGATGTATTTATAATAATTTTAAAGGAAATTATTACTATTATAAATATTTTTTTCAGAATGCTACGAAGCTACGATTGCAAGGTTTAGAACAACTTCAATGGCGACAAAGAAAAGTGTGGCATCGTTTTAGTATACGTTTCACCGAAATTGTGGGAAAGCTAGAACTTTGGCAGACATCTTTAAGAGAAATTGAAGGGAAATTTGGTACGGGAGTTGTATCATACTTTCTATTTCTAAGATGGCTGTTATTTCTCAACTTGATCATATCGATTTTAGTCATATTTTTTCTTATCCTACCCACACTTTTGTTAGACGAAGTTACGTACAAGTGTGATACGTTTCTAGAAAATTCGACAACTTGCTGTTCTCAAGCGTATTTCCAAAGGAATTTTACGCGTAATAATGTAATTTTGGAATTCATTCAAGGCACTGGTTGGATGGAAAGGACGATTCTTTTCTATGGTTTATACAGTGATCAAATATATTCATATTTTGTACCTAAATTATGGGCAGCGAACATGTATTATAATATGCCGCTCGCGTACATACTTATACCGATAACGTGGACGTTTTTCTCGCTAGTCGCTATAGTTAAATCTGCAGCGAGAGGCTTCAAAGAGCGTTTAGTAGAAAACGAGGGACAGTTCTACATGTACTGCAACCTCGTGTTTGGGGGGTGGGATTTTTGTATTCAAAACGATAAATCAGCTAAAATAAAACACAAAGCGTTATTTAACGAAATCAAAGGCTGTTTGGAGGAAGAGAGGTATAAAGAAGAGAAACAGTTACGTACAAGGGAAAGCCAAATTTTGATATATTTGAAACGTTTCTTGATAAATATACTGGTTTTCATCATCCTCGTCGGTTCCGGGATATTGATTTACGTTATATTCAATGAGTCTATGGATAAATTGAACGAAATAACGGGAAATGAATACAGTAATCGTACGGAAGTGGATGTTACCGATTCGTACTCGATATGGCAGTTCCGGAACACGTTATTGGAGTTCTTACCCTTCATAACGATCGTGGTATTAAATATTATAATACCGGAAATTTTTAGCTATTTGATCAAATTCGAGACGTACACGCCAGCTAATACAATAATAATTTCGTTATTACGAACTGTTTTGCTTAGACTTTCGTCTCTAGCGGTTCTTTTAAGCCAGATTTACATACAGATCTCAGATCCGGACAGACAAAGATGTTCGGTTTTTGAAGAAGAGTTCAGACTTGAATGTTGGGAAACGTACGTGGGGCAACAGTTGTATAAGTTAATTTTAACCGACTTCGCGTTACAATTTGTTATGACTTTCGTCATAAATCTGCCCCGAGCGTTCATCGCGAGACACAGTAACAGCAAATGTCTGAAAGTAATCGGCACCCAATACTTCTACCTTCCAAAAAACGTTTTAGATATAGTCTATACCCAAACTATCATTTGGATGGGTGCCTTCTTTTGCCCGTTCCTACCAATAATCGGAACCATTTTTTGCTTTTTAATATTTTACATTAAAAAATTCTCGTGTCTAACCAATTCTACACCATCTCCAATAGTTTATAAAGCGTCCAAGTCTAAATCTTTGTTCATGTCGGTACTGTTACTAGGTTTCGTCATATCGATAGTTCCGGTTGCATATTCTGTAGCGGAAATAGCTCCATCTTGGAATTGTGGGCCCTTTAGGGGCTATGAGACTGTGTGGCAGTTTGTAGTTGATACGTTTGATGCGTTTCCTTATCTAGTCCGAGAGCTAACATTTTTTATCGGCACGTCAACGTTTGCAGTCCCGGCTTTTGCTATATTATTATTTTTTTTATATTACTACTGGGCAGTGGCCGTCGCCAATCGGCATATGGTAGAGGTTTTGAAAAACCAGCTAGTTTTAGAAGGGCATGATAAGCAATTCTTGCTAAATAGACTCAGTGCGTTTATAAGGCAACATCAAAAACGATGTGAGAGGAGAAATAGAGCTAGCTTCGCAGATGACGATTCATCAGTGCAACAAAGTTCGAGGTAAAATTTTTGATTTTGGTAGGTGTTTTTTTTTTTGACGGTCCGATATGGTTTGGGAGATAACGTGTGTGTACTTTGTTTTGTATATTTAATGGCTAAAAGCAATTTTTATAATAATTTGCTACACAAAATTGAATAATTTATAAGTTTATTATGAATTAGCATTATATATTTTGTGTAAAAATTTTCCTTATATTGAAACGCTGTCTCCTATACTATATGAATGTACTTATTTTAAGTATAGAAAAATTTGTAACATGTCGTCTGGCTTACATTCCAAATCGATTAATTAATTAACTTATTCGTATAGAAAATATAGATACGGAGCTAGTCAATGGTTTAACATAACGTAGTTCCCAAGAAAGTATTAAGTTTTATTCCATTTTTATTGAACTAAACAAATTTTGATTGTGCTCTCTTGTTTCTAATAGCCTTATAAAAGTGTAAATAGCATTTATTAGTCACATCTAGATGTAGGTTTTAGTTTAGAGATCTCAATATATTTAAATAAAACAAACACGATGTAGAGGAACGATATGAAATTATATAGTCTGTATAATTTATTATCTGTCGACATTTTTAGAAAAAATAAAGTTATCTTAAGAATCATGAACTTTATGAAACAAAAATACTCCTTCGATGTTCCTAATTATGAACCAAGTCAGGAGGCATTTATTTATAGTGTCAATTTACGCACATTTAGCTCTAAATCTAAATAATAATTTATAATAGATATCGTATATAGGAATCTCTGGCAGATCTAATTTATCTATGCAAATAAAATAATAATCCAGCAACTTTTTTTTAATAAATCGATTAATTTGTATTAAAATCGATTTGGTGTTTGACATCTCGATTAAATAAAAAAAATTTTTATCTTTTAAAGCTATTTTTATAAAAATTCTGTGGCATCTAGTATATATTATTATAGCCATATTTGTTGTATATTGTGTCATCTCTGTGCCGGCTTGGTTGTAATGCTTCAAAATTGTAAATAACTTGGTGTAAATTTTTAAGAAATTATTTATTAAATTTTCTTTTTAGTATATTTTATTTTACCATCAATTCTCAAGTATTGTAAGGCAACTGTTTTATAAAATAGCGTTTTTTTTATTTATAGAGACATAACGAAATCATTTATCGATTTTTTCTAATGGCAAATTAAATAGACAATCGATTCGTAGCCAAACTAGATCACAATGATTGTGACTGTATCACACTTAGAATATATAAATAAGTATTCCATATTTTTATTTAACGTTCATAATAATATTAAACATTACGTTTTAACGATTAGTATAGAATAGATAGACTATATACTGTTTTATACATATATTATTTTTTCTAACTTAAACTTGACATATTGTTGTAGATGGTAGGTCCACCACTATTGAAAGTAATCCGGCATACGAAATAACCAGTTCTGAACTTTTCGATTTTCCAGCTGTTCTTATGGGTTTTTCCAAAAAAATTTATATTTAAACCATCCCTGATATACCCCCAACAAAACAAAAAAAGACTTATTCTTATCGGTTCAGCCGTTTTTGAGTTTTATATATATAGATAATAGTGTGTAAATACTTTGTATTGTATTCAGCCCTTTTTGACGTCCCACTGCTGGGGGTGGGCCTCCCTTCAATACGAGGGGGATCAGGCCATAGCCCACCACGCTGGTCAAGTGCGGGCGGACTGAGCATGTCTTTCGAAAACGAGCTAGATTTTCTCAGACAGGGAGGTTTCCGCGCGATATTTTCCTTCGCCATAAGACAAGTGGTAATTATGTTAGAAATGAATTGCACATGAAACCATCGGAGGTGTGTGACTGGATTGAAAGAGAAATTTAGAGAACCTGCTTCACTTGGTTTGCCAAGCGAGCACGTTACCACTGGGCTACCACTGCATTGTAAATACATTACTTTTAAAAAAGATAAAGTATTTATATATTCGTGTTAAAAACTTTTTTAAGTTTATTAAAAATTCAAAAAACATCGGATAGTTTGCGTCAACTCTCGCGGCTCTTATATACATTACATACTTATTAGAATAGCTAAGTGTGAAACAGTTTAAATAAGCCATAGATTTTTATACGGACTAGATAAAATTAGATTAGCCCAATTAGAAAGTCTAGACTATTCCTGGATTTAGATGAATTCTTTCTCTATAGTTGTTAGATGCAAATATTTATTAGGACAATTGTACCGTGCTCTTGAATAATATGACAAGTCGTCGTACCTTTAGAGAATTTTATGGAAGTGGTAAAGTTAATAGAATATTTTATAATACTTTCTTAGATTTACATATTTGAAATTTAAATAAAACGATCTTTTCATCTTTTTAATTTTTTTTTTTACAAATTTTGTTTTTTAGATTTTTCTTATTAAAATCAACAAATATTGTAAGATACTTTGGTGCCATTTTTGAATTTTTGAAATAATTTTGTAAAATTGTGGGTAGGCACTGACTGTAACAAGTATATAACGCCTTTGAGACGACTTAAACCATAGTCTCTCCCGTGACCATGATTGCTGTAAAGCAGTAGTGTGTAGTGGTAAAAGAATTATCTCTAAACCACATTTTATGTTTTTAAATTGTCATCTAACCAGTCAAAAATTAGCCAAGGTGACATTTCGTTGACAAGTGACACAGCACATCATACACATATAATTATAACTTTTTGACCTTTTGAAGCCATTAACAAGAAAATTGAATTGAATTGGACTTTTTGACCACAAATCTCATTCGTGTCTTTTACATTCTACGTGACATTGGCGAAGTAATCTGTGCATTAACAAGAAAATTAAACTTTTTGACCGACTTCAAAAAGGAGGAGGTACTCAATTCGTCAATTTCATGTAGGTAATATAATCAACATTACAAAATATTTGCGACAGTTAAAACTCTAAAAAGGTGGTTTTATACAAACTTTCATCCCCTATTTTACCACCTTAAGGGATAAATATCGAATAATGCTAAAACACGTATTTATTTAATTCACTCCCCAGTCCTCCAACTATCTTCACACAAAAAATTACGCCAATCCGTCACTCCGTTTCGACGTGAAAGAAGGATAGACAAACAAACAAACACACCCACGTTCACATTTATAATATTAGTATAGATATACGATTTGTCATATTATTGACGTAACATTCATAAAGTAACATATTATAGACAATGTGAAAGCAGTTTTGGTACTAATTTGTTGCCATATAAAAATAAAATAACTAAAGAAGCGTCTGCAATCTGCATGTGTCATCTTTATACAGATATATTTAATAACATTTATTTTTAATTATTGGATTATTTATTTTTCTTTATGCTTTATGATATTACAATATAACATCGAAAAATACTTACGTATTTACCTCTTAAATCAATATTATAAATATTTTTATCATACAGTATTTATTTTGTCATTACTTATGTCTGTACAAAACTCATGCATCTTTTCAACAAGTCGCATTTTTAATCTTATTAGAAAGATTTTTTTGTATTAAAAACAATATTTGTCAGGATTTTTTCCATTAATTTATTTCCAAATTTTAGGATAAATATTTTTATCAATTCAAACCTCGTACACTTATGCAACTGTTGTGTAAAAATATTGTACCTAACGTTTGTAAAAAAATTATAAATTCTAAGATGTAATATAAATTGTTGAATTTCGCGAAACTCAAATATAGTTGCATTTATGTACGATTTGAATTTTATGCGAGTGCTTAAAAGAAATTAGTCAATTTTTTTTAAGGTCTATGTAAAATATATAGTTAACTGTATCCTCGAGTGGAGTAATCGACCTTTAAGTGGAAAATCGTCTGTCATCGAAGTTCTAGCGAGTTTCATTTATACTTGTTTCTTTGTAATTCTAATAATTACCGAAAAACATAGGTCGATGTAAAAACGACTGCAGTGCAGACTATAATGATGTTAATTGATTTAATTAATTAAAGTTTAATACATATTTGAAAATAAATAGTTAAATTAATTAAAAATATTTAATTTATTCATATCAATGTTACACGGGAAGAAATTAAACTAAAATCCGAGAAAATGGTTTATTTTATAAGTCAAGAATTTTAATAGGTTATTTATTATCCTGGTATCTGTGGCGTCGCTATGCCATTGCACCCAATGCTGTCGCATGGGCCCCTCGATATAAGGAGGGCCCAGCTGGCTACCAACGAATATTTTGTTTCAAAAATAAATTCGAAGACAGCTCTCATTAAAGTTTAAGAAAACCGCAAGAAAAAAGCGTCCTCAATTTCCGCTTGTTATTTCATAATAGGCAAAGGGAGGCACTTCCATTTTTTGTGCATTGGGGTCCATATAATGCTAGTTACGCCACTGCCTAGTATATTGTCTGAATTGAAGATAGATAGTCTGTAAATGCAGTGTTTTTTATATACTCCACATGACACTGCCAACAGTAATTGTCAAAATGTTTATATAAAAATAAATTTATGTACCTAGAACATTGTTTTATTTTTTGAGATGGATTCGTGCGTGTAAAATTTAAGAATCAAAAGATGTTGCGAACAAAAAGAAAAGCTGAAAAAACTATGGGGTCGGGTGGACTTTAAGAGTCCACCCAAATAAGGTTAGTGTGTGTAATGTGTGCTAGGTTATTTAATAAAAGAACAAAAGACATTAAGAGTCCTTTATATTAGCTAGCACCATTTTAACCTTTCCATGTGAGAATATTAACATTGGCATGTGGCGTAAACTATAACTCGCCGGATGCCAATGTTATTTGAGCGCACGTCGCGCCGCCGCCGGCCGGTAAGTCGATTCTTTTATTAAGGCGCGTACACAACACTTGTATTTTATTAAAACTTATTGTTTTTATGTAATGTCGAGTATTGTAGAAAAGATATAGGTTTTAATTCGATTTTAATTAGAACATATTTGATTAAATTAAGTCGTATAAGAAGAGATGAAAGAATGATTTAAAACAAAATAGTGGAAGTGGTACCTTTAAATTATGAAATCGAACAAAAAAAATACTTAAAATATCAAATTAACTAGCTAATTTAAAGTACCTGCGTTGACCCCGCTCAATGCAAATACCCGTCAAAACCCGCCATCAAAAATCGCCGAAAAGTACCAGACACGTTTGACTCGGTTTGTAGTGACAGTTTGTTGTACTTGCTGTGCTAACGGTCGCGTGTTCGAGTTCCGCTGGGGTCATTCATTTGTGTGATGAGCACGAATGTTTGTACTCGTCATGGCTGTTTATATTTATAATATGTATGTATTTAATGTTATATATGTGTAGTGTATCAACTATCTAGCATCCATAACACAAGCCTCGTAGCTTACCATGGAACTGGGTGGTGCTTTGTTGATGTCCCAACATATTATATTATCACAACATTTAAAATTTCTGTAAAAATTTTCTGTAAAATTTCTACAAAAATTAATGCTTAATAGGTAATATTTTGGAAATTGAGTAAAAAAATTGAAACAAACCATACATAATAATCAATTATTTATTAGTAGAAGTAGACAAAATACAAAACTAGTTATCATATCTCTATATGAATATAAAACAATATTTTGGTCCTTTTTATTACATATTAAAACACAGTTGAGTGCGCACCACTTCTTATTAGTTTAATTAAAATAATACTCTCTTAAAAATAAAAAAAAATATGTTGCATGCTACTTACACATTTAGAAGTAAAAGGAGATATGGTATTTTGCGTTGTATGATAAGAATTATTAAACCGTGTAAAAAAAGAAGTATAATTCATTTTTAGGGTTCCAACGGAACCAACTAAGCCTCCGTTGTCCGTCCGTCTGTCACAGGGCTGTATCTCATGAACCGTAATAGGTAGAGTTGAAATTTTTACAGAGTATGTATTTCTATTGCCGTTAAAAAAATAAAAAATAAAACTAAAATAATCATTTTTTTAACGTTCGTAATCGACTATCGAAGTTAATATACTACATACATAGAGTAAAATTCATATTAATAAAAAGTACATGTACGATGGTACGGGAACCCTTGCGTGTGCGAATTCGACTCGTACTTGACCGATTTTTTGAATTTGGAAAACGAATTAGGACTCAAAACTCACTCACTCACTCAATATTGAACTAAATATAAATTGTTGTAAACATCAAAAAAGTGACATACAATTAAAGAAAGTACTTTAATTGTATGTCACTTTTATTTTTTATTTAACTTATAGTTCACGGGAAGTGGTGCGCGTGATGATAAAAGTATTCGTTAATATTTAATATGATTTGCTTATCTATAACTTAAATAGGGAATACGCATGTTATTTTTGGAATTAAGCCTATATCAATATATTTTAATGTAATTTCTTTTTGATCAAGAATATAATAATTAAAAAGTGCAAATATAGGTAGGAAATTCAAAATACTTGAAACGCACGCCATTGGTCAGACCGAATGAGACGTCGAAGTGTTATCATAACAGAGCGATTAGCGATTTTGTCGCTACAAACTAAAGTCACGGTAATATTACATACAGTATTCCATCTTCATAAAAACGGTCGGAAATCGAGTTATACCTACGCGCGTCGCGTTCGGTATACACTCGGTAGACAACCGTCCGGGGCTGCCAGATCGTATAATTTGATACGAAAATTGTATAAGGTGGTTATGTTATGTAACTTTTATAATTTAATACAAAAATAAACTTTTTATTCCTTCCGTAACTTCGCTAATGTCAAACAAAAAAGTATCGAGACATCGTATGTTAAAAAATAAAAATTAATTAAATTAAAAATAAAAATTAAAGTTTTTATCTGAATGCGGATTCTTTATAATATTAAATTTAACAATAAAGCTTTTCGTACGTCTCAGTCGAGGCGCAAATATTTTCAAATCTCAAATTTATAGCAGCCCTGTCGCGTGGGTACGTGCCGCTCGGCTGTAGGTAATTATTTCAAGGACAGGCCCGACTTGGAATACTGTATGCATTACATTACCATGCTAAAGTCGTATTTTTCTATGTATGATACTGTGACGTCACGCCAAGCGCGCGAAATGGCGGGCGTTTAAAGAATCCGTATCGGTATGACATTTAAAAAAATGTCTTCTATACTAAATTTTAGTTTTTTGGAGCTAGATATTTTTCTTACAATTATATAACGATGTTACCTATTGTATAAATAAAAAAAATCATGCATATTCCCTATTTGAATATTCTATTATTACTATTCCATAATAAAAACATGACTTTTAATTTTTTTTTAAATGCCATTACAATTTCTAGAACACAGTAAAATAAAATAATAAGTACGAGGGTTAAAATTTTCAAACAGATACCTGTTCATATTATCTAATACACATATAGATACGTATGTATGTATGTATGTATATCTGTTACTTTATATTTTATTATGAATACCCTGTGTTGTCACTAACCGTGCAAATATTTTTTAAATCTAGATATAATTACATAGGAAATGTATAAAAATTAATAATAATATATATTAATAAATTTTTTAACCGACATCAAAGAGGAGGAAGTATGTTCTGTACAATACACGATTTTTCGCTAATAGGGAATATGCGTGTGATTTAAATAAAAGTTTAATATTTTTTTATAACCTTTATTGCTTCTGAAATGAGCCTATATCATTTTTTTTATTTTATTTCTTTTTGATTAAGAAAGTAATTATTAAAAAGTGCAAATATAGGTGGTAAATTCAAAGTAGTTGAAACGCAACACCTTGGTCAGACCGAATATGACATCAGAGTATATCAAAATAGAGTGCGTTTTTTTTGTTTGCGATTGTTACTAACACAACTACAATATAGACCAGTTCATTCATTGATTGTAATGTTGTCATAGCATATGACGTCACGCAATGCGCGCCAAAATGGTTGGCGTTTAAAGTAACCGTATCTGTATGATATTTTTAAATTACTTTTTCTATAATAAATTTTAGTTTTTTTGGAGCTTTTTTTACAATTATATAACGATGCACGATACTGTATTAAAAAATTTAAAAAATCACGCATATTCCCTATAATGTAAACTGATTTTCATATGTATATTTTTTTAATTAAATTATTTTATTATATTATTAAAACTAAGGATTAATAATTCTTAATTAAATACTATTAAGTAATTTTGAAGTCTGTGTACTTTTTCTAGTCATTGCCAGCAGGACAAGAAAAATCTAAAATTTGGCCGAACGTCACGTTCAAAACAATAAAATATTTTCAAAGAAATATCTAATGAGTAAATCAAATAAAACATTCAAATGAATAAATCAAATAGGTATATCATTTTTTTCCTAATTACATAAATCTTTGATATTTTAATGTTTTGTTATTGCAAATTAAATCCAAAATGGCGCTACAAAACCTCTTGTCATTAAATATAGAATATGACCGTAATAAAAATAACAGAATAATTATTACTTAACTTTATAATTTAAACTGACATTTCAACACCTGCAAGGAACAACGTTGTAGCCCAATATTGGGATAATTTTAAAAATAGATTACGTATTTATTATTATTGTGTTGGGTGTGGTGCCGAGGTCGGCCCTTAGCTACGTCGACCAGTTTAGGTCCATTGTAGCTCCCTTTATAATGAGTTCAAAGTTCTCCGCTTAGTCCTGTTGACTCCAGGAACTTCCAGATTTTCTGAGCGGGGAGCATCTGTATCTCTTCCGGTTGCATAATATGCTGCCCTAGATAGATACTTCTGCGGTGCTTGAGTGGACCGCACGAGCAGAGGATGTGCATAGCAGTTTCCTCTGTCTCATTGCATAGTCTGCACATTGCGGTCTGACTGAGGCCGAGGGTAAACATATGTTTATTGAGTTTGCAGTGACCAGTAAGTATTCTGGTTACTGCACTGGTTTTATACTTGTTGAGTTGAAGCAACTCTTTTGTAAACTTTCTGCGATATCCCTTAATTAGCGCTTTAGAGTGTATTTGTCCAGAAGTGGATTGCCACTCTTGAAGTGCTTGGCGATTGCAGTGAATTTTGAGAATTGAATAGGCATGTTGTTTTGCAATACCACAAAATGGTTCTGGGCCACATACTGGGGTTTCAGCACCCCTTCTTGCCAGTGCATCAGCCTTTTCATTCCCATCTATGCCTGAGTGACCCGGGACCCATCTGAGGGTAACTCTGTTGGATGTGCCCAGGACATTCAGATTTTCCTTACAGTCTTTGACCAGCTTAGAGTTGGTCTCAAGAGAATCTATAGCCAAAAGTGCTGCTTGGCTATCTGAGTTGATGTAGATATTTTGGTTTCTAAGCTTCCTCTCCAGGATGACTTCAGCACATTTGTTGATGGCGAAGACCTCGGCTTGGAAGATGGTGGCCTCCTTGCCCAGATTGACAATCATGTCAAATCTAGGCTTAAGGCCATAGATACCGCACCCTACATCAGATCCTTTCTTGGATCCATCTGTGAACCAAACATGACTGCCCTTTTTGTGAGACTCTTGGTTTTTTAGCCACATGTCCCGGTTGGGAAGATCTATTTGGTACTGTTTTGCGACGTTAAACTCTGTACTCATGCCATCGACTGGCATTTTCAGAGTTTTATGTTCGAATGTCAACTCTTTGAGTTTGTTCATATATTGCGATTGCAACTTTACATTCGATTGTGTACAGAGCCTGTAGAGGCAAGATTTAGCTTCTTTTTGCACATGGAGATATAGCGGAGCTATATCCAACAAAGCATTTAGAGCGTCGCCTGGTGCCGAATGGAAGGCTCCCGTGATGATTAGACATGCCATCCGTTGTATGCTGTCTAGTTTACTCATAGTTGTCTTTTGTTTGGTTTTGTTACACCATACGACTGAGGCATATGTTATGATCGGCCTTACCACGGCGGTGTACATCCAGAGAGCCATTTTGGGTTTGAGGCCCCACTTGGCTCCAGCCATTCGACAACATATCCAGAGGGCCATTTTGGCTTTTTGTATAATGTTGTTGAGGTGAGAGTTCCAGGTCAACTTTTGATCAATAGTGACTCCAAGGTACTTTACCTCATTTGATAGGTTAAGGGTTTTGCCATTGAGTCTGAGTTCAGTCAGCCTTTCAAGCTTCCTTTTCCTGGTAAATGGTACAATAACTGTTTTATCAGCGTTTATTGATAATTCATTTTCTCTGCACCATCTTGTGATGGTATTGAGAGCTCCTTGTAACCTGGTGGAAATTGTGTTCAGGCAGGGACCTCTTACTACTACAACAAGGTCATCTGCATAGCCCTGTGTATCGTAGTCAAGATCTGCCATGATTACAAGTAGTAGGTCTACAGCTAGTGTCCATAATAGGGGTGAAAGCACTCCTCCTTGCGGACAGCCTCTTGTAGTGTGGAAGTTGTGCGAGTGTTCGTTTAACGTAACTTTCGCACATATATAGATTACGTAATCATATTGTATTTGAATTCCAAATTCAAAATTTCTACCAAACTGAGTTACAACGTTATTCTTTGCAGTACAAAATATAAATGTCATCGGTGGTCTATGTGTCACTGATATTACAGGCCTTAGAAGCTGCCGTTCACGACAGTACCTACTTATAAATTGCAAAATTAAACTCAATCAAATCAAACAAAATAAATGATAACTATCCAACCTAATAACTTTAAACAATACAACTAATAAACTATTTTAATATTTATATAAAATAAACAAATTACTTAACAATGTCCACTGAATCTATAGCGCTATATTTACGCTACTTTCCTTACAATTATAGCACCACCAGCTATATAGACATATTGACTCTACAATGGATATCAATAACAGAAAAATATTAACATAATTAAAAAAACAGGCTATGAATAATTATAATATATGGGACTAAAAACAATATTCTAACTCGAAAGTTTATTAGATTTCACATCGACAAGAGGATCGATAAGAAGGTGAAAAATGCTTGAAAAAATTAAAAGACATAATGCTTTCGATACATTTTTATTACTGTATATAATTTTGCCTTGCTCGCTGAACATAGCGATATAAATGCAGTGGACAGTCCATTAAAAATCACAACTTTAATGAAAAAATATATTTATTCAATAATTATAATCAATTAATATTAATTAATAGTGGCAGATTCAAAATCGCCTTTTTCGAGGTGTCGCTGAGCTTTCGGCTCGTAAATGAGCATGGACGTACGGCCAGGGCTTGTTTTGTGACGTTGCATATCTAAAATTTGGGACATTATAAATGATATAATTGTAATAAAATAATGTTGGAACCGATTCCGACCATGGAGGCCAATCTCACAGAGACTAACCAAGGAGGAGGACTAACTGCAGGAGATTTTGTAGTTTTTGCTTGGGGGAAAAACTAATTTTACAAAACCCGCGAACACAAACAAATTACAAAAATTAATACACCTGCGACCACCGATCTAAAAACTACTAAGATACACAATATCATGTAAGAATAATTACCTAAACACTGGTGACAGTACCTAAGACTGGTGACAGTTTTAAGAGAACTATTGCATGGGATTGTGTATCTAGTACTTTTTTGATCGATGGGCTTAAGCCCATATTAAGATTTAACTCTAAATCGGGGTTTTACGGTCACTGGAAGAAACATTGAATTCTTAGTAGTTAGTACACAAAACAAAAAAAAACATTCAATAATGCTTATAATATTTAAATTAAACTAAAACACTTACAACGTAAACTCAGTCTCCGTTTGTGCTGCCCGCACAGTTCCAGCTGCCGCCGCACCAGCTGCGAGGCGGACGCGGGCCGGGTCGTGTCGGAAAGCGGGGGCTTGTTCATATGCTCTGTATGGGTTGAGGTTGTTATTATAATACCTTAGGTTATAGCAATTTTGGCGCGGATCTCTAATTTTGTTGTAAATAAAATATGGCCCATGTTACTCGCTGATAATGTAGATTTTGATAGGTGAAAGAATTTTTAAAATTGGTCCAGTACTTTTTTAGTTTATCCAATTATAATAAAAAGAAACAATTTTTCTTTTTATAATATTAGTATAGATTAAAGAATATAGCAATCATTTATTGCTGACTAAATCCATAGTAATATTATAAATGTGAAAGTTTGTGAGTATGGATGGATGTTTGTGATTTTTTCACGCCAGAACGGCTGAACGGATCTGGATGAAATTTGGCACAAAGATAGATTATAGTCTGGAATAGCACATAGATTATTTTTATCTCAATTATATTTGTCCGAACCGATGCGAGGGTGAGTGGCTAGTCACCTATATATGCAGAGTAAAACTAAAAATAAAAAATACATAAATAATAATAGGTACATTCATTCTCCCATACTGCTTATTGGGAAAGGAGATGGATGGGGAGCTAGAGGAAAATCAAAGCAAAGATGGGATAGATCGTGTGAGACAGGACATGGAAAAAGAACGAGGTGAGTGAGATGATCGGTAATAAGGGAGAGAGGAAGACGTACTGCGTCGACCCAAAGTCATTTGGGAAATGGGTAGGGATGATGATGAATACATTCATTCTCCCGTTAATG
Organism: Brenthis daphne; assembly: GCA_947093115.1. Classification (NCBI taxonomy): domain Eukaryota; kingdom Metazoa; phylum Arthropoda; class Insecta; order Lepidoptera; family Nymphalidae; genus Brenthis; species Brenthis daphne. The sequence goes on along the minus strand of OX352482.1, from coordinate 7,086,311 downwards.
AACAGACAGCCAGTACGAATAGACTATACAGTCCAAGTTACTACTAACTGCTCTGAGTATTGCATTATTAGATCTGCCGAATGTTCCACAAAGTAGCAAATCGCTTTCTCAATATCGCATAAAGTTTTATTTTGATTAACAGATGACACTAACAACCTATCTATTTGTAGTTTCTCTTACAGTTGATTCTTATAATCTATAAATATAATAGAATTGTAACCAAGCTGAATCTGTACATTAAATATTTTTTGGAAAATCTTATTGAAATAGATATTATATTATCAATACAGAGGCCGAATCTACAGTTTTTAGAATTTTTGTCTGTCTGTTACCGCATCACGGAAAAACCAATGGAGGGATTTTGATTAAATTTGATATGATGATAGCTGGTTATCCGGGTCAACATTTAGGATATTTTTTACTGCAGCAAAATATCTCATATCTGAGAAATCTATACTAAACGTTAAAACGTAAGTAAGGGCGAACCCAAGCGGTGTGAGGGTGAGTCACTAGTCTATTTATAATTTCCCTCATAGATAACCCTGATAATGTTATCTGTGTTTTTCCTTACGAGAGGTATTTTGATATCAATCATTTACCGCTAGTAAGAAATGTTAAAGGTAAAGACATAGTTTGTTGTATTTTGTTCTAAGGCCTCAGTCCGTAATAAAATTAAAGAAAATATGTCCGTCTGGGTTTTTTTTTGTTTTAACTTACACAAACGCGAAGAGTATTTAACTACCTATGTATTATTCTCTGAAAAAGCTACTTCGTAGGATACAAGTCAATGACAAAAATTCTAGTATTAACTGAAAAATACTTGATACTTTTCAATAGTACTTATATACAAACACTAGCGAGTTTTGAAGTTTAGTATAGATTTCTCAGAGATGAGATATTTTCCCGCAGTAAAAAGTATCCTATTGACCCGGATAACCAGCTATCATCATAGAAATTTTATCAAAATCTATCCAGTGGTTTTCTTGTGATGCGTTCCCAAGCCCAGTTCACGTTCCCAACTTCAATCATCATACTTGATCAAAATCTGTCCAGTAGTTTTCTCGTGATCCAAAAAATATTTATTGTACAGATTCGACTCAGAATTTTATAGATAAGGGATGATTACTTACATAGTTTAAAAAAAAACATTACGAATAAAGTATTTAGTCTTTAGAGAAAAATATAACTTTTGTCCAAGTGAAAAGCTTTAATGGGATACATATAAAAATCTAGTTTCTATTTCAGTTAGCATTTAAAATGTACTGGATAACAAATTGTAATAAATTAATGCTGAATAAAATATTTTGAATCTATATTTTAATATATAAAATTCTTATATCACGGTGTTGGTCCGCGATAAATTCAGAAACTACTTAACCGATCTTGAAATATTTCTTTTAAATGTGTAAATTGTTCCAACTTAAAAGATAGGATATTTGTTATCCCGATTGTTTCCTTTCCTTCGTTTCTTTGACAAAATCCCAGTGTAGGACTGTGAAATACTGGCATTTTATTTGACGGTTTGATCATTCAATTATGCATATTTTTAATAATAAATACTATAAAAATCAGCCGGTTATTAATAAATTTTATGACGTTATTTTAACGTCACATTAATCGTCCGTGTAAAGTTCGCAGAAGGGGACGATTTGATCCAAACTATTTGTTTTGTAGGACTTACTTAACTAACATGAATTGAGGGTGTATGCTCCCTATGGACTGATTTTAATGAAATTTTCAGGCAATCTTCAGATTAGCCCAGCGGATGATGATGTATGGATAATCCTGTGCAGTTTAATAACGATCGGAAGTTTGAACGTAGGCAAAAAAAATTAACCAGTTCTTTACAAAATTCAAAATTTAAAACAGCCTTGCACATCAAGTAAACAAAACCCTTAAAAAACCTAATTACATTACCTCGTTCCGTCAAAACAATCTCCCTGTGGTTTTGTGCTAGTTCTTGATCGTTTACGAGGACTCGATGTTTCAAATCGGGTATCCAGATTCGATTCTCGTCTAAGATTGTTTCTTGCATCGAAGTATTTTGGCTCGATTGGGACGTCTATTTAAACAAACATGTATGTATATAATAATATTTTAAGTCTACACGAAAAGGTCATTTGAAATGATTAAAAAAAATGCAAGTATTATAAATATCACAACTTTTTAATATTTTTTGATTTTTACACGGGTTTATTATTTTTATTTTGAAATAAAATTCGCGTAAATCGAAGAAAGCATGACAACGTACATAGATATTTAATTTTGCGTTGCAATAATTGTTATATTAGCAGACTGTGCCGGATTTTCCCTGTTTTTATTTTTAAAGACTTCATTTTTCTGACTTTTTTGACACATTAAAAAAAGGGGCAGTGGAGGTAACGGTGGTGGGGTATAAAATGCCGATGCTGTGTCATCTCAAATAATGAACCGAATGCGAAGATCCTTTTCTATTAATAATATTTATATGTAAAATTAAAAAAGAGATGGCCATTTTACTTAAAAAAAATATATCATATTGTATAAATTCGAAAAGAATGTTAGAAATATTGAGTCGTATTCAAACCTCTCTATAATAATGTAATATCATAAACTAACTTAATATTTACGTTCATTTTACAATTAACTCACCTTATTTTTATACGAAGGGCTCGATTGTGGTCGATTCTTAAAATCGATATGATTGACACCTCCCTTCCTTACAATGGGAGACAATTTCTTAAACTCATTTCTCGGTTCCAATTCGATTTTCACACTTTCCGTTGTCGAATTACTCGCTCGCCCAAATAGAGGCGACAGTTTAGATCTCACTCCACTCGTATTCGTACCTGTAGTAGTATCGTTTTCTACACTCTCTATAGTAATCGTTGAATCGACACTGTCAGGTTTTTTAATAGGTTTTACAATGATGACTCCAGCATCTAAATTATTATCAACTTCCGATTTTTTCATTGTATAGTTGGGATTTTCAAAACCTGTCTGTGTTGCTATATCGTCACTAATTGCTGTGAAAGTTTGAGAAGCTCTGTTTGACGATTTACTTAGCATTCGCTTGCGTCTTTCCAATTCTGCGTGTATGTCCGTCTGTACGCGTAAGTTTATATCTCCGTAACGGCGTACTATGTAATTTAGGAGCCATTGATAGCCTTTTCTCAAGCCAGGATCGATTTTAGGTTTTTTTGACTTAGGATCGTGGGGACTAGCGCTGTAGGATTCTACTAATGTCGGACATCTATATCTAAAAATTGTAGGGAAAATATGCGCTAACTATTTACATATTAATCATACAATTAAATTACTTCCGTCAAAACCTCGCCCAGTAAAGATATGCACGTTTGATCTCGGTAGGTGTTATTTATACGTTTAGACTTAGTTTCGAATTATCCAGGAACTTACATTCTGATGAAATATTAATTGAAGGATAAATTGCCAAAATTTTAAAATAAAATCCAGCTGTACAAACATTTTGCCGACACGTTTGACTCATTTTGTAGTGACGCTACTTGCTGTGCCAGCGGTCGCGAGTTCGTATCCCGCTGGGGGCATTTATTTGTGCGTTGAGCACGAATGTTTGTACTCGAGTCATGGGCGTTTATATTTATACTATGTATGTATTTAAAGTTATATATGTGTAGTGTATCTATCTAGTATCCATAACACAGGCCTCGTAGCTTACCATGGAACTAGATGGTGTGTTACTGTCCCAACATATTCATTTATATTTATTTTGGGAAAGAATGACAGTTGATATGGACTAGTTATGGTTTTATTACTAAAAAATATGAGTATTTTGTTGAAAAAGGAGGGACGAATTCTGTGACAAGAAATGTAAATCTCATGTTTAACGTAATATTATTATGCTATGCTATTTACCTCAAAAGAGTCTTAAAACGTAAATATATAAAGTATCTACAAAAAATCATATTTTTGTATGAAAATCAATATGTACTTTTAAAATGTTTGCCAATGTAGATGACAATGCAGTAAATTGGTTCTATCGATCTGATGTTTTAATAGATCCAGATTACAATTGCCTCACGATCTGGGATTATCATTAAATGATTAACTAAGCATTAGTTCCCTTGAGCATATTTTAGTTACTCTGTGGCTATCGCAGATACATACGTACCTATTAACTAATGGTTCAATATTAAGTTTATCCACCACGTCTATGTCATCTAAAGCATCACTTTTATCTTGCTTATTAGCCAATACAAGAACTGGTTTACCTGAATTGGAAGTGTTTTATTAAATTAAAAAGAACTGCCAGTAACTTAAAGACGTGAACAATTATTTCATATTTTTATACAAATGTATAATCTACTATTATTATTTATGGTTTTAAAACAGGCACATTATTTATTTATTACCGTTTGCACGCTGATAAGAAAATTTTAATTAAAAACATAAACATGATAAAGTTGCTAAGTAACCACTCACCAGATATTTTGTTGTGTGATAAAACCTCTTCTAAAACCGATTTGCATTCTTCCAACCGTGAAAAATCACTTGAATCGATAACAAAAATAACACCATGCACTTCACTATAATATTGGGACCATATTTGTCTGAACTGAGGACCGCCACCCAAATCATAAATAGTAACAGGTGTATCCTTATGAATTAGGTTTACAGCTTTAAAACCAACAGTGGGCAAAACTTTATCATCGTTTTCTCCAGCTAAATTATTCACCGTTTTTGTTTTACCCGCGTTGTCTAAGCCTATTAGAATTAAAACTATATGTCGACGTATACGATGCCGACGGCATAATCTAATGCAATTACCCATTACTGCAAACTAAAATACAAAATGAACACTAAATAATATTTTTCACATTGCAAACGAAGTACGCAACTTCAAATTTCTTGCCAGCCGCCATTCACGATTTTCGTAAACATAACTTTTTTGTTGACACAACGGTTACCAATGGCGATCGAGCACGATGTGGCCAGTATCTACTATCTACTGTCTGACGTCTGTGTCTGAAATGGTCTGAACTCTGTAGCAATATACTCTATGCTGAACTCTTGATTTTTTATTCTGAACATGGATGACAAATAAAAATTCTGAATATTTAAAGGGGGTAGGTATCTGGTATACCTATATTGTCATTACTGTAAAAGTTTAAGTAAAAAATCTTTTTACTTAAAACCTTTATTTAATTATTTATTTGTTATATATTATTGTTTTGTAAAATATTTAGTAATAATAATTTAAAAGAAATGAAATAAATTAGATATTTTGACTTTAAAGAATTTAACTTTTTTATTATTTCAACACGTAGAGAAAAAATGTTATCTTCCGTGAATTCAATAGTAATTAGTAACGTAATCTAGGAATATATATTTTGAGTAATGTAATATATTAAATACGTAATATTTTTTTCAATGAAAACACGTAAACAAACAAGGCTTTTCTGAAAAGGTTACCTACTCATTTTGAAGGTTCGTCGCAAGGTTACAGGTGTTATTTTCAATATTTTATTTGCATTATAAAATGTCGATAATCTCACTTATTGTAATAATTATAATAACATACCATGATAACTTATTATTCAATTTTAGTAATATAATTATTAAATTTCATACTTTTAATTTTATTTAACTAGACTTTCGTGACTTTTCTCTCTTTAAAAATATTATTCAAGGTAGGTACCAAAAAGTATTATTTTTATATTTTTTAACGGTTAGTATGATTTCTCAGAAATGAGATATTTTTCCGCAGTAAAGTTTCCTTTATGTCGACGCAGATAACCAGCTATCACCATACCAATTACCAAATATCAAAATCCCTCCAGTAGGTTTTCCGTAATTTTCATCATTCATTTGATTTTCACAGATAGACAAACAGACCAAAATTCTAAAAACTATAGATTCGACCTCTGTATCGTTAATTGTACATTTCAATAAGATTTTCCAATAAATATGTAATGTACAGATTCAACTCAATTATTTTATTATATGTATCTATACTTACATATAATTATTAGGACTGGGAGTTATAATATAGATGGGAGGGTTTCAATAAAAGTATTTAAAAAAAATACATAGTGGACATATTTTATTTGTCAAAATAATATTCGCAATAAATACAGGTACAATTTTTCAAGTTTATTTACAAAGCTGAACTCTTTAAATAACACAATACTTATTGAGGGTCTAATAATTACGTCAATTATAATGCTAATTCAACACATTAGGTCAAAATTTTAAGCTATTTAAAGATGAAATTTTGCATGAGATCAAATATGTAATCATAAAAAATCATAACCAATTTTATACTAAGCATATTAAAGTATTTATTCGTAAAAGTCTTTTAGGATAATACAATTGACCCAATGTGTAGATCCAGCGTAATATTACAGCCAGTGTCGCCATTGTAAAAAATTATTATCTGAATCTGATTAGTATGACATCACCATTTTGAATAGAAAAGTAAGCTAAATCTTTCATGACATTATCCAAAGCTATTTCTGCTCCTTGCATGTTATCGTCCAAGAGAAATAATGTTGGATATCCAGTGTTGCCTTTGAAAAGTCTTTGAGCCAGTGTCACCAGTTTCTGTACAGCCATTGTGGATGGAAATTTCTTTTTGAGAACTTTACCGTTTTCATCTTGTAGTGTTATTTCTAGTAGTTGTGAAGTGAGAGTTGTTGTTTTTGATTGTTTGACTAGAAGGCTGTCGTCTGGGATACCATATTCTACAAATAATAAACGACTATATTAAAAATAGTGTTACCTTACATTTAAAATAGATTGAGAGAAAAAATTATATACATATTAGGTTTTAATAACACGCAAAATAGGCGCATAGTCGTCGAGTTGCGGAAAACAGCCCGAACATACCATACCATACCATAGGTTTTAATAAAAAATAATATTTCGGTTACAAAGTTTGCTTTAGTCATCTTATACTAAAGTTACAAAATATAATTTTTCTATAGGTTTTTTAAATTTTAACACTAGACTAATGCCCAATTTCACCAACAACCCATAAGCCACCACCTACGTATGGGATCCCTAGCTTAAAAGTCCCCTAAACTAGCCTCTAAATTAAATTTCGTTTTACCATCGTCAGAGACCGTATTTCTAGTACCTATATTTAAGTGGCATTTTAACATTTAGGTGACCCCTAACTGTCGGTGAAACAGAAACTGTCCCCTAACAGCCCCCTAACTATGCTTAGGGGATCCCTTAAACTTAGGTGACATTGGTGAAATCGGCCATAATACTTTTTGTAAAGGTTAGTTTTTGTAAGGTATTAAGGTTTTCATGTATATATTAATTGTGCTGTCTTTTGTTGTAGGTACAATATTTATAAAAGATTTACTCCCTCTTTTACACATTATAATATAATGTAGTTCAATATTACCGACCAATCTCCTTTGTGTCTTCTCCATACTACACAACATTGGCAAAGTAATCTGTGCTTTGAAGCCAATAACAAGAGAATTAAATTAAATTGAAATTTTAACATTGCATATCGTATTTTGACCCGGACATTATTAGATTAATAGAAACTATATTAAAATTTATAAGTAATAACAGTATAAGTTGTACTCACTTTCAATAAGCTCTTGGAACCTGCAGTGTTCTATATCGAAAGCCATTTTCCGTAGTGGGTCACTTTGTACTAATTTCCATTCGGCGCCATATCGTTTCATATAGTCATATTCCGCCCCACGACGTAGTTCACGAGTTATTAGAGAGCCGTTTAGTTCCTGAAAATATTTATATATTAAGGCAAAATATAAATTAACTAGCAGTAATTAAGGCAGAGCAATCCAGTAAGGTAGTAGCCCAGTGGTAAAGTGCTCGCTTGGGAAACCGAGTGGAGCGGGTTCAAATCCCGGGTCTCGCACATATGATATTTAATGTGCGAATCATTTCCAAAATTATTACCACTTGACTTAAAGGTGAAGGAAAACATCGTGACGAAACCGGCATGTCTGAAACTAGCAAGTTTTCAAAAGACATGCTCAGTCCGCCCACACTTGGCCAGCGAGGTGGACTATGGCCTGATCCCCCTCGTATTGAAGGGGGGCCTAGCAGTGGGACGTTAAAAAGGGCTGAGTACAAACATTATAACTAGCGACAAACACCCATTTCGTTCGGGGTCGTCCCTAGGTAAGTTTTAATTTTTTTGAGCAGAACCCTAATGGCTAATTCTTTTTCTATGGTATGGTGTTTCTTATTACATGGTGCACTTAGGCCCTAATAATAATAACAATTCAATTGAAACTAATTGTGACGGTTTTTTTGTAGTTTTAATTTATTTTTTGTAACCGATTTGAATGCTTTACAGCCAACATGGTCATGATCCCCAAAAAATGAAAAAATACGAAATAATAGTTAAAAGTAAAATATTAAATAATAAATATTCGTGAAAATATAGAAGAAAGTACTGCATTTAATTGATTAAGTCACCTGCAGATTGTCGATTTTCGCTATAATCATCTGAGATCCAGTGTCGTAGTCTTCGAGGTTCTGCACGGGGTTCTTTAGGAAGTACAGCTTCTTGAGGGATTTCAATTTGTCCAACTCACTTACAGATCGCCACTGAAAATAAAACATATTATGTATATATGAGAAGAACATTGATATATTTTAGAATATAAGACAGTGGTAGCTCAAATATTCGCTTGGAAAATCGAGTGAAGCGGGTTCAAATCCCGGGTCTCGCGCCTCTGATATTTAATGTGGGAATCATTTCCAACGTGATTGACTTATATGTAATTGAACTTATAATACGGTGAAGAAAAACAACGTGAGGAAACCTGCATGTCTGAGAAAACCTAGCAAGTTGTCAAAAGACATGTTCAGTCCGCCCACACTTGGCCAGCATGGTGGACTATGGCCTGAACCCCCTTGCTGAAGGAAGACCCACGCCCAGCAGTGGGACGTCATAAAGGGCTGAATACAATACATATTTTGAGTATTAATTGATTAATACTGGAGGTCCTAAAGTCGATTTACAAGCAATGACTTTTCACACGGATTATCCTCAAAACTGGCCACATGATGCGTGATCCTCAGGAGATGTGGAGCAAAACTGTTTCTGATTGGTATACCAGGCACTAAATACTCAAACGAGGACGCCAATAAGCCAGATGGGAGGATGACATAAAACTGACAGCCGGATACTATCGGAGGACGATAGCGCTTAACCAAACTCAACGGAAGACGTTAGAGGAAGCCTGTGTCAAGAAGCACACCGACCTGCGAGACATAATAATACATAATAATAAATAAAACCTACTCTGTAAAGTCACACAAACTTACAGTTCGGAATACAGGCCTAAATTATAATTAATAAATCAAGGCCAAAATGAATTGAACAGTAGACCAGAAGCTATTCAGTTTCTTTGTATGGGATGGTATCTGTGGTATTAATAAAAGAAAATATACTTACATCATTAATCCTATTTCGGTTCAAGAACAAAATTTCCAAATTTTCAAATACATCCACTTTGGCATTACCGGGATCATTGTTGAATTTAATTTCTTCAATAGCACAGTCGTTGAGGCTTAACACTTTCAAGTTTTTCAACATGCCCAGATTAATTACTTCCTTCCATGAATCTATGGGATTTCCATCCAATCTTAACGTGGTCAGGGTTTGTAAAGTGACTTTGGGTGCAGTTATTTTTTTAATTCTGTTATAAGCTGCAATGAGTTCTTCGATGTTCGGCCATAGGTGTGATAGAGCAAGGAGGTCCGACCATTCGTAGTCACATACGGAAATGTTTAATTTTTCCAAATTTGCAAAATTAATTGATAGTTGATTCAATGTTTCTTCTGGCATATCGATTGCCATGCGGTTTTTGCTGAAATTATGCAAGTTTAACTATATTTTAGGTCTCACAACCTTAAGGGATGATTTCCAGTATCCTATGTCCTTGCCGGGGTCTCAAACTATCTTCATACCAAATTTTATCTTAATAGGTTCAGTGGCTTTTTAGTTTATTTATTACAAACAAACATACAAAAAAACAATATTTTTCTCTTTATAATATCAGTATAGATGACATTCATATCTACAGATATTATATATAAAACAAATTCGGGTTTGTTACAACACGTATAACTCGAGAACGGCTGGACCGATTTTTATGATCTTTGTTTTGTTGGATTTGTGGAGCAGAATAACTACTAAAACATCGGAAAAATTCACGAATAAAAATTAGCAAAAAAAATTTTTTCTATACTAAGCGTCAAAACGATATTGGGGACGAACCAGAGCGAAGCGAGGGTGAGTCACTAGTTAAATAAGCTGATATATTATTATTTTGTCACAACATCTCAACAACAACAATCTCTCTTGAATATTAGTCAGGTTTGAAAAAAAAGTCTATTTATTAAAAAACGTTAAATGCTAGCATTACGCTACCGTTAGAAGCGCGACTACACGAGTGAAGCAACTGGCATAAGCTAGTATTATACATCTATAGAAGATATTTGTTACACATAATAAACTCTTACCTAATACCACGGTAATATTACATACAGTATTCCATCTTCATACAAATGGTCAGAAATCGAGTTATACCTACGCGCGTCGCGTTCGTTATACACTCGGTAGACAACCGTGCGGGGCTGCCACATCGTATCATTGGATACGAAAATTGTAAAGGGTGGTTATGTTATGTAACTTTTATAATTTGATACAAAAATAAACATTTTATTCCTTCCGTAACTTCGCTAATGTCAAACAAAAAAGTATCGAGACATCGTATGTTTTAAAAATAAAAATTAATTAATTAAATAAAAAATAAAAATTGAAAGTATTTTTAATTAAACTTTTTATCCGAATGCGGATTTTTTATACTATTAAATTTAACAATAAAGTTTTTCGTACATCTCAGTCGAGGCGCGAGTTGGAATACTGTATGCATTTTTATTTTTATTTTTTATTTTATATTTTTGTTTTATTAAGTGGTAACATTTAGTTTTTTTTTTTAAATTCAAAATTTTTATATAATATGTATCATCTTATCGTGGTGGTAAGCTTTTGTTTATGTGTTGTGAATCTGTGGAAACTTGGTTGGTTTTTAGCATTACTTTTATATGTTTTAGGATGTAATTTTTTATTGTACTGTTTGTTTCCCTTGAAAAGCTAATAAATAAATAAATAAATAAATAAATTACATTACCGTGCTAATACTTTCTTAGATTTATGCGAGTATTTGACATTTTCTGTAAAACTGTAAAGTATTCGAAACGTTGTGAAACAAAATAGACGACACGTTTGGCTCAGATTATAGTGACGCTACTTGCTGTGCCAGCGATCGCGGGTTCGAGTCTCGTTGGGGGCATTCATTTGTCAGATGAGTACGAATGTTTATACTCTAGTCATGGGTGTTTATACATACATACATGTATAAATCTTCATAATATGTATGTATTTAAAGTTATATATGTGTAGTGTATTAACTATCTGGTATCCATAACACAAGCCTCGTAGCTTACCATGGAACTAGATGGTGCTGTGTGTCCCAACATATTTATTTAAAAAAAAGAAACGAAAATATAGTTTTATTTTAAACGCTTACCTAACATCCAATTCCCTTAGATCAGGTAGCTGAGCAGACAGTTGTATGATTTCCCTCCAATTAGAGAACAGATTTTGAGAAATATCAAGACTTCGCGCATTCGGACATAATGTGGCCACATTGCCCGCTTTAGATACGTTTTGGTCGTGCACGCAAACTTCTAGAAGACGGTCGAACTTTCTAGAAATAATAAATATATGTATACATAAGGCAAATGTTGAAGACAAGACTTAAAAAGAATCGTGGTTAAAGAATAAAAATATTTACGATATTTAGTCAAGTGTGAGTCGGACTGGCTTGAAAATAACTAAATAATGTTTTTGTAAGAAAATACGTATCTTCCTGTAGTTTCTTACACAAGGATAACTAACGTTTCCCGTAATTTGTATAGAGCTTATGTCAAGCTTTATATCTAGTACCTAAGGAAAACTTCAGATAGATGAGTTACATGGACGTTAAAGGATGTCAGTTTTTAGAATTAAATAAAAATGTATTAAAATTGCGCCTGTTTGTAAATGAGTTTTTCCTAACGAAAGAACGAGTTCCGTGCATTTAAATTCCGGTAAATAATCTTCGGTCTCCTTTGTTTCTTTAATGCCTTATGAGCAATAGCATAATCTATGTACAGTGTCTGTTTGTAACGTTAAAATATATAACAGCTTTTAACTAAATGCATATGAAAGTATATTCGGTACTAATAAGAATAAAACACAATTTTATTTTTTTTGTCTGTCTGTTTGTTCCGGCTAATCTCTGAAACGGCTGGACCGATTTTGATGGGACTTTCACTGGCAGATAGTTGATGTTATAAAGCGTATGTTCACTGTTCGTTCAATTTGTGTGCGTTTACTTTTTTTACTTAGTCTACTTCTATTTCAGAAAAAGAATCAGGGTTCCGCGCAAAAAAATTAAAACCCATGAAATTGTTAACAAAATCCGGACGCACAAGAGCGAGGGTAAGTCGCTAGTTTATAAAATACTAGCAGAACCCGCGGCTTCGATCGCGCTAAAACTACAGAAAAACTCTAAAAGGGTAGTTTTCATACAAACTTTCATCCTCTATTTTACGCCCTTATGGAATGAATTTCAAAAAATACTTTAATACCAAGTTTCAACTAATTCAGATCACAAATATATTTTTGAGTTGTATTATAACGTGTTTTCCCGTAGTAGTAGGGGAGCCAAGAGGGGATTTTTGTAGTTACTCAAGCGCGGCAGATTAACATAAAAGAGGTTACCTTGCACTCTATTGAGTACTTTCACCATAATATAAGTCTTCTATATAAAGGCGCGCGTCTAGGGAAGCCGATCAAAATATTTAAAAAATGTTTTGATAAGGTAGAAATACTTGAAACCGTCAGATTAAGGTGTGGTAGGCTAGTCACATCCTGAAAAGTGTCCAATTCAATAATCTGCCGATTTGCACAAGCCGAAGAGGCAAAAATCGACTATAAAGTTTATGATGATTTTTGCCTCTTCAGCTTGTGCAAATCGGCAGATTATTGAATTGGACACTTTTCAGGATGTGACTAGCCTACCACACCTTAATCTGACGGTTTCAAGTATTTCTACCTTATCAAAACATTTTTTTAAATATTTTGATCGGCTTCCCTAGACGCACGCCTTTATATAGAAGACTTATATTATGGTGAAAGTACTCAATAGAGTGCAAGGTAACCTCTTTTATGTTAATCTGCCGTGCTTGAGTAACTACAAAAATCCCCTCTTGGGCTCCTCTATTATAGGAAAGAGATTAATCTTCCGAGGTAAAAAGTAGCCTATGTCACTCTCCAGCCCTCTAACTATCTCCACACAAAAAATCACGCCATTCCGTCACTCCGTTTCGCCGTGAAAGAAGGACAAACAAACAAACTAACAAACACACATTCACATTTATAATATTAGTATGGATTTGTTTCCAAAGCAAGCAAAGAAATGTCATTACATGACAAGATCTTATTTAATTCTTGCAATATAAAGCTAGTCATGCCTTTTTAGGGCAAATAAACTTGAGGTATGATAATTTATAAAATATCTATGCCATAGCAACAACAAAACAAGTGCAACTTATTTTAATAGCTTTTGTTCAACTTGCAATGTTGTTCAAAACCTCCAGGTAAATTTCTAAGAAATTAATTAAAATTCTAAGAAATCTATTGTTTTCACTGAAGTAAATTTTTGAGGTCTATTCTATACACAATATTATATTTCAATTACAGATTTCGCTTTGTTAGTACATATTTTATTATATACGTATAGACTATATAACGATAGCTATATGTAGATATATATGTATAACTGCCTCAGTGGTATAGTGGCATGTAGTAGCATGTACGGCTACACACCCGGAGATCCTGGGTACGAGTCCCAGGTCGGGCCAAGTTTAGTTATTGAGTGTTTTTGTATAGTAAGCCTCAGTAACAGCTCGGAGATAGGAAGTTGGCGGTGTTTCACCCCCGTGCCTCGGAGAGCACGTAAAGCTGTTGGCCCTACGCCTTAACACTCACTGGTCGTGTCGAGTAGTCGTTCCACCGGAGTATGAGAGTGACAGGAATAGAGAGTGAGTCTCTCACACGGGCTGCACTATAATATCTCCTGCGCAGTTGGCTAGTCTCAATGAGATTGGCCGCCGTGACCGGAATCGGTCAGGAGGACCTTACATAATATTATGTATATTATGTAAATATTACTAGAGTATGTAATTACTGCATCGTAATATGTTTGATGTGATATTCATCATAATATTTATTATATCATATGCTACATTATTGTTGAAACTTACTGCTTTTGGTGTATCTTCTCAAAGCCCACCATCTCTATAAAGGGTGCACCCATTTCTCTCTTCCATTCATTGATGATAGTCCTACGATGTGCTGCTACTGTTTCATCCTAAAAAGAATTTCTGATGAAATAATTGGGTATTAATAAAATAAATATGTTGGGACATTAACACACAGCACCATCTAGTTCTATTGTAAGCTACGAGGCTTGTGTTATGGATACCAGATAGTTGATACACTACACATATCTAACTTTTAAAAATTTAAATACATACATATTATAAATATATATACATTCATGTTCTTCACAAAAATGAATGCCCCCAGCGGGACTCGAACCCGCGACCGCTGGCACAGCAAATAGGGCACAGTAACTACAAACTGAGCCAAGCGTGTCGTCGGTATTACGAGTAATTCCATAGTTATATGCTTAAAAATATGGTCCCATAATTTTAACAAAATTTAAATAAATTGTTGTAATGTGTGAATTCGACCAATAAAAAAGTATAGACAGAACATTGCGCACATAAAGTGAGGCACGTAATATGAATTATTAAGACGATTCAACCATATGAAGCCGGCCGCTCGGTAGTCTGCCGCGAGTGAGGGAGAGCGCGTGACGTACTTTTGGTGAAATAATAATTGCGAAATTATGCCGTCCTGTGTCATAAAATGCTGCAAAAACAATTCATGTTTTCAAAAAAAGTCTTCTGGGATTACCTTTCATAAGTAAGCAACTGATTTCCTGTATAATTTAAACAAAATCGCAAAAATATTTGACTTGATTCTCCGAACACGAATTGTAGACGCCATTGTATCAGTGTTGCAAGTTAAGAACATTATCTTTTCCCAAAAGTAAGGGAAGTTGTGATTTTTGTACGGACACGTTACAACTGTCTTTTTAAATCTTATTATTGCATATTTTAGTTTCTGAGTATATTAGGTATGTTATTATACGTAAGTGTTTATAAAATAATATATTCAAATAATAGTTATCTTTGATAAGATATATTTTAGGTTCCCAGCTGATACAAAGTGGAAAGAAATTTGGATTAAAGCTGTACGGGACAACAGAAATGATGTCGAGTGGCTCCCTTCAAAATTTAGTGTTGTTTGTTCATTGCATTTTGATGAAATTTATATATACAACACTAAAGGTGGTTACCGTCGAATCAAGAAAAACGCTATACCAAAAAAGGTTGGTTATTTTTTATTATTGTTATTGTGGTTATTTTATCATTGTAAATAAAATCTGTATCTTATTCTAAAACACTGACATTTTATTTTCTAGCTTCACCTTGTAAATTCCGAGTGGTGCCATGAAATAGAAGCATCTGGTTCTATTCATCCTAAATCTCCAACACTGGGTCTTAATACAGAGGTTTGTGCCTACTTGAATTATTATTACCAGTACCTATGTGTAATTTTACCTCAGATATATTTATATAAATCTAAATAACCAAATTTCTTTATTGTTTAAGCACTGTAAAGAGGAAGTTGACACAGCTGGTACTTTTGGCGATACATCAGATAACCTTACGGAAGATATTTCAAAACCACAAGATGATATCTCAGTCTATCAACGTGAAAACAGTGATTCCGAAATAGACTCAATATTTGACACTCCCCAAAAACATAAACTCAGACAACAAGCTAGAAAGTATAAATTACGTTGTCAAATTAATGCACGCAAAATCAAAACACTGAATCAGAAGGTTAAACGCCTTAAAAAGAAAAACGCGTCACTAAAAACTGTTCTAAAAGACTTAAAAAATAAAAATGATATAGATACTGACATATTCAATATGCTCGGTGAAAACATTATTGCAGCAGAAATATGTCGTATCATAAACAAAAAGAAATTAGGAGCGAAAAAAATCAAATATTCGTCCGCGATGACAAAGTTTTGTCTCACACTCAACTTTTATTCACCGAAAGCCTATGAATATGTGCGACAAACCTTCCGAACATGTCTGCCACACTCTAAAACGTTATCTAAATGGAACGCTCATATTAAAGGTAAACCTGGTTTACAGAAGTAGCTTTTTAGTTGTAAAACAAAAGTCTGAAGTAGTGACTCAATACGCCACACACTAAAAACTGACACAACATAAGGAACATTAGTTATAATTATTCTAATATATGTTTTTTGTGTGTAGCTAGTGTTACATTAATAATTATTTTTATATAACAATAAATGACTCATTAAACTAAATTGCATTTCATTTCATCTAATCAAAACAAATAAAAACCATACTACCTAAAATAAAACTTTTAACCAAAGTATATCTCTCGCACTTGTGAATCGTAAGCACAACGCTTGCAACATTTTTCTCTAGCACATATGCGCAAATCTATGCTATCTTACACCGAGTTACGCACACTAAACCAAGACTAGACCTCACTTATTTTGTCGCGATTGCTTACAATGGCTGTTTATACTTTTTTTATTGGCCTGAGTGTGTGAATAAAAAAAATATCCAAACTTATTTATTTTTAAGTTTTCATATGCAATATAATAAACCAACTCAACCAAGCTTGCCTTTAACATATGGCACTATGGATGGTACAATATTTTTAGACTAACTCTACTCGACTAACTCTACAGAAATGGAATGGTATCAATTATTTATAACAACTAACACCCAACACTTTTTTCACAATAACATTAATTTTCTTGTTAATGATGAACCAAACTAAAAAATAAAAATTAATTTTTAGTATGAGAATAAAGTGTTTAAAGAGTGTTTTTTAGTTTTTAAACTATAATTTATTTTCAATTTTTAGTTTGAACTACTAAATAAGCTTTGTTTTTTAGTTCTTAAATTACTGTATTGTCATCTGTCCGTGATAAGTGTACTAAATTTCAAAGTTGGTAAAAATTATGTTCAAAGATTCCATTACAAGGTTAGATAGGTTGGTGAGCCAGAAGCAATATAATTTCAATTACATCTTGATATATATATATATATATATATATATATATATATATATATATATATATATATATATATATATATACAATTTTTATACAAGATATATATATATATATATATATATATATATATATCTTGTATAAAAATGCTAGAACTGTTAACTTTTTTTATTAGATCTTCCTTTTTTTATTTAGTAAAATATAAAACAATTTTATTATTATTGGATCTCATTAGAGTTCAAGAAGTACACCAAGACATTGTGCTCAAAAATTATATCTTCTAATCAATGATTATTTTATGATCTCTTTCTTATTGTTTAAAAGTGCTGTAGACATTAATGATTTTAATTATTTATAATATTCATGATATTTAAACAGTTATTGATTGATTATACTCTTAAAATTAAACTGAATTAGTTAAAAGTTATTTCTATAAAAAAAATATTAGCTCTTGATTGATTTGTTTACTAATGTTAGACCTTGATAAGATGCAAGCAATGCAAGTATGAGTAGATGTGTGACACACAAGTCATTAACATATTGAAAGACATATGTAATGTTTGTTTTACCTCTCGATCACCGTAGTATCTTCGAATGGCTTCAGCGCAGGTTTTATAGGGAGCAATTTTATTGGGACGAATAAAGGAACCTGCATTAGGTTTAGTGGTCTTAAAATATTGCACATCGTCAACACTGCCGTCGTGTTTTCCTCTTTCAGCGTTATCCCACTCTACGCCGTACCATATCCCTTTGTAGCCCTGCACTTCCCCGATATATTTTACAGTACCAAAATCATCATTGATTTTGACCCGACTACCGATAAACACTTGGGTATCACAATCGTCACCCGCATTGTGGCTGTCCATGGCACCGTTACAAAATTTTGGTATTATATTTACAGGCATCGCGCCCACCATTCTTTTTATGTTTTCGAAAAAGGAATTGTTTATGAAAAGAAAAACAGACTGATTTCGTTTCGGGAATACGTCTGTCAAATCAAATGAGTCAATATGTCAAACCACAATGTTGCCGCGTTTTACAACCAGCCACTTTAATACCTTAACTAATATGGGGAAACATTTTTCCTTTTTCTCCCCATGACGCGATCATTATGGCCCTCAGCATATTGTGTACATGTAAAGCTCTATAGCGGTGATGGATTTTTGTTTTCATTTTATTTAAAATTTAATTGAAATGAGAAATTGTGCAGTGCCATAATGCAAAGAAAATGGATATCATTTGTATCCAAAAGACAAAAACTGAAGAAATTATGGTTTAAAGCAATAAAAAGATGAAAGTTGGTGAAATCACAATCTTTATATTTAAAGCTATGTGGACATCATTTTAAAGAAAGTGATTTTAAAACTCTTAAATCGTCTACAGGTGAATATTTTTTTTATTTTTTGTACTTTTTTCATATTAATTACAGAGTTTCATACAAATTCATCCCCATTTTAACCTCATGTGATTGAATTTCAAAAATGCTAAAACACGTATTTATTTATTTTATTTTTATTGAATTGTATTGAAGAGCATTAATACCAAGTTTCAAGTAATTCTGATCATAGATAATTCTTTGCCCATGTGATGATGTTCTCCTGACCGATAACGGCCACGGCGGCCAATCTCATTGAGACTAGCCAACTGCGCAGGAGATATTATAGTGCACAAATGTACGCATAGACACAAGTGCACTCTCTATTCCTGTTACTCTCATACGCAGGACCGACGGATTTACGTGCTCTCCGAGGTACGGGGGTGAAACACATCCAACTTCCCAGCTCTGGGCTGTTACTGAGGCTTATTATACAGAAAGACTCAATAACTAAACTTGGCCCGACCCGGGACTCGAACCCAGAACCTCCGGGTGAGTAGCTGTACATGCTAGCCACAACACCACCGAGGCAGCTAAGTGTTTGCCCATATAAACTTTATTACCCCCTTTTACTCCTTTAAAAGATAAATTAAAAAAAAAATGAATATATTTCTTATTTTTATCTAAAAGCTAAACACCATTTTCTTTTGTCACATTAAGAATGACAATGTTTCATACAATCTTTAATCTCCTATTTTACCCGTTTAGCGGATTAACTTCGAAAAATCCTTTCTTATCGAATGCCTACACCATATAAGGAATACGTCTTCCAAATTTCACGTTTCTACGACCAGCGGTTTAGGCTGTGTTGATCCATCAGTCAGTCAGGATCACTGCAAGATGCACTTCTCCTTCTCAATTCTTCCTTCAGCTGGTCTAACTTCTAGATACAATACATTACACAGGTAAAATGTGAACACAATAGAAGTAAAAAACCAGGTATAAAAGAGATATCACAATAAATTGTTTAAACTCAGACTGAATGTAAATAGGCCATACGTGTGGTGCCTTCCTTTATAGAAATCTTCCCCATTATTAACGATTTGATCTTGTAAATCCATACATATAATAAAATTGTAACTAAGCTTAATCTGTACATTAAATATTTTTTGGAAAATCTTATTGAAATAAACATTATTATCGATACAGAGGCCGAATCTACAGTTTTAAGAATTTTTGTCTGTATGTCTGTTTGTCTGGTACCGCATCACAGAAAAACCACTAGAGGGATTTTGATGAAATTTGGTGTGGTGATAGCTGGTTATCCGGGTCAACATATAGGATACTTTTTACCGCGAGAAAATATCTCATTTCTGAAAAAAAATACAAAAACTGCATTGTAAGAGTATACTAATATGTAAAAACCAAGAATTTGCTTTTTGGTCACCTGAACGCAGGCGGAACCGCGGGAAATGCTAGTATTTAA
Organism: Brenthis daphne; assembly: GCA_947093115.1. Taxonomy (NCBI): domain Eukaryota; kingdom Metazoa; phylum Arthropoda; class Insecta; order Lepidoptera; family Nymphalidae; genus Brenthis; species Brenthis daphne. The sequence continues at coordinate 7,066,243 of OX352482.1, read as the reverse complement.
ATAATAATAAAAGTTTTATTATCCTAATGCATTTTATCAAAAGTATTCGTTTAATTTCATTTTTATGCATGCAGTTACTTTTCTTTTGCGATTTTTCTTTAGATATATGATATGAAATAGTATTAAATAAAAATGTAGTACATCGAAATTAAAACTTGTATAATTTAAAAATGTATTTAATAACGGAGCCTTATATTTGCACTTCATTATGTATTCTAATTGTGTAAATGCATTTTTTTGACTAACTATTGCCAGTTACAAAAACATAATTGACTCTCATTAATTTTTAAACATGATCGTTAGATGACGCTACTTGTGTCAATTTGAGAGGAACAAATAACTTCCTGAAAGGTGATTGGTCGTTGATGAGCGTAGAATATAACACGGCCGAGTATGGACGTTTGCTAAATAAGGGCGAAAATGTTAATTTTATTTCCGGATATGTACGGAATCGCACACGTTGTGCCGTAAAAAAGCTTCATCTATATCTGTAATCTGTATACATTTTGTATCATTGTATTCAAAGTTTCAGCTGTAGTATAGTTGTGCTAAATATTTTCTTTGGGTTGCACGTCAATTCAATTTACGGGAGGTGTGTGACCGGCGATACGAATATATTTTAATTCGCTCGTTGTCTTCGCGCAGTGTTCGCGTCCTCCCGTTGTCCGTTTTCTGAAATCGAAGACGAAACGTAGAACTAAAATTACTTTTTGACAAAAATGGCTACCCCTAATCCTGCAATCATGTATTCGAGTCGATAATACAGAAATGTTGCATTGTGTCTGTGAAAATATGCAGTTTATAAGTGAACAATTGTTACGTGCGAGCAAAAGTGCATAAGGATTAATCACGACAAAGGATACGAGCAACAAAATGAGGTATGTATAGCATAGTTCATCAAACCTTTGCGAGCTTTATGGAAAACAAATAAATAATATCTTACACGCGTCGATCTATATATAAACGGAAATATTTACGTTTCACCGTGTATACGTTAAGATATTTTGACCGATATATTAATGTAAACATCGCTACGGAACATTAGTTTGAGGAAGGTGTAATTTGCACTTTTATGAATGAATACCTGAAAAAATATTGCATGAATTATGTATAGAGACTTGGTTCATTCAGAAAAATACCTATTCGAGACTTATTGATTTTTTAGCGTTTAAATCCCCGGGTTACCCCACACGTTGGTTTTGTATTATTTTCGTTTGTATTTGTTTGACCTTGAATTCAGTAATTTATAGATTCATATTATATGGATGCATTACGTTTCTAAGAATAGGGTGCCTTCACTCCCCTCAAGGGATGAATCGGGCATGTGAGTAATACCCCGCCCATACTAGATGAGAACGCAATGTTCAGACATGCATCAATGACGTAAATATTTTTTCATTTTAATTCTAACATATCAGACGTGATAATAATAATTAATCTCTTTACTAATGCGATAGAGCGATTAGCAGCTAGGTAATGAAAATTTCAGAAATATTTTTTCTTAATAAGTGACATTATTAGTGGTAAATAAACAATGATTTACAAATATGAAGTTTTATATATTTTTTCAATTATTATTAAATTCTTTTTTTTTTTAATTAAAATCAGAGTGGCATGCGTTTTATAAACTACAGATAAATTATAAAATGTTTACATTCTAGATACACTCAGAATCAGATCCTTGATATAAGTTTATTACTCATTAGTTCTTTCTTACAAAATGTTATGATTCATAGATAAATAATTTGTTTAATGAATAATTTTTTGCAAAATTATTTAAAAACTAACCACATAAGGATATAATGACTAATTTTGTATGTAAATTACTAATATGTATTTTTTTTTTATATATTTGACTTCAAATTCATGATAATATATTAATTATTTACTCACTGATTAAATGTAGATAGGCCATTTGATTTATGTTACATATATTGTCACTGTTCAATGCAGCATACAATAAATTACAATTTTGAACTGTATTTTTTTTATTATAGTATTGATATTTATAACTGTGGAGAGAATTTTAGTTTTCTTTTTTGTGGATGGTTATTTAAATTACAAATTATTCAAAATTGTCAATAACATATTAACAAAAATCTAAGATGGCATTATACAAATTATTTTACTTATTTTCCTATTAACAAGTCACTAACAATTCTCAATTCTAAAAAAAAAGTAACTAACAATATTACACATTATATTCAAATTACCTATTTTTTATTTTATGATTAATACATTATTTAATGATCTGCCATCTTTAAGAAAATGATATGCAAGTGTAAGTGTATAATGTCAATTTATTTCAGTAATTAAAAACTATTTTATTTTATTGACATTAATGCCTTTCTGCTTATGATTAAATACTAAAATAGATTAAAATATGGTAGAACAACTACAGTAGTTCGAAGTATTTATAAAGCAATTTCTGAGTATATCTAATTAATTAGTCTACGTTATTCAATTAAGCCATATGGAATTGTGACTGGTATACAATTTGTAGGGTATACCCTAATGGATTGTTTTGATGACCTATTAGTAGCAATTATTTGGCTTTTTAATCGCTTATGCAAAGGTTCTACCTTTTCTATACTTAGGAGATAACAAGTTTGAATCCAGACTAATACAGATATTTTCATAATATACTCAAACATTTTCTAAAATGTGGTCCTTTGTTTTGTTATATTAAATTTTAAATTGAATCAGTTACTCTTTATCATTCAATCTTTGAGATTATTCTGCTGGCAACATATTTTTGTATATATGTACATGATTGTAGGATATTAATCAGTCTCCATTTTTGTTATTAAAAAATGAAATTTATATTAAATGAGAAAGTGTATTATGTGTTTAGTCTGTGATTATGTAGCATTTTTTTACATAGAGATAAGTATGCCCTGGATGGTAATAGGATACTATTAATTCATTACATCAAGTGATTTCCATGTACTTACATTGTACAATGTTGTGACAAAAACAAAGCTGAAACAAAACTTCTTTAGTAATTTATAAGAATACATGTCTTCAAAAGTATAGCACATTTACGCAGATATGTATATATATATATATATATATATATATATATATTTATATATACACACACATATATATATATATACACATATATATATATATATACACCTCGATTATTATATTACGCCATTCCACTTAGAATTCCGTCACACGTTTAACTTTCCATTAAACTCTCAATTCTATGTAATAAAATAAGGTATGTTGACGTCATTAAATATTCAGATTTCACACGCAATATTGTTATTTGCTTATGAGTCATAAAACTTATTCTACAGCTTAATATGTCAGGTTGTTAACTTTTTTTAAGCTTGTAATTTAAAGGTACCATTTTTACACGCATTTATTAGTATCACTAGCGGCTCACCCTCGCTTCGCTTGTTTTCGCATCCCACGGGAACCGTTCAGTTTTCCAGGATAAAAAGTAACCTGTTGTTTGACCGGCATCAAAGTATCAGCAAGCCAAATTTTACTAAATTAGGTGCATAAATTGTTATGTAATAAGCTGTATAAGAAACTATAGTTTTTTAACTATCCTCCAGGAACTCTTTAATTTTTCGGGATGAAAAGTATTCTAAAATGTTGACCGGAGATATAAGGTACTACCATGCAAAATTTCATTTAAATCGGTCCCAAAAGCTTCGGAGATTAGCCTATACGTAGTGGTTAAGATTTAACAAATGTTCGACGCGATTCTTTAAATAACTTTTTTTATTTATGAATCGATTGACATGAAATAAACACTATATGTTAAGTAAGCTTACCACAATATATTAATGAAAACCACATCTTAATCGGATAAGCCGTTTCTGAGATTAGCGTTTTGCAATTCGCAAAGCGCGATTAACAAACGCACAGACAAACACACAAAAATTCTAACAATCATTGTTTTGGATGCTATTCGCGTTGATAAAGGTCCCAATAATATTTTTTTCTCATATATCTTCCGTATACAGACAGCGATCCGTTATACACCTACCTGCATGTCTGAGAAAACCTAGTAAGTTTTGGAAAGAAATTTGAAGTCCGCCACCCGCACTTGGCCAGCGTGGTGGACTATCCCCCTTCTATTGAAGAGAGGCCCGTGCCCAGCAGTGGGGCGTTAAAAAGGGCTGAATACATACATACATGAAGCCAACAGGCAACCCTTTTGACGTCTATTTTTATTTTAACACCCAAAAAAAACTAGTTATAAATGGCATTATTAGAAAGGTCGCGTCCCGCAAATGATGATAACTCTAATTGTTGTTAATTTCCCCACCGCATATATAAATTAACTTTGACGGTTCCAGCTAAATAACCAAAAGGTTAACTTAATATCCTTCCACTTTGTGAGTAAGTACCCTGTTTAAATAATATATTGGTAAATATATCAAATTATGCCATCGTTTCTCAACCTTTTTAATGTCACCTTTTTTTTTATTTAGATACAATGTCCCCTAGGACATGACAGGAGAGAGCAAAGGGTGTATACAGTGTCCTTTCATCGCGATCGGTCTTGAGTTTTGCGCTTTAATTCGATCCATGGTACTCTATCTACCCTTTTCGATTCTTCTAGAAAAGTTAGGTTTGCTTGGGACGACCACGGTTTAGTTTACCTGCGATTATAACGTCGTAATTCTTCTCTTGTCAGCAGAATTTTCTTACGTGCGTAAGAGAGAAGATGAGAAGAGGCGGAGGTAGCTACCTCACAGACTTACTTAATGACATTTAGTATAAATTAAAAAATAATAATCATTGTCGATTCAAAAGTGCATACAAATGTCTATTCGAATTCTTCGTTCGTTCGAGATTTTCTCGGGCCAGTGAATACCGAGTACCAATATGAATTGCCTAGTAGCCAAAAATTAATGTTAAAAAATATGTTGCTTTTCGCGTTATGATAAGATTGATAACTACCTAGCTTTTGTTAATAAATTACGTTGTAGTAATTCTTTTATGCCACATTTCAATGTTACATTGGGACTCCTGATATTCCTGATTACGGCCACTATGAGTTGTACTTTAGAAGTTTGAGAAATAATCTTTGCATATTCCTATGCGGTTAATTAGCGAGAGGAAAATCTTTGGAAACAGCCCGTGCAAATAAAAAATGGCCAAAAGAAATGACGGCGAGTTGCGCATGTAAATGTTAATCGATATAAAGTGAATTGATATGATTCGATAACGATATATTTCAGAACATTAAATTAAGAATTAATATATAAGATTAGTGTTGGATAATGTTAATTTATTAAAAAAAAAACTAGCGACTTACCCTCGCTTTGCTCGGGTGCGTCCCTGAGATAGTTGTAATATTTTTGAGCAGAATCCTAATTCTTTGTCTAAAATTAAGTAGCCCTAAGTGACTTCTGAATAGCTGATGTGTAACATCAGCTATTTGAAGGTGAAAGCCCTATAAAAATCAGTCCAGTCGTTTTGGAGATTAGCCGGAACAAACAAACTGACAAAAAATTAAAAGTTTTATTTTCTTATAAGTACCGTATATACTTTTATTTGCGTTTAGTAAAAAGCTGCTATTTTGACGTTACAAACATACCATTTTAGTTTTATTTATGTGTAACTTTACTACCTATAGATAACCATAATACTTTTAAATGTTATTTGGTAACAATTCAGGTCGCTTAAGACTAAATATAAAATATTATTATAAAAATAAAAAAAAAATAAAAATACTTTTATTGACTTAAAAGATTACATTTCAAGATAGTCGCAAGGGCCCCTGTACTAGGTGGAGACCCGTATTACTGGGTGTATTATTGTACATATGTAGGTAAGTACATTGATTTTATTACATGCAATATTTTTTTTAATAAGTCTGGAGGCTCGTAAAATAAAACAGTGTAATAAATATATATTAGAGTAAATACAATTATCTTTCTTCAACTGATTTTCGAAATTCTTTACAAGTAGAAAGCTACGCTTTCTCAGAAGTCAGAGTAATCTTTTAAAAGCTTTTTTCGATGTATCAGGTGAGCGGTAGAGATACTGTAACAACATTTTATAAGTTCTTTTACTAATTATAATTAATTATATTAAACTAAAACACGCTTTCGATAAATTGAAATACATATTATATGGGTAATGGCACTCGTCAAAACGAATTATAGCAGTTAAAAATCGACGGGCTTACTAATAGCCACCGAAGAGGTGAACTATCCATTTCGTGATTCTATCATGAGATCAGCTCCAAGATACCAAATTATAGTATCGTCATCCAAACTATATATACATACAAATTACAAAGTTTCGTTTCGATACTACAATTACAAGTAGGTTAAAAATGAGTTCCAAGATTTGATTACGTTGTTAGTTACAAGTAAAACTAATAAATACCTACCTGTTAAAAATCCTTATTATAACCTTAGTAAGTATCTCTTACTCTTCTCTTACATTTACTTGAGTAACTCTCTATGTTAAAACTATAAATGAAGTAAATATGTTGGGACACACAGCAAGCACCATTTAGTTCCATGATAAGCTTCGAGGCTGTCTGGACTTTTGCAGACTACTTCACTCTTTAATTGAACCTTTATCAATATTTCATAACTTATTCTATACATATTTAAATTATCAATTTCCTAGCTCTTATGTAAATGAATAATTATATGTATTGAATCACTCCACGACCGCGGACACGTCGGCGTTACAGTTAACAATAGATTTCTTAGAAATTTAATTAATTTCATAGAAATTTACCTGGAGGTGTTTTTCGTGCTCGTATTTTGATAGTTAAGGTCGCTTCTAGGTGACCTAAAATGGTGGAATGTGAAAAGTATTTTTCACATACCTACTTAATTATTTTCTTCTAAGTATAGTTATTATGTTGTATTTAGATTTCAATTAAAATTACTAGCTAAAAAAAGCCCCTGAAAGGAATTTGTCCTGCCCAATTAGGCTTATCTCTAATTTTGTTTTTTTTTCAACTAAACACCTTATTGAAATTATTAGAAACATTTAAAATAAATGTTGTTAAATCGGATTAACAGTTCTCTATGCTTACCAACAACATGCATGCATGACTTCCACTTTAGAACGAAATAAAAAAATCGCATCAAACAGGAATTGTATCTGTGAATCTCAACCTAGCAAGTTTTTATATTGCCACGGATTTATACTCGTTTTGCTCGGGTTCGTCCCTAGATGGATTTCCCATACAAACTTTCATCCCCATTTTCACCGCCCTAAGGGATCATCCCTCATCTCATTCCGGGATAAAAACTATACTATGTCCTCCCCAGGGTCTCAAACTATCTTTTTACCAAATTTCATCTAAAGCGGTTCCGTATTATCGGAGCTTATTCGGTACAAACAAACAAATAAATATTTCCTCTTTATAATATTAGTATAGATTGTTCTTTTAATTTCAACCGAAACTTCTTTTCATCGCACCGCTTCTTAAAAGTAGATGTGATATTTAAAAGTCAATAATGTGGCCGGGGCTTCGACTACTCATATGAATAGAATTTCTCACCTTGGCACACTTAGGTGACTTAGGCAACGTTTTCTGGTTATTATGTAAAAGATTAACATGTTTCAAGTTGTTTTGCTTGTTTTTTTTTATTTGACACTAGAACCGCTGTTGATTGTAGTTTAGAAATATAATTTCTAGTTACTCAGTACTAGATTATACAGAAGCAGGAGTAAGTCATCAATCCTTACCATATTGATATGTGTAATGTATAAGTGTTTTTTTTTTCATTCTTTTAAGCAAAAACAAAGTGTGTGAGTGAGAATGAGATTATTAATAATAGAGTAGGGCAAGAGAGTGACATAAGACTCATTCTTCGGTTAACTTGAGATACTAACTGAGGACACGAATTCTAAGCGTTTAATTTTATAGTAAAATTAACTAAGAAAATATACCGGTTTCAAAATCATTTTAAATATAATTTTGGTTTTTAGATTAAAAAAATAAACACTGAAATCGATTCACACCTGGCGGTAGATATCTATACATATAATAAAATTGTAACTAAGTCGAATCTGTACATTAAATATTTTTTGGAAAATCTAATTGAAATAGACATTATTATCGATACAGAGTCCGAATCTATAGTTTTTAGAATATTTGTCTGTCTTTCTGTCTGTCTATCTGTCTGTCTGTTACCGCATCACGAGAAAACCACTGGACAAATTTTGATGAAATTTGGTATGATGACAGCTGGTTATCCGGGTCAACATATAGGGTACTTTTTACCGCGGGAAAAGATCTCATTTCTGAGAAAAAAATACAAAGACTGCATTGTAAGAGTATACTAAAATGTAAAACCTAAGAATTTGGTTTTTGGTCATCAGAACGCGGGCGGAGCCGCGGGCAATGCTAGTTAAGATATAAAACGCCTAACTCAAAACACAAAAATTTTATACCTCTTTTTTTGTAATCGGACAATATAGTATATTGTGCAAGATATGTCGTTACCTCACCCTCGCTGCACTTCGTCTCTAGACAAAAATAAATCTATCCCACGGGAACTGTACATTTTTCCGGGATGATATATATAGCCTATAGCTTTCCTCAATAAACGGTCTATCTAATGCAAAAAGAATTTTTCAAATCGGATTATAGTAGTTCCTGAGATTAGCGCGTTCAAACAAACGAATAAACTCAGCCTCTTTATGATATTAATAAGTATAATTTTTTTCTTAACGTTCAAGTATGATAAAATTAATATTATGGTTAACTAATCAAGCACGCCATTCTGTACTTTTATCCAGTTTCAATGGTACTTAGTTGTTCATATGAAAGGTCATTTTAACCGCATAGCTTGACATAATATGTAAACTGTGAAGTATACAAATTAATTACGAGTGTACCGTTTCATATCATTATTTATAATGATACCGATTTATTTTGATTCATTCAAAAGTCTAACACGATCAAAATATCAAAATTACGTCATTGTTAGCTGACAATCAAAATTTAATACAAGTCAGTATGACTTCAAAATCGCTTAGATTAGAGTAATTATACTACATTGAGGGATGGATTTGTTTGAAGTTATATAATATGTAATTAAAATATCCATACTTACTAATATTATAAATGTGAGTGTGTTTGTCTTTCTTTCATGTCAAAATGGAGTGACGGATTGACGTGATTTTTTGTGAGGAGATAGTTGGAGGGCCGGAGAGACATAGGCTACTTTTACCGCGCGAGATAATCTTATTCCCACGAAAATACGTTATAATACAACCCAAAAAATATATATGATCAGAATTACTTGAAACTTGGTATAAATTCTCTTCAATACAATTAAATAAATACGTGCTTAGCATTTTTCGAAATTCGTCCCAGAAGGGAGTAAAATAGGGAATGAAAGTTTGTATGAAATCTACTTTTTTAGACTTTTTTGTAGTTTTAGCGCGAGTGAAGCCACGGGTTCTGCTAGTAATATATAAATCTAATCTTGATAGTATAGATAGATATAAGGCCAATCTTGAAACTTAAAAATGTAGACGAATTTAATAAATCCGTTTTGATCGAAAGGCAGGTGATACTATGTTCGATGAGCATGTAATTTTTTTATGTATGTTCACCGATTTCACAGATTGGTCGGTCATCTTTAGAGACGTTAAGTACTACGTAGGTTAGTTCGAATATGTATATTTTTCTATTAAGGAAAATCATAACCGACTCCCAAAAGTATCTTATAGTAACAAAACCTATGGTAATAAAACAAAATTCTCCCCAGCCATTATTTCTTTCTTGCTTTTGAGCGCCTTTTTAAAAAGAAATTATTATATATATAGGAAAAGTGTAACGCCTTCATTTCCATTACTTAACAATTTCATGAGCCTAACACTAGTAATATATAATTAGCCAGATTAAGGAACAAAATAATATAACAGTAAACATGTTCTGACATTAGCCCCGTCGGAGCAATATTTTGGCAAAATTGAAATGCTTGAATTAGATGAAAAATATAAGAAAAATTATCAGTTATTGCAATGACAAAAAAAAATGGATTTCAAAATAATTAAAGAAAGTCTAATTACTTTAAATAAAAGGAGCGCTAAGGACCATGATAGTCCGCTAAAATTTATAAATATAAGACCTAATTGTAATTTTACTTTTCATAATCTTATTACTATCTACAACCAGTAATATCAGTGCGTGTTATCCAGTTGATAGCGCATAATGATTTAATATTGAAGTTTCACATTCACTACGTTCGATAAGATTATAAATAATTGCCTTGTTGGTCTAGTGGTTGGCATGTACGGCTGTAGGGTCTGGATTCGAGTCTCGGGTCTGACCAAATATACTTAAGTAATTATTGCGTGTTTCTATGGGAAATTCTCAGTCAGCCCGGAGTTGGGAAGTTAGTGATGTTAAGCAGAATATGTAAAGTATGTCCTTCGGGCTTGTTTCGATAGATATATTAATCAGAACAGTACAGGACATATACATGTATCATACAGATTAAAAATGAATTTTCCATAATCAAATCTAAATTCAATCGGCATTTGGAAATAATTCAAATATGCAGACAGATGACAGGCCTTCATTTATTAGCATAATGTTATCTAGCTTCAAGGATATTTTGTAAGAATAATAAAATGAATAGACTTAATGAAGAACTTTACGAGCACAAAATTATGATCAGTCGGTATGAATTTAAATACTATATAGTATATACCAGGAGTTCCCAACCACAGGTAGAGAAGGTTTATTTTGTATGACTTATAATTAAAATAAATAAAAAATGTTAAAATAATGTGTTTTATTATAAGGTGCCGTTCATAAAATACTTACGTCACGCTAAAATCAGCTTTTTGACCCCCCCCACTCCCATCGCCTCCCCCTCCCACTCCCATCACCTCCCCCTCCCCTCCCCTCCCCTCCCCTCCCCTTCCCTATTGTCACGCTGTCTCACACTTTCTATGACCCTCCTAGAAATATTTCGTCACAAAAACTAAGACGACCCTTCACATTTTAGTTAGAATGTCATTGTAAACATATGATACATATTTACTTCTTTATATACTTAGTAGCATACTAATAGAGCTTATTAAGAAAATTATTCATAAACTAGCATTACCCGCGACTCCGCCCGCGTTCAGATAGCCAAATACCAAATTCTTAGGTTTTATATATTAGTATACTTATATATCTACATTGCATACTTATATATCTATATCTTACATAGCAGTTTTTGTATTTTTTCTCAGAAATGAGATATTATCCCGCGGTAAAAAGTATCCTATATGTTGACCCGGATAACCAGCTATCAGCATACCGAATTTCATTAAAATCCCTCCAGTGGTTTTTCTGTGATGCGGTAATAGACAGACAGACAAAAATTCTTAAAAACTATAGATTCGGCTTCTGTATCGATAATAATGTTTATGACAATAAAATTTTCCAAAAAAATATTTAATATACAGATTCGGCTTAGTTACAATTTTATCTATACTAATATTATAAAGAGGTAAAGTTTGTGATTTTGTGAGTTTGTGAGTTTGTGACGTTGTGGGGGGTAATCTCTGGATCTACTGAACCGATGTTCAAAATTCTTTTACCAATAGAAAGCCACGTTCTTTCTGAGTGTCATAGGCTATATATTAACCCGAAAAATGAAAAGGCTTTTTCGTGGTAGTCGGATTTGCAGTAAGTCGGAGAAAAAACGGTCGAACGAAAACGTTTCTTACGAACGCTGCCTTAACGATGAGAGATATATGATTATGTTCTAGAGAAAAGTTGTAGAGCTTAATAATGCCTACAAAAAAGTCAGCGACAGCATATGTCTAACTTTTATATTTAAGTCACAAAAAGTAGCTTTTTATAATAAAAAAATCATTTAAATCGGTAGGTCATGTTTATTGGTCATATTATTAACAATTATGAATTCTTATCAAAATAAGTAAATTTATCGTCTAAAATGTTTAAAATAAAAGACTTTTCCCTTTTACTGCATATAATTTGGACAAATGGTTAAATAGATAATACAACATATTCGTAGGTATGGACGAACCCGAGCGAGCTGTTTATCTGTTTTTCTCTTTGTACGGGCTAATCTCCGGATCTATTGGACCTATTTAAATGAAATTTTGGATGGTGGTACCTTATATCCCCGGGCAATATCTTAAAAACTTTTCATCCCGGAAAATTAAAGTTCCCGTGGGATAGTTAAAAAACTATAACAACTTATACAGCTTAGTACACAAAAACTACTGATTGGATTTTAATGAAACTTTACAATAATATAGTTCATACATGACAAAACAAATCAGCTACTTTTGATCCCGGAAAATTAAAGAGTTTCCGTGGCATAGTCAAAAAACTATAGTAACTTATACAGCTTAGTACACAAAAACCACTGATTGGATTTTGATGAAACTTTACAATAATATAGTTCATACATCACAATAACAAATAGGTAACTGTGTATCCCGGAATAATGTACTTTTCCCGTGGGATAGATGTTTTTGTTTATTTGTAACGTATTATGTACACAACATAGACCCCAAAACAATAGTTATTAAAAAAAATCCCTGTTTATCTGTTTGCCTGTTTGTCTGTTTTTGTGTGTGCGTTTCACGCGAAAAGTAATGTACCAATTTCAACGAAATTTGGTGAAGTGATAACTTATTACTCGAGTCAACATTTAGGGTACCTTTTGTTTGTATGTATGTATGTATGTTGTATTCAGCCCTTCTTAACACATGCGCGGGCCTCCCTTCAGTACGAGGTAGATCAGGCCATAGTCCACCACGCTGGCCAAGTGCGGGTTGGTGGACTTCACATGTCTTTCGAAAACTTGCTATGTTCTGTCAGATATGCAGGTTTTCCTTCACAGTTAAGACAAGTGGTAACTGTGTTAGAAATGATTCGCACATGAAAATATCAGAGATGCGAGACCCGGGATTTGAACTTGCTTCACTTGGTTTCCCAAGCGAGCGCGTTAGCACTGGGATACCACTGCCTAGATACCTTTTACTTAAAGAAAATCTTTCTTTCCCACGGGAAAATGCAAAAACTGGTTTTATCGATCCTATATAACTGGTTTTATCCCTAGAAACCTTCCGCTGGCTGAGCCTTAAGACATACATACATTGAAACAATATACTAAAAAATTGTTGGTCTTGAAAAGTCCTACAGAAAAGTGCCGAATTGTATATGTCTATCTCCTAATTTACACTCGCAATATTTATTCTTATTTATACGTATAATAAAACTAACTTAGGCAAATCGATGTGCGTGTTTCAAACAAAAAGTACTTAACCGATTTTAACTAAATTTTGTATAGTAATAAGACTTAGTACTCGGGTCAATATTTAGGAAACCTTTTACGACAGGCAAATTATTCATTCCCACGGGAAAACACAATAACTGGTTCTATCGAATCGTCCTTAGAAATTTATATGGTTAACGTTGGCTCAACCTTAAGATTAAGATTGGCATGCTGATACCTTATATTGCCGATCAAACAATAGGTTACTTTTTGTCCGGAAAATTCATCATTCCGGAAAAATGAACGGTTCCCGTGGGATAGATCTGTTTGTGATTTTCTAGAGGTGAACCCGAGCGAAGCGAGGGTGAGCCGCTAGTTATATATATAGATGTATCGCAATTGGCTTAGGCCTATTTAAAACAGAAAATTTTCAAAATGGTCGCTCGTAAATTATGGCAAGATTCAATGAATAAATTTGCTTTCACAAGGTTTTATAAACAAATTTGTGTGGGAAGTTTACTTCTAATCTGCTTAACGTTTAAAAAAATAACAAACAAAGCCTTTAAAAATATGTTCGATGAAATTTAAATGATTCTATCAAATAAACTCATATGTACCTCGATTGATGTCTTGTCTTAAAATCTGTAGGATATTTTCAACAACAATACGCTCTTGTTTTGGAATACTTTTGTTATATATACATAAGTATATCAGAGTTAAAATTACATACTTATCATATGACTAAATAAATTATTATAAATACCTACTAGAAGAGTGCCTGCATCTAAAATCATAACGTACTACTAATCTATACCTACTTACATATAATAAAATTCTAACCGAGTTGAATCTGTACATTAAATATTTTTGGAAAATCTTATTTATATAGTCATTATTATCGATATAGAGGCTGAATCTATAGTTTTTAGAATTTTTGTCTATCTGTCTGTCTGAAGCATCCCACCCGCATCACGGGAAACCACTGGACAGATTTTTATGAATATGGTATGATGATAGCTGGCTATCCGGGTCAATATATAGGATACTTTTTATTGCGGAAAAATATCTCATCTCTTAGAAATCGATACTAAATGTTAAAACGTAACTACTTATAAATGTGAAAAAGTGTGCGCCCATACGAGTTATTAATTATCCTGATACTTTTTATCATATTGGTATATTATTGGTAAAATTCATTAAAGGATGTGCGGATATAATGAGGGCATAAGAGAAGCAAGGGCAGGGCATTTTGTATGTATTCAGCCCTTTTTAACGTTCCACTGCTGGGCGCGGGCCTCCCTTCAATATGAGGGGGATCAGGCCATAGTCTACCACGCTAGCCAAGTGCGGGTTGGTGGACTTCATATCTGCCTACTGGTCCCTAGCTTAAAAAATAAAAAGTACATGTAATTAATACCTCAAATTATTATTATCTGTATAAATTACAAAGATCTAAAGCTACACAACGAACCCCCGGGCAGCTAGCTCTATGTAAGCCATAGGATAGTTATATAGGTATTTATTGCAAAAGCGCACTCGATATAATAAAGTGAAAATGGGACGCGACCTCATTGCGCAGTGCACGGTTCGAAGGTGGGGTTCCCAAGTCCTAAGGGGTAGTGGGCGTAATTTGTTCTACTATCATGTAATTGCTTTAAAGTTTGTTCTTAAAACTACTTAGGTATATGTAGAATATAGATAATGCTGTCTTAAGATGTACGCGAATACATACTTCATCTTAGATTATCTTTTCGTATTTAGTTGCAGTTTGTTTTCGATATTTCAAATGTTTTTCAGCAAAAATAATCAGTTACTATAGTAAGTTTTTGAAAGTCTTTATGGGAACTATTGATGTACTGGGATAAGTCTATTTTACTTTTTAAACCTTTAACCCTATTTACGCAGATAATACTTGTTTCCTCTTCTCCGTTGTCATTATAAAAAAAAGACAATACACATTGCGTCTTACATTTTGTGATCAACTTTATATTATTACTTATTGCAATTTAAAGCCAACTCAGTTAATGTTATGTTCATATATATCACCTTATGACTCTTAGAAGCGCAACAATTTTACATGATTGAAATACCCGAGCAGAATCGCGGGCAAAATGCGTGTAGGTGATTATAAATGATTAATAAAATACCCTCTAAGAGTTCTTTATTACCTGCACAAGTCGCCATATCCGACATACTTCAACACCATCGTAATCGTGACTCACGTCACTTGTGCGGATATGAGGAAGTCAGATTTAAAACGACATTATACCTAAGTTCTATTGTAGACTCTATTTTTGAGCTGAAAAAGTCTATATTTGATAACCTAAGATAAAATTAGCTAAATAGCTTAAGCGTTTACTTGAAATTGTGCAATTTCAGGTAGGTACATCTCAAGATAATGCTTTGATTTATTTGGCCTCGTACCTGAAGGAAGGTCTAGCGTAGTTGCAAAGTGGTTAAAAAGTATAGTACTATAAGCTATGACGGGTCGTAAGTTTGATCAAGACTAGTGTTTATCTACAAGACTTGATCGATTAGATGAGTCAGTCATTTCTATCCTCATAACAATTACGAAAAAGTCTTCTTCGGTCGAACTTCATACTTTAAGGAGATGCAAATTAATCGAAGATACAAGTCGTAACAAATATAACTTACACATCTCTTTAAATAAATCAAATTTCAAATTCAAAATTTTCAACGTTGGTGTTTCAGAAATACACTTATTGTTTGTCAAAAATTCTGGCAGTACCGGAAAAAATGCCTCAATCCCGAGAAGAATTACTGAAAGAAACCCAGCGGGAGTTATTGGAGCTGTGAATAATCATCATTTTCTAGTGTAAGAACACTTAATTCCTATGCGTTTGACTTTATTTCGAGTATAGTCACAACAAAGTTAAAAGGATATTTACGAGAAACTGGCAAGATTAATACCGATTTCAGGAATGCAAAATGACTAAGTGTGACGCATGAACAAACTGCTCGATGCAAAAAAGCAAAGCAAACAGTAATACCGTTTATGTCCTTAAAGGATACGAGTTATTTATCCGTTTACTTTGTGTTGTTTAGTTGTTTAGTCTTTGTTATAACTTGCCATTTTTTCTCTTTGCATTTTGCAATAGGTTCATGATATTATTTCAAGAAAACGTGTCTTTTAAATTAAATTCAAAAATATACCTATTACAAGTGATACTTTTAATAGATGTAATCGTTACATTTTTTTTATCTCCGATCATACAGTCCATCCCTCTTTTCGCTGCCTTAACGGATGTTTTCCGGGATAAAAACTATCCTATGTCCTTCCCAGGGTCTCTAACTATCTCTATAGTAAATTTCATCTAAATCAGTTCAGCGGATTAAACGTGCAAAAGTAACAGTCAGACAGAGTTACTTTTGCATTTATAATATTAGTATCGATGATGTTTTTCTAACCGATTTCGGTTACGGCGGCGAAATTCGGTAAAGTTACCAACAGCGCGCGTCATATTATAATGACACGCGCAATTCTATATTCCTATGCTTCCTGTAGTTCTCATATTCTGGAGGGACGACAACTTCCAACGGCGCAGGACCGACTCCTTAACCGAACCGCTGACTACCCAACTCCGGGCTGCTACTGAATATTTCGTTACATGATAACCCAGTAACTCTTTTTATTCTGACTCGGGATTCGAACTCATTTTGACCTCACAATCTGTAACTGTTTGTCACTTAACGAGACGGAAACAACACTAACGAGAATCAGACTTAGATCCTAGATTTTTTCTAGCCTTTATCCTGATTCAGACATTTACTTTATACATACAATCATTTAATAACCAAATAGATCTTCAAGAACAAAAAAGACCCGCCCAAGTGCTTACAAAATATATTTATTAGAAATATTAGTAAGGGTATTTATTTACTGTAGATCAAGATTAATCTGTCTGAGCATTATAACTTTGCTTCTTAAGACATTTCTGGAAAACAACTTGTTGTTTTTACAAGAAATCAAAGATCACGTCTCTAAACTACTAAGGGAAAATATATTTTAGGTGTGTTTTTTAATTTCATATTTAAGGGCGTTAATTTTTGCGTATTATATTAGAAATACTTGATATTTGTAATTTTGTATTGTTATTTTTATAATATTCTGGCGATTAAAAAGCGCTTTTAAAAGGTTTTTTCTTATTAACAATTTCCTTTTCATTAGAAGTTGGTCAAATATTTAATAAGAGCTTTATACAATATTATGCTAAACACGTACCTACATTTCATTTAAAAACATCAAGGTGATACACTTTTTCGAGGATATCTGGTTTTATTTCCCATAGTTATTTTAAAGAAGCCAAACTTGATATCTCGAAATGGTATCGTGGTGTACAATAACTCACAAAAAACGTTCTAGGTTTCAGAACAAGCTCTATAACGGGGAATTTCAACGGAACTAAAAATAGTTTTTAAATGTCATGCTATTTTTGCTGAATTGATGAATACAAAGCTTTTTGAAGTTGGTCTATTAAAAGTTCAATCAAAAATTCAGTAACAGGTACTCAATTGAAAGCTTTTTATACTTTTTATCAATGCAGAAATAAACACAGAAACTAGTAGATATACCTATTTCGGTTACTACAACTAGTTTTCATCCGCGGTTAACTCGCATGATATATAACATATATAAAAAATAGCATATGTGTCTAGGCTATCTCCAATCAGAATTTTATTCAACTCTATTAAGCCGTTACAACGTTGAGAAGTAACACACACGCACGCTTGCGTACACACATACATACATGCACACATACACGTGCGCACACACACGTGCACGCACACACGTGCACGCACACACACACACACTAACTTTTTTTTCCATTCTTTCGTTTTAATAAAAAAAAAACTTAAATGTTAATGTGATAAAATGTGATATTATCTCACAATGCATTTTAATATTTTCTATGAGTAATATACTTACAGTAAAACACTTTATTCCCAACGAAATACCTTTACGATTAAACCGTTTGTGTATGTACTTCAAATATCGTCTGAATAACATACATTTTTCTAAACGTATAAACACACAGTTTTAACTGGTTTAACTATTTAAGTTTATAATATCTAATTATTACCTACTATTTCCATATCCTCTCAATATCTCCCCTGAAATGTTCAACGAGGTCATAATTTGTATGGCGTCGGGTGGTGCATTCATTGTTTCTATAGAGCTCGTAGCGAAAGGGAGGGACTACGAGTATGTAGGTTATGTATTGTATTATATTTTACATCGTATTGATTTATCTGTAGTTAATTATGCAAAAGTCAGAGAGCGGCAGAAACTTTTGTATTAAACATAATGATGAATTTTCCGATTCTTGACGTCGTTTTCATCCACATTGTTTATTTAAATGGCTAAGTCTAGAGTTATTGGTGTAAAGTTGTAAACGTTTCTTTGTACAGAAACGAAATGAAATTCAGAAGGACGCATGTTCGAACCTCGAATGCACTTTTTTAAACTCAGTGTAGTAGAGCCTGCTGGGAATATTCTACATAATTCTTAAATAATACCAGAGTAAAGTAGCTCTGCCCATATTGTTATGAATTTTTTCCCATTTTGTCATTAAAAGTGTATATATAAATATAACATTATAAACCATTTAGAATTTAGATTTATGTATATTATATTCAGCCATTTTTAACGTCTCACTGCTGGCCCGGCACGGGCCTCCTTTCAATACGAGGGCGATCAGGCCATAATGCTACATTATTCGTTTGGTTTGGTTAGTGGAAGCGCCTACTCTCTATATGCTTTCTTGCTATCTTTTACTATTCATTATCTTCTTTACAGTTTTTGTACGTATAACATCCATAACACCTGGATACGTGTAAGGTTTATGTGATATTTAGATATGATGGAGTCCACTAAAACTGAAGTCTTATGAGGCTCCGCAGGATCACTTTCACAGATGGGAGTGATGATCTGGTGTTGCAAACATTCATAGCCTACAATTACTGCTTATCATAAGACCTTTATCACTTTCGCGGTTTATTAAAGAAATTTTTACACTGTGCAAGCGAACAAGCTGTTTTGGTAATCGCCACCCAGTAGCGTCGTCCTACATTGAATAATATGTGGGGAGTGAAGTGAGTCATATTCGTCATTTTTCTCCCTTCTGTGTTTAAATATAGGTACAAAGACACGATAAAAAAAATATTTTCGGTTTGTATCAAGGTGAAATGCAAACGCTAGTGTTATATCAACACAACAGACGTGCTATACCGATGTTTATATGTAGCCCTTAATTGCCTCCCGATTTCACCCCTGAAACGTTCATCCTGTATAAATAATGGGCGCTGAGCTAGGAACTGCATAATGTTATCTCTTCCGTAAAGTGTGCATTGGAAAAAGTGAATTTTAGTTTTGTTATAAGAATTAATGTACGTAGGTGATATAAAGTTAATATATTAGTAATATTGTGAATTATATGTAATTCTTTTAATAAAACAAAAATAACCTGCTAACTCATTCGTCGATTCGAAGTGCGTAGGTGTATTTATGATACGGTGGTTAATTTTTATGTGGGTATTTATAACAAAATATGAAACTAGGGAAAAGGCAAATTGTTCAAAGTATTAACAAACGGAATTTAATTATTTTATTAAACCCACCTTGTGTGACCAAGCGACAGTGTCGCTTATTCAGCCCAAATTCTGGAAAGTTTCATACGGGTAATTAAATTTAACGAAATCGATTTGAATTAAGTGGTTAGGCAATATTTTTAACAATAATTGTATAATATCGATTTTCACTGTCCCATAAATATTATAAATTTGAACGTTTGTATGGATATATGCTTGTTACTCAACCCCTCCAAAACTGAGGTCTGGATGAAATTTGGCACAGAGATAGATTATTATAGTCTGGGATAGCACATAGGATACTTTTCATCCTGGAAAAATGTACGGTTTCCGTGAGATAGATTTGTTTTAATTTTCCACACAACCCGACACACAATCCGAGCGAAGCGAGGGTGAGTCGCTAGTTTTTTCATAAGTAAACTAAAAAAGAGTGTCCCATTAAAATTGAAAAAAAATTCCACCACCAAAATTTTAATATTTGCTTGTGATTTTAAAGTCGGCGTGAAAGTTTTAGGTTAATTATATCTCCATAAAAATAATATAGAAACTTTATAAGTCAACAAATACAATAACAATAGAACACTAAGATTTCTACATCTTCAAGGCTATTCTGTGGTAGAGATTTAATTCAACGTTTATTATTCGTGCAGACAATAACCCCTTCATCTCTTACTGTACAAAGATCGATATTTTTAAATAGTAAACATTTTTTTGAGTAATAAAAAAATTAGAAAACTGATTGAAACTAATACGAATACTGTCTAAATGAAAGTAGATTATAATATATAGGTGTAGGTAGGTACATCTAAGACCTAAGGCCGGCCATACACGGATTGCTCAGCAGTTAGCCAATGATCACCATAAACGGACCGCTCTTGCAGTCATAGTCAACAGCTTGAAGCTGCCATCGATAACTGCTGGAGCAGTTGATACCAAATGCAGCAGTTGGTATCAACTGCTCAACAAGACGCAACTTTTGTCCAGACGACGATGACGGAAGTAACTGCGGAGAGCACTCGACAGATCGAGATGAAATTTCACCGCGCTGACAAACCACCCGAAGCAGCAGCTTGAAGCAGTCGATACTAGCTGCTTCAAGCTGCCTGTATATGGCCAGCCTAAGTGTACAGTATTTTTATAATTTCTTAAGGTTAATTAGGGCGTGCCTATCAACAATTTTTATCTTTGTCGATATTTTTAATAATACCTATACATTTAATGGTTTCGTACGCGATCATGTAATACTGTCTTAAAGAGTTACAAACAAACATACATATTTTTGTAATAAAACAATTATCATTTATAGATAGATTTTTGTATAACAGTATGTTATTAAACGGACCTATCTACGCCTAATACTCAGTATAGGTTTAGAAAGCGACGCTTATAGAATTTGTTGCCTAGTTGTTGTCAAGGGTTGCTTTTATTGCTCGTATATCACGTCCCGAAAAACAGTTTGTTACGGTGTTTGTGGATATACTTTGCTATTAAAACTAATAAGCTTTATTGCTGGTAAAATTTTTGGCGTTTATTAACCCCTTTTTCGCTTACTTTAAAGTTATTACATAGTTAAAATACGTGGACTGTAAACATGAATTAACAGGTCATATTTAAGGTAGGTAGATCGAGATTATACGCTAATATTGTATAAAAAATTAGCTAGTTGGGTTTAGTTAAAAAATGAAAATTTAGTTTTTTAACTTGTGTCTCTGTGTGTATTTGTCTTGCGTAAGTGTTAGTTACAGATGACTAAATAGATTTTAGTGAAACTTTTTATATTAAACAGTTTATTATCTTGACAACATAACTTAAGATTATGTAATGGCTGAGTGATCTATTCATTCATGCCTTGTAGTTCTGTGAAAACGATGATTACGTTACTCCAAGGGACGTACCAATACTACATGACCTTTTCAGGGGGAGACGGGGAGTGGAGGGGGGGGGGGAGATTCTTCAAAATACCAAGCTTGATCACAGGTGCGTGGGAGGGGTGGCAGCTGGTTTAGGGTAATCCCCCACTTTTTTGAGCTATAAATCTCACTCCTGACGTCACGCGGCAGCAGCGTCAGTCAGCAGCGGCGGGTGGGGGAAGGGGGGTAAAAAATTATAAAAAATGGGTCACGTAATATGGGTACGTTTCCTAATATAGTCTAATGGCTGTAAAAAGATGTGAAACTGCATCAGACTAAAACTAACTTGTTAGATATACATACATATGTTGCCTAAAAACATTTTTGGTATAAACCTGTCTTATTTTATCCAAACATTTGTAAAAGAGGCTAGTTGAGAAGGAAACCAGATGTTTAACCTTTTGATCTGAATATTAATTGATTATATTATCAGAGCGTATGTGCGAAAGATTTTTTATTGTGACCCCATTTTATGCAGTTTGTTTATGAAACGTACTTTTTTGGTCCCGTTTATAGTTACCTAGCATTGCGCGCGGCTCCGCCCGCGTTCAGGTGACCAAAAACCAAATTCTTAGGTTTTACATATTAGTACTTTTACAATGCAGTTTTTGTATTTTTTCTCAGAAATGAGATATATTCCTGCGGTAAAAAGTATCCTATATGTTGACCCGAATAAGCAGCTATCATCAAACAAAAATTCATCAAAATCTCTCCAGTTGTTTTTCCGTGATGCGGTAACAGACAGTCAGACAAAAATTCTAAAAACTATAGATTCGGCCTCTGTATCGATAATAATGTCTATTTCAATAAGATTTCCCAAAAAATATTTAATGTACAGATTCGGCTCCGTTACAATTTTATTAGGTATATGTATAGATATAACATGTAATAAATTGTTAATCTTAATTAATGTAACTCATTGTCATTACTTATTGTATATAGGTAGCTAACTACAAAAGGTTATATAAAGAGTTACCTAACCTACCTTAGAGGTTAGCGTTTGATGACATTCTGCAATTCACCATTAGTCAAAAATGATGTATCGCTACTGACATTTCAGCCTTTTGTAAGAAAATGTGAATTTCTGTAGAAAATGTAGTGTCAGCTTTCATAAGGAAAATGCTTTAGGTAAATAACTTACCGCTTTACAGTCAACGTTATGTTGATATAACCGTCCGATGACCAAGATATTTATAATTTATTCTCTTTCTAGAAATATTAGCCATATACTTGTACTTTTGCATTTATATGTACGTAAACTGGCTACTTACCGTTGCTTCGCTCAGGTGCGTTCTAGGTAAGTTTTAATTTTTGAGTGGAACCCTATTCCTTTTTCCAAAAATAAAAGTAACCTAAGTTACTTCTTGTAACAACAGCTTTCTGCTAGGGACAATCCCGTCAAAATCGGTCCAGCCGTTTCGGAGAATAGTCGGAACAAACAGACGGACGGACAAAAATTTTAAAAGCTGTGTTTTTCTTATAGGTAACGTATCAGGGGCGTAGCTACCGCCGTATTTGCCGTATCAATTATACGGGGCCCCCGGGCCACGGGGGCCCCCAAAGTGTGTAAGGAAAAAGAATAAAAACTTTCTAATTTATTTTATTTTACAAATGACAAAATTCTATAAAGCAATTCCTTTTTTTCCCGCCTTAAGCGTGCGTTCAAAAGTTGGCAACACTACATCGTTATGGGCTGCGGGACTTCCCCGTTTTACTTACTTCATCTTCAACTCAGCGGGGAATCCCCGGGAATCCTTCATCGATATCGCGATGTACGTGTACGTTGTTGTACTTTGCATTGGATGTTAAACCACGGAGTGCAGTGCACTGTTTATTTACGCGCTTTATATAAATGTGCATTACATTGTAATTCAGTACAAACAATATTGTTCTTCTGGATTAGCAGTATTAGTAACGATTTGTAAAAGAAATGAGTGAAAGGAAAAGAGATTATCCCAGCGGCGCTGAGAAAAGAAAAATTAAACAGAAAAGGGACGAGGTTATAAAAAAAGTGCCCAAAATTTCTTCATTTTTTCAGAGACAAGATACTGTGAGTGATTTAGATTGGAAAGGTAAGTACTACACTACTACCCAACCCATTTATTAGGGGCCCGTAGTGATAAACAAGGAAATCTTTTAATTTCGGTCTGTCCATCTGTCCATCACAAAAAGTTGTCTCCCCCCTCGATTTTCACAATTATACTGTTTTTAGGGTTCCGTGCCTTGATTAAAAAAAAAACAAAATTCTAACTTATCTATAGGATCGATTTGTTTTGTTGTTTGTTTATCAGTCCGTATCGTATCGTTAATTGCGTGTTGAGAACTTCAGATGTGCAGACTCGCTTTCGGGTTCTCGTTTTGTATGGCCACTACACTACGCGCTGCGTTTAAATAGCACGCAGGTGTATAGTAATGCACGGACGGGCTGCAGGTGATTTTGTATCTACTAATAGGTACGAGCACAATCCGCGTAGAATCTGTGTGCGTCTGAACTGAACACTCTCTAACTGTGACCCTTAGTAACGTTATTTATTTATATATAACTCTTTTTAGTTTAGTATCAAAGCATTCGTATTTATTTTTTAACAATTACTCGTTTATTTTTAGATTCTTCTGAAGCATGTTCTTCGTCACATATCCATCCGGAAATAGAAGAAAGCCAAGCACATACTTTATCGGATGTCCATCCAGAAATCGAGGAACCCCAAGTCAACGATTCTGATATATCTGCAGATAATGCAGATTGTAATATAATTTCATCAGATAGAGGAAATTTTGGTGACAATTTAACTGAATGCGAACGAAAAATAATTTTTAAATTGGGTCCATTTAAACCACAAGGACCATTTCCAAAAGTTTCAGAAAATAACCGACCTTTTTCAGCTTATTATTATTCATATTTCAATCAGGCAGGCATAAAAATTATAAGACCATGGTTATGTTATTCTAACGTTTTAAACAAACCGTACTGTCACTTCTGTTGGTTATTAGCAGATCGTCAAAACAAATCGTACTCCTCTGCTTGGGTTAACGGTGTTTCGGTTAGAAGCAATTTCACACAAACTATTCTTGACCATGAAAAGTCACAGCAGCATATTAGTGCCTCACTCTCTTATAATAATTGGTTGCAAGGAAATACCATCGATACTCTATTGAAAAGTGAAATCGATAGTAAAATTACATTCTGGAGAGATGTACTGCATCGTATAATTAATGTTATAATTACTTTAGTATCTTGTAATCTACCTTTGAGGGGGCATGATTCTGATTCTGGCAATTTTATGGCAATTTCACGTCTGCTATCTAACTATGATGCAACTTTAAAAGAACTTTTTCTAAAACCGAAAGGTGAAATAAATTATTTAAGCCCTACGATTCAAAACGAAATTATTAGTTTGCTTGGTACTAACGTTAGGAACAGTATTATCTCAGAAATTAGAAAAGCTCCATTTCGGACAATAATTCTGGATACAACACAAGACTTGTCAAAAATTGACCAACTATCTGTAGTTTTTCGATATATCTCGGTTACAGAAAATGATGATAATGTGCCTAAAGAAATAAAAATCTGTGAGTCCTTTTTAGGATTCATAGCAGTAACCGATTGCAGTGCTGCAGGTCTGAAAACTGTCATTTTAAATTTGACTAAAGAATATGGAATTGATTTGACTAAATGTAGAGGACAGGGATACGATGGAGCAAATGTTATGTCGGGTGTGTATGGAGGATTACAAACCCTAATAAAAGAGCATGCTCCAAATGCCGATTATGTTCATTGTGCTGCGCACGCTTTAAACTTGGTTTTGAACGATGCTGCGAGACATGTTCGTGAAGTATCGACTTTTTTCGATAATTTAGAAAAAATATATACTTTTTTTGGCAATAGTATAAAACGCTGGGCTATGCTAAGTGACGATTCATCTGAAAAATATTTGATTACCCTTAAAAAGGTATGTCCTACCAGATGGTCTTCTAGGAACCACGCTTTATTAGCAGTAAAGAAAATTTTTTTACTAATCATGAAAACTTTGTACCAACTAAATTTAATTTCAAATAAAAAAGATGAACGTGAAGAATGTAAAAGTATAATTAATATTTTAGAGAGTTTTGATTTCTTAGTGCTCGTTACATTTTTTTCTTTACTATTTGAAATTATTAATCCTGTTTCTAAAGCTCTACAGCATGATAATAATGACTTACAGAAATCTAGTATTTTATTAAGTAATCTTTTAAATAGACTGTGCCAATTAAGAAATCAGAATTCATTTAATAGTTTGCTAAATGAATCCAAAGATTTAGCAAAAAAGTGGGGGGTGACAACTGTTTTTAAAAACAGTAGGCGAAAGATAACGAAGCGTTTTTTTGATGAGTTATCACAAGATGAGAGAATTTCCGACCCGGAATCCTATTTCAAAGTCAATGTATACTATTGCTGTTTAGATATATTAATTTCTCAAACTAAAGAAAGATTTCAGAGCCTTTGCAACCTGAGTAGTATATTCGAAATATTACAACCGGAGAAACTCCTATCTTCTTCAAGCGAAGAGATATTAAACGCTTCCGGAAAACTGTCTGCTAAATACAGTAAAGACATCTCACTTAATCTTTGTGACCAATTAAAGGCTCTAAAAACATGCTTAAATTCTGAAATTAAAAAAATTTATTCCATTAAAGAACTCATTGAATTATTGCTAGTAAAATTCAATAGTCTTGCATCCAGTTTTCCCGAGGTAATCACAGCATGCTTTTTATTCTTGACCCTTCTAGTTACAACCGCAACGGCAGAAAGAAGTTTTTTAAAATTAAAACTAATAAAAAATTACTTAAGAACTTCGATGGGACAAGAACGGCTGTCAGACATCTCACTATTGTCCATAGAGGCAGAAACTTTAGAAAAACTAAAATCATCATCAGCCATAAATGATTTAATAAATCAGTTTGCCGATAAAAAGGCAAGGAGAGTGAATATTTAAAATTCGATTTTTATTTGTAAAATGGGTAAATTATGTGATAAATAAATATTACTTCTCACAATATTTTTTTTCTTTTGTGAAAAATCTTTACCTCCATATAAGGGCCTCCAAAAAAATTTTTATACGGGGCCCCGACAAGGCACGCTACGCCACTGTAACGTATGTATATAATTTCATATGCATTTAGTTAAATAGTTTTTATGTTGACATTACAAACAGACACTTCAATTTTTTTTATCTGTATAGATTACGTTTCGAACTCATAAGAATACTTTGTGGGGGGTCCGTATAAATATTTCACCGTATGCTTAAACAGATGGCGGTCACTTTGTTTTGAACTTTATAAAGCTTTCTTTCCTTCTAGATTTGACATTTAGTGTCTACTCAGTTGTTGACGTAAGTTTCTAATAGTACACGGCAGTTCGTACTCTTATCATTTGTCACAGTGCTGACATCAACTTTCAACGTCTTTATAGAGTGGTACACTGATGAATTGTTTTGCGAAATTTTGATGACTTTAATTTGGGCTTTCATTACTGTTTTAACACTTACACGTTATAGTTTGATACATAATGTTTTTAGGTAAAATGGTTTTGTGCAATATGGAACTGATTGTAAGAGACTTGGCTACTGGTGGCAACGTGGTGTATGGATATACTATACAAAATCTTGATTAAAATATTTATATAAAAGTAAGGATAACTGTACTTATCGTAAGTTAAAAATCATATTTTTTTGTATAAAAATTGGGATATTTAACTTTTTAGAGTATAAAAAATATGTACCCACAGTTTTCGAACTAGGTGAAAATATTACCTACTACCAGTGAATACTTTCGGCGAGCGGAACCAAGGGTATAAAAATAGTTGGTTTTTAAAAATATAATTAAAAATGTAATGAAGAAATGCAATGTTCAAGTTAGTTTATTAAATGTTCGTCCAATTTTTTTGGCGGCCACCGTTCAATGATCGGTAATGTAATCGCGTGTGGTGTAATTCTTAAGACTGTAGAGATGAAATCCATCTTACTAATATTATAAAATAATGTGAAAGCTTAGATGTTTGGATGTTTGTTACTCAACCGCGCCAGAACGGCTGAACGGATCTAAATGAAATGTGGCACAGAGATAGATTATAGTCCGGAATAGCAGTACTTTTTGTCCCGGAAAAATGTACGGTTCCCGTGCGATAGATTTGCTATTGTTTTTATAGAGGCGAACCCAAGCGAAGCGAGGGTGAGCCGCTAGTAGTTAATAAAACTCTTAAATCCATTTACTTACTGACAAGTCTTGAAAAATCTATTCTTGCACAAAAGCTCCTTATATGCATTAAATAATACTTTAAGAGGTTTATACTTTTCCATTTTTGTGTGGAAATGTACATCATTTATGAAGTTACAAATTTGAAAAGTGATATTTAATCTATAGTTTATGGGAAGTCCCATCTACTTCACTGCCTATAATTTTATTACTGAGAATGTATATTTGTTTATTGGTTTATTAGAAGTGATGTTTACGTAGTTATTTTATTGGACGAATACCTACATTTTATATTACGCCTTCACCTTGAACTCCCTATGTTATACTAGCGATTTACCGTCGCTTCGCTCGGGCTCGTCCCTAGGTATGTTTTAATTTTTTTGAGCGGCACCCTATTTCTTTTTCTAAAATAAAAGTTGCCTATGTTACTCCCTATAACATCATCTATCTTCCAGTGAAAGTCCCGTCAAAATCAGTCCAGCTGTTTCGGAGACTATCCGTAACAAACAGACAGACAAAAATTAAAAAACAATGTGTTTTAAGTACAGTAAATAATTTCATATGCATTTAGTAAAACACTTCAATTTTATTTATCTGTATAGATTATGTAATATAATCTTGTCATAAAATATACAAATATTTAATATAGGACAACTTAATATATATATATATATAATATGTATGTAATTTTGTAAACTCTGCATTATGCCATTTGCCACTCCACTGTCTAAAGAACAATGTGACATTTCACTTCATTTCATAATATGGCAAATATATTACCACTATATATGCAATTAAATTAAATACTTCCTCCCCTTTTAAAGTCGGTCAAATAATTAATAGCAGATTGACTACTAATATGTTCTTGATTTTTTCATTAAAACGCTTACGCTTATAACTTAAACTTCTCATTTACAGTTAGGGGGTCTGACCACGTCTATATGATTTAATAGGCTCATCCGTCCGGATATTATGGTGACATGTATTAACCGGCTAATTTATATGAGCGTGCGTCTCTTGCACGTCTAACGTAATTGCACAATTTTTCATTTGTCAGCGTTATATGGATGATGCATGCAAATGATTGTTACGTGTCGTTTGGTTTTCTTTTAAGCAGGTAGATGTTTGTAGGTCAATGCACTATCTCGACTTGATGTATGGGTGATAGTTTGTATGACGTACGAGAGAAGGAAGTGAGATGTTTTCTGGAGCAGGTGTAAAATATTTACATAATAATTGCTTTATAGCATGTTATCTAGAATATCTATTTTTGTTAAGATTTTATGTCAAGAGAGCATACGATGTTTTCTTAAAAGTTTTTTGTCTCTATAGTACTCAATATATTATATACTGATTTATTTTCGACGAATAATTTTAAATGTTTAAAACATGGTTTTGTTTGTTGTAATTTAATAGTTCATCTAATTTCATTTAGTTTAACTTTAAAATATGACATATCAACGTTTCTTGTTCAAATTATTAAGTAATAGTAATTATATTAATAATTATAAAAATAAAACTGAAACAAATAAAAATATGTAAAATTATATCGTAATAGAATGAATGCTATAAAATTGAGCTCGCTAGTAAAGTATACTTAGTCATTCGACAGTGACAAGTATCGCCATCTAGTTTTAATGATGATAACTACTGTAGGAAAACATTCCATCTAAGCAGATGTTCACCGGGAAATATAATACAACACCATATGAATATGCATGTAAATAAATCATGTGGAAAATTATGAAGCCGGCCAAGTTAAGAGCCATACCAACTGTTTGGTAAAAATGTCTCACGGTAAATTTTATAATATTCGGCTATACGTGGATGGATTAATATTGTTAATATCGATTAGCAGTTTTGATAAGTATTATCGAATAGGTCTCGATGAATCGAGTCTTTTTATATATTTTTTTTTATGCTAGTAAGTTCTAAACCTTTTTAGTGGTAACAATTTATAATATCTATTAAATATCTCTTGAAAACCACTTATAACACTTACGGCTCTAAAATTATCATTAGGATGTAGAGATCATGTCAATGCATTGTTACGTGAAAGAAAGGCAAGCCAACAAAAAAAAACACCTCCAGGTTAGATTGTTGGATGCCGCCGCCCGCCCTCTTTAGACGTCGCCCTGAATTTTACTACACCTGAAGAGAATTATTAACTAATTACGTTATCTGCCAGCGATAGCTTTGAGTTGAATGAAATTGAGTGTATAAAATTAAGAAAAAATTTAATATTAGTACGAAACAAGCAAAGTTATTACTGAGTGTTCCTTAAGCTGCATGAATCCTTTTTAGTAAATGAAAGCTTTTAAGTTTTAACTAAAATATGATTTTTTTATTTGAAAACGTAGTAATACTTTACAGTTTAGATGGATCTCAGACGTTTTGTAAACAAGCACGTTAGAATAGAGACTCATTGCAAAATCGCTAGAGGCGTTGTCGTTGTCGGCTCTCGAATAGACTGCGCGTCTCCTTCGTACAATAGGGGCAATAATATTTCAGACTCGAATATCAAAGGCGGATATTTGCCGTTTGGGTTTCATGTTATTTTAAGTAATATAGGTATTATTTCCCTGTTCCCCTCGCTTTGGGACGTACCTTCCCTTTTCTCGGGTAAGTCCCTAGGTACCTAATATATTCTACTCCAAACCATAATCTCTCTGCCTACTAAATTCATCCAAACCCGTCCAGGGAGTAACAAACATACATACACACATAAACTTTCGTATTTATTAGCATAGTATGATGAAGGTTAAATATTTATATCAGATATTTTATTATAGCTACTTAATGCACATTTGTGATAGAAAATAAAATAAAAAATATAAATATATTGCAGCTGTTTTCATGAACTATAAAAAATAAAGCACATTAGTATATATTTTTTTTCGAATTATTTCAATCAAGCTAATGGTATGGTTCTCTATAAGAGTCTAAGTTAAACGTAGTGCTTTCTATATGTATAAACAAGTAACTAATTGTCGCTATATTATGATCTATATGTTTTGCATCTTCTTTAAAATTAAAAGTAATTTTTAATCTGTGTAAGGTTAAAATACGTACTAATTCGCAATCTTCAAACATAGTTGAGAAACCATAGAATTTTAGATTTGTACATTACAATATCGCACAAGATGTAGTCTGCGTGAATATTTTACCCAGTTTTACATTGTCGAGTTCGTATCATGAATGGTAGCTTTAGAACGTATTTAAACTGCATCTACACGGCGGGGACAAAGATCTATTGTCCCTGTGTTGATTATAGTATTTTTTGTGCCATTTGAGAATTTTACTATTTGTTTTAGAATATTGAACTTTAAAAAAAAATTAAATAAGTTTTATTTTTACTCTCTCATTAAAATACTAATTTTTAAATACTATAACCAAAATATATATAGGTACATACCTATGATAATGATATATACATACTACTTTAAATTAAAATTATGCTGTACATTCTTTTGCGGGATGGACATTGGACAGTTAAACCTAAAGGGCCGGGCACCGTAACTAATTTTGTTCTTTGCTGATAATAAGTAAAAATTGATTTAATAAAATTCACAAAAGACCAACGTAACATAAATTCATTTTTATTACTTGCAATGAAATATGCAATTAAATAGGTAATATTTTTTCTAAATAAAATATCACGTCACTGAAAAAAAAATGCAGATAACATTTTAAGACTTCAAATGGGTACATTTACCAGCGCTCCTACTTACGCTGGTAACTGGGTTACTCTCATTTCGAAAATTGCAGCCTTAAATGGCTATGCATTTCTGAAACTTTTGAAAGGACTCGAATGTTTTAACAGCTATCCTTTCAGATTTCGCTTATTTCTTACGTGTATAGTGTACAGTGTGAGTTTTTAGTATTTTTAACTTAGTGCGTAGAACGAGAAGATAAAAATATGATATACATATATGTATATTTTTGGTAGTAAAAATCTTTTACGATCTTCCTTGTTTGTATGTTTTTGTATCTGTCTTTATCTTTTTTTTATGTTTGTATGTTCATCGTAAATGAAATTTCCTTATGTCCGCTTACAAAAATAAGCTAAGTTTCGTTTTAATTAGTCAAGTAGATCATTAATACGGTACTCTGCGTGATGGAAATAAGCAGGTGCTATTTCTCAAGCTGATCCAGTATTTGAGTCCAGTTTAATTTAAATAAATATGATCACTCTTAAACGATTTTTTAGTTATTGTGAAGTGTGTGAGTGCTTGAAATCTATACATATAATAAAATTGTGACTGCGTCGAGTCTGTCTGTTTGTCTGTCTGTCTGTTACCGCATCACGGAAAAACCACTGGAGGGATTTTAATGAAATTTTGTATGATGATAGCTGGTTATCCGGGTTTATATTTTTTAAATGCGATTTTAATAAAAGTAGTGGTTATAAGTAACTTAGTGATACTACTTTTTGTACTAAACCTACTTAGGTTTTACATAATTTTTTACACATTTTTCATATATAGAAGTAAAATTTTTATTCATTTTGTAAGTTTTAAGATGTTTCCTTTAAAGATACTTTTTTGGAAGTTATGCTGATGTCATGTTTTTAATGAGGCTAATAAATCATCCATTATCATTCTTATCTATATTTTTCGTACTAATATTATGAATAATATTATTTCATCCTAATATTACTATTTAAGATACGTATTTCTTACTTTTTAGATAGTCGTCACATTATTTGTTATCTTTTATTCCTATTCCTAATATTATAAGGAGGCAGAGTTTGTTTGTTTTAACGCGCTAATCTCAGGAACTATTGATCCGATTTAAAAAAATATTTTTGCATTATATAGCCCGTTTATTGAGGAAGACTATAGGCTATATATCATCCCTGAAAAAATGTACGGTTCCCGTAGGATAGATTTGTTTTTCTTTAGAGATGAAACTGAAGCGAAGCCAGGGTAAGTAGCTAGTAATAGGGTAGCACTTCTGTAACGCTCACAAATGTCATGTCGATCTGTTACTTTAGAGTTAAAGAGTACAAATCAAAATGTAGACGGGTTATTTAATCGCTAATTTACAGAACATAATAGGCTTGCTAATAAAAGCTCAGTGTGTCAAGACCCTTATCACAGTTCGTTGGCTTATACGGTATACATATATTATACAGCAATACCGCGTTCATATATGTTCGACATACGCCCCAATTCTCATAGAGCGTTTAATATCCGGTATTGAAAATTCTGAGCGATTTATTTACTTTTTCGTTTTACAGTCTTTTTGAGCAATTTCAAAAGGAGGAGGTGCTTATTTGATCTGCGTATAATTTTTTTTGTGTATGTATTTTTTTTACTTCTAAGGTGGACCCTTATTATATATGTACATAATAGATATGTACATTTAAAAAAAAGAATGTTTTTTTAATCGATTTCGAAATCGTTGTATTTCTAGCTATAAAGTTATTATTAAATATGTAAATGTTAATTTCAATATCGATATGAAGATATTTATTTATTATTATTTTTTTATCTACGTACATTCGGAACATAATCATAATCGGAATGAAAATTGAATTCAATACCACCTTTTTCTTATGTTAGGAAATGCATGTACATACGCAGGCCACCTGCATACAAACAGGTAGTTATGTGGGACTCACCGGCTAGAGAAGCCAGTACTACCCACTAAACCCAACAACACCCTCCCCCGTCTTTATGGGGCGTCTCAAGATCGCTTTATTTTAGTAATCTGTAGTGATATGTAGTGATATTTTGTTTGGTTCTCATATATAGCTTTTACTTCTTTAAAGAGTGTATTAGCTCATAATTAAATTAAGCTAGACTTTATATAATTTATTAAAAGTTTTTGTTTTTATTTTCAGGTAATTATAGCCGTTAAGATCTAAAGCATTCACCAGGACAACACATAAGTACTTTAAACATATTATGATGTTCTCCTAGCCGATTCCGGTCACGGCGGCCAATCTCATTGAGACTAGCCAACTGCGCAGGAGATATTATAGTGCACAAGTGTACGCGCAGACACGAGTGCACTCTCTATTCCTGTCACTCTCATACTCCGGTGGGATGACTGCTCGACACGACCAGTGAGAGTTAAGGCGCAGGACCGACGGCTTT
Organism: Brenthis daphne; assembly: GCA_947093115.1. NCBI lineage: Eukaryota > Metazoa > Arthropoda > Insecta > Lepidoptera > Nymphalidae > Brenthis > Brenthis daphne. Next base: position 7,032,181 of record OX352482.1, on the reverse strand, counting down.
ACGCGCTCTCCGAGGCACAGGGGTGAAACACCGCCAACTTCCCAACTCCGGGCTGTTACTGAGACTTACTATACAGACAGACTCAATAACTAAACTTGGCCCCACCCGGGACTCGATCCCAGGACCTCCGAGTGTGCAGCCGTACATGCTAGCCACTACACCACTAAGGCAGTTTTTATTTATATATTATTTCATTACTTATACATATAATAGAAATGAACATCTCCTATTCTATGAAATAATTACCTACAATCACTTATACCTCAAACAGAAGCTCTGAATGACCTAAGATGAACCCAGGTGGAAACAAATTACCACTAAAGACATAATCACAGGCGAGATACGTTATCTCACTGGTTATCTTAATGAACTTTGTATGCACACAACCAATTTGAACTCTATGTTACAGCTATAGCATGCAATTTTATTGCTTGGCATGTACCGTACTTACCATGTACGTAACCCCCTTGACGTGATTATAAGAGGTTTAAAGAGGTAAGACACTGTTTGTGAGGGACATCCCCTATACAAGCAAGTACAAATAGATTTAACATTAGGTTTGTTTTAGCTTTTCTAAAATGCTGAGCTTTTCTAAAGTTTAAAGATAGCTTTTTAGGAAATTCAACACTTTGTAATAGGGTCAAACTTGCACACTTAAATAATTTTTGAATAGTTGTGTTTACTTGTTATATGGGTTTTCTTTGTTATTGTTATTTTCAGGTCTAAAAGTTTTGTACGTCTATTGGTTTCGATTTTTTTGTATGAACATCTATTATAATATATGTTTCTAAAACATACAAATCTCTTGTTTATCAGACTAACTTATGATACCATATTATCGGATTTCACATGAGTACAAAGTTTCAAATTGAAAAGAAAAGTAAACGTTTGGAATCAACTTCCAATTTATTGCATAAAAGCTATTGAAAGCGTTTTATTAAAACTATGGCCTTAAAATAGCCGTTGCCTTTAACTAGTTGCTTTACTCAGCATTTACTGTATATGGGCAGAAAGTATAGAAAAAAGATTGGGTGCTAATATGCTTTCGGCCCGAAAAACAATAAGGATCCCTACTTAACTTCTTACGATATCTATAACATACTCACTCGTATGTGATTCAAAATGCACTGTACGTGAGTGTTTTCCATTATATATTTTTTCTTAATTACCTAAGCGGCTCTTCAGACGTGTCGGTTACAATGAAAAGGCTCGATTACTGTGACCCGTGAAAGTTTTATTAAGATTTCATGCTTTATGTTTTATGTTTTATAAGACGTGCCGACGGAATAATATGAATTTAAAAAATAAAATTAACTAAGTTATACGTATAACTTATAATAGTCTATACTCTATACCTACTTATACTTGTATAATAAAAAAATGTTGGTTTGTACGCGCGATTTTTTAGGATTATCGGATTAAAATTTTTATTGCATTTTATATAAAATCGACTCTTATGTCGAAAACGACTTAATAGAGTGGTGCTAGGTTTCAGACATTTTCATTTTGCGTGATAAAAGTATCATATTTGTAAAGTCGTAAACAAAATATGGTCAAAACTGTGTCTATCTCAGGCGGAGCCGCGGGTAAAAACAAGTTTTATTAATACATTAGACATAATTATCAGATTTCATTATTTACTGGAGATTTTTGTATTATTATTTTATTGCTACTTAACCTACTGGGTGTATAAAAGATGGTTTGCGAGGGATTTAGGATGAAAATGGATAAATGGAGAAATAGAAGAGTGATATATTACAGTGTAGATAACAACAATATTACAAAGTTGCAAAAAGGTTTAATCAATATGCTTTTTTCAGGTAACGCTACAAATCCTCGAATTAATGAGAGTAAAATGTCTTGGCAACTTTTTATACCAATTGTAATCAGCCCTTTTTTAACGTCCCACTGCTGGGCACGGGCCTCCCTTCAATATTAATTATACCAATTAAAAGTTTTAAAACCAAAGTGAAATAGTAACTGGCAAATATTAAATCACACGTCGTGAGCGTGACACCAACTTCCTCTCACGGGATATATTTCAATAAAAGTTCATGTCACATAATGTAAACATTTTCATGTAATATGGAAATAGCGCAGATGTGCCACAGTAAGAGCTTTTTATTGTAGGTAGTATAATATTATTTAATATCATCAATACTAATAATGCGAAAATGAGTTTATCGGTTCGTAGATTTTATGAAATATTTGCGACTTTCGGTTGATGCATTTAATTAAAATTTAGGTTACTTTTTATTAATATAAAGTGGCAAATTCGTAGTGTGGTTATTTTAATATAGTCGATGAGGCCTATAATAACTAAATAAACATGGTTATCTATACCTACTAATATTATAAAGAGGAAAGATTTGTTTGTTTGTTTGTATCGAATAAGCTCCGAAACTACCGAACCGATGTAGATGAAATTTGGTTAGAAGATGGTTTGAGACCCTGGGAAGGATATAGGATAGTTTTTTTTCCGAAAATCATCATCATCCCTGAATGGACCCGGTAGGAGGTGCTGTAGTCGGGTTCTAGGATTTTTTTGTTACTAGCGGACCTAAGGCAAGGTTCGGGGAGGACAACGTCTGTCGGGTCCGCTAGTATCTATATAGAATCTCAAATACAAATACAGATGAAAATTCTTAAAATTAATTAAGTCGTTTTAGAGCGTAAACGCATAAAGATATTTAAGAAATATTCAATACTACATCTCTCTTACACGTTTATTGTATAGATAATAGAGTATCTATAGATCAAACTGTGACGACATAATATTTTCATTTTAATTTAATTAAGAAACGTAAGAGTTAATCTGAATCTGTTTTTACATTCAGTGGGATAAACATAAATCCTTTAAATAAATTATTGTATCCATATATTATCCCAGTATCGAGATTTAATGTCAGTATTCACATTTCGCTCTCAATCTGTGACAAGTAACTGTTAATTCAAAATAAAATGCAAGGAAATGACGAATTTTAAAAGTATACGTAGTTGAAGTACCAAAGTATACTGCAAAGTTAGAATATACTATATTTGTTTTGTAAAAGTAATTTGGCCCTTCACGATACATCTTGTGCTGTGGCCTGTGAGGTTGATGTAGTGACCTTTTTTTATTGATGTCTCCCAAAGACAGTTTGATAATTATATACATTTCTGTAATTTAATCTATGTCAAAATTTATAAACACTGTCTTGTAGGCGTATAAACAAATCGCATTCTGTCTCTTTCTCTCACCATACGTCCATCTCACTTCCGTTCTGTGTTTACAATTTCCTCTCCTTCGTTAGTTGATCGCGATCACTGCGCATACGCACACGTATCGGTTTATATCGTTTATTATAGATCGATGATCTATAGATCATTTAATATTTGAACTGTATGTTGACAAGGATCCATTGTGTTTGTGGAATGCAAGTGTTAATTGTGATTGAATAATTTTATTGTTTAATGGGTTCTTTGGCGTGTGTTTGAGGTTTTTGTGTGGCACAAAAGATTTTTGTAAGTATAGGGGAAGCGAATTTTTGTATAACATCATTTATTAGGCAAATCAAAACAATCTAAGAACAAAATATAATTTGGTCAAACTAAAAATATAAATGAATAGCTATAATTTATTTCTATGTATCAGTTGAAAGTAAAAGATTTTTTTTTAAACTTTTAAGGATGTAAAATTATATAACAATAAATTTTATATATGTTTAATTGAGTTATATCTTTATATACATGTTTTTACGTCTCTACATAAAATTAAAGGGTTTTTATTTGTCCTCTTACTCGGAATATAATCGACGTGCTTTTTACATACTTTTCGTGTCTTGGAACATTTCATCATTTGAACAATGCTAAGAGTCTGGCAGATGTTAGTTAATATTGTTTGTAGTAAATGACAAACTTTATGATGTAGGTTAAAATTACAGTTAAGTCTACAGTTAAAACAGTTGCATACACCTGCCTAACTACTCGGCAGATGAATTAAATGCATTTAGAGAAGCTATGAGAAAATACACACGTGTGTTCATAGTGGATCTGTTGAAGTTTTATTTAATCTCAGTATAAATTATTTAGTTTATAACGAGAGATTCAAAGTATGTATGATTGTTTGTTTGTTTATACAAAATTTGTTAAGTTCATTTAATATTATATTGCGTCTTAGTTGATGGAGAGACGTTTACTTTATATATTCAGAATCGTTCGTATTTGCTTATTCAAATTTCAATAATTTAAATGCAACAATAACGGCCATATTTATCATTAATTTTTTAATTATTATTCAAACTATGAAGGCGATATTTATAGACATTTAAAATTTATATTTCCTAGCAACACTGTGAACTTTACATAATTTTTTCTAGTATAGAAAAAATTTTAAGTGCATGTAAATACATACATATGTATACGAGATACGGTCGAGTTTCCTGTAAGCTAGTATTAAATAATAATAATTAATCGATATATTTTAAAGTTATTGAATATAGAAATTTCTTAATGATGTTCACTTATCGACGAGATTATTTGTACGGCGACTATATGAAAAATTGGCATCTTTGATTGGCAAAATTTGATATTAATTCTTAGTTATGGAACAATACATAATATTAATTCTTAGTTATGGAACAATACAGCCCTTACTCTCTTCTAGAATAAAATGATATAAACTTAACTAACGCGTAATTTAAAACCTTGAATCTATATGTTGAAATTATAAAGGGTCACATAGATGTACTTAGGAAAGACCTCTAAGAATTTGAAAAGAATTTTGTCATCAATACGTATAAATAGCTTTCTTAGTTATATATTAGGAATTCCAATTATAAAACTGTCTTCATAAAAGTTACCCTTAGATGTTATATTTTTTTTTTTTATTTTTTTTTTTCAAACTTTAGAACCACCCTTGAGATATAATTTATTCAATTAGCGTTTGGCTCTTACTAATGCAGCGCACTACTCTTGTAGGTTTGTATGCTAAAACTGCTGGATCTATTTCGATAAAGTTCAGTAAACAGATACTCTATGATTTAGATAACACTTACGTTATTGTTAGGCACATAGGAATTTAACTAAGCGAACAAAGGTAACTCACTGGTTAAAGGTACCTCAATGCGACCAAAAATCGATTATACACAGTACTTATATTATAATTAGGGATGTACCGACTAGTGGTCGATTAGTCGGGAAAGCCGGCCATATTTATATTCGGCGACTAGTCGACCAAAAGCACTGACTAGTCGGGCTATCACTTTATTCATATTACTACATATTAAGATATATTAAAATATGGGTGATTGAAATGAAATTCCATCATTATTATGAATTATTATTTATATTTTAGTATCAAGTCTTATAATTTTCAATACATAATCTAGGATTAGGAACGAAGGAAGGAATAGAATACTTATTAATTATATGACTAGCAAAAATAATTACAAACTAAGATTGACAAAAATATTAACGAACGCAACTTCTGAAGACAGAACACAATAATTATGTAATCTTCTGTTTACTATTAATTTTTGAATTATAGTTCAAACACTATGTACCTATTAATTATTATTATTAGAAATATAACCTAGAGGCAAGGGCCGACTAGTCGGCCGATTAGTCGTCCTTTTCCAACCCACCAGTCGGCTAGTCGGCAAATTCATAGTCGGCCCATCTCTAATTGTTATGTAACGTTAAATGAATCTTGATGTTCTTATAAGGTAAAACACGAGTAGGCATATTAAATTAATCCTTTAAAGGATAATTGCATAACTAAATCTTGTATACAACCTTGGTATAGGTTTTACCTATTTGTTTAAATTATCCTTTGAACTTGTAACGGTTTAATTAAATATGATTAAGGTCACTTAAAATTTTAATTTTTTAACCTTTTTCTCGAATAATATTTAAACTGTACACTTCAAAATTCATGTCTAGATCGTTGCTTGATAGAGAATGTTTTTCATCTATATTGAAACTTTACTTAGCACAAGCATCTGTCTGATGAAGACATTCATTGTTCGAGAATCGAATTTGTGATCTGAGGCATTGTAAGCTATCTCAACCTACATAGTTTTTTTATGTCACACAGCGCCATCTAGTACCATGGTAAGCAACGAGGCTTGTGTTATGGATACCAGATAGTTGATACACTACACATATATAACTTTAAATACATACATATTATAAATATAAACACCCATGACTGGAGTACAAACATTCGTGCTCATCACACAAATGAATGCCCCCAGCGGGATTTTGAACCCGTGACCGCTGGCACAGCAAGTAGGGTCACTACACACTGAGCCATAGTGGATATATTATGCCTATAGTAATAGACCTATAGTAATAGACCTATACCTATAAATTTCATTTTCACTTGATATAACTAATCTTGGGTACTTTTGTTACATATTAATATTAGTTGTTATTGCTAGAACAGTTGAGGTGCGCATGTCATGTAAACAAGCTCAATCTCATGTATAAAGCTATAATTAGGGCTCATATTGCTTAATGTTTTGTTCAGTTATTGAAATAATTGACTATATACACTTGATTTTCTTAAAACTGACTAATGTACTGATGGACAAACAGCCTTAGCCCGTATGATTCGTTGTGTAGAATAAAGAAATTATATAGTATATATATAGCATTTAATACTAACGACATCCTCACTAGGCGCCTAATATTAGCTTATGTGTTACTCCAGGTCATGATCTATCTTTGTACTCATCATTTCATCCAAATCTGTCTAGCCGCTACAGTGTGAAGGAGTAACAAACATACACACGCACAGAGACTTTCCCATTTATATTAGTGGTCCTATATAATGTATTTTATGACATAAAATTCCATATACAAATTGGAATGTCATCCAATATCTTAAAACTTTATATTAATTACTCTATACTCGTTTCATTGACCTACATGTTATAATTGGTGTTCCATCGAAATGCGACATGCGTCATACAAACAAATTGTGCCAATCGGCACGTAATGCATAGTAATTGGCAATATGGTATGGTGTATATTGTTTTATGGCTACCATAACTTTAGTACTACATTTTTACGGCTGCTATCAGTCGATTGAATTAAATCAGCGATTTTTATGTCCTCTCCCATGAACGGTCACCCATCCAGATGTGTACGTTTAGGAACATGGTTTTACTTTAGAGATCAGTAGAAAATTGAAACTCTTACAATGTGCTACCATATTTAAAACTCATATTAATTTGCAAGTAAACGTTAAACTTCGTCGGAAATTTAAACTTTTTAGCTAATAAAATTAGCTACTTTTACAAATTGTTACATTTAAAAACTTTAACAAAAAGGACTGCCGAATTTCCAGGAGACCGTTTTTCTTTTTTTATTTGTTTGTCATTGACTAGCTTTAGTGTTATTAATAAAAAAATCATTGAAAACAGTTTATTTTGTATATACTTACATTAGTAAAATCTATTCAAATACTAGTGACTCACCCTCGCTTCGCTCGGGTTCGAGCTGATTCTTTAAATTGAGATAATTTTTTTATATGTATCGATTGAAATAAAACAAAAAATACTAAGTGAAGCTTGCCACAATACATTAGTGAAAACTGCACCCAAATCGGTTTAGCCGTTTCTGAGATTAGCGCACACAAACGCACAGACAAACAGTCAAAACTTCTAAAAATCATTATTTTGGGTCCTATTGCGTATTAACGCAATAGGACCCAAAATAATGATTCAAATAGTTACATTTTCAACCGACTTCAAAAAGAAGGAGGTTCTCAATTCGACTGTATTTTTTTTTTATGTTTGTTATTATATGTGTAGATGTTTTTCTCAAATCAATAATGATTATTGTCGTATGACTACTTACTATGTATGATTTTGACGACACGTTTGGCTCAATTTGTAGTGACCCTATTTGCCGTGCCAGTGGTCGCGGGTTCGAATCCTGCTGCTGGTATTCATTTGTGTGATCAACACGAATGTTTGTACTCCAGTCGTGGGTGTATATTTATAATATGTATGTAATTAAAGTGATATATATGTGTAGTGTATCAACTATTTAGTGTCCATAACACGAGCCTCGTAGCTTACCATGGAACTAGATGGTGCTGTGTGTTAATATCCCAACATATTTATTTATGAATCATAGAATTGTAAATATTATTTCGTTGGCTTATCTATTTCAAAGGACCTAAGGTTCAATTTAAATTGTTATATATCAATATGACACTTCAGGAAATAGCAAAATATTTCCGTAATCCCGTCTACAGTAGTTTAGAATCGAGTTTCCATTTCTATATCAGAGGTCGAAGTGTTGTTTTGCGGTTATAGTACTCGCCGCAACAATCAATGTTGCATACAGATATAATTATAGTCATTTAAAAATAGTATTTTACATTGAAAAACCACTGCAATAATTATAACGTAGTTGGATAAAAGGGTCCGTGGCAGTTTTTGTTTAACTCTAGCCGGATAACTTTTATATATTACCTATTTAAATATCTTTTTTTTTTAATATTAGGTAGGTACTAATAGATATGGAATAAGGGTATTTTTTGTGTATAGCTATAATAATAATAAATATGTTGAGACATTAACACGTAAGCTACGAGGCTTGTGTTATGGATACCAGGTAGTTGATACACTACACATATATAACTTTAAATACATACGTGTACATATTATAAATATAAACACCCATGACTGTAGTACAAACATTCGTACTCATCACACAAATGAATGTCCCCCCAGTGGGACTCGAACCTGCGACCGCTGGCACAGCAAGTAGGGTCACTACAAACTGAGCCAAACGTGTTGTCTGTTGTCGTCGTAACTTGTATCTAAATATTACCCCTAAGATATATGGATAAAAGGAAACCCGCTTCTTTTTACCTACAGAAATATTTTTGTAAAAATTTACAATTTTTAACCGTCAAAAACATAAAATATGGCGGTTTTCTTTAATATCGCTTTGTATGGCGCAAGTCTGCGCTCACAGGTTCTTGATTCAAATGAGGTGACATTTACATTTTTGAAATATAGTTAAGGGAAAAGTCTGCCTACTTGAATTATTAAACTGCCATTGCGTCTCACACTGTAGTAGTCTCAAGTTTTGAGCAGAGGCTGAAGGAGATTGGGTTTAAAACTGTATTTTTTTTTTAAATTTTATTAGTAAACTTTTAATTTGTTAACTTACTAGAGTTAGATATTTACTAGAGATACTATCTATCTCAGATAGTCATCGAAATTTTGTTCCAATAATGAATCTTTTAAAGAGGTATTTTTCTATTTTGTAAGTTGTGGACTCCACTTGCTCTAGATGTTTCAATCATGGTATGATTGAGGTTCTTGCTTATCTAGTTTAAAGTATTTGTAATCTGGTTTCGTTATGCTTTTCAATTATATTTTTATTCTAATATTGTAAAGGATAATTTTTGAAGCCTCTTTTAGTAATTTTATGAATTAAAAAAAAGTTTGATTTTATACTCCAAAAGCTATGATTTATTTGAGCTATGATTATCTATACTATAATAAAACAGTAGAGGTCGAATGTCTGTACATAGCAAAAAATGCTAAAAACCAAATCAGGGGGATGTAAGAAGACAAATAGAACAAATCCAGTTTTTTTTTTAATTTTTTGTTTCTCTGTCTGTTTGTCTGTTTGTACGGGCTAATCTCCGAAACTATTGGACCGATTTAAATAAAATTTTTCATGGTCGTACCGTATATCCCCGGGCGACATGTAAGATACTTTTCATTCCGGAACATTAAAGAGTTCCCGTAGGATAGTCAAAAAACTATAGTAACTTATACAGCTTAATACACAACAAGTTATGCACCTAATTTAGTAAAGTTGAACATTCTGATACTTTATATTTCCGGTCAAACAACAGGCCAGTTTTCATCCCGGAAAAATGAATGGTTTCCGTGAGAACTAATAGATCTCTATTAGTGTCTTTCTAGAGGCGAATCCGAGCGAAGCGAGGGTGAGCCGCTAGTTTCTAATAATTGAAAACCAATTTCTGACTCTAAATCCCTTAGAGTATACATAAGCTATAAGTATACCTTAAGCTAAGTCCTAAGTCATAAGTCAGGAATATCATCATATCCATAAGATATTTTTGCAATAATTTCATACATTATAGCTTTTATACATAATCCTTCATATTATTGGTGAAAATCTAATGAAAATCCGTTAATTAGCTTTAGAGATTAATCCGAACAAACACACACTTTATTTTATAATACATAGTAATGGGCAAAGTTAATTTCAAATTTAATTATAAATAAAAGATTTTTTTTTCCTAAAGTAGATACCTATCGGTCGCCGTCGTCCACTTAAAATGTCGACAATCAGCAAATATGCGGTGAGCGACGGTTATCTTTTAAATCTTTTTATAGAAGGAAAAGGGTTATTGTGCATTGAATAGTGCTTATACTTTTATTTTACAGGGATGCTTCATGCTATATTTATTTACTATGCTATATTAATATAGTAGTCAATCTAGCGAGCAAGCTTGCTTCGCTTCAATTCGCCTAACTACATCCAGTGGCAAAACCTTCTTGTAAAACTTTCGTGTATCTCTCCAGTAAGACAAACAATGGAATGATAAGTTATTATTTTCGGCCAATAGTACTTTAAAAAATATATTTATATGGTAGCGACTCACCCTCGCTCCGCTCGGGTTCGTCTCTAGTTGCGTTTTACCGTAGGTTATATATAGGTAGGTTATACTAAGGTATAGACTTCTCAGAGATGAGATATTTTCCCGCAGTAAAAAGTATCCTATACCTATGTTCACCCAGATAATCAGCTATCATCATACCAAATTTCATCAAAATCTGTCATGTGGTTTTCTCGTGATGCATTCCCACACAGAAAATAAAAATTGTAAAAACTGTAGATTTCGCCTCTGTATCAATAATAATGACTATTCAATAAGATTTTCCAAAAAATATTTAAAGTACAGATTCGACTCAGAATTTTATTATATACATAGATGTATAGATAATTCAAGAAACACTCTACAATCTCCTAGAAAACGGTGCTTGTTAAATATTTACGTTCAAAACGTAAGATAGAAGGTAGTTTATTTCATTAAAATATACATAAAATCCAAATCCTAGTATTATTGAGGTTAGCAACCCAAGAAATAAGCAATTTAGACCACGACGTTTTCTATGCGTGGGTACGTAAGACAATAACAACGGGACGGGTAATTAAACATCGCTGCGATCTCATCCGTCTTATATGGTTATAGTTTGCGCGGATTGTTTCTTTGTATTGTTTTAATTAATAAGTACATATATTTTTTATGATTTTAATTAGTTTTATTTATATGCTTATGTAAGAACTTAATTGACATAATAGGTATCGCTTCGTTAGGTGCCAGGTGTTTTCCAGGTTCTAGTCCAGGTAATCTATCTTTGTGCTGTATTTTATTTAAATCCGCCGTATTGTTTCAGCGAAAATGAGTAACAAACATACACACCTATACAAACTTTAGCATTTACGAGTATAATAGTACTAGGTAGAGTAGGTACCTACCTACTGTGATAATATGCATAATCCCATCAAAAACATACTGTAAAAATATTGCAAGTCTCGCAACGCATCTCTCTACCGCAAAAAGCTATGAGATATAATGTAAAACCAAGTCGGTTAATTTATTCATTACCTATCTATGAAAGCATCTATCCGACAACTTTGTCATAAATCGTTACCGAATTAGTTAAGTTACAACATTTTATAGTGACCGTATTAATATTAGATATATTTATTTCTTTAATTAATAGAGTGACTTGGCCATCGCACGGAAACATAATCACATAAGAGTCTACTACTTTAAATAGTCCTAATTAAAAATACCATGACCAAGGTGGACGGACGACTTGGTCAAAGTCGCTGGAGCCCACTGGATGCGGATGGCACAAGACTGGTTGTCGTGGAAATTTTTGGGGGAGGCCTATGCCCAGCTGTGGACGTGTTTGGGCTGAAATGAACGGAACATAGTACTAGCGGGTCAAATTGATGCATACACTAACAATACATAAATAATGCACTCAGAACGTTAATATTAGGTAAATTTTGTTATTTGTAGGTTCTGTTATCATGTGCGATGGCCAAGTCATTCTATTAATTAAAGAAATAAATATATCTAATATTAATACGGTCACTATAAAATATTGTAACTTAACTAATTCGGTAACGATTTATGACAAAGTTGTCGGATAGATGCTTCCATAGATAGGTAATGAATAAATTAACCGACTTGGTTTTACATTATATCTCATAGCTTTTTGCGGTAGAGAGATGCGTTGCGAGACTTGCAATATTTTTACAGTATGTTTTTGATGGGATCTCATTTCTTTTTGTAAATATTTCTTCTTTTTCCCTTTTCTTGTACTATTTCTTGTGTGTCAGCTAAGGACTTCTTAAAAGCCCACTCCCTGTCTCTGTGGGCTTTTTTCAGAGGCTTTGATATAACAAATTTTGACAAGTGTGGATGAGAAAAAATCTAAGTCTATTGTATTCGGAAATTGCGGATTCCTGGGCTTCATTACTACTATCTTATGCATTAAGTATAAATATGTATAGTTAATTTAATGAATATTTTAATTTCATTGTTGACCCTAAATACCTATCCCGATACTGATATTGAACTTACGTAAGTTTAATAAAACGTGTAGATTTATGTGTCTATCTGCGGCATCGTAGGTAAATCCCGAAGATTGTTATACTTAATTATTATTGCTTGTTCAGTCAATTTTGATGCAGTTTAATAGAAAAGTGAGGTTGCCAACTCACTTCATTCACTGATTCCATTGGCCATTTTAAAAGTAATTTTCGAAGAGATTGATATTTCATGACCTCTATATTCCATGTTCTATTAGGTTTGTACAGTTACGAGCAATGAAATGTTAACAAGTTTTCTAATTCAAATCAACATCATACTTTATAAAAGAAAATATACGAGCTTAGTTTCAAAATATGTTAGGACAGTAACACACAGAACCATCTAGTTCCATGGTAAGCTACGAGGCTTGTGTTATGGATACTAGATAGTTGATACACTACTCATATATAACTTTAAATACATACATATTATAAATATAAACACCCATGACTGGACTACAAACTTTAGTCATCACACAAATGAATGCCCCCAGCGGGACTCGAACCCGCGACCGCCGGCACAGGAAGTAGGGCCGGGCCACTACAAACTGAGCCAAACGTGTCGTCAAAAATTAAGTAATCGTCAAGTTTTGTCGTAATTAGGTATATATTTTAATAAATTCATTATAAATAACAGGTAATCGAATATTAGTTGGTAATACACTATACACGCTTCACGTTGTATTTATGTACCCATTTGTATATGCATAAAAATGTATACAGCTACTGAAAACGCTTGAAATAATATTTTCACATTTGAATAATATTTTTCTAATGTATACAATAGTTGCAATATAAACATTAATAAATAAATAGACGAATCGTGATTAGGTTAGTAATTACGAGGGAACATAGGATCGAACATACAAACATACATACAGGTTAAACACTAACCTAACCTCCTTTTACATTGCAAGTGACGACAATTATATGTATGAACTGCACAAGTAACTTTGTAATCCCATATATCGCATATCTATTTGTATAGGATTACAAAGTTACTGATGCAGTTTGTTGTATATCTCGAAAACAGGATTGAAATTGCGTGATGTTTGAATTTTTCCTTGGGTTATAGAGTAAATACGAATTGTGTTCAAAATTTGAAGCTTCTAAGTCTGCTAGAAGTACCTTAGAATTTTGATGATCGGTGAGTGAGTGAGTGACGATATTAACGAATTTTGATCTGCAACAGTTCATAAACTACTGGTTCAAATTGAATGTAATTTGGAAATGTACGTAGTTTTATTATGTTCTCTTAGTCACTCAAAATTCAAGCTTCTAGCTTTATCCATAATGAAGTTATGGGGGGGTGGAAAATGCTCTGAATCCCTTCGAGAAAAGGATGGTACTGCCGTGCCCTTTTTTGCTCGACTTGTTTGCTCGACTTGGCGGGGGCACTGCCGTGCCCCCCGATAACATATCACCTCCAGGTAAATTTCTATATAATTAATTAAATTTCTAAGAAATCTTTTGTTAACTGTAACGCCGGCGTGTCCGCGATCGTGGAGGGATTTATTGACATAAATTACATACAAAATAACTTTGTTTTGACATCATATTCACGAAATAAACAATCTCTTATTATTTTCGCCTTCGCTTCAGCAATACACTAATACTCCACGGAAATCAGGTGATGTACCGACGGGATAAATAATAAGTCTGTCCGCCCCATAAACTATGAGTTAAGAAATCCCGCCTCTCTCTTGCTGTGTTAAAGATGGACAAACCAACAAAAACGTTTTCGGTATTATATATTAGACATAAATTCAAATTTATATAAAATAGTGTCCATAGATGCCCTTCGCATTTATTATATGAAATTTTCGGAAGAGACGATTTTTTCCGACTAAATACATAAATAATACACTTTCCAGTTTTTCTTTTGGTGAAAACTGAAATCCGTACGCAAATTTGTATAGTAGTCCCAACAAAAGCTCAAACTTTGGACGGCGAGGGACTTTAATCTATAAAGGTATCTGCCCCCTACACCGTCTCATACCATGACCGTGCTATGAACGTATCGGGCATGAAAACGATCATAGCACGGACTACTATGCCCACTAGACCGTATCATATGCAAACTATTGCGCCGCCTGCGCGCACCAGGCCGGCAACGTCGCTTGCCAGGCACTGAGCGTACCGGCACCGGTAAAATATTCTCACCGACAATTGTTACTGCTCCGTGCACGACACGAGACGGTGCCGGTCGGTGACGGAACGGTCTAGTGGGCAGAGTCTCATACTTTTCAATACAAAGAATATATATTTGCCTGACACGGTCCTAGGACTGTCATGGTATGCGACGGTGTAGTGGGCAGACTCCCTATTTTATGTAGTGATTGTACGGAATAAAGTCATGAGAAGTTATTATAGGAAATATTTTTTAACAACTTGCGTCTTTTATTATAAATTATATAATCCGTGTCTATCATATTGTAAGCAATGCTTGTTTACTTTTGAGTAGCTTCATAATTGACTTTGCCATCGCTGCCAAATTTCCATTAGATGGGACACGACTATTACCGCCTACGCCTACGCGCCTATTTGAGAAGTAGGTAGGTTGAAATTAATAGAACCCCCCGTGTAACTAACAAGATCATTCCGCCCAAGTTGTGATAGATGTTTCGAGAAATGGATATCTTTACCTAATACATATATCACTAGCGACTTACCCCGGTTTCGCTCGGTTGCGTCCATATTCGGGTATGTTTTAATTATTTAATTAAAAATTTTGAGCGGAACCCAATTCTTTTTCTAAAATAAAAGTAGGCTCAGTTACTCCTTATATCATCAGCTATCTATAATCTACCAGTGAAAGTCCCCTCGTAATCCGTCCAGCCGTTTCAGAGATTAAGCAGAACAAACAGACAAAAATTAAAAAAAGTGTTTTTCTTATAAGTACCGTATATATGTAATATCATATGCATTGAGTAAAAAGCTTGTCCTTTTGACATTACAAACAGACACTTAAATTTTATTTTTCTGTATATATATGTAGATGTAGAGTTGAGATATGATAGTTTAAATAAGACTATTTGTTTACCTTAACTCTGTTAATTGTCTAAGTCTATTAGAATTTTGCAATGGTTAATTAATTCAAAAGTCTTATAATACTTTCTTAGATTTAAAATGTCTAAAGCCTTATTTTAAGAAATTGTTCCAGGATGACTAGTGCTTCATTTTGGTTTAAGGCCAATTTGAATAGTTATGTCTTTCCTCTTAAAATCAAGTTTTATTTATAATACCAATTTTTTTTACTCTCTTTTTATATAATATGCATGTATTACCTACATGAAAATCTTCCGGAAGAAATTCTCTAAATTACAGTGAAAATGTTTTCTAATATATGAGATCACTATCTTAATTAAAAATATTAATGTAAACGGAACTTTATTAGAAAGGTTACGTCAGGTCGACTATGCGTTGGCGAACGGATATGCCTATATTAGGACAATTGTCTTGGTGTGCTGTTTTACATTTGAATTTGAATATGTTTTCAATATTGTTTGCCACTTTTACTTGACGTTAGCTTTTTTTGTTCTACATCATTAGTCATTGGTCATTTTATTTTGAATAACACCACAATAAATCATTATTATCGACCGACTTCAAAAAAAAGGAGAGGAGCCCATTACTGTTATTCGATTTCCATATTTCTTTGAAACACGTCTGCAACTTTTTGTAAGAATAGGTAATAGGTACTATAACTTTATTCCACTCACTTTAATTGCAAATTGTATAATTTATATGTTTTAGTTTAAGATTTAGTATAGATTTCTCAGAGATGAGATATATTATAAGTATCCTATATGTCGACCCAAATAACCAGCTGTCATCATACCAAATTTCATCAAAATCTGTCCAGTGGTTTTCTAGTGATGCGTTCCCAGACAGACAGACAGAACAGACAAAAATTCTAAAAACTATGGATTCGGTCTCTGTATCAATAATAATGACTATTTCAATAAGATTTTCCAAAAAATGTTTAACGTACAGATTCGACTGAGTTAGATTTTTATCATATGTATAGATAAAAGTTTGTTTCGAAGTTAAAAGTTTTTATACATAAAATTAGAGTAATTCATCATTCAATAGAAATAAAATTCTCGTAAAGGTATTCCAAAGCAAAATAAAAAGTGAGCAGTGAATTAGCTTTGCCCACGACATGATGTAGCTCATCTAGTCGCACGTCGCCATGACAAATTTGTTTGAAAGCATTCAAGAAGTGACTGGACTGATGGATGTTCAAGACTTATCCTTGTGTTAGCATTTTCATTAAAAATTTAATGGTAAATAAATTACTATATGTACATACATTGCGTTTAGAAAAAGAGAATATATTGTTTCGTGTATGTGTATGTAGTATGTCAATGTATTGTTTCGTGGGAACTACTTAACGCATCTTTTTATAAAGAACACCGTCTTCTAAGAGGCTTTAGATTTTTCAGCCTAGCTTATATTCCGGGTCATAGTCTGAATACTAATGCACATATATACACAGTTTGTCATTTATAATATACTAGCGACTCTCGGTAGTTCACTTAACGTTTAATATACATATATTTAATATATACATAATATACATAGTTTAATATATATATATATATATATATATATATATATATATATATATATATATATATATATAGTATACATGTAATAATAGTGTAATAATAGTTTGTAAAATGTAAAAGAAGTTTTATGTGAAAAACGCTTGAGGTTCAAACGTTTTATTTACAATAAAAAATATTTTAACATCTAGCCACAACCGTGACAAAGCTGTAGAAACAACGAGGTACTCTTAATAATACATATTGCAAGTGCGTTTTTGTTTCATCGTGTATGGGATATTCCTAACAAAGCGAATATAAGGTTCTGCCATAAAGCTTTACGACATTTAAATTATGAATATGTAGTTAAATTTTATATAATATAGAAAAAGTGGGTAGGCCCTGTATGACACAGTATGTGTTTGAGACGTCTATAACCTCAGTCTCTCCCGTGACCATGATTGCTGTAAAGCATTCAAAACTTCGGGAAATAAAAATCAAAATAAATCCACGAAATAATCCGAAAATATACTTAGTTTTATTTAAAATTTCAAATATTCGCGTAAATCTAAAAAAGTATTAATATAGAAGAAATGAATTTATGTAAATGTTCGATAACAATACTTTCTATGACTCGACGGAGCTTAAAAAAGCTCGAGATATCCCACAGCACGTCTTAACTGCGACCTAGGTCTTTTCTGACATAAAAAGAACAGCTAAGTCGCTTTAACTGAGATAAAGTCGTGTACCTAACAGGATTTTCTTGCTACAATTTAGATTTGCCCCAGTATTTTTCTTCAATTATACAAAGACATTTCCGCATCACTGCACTAGATGCGGTTACGGTTCGTCTCGCACAAATCTCATCTTCATGGCCCTTATTCCAACATCGTATAGTTCGTTATCCCGCAAATTGTAGGCAATTGGAGCTATGAGGTTAACAACACCTTGTTCTATCACGTCCATCTCTATCGCATTGTAATAAAGTCAATTTTGCATTGAAAAAGCTCAGTATAAATTGGTCAGGTTAAGCCATTGTTAAATCTGCCGAGAAGGCTTTTCCAAGCTTAGTGAATTGCGGTGAATCGAAAGTTTTTTTTATTCAAATAAAGTCACAATGAATGAAGTACTCAAGTAGGCTAGGATGAAAGGGTTGGGAATCACGCTCTCTTGAATCTAGAGAACTTTTGAGTGTGACTTCTCCATTTTTTACGCATTTACCTAGTTTGGTGTTTATTTCGTATAGTCACGTTCTTTTTAGAGTTCCCTACCCTCTGAGTGAGTCATGCCTATTTGGTATAGGTACATTATATATTAATGCAGTTGGGCTCAGTTTTACATTACTCTCGAAAAGAAGTATGATACAAACATTTCGGACTTAGTAAGAGGAGGAAAAAGTGACTGGTTCATTTTCTGAGTATAAATGAATAACTCTTATTAAGGGCAGCATCTTGCTCAGAACGGTTTTGTCTAACCTAATTCCATGTATCGGTTCAAAGTTTCTATCTTGCTAAAATAGAAGTTCGATAATACTTACTATTCGAGGGTGCTATCTTTATTTGAGTTTGTATTGATTTTATATTTGACTAGGTATCTGTTCTGCTGCATCACTTATTTTCGACTCACTCACGCTTCACTCGGGTTGGTTACTAGGTAAACAGAAGCGTAGCTATTCACTGCCTCAGTGGTCTAGCGACTAGCATGTACCGCCGCAGATCCGGAGTCCCTGGGTTCGAGTCCCAGGTCAGACTAAGTTTAATTACTGAGTTTTTCTGTTAAGATATTCTCAGTAATAGACCGGAGTTCCCGTACGTACGTCCCGTGCCCGTAAAGCTGACGGTCCGGCGCCTTAACTCTCACCGGTCTCACAGGTGAAAATATGTTGGTTAGTAAGTAGTAGTAAAATTTGTAGACTAGTGGTATCTTATAAATTATAATAAAAGTAATATAAAGCTTAACCAAAACATTAACAAGAGTTTTATGTTGAAAGATAAAAATTACTATCTACTATTAGATCTTTTTAAATTCATATAACTACTTTAATTGTGTTTTGGTCATGAATAGACGTTGCACGTATTTGATGACGTAAATGCATTGTTTTATTGCCATTATGTAACAATATGGGGGGTCGTATTTTACATGCAAGATGCGCACGCGCAAGTGGAAACACTGACATCGGTCTCTTAAATGACATTGACTTTGAAGGCGAAATTTGTAAGTGAGAGTACGGAAAATGTACGTGTCTTGGACATTTCAATGAGAATATTTATGTATTACGTTTATTACTACTTGTTACTACATGATATTGGAAGCATTAGATTTTACTCCAAAATTTAGCTTTATTTATAGAATTACTTTTAATTATAACTAATTTTAATAACTATATTTGCCCATAATATTACATGATGGTATCGGTCGTGTAACTTGTATTCAATTCCAAGGATGGCTGTTGTAGGGTAGCATTCTTCGTAATTTCTTTTGAATCTTTCTGTCCTGGAAAAGAGAAAAAAAATATATTTTTTTTCTTCGACAATCCCAAAAATTCGATTCGATCAATAATAAAGCATAGGTATATCAAAAGCTTAGTTTCTATAAACAAACTAATAGTTTGTTGTTTGTTTATTGAAAACAAAGAGCTTACATGTGAAACGGTAAAGTTATAAAACCATCAATGGAATGATTAGCCGTATCATCGACTGAATGCCCGATAAATTCCGAGACCCGTTATATTATGAAAGATATATAATCGATTCATTAGTGCTATAATCGTGGGAAATTTAATTACCATATTTTTCACGCATCACTAGCACCACGTTGTGTTCACACCTGAACGTCACGCAATGTTGTGTCATCGATATACCTATTGTTTTATTATTGGTTTTTATCGATATGTGTTTGACAAACGCTAGCTGGCTTATTAACAAATTGCAGTAGGATTTGGGCACGTTGAGGAGGCAGAGAACTTTTTATTGTACTCAGTGATAAACGAACAGACAGCCACAGTTCCGTGTCTGAAACGTTTTGTTCGTGTGTGTGTTTTGCCTTAGAAGGCTGTATCTATTAAATCGTTATTTTAGGAGATTCCTCCTATATATAAGAAACATGTTTTTAAGGACACGGAATTAAAAAAAAACAGTGGGCTATCTCTACCGGTTAATATAAGGATATAAAAAAATTTAACGCACACTCAACTAACGCTTCACATACAGTAATGACACGAGCGAGTGCAGGATACAACCAATCACGACGTTTCCTTCCCATTACATGACAATTAAAGTTACTCAACTTCACATTGGCTTTGGGCAGTGTTATGCAGTTTTGTATAAAGTAATATTAATTATTATAATGTAATAAGATGCGATTGAACCTTTGGTGTAATATACTATCATCTTTAACACTCAGTATATTTTAAGGCTTGCGGTGACCATAAAAAATGTATATTTTTGCCCGATTCGTTAACCAAGTCATACTAAATTATTACTTAGTAACACTCTTTCGTAAATTCCAATTTCGTCTCTGCCAGATTGAACGGCCGCTCCGTTTTTATGAATATGGCAGAGGATAAAATATCCAAGTGTTAGTCCTATAGCCTAATTTTTTATTCCGAAATTCATAATGTATCCTCGCAGGAGTGTAGAAAAATGTATAATCAATTTTAACCACAATTTTAGCTGGCGTGAACACGACTTCATTGAAAGTGACATAGGATCAGACAAAGACGTAGAAGATATATGAGTTTTTTTTATATATATCAATGTAACGAGTTGTCGCTTGTTACAAATAATTTTTATCATAATTCCAACTATGTATAACTGGAGCACATATTTACTCGTACTTAAGTTTTAACACAAAAGGTTTCTTCCTGGTTGCTTTATTGCATACTTAACGTTCAATAATTATTATAAATGTGCACAGCCACGATATTATCAATCACGCTGACGACTTAAAAGCTAAAGCTAGCGTCATAGGTGTCAAAGGAAGGTGAAATTAGGTATTCAAGTAAACAAATTTGAAGATACGATCTATTGATCTTAATGTATACTAGCACTCACCCTCGTTTCGCTCGGGTTCGTCCCTTGCTTGATTACCCATACAAATATTCATCCCCATTTTCACCCCTTAGTGGATGAATTCCGGGATATAAAGTATCTTATGTCCTTCCCACCCTCAAACTATCTTTTTACCAAATTTCATCTAAATCGGTTTAGTAGAACCAGAGATTACCCCCTACAACGTCACAAACTCACAAACTTGACCTCTTTATAATATTAGTATAGATGTACAGTAGGCCAGAGATTAACATTTAGGTCAGATGAAACGTCTGGAGGAGCCTCATTATATGGGCAAAATTATACCATGATTGTCTTGCTACTAGAAAAGCTCTTAATGTGACTTATTGATAAGTTTTTAAGGAATATATTACCTGGTTTAGATGCCCAAAGTAGTGATAGGTGGATTAGCTCGTTTTTCGAACAATTAAACTGGCACTTTTAGCAACAGAATGTAGCGGCATTCTTGCCACCATTCCGCAAAGACATGACTTAGTTTGGATTACGATTCTGGTATAGTTATTTAACAAAAGGTTAATTTAAGACCGCAAATTTAGGTAAAGTTTTTTTAATGAAATTTTGTGGTATTAATTTTAATAATAGTTCTAGTAATAAGAAAAATTGTAGCTTTTTGCGATTTTAGCCGTGTGTTTTTTAATTAGTGAACAGACTTAGATGTTGTTTTTCGTAGCCAATCTTCTTATTAGGACTTTGTCCTACAGGAAGCTATATCTTTAGATTTCCAATAAAAGTTAATTGACCATAAAACCTACGTCAAATAAAATTTTGTTGTAGTTGATCAAGCTATCTTAGAAGATACATATAAGTAGTACAATTGTACATTAATTGACAGACAAACAAACATTTGTATAATTTTGCGTCTGTTCTACTGTGTTGTAAACATTACCTGAATTTTTAAAATAAATTCATGGAGTTATGTATTTTAGACCCCTACCATTTTATTATGTATCTAGGCCTAGACATTACAATGTAGACCAAATATTAATGAACTTTATTTTAATATGTACACACAGATAAACAGACAAAATAACAGTAACAGTGGTAAGTCTCTATTAGTGCATGTCAACATTTTTATCACAACGGGAGCGCAGGAATCCAAAGCGGAAATGGTGTCGAAACGCCGATAAGCGATGAAACAAACAATGTTAGTTGGGTACTATAGGCGCGTTTTATTGCTTTGTCTATTACAGACATACTTTACTGACTTAGATGAGGTTTGGTAAGAAGGTAGCTTGAGACTCTGGGAAGGACATAGAATATTTATAGGGGACTAGCATTGCCCGCGGCTCCGCCCGCGTTCAGATGACCAAAAACCAAATTCTTAGGTTTTACATATAGTATACTCTTACATTGTAGTTTTTGTATATTTCTCAGAAATGAGATATTTTCCCGCGGTAAAAAGTATCCTATGTTTTGACCCGGATCACCAACTCTCATCATACCAAATTTCATCAAAATCCCTTCAGTGGTTTTTCTGTGATGCGGTAACATACAAATAGACAGACAGACAATAATTCTAAAAACTATAGATTCGCCCTCTGTATCGACAATAATCTCTATTTCAATAAGATTTTCCAAAAAATATTTAATGTACCTACAGATTCGGCTTAGTTACAATTTTATTATATGTATAGAGGAAAGTTTGGATGAAAGTTTGAGTGGGGAATTAACCTAGGGACGAACCCGAGCGAAGCGAAGGTGAGTCGCTAGTATTAGGTATATAAAATTTGACTATACTAGCTTAACTTAACCTCGCTTCGAGAACATTCCTAGGTTCCTAACGTTAGCTAATCCTCCAGGACACAGTCTATATGTGTACCTACTAAATATCATCCAAATCCATCCTGCCTAATAAGTAGTAGACGTAACAAACATATACACATACAAACGACGGTGTTTATAGTATTAGTCCGATGTGAAGTGGGTTACTTATTGTGTTGTTGTGTTATTAATTTGATGTTAATATGTACTTGAGTATAATACCCGCTTACTTACATGTTTAAGTAGTTATTGAATCCAATGAAACGATTTTGTTATAGGTATTCCAATTATATTCCTCTTACTGAATACCTCTCATATTCAATTTTGATGAAAATCAATAAGCAATCAACAAGTTAAAGGCTTTCTATAACGTACGTATAGTTGTTTTTATTTACTGTAATAAAAAATCCCATTGTGTAAAAAGCGAAGTAAAATAATTGATTTTTTTATTTACAGCTCTTTAGTTTTGGCCAGTTAGTCATTTTGAGCTTTATTTTACAATTTCTGTTCCCAAATTATTTTTAAACATTACGCGGTTGATTCGGACATTTTTTTATCAAGACACAAAATGGCGCCTAGTATCCGCACTTTTCATTTAAAAAATATCTATATATCCTATAACACTGGCGTTATCAAGACTAATCTAACGACGTATGAATCATCAAAATCGGTTAAGCCGTTTAGTAATTACGAGGGAACTTAGGGTCGGACATACATATGTACATACATACATAAATACATACAGGTCAAACACATAACCCACCTTTAAGCTTCGACGCAGTCGGTTAAATACTTTCCACTTGAACTCGTCAGGTTTATTTTAAGTAATAACCAACATAATTAGTATTTGTCAAAGGATTTTTATCTGTAACCCTAATAAGTAATGTAATTACACACTCGTGTTGACATGTTGATAAATGAATTACATGTTGTTTTAGTTATGTTAATTGGATCATGCCGTCTGTGATTTAACGTTGCGGTAACACCGGTAAACACGTATTGTACACATATAGCAATACTTTCACTGAATTATTGGTTTTAAATGGCTTACTATACATATAATAAACTTGTAACTAAGCCGAATCTGTACATCAATATTTTTTGGAAAATCTTATTGAAATAAACAATATTATCGATACAGAGGCCGAATCTATAGTTTTTGGATTTTTGTCTGTCTGTTACCGCATCACAGAAAAACCACTAGAGGGATTTTGATGAAATTTGGTACGATGATAGATCCGGTTCAACATATAGGATACTTTTTACCGCAGGAAAATGTCATCTGAACGCGGGCGGAGCCGCGGGCAATGCTAATGGCTTATATATTTTTAGTATATGTCAAATACATATTTTTCTTCTTCTATACATAAATAGGCACAGACAAAACAGTTCAGTACCTCTTTCGCCTCTGTTTATGAGCCGATTTTCTTTTTTTTTTGTTTAGTAGCTATTAAAAAATAAATGTGAAAATTTGTTTGTGCGTTTATGTTTGTTACTGGCTGGATGGATTTGAATAAAATTAAGTAGAATATATACATGTAAACGAAGAACAATAGGGACGCTCCCAAACGAATGGTAAACCGCTAATTTACAATGTTTGTGTGATTCACAAACAAAATAACAGAATTATATTTTATTATTATTACTTATACTCACTTGTATTAGTAATATAGTAAATTTTACCGATAAAAATAACATGTCATAACACGCGGATTTCCTATTGATTCACGGCAAAAAATGCATTTTATCGATGAGTCTACCGCTTCCAATAACTCAAGTGCCCTTTATTGCGCCGATATACAGTTAGTTCGGAGAAATGAAGAGATAAGTAGAGTCGATATTAGCTCTAGGACCAGTAATATGTGAGAAGAATCATTTGTAATATGGTATTTTTGTTCATAATGACAGTTTGATACGAAATTGTATGCAATGAATGCTCAATAATATAATTCATAATATTGTTGTAGGCAGGCAATAAACTACATTAATTATTACTACTTGTTCTTCTATTACAAATAAATTAATATTATAGTGAAATAGTGTGAGATAAGCTCAACCTCAAACACTGTTTCCGGGTTCGATTTCTGCACATAGCAAATATATTGACTGTCGAAGTATTAAAATATATGTAGGTATGTATAATATAGAATTTTATGATAGGATGTTACAAAAATAATTATAAAAGTAAAAGAATGCGTATTTATTTTGATGAATAAGAATTTTAATTATTAGAATCGATATAGTAATATCATGATAGGGTACGTTTATATAACAAAAGCTAGTATAATAATATAATCAAGAATATATGTATGTTGTTTCCGTTCGTTCTGTATATTAAACGCGATAACTCTTACAGCTTGAGAAAGTGGCATATTTACAAATTCATAATATTAGTGTAATAGTACAATATGGTTATTCTGTAAAATTTGGGAAGATGTTCTCACATAGCGGACAAAACTGGAGGTAGAATTTACTTATAATATTCTTATTCTACAATTCTTATAGTTTATTTAACCTAATTTACATAGGTCTACTTAGTTTTAAAACCTTTCTCATGACTATGCACAGTTACAACCCAGATCGATTTTCTATAGCTGATCTGCTATCTGATTTCCCCGTTCACTTCACAGGGCTTCACTACACTGTAAAATTGTATACCGCTGTTTTATAAAAAGATATAGGTAGCTAGCATTATGTATAAATGTTAAAAATATCTTCTCATAGTACAACGTTTCATATAGTATTTACATTTTGATTATTTCTCTGTATTCATTTTGAAAAAACTAGTCTATTATATTACCTTTAAGTGGCACAAGGTGACAAGATTTCGTGAAATTTTAAACAAAATTAGTTATAATAACTTGCAATTTTCAAGAGCTAGTGTACATTTCTTAGAGATGAAATATTTTCCCGCACTAAAAAGTATCCTATATGTTGACCCGGATAACTGGCTATGTATGTAATACCAAATTTCATCAACATCTGTCCAGTGGTTTTCTTGTGATGCGTTCCTAGACAGACAGACAGACAGACAAAAATTCTAAAAACTGTAGATTCGGCCTCTGTATCGATAATAATGACTATTTCAATAAGATTTTTCAAAAAAATATTTAATGTACAGATTCGACTCAGAATTTTATTATATGTATAGATAACCGCGTAAAATATCTAGAAGTGATTATTTTAAAAGCAAACATATTTGTTATAATTTATCAAGCCAGACTAATCTAATCAAAATAAGCTCAGCTAAAGTTAAAGAGTGGACCATTTATCTTCCATTATGATAAATATACCTACGTATAAATAAATATCACTCGAATCAAAACAGTTTTAAATGCAATTAATCATAAGTTTTAAGAGCTACCACTGTACGTTAATACGTAATAAGATACCATTGTCTCTTGTTAGCGTTCCTGAGCGATTAGCGACAAGCTGATGGATGGAAATTAAATGATCAAATATAACGCTGTTATTTGTTAATAGCAGGTCGAGGCTTAGTCATTTGTTTCAATATTTCTAAATCACAACTTTGAAATTCTTACATGCATACCTACTCGTATAATTGTTTTGATGTACATACATTATGTAGATTGATTGCAGTTTTATTTCATTTATTAAATTTATATATAAACTAAAAACAAACACAAATTTATCCCACAGGAACAGTACATTACATCTATAGTTTTTAGAGTTTTTGTCTGTCTGTCTGCCTGTCTATGAACGCATCACGAGAAAACCACTGGACAGATTTTGATGAAATTTGGTATGATGATAGCTATTAAACTCTGGTAATAGCCAAATAGGTTAAATAATTCAATTTTAATTTTATTGAGCACAATATAGTCTACGATTTAGTGAAGTACCTACTAAACTTCTAGACTACATATTATATTAGCTATAATACCAAGTTGTTTGATAAACGTTTGTAAGCGATCAGCGGCGACAGTTTGATTAATGTAAATGAAATGAACAAATCTATGTCTATTAAGGACGACCATTAAAGCAATGAGTGGAGACAATTGTTCTACAGATATCAAAAGGATTAAATTTTGTTTATGACTCTGTGCTAATGCTTAATGGAGATAGCGATGACCACTCGTGTCTGTCTGTGTTTATTTTATTATAGATGATTAGTTTTTACTCGCGGTTTTGCTTGGTATCTGTGAAAAAAAGTCTTTTATAAGTTAAATTTTTAGTATTGTTGGTGTACTGCCAGGTTGTATACGATATGAGATTATATAAGGTTTTGCCGCGGCTACGCTCTTGTATTTTTTTATGTACATATATGTTCCGCTTCTAAAGATCATAGCGTCATGTTGGATAGCCTTCTATAATAAAAAGAATTTTGTGAATACAAAATACTGTTTATTATAGAAGGCTGAATCAGCCCTTTTCAACGCCCCACTGGTGGAAGTGTGCCTCCCTTCATTACGAAGGTTATCAGTGATAATAGTACCTACGCAAGAATATATTTATATTATTTATATGGAAATTTTTATGTAAACTTTTATTTGGTAATTATATTGATTATCCAAACAATATAACTACCATATAAAAGTTGATTTAGCGTAGCTTTTGTAATAATTTACTGTAAAATATTTCTTTTTAGTTTTATTGTTGAGTTTCCCATTCTATGTGACATTAGAGCTACTGACTACGTGTCAGTAGAATAAAATAGACTAAAAGCCACAAATATCAAACAGGAAATCAATTTACAAAAGAATCATTTTCAGCGACTTATATTAAAAATCTGTCCAATGGCATTATTATATTTTTTAAGTTACTAAAAGTTTGGGTAAGAAGTTGATATCTGTACAGGAAAAAACATATCCTTAAACATTCAATTTATGACAATATGACGCACGGTATAGGAAAATTGGAATTTCAATAATATGATTCAAAGTATATCAATTAACATTATTTTGCATAATACTTAGATTTATACAAATATTTGACATCTATATATATAAAAGAAAGTCGTGTTAGTTACTTCGCTTATAACTCAAGAACGGCTGAACCGATTTAGCTGAAAATTGGCAGGGAGGTAGTTTAGAGCCAGGAGAAGGACATAGGATACTTTTTATCCCGTTCGACCGCGTTCCAATTTTTATGATATTTTAATTTTTGGATTTCTCTTAGTCCGGAATAGGTAAGTATTAAAACATATAATTAAAATGTGAGAAAGAAAGATTTTTTCTTTTTATATCTATTTAAAACGTACCTAGCGACGAACCCGAGCGAAGCGAGGGTGAGCCGCTAGTTTTAGATAAAACTATATTTTTGAGTCTGCGGTTTTTTTTGGTTCTCGACGTTTCAAATGCTTTACGGCAATCACGGTCGCGTTGACGTCTCAAAACATTTTTTGCAGTGAAATATTATAATTAATGATCAAAATTAAATGTGTTTATGAATGTATGGATAAACGTACGTCGATAAAAATGAGCTACATGCTCATTAAGCAAGTATCATGTTATTTTCTATTAGTGTTATAATTTTTGGAATTTGTTTTATAGTTCCAGAGATTATCCATACGTTCAAAACAATTTTATTTCGTTATTATAGTGCAGATAGCAGTGTATATACTCGTAATTGCAACGCAAAAGATTTTGCCTTCAATTAATTCTTGTGACTGCGACGCGCGCGCATTGACCGTTATATTGTTTTGATTGGCCAGCAGGTGGTTGGAAGTAAACGATGAAGTGTGATCACTATCAAGTCGTTTGTTATGAGAAATTTCAAATTATATGATTTAGAAAATAATATGATCAAAGCGTCTATTTATGGTTTTGTGATGTAGGGATGTAACATGACTGTATTTGTAATAAATTGTTACCTAAACAGATAACATATAGTATCTTTGGTATTTTCTATAAATTCTTCACAAATGCCATTAAACCCCATAAAATTTCTATTCCCACGACACAATCTTTCTTTGTTTTCGGAATAAAAAGTAGCTTAAGTTTTTGGTTAATTGGCTAAGCCAGCTAAAGTTTCATTATAATTGATCAAGCCGATTTTTTTCTGTTCCTTATCTTTGTCGTAATAAAAGTGTCTCTATTGCCTAAATTGTTTCTCTGTAAGTAAAAATCCAATTAAAATCGATACCGCTCTTTCGAAAGTTAGCAACTAAAAATAAAAAATTAGTTACGTTAATATACAGACAAAATATTTTTGTAACGATCGTAAGTTAAGAACCTAAAGCTCTTGCAAATAACCATAGGAACTATAGTCTATTTTTCCTTACGTGTCCTAAATGGTAAACAAACACTACATTGAACGAATATCATTTGTTTTAGGACAATCACACATTTTAGATTTGGTTTTAACGTTTATAACTATTTCAGAAACACACACGCTATGAATTACACTAATAAAAGCTGTTAATTAATGATTTAAACACATTATTTTTCCCATTTCACATCTCTATGAATTATCTCTGGTTACCTGTACGCCATATTTGTTTACTATTTAGGACATGTAAGAAAAAATAGACTATACATGTTTATGGGATATTATATATTTTGAATTTATTTTAAAAAAAATATTATGAGAATTTAGAACGACTACACCGCGAAACAGCTACCATATTGTAATTTTTATAGGTATTTTTTATATGACATGACTGCCAGTAATGAGGTAGAAAGTAAGTTATTCGTTTCTAGTTTAGAACTAAAATTGCATTCTCTATAGTGCTATTCACATTTCATATATTCAGATACAACTTTTATTACAGTCCACATGTCCGCGGAACGTAGTCGCGATAACACATAATGTTTTTTTAATGACCATTTCACTATTCTACTCGTATTTGCGTAAGTTTTCATCTATTCTAATATTATAAAGAGGAAAATAGTTCTTTTTGTTTGTATGTTTGTATCGAATAGGCCCCGAAACTACTGAACCGGTTTAGACGGAATTTGTTAAGAGACCCTGGAAAGAACATAGGATAGTTTTTACCCCGGAAATCATCCCTTAAGGGGGTGAAAGTTTGTACGGGGAAGAAACCCAGGGGCGAACCTTAGCGAAGCGAGGGTGAGTAGCTAGTATGTGATAATCGAACTTATAACCATCCACGTGGCATTCCGTCGTACTTCTTCACCACTGAGCTTGATGTCGATCTTTAAACGTTTATTCTGTTTTATATTTGGTAATCCGAGAATAATAGGCCGGTTACTTCCAATTAAGTAATACAGTTCGAACAATGTACTGGTTTCATAAATACTAAGGAACTCTTAATTAGGAAGTTCTTTGTGCCCAATGCATAAATAAAGTGATAGTCGATTGTAGGGTGATATTTTGTCTTTATAACTCAGTGATAGAAGAATCGGATTTGCGACGGTGTTTGTAGATTCGATATGATTCGAGATAAACAGACACTTCAATTTTATTTATCTGTATAGACTATAGAATTTAGATTAATCTAAAGTTTTTTTATGTACAATATTACTATTTATGAATAATAGTACAGTTAAACCTAATCGATGTCAACACATCGTTATTTAATTCGTCACGATAATATGATACCTATTACCTAGAGTAATGTTTTATATACACCTAGCATTGCCCGCGGCTTTGCCCGCGTTCCGATAACCAAAAACTTAATTCTTAGGTGTTACATATTAGTATACTCTTACATTGCAGTTTTTGTATTTTTTTCTCAGAAATAAGATATTTTCCCGGAATAAAAAGTATCCTATATGTTGACCCGGATAACCAGCTATCACCATACCAAATTTCATCATAATCTCTCCAGTGGTTTTTCTGTGATGCGGTAACAGATAGACAGACAGACAAAAATTCTAAAAACTATGGATTCGGCCTCTGTATCGATAATAATGTTTGTTTCAATAAGATTTTTCAAAAAATATTTAATGTACAGATTCGGCTTAGTTACAATTTTATTATATGGATAGATAAAGAAACACAACTCTTAAGAATTTACAGCGATGCCTTTTACACATCACTAAGATACCTTCACCTTTCTACTTTGTCCTATTAATAGGAAATTACGTTCTTTCGCACCAATTCAAGGCTAGCGTAAAAAAACCTTTAAAGAACTAAGTATAAATAATACTTGCTACC
The DNA here is from genome assembly GCA_947093115.1 of Brenthis daphne. NCBI lineage: Eukaryota > Metazoa > Arthropoda > Insecta > Lepidoptera > Nymphalidae > Brenthis > Brenthis daphne. Next base: position 7,001,064 of record OX352482.1, on the reverse strand, counting down.
CCCAGTACATATTATGTAAACACTCGAAGTGATCGATCACTGTGCTATACGCATATAAATCAATAATTCAAATTTCTTTCGCCCATAGGTTAAGCGTATAAACGAAAATAGATATTTTTAACAACATTTATCTAATATCGGATGTCAAATGATAACTAGTGATGCGTATTGAGGTTAGCGTCAACTGATAACTATGCCATACTTAATACACTGTCAGTTTCCGACCGGCCTTCGGTAAGAACGCACGTTCTTTGCGGAAAAAATGTTTTAATTGTGTAAGTGCCTTTAACATCCCCAAAGAACCTATTAATTGTGTGTTTAGTGAAAATGCGTCGGATGAAAATGAATTTAAACCCAGATCTGGGCGATCTGGAGGAAATGTTAGCGCATGTGCAAACGCAGATCGAACACGAGATCGATTTGGAGAAGGAATCAAAGATGCCGTCCTTGATGAATGTGCAGGAGTCGCCGAAAATGAAACGTTCCTCCTCTGTCAATAAAGCTGACAGTTTCGAGTACAGGCGTCCATTGCCGAGACCCCAATTAAACAGAATAAATAGCGATAATGCCAATTTGGAACACTATAGAAATGAATACGGTCAAACTAACTTAACACAGAATGGTCTGAGAGGATCGCAAACAAGCTTAAAATCTGATGATACAGCATCCCAGATTTCGTTTCAATCGTTCAGATCTGAGCCCGTTCAGCGGCACTCGGTCATGAGTCTACCAGATAAAAGGGATACAGCATCGCTTAATGGGAAATCGAAAACTGCAACTTTGCCTCGAGGGTATGGATCTACGAGGGACAAAAACTGGGAGGAGTATTGGTCACAGTGAGTATGTCATGTGTTTCTATGTAAGGTTACTTTATGGTTTTGGCGTTCGCTTTAACATATGTTTGTCTATACGTAACTTATTGTAATTTATGTGGATATTTTTTCTGTTGAAGTCATTGTATAGTACGTTTAACTTTTATAAACAAACTCGGAAATTAAAACGACAATGTTCTCATGTATTTGTAAAATATCTCTAAGTAAGACTCAAGAGATCATGTAGATGCATTGTTTAAGCATTCAAATAATAATTCATAGGTCAGATTGCATAAGTCAGGTGGCAATTGTTATGTTAAAAACCGGTTAACTGTAACCGAAACTAAATAAGGAAATGGTAATAGAACAATTTTTCGTATTTCATAGAAATTAAAAACAATAGTGTATACAAACAGGTAACAAACCCAAAGCCCTCTTAGTGATATGGTCTAATTGTTGTAAGAATTAGTCGAAATGGAGTTTCATTAGAAATGCTTTAAAAAAAGATTAAGTAGCAGTTAGTGATAAGATTGGTGTGTAAGGTTTGGTAAAATGGTTTAAAAATTAATTATTAGTATGAATATTTTTAGAAAGTAGATAAGTATCTACTAATAATAATTTAATAGTGCTACTGTTAAGAGATTTTATTTACATATTCAGATTCATTCAGTCTAGAAAATCTCCGTACTGATGTGTCAAATTCGCTAAATATGTAAAGTTTCTTAACACTATTAAATTATTAGTCCACTAGCATTGCCCGCGGCTCCGCCCGCGTTCAGATGACCAAAAATTAAATTCTTCGGTTTTACATATTAGTATACCCTTACATTACAGTTTTTGTATTTTTTCTCAAAAATGATATATTTTCCCGCGGTAAAAAGTATCCTATATGTTGACCCGGATAACCAGCTATCACCATACCAAATTTCATCAAAATCCCTCCAGTGGTTTTTATGTGATGCGGTAACAGACAGACAAACAGACAAAAAATCTAAAAACTGTAGATTCGGCCTCTGTATCGAAAATAATGTTTATTTCAATAAGATTTTCCAAAAAATATTTAACATACAGATTCGGCTTATTTACAATTTTATTATATGTATAGATTTAATAGTAAACATGTAGTAGAAACAAAGCAGAGTATGTAAATATATTTTTATTCTTACATTATAGGGATGATTTAATAGAATTTTCCCATCAAAGATAAGTATGTACCTTTTGTAATAGCCATTTGACTCAGTTGACAACTTTATGATGGATCATGCGAGAGTAGATCGTCATATATCAGATAAACGTCAACTCAGTTGATTAAATATTTAACGTATAGTTTAAACAATAGTTGAATTTTCATAACAACGTTTTGGAAATGTAGATCACTAGTTAGATGGTAAGAGGCTGATGTACACTTAAATTTCTACCGTGTCTCGTTTTTTGTTCCTAATTTGGCTTAGGATTTGTCGCATCGCTTTGTGTTCATTGGCATTGGAGTTTAAAATTAGACAATATTACAGCTTCCTATTTTGATAGTGTTTTTATCTGCTTCGGTTAATTTTCATAAGTAAATTAAATAATGTTTTAATATAAATAATAATATATTATAATATAGTATAATATTTTGTTTAGGTATTATATTAGTATTATTCAAGATTTTATATCAATGTTCTAAATCAGTCACAAAAGCGGTATAAGGTAGTGACGATACGTACCGTCACTTCAATGACACTTTTATTCCGCTTAAAACTGTGCACCAAAATGTATTGGCAGTAAGTATAAGGAAAAATAGTGGCATAACTGTTAGTGCGGACTTACGTTATAGTAAATTATGCTACTATATTTCATATAAAGTAACTAAAAAACAATGTAGAACTTCATTAAGGCTTAAGCGAAGCGAGAGGCGAAGGCTAATAGTATTATATGAATTAACAATCATAAGTTCCCAGTCCAAAAGCAATAGTGAAAGCTTTGCAATGTTTAAAATTGTCTTAGTCATGATGCCTATAATTTAATATAATAAAATTGATTGCGAACAATTTGTAGGCAAGTATTGGCCGACTTTCGTTTTGTTTGTTTTATTCCAACATTATTGTTGTTACTACCATTTTGTTGTTTATTGTCTAGGTTATAGCTGAAACTTGGTGGAATGCTTAGTTACTAAGATTATGTTGCACTAACGAACGAAATCGTAAACTTTACTGCCTTTTATTACAGGTTTCTATTCTCTATATGTTATTCATAGTTCGTTCATAGCTTAACAGTGTTTTAGACTGGGTTTTATAAAGTAACATTTTTTAAAGCCTGAAAGGATAAGTACCTGTAGCACAGTGAAGAAAGAATTTCAAAGTCCAAATATAGAAAATGTGGGCGACAGCCACTTTAAAAATAACTACAAGTGTTGCAATAATGCCAAAAACAACGTCTTACAAAAACAAAACGTGCCTTACGAAATATTCATCTCTTGTGATGCAAGTTTTTTTATTCTTTTTGGCCTATTGTGTGCGGCACATGTGGTCCGCATCTTTCTGCCCACTCCACTTGAACCATGACTGGACTTGGCCTAATTGAAAAAAAGAAAGAAATTTCAATGGGCGTCTTGATAAATGACTATATACCTATATGTACAAATAAATGCGAAAGTAGGTGTTTGTTATTTCATCTCATCAAACGGGTGGAAGGATTTTGATAAAAATTTAATACACAGACTTTCCTGGAACAAAGCAAACACAAAGCTACTTGTTTGGTACGAAACAAGCGTAAGTCGGTACTGTTAAATTTAACATTAAAAGTAACAAGGAGCACTGAGCAGGCTTTTAAGCTTACTTCTTTTGTTTATTTCTTACGTGTAGAGGAGAGTATGAGAAGTAACTATTTCGTTCCATATTTTCGGCAGTGCCGATTATTATATATAAACTAATATAAATATTAAATTAATATCAATATAAATGAATAATATACTAAGTGTTATATGCTAATTTTTTAATTGGAAAAAAATAATACATTGTACAATGAGATAACTATTATAAACAGTACTAGTGACTTACCCTAGCTTCGTATCTAACAGTACACATTAGTATAGGTACATCTAAATTTGCCTAGTCGTTTTAGCATATAGGAGTAATAAACATACATATATACAAATTTTCACATCTATACATATAATAAAATTGTAGAGGTCGAATGTCTGTACATAGAAAAATTTTTTGTTAAAAACCGAGTCAGGTGGATGTAAGAAGGGAAATACAACAAATCCAGTTTTTTTTTTCAATTTTTTTGTTCGTCTGTTTGTACGGGCTAATATCCGAAGCTGTTGGACTGATTTAAATGAAATTTTGCATGGTGGTACCTTATATCCCCGGTCAACATTTTAGATATTTTTCATCCCGGAAAATTAAAGAGTTCCCGTGGGATAGTTATAAAACTATAGTAATTTATACAGCTTAGTACACAAAAACTACTGATTGGATTTTAAAGAAAGAAATACACAGAATAACAAATAAGATACTTTTTATTTCAAAAAAATGGACGTTTCCCGTGGGATAGATTTGTTTTTTGATAAATAAATATGTTGGGGCATTAACACACAGCGCCATCTTTTTCCATAGTAAGCTACGAGGCCTGTGTTATTGATACCAGCTAGTTGATACACTACACATATATAACTTTATATACATATCTATATATTATAAATATAAACACCCATGACTGAAGTACAAACATTCGTGCTCATCACACAAATGAATGCCCCCAGCGGGACTCGAACCCGCGACCAAGTAGAATGGGGCATAGCAAGTAGGGCCACTACAAAGGCCACTACTCTAGTTGTAAATTTATAATTATTACAATGATACGCGTTTTTAAATAAAATGTCGTCGTAAGAGAAGTTTCATCACGATCAATAAAGTGCAGGCCAGTCTAGACAGTGGTGCTTAAAAACATATAGTTGCGCGTAAACGTAGCATTGATCTGAAAACTGAGAAGGGTTAAGAACCTAATTACGTGCTTTTTATTGATCCTTGATCCCCTGAATTTGTAAGTCAAACGTAAATGATGTTAGAAACCTTTTATTGCATGTGACTATATTATTGTGGTTTTATTGAAATTTCTTTTATTTTAATTTTAATAAAGGATATGGTTTAAATATGGTGGATTTCTTATGCCATTCTATATAAAAAAAGAATCATTCTGTAAATATGAAAGAATTGAAAAATACTTTTTTATATAAGACTAGCGACTTACCTTCGCTTCGGTTCGGGTTCGTAACTAGACAAACAAATTTATCCCACGGAAACTGTACATTTTTTCGGGATAAAAAATAACCCATGTTCTATTCCAGACTATAATATATCTCTGTATTAAATTTCATCCAAATCTGTTCAGCTGTTGCGGCGTAAAAGAGTAACAAACATCCATCCATCCTCACAAACTGTGACATTTGTAATATTAGTATGGATTATAGTACAACTATCTATCAAAAAAAGAATGAAATGAAAATCATGATCATAAAAAATGGTTTTTTATGATCATGATTCGGTTAAAATGCCTTTGAATATACGATACTGTTCAATGTTGTATTTAGTAAAAATATATAAATAGTGGGAAAAGGGATTTACTGGTATTCACTATTTAACATATAAATAGTTAGCATTGCCCGCGGCTCCGCCCGCGTTCAGATGACTAAAGACCAAATTCTTAGGTTTTTCATACTAGTACCTATACTCTTACAATGCAGTTTTTGTATTTTTTCTCAGAAATGAGATATTTTCCCGCGGTAAAAAGTATCGTATATGTTGACTCGTATAACCTGCTATCATCATACCAAATTTCATTAAAATCCCTCCAGTGGTTTTTCTGTGATGCGGTAACAGACAGACAAAAATTCTAAAAACTATAGATTTGGCCTCTGTATCAATAATAATGTTTATTTCAATAAGATTTTCCAAAAAATATTTAAGGTGCAGATTCGACTTAGTTACAATTTTATTAAATGAGTATGTATAGATAACAGAAACAATAACTTTTATCTAAACACATCCCATGATGCAGTAATTGTGTCGCAAATGTACGAATCGTATCTGCAACAGTAAATGATACGTGACAGAGCTTAAACAAATACTTTTGTCTATTTGAGAAGTGGAAACTTGTGCAGATACTAGAAGTTATAATGAATTTATGTATATTATCAAACTATTACTATTAATATAAATGTTTGTATGTGTGTGTAAGTTTGTTACTCCTTCACGTCGAAACTGCTGGACGGTTTTGGATGAAATTTTAGTTAGTACGTAGATAGATTACGTTATACCCGAACGAAGCGAGGTTAAGTTGCTAGTATAGTTATACTATTTTGTTAATATTGGTAAATATTGTGTGTATATACTTATGGATTAAATTTGAGAATGTTCGACAATTTGATTAATTTAAATAAAATGTTCTTAATGATATTCCAGTAAAAATATCAAATACTTAAAGTGAAACGTACTTGGAATATTGTAACTTTTTGCTTAAAAAACAAAAGTTATTCAACAAATATAAATAATTGCATTAAACGGAAATCAAATCCGTGGCATCCCCAACGTCAGAGCTTTTATTTCCTTTGTGTTACGTATGTATTTATCGCAATTTTGTTCAACCGTCCATTAAAAGTAACAAGCAATCAAGCTCGTTTAACCTAAACCCAGTTTCTAATAATGATATGACCTTCTGAGGCAATCGACCCACGTCCGCCCTCGTCGAGCGCCGTTGCATAACTGACAAGTTGACTGAATGTTACATTGTTTGACGATATTTTTTTAATAACAAAGGCAAATAAAATCGGTTTATGTATGCACATATATAATAATAATCGATATTCATTCATGGCTTGTATATATAAATGAGAGAAAGGCATGTTATATTTGTAAATAAGGTTTTAAAACTATTGAATACGGATGGGTAAAGCTACTACATAGAATATTATTTCTCTTCTGGTATAAAAAGTTGTTCATATCATCTCGTCAAGCAGCATGAGTTCAAACAAAAAAACAAACAAACAAACAAACAAACACACAATCTCTGTCCCTTTATAATATGTATTATAATAGTATAGATAATAATAACGGTATAAAATACTCTAAAAATTCGCAACAAACTTTGATATTGATGAATTAGCACTTAGACGTTTTTATTATTCAGTACAATCCCTCTCAGAACCTCGTTCTATGTTAGGAAATATCTTACACTTACGGAGGGTGAAGTGCTAAGCCAAGCATCCATTTGCAAGAGTTTGTTGCATTCATTGGGTGAACTTTTGTTTTGTTTTTTTTATAGTATAGAATTATTCAGATCATTTGTGAAGTAATAATATTGTGTAGGTATAGGGATGGTGAATTTAGATTTTTATGGAAAAATCTCAATTTTAGCTACTTCCAGGCAACACTGTGTCTTATCAAAGTTGAATGAGTGGTATTGTCTTTCTGTATGAATATTTCAAACGATGCTCATCTCACAAAATAATCTGGTTTCAGATCTTCATAGCAGTTCATAAATAAAGCAAAAAATAATTTCTCTGAATAACTTTTATCGAAATAATTGATTTAAATATAGGTACATGTATATAGTTTATTTGTACTATGCCTATATTAATTGCCTCGGTGGTGTAGTGGCTAGCATGTGCGGCTGCACACTCAGAGGTCCTGGGTTCGAGTCCCGGGTCGGGCCAAGTTTAGTTATTGTGTCTTTCTGTATAGTTAGACTCAGTAACAGCCCGGAGTTGGGAAGTTGGCGGTGTTTCGCCCCCGTGCCTCGGAGAGCACGTAAAGCCGTCGGTCCTGCGCCTTAACTCTCACCGGTCGTGTCGAGTGGTCGTCCCACCGGAGTATGAGAGTGATAGGAATAGAGAGTGCACGTTGTGTCTGCGCGTACACTTGAGCACTATAATATCTCCTGCGCAGTTGGCTAATCTCAATGAGATTGGTCGCCGTAGCCGGAATCGGCTAGGAGAACATCATCATCATTTGTACTATGCTCTTTATAAATTTTTAGATTTTATGTCATTGAATTTCGACGCTGAATTTTCATTTGTTATTTGCATCAAGTCATTGACATTAGACATATTGAATGCATCGCTTTTAAATGCCAAAACTTGAGTCATTTAGTTTGTAGCAAGTCTTTTTTACAACTTAATCAAATTAATTCAACTCTATACACCAATAGGTAATATTTAAACACACTTTATGACAGTCATAAAAAGCTTTTTCTTAATTGACAATAACGAAAATCAAGGTTATACTATTATCTATACATATAATAAAATTGTAACTAAGCCAAACCTGTACATTAAATATACATTATTTGGTAAATCTTATTTAAATAAACATTATTATCGATACAGAGGCTGAATCTATAGTTTTTAGAATTTTTGTCTGTCTGTCTGTGATCGCATCACGGAAAAACCTGAAACCTGAAAAAAAAGGATTTTGATGAAATTTGGTAAGGTGATAGCTGGTTATCCGAGTCAACATATAGAAATCTATATTAAACGTTAAAACGTAATTAGAGACGAACCCGAGCGGAGCGAGGGTGAATCGCTAGTATATTATATTAGTATTATTTAACAAATTGTTTGAAGTAAGCATAATGATATAACTTTTTGATGGTGATCATGTTGATGGTTTACCCTTAATTTGGGAAAATGCCAACATGAAAGTTCATTTAGTTAAAACACGTTATTTACTACCTAAAGATATTTGAAATAAACTGCTTAATTTGAAATAAACTTTACAACTAATATTGTAAACGAGATTTATTGTCAAAGATGTACATATGTTTGTTACGCTTTAACGCAAAATCTACTGAACGGATTTTGATGAAACTTTACAGTAGATACATCAGATATACAGCTTATACATCAGAGTAAAATATAGAGATATATTATGAAGATATAGTATTGCATATAGAATGTATACGGGCGAAGCCGTCGGCAAAATGTTAGTATGTAAGTGTATAAGAACTAGGAATGAAGTATGGGTTTTTAGAATGAAGCATTTTGCTCTATCTTGCAAGCTATGAACTGTACTCGTATAAGCTCCTTATAGTATTAAATTTGAAATTTTCTTTAGAAATCTACTTAGGTTATATAATTTTAGTTATTTTTCCTTTTACTAAGACAAACGAACAAATATATTTCACAACTATCATAAGTATAACTAATAGCTAAAGATGATGGACTATGATATCTATAACCTACCCACAAAACCTTTGAATGAATTTAATTTAAATGACATCTAATGCGGAATATTTATCTTTCCTAAGCTTCGTTATTTGTATAGAATTTATACTTATATTAACATTTACCTAAAACTATTTTTACCGCCGTACATGTCTGTGTCTTCCAAATTATTGTTTCATGTCAAAAACCTCTCCCTTTACCATGTACGAGTATGTATGTATGTTTTAAGCAATCAAAACGGGAACTAAAACTAAAACCGTGCAAGTAATATGAAAATGTAGTTTTATTTAAAATATGAATATTTGTAATCAATTAATTTAATTAGTGTGGAAAGTATCTGTCTATACAAGTACTCGTAGGACGTAGGTGTTTATGTACCCCGCATTCCGTTGCGTCCTAGATCTCTCGCAGATGTTGAAAGCAAACATTTCTATAACACTATATGATAAGTAACGTCATATATTAGAGTAGTGAAGGTAGCAAAATATGGATATCAAAATATTATCACTTTTTATATGATTTACTAGCGACTTACTCTCTCTTCGCTCGGGTGCGTCCCTAGGTACGTTTTAATTTTTTTGAGCCGAACTCTATTTATTTTTTCTAAAATAAAAAATAGCTAAGTTACTCCTTATAACATCAGCTATCTGACAGTGAGAGTCTGTCACGAGCGGTCCAGCTTTTTCGGAGATTAACCGATACAAATAGACAAAAAAAATAAAAGTTGTATTTTTCTTAAAAGTACCCTATCTAATAATTTCCATATGCATTTAGTAAAAGGCTGTTATTTTGACATTATAAACAGACACAGATTTTATTAATCTGTAGGTATAGATTAATAAATATGGGAAAAAATATTTTTCGTCATGTCTATCTCTCCGTATATGCCTATTGCCTATGTCACAAACATTTTTCCCGAAGACTATATTTTGCTCTTTGATACTGGTTGGGATAGAAGATTGTGAAACGGTAGACAATGATCTGTCAAACTACGAAAAATAAAAAGATTAATAGGTTTTTTCGTAAGCCATTGTTGTCAACTTGTGCTTCTAGAATCATAAACATTGTGTTGTCAAGTTTATAAGTTTGTTCATTTCTTATGTTTTTGTATTTTGGCCACTATATGTAATGAGGTGGAATAGTTTTTAGGCTTGCCACGTTAATAACAGAAAGTAGACTTGTACACTGGATAAATATCCTTCTTATGAATTAATATCCATCGACCGGCATGTTTTTTGTGTATGTCTGTTTTTGTGTACTCGATATGAATTATTTAGTGCTAATGGATAGATATTAAATGATAGTTACGTAGTGATTTTATCATTTATAGTAGGTATTAACTAGTGATATGATCTGGTTTCGCGCGAGTGCGTCCCTAGGTGCTTTTATATTTATAATACTATATACAAGTAGCGCCACCTTTTGGGGATTTTTGTTACTAACAATAGTCTTAAGTGTTTCTTCAGGTCAGACTCTCTTTGTCAGGTCAGACCTGTTTACTAACTTTTGTACAAATCCGTCCAACCGTTTCAGCGTGAAAGAGTAACAAACGGACACACGTACAAACTTTGCAAAAATAAAAATAGTGCAATTAAATAAACTATTATTATAATTGAAAAATTTGTTAGCAATATTAATTTTTGTACTATATTCATTTTTTTTAGGGCATATTTTGAAATTAAATTTATGTATTTCCTCTGCTAAGTCAGCGTGGATTGTATTTACGTAACACTTGTGCAAAAGTTACCTAACCTGGACACCTCTTACTGAAAGCTCGATAAAATCGATACTCGCTTAAACGTTACATAAACTATAACCTTTCACATGTCTCTTTATGCTTATGGCATTTTATTAAATGACTTCTTGGTAAGAGTATGGCTGTATGATGTGCAGTATTAAATGTTTTATTCGTCGTATAATCGTTATTTAATACGTGTTCAATATGTCAGAGAGTGGCGTGGCGGTTTAACTGACACTGCCGTTTAAGCGAAGATCACACCAGTCTATCTGGAATTTTGTATATCTATTTTGATTATTTATTCTATTACTAGCATTGCCCGCGGCTCCGACCGCGTTCAGATGATCAAAAACCAAATTCTTAGATTTTACATTTTAGTATACTCTTACATTACAGTTTTTGTATTTTTTCTCAGAAATGTAAAACCTAAGAATATGGTTTTTGGTCATCTTAACGCTGGCGGAGTCGCGGGCAATGCTAGTATTTAATAAATGCATACTTCCGTAAGTCAGATATGTACATTGTACATACGTATACCATTTATCTGTAAGGACAAGTTGTTAGTTAGATATCCAGAAATAGAAATAAACGCCAACAAAGAATAATTACCTACGACGTACCTAACGTAGGAAATGTTGACGTAGAAATGACACAGTACATAGGCATACACATGCACATCAAGTTAAGACGTTTATTTAAAAAACAATTTTACAACTCAGTTTCTGTTGCTTGTATTACTAAACTTCACGCGCTACTTCCTTTACGTTTTAAGATGGAAATCTTAGACTAGATCTGATACTCGTAAAGCTCATTTACACAATAATAGTTCGTTTCATCAATGTTGGTAGGTTTTATGCTTTTGTGAGAAATTGTAATAGGTACTCGTTATAAATTAAAACTGTTCTTCCACAACCAAAATATAACAAATCGTTAAGCGATGTTTCCCAACTATTGCTTTTTACTTGTATGCAATAGGCACAAACTGATATAGTGCTATTATACCTCTCCATACATCCATTACCTATTAATAGACTGACAATCAGGTATATGTTATATATGTATATACTTCAATTTCCTTTTGGTCACTCACACTTGATGTATTCAGTAGGTACAAACATATGTTGCAAGTAGACAAACGTACCTATATATATATATATATATATATATATATATATATATATATATATATACATTTTTATTTATATATTTAATTTTTTTGCTTACAGTGAGCAGTCGATAAGCAGCGCACGCGCATCTGTTATGGTGTACGACGACAATATGAAGCGATGGATCCCATCGGGCTCCAGCTCGGGGCTATCCAAAGTGCACATCTACCACCATACCCAACACAACACATTCAGGGTTGTGGGGAGGAAGCTCAATGATCATGAGGTGAGTCCCAAGTGTCATTGACGTAATACTCGTATGTTATATGACGGCAAGTGGTTAGCGGGTACGATTTTTTTATGGTGCCTCTTAGATGAATCATTCAAACGTTGATCCACTATATGGGTGACAATTGAAACGCTGTGATGGAAACTATTAAACATGTATATATATTTATTATTTATACATAAAAATTTACAGCTACTTCGTAGTGCTTTTGTCAATCAATTCTTTCCCTGATAGGTCAAACAATAGAAAGATTCCTATTGTGGGTGTTTGTTGTCAGTTTTATAATATATGTACTGTTTTTCTGTCACAAGTGATTTACACATCCAAATAAAAGGTCAATTATTATCTATACTCTATCATAATTATTGATATACACGTACTCACCTTCGCTGGGCTTCGTCCCTAGTTACGTTTTAACGGTTAGTATTAATTTCTCTTAATGAGATATTAGCTCACAGTAAAAGGTTTTCTATATGTTGACTCGGATAACCAGCTATCATTATACCAAATTTCATCAAAATCTTACCAGTGGTTTTCTCGTGATGCAATTCCAGACACACAGACAGACAAAAGTTCTAAAAACTACAGATTCGGCCTCTGTATCGATAATAATGACTATTTCAATAAGATTTTCCAAAAAATATTTAATGTGCATGTTCGTGTTTTTATTTTTTTAATTAATTTATTAAGGTTCTCAAAATTACATTTTTGCAACGAACACTTTGGCATTTCGGCCGTCCGCTCTGTAGTTCGCGCAGTTCGATACTATTAGAAAAAAGCGCACAATTTCCAAATGTGCGCTTTTCTTGAAGACACTTTTGAAATGCTCATTGTGTATCTTGAGTTTTTGTACATCAATGATCACAATAGATAATAGTAGTACCTACTTGATAATAGTATATATTTTCTAGAACTTTATCTAAAGCTTCTTTCTTTTTCATTTCCATTGTTGATTTCCATAATATCTTTTTTTCCTGTTTATATTTCAGGTGGTTATAAATTGTGGGATAGTTCGTGGATTAAAATACAACCAAGCGACCGCAACTTTCCATCAATGGCGCGACGCTCGACATGTATATGGGCTTAATTTCTCTTGTCGTGAGGATGCTGACAGCTTTGCGAGGGCCATGATGCACACTTTAGAGGTACGTTTATTTAAAATCATAAGCTATTGAGGCAGTGGTAGCCCAGTGGTAACGCGTCCGCTTGGGAAACCGAGTGAAGTGTGTTCAAATCCCGGGTCTCGCACTTCTGATATTTTCATGTGCGAATCATTTTCCAACATGATTACAACTTTTCTTACGGTAAAAGAAAACATCGTGAGGAAACCTGCATGTCTGAGAGAACCTAGCAAGTTTTCGAAAGACATGTGCAGTTCGCCAACACTTGGCTAGCGTGGTAGAGTAAGGCCTGATCCCCCTCGTATTGAAGAGGGGCCCGTACCCAGCAGTGGAACGTTAAAGAGGGCTGAATACATACAAGTTATTACAAAAGGTAAACAACGTGCCGAGTGGTAGATGGTTGTACCAGTTTATTTAATTTGACATATAATTTGGCGGATTCCGCCTATATAATTCTTAAATGGCTCTCCTATAAGTCACGAAACAAAAGAATTGAATTTTTAGTGCAAAGTAATTATTGAAGTAATTATTTCGTAATTTTAGGCCACCTTATTTTTACACTGACAAAATAAAGGAATATTCTATGAAACTGATACCTTTGTACAACAAGTTAGAAAGAACAGTGTTAGGTTTTGTAATACCATTTAGTAAATTGCTAAAAGTAAAAAAAAAACTTAGGATATTCAAAAGCTCTTGGATAACGTCATACTGATTTTCTTTCAAAGGATTTTTTACAAGTGTCAAATTTATTGAAATTAAAGTACCACTGATAATATTTTTAAACTCCCCGTACTATTTAATGTTCAATAATAATAACGCCCTTGAGAATAGTCAGCTGTGCAGGACTTATTATGATGCAAAATAATAAGGCACAGACCGGCAGATTAACGTACTCTCAAAGCCACGGAAGTGTACCACCGACACCACAACTCCGGGCTGCTACTGAATATTTCATGACAGAAGAACTGCTTAGACCCGACTCGGAACTCGAACCCAGGACACTAGGTTACTAGACCAACGAATCTAGGTACAAAGCTCGGTCACTATTGTCTGGTGGTTATAAACCAAATAAAATTTAGTATATGAAATTATGTATATGTAAATTTTATGATGTCCTCCTGATAGATTCCGGCCACGGCGGCCAATCTCATTGGGACTAGCCAACTGCGCAGGAGATATTATAGTGCACAAGTGTACGCGCAGATACAACGTGCACTCTCTATTCCTGTCACTCTCGTACTCCGGTGGGACGACTGCTCAATACGACCAGTGAGAGTTAAGGCGCAGGACCGACGGCTTTACGTGCTCTACGAGGCACGATGGTGAAACACCGCCAACTTAGCAACTCCGGGCTGTTACTGAGGCTTTACTATACAGAAAGTCTCAATAACTAAACTTGGCCGGACCTGGGACTCGAACCCAGGACCTCCGGGTGTGCAGCCGTACGCGCTAGCGACTACACCACCGAGGCAGTTGAATAAAAAAAAAGATTTTAAGTAAATTTTATACTGTGAAGCCTTGTGGACAAGTTGCGCAGTCAAAGTTAATAACCGCTTTTAAGTCAATTTGTCACAATATATGCAAACTGGTTTCATTGACAGACAAAAAAGAAATAAATAGTCCGATCGTTTGAAAGCAGAAATGACTTTGAGACAAAATTAGGTCATACAGTTCATTTTTTGTTCTAACCGTGGGGACAAAGTGGTTGGAGGTTGTAATTTGTAATTGATTTTTTCTTTGTTCTTTTCAATTTTGTGGTTATTTAGTTTAACAGTGTATGAGGCTTTCCTTTTGATATTAGGTTTCTTTGTTTGAAATTAGAAATTCTCATAAACAAAATTGAAGCTGGTGGTGTTTAATCCCCGTGCTTCGAAGAGCACGTGTCGCGTCGGTCCTGCGCCTGATCTCTCATTACAAGTATCGAATTGTTGTCCCCAGAATGTTTGAAAACGTAATTGAGAGTGCACTTGTTGGTGTATGCATGCACACTTGTGCACTGTAATATCTCTTGCACAAATAGCTAGTCTCAGTGAGATGAGACTAAAATTGTGTGTAACGTGACTGCAAAGTTAGTCAAACTAATAATATCATGTTATTAGTTTGACCAAATACTATCATGTCAAATCGTTTCATTATTACGTTAATGAAAAACAAACCAACTAACTTCCTTATCTAATTATTTATAAATAAATATATTGGGACATTTAAAACACAGCACCATCTAGTTCCATGATAAGCTACGAGGCTTGTGTTATGGATACCAGATAGTTGACACTACACATAATTTTATGTTTTTAAATGCATACGTATTATAAATATAAACAAACACCCATGACTGAAGTACAAACATTCGTGCTAATCACACAAATGAATGCTCCCAGTGGAACTCAAACCCGCGACCGCTGGAACAGCAAGTAGGGTCATTACAAACTGAGCCAAACGTGTCGTCAAATATACGAGTTATATTTAAACTAGTTTTAAATAAAATAGTGTGGCGTAGTGCTGTATCGCATCCGAATATGGAAATATCGAAACTATCGAGCGGCACTTACATAATGCATTCGTATATGTACATAGGTACATAGAAAATTTTAGTCTCCTTTAAACGTGTGTATGGCATAAACAAGTTGACAAATCGATATGCGCAGCTAATGCATTCAATTGCAATAAAACCAAAACATAAAATTGATCAGCATTAAAGGATTTAGTAATAAAATTTCATATTATAATAAAATACAGTTTAAAATAGCAAAATCGGTCCAGTCGTTTAATAGAAATTGGTACGAATACATAAAAAAACAAACCATACAGACAAACATAGTAAGTACCTTTCCCTTTTTGGAAGTCGGTTAAAAATGGTTGCCAGAGAATGTGTGTGGATATTTTTCAAAAAATGAACTTGTTTACACACTATTTACGGGCTAGCTGATTTTAAAAAATATTTTGCATTTTAAAGCTTATTAAATATTAATTGAATAACGCTATATAGGCTGGCCTGTCTAGTATCAACTAACAATAGTTGATAAAATTTAAGGCCAAGGTATTTGCAAGCGAAATATGGTCTATAATACTAAATTAATTTATATTATTAAATTAATATATAGTATATTACTAAATTAATTTATAGTCTACTAACGACTCACCCTTGCTTTGCTTCGGGTTCGTTCCTATACAAAAACAAATCTATCCCTCGGGAACCGTACCGTCTTCCGGGATTTTACATAGCTTTCCTCAATAAACGTGAAAAAGAATTTTTCAAATCGGATTAGTAGTTATTGAGATTAGCGCTTTCAAATAAACAAACAAACTCTACCTCTTTATAATATTATAGTACAGATAATACTTCATTATATTTACTGTTACTTTTTAGTACATAATATATACCATGTATATTGTATATCAAAATCTCCATATCTTTTCAGATCCTAGCAAACAAAGTCGTTAACAATACAGCGCCACCCCCGCCCCAAGCCCCTAACCCGCCAGTACCGTACAATGGACACAATAACACGCATTATGACGAAGATATGGGTTACAGGTGAGATACTGTATAACCAACTTTGAAGGAGGAGTGTTAAATGTTTTGCTGTTTATGTTTATTTGGGGAGTAGGTACCTGGGCTTGTAAAATTGGGTTTTCCGGAAAAGATATAAAAGTTGCGCTTTTTTTCAGAAAAGACTCCTAAAAGTTGATTTAAAAGCAAAACATAGTACATAGTAAAAACAAAGTGTAATTTGATAGACACTAGGTCATTTCATCGATCAAAAAAGTACTTGATACACAATCAGCGGCAAAAAATGTCCTCACCGAATGAACGCTCATTTGAATATTTCAGCGCGCTTTGAATTTTTTTTGTGAAAACAACTTTATGGCTTGCGCTTAAGGTTCAATTTTCATTGTTGTATATTTATTTCAACTAGAATAATTGGTGACAGTTTTAAGAAAACTTTTGCTTGGGATTGTGTATCTACTACTTTTTTGTTCGATGTTAAAATTACATTTAAGTTATACCCATGTATATTGTCCGCTTATGTTTTGTTTTGATTTTCTTATCTCAGAACAATGACAAGAGAAGACGCGGCGATACTCCAACAGCCACAATACCACGCTCCTCACCACCAGCCGCCGGTACAAATGCAGGTGCAGGTCCAACACCAACCCCCCCACCAGCCCCACCACCACCAGCCGGCCAGCCAGTATCATGCGCCTCATCATCATCATCCGGTGGGTGGTCATTGATCATCATTGTCATTGGGTTATTATTGGTCATCAGTAGTTTTTTTGGAAAACCAAGTGGAACAGGTTTAAATCCCGCACCTCTGATATTTTCATGTGTAAATCATTTCCAACAAGTCTTTCACTCGCTTTACGGTGAAGGAAAACATCGTGAACTTGCACGTCTGAGAGAACCTAGCAAGTTTTCAAAAGACATGTCCGTCCGCACTTGGCCAGCGTGGTGGACTATGGCCTGATCCCCCTCGTATTCAAGAGAGGCCCGCGCCCAGCAATGGGACGTCAAAAAGAACTGAATACATTACTGTGAAGGAAAATATCGTAAGGAAATTTGCTCGTATTAGATAAAGTGTTTTCAAAATATTTGTAAAGCCTGCCACCCACAATTGGACTACGGCCTGATCCAACTCAAATTTAGGGGATGGCCGCGCCCAGCAGTGGGACGATAAACAGGGCTGATATTAGATATTAATTCAATTAGATTATCAGACTTGTGAGTTATCATGCAGAATCATTTATAATCATTAAGTATTAATTTAAATAACAAACACCAGCCATTGAATATCATGCATCACATCATCACCTCTTTATAAATTAAGTTTAATTAGAATTTTAGGTTTCTTCGTAATCATGTCTATGAAAACACGACGATGTTTGATGACACGTTTGGCTCAGTTTGCAGTGACCCTACTTGCTGTGCCAGCGGTCGCGTGCTCGAGTCCCTCTGGGATAATTCATTAGTGTGACGAGCACGAATGTTTGTACTCCAGTCATGAGTGTTTATATTTATAATATGTATGTATTTAAAGTGATATATTATGTGTAGCTTAGCAATTATCTGGTATCCATAATACAAGCCTCGTAGCTTATCATGGAACTAAATGGTGCTGTATGTTAATGTCTCAACATATTTAATTTAATATTTATTTTTAATAGGTTTTATTACATTTTCCAGCAAGCCGCAGTGACGAGCGCGCCGGCGCCGCCGCCGCACGGCGTGCACACGCTGCCGCACGCGCCCGCGCCGCCGCACGGGCACCACCGTACTAACAGGTTTGTTAGTTTCTTATACTGGGGTTTATATTGGTTATAGATACAGCAGTAATCTAATTTATTTTAATATTTTCAATTTTAAAAAGCCTTTTTTGCCGCCACTACTTCTAGGTAGTTTGCTTCTAAATCAAATGAACCAAGTTCAAATTTCGTCCCGTTTTGTCTCGACACCTCTATTATATATTTTCATTTACGAATCATTTTCAACATGATTAACACTTGCCTTACGGTGAAAGGAAACATCATGAGGAATCCTACATGTCTGAGAACCTAGCAAGTTTTCAAAAGACATGTGAAGTCCGCCTGCACTCGGCCAGCGTGGTGGACTATGACTTGATCCCCCTCGTATTGTAGGGAGGCCCGTGCCCAGCTGTGGAACGTTGAAAAGGGCTGAATACAACACATAGGCATCTGTTAGATACCTAGGGACGAGAAGAAAACTCGAAACCACTTCAGCTAGTATAAATAATGATTTGTTTTGCCCAATAATTTCCAGTGCGCCTATGCCGCCGAACATGTCGCTGTCGGCGGCCGTGGGCGCGCCGGCGCCGCCGCCCGTGCCGCCGCACCAGAACCTGCCGGCGCCGCCCGCGCCGCCCGCGCAGCCCGCGCAACCCGCGCCACCCAACGTATGTACTGATATCTATACTTATAAAGAGGTAAAGTTTGTGATGTTGTAGGGGGTAATCTATGGATCTACCAATCCGATTTAGATGAAATTTGGTAAGAAGATAGTTTGAGACGTTGGAAAGGACATAGGATACTTTGTGAGTTGCTAGTACTTATATGAAGTTGTTTATAGGAGTGGAACGAAAAAAAAATGTTTTTTTTTCTTAGCTTTAGCTTACAATACAAACACTACCCGCAAGCTAAGAAAAAAATTTTTTTTTTCGCTCCACCCTATTGTTTATATACCTCAGATCGATAGCGTACCTACATCATACCTACTAACAGATAGGTAGGTAGGTAGGGTCATCGTGAAAAGAAATGACAACCTAAACCCACTCACTTTTTAATAATTATCACCAATATAGTTCTAGGTAAACGAAACGTATAACAATCTGTAGGTACATGTAAAAATATTGCAATGAGTTAAGAACTTTCTTTTCTTTTTTTTTCTAAAGTCTGTTTAGTTATTACAAATATTTTCTGTTTTTTTTATATATATATATTTTTATAAATAATATTGTAATTTTATTCGCAGGGTCCCATAGCACCACCGACGCCGCCCGCCGCGCCACAGCCGCCGCCCATGGTAAATATATAATACACATTAGCGCATTCATTTACAAAAAATTTGAACATATCTAAATAGTTAACTCATTTATTATCAAACCAAGTTTAGTTATTGAGTTTTCTGTTATAATAATAAAAATATAAATAGACATGTGAAGTCTTAATTAGCCAGCGTGGTGGATGACGGCCTGATCCCTCTCGTATTGAAGGCTCGTGTCCAACTGTGGGACGTTAAAAAGGGGCTGAATACAATACAATAATATTAAAAAAAAAAAAATTTCTTATCTTCACAGCAACAGCAGCCCCCGCCCCAGCCGCAGGCGCCGGCGCCCCCGCCGCCGCCGCCGCCGCCGACGGGCGCCGCCCCCGCCGGCGCGCCGGGCGCCGCCCCCGCGCCCGTGCCGGCGCCCGCGGGCCCGCCGCCGCCGCCGCCGCCGCCGCAGCCGCCCGCCGACCCCACGGGGCTCGCCGCGCAGCTGCAGCAGGCGAGGCTCAAGAGGCAGGCCAAGGTGAGTGGCGTTTTGACGTTTTTTTTTATAATGCGTTTGGTTTATTTGGATTTGGGAATGGTTTTTTTTTATTTTTATTTTTGAACCGATTGATATAAAACAAATACTAAATGTTAAGTGAAGCTTACCACAATATACTAGTGAAAGCCGCATCCAAATTAGATAAGCCGTTTCTTAGATTAGCGCGCGCAAACGCTCAGACAAACAGACAAAAATTCTAAAAATCATTGTTTCGGGTTCTATTGCGTAAATAAAGACCCCCCAATGATAGTTTTTCTCAAATATCTTCCATGTACAGACAGCGATCAGTTACACTTTTATTATATGTATTATGTATAGATACCGATAAATATGTTTATTTCAGCAGCAGCAGCAGCAATCTGCGGCAGCTGCGGCTGCGGCGACGGCTGCGGGCGAGGCGTCGCCGCCGGGCGCCGAGCAGCCGCCGAACGCGCGCGGCAACCTGCACTGCATGATGCACGAGATGCAGCGCACGCTGGCGCGCCGCCGCGCGCACCTCGCGCACCTCGACCGGAACACTAATGAGGTGAGCGGCGCGGGTACTAGCCGGTTTTGTTCTTTGTTGTTTATTTTATTTTTTATTTTGGTGACTAGGGTGTAGACCTGTTCAGCGAGAAATGTTGTTCTTTATTATTATTATTTTTTTGGTGACAATAACGAACGAGGTTTTGTTTGTTTCTTTTTTTATTTTTTGTGGCTAGGGTGTTAGCTCATTCAGTGTGTTGATCAGTTGCTTTATTTAAATTATACATAAATATGCCTTCATACTTTAAAAGTTAGGAAATTGTATGTTTGTTTTATTTTGTTTTTATTTATTTTTTTTATTTTTGGTGGCTTGAGTGTTAATAAGCCAAAATAAACGTGATAATGGATATTTATTTTATAATATTTAAAAAGGATACCCTTTGTAGCATGATCAGTATTTCGTCATTTTGTTTTATTCTAAATTTACCGCTTGGAAAGGACAAAAATGAAAGTCTCAGTATGGTGTTCTAAAGTGTCTCTATTTAAGATTTGAATTAACAAACTAACTGGGCAGGAGTCGTCTACGGAGAGCTCCGCGTCGTCGACGCCTATGAAGTCGTGGGAGCGCTCCGCCACGCTGCCGCACCGCCTGCCGCAGGCCTGCAACGGTAACGGCACACGTGAGTCGCTTCGCGCTTGTTATGTACACACTTATATATGTAATACCCCCACCCAATCCTTTAACAATATCTCCCTCTCCTTCCGCTTCCTCCTACAACCCCCCCCCTCCCCCTCCCCACCCCTTCCTCTTACAACACCTTCCTCTTACAACACCTTCCTCTTCCATGTTCAACACATCCCCTCTCCTTTTCTCTTACCACACCATACGGCATACACTATGATTTTCTTATATAATTTGTGTATTTTATTAATTACTGGTGGCCACTCCCCACAAACAATCATCATGTACACCTTGGTTTTTTTTATATGTACTTAAATATATATATAATATAGCATTCATTTCTTTGAATATCACAAATATTAGTGATTTTTCTGTTTTTAAATGTGGTAAACTTATCATCTTCTATACATATAATAAAATTATAACTAAGCCGAATCTGTACATTAAATATTTTTTGGAAAATCTTATTGAAATAAACATTATTATCGATACAGAAGCCGAATCTATAGTTTTGAGAATTTTTGTCTGTCTGTCTGCTTGTCTGTCTGTCTGTCTGTCTGTCTGTCTGTCTACCTGTTGCCGCATCACAGAAAAACTACTGCAGGGATTTTGATGAAATTTGGTATGATGATAGTTGGTTATCCGTGTCAACATATAGGATACTTTTTATCGCGGGAAAATATCTCATTTCTGAGAAAAAATACAAAAACTGCATTGTAATAGTAAACTAATTAATATGTAAAACCTAAGAATTTGCTTTTTGGTCATCTGAACGCGGGCGGAGCCGCGGGTAATGCTAGTGTAGATATATACACTATAATATCTATCATATAAATATGAATATTACACATATCTTTACTTTTGCTCCGCGCTAATGCATATAATATACATATCGATACCTTATTTAGCAAACCAGCTACATCCATTATTATGAGCAAATTTTTCAGGAGACACTTAAAACTTATAATATTTTTTACACGACTTATTTAAAAAATATAAAAAACCGTTGGTAGGTAATATCGTAAACTTTTATTTTTGATACTGTAAGATCCTACTAAAATAATCCTACTGAATTACTGTTGCATACAATTTGAACCAAAAAATATTTTTTGTCGAAATGTGGTGTTAGATGGTTTGCCAATTAAAGTATCGATATATGTATATAGCAGCTATAAAAAAGCATATAAGTACATATTGCTTTCAATGTAATTTTTTGTGTCAACGAATACTATCGATGGGTTATATTATATATATTATCTAACTTAGGAATCTCTAGCGTAAATATCTATACTACGTAGATGTGTATGCCAGAGGTTCCACGATCGAGTCCCGCTCAGGATATATAATAAACTAGTGACTTACTCTCGCTTCGCTCGGGCGCTTCCTTAAGTAAGTTTTAATTTTTTGAGCGAAACTCTTAATTCTTTTTAAAATAATAGTTACCTAAGTTACTCTTTATTACAACAGCTATCTGCCAATGAAAGGTCCATTAAAATCAGTCCAGCCATTTCGGAGATTCATCATCGATCGAACAGACAGGCAGACAAACATTTTCACTTCAACTTCATTTATCTGTACGATAGATAATTGTATTGGATATATTAGTTTTTTTTTACTGTTTTTATTGAAACTAGTTTTTTATCTGTTGATGTTTTCTCAATATTTTATTTTTCTTTTTTTTGTTAATGACGTAAAGCCAAAATAAAATAGTGCAAGATTCGTTAAAATTGTTTTTTTATTTAAAATGTCAAATGTAATTAACATTCGCGAAAATCTGTTAAAAATGACATAGATTAATGAAAATCATATTATTACGGAGTCTGCTAGATGAAATGATTTTATTGTTTATTCTTCCATAGCTAATTCTGAAACTCCTGCGCCGGCGCAGTCGCCCCGCGCTGCGCGGAAACGCTTCGGCTCGGCCAGTGAAGAGACTATACTTAAGGTAAAGTATTATAAGAGTTTACATTTGATAGCCTATCTACCTAATTTATTTTATTATTTTCAATGATATTTTTCCGAAAAATCGAACCTTCTTCTATTCGGAAGTCAGTTAAATAGTATAATCTACAATTTATATATTACTAGTGACTCACCTTCGTTCCGCTCGGGTTCGTCCTTAGTGAAAATTTAAGTTTGTATATATTTTTAATGCCGCATGATTCAAAATTAAAATATTTTTTTTGTCCAAAAAATAAAATGAAATTTTTGGGTTTGACCACACTTATCACTTTGAGGTATGAAAAATAGTTTACGTCCTATTCTCCGACTTACTGAATATACACACGAAATTTCATAAGCATCGGTCAAGCCGTTTCGGAGGAGTTTTGTTACAAACACTGTGACACGAGAATTTTATATATTAGATAAAAATTTATATATTATATTGCTGATATTATCAGCAAGTGAACGGCGGCAACGATAACGGCTGGGTGCCGGCCGCCGAGTGGGAGAGCTTCAAGCAGGAGTTGGTGCGCGAGATACGCGCGCAGTTCGGACACATGAAGCGCGAGATACTGGACGGTGAGCGCACACACATACACACATATATTATATACATATACTCGTATATAAATAAATAAATATGTTGGGACATTACCACACAGCACCATCTAGTTCCATGTTAAGCTACAAGGCCTGTTTTATGGATGCCAGATAGTTGATACACTACACGTATACATATATAACTTTAAATACATATGTACATATTATAAATATAAACACCCATGACCGGAGTGCAAACATTCGTGCTCATCACTCAAATGAATGCCCCCAGCGGGACTCTAACCCGCGACCGCTAGCACAGAAAGTAGTTTCATTACAAACTGAGCCAAACGTGTCGTCATAATATACACACATATATTATGTACGATATTATGAAACTTTAAAATGTTTTAAATGGTGTAGCCTATAACGGGTAATATGATTAAGTACAACTAGGGAGGCTTGAGCTGATTGAGCTCAAAATTAAACACAATGCACATGTACATACATATTACATATATTATTAGTTCTGCTTATTATAATTTTTTTATATTTACCGAGTAATTTATAGTTTTTTTAAATTATTCCAGCCATGAGGGCAGAGTTGGCTCGCAGGTAAGCTAGTCGCGGCAGACCGCACCGGTGGACTACACGCAAAAGACGAAAATACTATGATAATAATGTATAAAATAGTGTCTGTACGTTGTATTAAATGTACTCTCATGAGAATATACCAAGTTTGACAGATCATGCTAAAGATATGAATAATATATATAGGCTCTATGTCATATATATGTATGTACATGTATCCATGACTGAAAATATTTAATGAAAAGTATGATGGAAAAAATAATAATGTGATGTTTTCAATTTAGAAATTTTTTTCAAAATATGAAAAATCATGTTGAAGCCCCAAAAATTGAAATGAAAATATTTCACCGGAAAATCTATTATATGTTCTATTGACATAAATATATGTATGTGAAAATGATGAGTCATCAGTTCACCAGTGTTGTCTGAGCATTTGTGATCGAAGTATGTATATTTAGGGTTGCCAGTAATCAAATTTTAACAACGATTTACATCTAATGTTGCCATAAATTCTGGTAGTTTTTTTTTAAATGGCAACAATTTCTTAATAAGAAATAGTTTGCGCACGAAACGAAGCATAAAGCAAGTTGTGTTTTTTTTTTAATTTTATACTTAAAAAATATTTATTCGAATACGTATAAATGTACGTAGTGTGTAAGGTTATATGCTCTTTGTTATTGGTTTTTGAATGATTGTTTTTTTTTCTCTTTTTTAATCTATACATTTCCGACCTTCAGTTGTTTTCTTTAGCGTGTATATTTTTAAAATGAAAAAATTGTTCAAAAACCAAAAATGAAACAGATAAAAAATATGTATAATAATCGACTAGTGTCAAGTTATATCTAGTATTATTATATTTATTGACTAAATCCGTCTATGGCAACACATTTTGTATACACATTAGCTTTTTTTCATATTATCGGTCTATTTAAACTTTTTTTAAATCTGTGTTGCCATCATACGGCTTTAGAAATGTAAGTTTACAAGTGTTTAAATAATTATATTTTGTCGGGTGAAATATAAAACATTCGGACGGCTTTCCATTAATTGTCTTCCACAAATGTAACTTCATGTAGCATTCCATATATATTTTTGAAAATATATTTTTATATAGTTTATTGCTGCGATGTGTTCTTAAAAATGCTTAAATTAATCTCTTTCAATATCATTTTATATTATTTTATGTAAGGCTTTTCAAATTCAAATTTACACAACACGAAAAAAATAGGAGTTTATATAATAGTTTTTATTAAAGACAGCATTTGTTATTACGCGGCATTGTTATATTTAAATTATCCACATTTTTTAAATTCAATTTTTAAGCATGTTTCCATTTTCAGTAGAGACCACAGGCCAAACTAGGTGTAAGTGCTTTTTGGCGCTAAAATATTTTCACCCGACATCTTATAATAATATTGTATCGCAATACAAAAGTTGTTGAAAGTACACGTAAGTACATGCTTGAGTAAATCGAGCGATTCTTCTAGAGCCAAGACTGCGGTATTCGAACTGTATCAAATTTTGCACAGCTTTTTATTATTTAATGCAAATTTATCAAAAACAGTTGTTCTGATATTTGGAATGTTTTTGTTTATTTATAAAATCTAGGTATTTGATGGAAACATTACACTCTTATTCGCAGTCGTGCAAACGTCACGTAGTTTGTAAGGTCATTGACTGATATACCATTCCATGAACAAGTTCGTTTTCTTTCCACAAAAAAAGCTTTTTTTTCTTCTAAGAAGCTTTTTATACAATTTGTAGTTTTTTTCTTCATTTTAATGCATAAGTAATGTATTTGTACTTTACATACAAGTTTTACTGATGTAGAAATAATGCCTAATGTTTGTTGATATACAAAAAAAAACCATTTATTTTCTGGTGCTTTATATTCTTTTTCATTCTTTCCTATCGACTGACGATGCATTTACGTTGGCAGTTTGTGATTTATTCGAATGAAGTCATAAACTCATAACTTAGTGATATGTATGTATTGTGTAAGATAAAAACTTAGTATTAAAAATATAATATTAAAATTTAAACAAAAATAACCAAATTTGTGTTGGAATACTAACTAACGTTTATACATTTTTGTACTGGTCTCACTTATGTCAAAGATCATATTTATTCATAGAAGGTTATGTATATTATATATGGATACGCCATTTTTTGATGATTTTTTAAAATTCGCCTAATATTGAGCTTGATTTTGTTTGCGCAAAGCTTGTATTTCTAATCGTTCTAAGGTTTTTTAGGTTCATATTTGAATTGTGTAATCATAATTTTTAATGGGAAACTAATAATTTGAATGGTTTCTACTGAAAGATTTTGAATGTTTCTCCCACAATCGATGAATGATTATAATTTGTGATTAATCCAAAAATATGTTGATTATGATTAATCTTTAAACGTTACCGCTACGTTGCAAATGTACATATATTTGATTCTATAGCCGATATGTATGTTTGTCAGTATGTTTATAACTCGAACACTAGACAGTGCATTCTAAAGAAATGTGAAGATAACAATAATAATTGTGGATCAAAAGAGGTAAAAATAAATACAGGACGGTCAGAAGTTCTAAGTAACAGCTCGAGTATGAAAAAAAATACCTAACATCCTTTTTGTTCCATCAAAAACTAAGAAATGCCATAAAATATAGTAAACTTATTAACAACAAAAATTAACAGTGAAATAGAGTTTCTGTCATATTTAAAAAGTCATGGAGTCCAAGATTGTATAAAGTTGGTATGAAAAATCTTATCTATGACTGATTTTTTCTCTTTTTTCGGTATTTTATTTTTTCGCTTTTTTTCCGTAGCGGTAACGTCGTGAAGCGACGAGTAATAGTGATACTGTAGTGTACTGTGTACCGCGTAGGTTACCACGAGGCGTAATTGAACTTGTACTAATAAATTAATGGTTTGTAGTCACTCGGTTAATTGTAAATATTTACGAATTATATTTTTTGTGATCCATTTTTTGTTTTTTTTGTACCTTTTTTCTGTTTTTTTTTTGGTTTGTGATTTTTGATTTTTTTGTGGCAATTTTATTTGCATTCATTTTTAATCTACATATAATGTTAATGATTTTATTCATTTATAATTTAATAATATTATATTAAATTCATATTTTATATCCACACAATTGTATCGAGAGCATTTTCCTATATATATATCATTATTTATCTCATATAACAGAATACATAATTATATTACTTTAACTAGCGATTCCTATAAACGTTACTGCGTTCATTCACAATATATGTATGTGTGTTACAAATTACAAAAATATTCGCATAATCGTTATGTATAAAACATACTTACATTTAGTTGAATTTAGATAATCGATTTATTACAAAGCAATTTTACAAATCAAATTACCAATAATGACTTTCATTTTACAATCGATAATAGAAAAATCGATTCACTAAAATCGACTGAATGTAAACGTCGTATCGATATTTAATTATATTATAATAAAATGAGTGTAAACGGGTCGATGTAAACGCCAACGAGAGTTTAGATCACTGCCAGTAAATAAACTAACTACAATACGGTTCTAAATTATTTGTTAGATGAAAACGTAGTTTCTACTTTTACCATATACTACATATATATAGATTAGCTACCGACCGGCGTTTACTGGAGTGCTTATTGTTGTAATGTACATATGCTGGAGTCAATAAATTGATACGTAAGTGATATATATGGTTTGTTTTATTGTCGATCCTTGTGTCTACGAATGTGCAAGTTTAAAATACCATGTACTCAGCCCTTTCTAACGTTCCACTGCTGGGCACGGGCCTCCCTTAAAATGAAATACCATAGCCCAGCTATACTCAACCTGCCGATATATACTATACAGTTATACTAGTACAGGTGCACCATTCCATACAAATTGGACAGCGTTCATTTGGGCCATTATCGCACATATTTTGTTTGCTTGAATAGATGGCACTTATCCGCAAAATGTCGAAGAGATTTTATGCCATGCTTTTTTAGAATCTATTTTTCTTCTTTTCTTAATTTCACGCAGCTTTAATAACAATCCATATATGTATAATGCCATCTATCGACGTTTATTTGAACTAATCTTTTATTCTGATAATCGCTATCAAGAAACGAAACAACATTTGTCAACAACAACACGTGTCGATAACATAATAATGTTTGCAAAAGTTTGAGATTCAAAAGGTTATATATAGGTGTATAGTGTTATATCAAACGGTAATTGTGGAATATTAATATAAATACAGCTGTATGAAATGTGTCTTTTATCTAAAATAATGTATTTTTATCAGGCTTTATTATTGGATTAACATCGTTTTCCGCCATATAATGTACGCCTGAAATTCAATTCTACTAGGATTAAAATAAAATCTGGTAAATACTTTATAAATAAGTAACAAGTCTATGATGTATAAAGAATAGAAGCCATTAAAAATTAAAATGGCGGATTTCAGGATCTAATTTGTGTCTTTAAAAAAATATTTCTTCCAAACCAGTTAATGGCGGTATCAAAATAAAGATTTTTAAGAGGTGATCACAAAAATATACACAACCACAGGTCATATTATAATACTATACGTAATATTGTCATCTGTGATGTACAACAACTTCAAAATGCTAAGTTTAAAGTTTGATAGAAATAATAAAAGACAACTTTAAAAAAAGGCATTTTAATTAAAAAGAAGAGAAAATAAAATTACAGAAAACATAATGCCAACATTTATAAATTATATGTATTTAAACATAAACAACTCGTCAACAATCTATACAATACATTGTCATGTACAAATCACTTGCTTTATTAACAAAAAGAGAAGAGTGCTGCTAATATTTGAAAAAAAAATTTTTGAAAATAAAAATTTCAAAATTTTCCATGAAAACTTTCAACACATTGAATTTTTTTTTCAAAATATCACCAACACATCAAACACTCGTATAACAAAAATAATAAATACAAGAGATGAACTTAAAAACACGATTTGTAACTTGTAATATTTGAAAGCCCGAAGCATATTTCAAAAGTTTATTGCACATCATTACAACAGATATTTGTGCGCAAGCGCTTAAAACTAAAGTTTGGAGTTTAGAACTGTTAGATCATGTGCTTAGGCATATCTTAGAATTTGTGATGTTTTATATAAATGTAAAATTTCATAAATAAATAAAATATAAGTAATTTGTGGTAACCATATTTCAGTATTGTCGTTACATCGAAGAGATGAGGTAGAATTTCCCCAATATTTTTGAACTTTGGCGTTTAAATTTTAATGGTAACATGATGCGTTGGAAATGGTTTCGAAGGTGGGCTCTAGCGATTCCTAAACTAACCTAACTGACGCCAATATGTGAGAGAAGCGGATAAATTTTCAATTTATTTTTTATAATATGTAAAGGGACACTACTTTTTATTCTTATAACTAATATTTCATATAACGTTTACATTTATAAATATATTTGTAAAAAAGCCTTCATGTATAAGTAGCGTACGGCGTACAGAATAATCAATCTTAATAAATTATAATTTAAGTAAATATTCATTTGTGTCGAAGCCGGCCAAGATCACAGCATTCTTATATTTTTGTCCGTGTACGGAGACGAAATGTAAGCCCTGGAATTAAATAAAAAAATTAATACTACAATAAAATTCAAAATTGAGTGCAATTACAACATCTATTAAAATAAATTAAAAAAAAGTGTGTGTGTGTACTAATGTATGCACGTAAGAAGTTATATTTCTTTGGCGTGACAGAACAAAAATAGCTAAAGATTTCATCCCGTATGTCACAACTCTGTTTGAAAAAGGAATGCAGCTAACTTCATCATGTCGCTTTTTAGCTGTCGGTGTGCGCGCGCATTGTAAAAATTTCACTCCCATATTTTTTTTCAAATGTGCCAAAAGAAGTATAACTTCAAAAAAACAAATAAAAAATAATAAAATACTGTCATATAAAGTAGTATAAAACGTTAGTTATTATAAAGCACTACAACACAATACATAAATATTGTAAATAAATAACATTATTTTTTTGCAATTTTAAAATAATAATTTCTAGTTTAAATCTAAGTGTATTGGTTATACATAAAATTCACAACATGCATTCAAAAAAATATATTAAATATATTTTTTAATACATTCTATACTAAATACACAAATAATTTCATTTGTGTAATTAACTCTTAAAAATATAACAAAATTTCGATCTAGTCTCAAATTGTAATGTTATTAATGTTGCCAGATATTATTTGACAGGGCGTCCAAAAATTTTTTAAATATCATTTATTTCTAATATTCCCATTTTGCATATAAAATTTGTATTTTATTTGTTATATGTTATAATATTTAAAATTGGTAGTTTATATGTTATAATATTTATGTTTTATTAAATAATAATTTTTATTATGATTTATTTAAATCTTACTAGACTTTCAAAGTAAGGTTCATCTTTTGAAATATAAAATATATTATAAAAACATTAACCATCAATTTTTAATAAAAAATTGAAATCCTCTATATTTATTTTTTGGTCTATTTCTAGGTATTTATCTTTGTAATACAATCTTTCGAATGACGATATTTGTCATAACTGTTCTGGCAACACTATATAACCTTTATAATAAAAAAAAATTAAAGAGATATACACTTATTAATTTATAAGTTATAATCTCAAAAAACATGCCACAGCGAAAGCTAAATTATAAATGCGTCTACAGACTTTAGTACTTTCAAAGGACCTGTGATTATTATTCTTGCAGTCGTCCTTAGCTCGCTTATTCATTTAAAACTGGGAGCATTGATCTAGAAAATAATGTTTCAGTTAGTTTATATATAAATATATACTAAAATATGTATGTATTATATAAACTATAACTAGGCACGTCTAGTTGGCTTCTAACATGTTGTGAAAGCAAATAATAGAAGAGAAGCTGCGCTATGTATATAGTATAAATGTAATTCTATAAATAATTTAATATTAATATAATAATAATATTGATTTTAACAGCAGTAAAACATATTCTACAATATTATCACTAACATATGAAAATATATATTTAAATTTTTCTCCATTGTATAAAAACTATTATTTAAAATTATTATAAAAATTATTATTACAAATTAAATATGTATCGTAAACATTATTTCACGCTACTTCCTAATAAAAAATATACTTCTTTTATATTTTTCGCTACTTGCCATTTCTCTTAATTTTTAAAATATTATAACAAAGAACATATAAAGAGCTAAGTTTAACGATTAAACTTTACATAAATATTTATTCGATCTAACATTAAATCACTATTGGTGAATGATTGCAATACATACATCACTAGCGCACAAAATAATCATACATATATTTATGTATAACTGCAATTAAATTATAAAATTAATACACATATATAATAATTCAAACCACAATATTTTGGGTATATTGGTAGGACAAAGACGATTTGTTTTTTTTTTATGTTTTCACTCACACGTGTACTTTTAAATTGCGTTTGACACATGCGCTAGTAACGCTCTCAAAGTGACATTGACAGATACATGACGTTGACAGAAGCGTGACATATTTAATAAACTACATGTACATGTACCTTCCACTTCCAAAGCTATGGGAATGGGACCTGGGCAGCGTTGAAAATTAAAATACATGTAAGCGATATAGCGGTAATGGGTTAGTTTACGAGATATTGGTGTGGAAATAGACAAATTGTTTTATTTAGGCCTGAAAAATAACTAAAAATTCAGAAATATGTGGGAAATTAGGAGATTAATTGCGTTTCATCGCGAGACTATATTAAAATGTAATAATGGGTTGTTAGTAAGAAATTATGATATAAAAGAAACTTGCCGTTGATATTCTTTTATTATAAAATTTTAAATTGTTCCTATATTTTTATCATTTACGTTATACTGTTATATTTAAAAAAAATATTATGATTGCATATCATCAAATCGCATATCTCGTAAACTGTATGTTCCAGCCACTTAAAATATATTAAATAACTTTTAAAAAAAGTTATTCATTATTTTTAAAAAAACTAGCTTCTACGAATTTATCG
The DNA here is from genome assembly GCA_947093115.1 of Brenthis daphne. NCBI lineage: Eukaryota > Metazoa > Arthropoda > Insecta > Lepidoptera > Nymphalidae > Brenthis > Brenthis daphne. The sequence continues at coordinate 6,968,452 of OX352482.1, read as the reverse complement.
ATCAAATTTGGTAAGCATGATTACTACTAATTAATTCTCACGTTAAATATTATATATATAAAATAGAATGGTATTAAGGACATAGTTATGTAAATGGTGTGTACACTGCCGTTTTGTTTTTATATAAGATTTCATTAACAGCTATATTATTAGAAATAAAAAAAACTTATTGACATAATTATATTATATAAATTTTGAAAATTGAACTGTGAATGAAACCTTTTTATCTATACTTACCTTTATTATACCTTTTATTAATTTTTATATACAAAGCCAGCAAAATAAGGCAGTTATATAATAGATTATAGTTAATGATATTATGGTCACTAGCTATGTTAAATAGGTTACCATTATTAAACTTTATTGAAGACTCGTATTCATGGAAGGCAACCAGAGCATAAAAATACAATAAATAAATATATATGTTATAATATTATATAAATTACCTAATTTATATTAATTTCCATATTTAAAAACTTAAAATATCTTTCTAAAGTTGTTATAAGAAATTGGTTTAATTTATTTCGCATTAGCAGCTCAATTAGCGCCAAAACTAAACTCAATGTTCTTAAAGAAATTTTAATAAGACTACAACCGACATTCATTCTGCCTGATAAAAAAAATTTCTGTGACCTACAATTATTCTGTCAAAAAAATTAAAAAAAAAACAAACCTAACTAAGTTAAACAAAAAAAATACATATTTTATCAAAATATATACAAAAATTTTTTCGATATGCCAATACCAAACGTCAGTGTCAATGTCAACGTCAACGCGATACTCACAGCTCCATGTCGTGCACGGTGGAGCGCTCGCAGCGCCCGGGCACGGCCACGTGACAGTGTTTGTGGCAGCGCAGGCCGCAGTCGCGGCACTCGTAGCCCTGCTTGCCGAGGCGGCGCGCTATCGTCTTGTTGCACACGGTGCACACCGTGCCGCTGGGGGATGATATAAAAACATACATACACTTCCTAACAAATATCTTTACAAAGAGAGGCATCGATATGCAACGTTAAGCCAAACGACACGTTTGCCTCAGTTTATAGTGACTTGTTACTCGCGGGTTCGAATCCCACTGGGAGCATTCATTTCTGTAATGAGCATGAACATTTGTACTCTAGTTACGAGTGTTTATATTTACAAATGTATGTATTTAAAGTTATTTATGTGTAGTGTATCAACTATCTGTTATCCATAACACAGGCCTCGTAGCTTACCATGGAACTAGATGGTGGTGTGTGTTAATGTCCCAACATATTTATTTATAACAAAGTTTCATCAAAAACGTAACTCACCCGCTAAGATGTTTAGCGATGAAAGTGTGTTCATTGTATATATGCAGTTTGACTCCCTTCCGCCGCCATCTTGATCTCTGGGCTACAGTGAGAGGAACCAAGTAATGTTTCTTGATGCCCGCTTCAATGGTCTCCAGGACGAGGGTTGATGCTTCATGAATGAAGGTCCGAGCTGATGCTGTACTGAATCCAGAGACTTCACTGAGGGATGATCTACTAGGTTAGGTTTTGGTTCGAAGTGGTTTTTCAAAGGTTTTATGAGTTTTGAAGTTTTTAAACGGAAGGTGTGAAAATTGAAAATAATATGATAATGCCGATTGAATGATCGTAATAGCGTTATGAAGGGGAAATTGGAAATAATTGAAAGTTTCATGCGTAGAAATTAAAATAGTAAGAAAATTAGTATGAAATACCAATGTTACCAGATTGCAGAGTGCGTTTTTCCCCAGCGTGAGTGTTGCCAGATGAAAAGAGAGAAAAATTCACATTTAGTGCTAATGTTAAGAATACATTTATTATGTAATATTGATTTTTATTGATATGGCAAGACAAGCGCTACTTCAATCTTTTTTAAGTTTAAAATCGATTACTTTTTACATTATATTAAAAACACAAATCAAAATAGTCTTGCCGTGTTAGTTTTTATTTTATATTATTTAATTGTTAAAATATAAGCCAATTACATATCTACGTTTTATACATTTTTATACAAAAACAATCAAATGATAATTATTAATTAAAAAAAATACTTTTATATATTTTTTCACAAAATATAAATACATATGGCAACACCTATACTATACATACCTCCGGGAAGTCCTGGACTCGTCGCCGGACTGCGCGGGGGAAGCCCCGGCCGAGTACACGTTGCGATTAGGCAGAGTTAGCGCTTTGTCTGGAATAATAATAATTATTTTTATTAGAATAAGTGTTTCTATAAATGCTCCAATATCTGAAACATCCAGTTCGATTTGAAAAAATCTTAATACTTAAATTTTAACTAATATTACGTCATCATTACAATTCTTTAGGAGCAGATGAAATACACGTATGTAAAGTAAGTTAAAGCTAGTTTATTTTAAAAAGCATTATATTTCTTTATAAAAACCTTAAATATAATATTATTCTAAATAAATATTCACATATTTAAATAAACAATATTATTAACACCAGTCAACTCACACTTAACCATATATAACTAGTCATCATGTGCCATACAATTATTGAAATGTTATGTTTAACACAAAACACTTCATTCGGTAAGCAAAATGAGTGAAATACAACTACACTACGGATCTTAAGCTAAGTTTAGACTACGACACAAATTCCGACTTAAATAAATATGTTGGGACATTAACACACAGCACCATGTAGTTCCATGGTAAGCTTCGAGGCCTGTGTTATGGATACCAGATAGTTTAAATACATACATATTATAAATATAAACACCCGTGACTGGAGTACAAGCATTCGTGCCCATCACATAAAGGCGATTTAACCGGTTAAAGAACGTAACCGAAACCTTAAATCGAAAAGCCTTTCGATTAAGGGTCAATGATCAAAACCGGTTTAAAAATTAAACGGGTTTCCGAGTCCTGGATACGACACTAATTGTCATGTCGCAATAAATTTCAGTTACAGACATGCGCGTTCACACAGAGACATTCGGTGACCGGTGTATATGTCGCAGGGAAATTGTAAGATCCGTTAAATTGTAAGTTCACTAGTGAATTTATAATTAACCGGAGTATTGTCAATTTCAACTCTTTTTCTTAAAATATCACTTTGGTTCATGTTGCTCATCAAAAAAAAAGAAGTCTAAATTGGACCAATCAGTGACCGTTTCACAATTTAACGATTATTATTATCTAGAGAAATTGTCAAAATTTCATTGATTGACAATATCACTGAATGTGCTTAGGAACATTATAATTTACATAAAAATTTCCCGTGATATTATAATATGTAAAACAGCCAAGTACGAATCGGACTCGAGCACGAAGTGTTTCGTACCATTATCTATAAAAAAAAAACACGTTTGTTGTATGGGAGTCCCCCATAAATATTTGTTTTGAACTTACAATTAACGATTTCTCTGCGGCATATACGATATACATTGCGTGTTCCGTGTATAGTGTCTAAGTCTAAACTAAGTTTTAGACAACAAATCTCACCAAGACTATTTCGTTCGGCGCTAACACTGCGAATGCGTTGGTTTTCCAGTTCCGGGTCCTGCAGGTCTAACGACTGGCCGCGGGTGCGGGATCTACCTAATCTGGAATTAAAATATCATGATAATTATTAGCCATTAATAAAATATTTATAATAAAACTAGTGACGTATCCTTTACTCACTCGGATGCGACACTGGATGCCCTTTTTTATACTCTACATCAATAGATGAGATTTGCTCGGCGTAAAAAACCTGTTTTTTGTTATTATAAAAAAACGCAATTTCTATATCTCTTCCAATAAAACGCCGAAACGACTAACGATATTGATCAAATTTTGAATTAAATTTTAAAAAGTAAAACCTTATCTAAACACAAAATTTGATCAAAATCGTTAGAAAAGTTTTAAGTTTACATATCCAATATTGATGCGATCCCTTTAAAATGTTGTTATTTATCTGCATGTTATTTAATTATTGGATATATGCTTCCATAGACAGATACTGAAGAAATAAACCGACCTGATTTTACATTAGATCTCACAACTTTTTGCGGTGCCAGTTGCGAGACTTTTGATGTGAAACATGAAGTCATTTTTAACGTAAAACATCTAATGGCGCAGTTTAGCGGTTTGTACGTGCACACACACATGTATCTTTAAAAAAATCTGAATATCTTGGTTTTGATTATGCCATATTTACTTTTGCTTTTAAAAACCATCCTGTCATGCGTCATGCTTATTTTCTATACGAAATAGTTTCGATGTTTAACATCTGCTAGTCGTCCCGCGATGGCTTGATGGTGATCGTTTTTTTATATATTTTTCATGGGATAAAAGTAGTCCGAAAGTAAGATATGATTTACCTTCTCTTAATAGTGCCAAAGAAGTCCCGCCGTTTCTTCCTCGGCGCGGGCTCCGGGGGGCTCTCTTGATTCTTACTCACGTAATCGCCTTGCTGGAAATTGTTATATATATGCTTTAAAATATATATTACATATGAAAGTTTGTGAGTATGTCTGGATGTTTGTTATTCAATCACGCCAGAACGGCTGAACGGATCTGGATGAAATTTGGCACAGAGATAGATTATAGTGTGGAATAACACATAGGCTACTTTTTATCCCGGAAAAATGTACGATTCCTGTGAAATAGGTTTCCTTTTGGTATCCTAGAGGCGAACCCGAGCGAAGCGAGGGCAAGCCTCTAGTATTTAATAACTATAATACAAACAGTGAGTCTGATTAGTTCATATTTTATAACATCAAAAAGTTCAATTAAAATTTGTACACCGATTATATGCTTATAGAGAATATGCTTCAAAACCTTTTAAATATAAGAGATTTTATTAGAAACTAATTATTAGAGATAAGAAAGGTTTATAAATATACAGGAGTTATAAAAAATCGACATTAGAGGAATAGTGTTGTATAGGAATTCTTGCGGTTTTCGTACATCTCCTTGAGTGCGTCAATAAATATTTAGGTTTTTAATTTTTATAAAAAAATGTAGCATTAAAAACGTTACATTGTATTTAAATAAAATTTTTATCATATAAATATAATAACACAATCACATGGTTTTATAGTTGTTTTGATAAAAAGTTAGACGAAAGGCCAATCTTATTATCTCAACAAATATTACATAGATATTTAAATAAATAAATAAAATAAAGAATAAAAATAACTATTTACAACATTAGCCAACAGTAATGAAAAAAAACAACACTTATTTACCGTATCAGCATCGCCATTTGGCTTGGCGCCATTTTCTTTTATCCTTACACTTTTGGCGGGAGATTGGTTTGGTGTGGACGTTTTGCTTATGCTCTTGTCTATGTTATGTGTGTCTTTGTCTATGTAATTATTATCTGTATCTTCTCTTTCAACTTCGATGAATTTTCCAGAATCCGTTAATTCCACCTTTTTGGGGAGTATTTGTTAGTATGGCAACACACAATTTGGCGTTAATTTGAGATTCAATTGTATTTAAAGAAATATTCATATAATTAATATTAACATTAAAAAATCTCAAATTTAGCCCACAAACACATTTTTAAATTAAAAGACTAAACATGCTTTAAGTATGTACTTGTATGGGAAGTTAACAATTTAAGGTTGGTTTTCGATTAACAATAATCAAGCTAATATAAATGATTCGTATGAAAATAATTTTTATTACGCAAGGTAATCTCACCTTAATTGATTTCGGCTCCTGCGATGTTTCAATGAAAACATGCAAAAAACAAATTTGTTGTTACTCACTAAGTTAGACAAATACAGAAAAAATACCATTTTTTTCTGTTCTGTAAAAAAATATTTGCATGACTCAATTCAATTACTCACATCTTCCATTCAAAAAATGTATTCTATTACAAAAAATATGTAATATAAAACTAAACTAAAATACAGACAAAATAATAAAAACCAAACAACACACACAACTGTGCATACACAGTATCAAATGTATATAAAAAAAATATAAACCTTCACTCCCAAAAAAAATCTACATAAAATAAAAAAATACATAATATGTATTTTTATATATTATAAAATACATACCCGTTGTACAGAATGTATGATGAGTGTGGATTTGTTGGCAGCACTCGTAGGGCTCAATTCTAGTTCTCGCAGAGCTGATTCTGTTAGTTGACTTGGGTCGTGGCCTTAAAGTAATATAAAAAAAGTTTTATAACCAAAAATATATATATCTATATTCATTTAGAAAATGATTAAGTATTTTTGAACAATAAAACCATTTAAATTTATTTTTTTTATTTTGCCTATCTGTGATTTATCGTTGTGTTTTTTAATTTTTTATGGCTAAAATGTTTTTGACAGCTGTGTTTGACAACGTTTTTTCAATACATATTTGTTTTTAGTACGTATATGTCTATACTAATATTAAAAAGAGAAAAGATTTTTTTGTTTGTTTGCTTGTACCGCATAAGCTGCGTAACCACTGGACCGATTTATATACATACGTAGGATAGTTTTTATACAGGAAATCATCCCTTCAAGGGGGTGAAAATGGAGATGAACATTTGTATTCGGAATCAACCCAGGGACGAACCCGAGCGAAGCGAGAGTGAGTCGCTAGTATAGTATAGACATGCAACTTGCCCTCGCTTTGCTTGAGTTCTCTAGGTGCTTAACAGCAACCTGTGTTACGCCAGGTATCTGTGTAATAAACATGCAAATCCGTGCAGCCGTTTGAAGATGAAAGAACAAACATACATACATACATACAACCTTTCGCAGTTATTTACCGTTTAAATAGTAATTTCGTAAGATAATCAACAAAAGTAAAAGCTAATTACCGTTTTGTTGGAAAGTGGTCTTAGTGGTAGTTGTAAGTCGGCCTTGAGGCGAAACTGTGCGTAGACTCTCTTTTATTTTGAACGGTTTGGACCCTATATCTGGTATGTCTGCACCTTCTATGAATAGGAACTGAAAATTAAAATTTTAAATTATTTTATTACTTAATAGTGTAACATATGTTATGAATATTTTTTTTGTCTAAACCAAAAAAAAGATAAAATATTTAGCTTATTAATCAGATAAAAATATCCATGAACCATAATTATTAAATTGAATACATTGTGAAATAATTACAATTATTATTACTTTTGGGTTTTTCACCCGGTTATATTTAAAAAAAACCACAAAAAAACGAAAAGTAATAGTATTATTAAAATCTCAAATATTCGAATAAACTGAGAAAAAATCATATAATAATTGAGAATAATGGTTACAGAATAAAATCAATTAAACTTAAATCCATTGATAAATCAATTGATTATTAGGTTGATAGATTAACTCACTTCAACGGTCAAGCTGCCGCTCACATCGTGCTCTTCCATGGGTCTGGTCTGGAGACCTATTTGTTGTCTTTGTGAAGGAGCCGCTAATAGTTCATCTATTCCAACTAGACCTAGACCTAAAAATCTGAAATAATCGGACAATTTTATAATGGTTAGGATTTAAAATCAATATCTTAAAATCTAAACATATTGAAAATAATTTTCTAATGTATATTGACGTAGTTTTATTTTATATAGTTCGAATTCAAGTCCAGAGTACCACAAATAAACTATATTATAAAAAGTTAGGTATCTATTTGAAAAAAAAAAATATTGTAATTGCCAAAAAAAAAGGTTTTCGAGTCAAACTTTTCGTACTATTAGTAAGATCACAAATTTCAAATTGGGAAAGGACAACGTTTTTTGGGACAGTTACAGTATTAGCATAAAGAATAATAAATACCTATGTTGAGTGGTGGTGTTGCCAGGAGAGGGAGGACCGGTACGGTCATACACTTCGAAGAGCAGTTCCGCTGTTTGTGGTGAAAGGTCGCTGTGAAAATAATAATTACAGTTTATTTCTTTTCTTTTAGTATGAAATATAATTTTTTGTCTTTAAAAATTTTGACAGTTTAATTTTAGGCATCTTTATTTCATGACCAAAATTAATTAAAAATTCTATTGCAAGCAAGTCGGAATGTCTGAAAACTTAGCAAGTTTTCGAAAGACATGTGAAGTCCTCACACTGGCTAGCGTGGTATTCTATCATTTACAGAAGGCCCGTGCCCAGCAGTGGGGCGTTAAAAAGGGCTAAAAACAACAAACAAACATATATACAATTTAATATCAGTTACTCACAAAAGGAAATGTTCTTCCCACACGGGGTTAATAGTGTCCTTTTTGAAGGCAGTTTGGTTTCTTTGAGGCGGTTCGTCCATTTCAACCACACAGTACGGCGCTACACAACCGCTTTTACCTAAAACGATATTATAAAATTGTATTCAAAACATTTTTATAATGATATTACTTATCACCTCCAGGTAAATTTCTAAGAAATCAATTAAAATTCTAAGAAATCTATTGTTGACTGACACGCCAGCGTGTCCGCGATCGTGGAGGGATTAATATTTTTAATATATTTTCATTTAGACTACGGAGTAAACGAATTGGATAGAAATCCAAAATCAAAATAACTTGTGTTCTAGATATAAGCTATAAGCTACTTTTAATTAAGACACCTGAAGCCAAAAGCCGCAAGCGAAGCCGCAGACAAAAAATAATTGTCAATAAATAATAAAACAGCAATCAATTTATCACCTCAACGATTGCTCAATACAATTTGACGATGAATCAATAGATTGATAGATTGATAAATTGATAGATACTCACCTCCAATATCTTTAGCTCCGACAACTTTAACAAGTAAGCGCTTTTCCCCCAACAATTGTATGCAACCCGCAGTTGAATTTGGGGTCGACGTGTACATACCACGGTCTGATTGTAACTGAAAATATATACATAATGGTTATTATTTATTATTATTTAACTAAAAAAATATTGATTGCTATTTGATTAAATAAATAGAGTTATTTAGAAGATAATGTAAATAAAATAAATGTCGATTTCGAAATCATTTTAAAAGTTTATATCATCGTTAGAAATGTTTTTTTAGGAATTTTATATCGAACCACCTTTGAGATTATTATTCTAGAAGATTTCTTTCCAATTTCCATAAAATAGATTTTATAAAATATTTAATAACTAATATTTATCAAAATAAAATAGCTATTATATATTAAGTTTAAGGCAGTGGTAGACCAGTGGTAACGCGCTCGCTTGGGAAACCGAGTGAAGCGGGTTCAAATCCCGTGCTTCGCACCTCTGATATTCTCATAGGCGAATCATTTCCAACATGATTACCACTTGGCTTACGATAAAGGGAAACAAGCTGAGGAAACCTGCATGTCTGAGAGAACATAGCAAGTTGTCGAAAGACATGCTCAGTCCGCTCGCACTTGGCCAGCATGGTGGACCTGGCCTGATCCTCCTCATATCGAAGAGAGGCCCACCCCCACCAGTGGGACGTTACAAAGGGCTGAATACATATTAAGTGTAATTACCATAGAATCATAATGCAAGGGCAGTCTTGGTCCAGTATCATGAACATATCTCCGTAGTCTCGGACACGTGGGGTAGTGTGCGAAGTTGAAGTTTAGTTGTGTGCTTCGTAACGCACTTACTACTATATCACTGTAAAAGAAAAATAAAAGTGTAAGTTTTCACCAGTCGCGTATGAGGACATACGCGTCGTCAGGATGGTGTAAGGAAGGCAAATTGATGATGCTTATTCATTTCGCTAAGTCTTTTGTTAGCGAGACCTTGATTTAAGAATATATAAACTAAGTGTTATGTAATATTCGCATTATTTACATTGATACCCATACAAAAACTAAAAATGTCATACACAATTATCGTTTCAAAGGTGTCCTCAAAAAGATGCACATAATTCATAATTATGCGCTTTTTTCAGAATTCCAATCTCTTTGGTTCATTACTTTTTGGATGACAAAAAGGCACGTGTTTCGTTTAAAACATACTTCATGGTGTGTGTAGGGTCGAATTTGTGTAGACAATCATAAGTAACAATTTTTGAATTCTATTTTTTGGTTTGACTTAACATCTTTTGAAGAAATATTTGTTAGGAAATGTGTAACTATGTTTTTATATATCAATGATTATTATTAACATTCAGTGATGACACGATGAATTATGCCTAGGTCTTAATATATACCTAGAACATTATTTACTATAGTTTACATTATTGTTTTTTGAGCAAACCAGGGACATTTACATTTAAACGTTCAATATATATAAACCTTCAAATAAACAAGTCGAGAATAAAACTTCTTTATTTGTAGTCGGTCAAAACTTAAATACTTAATATCTCGCTTTGAACAACAACAATTAACAAATATGTCATAGAAAAACGAGTATTTAAACCACAGACAGAGCAAAAAGACTAAATTACAGAGCGAGTGCCTCTAATCAACGCAAATTATAAGTTGCAGTAAAAATGTATACGTATCTTAGTGTATAATTTATGTGACCTTGGTATATAACATAATTGAACGTTAATGAAAACGTTGTATTTATTACTGGCTAGTTGTTTTTTTTGTAAGTAAAATACTTTAAATGTTTATTTATACCTTTACATATACTCGTAACATAGAACTAAACACGAAGCCAAGCAATAATGTTGCAAAATAGTATAGGCACAAATGACAATTTGTATAGTGAGATAAGTAAATAAATTTTAAATAAAAGTATTTTTTCGGATATTTTTCGCGGATTTATTTAGATTTTTCGTTCCCGACGTTTCCGTTTGGTGCCATTTTTGTAATTTTAATTCATTTTGTTATTTTGTAAAAAGCTGTTATTTTGATATTACAAACAAACACTTCAATTTTATTTATCTGTAGATACAGATGGCAAATATTCGCGTAAAACTAAGAAAAGAAAGTATTATCTAAACAGCATATTTACCTAACAAGTTGTTGTAAGTCAGATTCAGCGGCATTAGGCCGTAAGGGGCCGACTGGTGCGAGTGCAATTTTGACGTCAGGCCATCCGTCGCATTTCAATTCGCCTGTCAGTTTGTCTGTTACACACACTATGTGAAGACGTGCGCGGAATCTGTAATTACATATAGCTAAAATAAGTTAACAATTAAATTCTATAATAATAAAGTGACGACGTTCAAATATTTTTGGGAAATAATATTTGATAAGCATATCGTTTGACAAACACATTAGAAAGTTGAAAGTATCTACCTTTATTTGTTTATTTTGTCTTTTTTTATAGTTGTTTTAATTTTTTTTTAATTGTGTATGAATATTAGCAAAAATCGACTATACATTTTTTTAAATATACTGCTTAAATATCGCAAGTCTATATAAACATAATAGAGTTGTAACAAGGTGTTGCAGGCGTCCATAGGCTGCGGTAACCGCTTACCATCAGGCGGGCCGCATGCCTGGTTGCCACCGACGTGGTATAAAAAAAAGGCAGTATATTTTATGTATTCATTTGCTTTATAGGCATTAAAGATGCTATGTTGCTTGTCTGCAATTTTAAAAAGGCTGAACAGATTTTAATAAAACTTTTTTACTATACCTATTAAGTTAATATGTATTACGAGCATAACACAAAGAAGTTAGTATAAAAATAAAACTCACTTGTTAACATTGACTCTGTAATGGGACACTTCTACTTTCTCACCGCGTTGACTGAACGCTTTCAACTGGAAGGCGGGAGTCGCTTCACAATCACAGGTTATAGTCTGAAATATAATAAATAAACATACATACATACCTATATAAATTTTTATTGTAATAAATGAGTACATAAGGGGAAGCTTGAAAGTAATGGCAATAACAGAGAAGTTAAGTTAAAAGAAAATTGTTTAAGTTAGGATGGATATGTGATGAGGAGGGATGAAACGTATGTGACGAGCAGAGTGATGGAGATGAATGCAGATGGATGGAGAGGTAGAGGAAGACCGAAGAAAATGTGTATAGATTGTGAGACAGGACATGGAAGAGAAAGGAGGTGAATTATGAGGTATCAGTAATAGGGGAGAGAGTTCATACAAAGTTTCATCCACTATTTTACCCCCTTATACGATGAATTTCGAAAAATGCTAAAACACGTATTTATTTAATTTTATTGAAAAGTATTAATACCATGTTTCATATAATTCTGATCATAATTTTTGAGTTGTATTATAACGTGTTTTCCCGTGGGAATGAGATTATCTCCCGCGATAAAAATCGCCTATATCACTCTCCAGCTCTCCAAATATCTCCACACAAAAAATCACGTCAATCCGTCACTCCGTTTCGAAGTGAAAGAAAGACAAGCGAGCAAGCAAACAAACAAACACACTCTCACAATTTTATAATATTAGTAGTATGGATGTACGTAGTCTAATTTGTAATTGATGTGTGGGTTTTGGGATTGGGCTCCTATGGTCAGCTTTCGACTCCACACATTCTTTTCTTCGATTTTCGAGCTTTGTGTAATCTTATATCAATTCTTGTATATATATATATATATATATATATATATATATATATATATATATATATATATAAAATCTGAATCTCGGAAACGGCTCCAACGATTTTCATGAAATTTAGTATACGGCTGGTTTCGGGGGCGATAAATCGATCTAGATTAGTCTTATATCTCGCTCGGGCATAAGCATCGTGGTCAAGCGGCCAAGGTGCAAGATCAACAATCACAGTGTCCAGGTTCGAATCTCGATCGCATACAAAGTTCTTACTTTTGTTTTTTTAAATATTTATTCAAGTTTTTAGATTAAATAAAAATAAATAATTGTACTTTAGGTCAAAAACTCCGGGCGAAGCTCGGTCGCCCAGGTACTAATATTTAACAGTAATGTAATAGCTACACTTCAATTTTAGGTACACCTTACAGAATAACACTAACAAATAAACTTTAAATACATATTATGTATTATTCTATAAGCTAATTACTACTTAAGCCTTTCGCTGATAAAGTACTTTATAGTTTACATAACAATACGTTTATTATGTACATATACGTTTAACGATAATTATTAAGAGTGAAATTAAATTCTCTCTTATTTATATTACACATAAAGTTCATTTTTTCTTAAGAAAATATTGTTCATTTTTAGTAAAACCTACGCTTTGAAACATGTCACATATTTCAGTAGAATACTATATGGGGATATAGCTCAGTGGTAGAGCAATCGACTGCAGATCGATAGGCCCCCGGTTCAAATCCGGGTGTCCCCTAAGCTCCGAAATAATTTGTAAAACATACAATTTTTTTTTCGGAATTTTCACATTTAAAGACACTTCACACGTATTAAAACAAAAAAGTTTGACTAATGACGTTTTTGTACTTTAATAAGCAAAGGTCAACATGACTAAACAAGATAAAATTAAGTTTAAATAAACATCACGATGCACATAATATAGATAGTACGAGTATAATAAGTATATCAATACATATAATAAAATTGTAACTAAGCCGAATCTGTACATTAAATATTTTTTGGAAACTCTTATTGAAATAAACATTATTATCCACACAGAGGTTTTAAGAGAGCTTGAGCTAATACTAAATAAAAGCTATATCAATAATTTTTAGATATCTGACTGTAAAGCGCGAGAACTTAACCTGGTAATAATCTATTTTTCTAGTTCATTTGTATTATCATAAATAATAGAATTTTGATATCCAACTATATATCCTTTGAGCTTCTCTTCCGCTCTACACGCTCTTACAAATCATTATGTAATTTACTTTCAACAATGGTATAATTAATAAAAGCTTCAAATATTTGTACTCGCGCGTGTTTATTGTACAAGCGTTCAATCTTATCGAATCCGCATGTTTTATTAAAAGGCGGGCAACATTGTTACGACCATCTAGTCAATTTGTCACAATTGAATCTTCCGCTTTTGAACGCTGCGGTTTCACATAAATGAACATTACATAATTATTATTTATTACACTATGAAAATACTTAGAGATTTTTTGTTGCAAAAAGTTACTTAAAGAAGTTAAGTAACTTTTTGCAAGAGACTAACATTTTATGGGATAAAAAGTAGCTCATTAGCTCTTTAGCCTATAAGCTAGTTTTATGTTACTACATAATAGAAGAATACACTAACAAACAAACATTCAAATTTTTAATATTAATTATTATTTGGTAATTAAGAAATAGAAAATTTAACTAAACATTAATTTTATAAGTAAAGTTTCCAAACGTCCATGATTTTCATTACTTAAAATACATTTACTACCCGACACATCTGCAGTTCAATTAAACTCGAAAAATGTACACATACAGACATTAAAATTAAAAATGTCACATACACTAAGATCTAAGGGAAACTAAATTTATTTCTGTATAGCATAAACGGCTAATCAAATAATATATATTATTTCTTAAAAACTTATAGAAAAAATTACAAATATACTTAATTATATGTATACGAGTATACAAAACATAGGTATACTTAATAACAATTACTGTTACAAGTCATGACCGCGTGGAATAGTGACAAAAATGCTAGCCGCGTTCCCCCACTGAATGGCAATGCCGATTCTTTAGGCGAAAAACGTGCCAGCTCACCAGTAGAGGCGATAAGACGAGGTGTTATGTCTTGAAGTGCTTAGCATTTTGACTCCTTTGACCAAGGGTTTGTACAGCTAATTAAAAAATTAAAAACTAATGTCTTACCACGTCATCCCTAGAGTCACACTCGCAGAACACATTGTTAATGTTTGGTGGGTTGCTGTCCAACGCGCGCACTAACTCGACCCCGACACCTTGCTAGAACAAAAATATAAAACATGAACAATTATTGTTTCCGTGTACTTATATTTATGTCGAATATAAATATATGGCAGTATTTGTAAATAGACATTATCTACGCTAATATTATAAACAGGTAAAGTTTTTAAAATTGTGGGTTTGGGTGTAAGGGTTTGTGAAAATTCTTTGATTTTTCTTCAACGTAAATGTGTTTACTGGCAGAAATCGTAATAACTTTATTTGAAGACAAAAAAAAATGGTTATTTATTTCTATGATCGGCTTGAATAAGAGTATATGGCAACAAGTGTGTGTAGGGAGTGGTAGCCCAGTAGTAACGGGCTCGCTTGGCAAACCAAATGAAGCGAGTTCAAATCCCAGGTCTCGCACCTCTGATATTTTCATGTGCGAATCATTTCTAACATGATTACCACTTGCCTTACGGTGAAAGAAAACATTGTGAGTAAACCTGCATGTCTGAGAGAACCTAACAAGTTTTCGAAAGACATGTGAAGTCCGCCAACCCGCACTTGGCCAGCGTGGTGGACTATGGCCTGATCCGTCTCGTATTAAAGGGTGGCCCGCGCTTAGCAGTGGGACGTTAAAGAGGGCTGAATAGATATGTGACAACAAGACACCATGGATGCACCCGACGCTATGTTTAAAATAACTAGGCAAGTCGCTAGATATTTTAACCATAATTTTTTTTTATTAAAATGATATTAGGATGTATACATATTTGCTTGTAGAACCGTTATTCTTATCTTCCACTCTTAGATGGAATAGGAACATGGTGGATGGAAAATTCATGTTAAAATATAAGCCTCAATTTAATTAAGCAGTTGTATCAAATAATAATTAAGTTTGTATGAACGTAGTTATGCAAAATAAACAAAATAATAAATAAACAAAAAAATATTTCTATTGTAATCAATGTAATTAATTAATTTAATTAAATCAAATGCAAAAAATTAATGACATTTACGAGTGAATGTATACGAGTATATAATAAAAAAATTTAATAATTGAAATAACATTTTTATCAATAAATACAAACGGTATGTTAGGGCACTAACATTCTTAAATCTATTTAAATAGGTACTAGCGAACTTCACGTATTGTTGTAGATGGTAGGTCCACCACTATTGAAAGTAATCTGAAGTAGTTATTGCCATACAATATAACCAGTTCTGAACTTTTCGATTTTCCAGCTGTTCTTATGGATTTTTCCTAATTTTTTTTATATTTAAACCATTCCTGATATACCTTCAACAAAACAAAAAAAAAGAATTATTCAAATCGGTTCAGCTGTTTTTGAGTTTTAGCGAGACTAACGAACATCAATTGATTTTTATATGTATAGATATAGATTTTAAATAAAACTGTCGTTTTGAATTTTTTCGCGATTTGGCGGTTAATTAGTTTTATTTAAAATGTCAAATATTCGCGTTAATCTAAGAGAGTATTTATATGTATATTACTAGCGACTCAACCTCGCTCCGCTCGTTTCAGCGTTTAGCATAGACTTCTCAGATATTAGATATTTTCCCGCAGTAAAAAGTATCCTATATGTTGAACTGAATAACCAGCTATCATCTTACTAAATTTCATCAATGTCCAGTAGTTTTGACTCAGTTAGAATTTTATTATATGTACATATAAATTTGATTTCAAACATATAAAAAATCAAACAGTATAAATATGATATTAGCTAACTTATTTAAGATATTTTAGGTAAAATAAAAATTTAGCACAAGAAACTCGTAATATTTAAATACCACAGCAGAAATCTATTCCTGTCCACCAGTTTTACGACCAGCTCTTTTAAACAACGCAATAAATATTTACCAACACTCAGAAGATTTCTTCCGGAAGGAAGTAGTTGAGAGCTTTGTTTATCTTAATTTCACTAAACATATTTGAGTAACTTAACTACTAATTATAAGCATTATTTTTCCCAGGAGACAGTATATTTATTTACATTAAAATCGCATTTTTAATAACAAAAATAGACGCCTCTAGCGAAAATGTACCAGCGATTATGAAATAAATAGTGCAAGATCATACATAAACGACAGAGAAGCAAAATTAACTTGGATGTGATTGCCTTTTACTGAAACTAATTAAAAAGTCTATGAACCAGATCAGCGACCCTGAATGGAGACTGGAAGAATATAATGCATGGTCGCGATCCTCTTTAGGGAGGGAACGAGGAAGAAAAAAATTGGATTTTCATCCAATTGCATTAAAACCTATTTGATCAGATTCAAGCAGAGAACATATACAGCTGTCCTCGTCGGTAATATAAATAGAAGCTTATAGAAATGCATCAGTGATCTCGTGGTTCGTATATACGGCCATAAATCTTGATGGAGGTCCTAGGTTCGAGTCTCAGGTCAAACCAAGTTTAGTTATTAAGTTTTTTTGTTAAAAAATTGAATATACATATCTTTGTTACATTGCTTAAACGGCTGGAAGGATTTGGATGACATTTACTGCACACCTAGAAGACTATGAGTTAATTACTTTAAAATTTAGTGTATAAATAAACAGCTTAAATTAAGTCATAATATATATATAATTTTACCTTTGTACTTGATAGTGCTTAAGTAAATAGTAAAAAAAGACAGCTGCAATTAGAACTTGAAAGTTTACGATTCTGTAAATTAGGCCACTGCATTGCAGGTAGTGTAAACCGTAAACGTGACTTAAATACGTGCATTATCTATAACAAAACTGCTTGTTACAATAAAAAAACTTTTTATTTGTCTTGATCAACAATAATAAACTTTAATGTAGAGTTATACTTGTAATTTATTTATTTTTTACAAGGAACCAGACCCAGCTTTGCTCACGGTCATGTGCTTTTTTATAGGACAAAATCGAGATAAGTTGAGTAGTGTTCATTTAAAGTTAATTTTATCGGACAAAATTATTTTGATTTTTGAGATTAATTTCAATAAAAGACACCCTCATATACGAAAATTCAGTTCTCATTTTGCATTCTAATGTCTCTACCAGAGAAAATTGCATACCTTTTAAAGTACCGTAGGGACCTGAACCCAAGTATATAATATACATTTGTAGGTATATGTGCATTGTACATACGAGTACATTCAACGAAGCCGAAATATGAATGTCAGTTCGGAACGTAAAGGACAGAATTTAAATGGGGTTCGTTAAAAGTAATCGTGAGCCGATTGTCAGTTCTGAGTCATTTAAAAATAAACTTTTAAGCTATTAAATTAATTAGCGGAAAATGCGTGGCGTTGTTCCGATGCGTTAAAACGAAAAGTACACGTTTATTCCACCTATGTATTGTCGCGTAATGGAGAGTGTGCAACGTCATTACATCAAAATAATAATTAAAAAGACACGTCTGGAGCATGCTTTATGCATCCTAAGACAGTTGTCAAAACATTTCGAGAAAGGCGTAGAAAGTACTTGAATTTAGACAAGAACAGTTAATTATAAATTGCCGTGTGTAAGTGTGAGAGAGGAACAAAACATTCGAAATGACTAAAAAGGTTTTGAATTTTTGACTACTAGAATGTTCTTTGCTTATGCATATAAAAAGGCCGGCAATGTGTCGAGAGATCAGTTGAATTTCGAAGTTAAAAGAAGATGGCGAAGAAGTACAAAAAAAAATTAAAAGCAAAAGAAAATTAAGTGAAGCTATATTGGAAGTGTTCTAGTGGTGAAAATTAGTGTCCAATGACTGATTTTAACCACATCTGCATATATACTGCGCGTGTTAGTGAATCTCCAAACGTCACTCTTATTAATCAGGAGTAATAAAACATCGATAGTACAAAATACGCACTTTAATTTCCGATCCCCGAACTCATAGAACGTAACAGTATTTTTGTATGACTCTGGAAATTATATAAAATATGTGTCCATAGGCAACTTCCGTATTTTTAAAATTATATCAACGCTACCTTTAGTTTAATTTTATTATTAATCTAAAGATATACATTTATAGTATATCTGTGTACAAAATTTCATCCAAATCCGTGCAGCCGTTTCCGCGTGGAATAAAAAAGTTCAGAAGTTCAGAAGAAAGTTCAGAAGAACATACACATTACACACGTGCAAACTTTCGCATATGTACCTATATAATAATAGCGTGATTGATACTTTCTACGAGACACTAAGTACTGAGATAATAATTATTATTATAGTTCATAAATCTAAACAAGCACGTTTTTGCAAATTCCAAGTGTAGTATGGGACTGATCATAACGAATCGAAGAAGCCAAAACTCAAAGAAATACTAGCCATTAAAAAGTTCCATCATCACATAAGCTAAATTGTAACAAATTATTGTATTGCCATCCGTAATTAAAAGAAAAAATTCGTTATTAGAAGAAAAGCCTTGACATGACAGTATATAAATAAAGCTTCTCTCTCTCTATAGGAAAGTGCAGCAGGAATATACAGCTTTAAACAACTAAGTTAAATCATATTTTCACAAAAATTACTCATATTCCCTCCGCAGACAGAAAAAAAAAGCTCGGAGACAGAGATTTTGCAATAAAAATACATATTTATTTAATATTGTCGTTAACTCAGATTTACTTATGAACGGGCGTCATGGCTGACTGCGTAAGATCCTGCGACGCCCCATTAAGACGGGGGAGGTTCCGTTGTGTTTTTGTGGGTAGTACTGGCTTTTCTAGCCGGTGAGTCCCATATTTCCAAATGTTAAAAAAAGATTACTTATTATAAATGCGTAAGTGGAACGGAATGCAAAATGCTTAATATTACAAGTAATAAGCGAAAGAGAAGAATTTACTACCCCTTCTTCATTGTTGTCTGTAATACCTTTATAAAATAGAAAGTCTAATTATTTTTGTAACTCCTGTTCAACTTTTAATAAATATCGAGGGTTTTCGTATATCTACTGTATCATATACAGTCTTACAGCTTTGTCTGTCGCATTGTGACTTATTATAACAGATTGACCAATTTTAATGTAGCCTTTGAATATATTGCATTCGGTCTTTAGATTGTGGGTGAGTGGGGAATTTCATGGTAATATTTTGTAATAAAAGATAAAATACACTTGATTTTTTAAAATCATTTATTAAAAGTTTTAGGAGAACTGCATGTACGTTCTCTCTGTTTATCCCCTAAATGATATATCCATATTCCATACTAATATTATAAATGTAAGTTTGTGAGGATGGATGAATGGATGTATGTTTGTTACACTTTCACGCTAGAACGGCTGAACGGATCTAAACGAAATTTGGTATTGAGATAAATTATAGCCTGGAATAGCACATAGTTTAATTTTTATCCCAGAAGAATGTACGGTTCCCGTGGGATAGATTTGTTTTTGTCTAGCGCTTTTGTGATTCACTAATAAATTATACTAGTATACTGATAAAGATCATTAATAGAACCTATTCATACGACCAGCTGATTCAAACAAATATAGAAACAAATACGATAACAGAAATGAAATGAAACTATTAAGCATCTATATATCTCTTGCCAATAACCCCTGAATGTTGGCAATGGCATAAAAACTATTAAGTTGGCAACACGCCATAGCCATTGTCAGGGGAATGTTGGATCGATACTACGAGTACTAAGAATCTAAATAGTTATGAAAATCTCAAGGGTTAGGTATTAGATTTATGTTTAGTGGGTAATTTTCCCCATTTCATTTGGATACTTAAGTATGTACCTAAAACCTTGGCTAAAAACGAACAAACCAACATCTTGTATAAGCTACTACTATATATGTAATTATTATTACTATTTTTATAGTATGGTTTTTTTTTAATTCAATAAAGAGATCTGCGCGACATAATATAGGTACATATTAATTCCTCAATATTCTTTAGTTTTTCTCAAACAAACAACAATAGACATGTATATATCTGACGGCGCATTGACATATTTGAGAGTGACGTTTCGACACTCTGACACAACCCCGGGCGCTAGTGAGCATTAGCGTGTGAGTCGAGACGGACATTACTATTGTCATTCGATTCGCATCGCATCGTTACAT
This sequence comes from Brenthis daphne, assembly GCA_947093115.1. Lineage (NCBI taxonomy): Eukaryota > Metazoa > Arthropoda > Insecta > Lepidoptera > Nymphalidae > Brenthis > Brenthis daphne. The sequence goes on along the minus strand of OX352482.1, from coordinate 6,947,789 downwards.
TACGTGTTCGGTGGAGTGTCTGTGTTTGAATTTTTAATTGAAATTAAGAACTGTTAAGAATTTTGAAGTGCTAATGAACAATTGTAAAAGGGATTATAATTAGTGATTATATTGTGTATGATTTGTGAAGCGTCGTTTTATTCTCTTCGTCCGCCAACTCACGTCTACCCACATTATAGTAGTAATTATTGAATATGGAAACAATTGATAATGATGATAGAGGCCAAGTGCCTTTATCAGAAGTGGGATTTGCAGGACAAAGATCTGAAGAGAATATGCAAAGTAATAAAGCGTCGACGTCATCGCAGGAACCCAGCTTTCTACAGAATATGGAAATGTTACTAACTAGATTATTAGCGGCTACTCATGCGCAACCTACGGGTAATCCTCCGATACAATTGATTCAGTTTGACCCTGATTGTGTGGATGCGGACATAGAAGGTTGGTGTAAAGTGACCGAAATCATTGTTGATAGCAAGAAGTTAGAAGGTGCGGAATTACTAGTATTGCTTACACATGCCCTTAAGGGACGGGCCGCTTCTTGTCTCACCAAACTACAACCATCTCAACTAACATGGTTGCAAATAAAAGAAATTCTATTGGCAAAGTTCGCTAAGCCTATGTTACCACAGGATTATTTCGATGAAGTGCTTCGATTTCAAATAGGCCTAAAAGAATCGGCATGTGAGGCGGCGATACGACTATGGAGCATTATAGAACGCATTCCCCGTACGGAGATGGCTGAAGACATAATCACAGGATTTGTAGCGTCAGTGTTGAGTCAAAAGGATGCCATTATTCGTAGGGAGCTTCATTCTCATAATGTGGCAACTAGATCTCAACTCTTTCGCATTCTAAATGGAATATCATTAAAGCGGAGGCATGATGGTAACGACAGCCAAGAAATTGAAGTTAAAAGGACTCGTTTTAATGAAGGTCGCTTTACGGGAGCATGTCACCGTTGCGGTGTGCCAGGACATAGAGCTATTGACTGCCGTAAAAAGCGCGAAGACCCTAGTTCTGTAGAAAAGACACCGAGCCAATCGTCTCGAATACCTGATAAGACGCGAGTGATTACGTGCTACGTATGTGGACAGTCGGGGCACCTCGCGTCAACATGCCCAGAAAGAAAAGGAGGGAGCAGCGCACCGATAGTCAAGGAGGTCAACATCTGCGAGCGCAAATCATCGATGAGCACGTTAACTACATCATCTGGTGAGCCCGTTTCATTTCTTTTTGATAGTGGATCTGCTTGTTCGTTAGTCACATGTAGCTTTTCTAAAAAGTTTTCGGGTACGATTGAAAATAATTTGGTATATTTAACAGGAATAGGTAGAGAAAATGTAAAATGTAATTCACAAGTTCTTAGTTCCATCAATGTACAAGGTATTTCATTATCAGTATTATTTCATATAGTACCGGACGGCACCATTACAGAGCCCGTAATTTTAGGTCGAGATTTATTAGAAAATAACATTCATGTCGAAATCAATAATGACCATCTTATATTTTCATTACGTAAAGATATTAGTGTAACTGAAAAACCGGATTATTTTAATTTTCTAAATACAGATCTAGACGGTGATAATAAAATTGCTCTAATTAAAATACTGCAAAAATACAGCGACTGCTTTATCGATGGCATTCCGACACGACGTGTTTCTACAGGTGTATTACGAATAGATCCGATTGACCCCACTAAAACTGTGCAAAGGCGCCCCTATAGATTAGCCCCCGCGGAAAAAGAAATTGTCAGACAGAAAGTTGAAGCTCTTTTAAATGCAGGTGTCATTAGAGAAAGTCACTCTCCTTTCGCTAGCCCGATTTTGTTGGTCAAAAAAAAGGATAATACAGATAGAATGTGCGTAGATTATCGGGAGCTTAATTCTAATACACGTCCCGAACATTACCCATTGCCAAGAATTGACGAACAAATAGATCGTCTTCATGGTGCCCATTACTTTTCCTCATTAGATATGCCGTCTGGTTATCACCAAATATTGGTAGATCCCGATAGCATAGCACGAACGGCATTTGTGACCCCGGAAGGCCAGTATGAGTACCTGGCAATGCCGTTCGGGCTTCGAAATGCAGCATCTGTTTATCAAAGGTGCATTAATAAAGCACTAGGTCCCTTAAAAGATAACGTGGCATTAGCCTACATGGACGATGTCTTATGCTACTCTGATGACATTACAAAGGGCTTGGAGCGCCTAGATTCCACGCTAAAAGCACTTTCTGACGCGGGCTTCTCGTTTAATATTAAGAAATGCGCATTCTTGAAAAAGGAAATTGATTATCTGGGGTATGTAATAAAAGCGGGAAAGGTAACTCCAAATCCTACAAAAGTGCAAGCTTTAGCAAACGCTCCCACACCTAAAACAGCTACACATGTTAGGCAGTTCCTGGGGCTTGCGTCCTACTTTAGACGTTTTATTCCCAATTTCACCCGTATTGTGGGACCCTTGTACCCACTAACAAAATTAAAAGGCCCAATTAAATGGTCAGAGACACACAGTGAGATTCACAAAAAGATTGTTGATATACTTACTACAGAACCGGTTTTAACAATTTTTGATAGGGATTCACCAATAGAACTGCACACTGACGCAAGTTCGGAAGGATATGGGGCGATACTCATCCAAAGAAAGAATGGTGCACCTCATGTTATTTCGTATTTTAGCCGCAGAACAACAGACACAGAATCGCGATATCACTCTTATGAGTTGGAGACGCTGGCTGTTGTTCGAGCTGTAGAAAATTTTCGCCATTACTTGTATGGTCAGCATTTTACAGTATTTACAGACTGCAACTCTCTTAAAGCGTCTAAATCGAAAACTGATTTAACCCCGCGTGTTCATCGGTGGTGGGCTTTCTTGCAAGCGTATGATTTTGATATTGTGCATAAACAGGGAAAGAGTATGGAACATGCTGACTTCTTGTCAAGAAATCCACTTTCAGAACCAGCCCCTGGACCCTCTCATACAAATGATGACTCTGGTTTATCCAAGAAAGGTAAGCATGTTCATTTTGTAGAGTTGCATAAGGGTTGGCTTTCTGTGGAACAGAAACGCGATAAAGAGATTCAAGATCTTATCAGTAAGTATAATGACAAAGATTTACCAGAATTAGTTGCGCATACTTACGATGTCCGAAAGGGCATTCTTTATAGGAAGATAGAACGTAACAAGACTACTTTTTGGTTGCCAGTCGTACCTAGGTCTCTTACGTGGACTTTGATTAATCATGTGCATACAGAAATAAAGCACCTTGGAGCTGAAAAGACCCTTGACAAAATATATGAGCAATATTGGTTTCCACAGATGGCTAAGCAAGTTCGTAAATTTATTGAATCTTGCATAGTTTGCAAAGCCTCAAAGGGTTGTTCAGGGGCTCAGCAGGTACAACTCCACCCAATACCGAAAGTAGCAACACCATGGGATACAATACATATCGACATGACAGGGAAACTCAGTGGAAAGAGTGATAGGAAAGAATACGCCTCAGTCATAATCGATTCCTTCACAAAATATGTCCTACTTGAGTATGCACCCTCACTTGATGCGGCAAGTGCCATTAAAGCTCTTAGAAAAGCTGTCTGTCTGTTCGGTGCCCCAAAACGGATTATTGCTGATCAGGGTCGGTGTTATATAAGCGCAGACTTTAAACAATTCTGCAGCGATCATAACATGGAGCTTCACCTTACTGCTACTGGCTCTAGCAGGGCTAACGGCCAAGTTGAGCGGGTGATGAGGACTTTGAAATGCTTACTTACAATAGTAGAAAACGAAACCAATAAAACATGGAGAGACGAACTCCCGGAGGTACAGCTAGCTCTTAACTCGACGCGTTCTAGAGTAACCGGATATACACCAACAGAATTGATGTTTGGCGTACGAGCACAGTCCTTGGGAATGTCTAGCATATTACCGCACTCAGAGCCCGAATCTCGTCTAGACTTAAACGCAATTCGTCAGGATGCATCTTCAAACATTGAAAAAACTGCCACTGCTGATACTATACGTTTCAACCGTGGTAGAGCAACAGTAAAACCTTTTATGCAAGGGGATTTCGTCTTTATAAAATGTAGCGAACGTAATCAAACGAAACTGCAACGAAAGTTTAAAGGACCTTTTGTTATTTCGCGAGTGTTAGATAATGATAGGTATGAGCTCAGGGACATTGATGGATCTAACAGAACTTATAAATATGCCCATGAAAATTTACGTGCCGTACCCGAAGGCTATAGTGGATTAGTTGAAGCAGCTACTATCTTAATTAATAAAGCGGAGGAGGCCGAGACGGCGATCCACGGTCAAGAGAATGAGGAGGTACCATCTGACGATGATAGTGATACAATGTCTATAGCTAGTTCGCAAACTCTTACCGCTAGTTCGGGGACCCTCTCAGCCTCTGAGCGTGATGAAAACTAAATCGTAAGTTTACTTGATAGTAGAGCCTTGTTTAATGTTACTCTGTCATTTTTCTTAATATATATGCTCATGTGTGACATACTGAAGTTAATGGTTTCGGGAAGTGTCTGGGCGTTAGAACTGGCTCATGCGGGTCGATGTTCTAAGACAGACTGTAGTAGAGTGTTTGTGGTGTTGTACTGGAGACGGTAATCGGTCGGGGAAACTGGCTTATGTAGGTCGATGTTTCGGATCAGATTACCGGTCGCGTATATGAAGTCTGATTGTGTTAGATGGTCGAAGGGACGCTGAGGGGTTGTCCGGTCTATGTCAGCATTGCGAATGTTGGCTAGTCGAAGGGACGCCTATGTTCAGTTATCCGGTCCATTCTATAGGTGAAATGGAAAGTCACACATGACATGAGACATAAAATTTTCGCAGTAACTATATTGAGTCAGGGATGAGCGAGCGTACTGGAAAAAACATGATGTTTTATCTTTGCAGATTAACTAGAACAGCGAGGTGAGAAGAGGCACGAGGGCGTGCTATTGTCAGTCCGGCCGTGACGGCGCATTGACATTTTTGAGAGTGACGTTTCGACACTCTGACACAACCCCGGGCGCTAGTGAGCATTAGCGTGTGAGTCGAGACGGACATTACTATTGTCATTCGATTCGCATCGCATCGTTACATTACGTGTTCGGTGGAGTGTCTGTGTTTGAATTTTTAATTGAAATTAAGAACTGTTAAGAATTTTGAAGTGCTAATGAACAATTGTAAAAGGGATTATAATTAGTGATTATATTGTGTATGATTTGTGAAGCGTCGTTTTATTCTCTTCCTCCGCCAACTCACGTCTACCCACATTATAGTAGTAATTATTGAATATGGAAACAATTGATAATGATGATAGAGGCCAAGTGCCTTTATATCTAAATAATGTATATATCTAAATATTTACGTGCAAACCGACAGTAATAAACAACTCGCGAGAGACGACACCGAGTCTCGTATATTTGACTCCATTGACGCCAGAACAATTTATTACCAAATAAATCAGTCTACTGGAAGCTTATGTTAATACTTCATTAATTTCAGATCTTACAATAAAAAAATAATAACTATGACGATCATGATACTAAGTAATAACTATTAAGCCAATTTTTAACCGACTTCAAAAGGAAGAGGCATCGCTTATCGATTTTTTTTATGAGTAGGTACTACTTCAAGGGTTGATCGACCTGCTCCGTGAGATGTGACCTATTTATAGGTATATATTTAGAATAAATATAAAGGTAGTGGTAGCCCAGTAGTAACACGCTCGCTTGGGAAACCGAGTGAAGCGGGTTCAAATTCCGGATCTGGCACTTCTGATATTTTCATGTGTGAATCATTTTCTAACGTGATTACCACTTGTCCTACGGTGAGCATCGTGAGGAAACCTGCATGTCTGAGAAAACTATGGCCCCCTCGTATTGAAGGCCCAGCAGTGGAACGGTAAAACACCTTTTGTTTTAAGTGTATAGATAATCTCTAAGACATATCTTTAAGAGTTCCACTTTCACAGTCTAATAGTCCATAGTTTATCAAAGGCTTCTAGATAGTAAAGTAAGTAAGAGTAAGGCGCTCCCGACTGACATACATACTACTTTTAGGTATATAGTCGGGAGACGGTTTTAAGCTTGTGATGATGAGATGGCACTTCTGCGAAATAACTTTGAAACCGTCCGCCATGAAAATTGATACTTTTTGACAACCATTCCATTTGGCAGGATTCCGATTGAAATCAAAGGCGGTGACTTACAGCTGTATGAATTTTTACGCCGTGGTTCTATTCCATCAGCGTCAGATAGGGATTCTGTTAGTAGTACTTACTTTTTTATGACCGATATCGTCACAAGTAATAATAAAAACAAATAAAATTTCACAAATATACCATACAAGAAATGTATTTATTATTTTTAGTTGGTTGAGTCATCAAAAAATCTACTGAGACGTCAAAAAATGAGCACTAAACTCCACAGAAAACAAACAAAGGTAAGTTACTCTCTACTTGTACCTTATATCTATTCTTATTCCGGTTCTTCTCAGCAGAACTGCTTTCCGAGCCGGTGGTAGCTTCCTCACGGACTCACTACACTGACGCTTACATTAAATTGACGATTCAAAAGCACTTTTAATAAGTCTAATTGAATAAAGTTTATTTCTTTTTACTTCTATCTAATGACTTATTTGTTAGAGTAACAATTTGCAAGGAATCTATTTTTTTTTATTTTACAACTTTCTTACCATATTATAGTGAACCACATTATTCCGGAAAGACATGAGACGCATGTTTTCATAATACGAGATAAGATTGCGTGTTGTGTAATGTATGTCGGCCGTGCTTGCGGAAATTAAGTAAGGACACTTTAGCAATTTCGCGCTTTAAGTAATGAATGTAGTAATGTATACATATAATAAAATTCTGAGTCGAATCTGTACATTAAATTTTTTTTTTGGAAAATCTTATTGAAATAGTCATTATTATCGAAACACAGGCTGAATCTATAGTTTTTAGAATTTTTGTCCGTCTATCTGTCTGGGAACGCATCACGGGAAAATCATTGGACAGATTTTGATGAAATTTGGCATGATGATAGTTGATTATTTGGGTGTTGACTCAGTATTTGTTGTTTGTATATACATACTGATATATGATACTTTTTACTGCGGGAAAATATCTCATCTCTAAGAAATCTAATATCTAATAATTTAGTTAATATTGTGTATACTCATTTTTTTGACTGACTTCACAAAGATAACCCATACGTCTATATGTTTCTGCAGGTATAACTATAATATACTGTATAAATAATAAAAAGATTCGAGTTTTAAAGCCTAAAATCTATATGTCTATAACATATAAATAGGCAAAAACAAAACAGTGAAGTGCCTTTTAACTCTTTTGTTTGTCAACCGATTTTTTTTGCTTAACAACTATTGACGAGCTTTAAGTGTTATCAATAAAAAAAAATTGTAGTCGAATTTAACAATCAATTCAATTAATATATAATCAGTTAAGCTACAAAATGATATTCATAACTAGCATTGCCCGCTGCTCCGCCCGCGTTCAAATGACCGAAAACCAAATTCTTAGATTTTACATATTACGAGTAGTAAGTACTCTTACATTGTAGTTTTTGTATTTTTTCTTAGAAATGAGACATTTTCGCGCGGTAAAAAGTATCCTATGTATTGACCCGGATAACCACCTATCACCATACAAAATTTCATCAAAATCCCTCTATAGTGGTTTTTCTGTGATGCGGTAACAGACAGACAGACAAAAATTCTAAAAACTATAGGTTCAGCCTCTGTATCGATAATAATGTTTATTACAATAAGATTTTCCAAAAAATTTTTAATGTACAGATTCGGCTCAGTTACAATTTTATTATATGTATAGGTATACCATTTCTTAGTGGAAGAGTATTTTGCATTAGATAATGAATTATTAATTCAAGTCATTATCATCACAATTATGTTAATTTTATCATATTTTGAAAGACATTTTGATATTAGGCGATGTAAATATTCCATGCATATGTAATATGGACAGTGTATTTATTGTGTAACATTTCTAAATACAAAACTCGAACTGGATATTAATTGAATTTTACGTAAAAATTTTGACAGATTTAAGAAGTTTTGTTAAACCGTTTATTATTGACCGATTTCACCAAAAGGTGGAGAATGGAGATAGACAATTGTTTTTTTATGACACAGATTCTCCAATTGGTTGCATTTCACGATTCCTTTCTCAATATATGAGTAATTTAAAAAATCTATCTCTCAGGCTAGCTTACTTTTAAAATATGTTTTTTTAAATTAAAAATAATTTTGTATTCAACAATTTTTAGGGCAAGAACATTAACAAAAGGGCGGAAACAAGCTTCATGATTAATATTATATTACAAATAGTTTAATTTGCACTTCATAGATAATGCACCTCAATTGAGCTTCATACATAATAAGTAATATGCCCTACGAATTTATTGATTATGCCGTAGAATTTATTGTCACAAAAAACTAGAACTGGGTCATGATGAAGTTTCGCGAAACATTTGATCGATTTTGGAATTTCATTTGGTTTATACCGACTTCAAAAAACCGGTCAAGTGTGAATTAGACTCGCACACGAAGGTTTCCGTAGTCCGTACCATCGTACAAGATATAACACTATGTATAAATCGATTTCTCTGATATGCATGGCAGCCATTTTGAAATTCGGCATCTTGGTTTTTTTCTTTTTATGGCGGCAATAGAAATACACACTTTGAAAATTTCAACTCTTTACCTATTACGGTTTATGAGATACTGCCCTATGGCAGACGGACGGAGGGACAGTGGAGGCTTAGTAATATGGTCCTATTGGCACCCTTTGAGTACGGGATCCTAAAAAGGAAAAGGTGCTCACAAACCTATTTAAGTGTATTTTTAAACTGATTATAATAAAAAAGATTAAATTAAACATAAAAAAAGTCAGGTACTTATTAGTAAAATTTAATGATTAACACTAACAGTTACCTACTATTATTAAATTAGAATGAAGAAAATGTGTTTTTTAATTTTAATTACATAATTATCTCGTGATGCGTTCCTAGACAGACACACAGACAAAAAATCTAAAAACTATAAATTTGGTCTCTTAATCAATAAAAATGACTATTATAATAAGTTTTTCCAAAAAATATTTAATGTACAGATTCGATTAAGTTAGAATTTTATTATATGTACAGATATGTATATATACTACATAAGGACGACCCGAGCGAAGAGAGTGAGGTGAGTCGCTAGTTACAAATAATTTAGGTGCTTTAATATATATGAAAACTTTAATTAGTTTTAAATCCTTTTTCTTAAACTTAATATTCATTATTTCGACCGACCTTGTAAGAAAAATGTTAGTGACCAAATCTGCTAAAGCTTAGCACAAAATACATAATATTGTTTACGAACACTTTGTTCCATGTTTATGTTTCCGTTACATATTCCATCCTATCAATATCGTACTTGATCTAGTTTTTTATACGCTCTGTTAATCACATCTGATCATCCTTGAGATTTCGAGACCTTTATTACAACGTACTAGAGTCTAAATTACCGCTTTACTATCTAAGCTATTTACAGACGAAACTTTAGATTTTTAATATACACGCATATATAGGTCAAAACTTACCTCTTCCACAGATTTTTTGGAGAACTCGTTCATAGATACAATCCATTGCTGCACAAGTTCATTCACAATAACAAGATCATTATATAACCACGTCAATAACTCGTTTACCCACTGGACGCTGGGAGCATCAGCACCTGTACAGGTAGGGATTATGATACTTTGGTGTTTCTTCAACGATAACTGTTCAGGGCCTGGGGACATACGCCCTAATCTTTTCTTATTACATAATTTTTGAAATATTAACAATTTGTTGTAAAACCATATCTTATCATGTAACATTTTTTATAAGTCTTTATTTTATCAAACCGATACCTACCTGTAGATGAAAGATCAGACAACAGTTCATCTCGTAATGTATTGCATTTTCATATCTATACAAAGATTTCAAGGACAGATAAGATATAGTAGAAAATATCCAAAAATAATGCTAAGAGCGTTTAAGGCTCGTGCGTATGATATCCTCTTTCAATGTCGCAAACTAATTTGCTTTAATCCATTGTCTATACATATAATAAAATTCTGAGTCGAATCTGTACAATAAATATTTTTTTGGAAAATCTTATTGAAATAGACATTATTATCGATACAAATTCCGAATTTATAGTTTTTAGAATTTTTGCCTGCCTGTCTGTGAACGCATCACGAGAAAACCACTGGACAGATTTTGATGAAATGTGGTATGAAGATAGCTAATTATCCGGGTCAACATATAGGATAGTTTTACTGCGGGAAAATATCTCATCTCTGAGAAATCTATAGTAAACGTTAAAACGTAACTAGGGACGAACCCGAGCGGAGCGACGGTGAGTCGCTAGTATATACATACATATAATAAAATTCTGAATCGAATCTGTAGATACGTGAAATATTTTTTGGAAATTCTTATTATTATCGATATAGAGGCCGAATCTAAAGTTTTTAGAATTTTTGTCTGTCTCTCTGTCTGGGAACGTACTTATCACGAGAGAACCACTGGATAGATTTTGATGTTTCAGATCAGTCCGCGGTCCTTTCTGCATAATTTATGTGTAATTGCTCAAATGCAAAGAGAATCTTGCAAATTCAAGTCGCGAGGTGTCTTGACCTATGTTCACCTGGAACTTGTGATGACGTCACTTGTGATGCTCTTAGTAAATAATAGAAAGTGTCGTGACGTTCAAAATATTACAATTTTTTCAGTTTTAGTCTCAATCATTTCTTTTCAACTTCGTTCCAAAATGAAACGCTGTTTGTTGATAAGCACACCATTTGGAGCGGCAAAACCATTTGATAGACTATTTAAAGAAGTACAAATACATGGATCTGTCAGGTATGTCTGCCGGGTTAGTTAGAAAGATGTAGGTAAGCTTAGGTAGTTAAAAATACTTCGGTTTGATTTAGCATTACATTTAAAATAACTTATTACCTACTGTGTAAAATATAACTAGCCACCAGATAATAACACCTATATGTATTTAACATCTTATATAACTTATTTAGATTTGTCAATCACGCTATAAGCGGGTGCTATCGCACGCACGTGTGTGTACGCACTACACAACGGTCACTCAGGTCAATAGAGTGGCAAGCGATATTTCTTCTCGGTAGAGGGCCTCATGCCATTAGAAATATAAAAAAAATCAACCTGTTTCAATTAATAAGCATTGTTTGTATTTCAAAGTACTTTGTGACGGAGAAATAACCCGAGAAAGGTCTCAAAGCGTTGAAAAATAGTTTTTTTCAATTTCCCGCTTACTGTGATGTTTTATCAAAAAATGTTTTCGAGAATAGTTGTAGGTCTAGTTACAATCTACAACTTTTATAAATAACACTTTTTTACAATAACCTCAAAGTTTTCGATATATTCGCAGAAAACTCGGATTTTAAAATTTTTTTGTTTTTTTTTATTTTTAATTTCTAGAATAATCTTTTGAATTTCATGAAACTAAGGAAATGTAATCTTCGAAATACGTATAATAAATAAAAAAAATTGAAATTGAAATGTTTAGCCATTTCCGAGAAAAGTATGTTTTATGGTCTCGAGAGGCTGAAAACCACCACCCCCAAATTCAAGTGGATGTTTAGGTTTAAAAAAAAATTCTTTCACTTTTAAATCATAAAAGTTTTAAAATCATAAAACTTATAGTTTTCGATAGGAAAAATTATCTTAAAAATAAATGGATTCCGATTGGTCTAGATCCCATATCTGCAAAAAAATCAAGATCAAAGTTCGCAAAAAATGTAATAATTATAATAATAACAGCTAAAATTAGATACTTAAATAATATTCCATATTCAATTATAAAACTAATTAAAATTATAAAAATGTTTAAAGTTAGAAAATATTGTAAGGTACTTTGGTTCCATTTTTCAATTTTTTAAATTCATTTTGTTATTTGTGGGTAGGCTGCTTGTAACAACTATATAATACGTTTGAGACATCTAACACCTTAGTCTCTCCTGTGACCATGATTGCTGTAAAGCACTCAAAACATCGGGAACCAAAAATCTAAATAAATTCGCGAAAATTTATCCGAAAAGAAATTTTTTTTTAAAATACGCTACTATAACTTGAAGATAAAATTTCTCCATACAAAATAGTATTACTCATTTTGTGGCACACGTCATAAATGACGTTTCGTATGACGCAACGTACGCAAATACTCTAATATTATAAATACCACGATCCGTCAAAAGACAGTCGAGGCCGAAATTGATATAAAGTAGCGCGTATACAGAATTATTTATGTTAGTCATGTGTTCAAAAATAATAATGTAACATATTGAATGTTAGTCAAAACGATAATTTTTAATTTTTAAAATAAAATGTAGTGAATAAGAGACTACTATTATAAATAACAATGTACATATGTATGTATGTATTTTTTATACTCTTTCACGCTGAAACGGCAGCACGTGTTTGGATAAAAGTTTCTACACAAATAGACTGTAAACCGTAGTAACACAGGCTGTTAGGCACTCGGGGATTTGCCCGAGCAAAGCGAGAATTAGTAGCTAGTCTTCTTATAATTAAAAATGAATGGCTAAATGTGTTGCTAAGCGTAAAACTCGCGACCGGCTGGACCAGTTCGGCTAATTTTTTTTTCAAATATTCGTTGAAGTCCGAGGAAAGTTCTAATGAAGAGAAAAATTGAAAAAAAAACCACGGAAAAACGTAAATATCACATTTTTCTTTTTCCTTACTACTTACTACTTTATAATTATGAATACAGTCTTAAAATTAATATAAGGCACTTGAATTTATTGAATGCATTTGTATAGATTTGACACTTTCTCTTTCTACTTTGTTTGTTTGTTTGTTTGTTTGTTTGTTTGTTTGTTTGTTTGTTTGTTTGTCTGTCCTTCTTTCACGTCGAAACAAAGTGATCCGTCGCTTATTACTTATTATCCGTCACTTATTATTTACTATACTAACTGGTAAAACGTACCTAGACTAGGGCCAGAGATGAACCCGAGCGAAGCGAGAGTGAGTCAGTAGTAGTACATAAAATTATAGTACGTACATAAAATTACATGAGTTAATAGGAAACTAAAGTTTCTTGTACTTTTTTATATCGATTATCTGATGTACATAAAAAGATAGTTTGTAGCAACAATCAAGCCAACTTCTTGCTATTTTTTTTAGAAATCCATGTTAATATTTGATGGATTTGATCTAATTTTCTTACTGCTAATCATAAATCGCAACACTTATTTCGTAAAGAAAATGCCGAATTGTCAAATAAATAAAAATATTTCGTCTTAATATGCACACACCCTAAATCCCTTAGGTGGTCCAATAATTAAAATTTTAATTTCACGCCCTGCCTTTTTTCACTCTACCTTATTATTAGCTATAGTACGTGATCTCTATGTTATTGTATAATATGTATAGCTTAATAGCCAAGGCTATTCTATAACCTTACTACATAAATAAAAAAGTTAGGCAACGCCTAAATGATTACGCACGTAACGTTTTTTGCATGTGCTTATTATTAGATTTTAGTTAAACCGAAGACTAATTTCGGTTATCGCATGATTAGCGTACAAACAGACAAATATAATATATATCGCTTCACTCAAGTGCCCTAGGTACGTTTTAATTTTTTAAACGGAACCATAACTCTTTTTCTAAAATAAAAGTATATAGCCTTAGTTACTCCTTACAACGTCAGATATCTGCACGTGAAAATCCCGTCAAAATTTGTCCAGCCGTTTCAGAGGTTAGCCGAAACAAACAGACAGACAGACCAGAATTTAAAAATTGTGTTTTTCTTATAAGTACTGTATAAAATATCATATCATATCGATACCTTAATTGGTAAACCAGCTCCACATTTACCACAACGTTAAAAAATATTTTTTGCGTCAGATTGCACGCAACATAATTCAGTAGGATTTTACATGATGTATCAAAAATAACAGCTTACGTAATATGTAGCGTACAAGAAATATTATAAAGTTTTAACTTGTGCCTCCTGAAAAATTTGCTCATATGGAGTTAGCTGGTTTGCTAATTAAGGTATCGATATGCATTTAGTAAAAAGCTTTTATTTCGATATTACAAACAAACACTTCAATTTTATTTATCTGTATAGATGTATGATGTCATTGGTACTACGATTAGCTGTTAGTTAGAACAACTCCTACGTGAAGGTCAAATCGATAACCAAACTTTTGTATTATACTGAGTAACTAGCGACTCACCCTCGCTACGCTCGGGTTCGTCCCTAGCTTGAGTCCCAATACAAACTATCATCCCCATTTTCACCCCCTTAAGGGGTGATTTCCGAGATAAAAAATATCCTATGTCCTTCTCAGGGTCTCAAACTATCTTCTTACCAAATTTTATCTAAATCAGTGCAGTAGATCCAGAGATCACCCCCTAAAACGTCACAAACTCACAATGTCATAAACTCACAAACTTTACCTCTTTATACTATTAGTATAGATTATTTTTAACTTGTCTGATTTAAAATATTTGCTTATTACAATTTTGTTGTATATACATTGATGATAACAAAACCTGACTGGTAGTAAAGGATTTATTAATATTGATTTGTTTGAATAGCAATATTCTTAAGTAAATATTGGCGTTATTAACATTTATGTACTCGTATGTACATATATGGCTGTATTTTAATTTTTATGTCAATTTGTCATTCATAGTTGTTCGACTGACTTCAAAAGAGGAGTAAGTACTCAATTCGGGTCTGTTTTTGTGAGTCTTCGCCAAGTGTAAATCGACTTGAAAGATTATTTATATTTTATTGAATAGGATGTAGTGTAAATTTAAAAAAAATACCACCTATATTGAAGTGAAGTCAATGTACCTTTTTATTTAAACAAAAAATAATATATGAATAAGGATATACATATTTTGCATAATAAGTGATTTATTTTTAGATAATTCCCAAATAAGGAAAATTCTTACAGAAACTCTTCAGATTCCTAATGATGAATCTTGTATATACGTACCTACCTATAATCTTGTATATATATATTGTAATAAATGATTAGTTAAGTATTTTAGAGTCGCAAAAACTTTTGGTGGATATATTTATTTTTATTTAATTACACACGTAGCAAGACGCGCAGCTAGTATAATAAAGCACATATTACTACGACTGCATTATACTACGTTCCTTCGTAAACTTGTTCTCATCTTTTTAGTTGGCTTTTTACGCAGTCGGGTTTTTTATATTGTAAAAAATTTTTTTATTCATAGTTTTATAGTGTTGGTCAGTTAGATATTTTTAGTTCAAATTATATTTGACAATTTCTTCCTAAATTACTTTAAAACATATAAGTTGTATATATTTTTATAATCACCTCTTAAAAGTCTATATTTTGATACCACACTTGATTGATTAGGGCGAAAAAAAATTTTCAAGACAAAATTGGCGCCTTAGATCCGCCATTTTAATGGCATCTATATAACCTATGACATTCGCGTAATCAAGATGAATGAAACGATGTATAAATCATCAAAATCGGTTAACCCGTTTAGTAATCACGAGGGAACATAGGGTTTGACATACATACACACATAAATATGTATACATGTCAAACACATAACCTTCCTTTGGGCTTCGTCGCGATCGGGTAAAAGTATATATTAAGCTTTAAACCTAAAATAAAAGCTTCTAGCCATGTAAAATGTACCTACATACATAAATCGTATATTCCCAGAAATGGTATTCCATTAGGCGAAGGACGTACAAAAACAAAATAACCTCTCAGTAATGGACTTGGCATTCTTCCACGCGTAGTTTCCAACTTTTGAGACAAAGACTTCATAATTTGCTATGACAACTTGTTTGTAAGCCATAAATCCCTTTTGTAATATATATTTAGTGGATTTAAAAATTCTAGACGAAGTTAATCTTTATAGCACGACGGTCTGTCCTAGACGACTGTAAGCTCATACTTAGGTAAGGGTAAAAGTTTTTTACTCACATATTACATATATGTATGTATATCTCTGCTATTTACATTCTTATTCTTCTAGTTATGGCCATGGCTATTTCTGCCAATTTTGTGTTAATTCGACCTATTTCAGTAGGTACCTACTTTAAATATAATAACAACTCAGTTTTGACGCCATTTTCAAAAATCTTATTAATTTTACATAATAGATATCATAAAAATGAATGTTCGTATGTTTGTTTTCTATGCGTTCCTAAACCATTGATCCTGGCCAAAAAAAAGTTTTTCTTCAGACGTTTGTCTCGTAGGCGTTTCTAAATCATTCAAGCTCAGTATTAGATAAAAACTTCTCATTTACCCCTACTTGGCGAACAACTGGCGACTTTGAGACGCTCTTCTAGACTGTAGTATTTGGCACTAGTCGCCACAAAGTTTGAAATTTAAGTCCTTACGCTTTATTCAAGGATAAATTATTTACCTGATATTTTATCTTGTATATAATTTTATTAATTACTAGTGACTTACCCTCGCTTTGCTCGGGTACGCTTCTAAGTTGTTTCCCCATACAAAATTTCATCCCCATTTTCACTCCCTTAAGGGATGATTTCCAGGATATAAACTATGTTTATCCCAGGGTCACAAATTATCTTCTTTCCAAATTTCATCTAAACCGATCCAGTAGTTTCAGAGCCTATTCAGTACAAACAAACAAACCAACAAACGTAAAATCAAATCTTTCCTTTTATAATAATAATATAATAATACAGAACGAAACCATTAAAATATTAAAAAAAACCATACAAACAAAGCTATAAAAAGTAACCTTGAAAGATCTTTATTTAAAATGAATGTCTGTGATTCCATAATGGTAACCTCTTGTAGAGCTTACTATAATGCGTAGGTACTTACTAATATTATAAAATGTGAAAATGTGTTTGTTTGTCCTTCTTTCACGTCAAAAGAGAGTGACAGATTGGTGTGATTTTTTGTGTGGAGATTGTTGGACTTACTTTTTACCGCGGGAGATTAATCTCATTTCCACGTTATATAATAAAACTCAAAAACATATTTATAATCAGATTTATTTGAAACTTGATATTAATGCACTTCAATCATCGATCAAAAAATTACTAGATACACATGTAGCGACAAAAAATGTCCTCACCGAATGAGCGCTCATTTGAACATTTGAGCGCGCTTTTAATATTTTTTTTGCATTTGCATTTAAGGTTCAATTTACATTGTTGTATATTTATTTAAAGTAGAATAATTACCTAAACACAAATTGTGACAGTTTTAAATGAACTTTTGCGTGTTATTGTGTATCTAGTAGTTTTTTTGATCGATGTCTTCATTAAATTAAATAAATACGTGTTTTAGCATTTTTCGAAATTCATCTCATAACAGGATAAAATAGGGATTGAAAGTTTGTTTAAAACCTACATTTTTTGTTTGTTTTTGTAGTTTTACCGCAAGCGAAGTCGCGGGTTCTGCTAGTAATATGTTAATACGATAATAAGCTTTTATTCCCATTAAGTCACGTAAAGTAAAAACTTTATTAACGTCCCATTCTGAAAAAGTCAGAAAAAAAACTGATCTATACAGATAAAAAAATATGTTGGGACCAACGACCACTCAGTCGGGTTTAGTGGTCGTTGGTTGGGACATTGACACACAGCACCATCTAGTTCCATGTTAAGCTACGAGGCTTGTGTTATGGATACTCGATAGTTGATACACTACACATATATAACTTTAAATACATACATGTTATAAATATAAACATCCATGACTGGAGTACAAACATTCGTGCTCATCAAATGAATGCCCCCGGCGGGACTCGAACCCGCGACCACTGTCACAGCAAGTAGGGTCACTACAAACTGAGCCAAACGTGAAAATGTCATATCAATCGTATTAAAATAATAGCTTTTAATAAATACACATGAAATTATATACAGTATTTAGACGTTACTTAGAGATTTGATTGAATTTCCAAATACGTTATATGTGCTACGCGAATGTAAAAAATTATTAAAAAAAGAAGAAAAAAAGGAAGAATTTAGAATTGTCATCTGTCAATCTCTTTCAATCATTCAACATAATCACAAAGAACATCTTTAGATCCAAGTATTATACGCTCGTGGCTCAAGTACATAATACTTAATATGTAGAAGCCATTTACCTGCCTTAGGAACTATAAAAAACCGGGCAAAGCTATCGCTAATAAGCAAATACTAATTTAAAATATCCTCATACAATATCTATTCACATCCAAAATCTAGCAGCTACGAAAATTTATTTAGAAACGTTAGCCCATCTCGACGTCTGTCAGTCCGAGATAACACAATTTTGACTCCTACGCCACACGTATAAGAACCAAAATAGCCAGGCAGGTCAATGAAATTTCAAGGCAGTTACGTGATTGGCACTTTGTTACTTTGCCAAAATGAAGTCAATTGTCTCCATTTGTTACTACGCTGACTCGTTTTGTTTATTTACTATCTGATTATAAGCTCGTCTGTACATAAGGCAAGTACCTATATGTACGCTAGTTTTTGCTCGCGGTTTCGCTCGCGTGAGCGATCTATGTCGATAAAAAGTCTGTAGTCAAGTAGTGTTAATCCAAGATATATCCTATTTTCATTTCGAATATCACTCAAATCTTTTAAACCGTTACTGAACGAAGGAGAAAAGAACAAATGTCGATTTATTTAAGTAAGAGACTGCAATATAAATGATAATTTCAGGATAAAATATAATACATATATATAAATAAATTATACATTTGTCTCTCATTTGTTAAATTACCTGGGCAACCGAACTTCACTCGAGGGTTTTTCGGAATACATATAAAATTGCATCTTTTCTGAAAAGACTCAATTTTTATATGTATGTATTCCGAAGTATCACATAGATACTTAAAAAAAGCCAAACCTTATCTAAATACAAAATTTGATCTAAATTGTTACAGCCGTTTCTGAAATATATAACATAAAATATACATATGCATATACATGAATTGCTCATTTACAAACCAATATTTATACTTTTAAAGCATAATAAGTAATAACATATTTAGTTCTCATATAAGGATTCGTAATATGTGGGATGGGTCATGGATAAATCGATATATAATAAAGCTATTCATGTAGACGGTGATGTAATATTGTGAATAGCAGTCAGCAGATGCCTTTAAATTAACCCACGTTTGATAAGTAAATTATAAAGAAACATACTACTTACTGCTTGCGTATTTCACTCGAATCCTAATAACATTATTAACGCGAAAAGCGAGGATGTATACATATGGGCATATTGTATGTATGTTTATTACTCACGCAAAACCACCAAATGGATTTTTGTCAAACTTTACTGTAATATCAATCACAGTAACATATAGGTAGCTATGTGATATCCATGCTAATATTACAAATGCGAAAATGTATTTGTTTGTAATACTTTTATTTTATGTATCCTGTATGTCTATGCCTATGAGAGAAAGCTTTAATAAAGTGTTATCTATACACATAATAAAATTCTAACTCAGTCGAATCTGTACATTAAATACTTTTTGCAAAATCTTATTGAAATAGACATTATTATCGATACAGAGACCGAATCTATAGTTTTCAGAATTTTTGTCTGTCTGCCTGTTAGTCTGTCTGTTATCGCATCACAGAAAAACCACAGGAGAGATTTTGATGAAATTTAGTATGGTGATAATAGCTACATTGGATATATACATAGTATACATAGGAATAGGATACTTTTTAAAGCGGGAAAATGTCTCATTTCTGAGAAAAAATACAAAAATTGCAATATATGAGTATACTAATATGTAAAACCTAAGAATTTGGTTTTTGATCATCTGAACGCGGGCGGAGCCGTGGGCAATGCTGGTAATATCTAATAATAATAATAATCTAAGTTATTATAACTAAAATAACGTCACAAAAGTGTAGCATTTGTGGAGTCGGGAATCGTGCGTATTTTTTACCTACCTGCGGAACCAATTTTTAGAAAATTAATTAGAGTAATCCATATCACTAATACTAAAATTAAAATATGAATCCCGATTCCGAATAACATATTATAATAGCACCCGCAAAAACGGAGTAAACATTCTTATTTTTATTTGTCTTTGCATATCACAACCAGATTGGGGGTGTCAGAACTCAGAACAGATCATAATTCCAGATTTTATTAAAATCGGTTAAACCAAAATAAAGTAACATTTTAATCATTGATAATTTTTTGCGTTTTAGTAAGTATTACTGTAAAAAAACTAAAGCCAGAACAACAAAATGGCAGGCTAAAAAACAACTTGCTATTAAAAATATACAATCGCAAGATAATAACATACCTACCTAATAGGATCAATTAAATTGAGTTTCAGTGAACTCAATTAAATGTTTAGCTGTTTTTCTAACAAGTTTGTTTTTTACTTAAGCATTAAACTTTTAATTAACATGACAATTTCTAGCAGCACGTTCTACCGATTTAAAACATTCATAATTTACACAGTATGGCTAGATTTCGAAGCGTTATTCAACTAGCACGCACTGTCTTAATATTGGCAAAAAAATGATACTAGCCGTACTTATAACTTCAATGTCTGTCTGTCTGTCTGTCCTATACGGAAATCGAGTGAAGGCGTATATGTACATACATACAGTTAAAGGAATGTATGTATTTACATAACCATAATGTCAATAGTTATTTATCCAAAATGTAATGGTAGTAACAATTTCAGTTCACCACTTATTCTCTATTGTATTGTACACAGTAACGATCATGCAAATCCCACGAATACTAAAAATATACCCTTTGTCTGGCAATCTCAAGAAATCTCATACATTGTCTAACAAAAGGACTCTATACATTGTTCTATGATATATAGCGTCGTTATTTTCTTTAAAGAAAATGTTTACTTCAGACAAACAGTTTGTATTGGAACCTTGACCGAACACAATATTGGCTTAGCTCATGGTTTTCAAGAATTTGTCTTCTTACTAAAATTAATAAGTTAAAGTACAGTTTTATTTGACTTCTAGGCACAGTTGAAATGTTAGTAATAAGAGTACCAGCTTAATAAGGCTTAAAAAATTACCATCGAGAAAACTTTAAAGCAAAACTTAAGTCAGGTGAAATTAGTACATAGTAAAAAAACATTTCTAAAAACAAGGTTTTATTTAAATTCTCTAGAAAGAAGAAAATAAACTTTAAATTAACTTAAACCCAACAATTTCTTACATTACACAATTTAAAACTAATCTTAATACTATGTCCTTCTCAGGGTCAGACTCAGAGGTCAAACTATCTCTTTACTAAATTTCATCTAAATCGATCCAGTAGTTCCGGAGCTTAGTCGGTACAAACAAACAAAAAAATCTTTCCTCTTTATAATATTAGCATTTGCTATTTAATATACCTAGATAAAAGCGGGTCAAATTTTACGTGCAAGATTCCATTACACAGACCTAGACCGGTGAAACTCAATAAAAGCTTAAAAACATTAAAGGCTATCTGAGTGATATGTGAAGTAGTCAGAATTATATTTCATATCATTTCTTTTTTACTTTCAGTCTTGTATTAATGATAATTTATAGGACGGTAAACGCGCCAGAACAAGGGCATCTACGAGTGGTCACGTACGATTAGGAAAACAGTGGGCACAAGGAAGAAAGAATTTGAGAAATTGATAGTAATTATTTGTACCGATATCCTTTGTAGAATGTACATTTCATAAATAGTTGTTTTGACCATAGTTTTAGTAATAAAAATTAAAAACAAAGACCACTTATAATAAACACCGATGTTTTATTGCAGATTTTTTCCTGTAGGTTCGAGCAACTCTGGATGACCTAAGACAGCTCATATTGCTAACGATGACTTTACACTAATACTTTCATTTTACCTCCGAAAATTCTATATCATAGACTATATTATAAGCTTATTATTAAGGAGCTTCGCTTCTTTTGCATATACATATATATTTATATCTCGGAGAATGAACGTATTAAGCTATCTCCAGTACATAAACTGCTATGGGATATTACCATTATAAAATATTTATTAAAAAACTAACTGACTAGCGTTAAACGGTGCGTTTTTACGGTTAGTATGAAATAGATACACTGTTTGGGAAAACACGTAAATATTAATATATGCAATATACTCGTATACGTAACGTATTTATCCATAGAAATGAGATAATCTCCCGCGGCAAAAAGTAGCCTATGTCACTCTCCAGCCCTACAACTATCTCTAAATTCCTACAAAAAGCACGCCAATCCGTCACTCTGTTTCGATTTAGAAGAAGGACAAACAAACACACTTTCACTTTTATAATATTACAAATATTATATAGATATAGCTAGTCTCAGCAAGTACGGGTAAATGGTTGGATAAATTTCGTAAGAAAGTATATACATACATATATTAAAAACGTCCCTGCTTAATATTCATAGTCATGAGTCAGCCACATAAGATAGCAGCGGAGCGTGACTGATAAACTTTATGACCGTTAAACCAGCAACATTTGTACTGAACGACCAGTTAACTCTAATAGTACTGTATTGGCATTGATTAAGTAATACATTAAGCATCTATCTACGTAACTTTTTCTAATAAATAGTTATCCCACGGGATTAGAAAAGACTCTCTATGTAAAAGTCATAATATACAAGGTGGATCTTTGAGACGGGACAGTAAGGGCAAGGTACCTTAACTGCTATAGTTCAGGAAAACGTTCCTAGGAGACCATCGATAACTTTTTGAGATATTTTGAACTGCATTCACAAATTTTGAAAAAATGTACAGTTAGCGATGTATATAAATAAATAATTTTTTTAGGTGTTTTAGCATTTTTTTCGCTAACTGTACATTTTTTCCAAAATCTGTGAATGCAGTTCAGAATATCTCAAAAAGTTATGGATGGTCTCCTAGGAACGTCTTCCTGTAACTATAGCAGTTAAGGTACCTGCCCTTACTGTCCCGTCCCAAAAATCCATCCTGTATATCGGAATCCATTGTTGTGCAAAAACATGCCTAAATAATTACACTCCTAGATGATAGATCAACAGCTTTAACTATGTATTCAGCCCTTTTTATGGCGGACTTCACAATATGTCTTTCGAAAACTTGCTAGGTTCACTCAGACATGCAGGTTGCTCACGATGTATTATTTCACCATAAGGCAAGTCGTAATCATATTGGTATGTATTTGTTTTATTTAAATGGTTCATAAATATAAAAATTATGCCAATTTAAAGTATTACCTAGGGACGAACCCGAGCGCAGCGAGAGTGAGTCGCTAGTATTAAATATAACTCACTATTTAGTATGTGTTTTAAACGATTCTTACGTAATAAACAGAATTGTTCTCACTATTACTTGTAAAAATATAAAAAAAACAACAACACTTCATATATTATATTATTCCTATAATTATTTTATAATTAAATAATAATTATAGAATAAAAAAACAAGTACCTAATCAATACAAGTAATTATTGAAACCGTGGAGAATTTTTTTATGGTGTTTTTCAATGTAAAGGAACGTTTATAGCAATTTATTACTTACTTTATGTAATATTGATTTAAAAAAGCTTATGCCAAAAGTTCACTGACCTTGCCCCTACAAGAAATCGATTAAGGACTTGGCTTGTTATAGCGAAAACATCTGATGACTAAATATTTCCAAGCCAAAATGAGCTTACGGCATTCAAACAAAAACAAATAAGCGAAGCTATGAAAGAATAAAGGTTATGAAGATATATCGATGATAAGAATTTATTTGAAAACTTTTTCGTTGGACCTGTCAGACGTTAGATTTATTTAAATATGAATTTTTACTACCAATAAATGTAATATTTAAAGTTACGATCTAAGAGTAATTCCAACCTTTTATTAGCACGACTAATCTATACTATAATAAAATTGTAACTAAGCCGAATCTGTACATGAAATATTTTTTGGAAAATCTTATTGTAATAGACATTATTATCGATACAGAGGCCGAATCTATAATTTTTAGAATTTTTGTCTGTCTGTCTGTTACCGCATCACGGAAAACCACTGGAGGGATTTTAATGAAATATGATATAATGTTAGCTGGTTATCCGGGGCAACATATAGGATAGTTTTTACTACGGGAAAAGTGTCTAGTGGTTTTCTCGTGATGCGGTCAGACAGACAAGACAAAAATTCTAAAAACTATAAATTCGGCCTCTGTATCGATAATAATGACTATTTCAATAAGATTTTCCAAAACATATTTAATGTACAGATTCGGCTTAGTTACAATTTTATTATATGTACAGATATGTATATATACTACATAAGGACGACCCGAGCGAAGAGAGTGAGGTGAGTCGCTAGTTACAAATAATTTAGGTGCTTTAATATATATGAAAACTTTAATTAGTTTTAAATCCTTTTTCTTAAACTCAATATTCATTATTTCGACCGACCTTGTAAGAAAAATGTTAGTGACCAAATCTGCTAAAGCTTAGCACAAAATAAATAATATTGTTTACGAACACTTTGTTCCATGTTTATGTTTCCGTTACATATTCCATCCTATCAATATCGTACTTGATCTAGTTTTTTATACGCTCTGTTAATCACATCTGATCATCCTTGAGATTTCGAGACCTTTATTACAACGTACTAGAGTCTAAATTACCGCTTTACTATCTAAGCTATTTACAGACGAAACTTTAGATTTTTAATATACACGCATATATAGGTCAAAACTTACCTCTTCCACAGATTTTTTGGAGAACTCGTTCATAGATACAATCCATTGCTGCACAAGTTCATTCACAATAACAAGATCATTATATAACCACGTCAATAACTCGTTTACCCACTGGACGCTGGGAGCATCAGCACCTGTACAGGTAGGGATTATGATACTTTGGTGTTTCTTCAACGATAACTGTTCAGGGCCTGGGGACATACGCCCTAATCTTTTCTTATTAACAGGCGGCGTTGCAGGCACGAAACCAGTTGGTTTCGTTGGTTTGAAAGACCCGCTCTTAATTTTAGCGCTAGTAGCCAATACGCTATCCGCACTTGTAATTATTTCGTTCGCTGTTTTCTTCGTGTCTTCGGTCGGCTTCGGCTTTTCGACCTTCTCCTCTACGGCTTTCGTACTGAACCTCCCGTACGCCCATTTCGCAATCCCAAGGATGACAATGGAAAAGAGGATCCATATGAAAATAAGCATCACTAGATTGTCCATTGCTGTGTCCATATAGTCAAAACTACATATGAGGTCGTCAACCGCTTCGGCTAGGTCAGCCATAGTTTTCCATGGTGTTTGCCACCATGGGGCGTGGGCTCCCGCCGCCTCACTCTTCTGTACTGAATCTGAGCCCGACATTTTTTCTCTATTTCTGATCGTACTATTTTTGGACGCAGCTCTCTGTCTTTTTCCCGCGCTATCCCTTTCTTAAAGACGCGTTCAAATTTGCATATCGTATACTCTTCACATTAATTTGTTTCTAATTATTAGGCAGCATGTTTCATAAATGAACACATTGTTAAGGTACGGCTTTGTTAATGGTTTCTTAAATTATTTACAGTTCGATCGTTCGTATTAAGTCGTGGTATCAAATAGTCTTTCTCGTGGTTTGAAATTTATCTTTATACACCATCGTCACCGAAATTCTGTAACAAAAAAAATAAAAGGTTAGTTTATTAGCATTGTATTTATCATTAAACTAGCGACTCACCCTCGTTCCGCTCGGGTTCGTCCCTAATTACGGTTTAACGTTTAGTATAGATTTCTCAGAAATGAGATATTTTCCCGCAGTAAAAAGTATCTCGGGTAACCAGCTATCATCATACCAAATTTCATCAAAATCTGTCCAGTGCTTTTCTTATGATGCGTTCCCAGATAGACATAACGACTAAATCAATAAGATTTTCCAAAAAATATTGAATGTATAGATTCGACTTAGAATTCTATTATACATATGTATAGATTAAATTAACATAAGGAATATTTTTTTGTCATTTCTGAGGTGATAAGTGTTACAGCGGAAATCACATATTTTAAAAGTACACAAATTAAAGTATTTATATTCATTTATTTACATATGTACAACAACTTGCCTACACTTGCACTTGCCATACACTACGTTGTGTACAAAGGCTGACTTATCTCTTCAAGAGAGATCTATCAGAAACCCTCTAGCGTGAGAAAAAAAAGTAATAACAATGATATAATTTTCTATTTTAAAAGTTTATATAATACAGTTTTTACCTTTCAAAACCTTAGTAAAATTATCATTAAATTCATTTAGTTAACTACTACAGTGTTCTAGAAATATATATCTATTAAATCGATAACAAAAATGATAACCAAGTGGTAAATGTTTACAAATTACAACCTAACCCTTTACTAATCAAAGAACTATTTCCAATACATAGAATAAGTACCTACAAATACATATTTGTGAATCAGTCACATTCTCTTCATTAATTTCTTTGCTAACCTAATTTGATTCGAACGTGAATTCGAAAATTTATAATCTTTAACGATCGACCTTTTACTTTTGAAATGACGTCACTTCTACAACAGCCTGACCTTTACAGAATCTAGATTATTAAGACCTAGATAGTAAAGTAACTCACAAAGAACTTTTTTTATGACAAATAAGTACATACTTTATTAAAAACTAGCGACTTGCTCTCGTTTCGCTCGGGTTCGTCCCTAAGCATGTTTTAACGGTTAGTATGGATATCCCACGGAAACCGTACATTTTTCCGGGATAAAAAGTAGCCTATGTGTTATTCCAGACTATAATCTATCTCTGTGCTAAATTTCATCTAAATCCATTCAACTATTCTGGCGTGATTACGAAACAAACATCCATCCATCCAAACTTTCGCATTTATAATAGTTGTAACATGGGATGACAAATCGTATAGGGGTTGTTACTTTTAAAATCGTATTATTATAGTTGCGATAGTTTATATGTTTTAGTCTCTGTGTGGGTGTGTATGTATGTAACTACTTCACGCTAAAACGGCTGAATATATTTAGATAAAATTGAACTGGATACATAGGCTTATTGAACAGTATACTACACTTAGTGAGCAGCAAAGTTCGCTTCGCTAAAGTCGCTAGTAAGTTATAATATAATAATAAAAATCAATATTGCAATAAAGAAACCGTCTTTAAAATATAAATGCAAAGAAAGAATGGTGTACCATAAAATTTTAAAGCGTCATAAAATTCAGTCGGGCAACGAATATGTGCAATAACGCTTGGTTCTCAGTCGTTCTTATAAATCGATATTTCAAGAACATCTGTAGCATGTTTTTAATTGCTAAGGATGGGAAAGGAGGCAAATTATTTATAAAAAAAATAAAGTACTAAATTTCACTATTTGTAATAAAACATACATTTACACTGATAGCAGACAAAAAGGGATAGATAAAGTATTTAATACTCCATTAGTCTCTTTTAATCGATTAATATACTCGTATATAAACTATAAACTTTTATTTCTACCCTAGAATGAAACCTATGAAAAGTTCTTCTTTTTTTTTAATATTAAATGCCTCGGAAACAATTTTGATATTCCGGTTCCTAAACTTTTTCTGCCCAATCACTGTACTGTCATCGGATAAAAATATACACTTGCCAGAGTCAAGTCAACGCACTACAGAAACAGTTAAAAATTGCCTTACTTTTGTTTAGATACCAACTATTTACTACCAAATTTATTGCTTTTTTTCGGCTTTTCTCGAAAAAAAATTTATAAATATTTCCTTTATTTGACTGACTTCAAAGAAGAGGAGGTGTGTGATCACTTATATCTTCGCCCATTGTAAAACAATTTTCATAATTCATTTTTTAAGGAATATGATTAGGTATAAATACCATAAGGGGTAAAAATGTTCACCCGTAATTAGGTGTGCTTTTTTTTAGCAAAATTTTATTATTTTTGAAGTCGCTTATGCAAGAAAATCTACAATGACTCCTTTCTATAGGTAATATTAGCAGGTCTAACTATAACTTGTGATGTAACAATGAAAACAATATATTTATGATATTAAGATGTATAGAAAGATAAGTGTGTATAAATAGGTTATTTTATACTTAGTATATTATACTAGCAGAACCCGCGAAGAAAAAAATGTAAAGGTAGGTTTTATACAAACTTTAATCCTCTATTGTACCCCCATAAGGGATTAATTTCGAAAGATACTAAAATACGTATTTATTTAATTGTATTGAAGAACATTAATACCAAGTTTCAAATAATTTTGATCATAAATACATATTTTTTCTAGTTGTATTATAATTTACTAGCGACTCACCCTCGTTTCGCTTGGGTTCGTCCCTAGCTTGCTTCCCAATACAAACTTTCATCCCCATTTTCACCCCCTTAAAGGTTGATTTCCGGAATTAAATAGTAGTATCCTATGTCTTTCCCAGGGTCCGAAACTATCTTTTTACCAAATTTCATCAAAATCGGTTCAGTAGATCCAGAGAGCCTATATCACTTTCCAGCCTTCCAACTAACACCACACAAAAAATCACGCTAATCCTAACGCGCTAATAAATTCTATTTCGACTTGAAAGAAGGGCAAACAAACACACTTTCATATTTATAATATTAGTATGGATGTATATTATATGTACTATGTTATCTATGTAGTCTCACTAATGGGAGTAAAATATTTACTGTCTCATTCATAATTAATATAGAATAGTTGATCAATAAACGAGTTTACTTAGTAATATAGGTTATAAAGATTTGTAGGACACAGATATTGATTGAGAACCTAAAGTGGTACCAATATAAATAATTTAGTTATAATGCCATAGGTCCAAGCAATTTTTTCATGTTACATAAAAAAATTAAAATTTCCAAAAGTGGATAAGTGTGGACTGTCGAGTTCACTCATCTGGCACCTTACTTATCACTCATCTCCACTGAACAGGCTGCGAGTTGATGAATTTGCTTTAGATTTAGAAAAGTTTTTATCAAATTTTTGTATCCACTTTCATTTGACATTTTTATTTTTCTGAATAACAAGATTTTATAATTTCCTTGCTGCATTTATAAACTTCAAATTGCAAACAAGTGTACCAAAGATGACTTAAAATCAGACACACGTCCTACGTCGATTAAGTTTTCATCAGACTAATTTTGGCGTGAAAAAAATTTTTTTTTTAATTATCATCCTTGATTTTTTTTCATTTACACAAAACGACCCTTTTTATTAATTTTTTATTAGAAAATAATCAAGAACATTGACCACGAACATTAAAAAATAATAAGACATTTTCAAAGATAACAAACACTCTCCAACAAAAACTTCGTGATTTGAAATTGATCAAAAGTCCATGAGATGATTAATATTTATTGAATTATTCAAACTACTAGTATCTATTGCTCATTCCTTATAATAAATCTCGCGTTCGTTTTATCAAACACTTAATTAAATGACTTTGGTTCAAGGTTTTATTTTCATCGCTATATCAGACGCAGTGAGGTCATAGTGTCATAATGTCAACTGTCTACACTCTATGACTCAATACATACCGGCGGGTTCATACATAAGTGTATTAAAATCTTAGATTGGGAACATTAGGTCTACTTTAGTCTATGCGTAATCCAGATAATTGATTTATTATTTTCGCTTTCGGAGACAATAAGAAACGATGCAAGGAACTTAATATACAATATGGGTATGGGATGTGCTAGGAAAAATATAAACGTAATGAATTTTTTTACATAATAATTTCATGTTTAAATGTGATTCCATAAAAAAACCCACAAAAACTTATAAAAAGTGTGTCATTAAATTGATATTTTTCAATATATTTTTTATATTATAAATGTCATTTTTAATATACGAGTAATAATATGAATTTCAATTAATATTAAATATGTATAGATATATAATATATCAATATTCGATTTTACTATTCAAAATGAATAATGCCACAATATATTTTATTTAGGTAATGAAGGTCATAGCGTGGACTGTCTACAATCTACACGCGTGTAGTGTAATTATACCTAAACGATGTCATGCGTATTGTGTAAACAGTAAACACTAAACAGTGCGATGATGTTTAACAATATACAATATATAATTAAAAACCGTGATTTTTTTCTATGACTTATCAATATTTAACCCCCAACGCAAAAAGAGGGGTGCTATAAGTTTGACGTGTCTGTCTGTTTGTCTGTCTGTCTGCGGCATCCGCTCCGGACCGAAAAAATCGTAGATAGGTAATAAATAATAATTTGGGGTGGTCCCCCAACGCGACGTATGTTTTTTAGAATTATTAATACATACTTAGGTACTTTAAGATTGAGTTATTTTTATTATTTTTTACTTTTTAAAGGGAACTTAGGTTTTTATGTTGGGGGTTTTTTAATTTTTATTTTTTTTTATATTTTACAAGCGCCTTAACCTCGCTTCAGTCCGGTGAATCCCTAAGCTTGAATGGTTTACAAACGCATAAAGGACAAACATACGAACATCAGTGTAATGTAATGAACATATTACGAAAAAACAATGTTTTTAATTTAACGAGTAAGATATAATATCTTAAATTAATTATTGGCTTTGAAATGACCAACCAATACAGTGCAATAATACATACATATGGGAATTATTTTATCATAAGGAAGTGGTTTACAAAATACGGTTACTTCAATGTCATGTATGATAAAATATCATATGCACTGCACGATTCTAAATAATTCTACATACATTTACATTACATGTCAGTAACTTCGCGCCTATACATACATACATTTATTTTTGACCAACTTTAAAAACGAATAGGTACTTTTTCGTTTTTATTTTTTTCCAGATTTTTTAATGTATAATATAGAAGTATATTTCAAAGGTCAGGGTCAGGGTCAGGTCAAGGGAGGTAAATACTAAGCACATACATATACGTAATAATCTTTTTTGCTATATGTAGCTTATTAAATATATTAGATACTTAATAGGTACTTAGATCAATAACGTCTAATCTGTTGGCTTCTTCACGTTTCACGCATTTAATATAATAAATAGGTCACTCTACGAATTCGTATAACTGCCAAGGCGTTAACGGATTTTGATAAAATTGCTTTAGACATTTTAGCTTTTATATTTTGTTGCTATTCTGTGCTCAAGACAAGAAAAAATTTGATGATAAAATTAAAAAAAACTGTTAGGTGTAAATCATAAAGTAGGTACTCATATTGGGTATTACAACAGAACCGAGGCTATCGAGCATTTCACTGTGATCTTTAGAAGAGTGATTTACACGTAAATAAAAAAAAAGAATATGGGCACGAGATTGATTATATTTACATAAAAATTCACCTTATATTTTGATATTGATATGTTTCAACTTCCAGCTTATGTATTATATTGAACATTTTATGAATCATTTTCTTTTATAATTCCCCATTCGCCCACGCGAGCAAAGTCGCGGGTACTGCGAGTACCTAGAGGTATGTATATCTGTATAAATATTATAAATGTGAAAGTTTGTGAGTGCTGAACGAATCTGGATGAAAATTGGCACAGAGATAGATTTATAGTCTGGGATAAGTTTGTTTTTTGTTTATTTTGCTTAGAGGCGAACCCAAGAGCGAAGCGAAGGTGAGCCGATAGTATCTAATATATAAAATTCTCGTGTCACAGTGTTTATAACAAACCTCCTCCGAAACGGCTTGACCAATTCTTATGAAATTTTGTGTGTATATTCAGTAGGTCTGCAAATGGGATGTAAACTATTTTTCATACCCCTAAGTGATAAAGGTCCACCCCAAAAATTTTATTTAAAATTTTGGGCAATTTTTTAATTTTAAATATTTTTTATAATTCGGCATTAAAAAATCCATACACACCTTCAGTAACCCGCTAGTATTTATATAGAAAGTTCACTATTCATTAAGTTTTAAGTTTAATAAGTAAAATCTCAATCAACGCACACGTAATTTAACAGCCTTGTACCAGTAACGAGGTCTTAATATCACATGAATTTTGTAAACTCTTTAAATATATTAACATAAACATTATTTTATGTTTGATATAGGTAATGTAACTGTTCTTTTTTTAATTTAAATATTTTATGGACTTTGTCGCTTATAATATTATCAAATATAATTATATTTATTATTAATATAGGTTAATTGGGGAGCTACGTAAACAGTCATGAATGATAACTACATATATTATCAATTAAAAATATTATAATATTTGCTCAAATTGTTAGATATATATATATATATATATATATATATATATATAATATATATATATATATATACACACACTAGTATGTATATATATAATTTACGCAGGACAAGCGATTGCTTAATTACTGATTACCTAAGCATAGTGACATGTGTTACATATTTAATTCATCCTTATTTGCGTAAGGTCGGTACTTTGAAGGGTACAGCTATGTACATACTATGTACTATTATTATAAGTTAGTTATAAGTGTTGTAACAAACCCGACTTGTTTTATATAATATATAGATTTAATTTCTTCTTTTATTAATAAATTATACTTGAAAAATAAATTATTTTGATAATCTTGATCGAGAATTTTAATAATCGCATAGATTGTGTTAACTTATAGAGAAAAATCGTCTGTTGTAGCTAAAGTTATATAATTACTGACATTCGCAAAAACTGGAAATCAAATCCACGATACAATCGTATGTTGTACAATGACTTTGATGATGTTTTTAAAAAAAGTAAAAAATATAATTACTATGGAGATGGAACTTGATTAATAATAGGATTAATAATAAGTGGTGAACGTGATGAATAACCATCGCCTATTTTTTTACCAACTTCAAAGAGAATAAATAGTATCCATCATAGTTTTCTATGTATGTTACACGTTATTATTTTTAGTGTATAGTCTATACTTATCACTGTAAAAAAATATAATTTCATCTATAGTTTTCGAATGAGTTTCAACGAATGTTCCAAGAACATACAGACCAATTGAGTAGCTCAAGCCGACTTTGAAAAAGGATCTTATATTTAGAAGTCAAAAAATGTATATAAGTAATTCAAATTGACTTGAAACAGGTCCCCATAATCGGCCCCCCCAACGTGCGTTCACCTTGTCGTGGTGGGGGGGCTCAGTAGTGCCCGGCAATACAGCCGGGCGCGAAGCCAAGAAACGCACAGGGAGGTGGCCCTGTTTGGAGGGTAGTGTACCATGCGGGTTGCTCCTGGTACTTCTCTGACAGTAGAGTGGACCTTGGAGCAACCCCGTGGTTGTTGTGGTCTGCTTCGGCAGACCTGCCGTCGGGGCGTCGTAGTTGAATGCGTAAGCGATCCTGCGACGCCCCATTAAGACGGGGGAAGGTTTTGTCGGGTTTTAGTGGGTAGTACTGGCTTCGCCGGTGAGTCCCACACTTCGTGCGTAAATGCATTTCCCAACGTTAAAAAAAAAAGGTCCCCATAGTCGGTACAGTTTGTAAAAACAATATCTCATACCTAGTTACTGTAAAAAACGTTTTTTAAAATTTGTTAAAGAAAATGAGTTACGTTTTGAATTATTAATTTATTATTGCACTAAGCTTATAGATATAATGATTGATCTTACTAAAAAGATATATTATAAAAATAAAAAAACCCAACTGCATAAAAGCTGACTAAAAAAATGAAAACAAGTCGACAAAGAAATAGTGTTATGTAGTCGGATGTACTTATACATGTTTCGTCCTTGCCGTAAGATGTACATATTGTGAATGTCTCCGACCGCATAGTGCATAATACTATATTCCTTCGTCAACTTATTTTCATCTTTTTAGTTAGCTTTTATGCAGTCGGGTTTTTTATTTTAATAATATATTTTTTTACTTAGAGCTTTTGTTTTTGCCAATTAGACATTTGAAGTTATATTTAGCATTTTTTTAATCTAAATTACTTTTTAAAATATAAGTTCTAAATATTTTCTGATATGATGTCTGAAATCCGTCATTATAATTTTTTACTATTTTTATAATATAGCCTATATAACACTCGCAGAATCTAGACGAATCTAACGAGGTATGTATCATCAAAATGGGCCCGCGTGTTTGGTCTCTAGAACACCACATAGGAACAAACATACATACATACATAGACTAATAAACACATTACCCTCCTTTGCGTCGCGCAATCGGGTAAAAAATGAATGAATAATAATCTCGTAAGACACGTTTTTTTGATAATAATATTTTTAAGCAAACTTCATAGTCTACTTCATCCGGCTCACAATTTTTACATCTCAAATACAAGCTGTATTTTTAACAGTACTGTTTCATATACATAATTGAAAATATAATATTATAATAGCATAAAATTAGCCTCTCACATTTTCAACTTGACTTCAAATAATTTTATTTATGAAAATTATTGATTGTTCGAGCTGCACAATTTTTGAACATTTTTATATTATTTTCGCAGTTTTCAATACATTATTATTATAATATTTAATTTTAATAACTTATTTTTTATTACTATTTTTTTATTTATATAGCACTAGCGAGAGGGACTCACCCTCGCTCCGCTAGGGTTCGTCGCTAGCTACGTTTTAACGTTTAGCTCAGAGATGAGATATTTTCCCGCAGTAAAAAGTATCCTATATGTTGACCCGGACAAGCAGCTATCATCATCATCATTTTTTTCGGATGCGGTCACATACAGACAAAATTCTAAAAACTATAGATTCGGCCTCTGTTAGTCTGCATCGAAAATAATGTCTATTTCAATAAGATGCACAAAAAATATTTAATGTATAGATTCGGCTTAGAATTTTATTATTTATATTTTATATACAAAATAGATACATTTTTGTACCACTTGTTTAGTCTACGTAAAATGTAACAAATTAATATAGCGAGTAATTTTGGATAATAATAGCTGTTAACCCAATTTTTTATTTGTTTATGGCAGCCATCAACTTCACCTGCGACCTTATACTATATTTCGAGTTGCTCTTACACGCGTATTTTTCTAGAAATCGTTTTCAAATATGATGTTATCTTATTATAATTAGACAAAAAATTATGCGCAAAATCTAGATTTGTTTAGACGATCAGTTTAGTTTATAGATGATACAATTAAATTTTATCAAAATTAACAGCTCTCAGTCAGCTCTGTGACCATGATTGCTGTAAAGCATTTGAACAATACAAATCCGAAAAGATAAATTTGTTTGAAACTAGCAGAACCCGCGGCTTCGCTCGCGCTAAAACTACAAAAAAAAGACTAAAAAGGTAGGTTTCATACAAACTGTCATCCCCTATTTGATCCCCTTAAGGGACCAATTTCGAAAAATGCTAAAATACGTATTTATTTAATTGTATTGGTAATTCTGATCAATAATATTTTTTTTGGGTTGTATTATAACGTGTTTTCTCGTCGGAATGAGATAATCTCCCGGGGTAAAAAGTAGCCTATGTCACTCTCCGGTCTTCCAACTATCTCCACACAAAAAATCAGGACAAAGACAAACAAACAAACTTTCACATTTATAATATTAAGTATGGAAGTATGGATGTCAAATAATTTTAAGAAAGTATTATTGATAAGAAGAATAGGTACATACATGTCAGCAAAAACAATTTAAGAACTAATCATATATGTAAACCTGACCAGATAAACATTCACTACAATAATTTTGTATGTAGATGTACCTACTTACTTAAAATATTTAAAATTAATATTTTTTTCTTATTAAATAGCATGTTTAGGTAAAACAAATACGCCCATATATCTTATAAACACACATATCCTATAAACAAAATTAAAATGAATTTTATTTAAAAAAACACATACCTATAAAATTTTAATTTCCTATTAAACTTTCACATAAATACAGAAAAAATTATAAACACTAAACACTAACGTCCACACCTTTAGGCCACCACGGACAGACTGGCCTCAGTGATCTAAATTATTCTCGTATACCTTTTATGATTATGACTAATTAAATTCCGCGGTTTTACATTTCAAATGATATCTATATCTATACTAACATTAAAGAGATAATGTTTGTATGTCTGTAAGTTTGGATGTAGAGGAAAATCTCTGAAACTACAGATCTAATTCTGAAAATTCTCTGTGTCATACGAAGCTACATTACTATATGTATATTTTTTTCGTTAAAAATATACTATCAGAATTCAGAAATCATAATAACTTTAACTGAAGTCGAAAACAAACTAAACGGTTTTAAATAAAGCAATAAAATTGAAGAAAGAAAAAGTATTTAAATTGAATTTTCTTGCTTAGTCGCTTCGAAACGTGCCAGTTGGGCATAAATTACTTCGCCAATGTCACGTAGAATGGAGAGGACACGAAGGAAGTTGGTCGGAAAAAAGGTATGGACTTATGAATGTGTTCCGCTAAAGGAAATATTTTTATTAAAATATGACTATGTATTCAACGGGGTATTTAAAATAAGTGGCAACCTAAATAATTTTCACTATTTTTGTCATAAAATATGCATTTTAATTTTTAATGTAGATAATTGTTAGTTATAATTCAACGTTGCCTGTGGCTCCATTCGCGTAAATTAATAATATTAAAATAATTATTTTATGCGGATGAAGCCACAAATTATTCGAATACCCTGCACCAATTTTTACAGCGATCGATTGAACGGTTTAAAAGATGAAAAATTACAGCGCCATCTAGTGACGAGTTGCAGCAAAGTGGGTAGAATGAAAATCTTTTTCCTGTAGAAACACTTATTTAATATGTCAATTTTAAAACATCACGCAGAGCTTTCGGAGATTCGGCTGTTGAATAAAAGAACGTGTACATTTACGAATCTATATATATAAAAGAAAGTCGTGTTAGTTACTTCGCTTATAACTCAAGAACGGCTGAACCGATTTAGCTGAAAATTGGCAGGGAGGTAGTTTAGAGCCAGGAGAAGGACATAGGATACTTTTTATCCCGTTCGACCGCGTTCCAATTTTTATGATATTTTAATTTTTGGATTTCTCTTAGTCCGGAATAGGTAAGTATTAAAACATATAATT
Source organism: Brenthis daphne (assembly GCA_947093115.1). Classification (NCBI taxonomy): domain Eukaryota; kingdom Metazoa; phylum Arthropoda; class Insecta; order Lepidoptera; family Nymphalidae; genus Brenthis; species Brenthis daphne. The sequence continues at coordinate 6,910,698 of OX352482.1, read as the reverse complement.
AAAATGTGAGAAAGAAAGATTTTTTCTTTTTATATCTATTTAAAACGTACCTAGCGACGAACCCGAGCGAAGCGAGGGTGAGCCGCTAGTATATTTATATAAGTAGATTTTTATAATATAGATTATTGTACACAATTTAACAAAATAAAAAGCAACGACTATCTACAATAATAAAATAATGAACTAGTAACCACAAATGCATGTAAAGGCAAGGCCTTTTCTCTAATCTGGGGACTTAGACCAAGAAATCGTTCTATAATCGTTAAAAAATAGAAATTTTAAAAATTATATTCAGATGACACAATCGTTAGGTCATAATAACATTATGTCATTCCTATATATTTCTAGATTTTATACATCTTTTCTAAACACTCCGGTCGCTTGTTTATCTCTTACATATATTTATACAAGTAGTATATTTGATTAAAATAATAAATTAAAATAATAATATAATATTTTATTATTTGGTTCTAGAACATAAGTTTTTCTTATATAATGAAAACAACGTAAAGCTGTTTTAAAAGGCACATTACATGTTTGAGAAAAAGTTAGAGCTATATGGGTTAAATATCTAAAATAGATGATATTCCACAATCGTTATCGCTAACAGAAGACTTAACTTCACTTATGTTCCTGTCCAGTGCATTGCCATCCCGTTTGGTCTTGAGCTTCGTGTTTTATTTCGCTCCAGGTTTTCCCGATGGCCACGCTTGCGTGTTCCTTGGGGATTCCAGTCTAGGGCTTACCTCGGTATATGGTTTGGACCCCTACTGAGAGGCTAACAGAAGAGCAAAGACTAAAACGTGTATGTAAAGCTTACATTTAAAAGTTACAAGAGTCAAAAATATGCCAATTCAATGTTTCTTTCGATATATATTAGAAATATGGAGGAATTATAAGAATTTTTGCGATATCGTTAAAATTGACGAAGTAAAATCAAAAATAGTTATTACTTTTAAAACTTGGACCAATTTCGATGGATGTTTTTTTTTGCGAGTAATAGTTTTGCTTGTGCACACCGACATTTCTGTAGTCGCATAGTAAGCAGAGGTCATGGTTATGTCGTACGTAGATGCATAAATGGCAATATAAGAATATATTTATTTAAGACTTAAGTTACAAAGGAATCTAGCTTGTAAATCTACATCTACACTACTATTATAAAGAGGAGAGGTGTATTTTTGTATGTTTGTAACGAATAAACTCAAAAACTACAGGACCGATTTAGATGAAATTTGATAAAACGATAGTTTGAGACCCTGGAATAGACAGGATATTTTTTATTTCGGAAATCATCCCTTAAGAGAGTGAAAATGGGGATGAAAGTTTGTATGAGGAAATGGGAATCAATCTAGAGACGAACACGAGCGAAGAGAGGGTGAGTCGCTAGTCTATATATATAAAACAAAGTCGGGTTAGTTACACTGCCTGGACCGATTTCTGTGATCTTTGATTTGTAGGATTTGTCTTCGTCCTGAATAGCAGAATAACTATTGAAACATCAGAAAAACTCACGAAAAAAAAATTACATGGCTAGCGCTGACTAATAACTATTTTAGTATTTATATCTATTTAAATCGTACCTAGGGACGAACCAGAGCGAAGCGAGGGTGAGCCGCTAATATATATAAATAGGCAAAGGCAAAACATTTCAGTACCTTTTTCTCCCCTGTTTGTCAAACGATTTTCCTTTTAGTTTTTTTTTTGTTTGGTAGCTATTGACGAGTTGTAGTGTAATCAGTAAAAAAAAATTGAAAACAGTTATTTTTTTATATGGATAGGTTTTTATTTATGTATATATAATTTTTCCTTAAATTTTCGATCACTGGGCGAACACTAGTAATAATGATTATACGCTTGCTTGTCGGGTAGACGAAAACTGCTTCGATGATCTAGTGGCTAGCATGTACGGCTGCAGATCCTGGGTTCGAATTGCGGGTCGGGCCTAATTTGATAACTGAGATTCTGTTAAGATATGCTCAGTAGTAGCCCGGAGGTGCGAAGTTGGCAGTGTTGCACCCCCGTGCCTCGGTGAGCACGTAAAGCCGACGGTCCTACGCTTAAACTCTCACCGGTCGTGTCTAAGTATCATCCCATAGGACTTTGAGAGTAAAAGAAATAGAGTGCACTTGTGTTTGCGTGTACACTTGTACACTATAATATCTCCTGCACATCTGGCTAGTCTCAGTGAGATTGGCCGGCGTGCCGAATTCGGTCAGACGGACATTACTATAGAGTAGGTATATACGAAAGATGAATCTTTTACGAGTTGTTGCTAGTATGCTATGAAGTTTTTAACCAATTTGAAAAAAGGAGGAAGTACTGTATTCGGTTGTATTTTCCTTTGCGCATATAATATTAGCAAAGTGTGCACCTTCTTAATAATAATCAAAAGTGATTTTAACTTATGTAATAAATTAATGTAATAATAATTATTAAACATGTAAATATTTAATAATTATGAAACATTTTCGTTAAAAAGTAATTACCTATTTAGGTCACTACACTATTTTCATTCGTTTTATTTTCATTTTTCAAAGTCCAAATTAAAACTGCGACAAAATCCGACAAAAAATTAGGGAAACAATAATTATTTTCTAGTAAAAATTAAACAATGGTGTTTCCATGAAAACAAAAAAAACATACCAGTGTTTGCGAAGATTGAAACGCTGAATTCGTTTAATTCACAAAATTCTACGGCTAACAAATTTGGCCTTGCGGCATTCTATCAATGAGATATGACCCATTTTAAATTGTTTACTTTATCTGTTATCGAACCCGTTCTCACGTTAGTACTCAGAAGTGTGAAACTATGATTACATCACAAAGAAAAATAAGTGGTGAATTCATCGTTTCTTGTTGATGTGGCCTTAGATCTAATTTGCTAAACTTTGGGTACATATGTACCGTATTAAATTAATATGTTATCATTACATAAACCATAGACAATTAAATTATTTTTGAAGGAGGCATCAAAATTGTATTTTATTACGTAGTTTTTTACCCACTTCACTAAAAGGATCAAAGGATCTTCAAGGTTCTTTTTGTTCATAGCTTATGGCTAGTCTCAGTGAGATTGGTCGGCCGCCATGGTCGCTTATAGGACTTATTTATGTTCATTTTTCAAAATTGTGCTAGCTAGACTAACGTTAAAACCTTACAAAAAATGCCCTCAAAACGCTTGCTCGGAAGACCGAGTGAAGCGGGTTCAAATCTGGCCTGAACCCCCTCTTATTAAAGGTTTCGAGTCCCGTGTAAAGCAGTGACTACATACAAATGTGACCTGCCTTCTTTTATTTTGCATAGACTTACTCGCTGGTTCTCGTATAATAATGAAAAAAAATGTCTAATTTAATTTCTACCTTCAATTAAAAGCAAAATTATCAATCTTACTAGAAAATATTGCACTCCAGAGTGTTAATTAACTTATTTTAGGAAAACATACAAATGATATAAACATCATAAAGTAGTTTGTGACATTTAAAATTATAGATATTTCCAAAGTAAATAGGGCACACCACGCCCACGCAGAAACTTAATTAAAGTTGATCAATTAGGTATACCTTATACAATCACCTAATAAAAAAAAATAACTGAGTCGAATCTGTACATTAAATGTTTTTTGGAAAATCTTTTTGTAATAGTCATTATTATCGATACAGAGACCGAGTCTATAGTTTTTAGAATTTTTGTCTGTCTGTCTGTGATCATCTCATATCTGAGAAATCTATACTAAACGTTAAAACGTTAAAATGTCGCTAATCCATACTAATATTATAAATGTTAAAGTAACTCTGTCTGATACCTTTTCACGCTTAAGCCGCTGAAGAGATTCCGATATTTCGCAAAGATATCTAATATTATATCCTTAGGACGGACATTGGACCTCTGATCCCTGTCTCACTTACCACGCAAGCAAAGCCGCGGGTTAAACTAATTAATTATATATGTACATTATTAATATATTATATATTATGTATCTACGTATTTATTATTTATAACAATTTTTTCTCCAATACGTTTGTTAATATATGATTTACTATATATGTATAATAATTTTAAAAACGTTTAAAGTGTGAAGATTAAGTACCTATGTATATATTTGCTTACTGTGTAACGTATATATGCAAGTGAAATATAAAATGAATACAATTCTTATTGAACAAGATGTTTGTTTACATGACACTTGTATAGGTACATCATCACTATTATAAAAATCGATAAGTCCATAAATAATTCAATTTACTCGTATCTATCTATGTAATTATTATTTTTAATTAAATATATGTAATTTAAAAAAAAACCTGGGCCTGTGGTATGAGGTGCATAGGTATTTCCCCATCAAAAATCCCCCTAATTTTAGTACGAGCTATGATATATTTCGTCAGTTATATATTGTAGTATTAAGAACGAAGATAAAAAAAACAGAAGGGGGTAAAAATAAATATAAATATCTTGGGACATTAACACACAGCACCATCTAGTTCCATGGTAACGAGGCCTGTGTTATGAATACCAGATAGTTGATACACTACGCATACATAACTTTAGAAACATACATATTATAAATATAAACACCCATGACTGGAGTACAAGCAACATTCGTGCTCATCACTCAAATGAATGCCCCCAGCGGTACTGGAATCGGCGACCCCTGGTACAGCAAGGGTGGGGTCACTACATAGTGAGCCTAACGTGTCGTCTAAAATATTTCTAATTTTTTATTTAAACTTTAATACATTAGTAGAAATAAATATGATAGAATATAAATTAAATTAATATAAAAAGGTCCATTATAAAAAAAAAACAACTATTCAAAAGTAAGTAAACCCGTGTTCACAGACTATTCCATCATAAAAACGATAACACTACGATAAGGCCGTCAAATTGCAGCTGACTTTCACAGAGTTATGTAAATTTAGCTTATCGTAAAGCATGTTTTTGTCAGACAAATATATTAATATTGTCATTAAGTAATGTTAAAAACATTTTTAAAGGTTAAATGTGAAGGAAAATCGTTGGTAATTAGGTAAAAAAATCGAGATGAAACTATATCCGATACCCGATATCCGGCAACAATCTGATACCGGATATTTATTCGGTCTTATTTTGTGATCCGGCCGGATACCGAATAGTAATGCAATATTAGACCAGAAACGTGAACGCGCTAATCTCAGGAACTACTAATCCGATTTGAAAAATTTTTTTGCATTAGTTGGTCCGTTTGTTGAGGAAGGCTATATATCATGTTACTATCCAAGGGAGCGGAGCAGTAATCATAAATGTCAACAAATTGAGCAAACTTCCATATACAGAGTGGAAGAAATCGATAGGACATGGAAGAAAAGTACCTTAAATATTGAAGTTATCAAGATTTACTCAACATTTCTTTATTTTTAAAAATAATAATAACTGCATTTAATTTTTTTTAGTGCAACTTAATATTTTCAATGTTTAAGACACCTTTCTTTCAAGTCCTGTGCGTTTGTTCCACGATATTAGAGTCGACATGTATAATTTGTAAGATTTCATTGTTTTCTTCAATTCTAAGACGCAATGTTTGTTTGAGAGATTTTATCCTTCCCATAGACCCTATCGATTAATTCAATAAAATAGAGACGGTATTCTTTTTTGCATTTTTATTTGATTCGATTCCCGGTTCAGGTATATATAAATATTATCATATATATACATAAACCGAACCCGAGCGAAGCGCGGGTCAGTCGCTAGTTAGTCTATAAAGAAGAAATGTTGAGCGAAGTAAGGTCGGGTCAATAGTCGTAATTTAAAATTTACCAAACAAATTATAAGTACATACAGGTTAATGGTAAACTTAAATCAATATTAATTTTATTGTTACTTAATACCGCATTAATAAATAAATTATCTTTAGGTAATTATTTACCTTAAGTAAACATTTATAACTAGCAGAACCTGTGGCTTCGCTTGCGTTAAACCTACAAAAAAAAACTCTAAAAAGGTAGGTTTCATACACACTTTCATCCACTAATTAACCACCTCATAGGATGAATTTCGAAAAATGCTAAAAACACGTATTTATTTAATTTTTATTGAAGAGCATTAATACCAAGTTTCAAGTAATTCCGATTATAAATATTTTTTTGGATTGCATAATAACGTGCTTTCCCGTGGGAATGAGATAATCTCCCGCGCCAAAAAGCCTTTGTAACTCTCCAGCCTTCCAACTATCTCCTCACATAAAATCACGCCAATCCGTCACTCCGTTTCGACGTGAAAGAAGGACAAACAAACAAACACATTTCCACATTTATAATATTAGTATGGATATTGTATAATATATGTACATGTGAACATATATTGTTGTATATGAACGATTTTAAGTAAATAAATGTGTAATAAAAAAACATTTTTGATACTTTTATCAATTATCCTATTTTTATGAATAAATGAAAAAGCCTTTCAAGGAAAAACAATCAAAATCTTCAACATACTTGTATTATACTTTATGTATGTATTTTACGTATTTAGCCCTTTTTAACGTCCTACTGCTGGGCACGGGCCTCCCTTCAGTATGAGGAAGATCAAGCCATAGTTCACCACGCTGGCCAAGTGCGGGATATACTATCGCAGTCCAATACATCCAAGTCGTGTGAATTTCTTGACCTCTCACTCAATGGACACTAACTAAATTAAGTCTGCTTGTAATATCTGGCCTGACCCTCCTCAAATTAATGGGTGCGTTGCCCATCAGTGGGACGTTAAAAAGGGCTGAATACATCTGACTGGCACCTCCAGTTAAATCGGAATAGTTTATTCACTCGGCTAGACAGCCTATGTCAATCACCGGCTCATAAGCTTAATCTATGGAAAAAAAAGATATCAATCCATAATTAAGTTAAGAAATAAAAAAAGAACAACACGCTTAGTAATTATCTACAAAAAATGTAAATATTCGTTTGTCGCAAAACCGCAAATGTACGAAATTTCTTGTTGAGCATACTTCACTAAGAGTAAGAAAAGATTTTTGGAAATTCAGCCCCTAAAAGGGTAAAATAGGGGTAAAAACGTTGTATGAAATTCTGTTATTTTTAAATGACGTGAACAACGCTGCGATATTTACATATTTACTTAACGTACAGCAATATAATTAAACTTATTTTATAAAAACATGGTCAAAAGGTACAAAGTTTACAGCCAAAGCACAGCTATCAACTTATCGTGCAACATTTAGTAAGGCTAACAACCTTTCCAAGCATTTTTTTTGTGGTGACGCCATTTTGCTTGAATGATGTCAGCATTACGTAATCGCGAGGTTTGGCTCATTACTTACTATTGTTATAGGGTTCTACTGAGGGTAATAACTAATAAGGTTTACTTGCATTTAGGTACATGTTTTTCTTTTAATTTTTATTTATTTTGAACATCGATCAAATACCGGGAGATTTTTTTTAGAAATTATTATAGCCTTATAACCTTACCAGATAATGCCTCTTCCTATTGGTGAAGATTGTATGAAAAAACGAACTCAATTTTAATCTATGGGTACATATAATAAAAATTTTACTGAGTCGAATCTGTACATAAAATATATTTGGATTTTTTTGGAATTTCTGTCTGTCTGTCTGGGAACACATCACGAGAATACCACAGGACAGATTTTGATGAAATATAGTATGATGATAACTGGTTATTCGGTTCAACATAAAAGTAGGATATTTTTTACTGCGGGAAAATATCTCATCTCTGTGAAATCTATACTAAACGTTAAAACGTAACTGGGGACGAACACGAGCAGAGCTAGGGTGAGTCGCTAGTTTTACTATTGTAAATTATTAGGTAAAGGATTCTAACATCAACTATTTTTTCTAATCAAACAATCCAAAATATATCAATCACACACAGTAACCTATATGAATAATCAAATCTATTGACAGCTTCTAACGTTTTGTTCTAAACGATGTTGCCGCGATTAGCAATTCTAACATCTCGTGCATGTTATGCAATTTTGATTTTATAAATTCATGCAATTTAAAACGTTATGTTCGGCCGATATAAATTTTGAAAAGAAATATTTGAATCAAATATTATAAGAGATACACACATATACGTAGCGACTCATGGTCGCTTTGCTCGGGTTCGTCGATGGGTACGTTTTAACGGTTAGCATGGAACAGATGGATTAATTATATATTATATAATGCCTTCCTCAACAAACGGGCTATCTAATTCATACAGAACTTTTTAAATTAGATTAGTAGTTCCTGAGATAAGCACGTTCAAACAAACAAACAAACAAACAAACAAACAAACAAACAGACAGACAACCTCTGCTTCTTTATAACACTAAAAGTATTTTTCTGTTACTTTTTGTTTATAGCTATACTATTTTTGCAGACTCAAAAGACTCAGAACTCAAAGATAAATAACATTGACATGTATTGAATACAAAAATTAGCGGCTAACAGATTCCCTATCGGCAAGTCGCAGAACTAAAATTGATAGAAAATACATAAAAGTAATTACAATTATTACTAAATAAACAGCATTATATTTTCCTAGGTTTAGGAGAATACTAGCGAATCACCCTCGCTTCGCTCGGGTTCGTCCCTAGGTTGATTCCCCATACAAACTTTCATCCCCATTGTCACCCCCTTAAGAGATAATTTCCGGGGTAAAAAATATCCTGTAACCTTCCCAGGGTCTCAAACTATCTTCTTACCAAACTTCATCTAAATTGGTTCAGTAGATCCAGAGATTCCCCCTTACAACGTACGTAAGGTAGGTTTCAAATTTTTGTATAATTTTATCTGTAAGCAAATGCTGTTATTAGTTCCTAAAACAGTCACTATATTAATCAAATCACCGTCAATATAATATGTAAGTTCATTTTTTTATGATACTTAGTGATAAACGAGCAGACAGCCCACCTGATGGAAAGCGGTACCTGTCGCCCATGACACCTACGGTTCATGTACTTAGGTTTCACGTAACAAAACTGCAGAACCGCCGGCACGTTATGACTGTGAGGACTAAGGTGATATGCCTCTTGCCTGTAATTGCACTGGCTACCTTATCCTTCAAACCGGAACACAACAATGTAATCATTGTTGCTTGGCGGGAGAAATAGATAAGGGGGTGGTACCTATCCAGTCGGACTCCTCAGGCTTGACAGCCCGGTGGTAACACCGGTAAAGTTAATTATGAATTTACAACCCTCGGAAAAGTTATGTCAAGAAAATAAAAATAGTATTTACTTGAGCTATAACTAAAATCTCAGTTGACTTACGCAGTTCTTTATCACAACTTATAATGGTCGATGACATCATGACCTATTATACTATATGACTGATTCACAGCATTTGAACGAATCTAATTAGAATTGCTAATTAATACATAATACCCTGATTTTTGTTCTGTTAGGCTAAAGGTTGTTTGATGTAAATCTTTACTAATTAAGTGTTTGTTCATTTATATTTCTTGAAGACAACGAAAGAGCAGTTAATGTGCTAAGATACTAGATAGTGACATAAGTTATACCCACATTAAAAAATATTGTAACCCAGTATTGCGATAATTTTGAATAGACTAAGTAGAACATATCTTAACTATTATTCTGTATCTGTTGATATCACAAAGAGTAGCGTAGAAATTCAGCTCAAACGCCGAAAAAATGATAAATCGTGTACCTACCAAATAACAGCCAATTATTCGACAATGGCACGATTTTATTATTCTGCGAAGTGAATGTTTAACTAAAGTTCATGGCCATCTACGTAATTTAATGAATAAAACCATATACACCTAAATGAAAGTTATAACTCATGGAGAAAATGGCGAACTGATAGACGAAATCCTAATATAGCTGAAAGTCCTACTGATTCGATAGAGATTAAGAGGTTCTTTGAAATGCAGAAAAGACTTTAGTAGAAATTCTTACTGTGCCTTAAACGAACCATTGGACTTAGCGGACCTGTCAGTCTTCAATCGTTGAATATAGTTTTAACCGACGAAAAAAAAGGAAGAGGTTCTCAATTCGACGTGTATGTTTTTTTTTTATGTTTGACCACGCATAACTTTTTAGTTTTTAGAGTGAAGTTAGATTTCGATGATTCTTTTTTATTGGATAGGGTACACCTCGAAATTGGTCAACCCCTAAGTTTAGAAAAAAGGGGTGATTGATTTTCACCTACTGATTCTTTAAAATACTTACTTTGTTACTACTATGTCTACACTAAAAATGTAAAAAAAAAATTAAAAAAAAAACATAAATAAAAACCGACATCACCGACACCAGCGGATACAAATCAAAGCACATCAACTTCAATAAAATTTCTATTCTTAAGCGAATGTAAGTAAACAATTTAGAAATAAAAAAAACTGTATATCAGCAAGCTGTTAAACTGACAATAATATATTGGAAGGTCTTTTCAAAGTATCGGGTGCAAAATACTTTCTTAATACTTTCTTAGGTTTACGCGAATATTTGACATTTTAAATAAAATTATCTTTTCAGATTATTTCGCGGATTAATTGGATTTTTGGTTCACGACGTTTCGAATGCTTTACAGCAATCATGGTGCAAATCGGATCGCATCGAATAAGCTTGCATCTATGTTCACATTTTAATGAAGAGCATACATTTTTGATAAAATCGTAGCTTTTACTTGTTGCAATGTAGCGCGATCTTCGTGGGAAAAAGAGTTGTTTACAAGTGGGTCATGAACATTCGCATGTAAGGTCTTTGGACAGGTTCACCTAAGTTGAATTTATGCATTACTTTAAAACAATTTTATTTAAAAAGGACATTTTCTGCATTAAAACTTTTTATTATCCTGTACAAATATACTAGTATGACCATTTCGATTGTGTAGGTCACACAGTACTTACTGGAGAATTTAATTTGTACAAGATGTAAACCTTATAATCCCGTTTTTGTCTCAAAAAAGTGCGGAATTTAATGGGCTCGAGTATACTAGTTTACTTACCATTCAATTTAAAGTAAACAATAAAAAAAATAAGAATTACTTAAGAGTTATAGATAAAAACTACTTTACCTACTGTCCAAGATTATGTAGAAGATAAGAATACATCATAACATGACGCTGGAGGTCTTACCTTCCACAATAGCTAGAATATACAAAATCAATTTCAAAATCAAAGTTTTTTGCATTTCTCAAGTCGGACTGGTAGGTCAAGAGATAAGTGCGATCAAACAAACAAACGGGAAGACAAACTCTCTATATTTAATGAATACAAGTATAAAGACATTTTAGTCCTTCTAACTGATTTTGACAGTCTACACATAGCAGCCAATTAATCAATTAATGAAGCCATTGCTGTAAGAGATATTCTAATGTACAACTATATGAGTAAACGCGAGTGCACTTTTATTTCCTTTTCTCCTCCTTCTTGAGTCACACGACCAGTGAGAGTTTAGGCGCAGAAACAACGATGATTGAAAGTTTTATTAAAATGAGGTTAGCCAAAATTCACTATTAAAACCTCTACTAAACTCCGATAATTCTGTCAAAAGTAATATAGCCATTTACTAATTTATTATGATCAGACTAATATGAAGATTGAATAAAACTTTATTATAATATCCTTCTCTTGGGTATACTCGTAAAAACGTAAGCGTCAGTTATACGCCAACAACGTGTTAATTCTGACAACTTGAATGTAATACGACAGTCGTATTCATACTTCAGGGACCATTTATAATTATAATTCATGCTTAATATTTGAAGTCTATATTTTGTTTTCGATTTCAATTCATAATGTAAATGACTAAAATATTTATATATTCATATTTAATGTCCCAAGTCCCAACATATTTAAGTATGACTTTGTAAGTTTCAAATGTAGCAAGAATGCAAAGCCAATTTTAATAAAACTTTAGCTAGCAAGTATCTAGGGTTACGTTCAGCAATTCTTGTTTCTTTATTTATTTATACCGGCGATTTCGGAAACGGGTCTAACGATTTCGCTGAAATTTGGTATTTCCGGGGCGAAAAATCGATCTAGATTAGTCTTATGTCTGGAAAACGCGTGTTCTCGAGTTTTCATGCGCTTTTCTTTCGCATTATTCCCCACAAAATATGGTCGCTAATTTTCGCACGCTCGGCCACAAGCATCGTGGTCAAGCGTCCAAGGCGCAACATTGACAATCACAGGTATCCAGGTTCGAATCCCGGTCGGATACAAAGTTTTACTTTAAAAAAAAGAACATTGTACTTTTGGTCCAAATTTTGAGCAACGCTCGATCGCCCAGGTACTTAAAATTATAGTATAATATTTGTAGTGATCAATTTTGAGGGTACATACATATGTTTAAGTAATATACGCATTTAATACTTATAAATATTATTATTTACCATTCTTCTAATGTTATATATGCGAAAATTTGTGAGGTATGGACGTCTGGATGTATGGATGTTTGTTACTCTTTTACACAAAAACTACTGTACTGTACTGTGAGCCGCTGCCCGCTATTATTATATAATTTTAATACATGTAGCGCTGTCTCCAGATTTTTCCTTTGTTTAATGAGAGGGAGGGAGGATTAATGGATATTTACAAAAAAAGGATCTTTGAACATTCAACCCAAAAGGTGTCAAAAGTGGGTTAGATGATTGTATGTAAATCTATTGTTTGTAAAATTACAATGATAAAAATAGAAAGTAATAATCTTTCTGAATAAACATGAATTAAATATAAATGATTATATTTAGAAAAAAACTAAAAAACGTGCTATTGACGAATTGAAATGTACTGGGACTCGTCAATGCGAATCATACGAACCCAAAATCGAGAGTTTTACTAGTAGTCTGATGCATAGCCTGAAGAGTTCCATTATCCACCTCCTAGCTTCATCACCATATCAAAACCAAGATACCAAACCCAGTACCAAGAAACCAAATTGTTCATAATTTAATTTAATTAAAATGTAGGTTAAAATTCACTTCTAAGATTTGTCAGTTACAAGTAAAGCTAACATGAGTGTGTTAAAAAGGGAAATAAACATAACTGTTGACAAATAAATTATATAACAGGCTCAACCCTATAACACAACCGGTTTAACAATCCAGTGAAACTGGTCCATCTGATATACGAGCCGTACTCTGATATGATTACGAAATAGGGTTAGACATGTGATGAAATCCTTATTCTTAGTAGTATAATTGTTAATGCAAAAATATAACTGTCTGATTGTAAGTAATTTTACAAACACGAATCAAAATCTATACTTATAATAAAATTCTAACTGAGTCGAATCTGTACATTAAACATTTCTTAAAAATCATATTGAAATAGTCATTATTATCGATACTTAGGTCAAATCTACAGTTTTTTAAATTTTTGTCTGTCTGTATTGGTACTGTACAGTACTGGTTTTGATGAAATTTGGTATGATGATCGCTGGTTACTTTTTACTAACGGGAAAATATCTCAATTCTAAGAAATCTATACTAACCGTTTAAAGTACCTAGGGACAAACCCGAGCGGAGCGAGGGTGAGTCGCTAGTCTATAATATTCATTACTGATATATTACATTCGTAACTACTTTATATTCTGCAAAAATAATATATTTTATACAATACCGCTATTATAAAAAAAATGTGAATTTTGTTATAAATTGGCATAATAATAATGGCCAGTGCATAAATTTACGTCAATATACTAAAAACAGCGATGAAACAGGATGTTACTAATGATGGTATAGAAAAAATCTCACAAAAATATACATTATGTCATAGAAAGATATATTTTTTTATTTTTGGGATATTCAGCGAAACTGATTAACAGATATTATAAATTCTTTCAGTAACAGAGAGGAGCACAGTCTATACTTGAGCTATACATATATTACCTATTATCAACATAATATTCAGGATAAAATAGCGACATAAATAGTCGATTATTATATTCGATATTGCAAATAATTTAACAATTATCAAATAACGGGGTGTTTCATGCCTTTACATTAGAGAGAAATTAAATAATAAAAAAAAGTGCGTGTGTATTCCTATGTATATTTGTTTGTCTCTTTTTAGTGTCGCATTTTCTGAGCAAATCGAGTTTAAAATCACAACGATTCTAAAGAAGTTTCACTTCCAAACAATTGAAGTTTAATCATATATTGTATGACATAAACCAGTAATAAACTGAAATTACAGTGTTATTATAATTTCATTTGCAAAATGTTTCAAATTGATGCGTCAATTAGAATGTAAAGGTAAATGTACATATAAATAAACTTTCTAGATTTGCAGTTACTTAGAGACCTGAGACGTCAGTCGAGGGTTTAAGGTATATTGTATGTATTTCTTGTTACGAGTATATGTATGTTACCTATCTATACAGATAAATAAAATTGAAGTGGCTGTTTGTAATGTCAAAATAACAACTTATTACTAATCGCATAAGAAAATAGTAAGTATGCATTTAGTAAAAAAAACATTACATATAAGAAAAAAAACTTTTTTTTATTTTTGTATGTCTGTTCCGGCTAATTTCCTTTAAATTAAATTTTTATTTAATTAAAATTAAATTTATTTCCGGCGCCGAAAGAGCTGGACCTATTTTGAGGGAATTTTCATTGGCATAGCTGATGTTATAAGGAGTAACTTAAGCTACTCTTATTTTAATAAGAATAGGATTCCGCTCAACAATTAAACGTACCCAGGGACGCACCCGAGCGAAGCGAGGGTAAGTCGCTAGTATATGTACTATACTCGTAATAGTAACTACAGGTTGAAATTTGTTTACATAACAAACAATTTTAAGAAGAAGAATTTTAGTTCACAAGAGGGGACAGATCGGTTAATATAATTTCTAACATAAGAGAACTATTTAAGTTTTTTACTGTTAGCAACATAGACGTAAGACGCCATAACACCCTTGTTGATCGTAAACATGTTTAATAATTTTTTATTACTGTAGACCTCGAATGGTTAATAATAATTTATTGTAGATATGATGCGAAAAAACATTATGGAATAATGACAGTATTTTTATGCTTTTTTAAATATATTTTTTTCTATCCAAACGTAAGTTGGTTCTAGAATGGCGCTGATATCGTGTCACCAGAAGTATAGATAGATACTACAAAGACACTACAAAGAATTACTTAATGACTCAAAATTGTGTTTTTCTTGATATTTATTAGGTACCTATCCTGTAGTATAATGTAGTGTATAATCCATGTATAAAATTAAAAAGAAAACATGAAAATACACGCTTTTGAACTCGTTTAATAACAAGTGTTTAGTGTTTACAGATCTATATCTACCAAATAATTATTTTTGTAAACCTAAATTAAATTTGTACATAACATTAATAACCTACATAGTAACTCAAATGCTAAATAATTTTACGGCTTTCTATTGCAAATGAAAAAATTCCTAACATATAATATTTTGTTACTATATTATGCTTCCTACACCTACTAATTACAATAAATCGATATTAAAACGCTACCGATACGATAAGCGATAATTGTTGAATTAACATAATATTAATGTAAAATAAAGCAAATAGGTATGTCTGAATTAATTTTTTATACATACATTTTTTTATGAAATAATAAAGTTATATGAGTAAAAGGTATTTAATTGCCATTAAACATATCAAATATTAATATTTGTTATCAATATGTAAGTAAATGTACTTTGCTACATTTTAACGCATTTACATTACACAGCATTTTAAAAATTTAATGGCAAATTATACCCGTCTTAACAGATTCAAGGGGTCATTTATAAAATACGTGATAACAAGAGAGGAAGGAAAAGATTTAGGGGTAACGTTCGCAGTTCATCAATTTTAGCTCACTTTTTGTTTTAATTATATTTTTACACAAACTTTAGATCCTCCTGATGTTTATTTTTTTTATTTTAAATATATATAATGCATAAAATAAAAAATAAAAATATACTCTATACTAAGTACTAACGATACCAAAAATATTTTAAATAATTTTTATATAGGTACAATTTACCGCATCGTGATAGACGTAAGGGTTAAAAAAGGCGAAATTTTGCGTACTCGTTTATAATTTCTTCATTGTCTCCTTTATTTCCGTTTGTATCTACTCAGTAATTTAAATATCCTTAGATGTAAATATTAAGAATTCTACACGATGAAGCGTGAACGAAACTTGCAATGAATTTAATTTTCACAGACACTCAAAGATACAGTCATGACTTATGTGATAAAACGCATTTGCATAAATATTTCAAGCATCATAAAATATATCGTGAAATTTCTTATCGAAACATTAATATTGAATGTTTATGACTATGTATCACTATTTGTTTACCACTAAGGTCGCTATTGGTTACAATTTAATTTAAATATTTGTTACAGAAATGCATGTTAAATAATATGCAAAATTAAAATTTAAAAGCGATTTTACATATATTTAAAAGTATAACTTTATTTGAAGAAAAAAACAATAACTTACCTAACTTACATCCAAAACACGATTTTTCTTCACAACTGCCGCAACACGGCAGACTTATCAAAAAACCAAGATTTATACAAATGGAAAATAAATTAATACCACGCTAATACAGAATTTAGCTGTTTATTTCTAGGACTTTGTACTATTAGTCATGTTTTTAACTAAAACATCACAATAACACAAAGTCGATATGAAAAGATCGATATATGCGCGCGAAAACGTCCTCCCTCTACGCTGTCTATGCTGCACTGACAATTGACATTTGACATAAGTACTACATTAGAGTTGTACGATGTATACTATTTACTCATTCGATTAAACAATGCCATGGTATATTGATTAGAGTCTTTTATATTATTCAGCATTCGCATGCTAATGTGTGATTTATTCTTATAAACTTGTAATTACCCAATAAGCTGAACTAATGAATCGATGGTTTTTGATCGACTCTAAGCACTCAAGCTTATGGTAAATGTACAGTTATGGGATACTTGCTAATTGTAAGTAGCTTATATATATTTTTATGAATACCTCAAAGTATATGTTATATAATACTTTCTTAGATTTACGCGAAGATTTTACATTTTAAATAAAACTAATAATTATAATGATAACAGCAAAATTAAATAAATAATATTCCATATTCATTTATAAAACTAATTAAAATTATAAAAATGTTTAAAGTTATAAAATATTGTAAGGTACTTGATGCAACTTTTCATTTTGTTATTGGTGGGTAGGCTGTCTGTAACAACTATACCTTCGGGACATCTAACACCTCAGCCTTTCCCGTGACCATGATTGCTGTAAAGCATTCGAAACATCGGGAACCAAAAACAAAATAAATCCGCGAAATAATCCGAAAAGATAGTTTTATTTATAAGTTATATATTATTATAAATTTATATGTGACCCATATAAATTTATAATAATATATAACATATAAATTTCAGAACAAGACACACGTGAAATGTTAATCCCGGTGGAATAGGTAGTTACTTCTAAGGCATTTTGAAAATACTTAGTAGTTTTGTTTAGTTTGAATCGAAGATAGCTGTATTATTTCCAAATTATAACTTAATTCATATGAAATCAAAGTGTTTTTTGAAAATTATAATTATTCGATTTTAATCGTCATTTGCGAGTTACTGCAACAGTACATCACTACACGTTCAAAATGGCGCGTTTATCGAGTTTGCGCAATGAAAAACACAAGATGTGACTGAGTGGACAGCTGTGATTAATAAAGGATTTTTAATGTTAAGTTTTAACTAAGAACGTTAAAAGAAAACCTATCACGCTTCTATATATTATAAAATTACCAAAATACACTGAGACAGTGATGATGATGATGATGTCCTCCTTGACGTATCCGTCAACGGCGAACCTTGTTAGCTCCGGATATGAGAGCGAATGTGGCTGGCGAACCCAAACTTTGTTTTGAAGATCCTGTTGCAGGGCGCACAATGCAACTGACCTGTAGAGTTGTAAGTATAGACATAGGAAGGCTTTGGTCGGGTCTTTCTATGAAGGCGTTTTGCATCCAAGTGTGTTAAGCGACTTTCTTTGAAGATTGTAACAGCCTTGTTGATAGAGTTGCGCCAATATGGTCTCTGTTGCGCAAGTTCTTCCCACCTTTCTGGAGCGATGTGACACGCATTAAGATGTCGCTTAAGAACATCCCTATATCGCAAAAACTGGCCTCCACGTTTGCGTTTACCCTGCTTTAACTGTGAGTAAAACACAGCTTTAGGCAACCTGGAGTCATTCATCCGCACAATGTGTCCACACCATCTTAATTGGCCCCTAATGAGCATTGCCTCTATGCCACTTAGCTTAGTGCGTCTTAAAATCTCCGTGTTTGAGACTCGGTCCTGCCAACGCACACGAAGAATTGAGCGTAGGCATTTTATGTGAAATGTGTCTAAGCGTTTAATATCTCCACTATAAAGACACCAAGTTTCAGTAGCGTAGAGCAGGATGGGCAATATAATAGCTTTATATACAGAGATCTTAGTATGTAGGTGCAAATCATGTGAATCCCAGACACGACCCCGAAGCTTACCAAAAGCCGCTGCAGCGTTTGCAATTCGTGAGGAGATTTCGGTATCCAGGCGATTGTCATTACGGATGTAGCTGCCTAGATAGCGAAATGATGACACTTCCTCAAGAGCCTTTCCACCCAAGAAAGTCTGAGTAGTGTCTGTCATAGTACCACGTGCAGCTTGTTTTAGAATTTGCGTTTTAGAGACACTTATCACCATTCCAAATTTTCTGCACGACTCGCGTAGGTGGTCAAGATACGATTGCAAACTACTTATGTTATCAGCCAATAAGCAGATATCATCTGCATATAAGATATCCAAAATAGAGATATCATGCAGACAAACACACTGAGACAGTACATTGTTACAAAATATGGAATTGAAGTCTCCTTGTGATTTGAAAATTCAAAAGAGCTACACCATATTCAGATCTTAGGCTTATTACTATACCAAAAACCAAATAACAGGTCGAATTATAATTGTGGGAGGCCCCATGAAAATAAATAGCAACTATATATCAAAAGATTTTTTTTGTTGATTTTCATGTCGGACGTGTTTATAATTTAAACAAACTTATAAATTGCTAGCGACTCACCCTCGCTTCGCTCGGGTTCGTCCCTAGGTACGGTTTAACGATTAGTATAGATAGATAGACTATATACTGTATACATATATTATTACTTTACTTAAACTTGATGTATTGTTGTAGATGGTAGGTCCACCACTATTGAAAGTAATCCGAAGTAGTGATTCCCATACAAAATAACCAGTTCTGAACTTTTCGATTTTCCAGCTGATCTTATGGGCTTTTCCTATATTTTTTTTATATTTAAACCATCCCTGATATATCTTATATATCTTTATTTACATAGGTATAGTTTTACTATATGCGACTGAACTCCTAAGCGACTGGACCGACTTTAATATTTTGTTTTTGTTTGGGTCTTTTGATGTTTTAAATTCACGATTGTATCCGGTAAGTGGCGCTACAGTCGGGTTCTACGATATGCACGAGACACAAGTATTGAAGATTTATTAATATGTTTGGACAGGACAACGTCTGACGTCAGTCAGGACTGCTAGTTTTATATATTTTTAAAAATTTTATTCTGAAGCGAAGCGTTTAAGCTTATGAAGATACCTATGACCTATGGTGCTACCTATAGGAAAATATGTAATTAAAATTATTAGAATAATAAGTAATCATTCTTACAGAATACTCGTATGTATCTTTATCAAACACATTTTTAAATCGAGTAATTAAATATATTTTTACGATATCCATAATCCATTAGAAAACCATTCAAACAAGCCAAGAAAAGCATGAATAAATTTTATTAGCAAAGAATCAAACTAATATAACTCATAGTAGATTGTATTACACCTATATTCTGAGCAATAAAACGACCCTAAACCTAGTTTATAAACTTTGTTTTATGAGGTTACAATTGCAGCTTCACTGCATTGATTGATTCCCTTCGACATTAAGATTTTTAAAAGACTAGCAAAACCCGCGACTTCGCTCGCCCTAAAACTACAAAAAAATCTGTATAAAAACTAGGTTTCATACAAACTTTCATCCCCTATTTTATTTACCCCCCTTATATGATGAATTTCGAAAAATTCTAAAACACGTATTTATTTAATTGTATTGAAGGGCATTCATTCCAAGTTTCAAGTAGTTCTGATCATAAATACTTTTTGGGTTGTGTTTTAACGTATTTTCACGTGCGAATGACATGATCTCCCGCAATAAAAAGTAACCTATATCACTCTCCACCTCTCCAACTATTTTCACACCAAAAGTCACGCCAATCCATCACTCCGTTTCGACGTGAAAGAAAGACAAAGAAACGAACAAACAAACACACTTTTACATTTATAATATTAGTAATTAGTATATGGATTATGAGTATATTTAGAAGTAATATCCGATTAAATTTGCAAATTATGTGGTTGGACGTTCTATTTCCGTATGGTGTCATTTTTACATCACACAGGGAGAAGTAATAACATACAGAGTGGAACAAACGAACGAATTTATCGTACACTACCGACTCACCCTCGCTTCGCTCGGGTTCGTCCTTAGGTATGATTCCCTGTACAAACTTTCATCTCCGTTTCACCCCCTTAAGGGATGATTTCCGGGATAAAAACTATTCTATGTCCTTTCCATGGTCTAAAATTATATATCTTCTTACCAAATTTTATATAATTCGGTCCAGTGTTTTCGGAGCTTTTTCGGTACAAGTAAACAAAACAAACAAAAGAAAGTACTCAATAATATATTAGTATAGAAAAACATTTGGCCTCATATTTCAACTAGATATATATTAAAAATCTATACTATAATAAAACAGTAGAGGTCAAATGTCTGTAAGTACATAGCAAAAAAAAATGCTAAAAACCGAGTCAGGGGGATGTAAAAAGACAAATAGAACAAATCTAATTTTTTTTCAAATTTTGAAACTATTGGACCGATTAAATGAAATTTTGCATGGTCGTAGCTTATATCCCCCGGTCAACATGTAAGATACTTTTCATTCCGGAAAATTAAAGAGTTCCCGTGGGATAGTTAAAAAACTATAGTAACTTATACAGCTTAGTACACAACAACTTATGCACCTAATTTAGTAAAATTTGGCATGCTGATACCTTATATTGCCGGTCAAACAACAGGTTACTTTTCATCCCGGAAAAATGAACTGCTTCCGTGGGATAGATCTGTTTTTGTTTGTTTGTAACGTATTATGTACAATATAGACTCCAAAACAATAGTTAATAAAAATTTTGTCTGTTTGCCTGTATGTCTGTTTGTCGGTTTGTCTGTTTGTATGTTTATACGGGCTAATCTCCGAAACTGTTAGACCGATTCAAATGAAATTTTGCATTTTTTTTAGTTTTTTAGCTTTTTAGTGTTACAGAATTCTTCTGTTTATTATTTTTTCAATAATGAATAAAGATGAAATAAATGGAATTAGTAACACAGTAATCTTGTCTTCAAAGGGCGCTACACGTGTGATCATACGTGTAGCGTCCTTATATATAATAGATCTATTTATAATAGATCTTATATACTAATAATAGCCTTATGTATAATAAATCTATTTACATTCAGCCTGAGGTTAAACAATTTATTACGACATCTCTTTTGTATCTGGTTTTTGCTTCTATTGTGTTCGCATCTTACCTGTGCAATGTATTGTACCTGGAAGTACCTTGTAGTTATTTATACAAGCTAAAGGAAGAATTGAGAAGAAGAGATGCATCCTGTCGTGGTCCTGACTAACTGATCAACACACAGCCTAAGCCGCTGGTCGTAAGATACAAAATACGAAATATATATTTTTTTTTTTCAAAATTCATATCTTAAAGTGGTTAAAGGGGGTAATAAAGTTTATATGGGCAAAGAATTATTTATGATCAGTTTTACTTGAAACGTGGTATTAATCTTATATAAATTATAAATAAATAATGCTCTTCAATTTTAATTATATTCAATTGCATTATATTCAATTGAGTATAATACAAATTTTAGCATTTTTCGAAATTCAATCCCATGAGGGGTTTGAAGAGGTAAAATGAAGGATGATAGTTTGTATGGAACTCTGTAATTAATATGTAAAAAGTAGAAAAAATAATAAAAATCACCTGTAGACTATTTAACAGTTTTAAAATCACTTTATAAAACGATAAAAAATAGTCTTAAATATAAAGATTTCGCCAATTTTGGTCGTCGTATTGCTTTCGTAACAATAGTAGTATTATTGATAGAACGAAGGCTTTATTTCTTCAGTTTTTGTCTTTTAGGAACAAATTATATCCATTATCTTTGCATCCTGACACTGCACAATTAGTCATTTGAATTGAATTTTAAATAAAATGAAATAAATCGAATCACGCTACATAGCTTTACAATATATAGTGGGATCATAGCGATAGCGACATCTGGCGGGAGAAAAGGCAAAATTTTTCATCATTCAATCTAACGAAACAATGATATTTTTGTTTTTAAAAACCTTTTTTAATCTTTTGTTTCTTAGCATTTTTTCTGTTTCTAAATTTAATGTAATAAAAATAAGTATAATTTATTTAATAACATTAATTTATGAAAATCTTTTTTTTATGGTATATTGAACGTAGCCACTTGTAGAGTCAACTGAAAATCCTTCTGCAAACGTCAATATATGGTAATGAATGACATCTATCAAATGTCAATTTCCAAAGTTTTTTAACTGTGCAGTGTGCCACAGAGCACAATACTAACAGTGTGCAGTGTGCAGCATATGTGTGCACCTGAAAAGTGCTGTTGTCTACATAATTTGGCGGTTATTTTTATCTAACATGTTTTGAATACACTTTGTAGTAAAATTAGTAAATAATGGCGGAAAAACTTGAAGATCTAAATTTGCCATTAACAGTGGTTACACGAATTGTAAAAGAAGCGTTACCTGAAGGTATTTCTATATCTAAAGAAGGCCGAACTGGTCTCGCAAAGGCGGCTTCAGTTTTCGTATTATACGTAACCTCTGCGGCTACAAACATAGTAAAAAATAACAAGAGGAAAGCTTTAACCGGCCAGGATGTTCTAGAGGCGATGGCAGATATAGAATTCGATAGATTTGTCGAACCGTTAAGAGAAGCTTTAGAACAATACAAATTAGCTGTAACAGCGAAGAAATTAGCTTCAGGGAAGAAAAAGGACGAAGATGTAGAAATGGTGGAAGATGAATAATGTGATATGTTAATATGTAATGGACTTATTGAACTTAATTGCTGTTTGTAATGTAATGCCAAGGGCTGTTTTGATGGATTTATTATAGAAAATAAATGCACATTGCCTTTTTTAAATATTTCTTTTAATTTTTAACTTTTATTCTGTTTTGTATTAGGTGGGTTTAATTTTAATATTATATTTATAAAGTTTCATTAAAAATATACTTTTTAAATGTTTTAACTGATAGTTTGAAACTTTGAACATTTATAAGAGACACATTTTATAAAACATGAATGTTTTAGTAGCTCTTATAAGCAAAATTATAATTAACATTGGTGTGAGAGCTAGCACTTTTCTGTGGCTTTGTGATAAAAATATTTTTTATTTTCGAATTTTTCTTTTTTTAATTTAAATTATGTATTTTAAAAGATATTCATATTTATTCAATATGACCTCTGCCAAATATAAGATTTTATAGTATAGGGAGACAAGGCTTGACTAACCTGGCTGATTGATAAGAACATGTTTGTTACTTAAAAAATAAAAAATCCTGTCAAAATATTAGTCATGTAAAAAACTAACAAATTTAATAAAAAATCTCTACATGAAATAGGTTCGATTGACATTAAAAAAAAGTTTTTTGGTATCTTAGCATTTTCTTCGCTGACTGTATTTTTTTCCAAAATCTGTTAATGCAGTTCAGTCCTTGGAACGTTTTCATGTACCTATAGCAGTTAAGGTACCTGCCCTTACTGTCCCGTCTCAAAAATCCACCTCGTATACCAGATTTTTTAATAATCAGTAAAATTACACAAATCCGTTTTACGAGTGCATTGTTTTGTTTGAATTTTCCTTTTTTGGGATCTATTTTTTATCTTTCGTTAATTTTATACAAGTATCAATGATAATGCCATCTAGTGACATTTATTTAAACTCTTTTTTTCTTTATTCCTATGAGACTCCGTAGTCCATACTGCTAGTATAGTATTGCGTAAATTATTTTTTATAATGATATATAAAGAAGGGTAAGCAGAAATTAAATAAAATACGTAGTAATTTAATCATTTTATTCAGGAATAAATTTTATTCAGAAACAATCTCGAATAACATGGAAACTCGACATTCCTTTACATCTACAGCTACCTACTTATTTACACTCCAATGAAACCTGCGCCGCTATCCTCTTTAACGAAAATATATATCTAATAATTCCGAAAATCTATATCTAATTTATATCTTTCGATTTTACAATTTTAAATTTTTCTTTTTATATTTGATTATAAGAATAGAGAAAGGTTCTAAACACTATCAAAATCGTACAATCTATTTGGCGAACTATAAAAAAATGAATAAAGGCATAACTAGCGTGAAGCTGATAATCAAAAATAATTTATCGTAAGCATTATATGCTTGATTCGCCAGACTTACGTTTCACTTATACACCCGAAATATTATTTCATAAATAGTTTAAATTTTAAAATTTAGATTCAGTAACCGTAGCTAGCCTACAACGTTTTATTAGTACATATCTACTGCATTGGTGTTCAATGTTCTTATTTTCTATATTAAATCTATTTAAACCCAAGAACAATTTATAATAAAGACTAATTTGGTAATTTCTATGCTATCACGGGATAATACAGCCTTTCTCAGTCCATTTGCCGGTAAGTTTTGGCAATATAAGAGTGACTTGTGAGATTTCTAGCAAAGAGACTACAAATAAAAATTTAAATGCAATAAAATCTGGTGCTGACCAAGAAACTATACATCCTACAAACTTTGTTTTCTATAGTAAATTTAATGTTTTTTTTGTCGAACAGATTAAAAATAACAAAATTGATTAAAAATTACAGATGTGGAAAATTCAATGCTTTAAACATTTTTTCATCTATTGGAAGAATAAAAAGTTCTTATTCCAATTCTGTAATTTTTGTTTAAAATTACAGATACAAATATCTGGCGATAAGTGTTTTTTTTTAATAAAAAAAACTGAACTAAAAATAAAAACCCAAAAAATAGAAAATAAAAGTTTATTTCGCAGTATAAATAAACGGGATTATTCAAAGCGTTACAGTCAATTTTAAAAATAAATAGGTGGTGCTTTATATTCCCAAAAAAAGAAAAATATATTATTTTTTCAGGAATATGAGAGATATTTTTTAAAGAAATTAAATGTGCTAAAGTCTTGAGCTATACGTGTATCTTTTAATTTTCTTTTAGTGTAATATTAATATGGAAGATCAAAAAATACACGAGAAAGCGAAATAAAATAATAATCTCATTTCATAATAAATTGACACTACACACTGTACACTGGTTAAATAAAATTAAAAATATCAAAAGCCAGTGACCTCTGGAATTAGTGTTGCTTAGTTTTACATAAAATTTATAAAATAAATTAAAATATTAAAACACATTTGATGCAGTTGCCGTACAACTGTGAAAGAATTTCATGTAAAATTATAATAATTATATTTTCAAAACTGGCAACACTATTCCCAAAAAAAAAAATATTTCGTGCTAGAGAATGTTCTAATAAAAAAAAGCTTGCATACAAAATAGAACAGATAAAATAAATAAAATCCACTTTCACTCAGAAATAATATTAAATACATTTTAATTACATCTATACTATTGATATTATACAAATATTGACTACATCTAACTGGAATATTTTTATTTACAAAAAAACAAGCGAGCTTTTTATTGAAGTTTTACTCTATGTATATAATAATAAGAGAAAATTGTCTTTTTCATATTTTTGTTAACGTTATAACGTTATATGATCACATACATTTGGTTTACGTAAAGCGTAGTTCTTCTTATTTGGACTAAAGAGAAACTAAAAATCCATATTACATTATATGTTTAGTTTATATAGTCTATAACAACTACGCTTCTTGTTATTATTAATATTAAAATAGTAAATATACTTTCTTTGTTGATTTATTATAATTTTAAATAAAAAACCATCGCATAAAATTACTTGAATGTCCTTGTGCGTGAATAGAGATTTTATATAAAAAAAATCAATTCGATTTTACTTTCTTGCATATATTAATTTGATTAAAATATTTACTATTTTTTTTACTATAAAAAGATTACAAATTATTAATTATTTCTTTCATTATACATAACAAAAAAAAAAAACAAATAAACATTAAACTGCCAAAGCACTATACAAAAAAAAAGTAAATTGAAAATTCTGTCTAGTTGTGGCACTTCTATACAACGGTTTTCTATTTCAAATTGCCCGTAACTTTTTAAAGAATTTACATCTATTCATTTCTACGAAGTGGAAAACGAACAGATATACAGAGTTTCTTGTATAATAATAATTATTGCTTCAAACATACCCGCAATGGATATATAAATGGCAGTGCTAAGGGTTACTTCACACTATTCAAAGTCCGTGGGATCACTTAAAATACGTTTAACCGAATTGGTATTTATTGTGTTGTCAGGAACATTTTGATTCCCGTGGCGCCTTAATTTGACGATGAATTCTTATAGATCTTGAAAAAATAAAACAAAATATATTACAATATCTCGCTTTGCTTTCGAGATATCGATACTCAAAAATTCGAAAACAACGATTTGTTTTTCATTTTATGACAGACTTCAATAGATTTATTCTTGTTTTCAGTTTTATTTTTTCAAGATCTATAATAATTCTTCATCAAATTAAGGCGCCACGGAAATTAAAATATCCTCTGTTGTCACATCCGTGTGTACTATCTGTATTATTTTATTAATTTTTAATATATTTTTTAAATTAGAGCTAAGAAATTAATAAAACATTCTAAAAACAATATTATAGTGAGCAAATAAAATTCATTTTTAATCAATCAAAAGATTAATAACGTCTAATTAATAAAGATATTTTATTTATTTAGGGCTGATTTTTCAATTATCAGGTAAAGATCGCCCATCAGCTATAACCTGACTGAATATGAAAGTAAAGCAAATGTACTATGTTATTTATACAACTGTAAGCTTTAACTTAACCATGTATTAATTTAACCTAAAAATTACTAACCTGATCATTGATAAAATCCGCCCCTTTTTCTATTGTCAAACCACCGGTGTAATAAGATTCATACATTTAATTAAAATAACCCACATCTCACTTCTTCACTTCTTTCAAAAGATATCATATTACATTTTGGGGCACTAAAACGCTATTATACTCGAGCGGGACTCAAACCCGCACTTCAGAAACATTCCGCAATTAGTGACTATTAAAAAAAACAGTATTAATATATCAACTAAAATTAACATCGTTTAACCATTGCAAATGTTCCCTCCTTAAAACTTTTGCTATAAAAATTGTTCCTTGCAAACTTACTTTACTTTTGACATTTGACCGTGACATTTGACGTTTTCGATATATTTGGAAACAAAATACAAAACCAATCAAATATTTAGAATGAGTTACACGTATTTTGTATGAGCATCAGGTATCTCAGTAGGAAGCCTCGTGGCCCGCCAGTATGTACAGGTCGTTACCGTCCTCGCCCGAGAGCGTGTTGTTTTGTAGTAAATGCGACTCAAGCACGACCACTCTGCAAAATCAATAAATACATTTTTAAAGGAGATACCCAAATCTCGCCTATGAACCTATAAGCACGACGCTTATATCATAATTATGTATTAGCATTTTTTTAATATGTGAATTAATAAATATAATATGAGGGACACTTCTTAAAATTAATAACATTTAAACAAGTACTTTCATTGATTCAATAATAGATCGCCAATCGCCATATTGGTTAGCTGGTCAGCTAGCTAGCTGTAGTGTTGTGATAAACTCGCGTTATAATCGCAAACACTCACGTGAAAACAATCGATATTTCGCCAACAATCGATGTTCATTCGCATAAAGTACAATAAAGTTACAATATGTATTTAACATATAAATTCATATTATGGATGGTTTTATTTAAAAAAAAAACTTGTATAAATGTTTAACATTATCTTAATTCAGCGATTTATTTTAGAAATGAAAATACAAAAATTGGTATTTTTGATCTAAAAAATCGATTTTTCTCAGCATTGTAAGCAGTTTAAGGTAAGACGTCTTGTATGGACCCTTCGCCACTGCTAGATAGTAATATGTATGCAGTGGTATCTCTGTATTGGTAAGTGGTGGTAAGCACCAAGTGATAGTACATAGGCAGTGGTGGTATGTAGCTAGTGGCAGAACGTAGGTGTTTGTGGTGGTATGTGAGTAGTGGTGGTGGTAGTGGTGGTGGTGGTGGTTGTGGTGGTGGCGGTGCACTCACTTGTCGTGCCCCAGCAGGCGGTAGGCGCGCGAGGTGTCCGCGATCTCCTGCGTGACGGCGGCGGAGCGCAGCGAGCGGCCCTGCACGCCGTGACGGTGGAACGCCAGCACTGAGTCCGCCAGGCACACTGGACACACATACATACATATATAGACTAGCTTCCCGATATAAACTTTAATCCTCATTTTCAACCCCATAAAAGAAGGATGATTTCCGGGATAAAAAGTATCCTATGTCCTTCCCAGGGTCTCTAACTATCTGCTTATCAAATTTCATCTAAATCGATTCAGTAGATCCAGAGATTACCCCCTACGATGTCACAAACTCACAAACTTTACCTCTTTACAATATTAGTATATATAAAAATTAGACATTATTATTTTAAATAAAACTATCTTTTCGGATTATTTCGCGGTTTTATTTGGATTTTTGGTTCCCTACGTTTCGAATGCTTTACAGCAATCATGGTCACGGGAGAGACTAAGGTGTTAGATGTCTCAAAAGTATTATATAGTTGTTACAAACAGCCTACCCAAAAATAAACAAAAAAAATATTAAATTATTATATTAAGAAAGTATTATTACTTATTAGACATTATTACAGAAATTAGGTTCTTGCTTTTATTTATACACTTTATTATACACCACAGTAATCACATACTAATAAATGAAATAAATATGTTGAGACATTAACACAGAGCACCGTCTAGTTCCATGGTAAGCTACGAGGTTTGTGTTATGGATACCAGATAGTTGATTCACTACACATATATAACTTTAAATACTATAAATATAAACACCCATGACTGGAGTACAAACATTCCTGCTTATCACGCAAATAAATACCCCCTGTGGGACTCGAACCCGCGACCACTGGCACCTTGTCAGTGGCACAGCAATAACAAACTAAACGTGTCGTCTATAAACCACACAAATACAGGGAAAGAAAGTGTCTAAAACACAAAAATTAAAAGTGTGCACAAAAGGCGGTCTTATCATTAATTAGCAATTAGGAAATATGGGAAACTAAACAGGGTCCAACTATCTAGTTCTTGCAAAACGTTCTGCACTACGATGCTCCTCTCGCATTGAGAAAAGATCTATACCCAGCAGTAGAACATTAAAAATTTCAAATTACCAGTAACATATAAAACATATTATATAACCAAAAAACATATAAATTATAGTTCTTACTTTACATTTTCGATAATAAGGACATGCTTTCTCTCTGTTTCTTCTACTTTATCTTTTTTTTTCTTTTTTTTTCCACATGAAATGTAAATCTTATTTTCTTTTTGTTTTTTAATATTTTTATGTAACTTTAAATGCCCAGACTCGTAGTTATTTTCACTTTCTGGTTAAGTTTGTTTATATAATTATTATATGTTTGTATTTGAATGTTGTGTACAAATATAATTGGACAACAAATTTAAAATGATATTTTTAGTTTTTAATACGTAGTTGTATTTTTTTTATTTTTTTTTCTGTTTCTGTACCTAAATAAATAAAATTATACTAACATATGCTATCAATATGGAAGTCGAACTGTATCCGCGAGGGCAGTTTGGTCCGACGCCGCTCGAACGGTAGCACTGAGATTATGTCCACTACATTCTCGTGACACACCAACACCTGTGTGGAAAAATGTTATAGTTAATTTATTATTATTGTTTCATTATTCAAAAATTTAAAAATAATTTCTTTTTTCTGATATAAAAAATCGTGTAAAAAAAATTATTTAATGTACATATATACATATTATAGCCTTTTTACTGCCCTTTAATATTTTTTATATTTCATCATATTATATTTAAAAAAAATTTATAAAGTGCAACATTTTACCATTTCTACGGTAAGAACTATTTTTTTGCGATTTCACTACAAAATTATCCAGTGATTTGCAAGAGACAGCCTATTTACGGTCTAATGCGAAATGGTTGACATACAAACATACAAAAAAGTTTTTAGGGTTTTTTCCCCTTTAAGGCTTCAAGACTTTTTGTTATGGAACCCTTAAAAAACTTTCTCTTTAACTTACAACACCCCCATATAAAAGTGAACTCATGAGTCCTTATCGAGCTATTTGGCTACAGAATCCCTCATAAACCCAATAGAACCCTAAAAAAATTAACCCACCGAGTCCTTATCGAGTTTATTGGATACAGAGCCCCCCTCCCTCCCCCCCCCCCCAAACCCAATAGAACCCTACGAGAATGTACCCACCGAGTCCTTATCTAGCTGGTGCACCGCCCGCAGCGTGTGCAGGCGCTCAGCGCGCGGGATCACGGTGTTGGAACCGCCCGGGCATAGGTCCAGCTCGTCAGAGTGGAACCAAGTGGCACCTGCGGGATTATATGGATAATTTTGGTACCAAATTTATATAATTTTTTTTATAGGTTTACTTTTTAAAACTTTTCAGTTGTGTCATATATAAAAGTAATTCTATTATTACCGCAGCTGGTTTCGAATCTGAGGTATATTTTGCCAAAAGTGGGGTGCCTCAGGGTTCACACCTTGGACCTATCTTGTTTCTTAATTTTTATTAACGATATAAGTAAGACTATTAAACATTGTAAATGTTCACTATTTGCCGATGACCTTAAAATATATAAAACACTTAAAACTGATAGAGACGTAGATTTGATTCAACATGATATCAACAATATCAATGAATCGTGTCATCTCAATCATATGACTCTTAATGTAAATAAATGTTTTCATATAAAATTCACCCGGAAAAAAATCACTTGTCTCTAGTTACTTAATAGAAATCTCGCCAATACACGAAGCATCCGAAATCAGAGATTTAGTAGTCACTATAGACTAACGATTAACTTTTGTAACGCACATTAATAAAATGGTCTTTAAAGCCTCACAAAACTTAGGTTTTATTAGTCGGAATGCACAAGAATTTTCTAGGCAATAGAAAATAGTCCTATACAACGCCTTGATTCGCAGCTGTCTTGAGTATGTTAGTGTCATTTGGAATCCCCTATTTAAAGTACATTCTCAACGAATTTAAGGTATTCAGCGTGCTTCAAAAATACCTTTCTTTTCATGAGACAGATTTTTACACATACGTTTATACAACGAACGATTGGTTAAATACGAAATGATCTCTGTTCGAAACAGACGCGAAATTCTCGACTCAAGCTTTCTTTTCAACATTCTCAACAATAGGATAAAACATTCAGAGTTGCTTGAAAGAATATTATTATCAGTCCCATGTAGTAAACATAGAAAAACTCGCATTCGCAATATGTTTGAAACTCCTCATGTGTAAGATCTCACGAAATTCTTAACGAATTCCAACCTCTACGATTCCTTTTCTATTTAATTAGATTTATTATATATTTCTTCATTTAATTAGATTTATCTTGATTGATTTATTTATTTTATTTAATGTGACATGTACTATAAGTTGTAATTTCTGAATTATTTTCTTTGACTTTGTTATTATTTGATTAATCCTTAACATGACTTTGTATTTAATTTGACTTATTTTAACTCCTTTGATTTACGAATTACTTGATTAATTTGGCATTTACTGTTTAATTATTATTGGATCAATTTTTAATTTGACCTATATTATTTGACAAATATTACTTAAAAAGACATATTATCTCATTAATTCATTTATTGTCTTCTAAATGTATATAAATGTTAATATGTATGTTGTTAGTGCGCTTTTCTAAATAAATTAAAATAAATTATAGTGATGGATACATAAATGAATCATTTATCGTAGAAAATAGTAATTCTCAAACCTACTGAATATACACACAAAATTTCATAAAAATTGGTCAAGCCGTTTCGGAGGAGTTTTGTTACAAACACTGTGGCACGAGAATTTTATATATTAGAAGATATAAAATCATATATGTAGATATATTTACCTGAATTAATATTGATGAGGTTTAACCGCAACGGTTTCCGCGTGACGCCCACGCACAGCAGCGGGTACTCCAGCTCCGGCGTGATGATCAGCTCGAAGGCCAGCAGCGGCGACGGCAGCACGCACTCTATGTTCTGCGTTATACATACATTATTATTTTAAATAAAACCACTTTTTTTGGTTTTTTTCGCGAATTTATTTTGATTTTCGGTTCTCGAGGTTTCGATTGCTTTACAGCAATCATAGTCACGGGAGAGACTAAGGTTTTAAACGTCTCAAAAAGTTATTATAAAAAGAAACTATTTTTGAAAGAAAAAAAAAAGTTTTATTTAAAATTTCAAACATTCGCATAAATCTAAAAAAATATTAATAAAAGAAATAAAATGTAACTCGAAGATATTCATTTAAAATATCAACTGTTGAATTTCTCTTGAGCTCTTCTCAGCAGAACTGCTTTCCAGGCTGATGGTAGCTTCCTCACGGACAGTTTACACCGACGCTCTTTAATCCCTCCACGACCGCGGACACGCGGGTTACAGTTAATAATAGATTTCTTAGAAATTTAATTAATTTCATAAAAATTTACCTGGAGGTGTTAAACCCAAATTGATAATTCATAAGTGATAATACTTAGACTGAAGCGAATATTTGACATTTCAAATAAAACTATCTTTTCGAACATTATTGCGGATTTATTTTGATTTTTGGTTCCCGACGTTTCGAATGCTTTACAGTTTACAGCAATCGTGTGACCATTATTGGCGAAAAAATCCGCTAAGATAGTTTTAATTAAAATTCAAAAGTGCTCTTAAGTCTAATTGGATAAGGTTCAATTTCATTAAAAAAATATTTGTATTTTTTTGTTTTGATTTTTGTTTGCTTTTGTTTTGTTAATTTTTATTATATCATTTAAACTACCAGGCACCCATTACACAGCAACAGACTGACCTTCAACAGCATGAACTTCCTGAGCGGGTCGTACCACTGCATGAGGAAGAGGCCGGCGGGCGTCGCGCCACACAAATACTTGTACCCATTGTACGGGTTACGGGCCACGGCGCAGCGCATGCATCCTGGAAAATTGTCACGAAATTGGGAAAAATCTAAGAGACATGTTGTATATATATGTATATGCTGTTCCGTGGTGTACTGGCTAGCATGCACAGCAGATCTGTAGGTCCTGGGGTCGAGTCCCGTGTATGGCTCAGTTTAGTTATTGAGTGTTTCTGTTACATGACGGTATTTCACTCCTGTAAAATGCTACACTCTGTCTTAGAAAAGCCCTTTGACCAATTGAAAGTAAAAGTTTTAAAAAATGAATTAAAACCTAATATAGCCAAGATCATTTCAAGAAAAAGATACATTGCGTAAACTTAAAACCACTGGAACTCGGACAGGGCTAAATTTATATACGATCACATTATTTGGTTTTCCGTCACTTGGAATGTAACTTATGACCATAATACACATTTTTTGGATTTAATATCTTTTGTTAACTTTACATAAACTATAATAATATAAACCACTACATAAACCACCATCTTCAGACATTTATTTGGCATACTTTTTCTTTGTTCTTGATAAGGCGTGACGGTAGAGGAAAGGCTAAAATTCAAATCCATGCAAAAAAAAATACAAAAACCCTAAAATAGTCAACAAACCTCTAGTATCGGGCACGCGCGTGGTGGGTGCAAACCGGCGTGGCAGTAGGCGCGGCGGGAGCACCCGCAGCGAGCGCGCGCCGCCGCGCCCGCCGCGCCCGGACCCAGATAATGCCAATAGCTCATGGCGGTATAGAGAGGGAGTTTTACCTGATTGGGATAAGCAAAATGTTTGTTTATTTGTTACTTGTTTATACTACGGGTTTGGGTGGAATTGAAATGGGTATCGCTTAAATTCTCGATTAATATGTTGGCTATGTTCGAAATTACCCCGACAGTGCCAGTAATACATGGCAGTATAGGGAGAGACTAGTACCTTATTGGAGTAAGGAAACATCAGGGGAGGCATGGAAAGAAGGTCAAATCAACCCTTAAGATTAATAAAACATGATCAGATCAATCAAATAGTATGTTAGTTAACCATCAGAACTCACCAGATAACGACATTAGAACATCTTTGATGACGTGCATCCATATCGTCCGCCGCGGACAAAGTTGGTCCATGGCTGTTTCGTGTAACTCGTTCAAGTTTAATGTGTAAATACCTTCTTCTGCGCCTGTGGATAAAATATTAATAGATTAGTATGTTTTCTCCATTCTACGTGACATTGACGAAGTAATCTGTGCTCAACTGGCACGCTTTGAAGCCATTAACAAGAGAATTAAATAGATTAGTGCCCAACAGTGGGACATTAAAAAGTGCTGAATACAACTACGTATTTTATTATAATAAAGAAAAATTAAATTAATTTAAAATTAAGTTATTATTATGCTATCTCCCTTTATATAGGAAGAGAAGTAATGCTTAAAAACTACAAAAGAATATAGTATTATTTTTGGCATTCAAATTTTATTATATTGTTCTCAAAAATAGTATATTTACTTAACTAAAACATATATCTATCTGTATGGCACAATTGAAAATAGTAGCATAAACAACAAATTACGATACTTTTGACTTCGCCGTTTATTTTGGCGGACTCTATCTATGTATACAATTCTTTAGTTTGAGCCTTCCAAACACAACTTTCTAGCACCTCACCTATAAGGATATGCTGATCGCGGGTATCCGGGTGGATCCAGGACGCAGTACAGTTTATCCTTAGCGGACAACCGTTGAATACCTGTAACAATAATTTAAACATTTTAGAACTAGGGACTCACCCTCGCTTCACTCGCCTACTTATATTTTAAGGTTTAGTACAGATTTCTCAGAGATGAAATATTTCTCCGCAGTAAAAAGTATCCTATATGTCGACCCGGATAACCAGCTATCATCATACCTAATTTCATCAAAATCCCTCCAGTGTTTTTTCCGTGATACGGTCACAGAAAGACAGATAGACAGACAAAAATTCTAGAAACTATAGATTCGGCCTCTGTATCGATAATAATGACTATTTCAATAAGATTTTTTTTAAATATTTAATGTTCAAATTCGACTCAGAGTTTTATTATATGTACAGATATGGATTTAATACGAACCTTAGAAAAGCAAGCTCCCATGTGTACTTTAGGTGTGGGCGGCAAGCCGTTGGGCGCGGGGCGCGGGGGCGTGCGCGTGCGCCGAGCGCGCGCCCTTCTTGGGGGTACTGGAGGGGTGCTTGCCACTGTAAAAGTATATTATACTCGCGACTCACCCTCGGAGCGCTCGGGTTCGTCCCTAGGTTGCTTCCTCATACACATTTATCCCCATTTTCACCCCCTTAAGGGGTGATTTCCGGGATAAAAAGTATCCTATATCCTTCCCAGGGTTTCAAACTATCTTCTTGCCAAATTTCATCTAAATCGGTTCAGTAGATCCAAAGATTACCCTCTACAACGTCACAAACTCACAAACTTTACCTCTTTATAATATTATTATAGTACATACCTATGTGTGGTTTGTACGCCAGACTATTATTATAAATTAGTATTAAGTTTGAATGTATGTGTGTATGTTTGTTTTACGGACAGATTTGGATGAGATTTTATATGCAGATAAAGTATGACTTGAAATAAAACACAGGCTGTTAGTAATTAAATTTGTAAAATGGCAGAACTACTTGTGTATAATATTGTTAATACAAAGGCAACAAGGGACGCATCGGAGCGAGAATAGCTCTCTAGTAAAGCTATAATGTCGGTTTGTATACGTTTACATAATTGAACAAAAATGTAATTGAGATCAATTATTATATTAATTATTATTTGCAACATTTATAATAGCATTTTAAACTATAGCAACAGTTTCATTAACAGCAAAAACTTGAACTCTTTGGATACAACTTCTTGCCTACAACTTTCATAGACAAATACTTACCATCAGTCTCAACCTTGGCCTTATCCCGCTGACTGTCCGACAAACTTCGTTGTCTTTGACTCGTTTTCAATTCCTCATCCACCAACTCCTTTTGACCATCTCGTCCATTTTCGTCCACCATTTTGAAAATTTCGTCCACCGACGACGTTTTTCTCTTACTAGTACTCTCTAACTCACACTGACAAAACTGACTCAAATCGATACCCGCCGTAACTGAATCAGAATTATGTCTATTATGCCTTTTTCTATGTTCGTAGCTCTTTTCATCCATATTTAAGCTCATATCTATTCTCCTACACAAATCGTCATCTGACACACCGCCATTTTCAATTTTGTCCGAATCGGATATCCTCAATCTGTTCGCAATTTGTAACGCTCGGAAATTCGATAGAGATATCTTTTGTTTTTTACACGTATCGCAATAAACTATGCCCGAATCGGAATTCTGGTTCGAACAGTGCCTATAATAGCTTAGTATATCTCCATTGGAATTGCACGCGCCGCAGGAGCACTTTGCTACTGATCTTTGTAGATCACTTAGTGTGTTGTTCTCTTTTGTCTCTGGTTTCGGACATAGACCACATTCGCAATTTGAATTTCTCAATTGTGAATCTGTCACTTCCGTTTCCTGTTGGTCCGCGTATAACATATCCTCTTTTCTAGACAACGGATCGTCTATGGAAATGGACGATGCCCCTACAGGCGATTGAAAGTTAGAGGCTAAGCTCTGATAGACGTTTGTTGTTGAATTATTTAAGAAGTTCTGCTTTAATTGTATACATTGCGACAGATGTTGATCGTGGATCGATAGACCAGAGTTGGTTCCTTGGGACATATTCGCCGTTTCAGCCGTTAGAGGTAGTGTTGCCCTGTTGATATTTAAAACGTTATCATTTTGATAGTTTTTGGTAGTTTTTAGTAGAAAGCCGGGGTTATGCAGTGTTAACGTGAAAGCTTGGGTTGAGTGCTGTTAGACACAAATTGGCTTAGTTAAGATTCATTTTGTATGGTTATTTATTAGTTTAAATAACAAGTGGTGCTGGTGGGACATTAAGTACGTGGTAAATGAATGAATTAACTTTAAGAATTACACTTTTGTTCATCCTAAATACGGGATTCGATTAACTACTGACAAATTCCTTAAATATTTATACAATACCCATAAAATGAAACTATTAAATACACAAATAACATATATTGCATACCACATGCTACTAAAAATCAGCTAAAAATTTTTGATATAGAACTTTGACATTCTATATATCTAATTATAAATCCAATATAAAGCGTTCTATACGTTAACGCTACATATACTGAAAAAAAATGTTCAGAATAATAAACTTACAAAATAAATACGTAATACATAGTTTTAACTATATATAGTCGAAAATAGGCATATGATAAATAATTTGTTACATAATTAAAAGAAAATGACGTTTTTAGATAATATTATAGTAAAATATTGCTTATACATACATGATTTATATAGTATAGATATATACTAGAAACAAATGAAATAAATACTATTAAATATATAATATTATTATGACGTCAATTTATAACAAAACCAATCCATCCTGAAGAAACTAACTGAGAAAAAAACGACATAATTGCCAATTTTTTAATATCAAAAAATACATGTTTCTAACGCCAAACAGATCCTATATAAAGAAATACAAAACTATCATAATACTATTAGTATATACAGTTTATTATTCCGAACGTTCTAGAATAGTGAACACAAACGCATGCGTGTTTTCGATTTACCTTAGCATTAATTCTTCGTCAATATATTGCAAGAGGCTCCTAAAACAAGAAAAACGACGTACAGACATGTGCCACACCTAAATGTACCTTATTGCTCTGATAATACGGTCTAAAGTAGAATGTCAAATATAAATAGATACAATCGATATTGACAGTGACAGGTACAGATTATACACATATTTATTTTATTAAATAAAATAATTCATTATTTTAAATCTTTATATTATTTTTAATTAATCGATTAATATAGTGACCAAAACATTTGTGGATATAAAAATGATCACAAGTTTGATTCCCGGTGTATCAAAATGTTCATGTGGTACCAAAAATAACTTTAGACCATATTACTTTATGACGTGTACTGATATGTAAGTGTTTGTACCATAATTAAAATCAATACTTTCATATAAAAAATATGCAAAAAATCTCATAATCATATATGAGAGAGTACCATTTTATATTATAGATAAAGAAAGATTACTTGTATAAAAAAATGTCTCGTAATAGAGTATTAGGTACCCAAAAATTTCATATCCATTACCAAAAAAAATCTTTTAATTTATTTAATACGTGACATTATGTTTTTCTAGCAAAAACAACTAAAACCTATATATACATATATAAACAGTGTTATTGTTTCGTCTGTAGGTATGACAAGTAATGATCGTATGATCGATAAGCTAATATAAAATGTTGACACATTTAAAAAACCATGCAAAAATAAACATTTTAACACTTAAAAAAATCTACACATTTGTGCTTCGAACACTCGGACACATCGCATTTTAAACCGCCATTCTTGCTATTGCAAAAGCCTTTGAAATAACTGCAAAGACATTATATTAAATAAAAACTAAAAAAAAAACACTCGAAAAATAAATTTACAAGTAAAAAAAATATTTTCTCATTAACAATATAAAATGAATTAATATAAAAAAAAGTGAAAACCGAAAATTATTCACAATAGTTCTGTTAGTAAGAGCGAGACATTTGCAATTATTTCTAAAAAGCTATAGATTAAAAAAACACAAGACCTAATTCCTATAAAAAAAAATCTTCAAAATCCGTCACACAGTAACAAAAAACCGCCAAAACTTATCAAAACCTGTTAGAAAAAAAACCACAGTACAAAGTTAACGCAAGAGAAAGAAAGAAAGGTATAAAAAAATAGAAAAAATTTGGAAAAAGCCTATACCTCAAACTCATTCTTAATATATCGTCACCAGTGACGACCCGACACCACTTGCTATAATAAAAAATACATAAAAATAAATACGAAAACACAAAAATTGTAAGCGTAAAAATTTACTATTTTGGAAAAAAAGGTATATTTAATAAATGCAAAAAATGGAGGTTAAAATTTAAAGGAATGAAAAAAAAGGAAATAAAAACATAAAAACCGACTAATTATAAAACCTTTATATAATAATAAAGCAATACATATATAATAAAATAACAATGGCCTTACTGAACAGAAAAAAACTAACATATACAAGAAACAATCTTTAAAAATCTAAATAACATCTATTTAAATTTCAGAAGTACAAAAAAAATGTAATCAATAAGACCACAGATAAAAAACTAAAAAAAATATATAAAATAAACAAACAAACAAATAAAATAATATGTTTCTTATTATATAATCTATACACTTACTTTTCACTAGTGGGCATACTGTCTGTAGATAGTTCTTGAGTTAAAGGATTGTGTTTCGGACAAGTCATTAGTGATGCTACACTCCAATCTTCGCTTGATTGTCTGTGGTATGCTGAAATTAATTTATTTTTTGCTAATTATATAAATTTTATACTATCATAAATGCTAGTTCGTGTGTACGTATGTTTGTTACTTCATCACACTGACACTATGAACGGATTTAGATAAAGAATAAATAAATAATAAGTGTCAGCCAACTTAGAATTGGTCAGCGTGGCGGTCTATGACCTGGTCCCCCTCGTTTGGAAGGGAGGCCCGACCAACCCCCAGCAGTGGGACGTTAAAAAGGGCTGAAGACAGACAAATATATGTATGTATTCAGTCTTTAATGTCCCACTGCTGGGCATAGGTCTTCAATACGAGAGGGATCAGGCCATATTCCACCGTGCTGGCCAAATTTAGGCGCTCTCAGCATGTCCTGCTAGGTTCTTTCAGATATGCAGGTTTCTTCACGATGTTTACTTTACAGTAAGGACAAATGGTGATCATATTGGAAATGAGTCTTACATGAAAATATCAGAGATGCGAGCGAGATCTGGGATTTGAACCCGCTTAACTCAGTTTCCCAAGCGAGCGCGTTTCATTATGAGCTAACACTGCGTGAATACAAATAATAAGTACATACTAAAGTACCATAACGGTCTATATCATCTGACATTAAACAAAGAAAAACCGTGAGAGTCGATATTATTTATAACTCACCATTCCTCTTAACTGTGTCACCATCACATCTATTGACTTCAGCGCTGAAGTTAATCACTTTTGGCATAGACAAGCCAAGGTCATCCTCAGCATCCAAATCTATGATAGGTGAGTCATCATACACTCCTGAACGTCGATTTGCCTCTCTCTGCTCGTCTGGTGTTAATCTGTAACGAAATTAGAAAGTTCCGGATGAAAAAAAATATTTTTTTAAAATTTTTGTTTCCGAGTGTTTGGGCTATAATAGAAAACATAATGATTATTACATATACATCAGTAGACAAATACTTCTGTTTTTTTTTTAATTATTATTATTATTATTATATATTATTTTTAAGTATTTTAATACTGATATACATCATTGTTCATTATAAGTGTTGAAATAATAATTTAAGAATATAAGTCAATATTCTTACAAAGTTACAATTTAATACAACCGCGTAACAACTACACTACTACATGTCGAGAGTCAAAAAGTACAATTCTCATGTTATAGCTTCAAAGCGTGCCATTTGAGCACAGATTCTACTTACTACGTAGATAGATGTTTAAACTGAGACACGAAGGAGGTTTATTGATTTCGATTGTTTTTTTTTTTGTTTTTGAATGTTTTTTAACGAATTTGTTGGCGAATGTTATGTATACTAAGGCTATTGATCAACATATCAGTGAGCGTGTCACTTTTAACATAATTTAGTGTGTTAATATTTAATATACATATATAGTATGTGTGCTTATGAAATCTATACATGTTATAAAATTCTAAGTAGGATTTGTAAGGTAATTATTTTTTGCAAAATCTTTTTGAAATAGTTATTATTATCGACTGTCTGTGACCGCATCACGAGAAAACCACAGGACAGATTTTGACGAAATTCGTTATGATGATAGCTGGTTATCCGGGTCAAGGATACTTTTATTGCGGGAAACTATCTCATCTCTGAGAAATCTATACTAAACGTTTAAACGTAATAATAATAAATAGGCATACCTTAGAGAATGTTCCAGACGCGTGTGCGGTCCCAGCAGCGAGCGCGGGCGCGCGTCCCGGCGCCCGCGCGTCTGACGCGACGCGATGCGCTGCGGCACGTTCGATAGCGCCTGGGAACGTTCATAACTTCACTACATAGTATAAAACAAAGTCACTTCCCGCTGTCTGTCTGTCCCTACCGCCTACGTATGCTTACATCTTTAAAACTACGCAACGGATTGCGGATGCGGTTTTTTTAATAGATAGAGTGATTCAAGAGGAAGGTGTATATGTATAATACATGCGTATTATAGTACAGAAAAGCCGAGAAATTCGAAGATTTGTATATCATACTGACCGATAAAACGTATCCAGGGATGAACCCGAGCGAAGTGAGGGCGAGGCGCTAGTAACTTAGATATTTAAATAATTTCTTAGATTTGCATAAGTTAGGTTTGTGCTGTAATTTTCACTAATATGAAGAAAAAATAAGCTACTGATATGTGTGACTTAAGTCGAAAAAATTATCCCTTCTAAT
Source organism: Brenthis daphne (assembly GCA_947093115.1). Classification (NCBI taxonomy): domain Eukaryota; kingdom Metazoa; phylum Arthropoda; class Insecta; order Lepidoptera; family Nymphalidae; genus Brenthis; species Brenthis daphne. The sequence goes on along the minus strand of OX352482.1, from coordinate 6,868,652 downwards.
AACTTGTGTACTACACTAGAGACACACTTAAATGAATACTTATTTTAGTGTTTTATTTTGATTTTTTGTTTCCAAAGTTTCGAATGCTTTAATATTATCATAACAAATTAAAGTTGTTGACATCATAAAAGTCTTAGTTATAACAGATTGTGTCAATAATATTGTCGAAACGTCGCTAAGAAATTGTTTTAATTTAAAAAAATGATATTTTTTTGTCTCGTTAGCTTTAAAGCATTTGGAACGTCGAGACACCCAAAAATCAAGATGACAGCGCGAAAAAATCCCAATAAAAAGATTTCAACCGGAAAAAAAATTACACTTACGCCATCATCATCCAACTCCTGGCTGTTACAGTGGCTGGGCGGGTTCGAATACTTCTGTAAGAGCTCTATCGCGAGCCGTTTACTCATGTCTTGTTGGAAGAATGCATGCTGAAAGCAAAATATATTTATATATTATATTACTTTTACATAATATTTTTTCACTTGGAATACTTGGTTCCATAAATTATCCAAGCTTCTTAAACATATAAGAAATAAAGTAAGATCAAACTATTTCGACATGTGCAGTGTGCACACACATATATACCATTACATACATCTATACATATAATAAAATTGTAACTAAGCCGAATCTGTACATTAAATATTTTTTGGAAAATCTTATTGAAATTAACATTATTGTCGATACAAAGGCCGAATCTATAGTTTTTAGAATTTTTGTCTGTCTGTTACTACTTTTTACTGCGGGAAAATACCTCATTTCTGAGAAAAAATACAAAAACTGCAATGTAAGAGTTTACTAATATGCAAAACCTAAGAATTTGGTTTTTGGTCATTTGAACGCGGGCGGACCTATCACGGTTCATGAGATACAGCCTGGTGACAGACGGATGGACGGACAGAAAGACAGACGGACGGACAGCGGAGGCTTAGTAATAGGGCCCCTTTTTAGCCTTTGTGTACGGAACCCTAATAAACCATGAAAATTGATAGTAAAAAATTTATTTATAAATATTTAGCATAACTTTTAGCCCGCAGCTCTGCGTCCTTGCTAGGTTAAAATTAAAAGCCAAAATGTGAACTATCAACATTCCAAATTTCCATTAAAACCAAATTCTCATTTTAAAAAATGTATGTATGTATACATTCAAAACTTTTTAACATCCCACTGCTGGGGATAGAGGATAAGGCCATAGTCCCCACCACGCTGGCCAAATGCATATTGGTAAACTTCACATGTCTTTTAAAAATTTATTAGTTCATTTAGATATGCAGTTTTCCTTACGATGTTTCCCTTCACCGTAACACAAGTGGTAATCATGTTGGAAATGATTCGCACGTGAAAATATTAGAGGTGCGAGACCCGGGATTTGAACCCGTTTCACTTGATTATCCAAGCGAGTGCGTGACCACTGGGCTACCACTGCCTAAGTACTAATAAGTATCTTTGAATAAAGTTTCAATTCATTTCATATAAGAAATATAACATATTAAAAAAATCTTACTTGTAACAATTTCTCAGCGGTAGGTCTTTTCTTAGGGTTTTTAGTTAGAGCTAATTTTAGAAATGCATGGAACAGTTGAGACCAGCGTTCCCTCTCCTTCAGTTGAGGGGGTTTGAATCCGGACTTGGACATTAGAAATAACACTCTCATCGGATGGAGTTCGAACATTGGCGGTTGTAATTCAGCCAATTCTGAAAAGACCAAGATTTTTTAATTATAATTAACTAACAATTAATTACGTAATATATGATACTCTCTTAGATTAACGTAATTTTTTGATAATTTAAATATAACTTAATTTTACAACTTTATATCATTAAATATTTTAGCGTCCTAAGTGCTAGAAATTGAGATCATAACAAACACCCCATCATAATCCGTTTAGTAATTATCGAGACTAGTCCGTACATACATAGGTATTAGGTATGTACAAACAGACAAGGGCTGAGAGCTGTCTTTTATATACATATAAGGGTGTTTCTTCAAAAGTGCCAATAAAATGCTTCCGGCTAATTATTTTGTTATTCTTAATCACTAAAAAAACAATGATTTATTTTTTGTTTGTGTTTAGCACTACTTTAAAAGTAGATAAGATTTAAAAAACCACTTTACGCTTATTTATATGATTTTAACTTACATAACATTACCATACGTCATTATTCTCGCATTCCGACGACGACATTTGATGCTACATGTGTCTACAAAATATTTGATTTTGAAATAAAAAAATTTAAACATACAATATATTATTCTTTAGTAAATTTAACATCATTTAAAAAAATAATCTTACAAAATTTTATAATTGTAAGTCATAATTAAGAATCAAAGTTTTGTCACGCGAAAATCATCATTAATCGCAGTGCACCGTTAATTGATATTTTTTACTAAACAATTTTATTTCTCAACGCAACTTAAATATATCCCCGCGCGTCTTCGCGTCCCTTATTCAACGGCAACGTTTCACCGAGTGAGCACGTGTGCGTCTAGGAATTGTAAGTAAATTTTCATCGTTCTCCAAATTTTGTCACCAAAAATATCATTTGTATTAACAGTCTAAATTCCTTAAATATGGACATTGAATATTTTCCCATTATATCTTTTAGCAGTGAGTTCCAAATGCTTACATTTTGTAAAATCAATGCAGCTAACTTATGCTCACAAACAAGTTCAGACATGTTTTATTCTCAATTCGTCACTTTGCGTAACATCATTATTATCAGCTTTGTCGTTGCGACAAATGACATACGTTTCGATTAATGATTATGAAGTTGCCTATAATGATGATGTGGTACTAAGAATGATTTTTAAATGTAAAAACGAAAAAATTTAAACTTTAAAAGATAGTTCCACATGATTTTACTTGACTGTGCCACAAAAGACATGGTTATCTTTGTTTATCATATGTCATCTTTGTTTATGTATGTTTCTATGTATTAAAGATCTAGTCGTTTGTTGTATAATATTAATATCGCTGTTATTTATAGCACATTTCTTACAACAGGGCCATTAATCAAGCTAAAATGCCACAAACCAAAGAACAGCGAAGAGCACAACAGCGTTTATGTAAAAGAAGACGCTATAACCAAATAAAAAATGATCCGGAGCTGCTAGCAATTGAAAAAGAAAAACGAAAAATGCAATATCTTAAGAGAAAAGAAGAGAAAAAAGTTCTCCAAATTAAAGATAAAACGCCTCGCTCTCAAAGAGAACAACGGAAAAGATGGAAAGAAAACTCTAGAAGATATAGAAAGAAAAATAAAGAAGGAAACAATAATGAAATAAAACTGGAGACTATTCAGATCGAAGAAGTCTCGGCCTTAGGAGCTACTGAAGAACCTGATAAAAATATTGAAGAACAGGATCCTCTTAAACACGGCTCTGAATGTCCGGCTGTTAAACGTGCTGTTAGAGCAATCCGATACAAGGAACTTAAGAAAAGAAAAATACTACTATCTATCATAAATGCATTAAAAAAGAAAAACGAGTCACAACTTAAGACAATAAGAAAACAACAGAAAAAACTACAATTTATCTCTTTGAAGTCATCGAGTACAGATATATTAAAACAACAAAAACTCAACGATAAATCAACTATAACACCAAATCATTTATCTTTGTATCAAGCAAACCGTCGATCTAAAATTAATAAAATCATTTCGTTTTATTGCGAGGATTCTAATAGTACAGTTGCAGCAGGGAAAAAAGAATATATAACAAGGAATAAGAAAAGAATGCAGAAGAGGTATCTAACGGCTCCATTAATTGATTTATATAAAAAATTTAAACATTCAGCTAATTCCGACATCCATTACTCATTTTTTTGTAAAAACCGACCATTTTGGGTTTTGTATCCTAAGCCTACTAACAGAGAAACTTGCAAGTGTTCTATTCATACAAACATGGAGCTGCTTGTGACTGCCATGAATAAGTCATCCATCTTGAACGAAAAGAATCCATCAGACATATTATCGACGCTGTGTTGCGATTCATTTAATACTAATTGCTTGCAAAGAGTCTGCAAAACATGTGCGACTCGAAATCTTATATATAGAGAGTTTAATAATGAGATAGATTTAACATTTTTTGAGTGGATAAAAGTTACGAAAGAAGTTATTTTGGAAAACGGAACTAAGAAAAGACAAATAATAACACTGAAACAAAAGGTAGCTATGAAACCTATGGAAGCCATTGCAAAACTGGAAAATGAACTGCCAAAGTATATGGATCATACATATAAAATTTGTAATCAATACAAAGTTATAAAATGTCTGAAAGAAAACTTAAATATTCATGAAGCTGTAGTACACGTGGACTTTTCTGAAAATTATAATTTAAAATATGCCCAAGAAATTCAATCGTTCCACTTCGGAGGAAGTCGGCAACAAGTTTCACTTCATACAGTTGTGATTTACACGCATAGTTTTATAACTGGTGAGGTATGCCCTATATCAATGTGTACCCTTAGCTCCTGTCTTCAGCATGACGCTGCTTCTATTTGGGCTCATTTAGTTCCTGTTCTTGACGAAGTCATAAGGCTTAATCCTTTCGTGGATACTGTTCATTTTCTTTCCGATTCTCCGTCATCACAATATAGAAATAAATATATGTTTTACATTATAAGTCAATTGACATCCAGCCATTCCAATATAACAAGAATTACGTGGAACTATTCAGAAGCTGGACATGGAAAGGGTGCTCCTGACGGTGTAGGTGCTACTGTAAAAAGAACAGCTGACCAGATGGTCCATTTCGGTTTAGATGTTGGAAATTTTGATCAGTTTTATGAAATTATAAGTTCAAGAATAGATAACGTTATTATAAAAAGAGTTACTGAAGAAGAAATAATTCAGAAAAAAAGATTGATTCCTGAGAAGTTGAAACCATTCAGAGGCACCCTTTCTGTGCATCAGGTTCTGTGGGATAAGTTTATACCTAGAATTACTATGAGAAACACGAGTTGTTTTTTATGTAATGTGGGTGACGTGTGCGCGCATGGCAAGCATTTGGGATATATCAATAGTATGCCTGTGATTCAAAACGATAATGAAAATATTGATTTTGTAATTCCTCTAGCAAATACCAAACCTAAATCTGTAAAACCGAACAAAATCAAAATTATTTCTAATATTTTAATTGACGTCACTAATAAAATTAAACCTACAAGTCACGATCTTGTGGGCACTAACAATTAACAAAAATTTATACATAGTTTCATTTATTTTTTTTAGAATGTATTTCTGATCCTGGACTAATTATTATTGATGATTCGCCAACGACATTTGCTTTAAGTGATGATTATTTTATGAGAAAATGCCTATTATTTGTAGTTTTTTTACTATTAGACGAAAGTGTTTAATAATTAGAAAACTGTTATAAATTAGAATCATATATTGTAAAAAATATCTGTTTTGTATTTATAGTCTATTTAAGTTGTTAGTTTTATACTTGACCGATGTTAACTGATTTTTTGTTGATTGCCAAAGAACTGAAGTAAGGATTATTATAGGTTTTTTAGTTATCTAAGCTTGAGAAAATATGTTCCTATTTAGATGTTTAAATTACCCTGGTATCCCTCAAGTAACGCGATTATTACTTACTTATTATTACTTATTTTCAATAAATCATTGTGTGCTAAATATACGATTTTTGATTGATTAGAATTTGTTTTTTTTTATAACCATTGCAATATTGTTCTTGGCCCAATTATTTAGATGTCTACATTTTAATTCTTTATCGCTAAATAGTTGAAAATTATGTTTTAAGTTCATTCTCAGCAACATGGTATCATTGTGGTCTACGTTATAGTCATTCTCAGTGTTCGGTATCATTAGTCTCAGCACATTAAAGTTAAATTAGTCAAAAATCTTGAAAATTATTAAAAATATAATAGTGCCTTTCTTACCCAAAGTATTGTTACTATGCAAGGGTTGCATTTAGCCTACTGAAAACGACTTGCATCAAGGTTTTCTAAAAACACGAAAAATTTGGTAAAAATAATTTATTTCGAAGAATTGCCCATAATGTATAGATTATACTAACCGATAGCCGTAATCCCACAAGCCCATATATCACATAATTGGTTGTAACCGCCCTTCCTTTCAACTGCAGCTACCTGGAAATAAAATAAACAAAATAAATATGTGCAACATATGTTTGTACATAAATGAATATTATAAAATCCGCAATAAGTACATACACAATGAAAATAATGGAAAATGATTTTCCTACTAGAACAATTATGCCCGATTTCACCAACATCACTTAAGCTACCTACCTACCTACGTATGGGATACCTAGCTTAAAAATTCCCCTAAACTAGCCCCTAAATTAATTTTCGTTTTACTATCGTCAGAGCCCGTATTTCATTATATTTTTTATTTTAACATTTAGGTGACCCCTAACTGCCGGTGAAACAAAAAGTGTCCCCTAACAGCCCCCTAACCATGCTTAGGGGATCCCTTAAACTTAGGTGACGTTGGTGAAATCGGCCATTAGTCGCATAGAAAACATCCTCTTTGAATGTAATTTTTAACTAAACAGGCATATCAAATCTCTCCTGTGACCATGATTGCAGTAAAGAATTCGAAACGTCGGGAACCAAAAATCAAAATAAATCCGCGAAAAAACCCGAAAAGATAGTTTTATTTAAAATGTCAAATATTCGCGTAGGTATATTTAAAAAAGTATTAGGCATGCCAACTTTTAATTTACTTTAAAAAATAATTTATGAAACACTCAACGGTGATTTTTTTTTCTTGAAAATAAATATATAAACAACCGAATCAAGTACCTCTTCTTTTTCGAAGTCGGTCAAGAAATACAATAAAACCATTGAATAAAGAACGTTACCTCCGGCGCCATCCAATAAGGAGTCCCAATAAAACTTTTCCTCTTATTAATAGTAGCTGTTATTTGCGCTGACACACCAAAATCGGCCAATTTCACATCGCCACATTCCGTTAGCAGAATATTTGCACCCTTTATATCTCTGAAATGAATGGAAATAAGATATTTACATAAAATATTACCTCGCGACTCCACTCGTATAATTTATTTATGTATAATTGCTCCGTACCATAGTTTCACATTATACAATATTTTTCATCCCCAAAGGCTGTACCTACTCCTTAAAACTTTGAATTAAAATAGTCCACATTTGGCATCGGGCTGGCTTTACATAGCAATGTATATGCACCGTATCTTATTAGCGACAAAAAGTATCCTCACTGAATGAGTGCTTATTTCAACGTTTGAGCGCGCTTTTAATTTTTTTTTTGTGAAAACAACATTAAGCATAGCATTTAAGGAAGAATTTATATTATTGTATATATCTTCAGATTATCTTACAATCCATATGCTCCACTGCATAAAAACTTATGACTTATTATATCAGAAAAATATGTATATTTATGTCCAATCGGAATCCGGTTTGGGAACAAAATATTGAAAATCTGAAGTTTTATAATTTTAAAATGTTAGCAGGTATACTTATAGGGAATAGAAATTCGTAAAATGCCCCCTATGCCCAGCTACCCCCGAGAAATGGTGGGACTCAAAGCGTTGAAAAATAGTTCCTTTTTCAATTTTCGGTTTACTGTAATGTTCTATCGAAAAATGTTTTTTGTGTTTACACATCCCTTTAAAACATTTTTTTTTTTCATATAAGAATAGCATAATGGCAATAATTGCAATAATCTATATAAATAAAAATGAATGTTTGTCCTCTATGCGTTCCTAAACCATTGATCAGATTGTAATGAAACTCTTGTGGATTATTCTGTATACGCCAGCGAAAGTTCCTAGTCCAAAAAAAGATATTTTTCTTTCGACGTTTGTCTTTTATGATGTTCCTAAACCATTTAAACTTAACCCAAGCGAAGCGAGGATAAGTCGCTAGCCATAAAATAAAATTATATATAATAAAATATCTAATGCCTAAAATTTATAAATTACTACTAGTGCTTACCTATGCATCTTACCCATACTGTGTAAGTACGACAGACCCATTAAAGTTTCCCGACACATGTAAGCTATTTGCACCTCCGTCAACGGCCCCGTTACGTGATAAATGTCCTGTAATTGGAATAATAACATATTACCATTATAAATAAATTTAGATATGATTGTTTCAAAATAACTACTGGTTTGATTACTATTCAATTCTCTTGTTACTGGCTTCAAAACGTGTCAGTTGGGCACAGATTACTTCGCCAATAAATAAATATAAATAAATATGTCAGGACATTAACACACAACACCATCTAGTTCCATGGTAAGCTACGAGGCTTGTGTTATGGATACCGGATAGTTGATACATTATACATATATAACTTTAAATACGTACATATTATAAATATAAACACCCATGACTGGAGTACAAACATTGGTGCTCATCACACAAATGAGTGCCCCCAGCGGGACTCGAACCCGCGACCGCTGGCGCAGCAAGTAGGGTCACTACAAACTGAGCCAAGCGTGTCGTGTAGAATGGGAAAGAAAATTTAATTGTCAATAAATATAGGAAGATTGTTTTGTTCAGTGGGCTTGTAAGGCGTGCGATTTGGGCGGTTTACTTTACGTAGCAAAGTGCGAAGCTGCGAAGCGTAGTGAAGGAGACACGTTGTAGATATCTAGTATCTACACTGAGATTTGATTGCATGTAATGTCATAAATACATATATTTAGCAAACTGATTATATTATTTTGAACAAATTTTCATATTTACGATAAGATTACAATATTTAAGTCAGTCTAATTTCTGTTTTAGCCACAGAAGCATATTCGAAAAATCGAACCCCCTATTTGAAAATGTAACAAACAAACAAACAAATATCCTCATCGAAACGGAATATTAATTTAGATTTAATTGATTTAATAAAAATGGATGAACCTGCAAACTTCCACCACCACAGTACTCCATGGATATCCACAATTTGTCCCTTCTGAGATACGAGCCATAATACGCTACGATGTTTGGGTGTCGACAATCTTTCATCATCAGTATCTCCTGTTGTATGATCGCAAAGTCATCACCCGGCTCCAGCTTGATCACCTTGATGGCCGCAAGTTCACCGTTACCGTTGAGACGTTTTGCCTGGAATAGAAGAAAAGTTGGTAAAGTATCAAATCTTACTAATATTATACTAAATGTGAAAGGTTAGACTTTAGATGTTTGATGTTTGTTACGGCTGAACGGATCTGGATGCAATTTGGCACAGTGATAGTCTGGAATAGCACATCGGCTACATTTTATACCGGAAAAATGTACGGTTCCCGTGGGATAGATTTGTTTATGTTTTTCTATATATATTACTTAATTACAAAATATTTATTTTTCTTTATATTTTATAACAGCGGCTTTGCTCTCACTAAAGGTAGCCTAAGTTCATCCCCAGGATGTAATCTATGTACAATATATATATAAATAATATATATACTTACTAAATATCACCCAAATCTGTTAGTGTTTAAGAGTGGGGTTACAGGCTGACAAACAAAATTACATTCATCTTTACATGTAATCGATACCGTCATATTATAAAATGTAAAAGTAACTCTGTCGGCGAATTATTTCACGCTTAAAATCGCTAAAAAGATTTAGGTAAATTTTGGCAATAATATAGATTGCATCCTGAGGATGGACGTAGGCTACCTTACCACGCAAGTGAAGCTGCAGGCAAAAAATAGTATTAAATATGGATGTTTTGCAAACTGGGTGTTACTATTGTTTTGGAAACCCAACAAAAAGTCTTCATAGTAATGAGTTTTGTTTAACACTGATTACTTATTACATACATGATTCGAGGTAATAATGATAATTAGTCTAATGAAAGACCGTTTTAAAGAACATAATACACTAGTTTTCTGTGGTGGTTTTACTCGCTTGGTAGTTACATCGATAAAAATACCTTAGGCATAATAAATTTTTTAACAGAGAGACAATTTTAATAGCAAAAATAATAAACTACAAAGAAACAAACTAAATTTCCATCTATACAATTGGACTACTATTATACATATATACGAAAGTTTGTATGTGTATGTTTGTAACTCCTTAACGCTGAAACGGCTGGACGGATTTAGATGAAATTAAATACACAGATAGATTATGACCTGGAGTAACTTATAGGCTACGTTTATCACCCAGCGACTAACCACAAGGTAACATACGTATATTACAATAACGCATATATCTATACATATAATAAAATTCTGAGTCGAATCTGTATATTAAATATTTTTTGGAAAATCTTATTGAAATAGTTATTATTATATATACAGAGGCCAAATCTATGGTATTTAGAATTTTTGTCTGTTTGGGAACGCATCACGAGAAAACCACTGGACAGATTCTGATGAAATTTGGTATGATGGCAGCTGGTTATCCAGATCAACATATAGGATACTTTTTAATGCGGGAAAATATCTCATCTCTGAGAAATGTATACTAAACCTTAAAACGTAATTAAGGACGAACCTGAAGCGCTAATCCCATATAAATAATAAATCGTAGAAAATTCCGAGTACGTTCAACCAACTCTCGCCAATGTAATTCAATTTTTACCCGCAAAAAGGATAAAACATTATACGATAGCTTCGCTAATGCAAGCGGCAGTCGTCAGTCGGCGGCGCGCCTCTTGTTATTTACTAGTGTGCGTCGAGTCGACAAAGTTGGCAAATGTAATATCGTATGGGGGATTTTAGTAAAAAAAGATCTCTTTTATATTAAGACTAATGTTATAGAAATGAATTGAACAAAATGTTCTCTTGGAGTTATAGTTAGCGACTCACCCTCGCTCCGCTCGGGTTCGTCCTCTAGATACATTTTAACGTTTAGTATAGATTTCTCAGAGATGAGATATTTTACCGCAGTAAAAAGTATCCTACATGTTGACCCGACAAGCTATCATCATCATAACCAGCTATCATCATACCAAATTTCAACAAAATCTGTCCAGTGGTTTTCTCGTGATGCGTTCATGGACAGACACACAGACAGAGAGACAAAAATTCTAAAAATTATAGATTCGGCCTCTGTATCGATTATAATGACTATTTTAATAAGATTTTCCAAAAAAAAATTTAATGTACAGATTCGACTCAGAATTTTATTATATATACATATGTATAGATTTAGAACTAAATATGTAACTAAAAATAAAATAATAATAATAGCAATTGTTACATACTCAAATTGTTACAAAAACAAAATATAGTTCTTCTATTCGCAATTTCTTTGCAATTGCCATGATACGTAAATCTTTTGTATCCGAGATCACATCGATATTTCCGAAAAATCAAACGCTATAGATGTTGTTATAGAAATAGCCGTATATTGTTATTTATCAAAACTCAAAGGTCCTAAAGGAAGACTTGTAATAGGAAAAACAGTTAAATAGAAAAAAAAACTATTTAGGTCTATTCTCTATCGCGAATTGCTAATTAGGAGACCATTTCGTATTATACAATTATTACTTCTTCCTAAGATAAGCGTTAGTCACCATTTATCATTGCCATCATAATCATCCCAAATGTCATATAAGCATTAGTCATCGTTTGTCATTGCTACGTATCATTATTTTTCCTATCATCATTATCATTGCTATATATCACACTAGCGACTCACCCTCGCTTCGCCCGGGTTCGTCCCTATGTGTATATATAATACATATATATTATTATATCGTTTTACAATAATGTATGGAAGTCTACCCGATTTGCTGACATTTATGATTACAGCTCCGCTCAGTTAGGTAAAAGCATGATAATATAAAGCCTTGCTCAATAAACGGGCTATCTAATGCAAAAAGAATTTTTCAAATCGGGAACAAACAAACAAAAAATATTATTAAATAAACTATCTTTACAGCATCCATGGTCACGGGAGAGACTGCCTCTCCCGTGACCATGGATGCTGTAAAGCATTCGAAACGTCGGGAACCAAAAATCAAAATAAATCCGCGAAATAATCCGAAAAGATAGTTTTATTTAATAATGTCAAACATTCGCGTAAATCTAAGAAAGTATTAAACAAAAAATAGATTAGACTACTTTTATAAATGCAAAAATTTGTATGTTCTATAACGGCTGGACAGATAAGGATGAAATTTAGTACAACACAGATAGATTATGACCTGAAGTAACTCATACGGCGGTTCTCAATAACCTATCTATCTGAACTATTCCTTACTTTAGATAAAAATTTGACATATATCATTGATATTTACCATATTTATCACTTACCTTTAAGAGTGCCCGATATTTCGGCACTATTAGTTGCGCCATGGTCACGGGTACATACCCGTCAGTGGCAATGAATGATTAAAGTTTGACATAGACTAAGGTAACTAACAAATTATGTTAAATTCCTATCGCTAGTAAGGAAAATCACAGATAGACAGGTTATTGATATCCACCAATAGGCCGAAATCGCGCCCGAACGAAACCAGGGTAAGCCGCCAGTCAGCCATAAACGTGTAAGTAATTTTCTCAATCTTAGCGTTTTCCTCGACACATTAGCTGACCTTTGCAAGCACCAAGGACATATAGAAGGTTAGATTACTCAACTTATTTGATCACTCATTATGGGATAATCATGGGTAACTATGAGATTAATTATAGACTAGTAGGTACGTTCGAAACAATTTAAAGGCGAAATTCTATAATATAATTAACATGGTGCATACTTTTAGTAATAGTTGTATTAATACTGATATAGGTATGCGTCTCAAAGATTGAATTAAACAAACAGGAATAGATAAACAAGAAATCTAAGGAGATGAGGAACAAAGGGAGATAATTACAAAATATACGGTTCATCTACGACTCGCATCGGACTGGAAAAATGTATGATACATATTGCAGGACAACGTGATCATTAATATAATTGTAGTGATTAATGTCCAGAATTAAGATTAGAAAATAAATATAATGATATATTTAATTATTACAAATTCAACTTTTTATTCTACCTCAAGTCGTTTAGATCAATTTCTGTGTTCTTAACATTTGATATAATTATATTATGTATACCTACTATATGTATGTATGTATAAACGATTATGAAAAATGTGTATATTAGTCACTTATTGTACAGTAAAGAAATTATTTTTCACTAGCGACTCACCCTCGCTTCGCTCGGGTTCGTCCCTAGCTTACTTCCCAATACAAACGTTCATCCCCATTTTCACCCCCTTAAGGGCTGATTTCCGGGAAAAAAAGTATCCTAGGTCCTTCCCACAAACTCAAAAACTCACAATCTCACAACCTTTACCACTTTATAATATTAGTATAAATAGAAAATACTTGTTTTCCAAAGAAGGTAGGTACTTGAAATCGGAAGTCTCATACGAAACAGTTTTATAAATTTTCCGTTGTCTCACACCTTAGATGAAGATGCGAGACCTAATGCAAAACTAATGTTAATTAAAATGATATCATCAATACAAAATATACCTGTACTCTCATACTAAATGAATAAAAGGTATAGCCGGAGTGTCATAGAACTAAACATGAAGTAAAACAAATAGTCAATGTGTGACTCGTACATAGGTGTACAGCTAATGTATCATATATTGTATGAGTAGAGAGTACCTCAAAGGGACGAGAAGTAACTAATACTTTCTTAGACTTACGCGAATACTTGATATTTTAAAATAAAAATATCCAACCAGAAGCATGACCTTTGAAACGTCTAAAACCTTAGTCTCTCCCGTGACCATGATTGCCATAAAACATTCGAAACATCGGGAACCAAAAATCAAAATAAATCCGAAAAAATAGTTTTATTTTAAAATTGCTTGTATAATTTTAATTGCTCGTATAAGTTTATTAATATTTTCTTCTAAAAGATTATACATATAATCTCTATGTCAACTCGACAATCTCTATGATAAACATAAAACAGGGATTAGTAGCTCATGCTACTAATCCCTGTTTTATGTTTATATAGATTGCAAAATCACGCTACCATTTTTGACTTCGACATTTTTTTCTAAAATTTTGGCTATATAATTCTATATAGTCTAAGGCTCTCAAAGGCTAAAGGCTCTCTCGGTTCTCAAATGGTGGTCCGCGGAACCCTAGGGTTCCGTAGAAGAGTCACAGAGATTTCGAGTTCCGTCCGAAAGTTAAACAAAACGTTGTCATACATGACATGCTAAATTTTAGTGCTATTATAAATAAATATGTGAAGAAAATTCATTCACCAAAAGTATTTACATTTTTCATTTATGATTTGTTTTTTCGAATCAAACTAGAAAATATTCTAACTATAACATAATAATCAGTTTAGTTATTATCAAGATGGAGATCCGTAAAAAAGTTTTGATCAATTAGGGTTCCGTGGCCAAAAACAATTGAGAACAGCTGGTCTAAGTATATACAATGAACAATCTATATGTATGTACTTTATTATTGCTTTTAACTTATACATTTTCCTTCACATTCCTTTCAACTACTATGCGAGTAGTTCAAGCGGTCAAGCGCGAGTCGGGCTAACGTAACTATGTCGTACCGACGGATTCTGTACGTCCAACCACCCTTCTTATTTCAGTTATGTATTGAATCATTTTTAAAGAATATATTTATATTTATTATATTATCCCTAATTACTTAATGTTTTTTATTGTACCTACATAATTTTTTTGTTAAGTATTTGTTTTTTTTTTTAGTTGTTCATTGAATTTCTGTTTTGTTTTCGGCTTATATTTTTGGTTCATTCATGTGTCATCTCATAAATTTTTATTATTTATGTAATATTGTACTGTTTGTGATATGTATCCTAATAAAAATAAAATAAAAATTATAACTTAGGTAATATTAACGCTTATGTACTATAATCACGAAGCTTAGTGATATTACCGATTCTACAATAGAGCAAAAACAAGAAAATATATTATTAAAATAAGTTTATTGTGTACCTCTATTTTTAACTTTTTTATTATTTGCTACGAAATTCACTATACATAAATTAATAAAATACTCCTTTACATTTTCTGTGAAAATTCCGAACGCTTACTGCTTACTACAACCAACCCTTTGAGTGCGGAACCCTAAAAAAATGAAAAATTCTTTAATCAAAAGCTCCTTATACATATTCAAAAGCAGCATAGATAACGGTTCAAGATGTCTCGGGCCTACGCCGAATTTAATTAATGAAAGCGGCTGGGTCTTCGACCTCGACAACTCCAGACGGGTTTTACATATATTTTATTGATTAATTGATATATTATTTGTGATAAGGTAGAGGAGAATTCACACTACTAATAAAAACATGAAAGGTTTGTCCGTTTGTGTTTTTTTTTCGTATATTTCTATGTAGGTATATTATAGCGCTCGCTTGGGAAACCGGGTGAAGCGGGTATAATAATATTTTCATGGGCGAATCATTTCCGACATCAACACTTGTCTTATGGTGGAGGAAAACATCGTGGGAGAACCTAGCAAGTTTTCGAAAGATATGTAGAGTCCGCCAACCCGCACTTGACCAGCTCGTATTTGGAGGCCTATGTCTGTGCAATGGGACGTTAAAAAGGCTGTATATGTATTATAGATACCTATTTATACATATAGGAGACTAATCTCGCAAGATACCTATGATAAAAATGACAGCTCGGAGATTTGAATAAATTATTTTATTATGAGGTCAGAGGCTAAGGTAAAGACAATGTGTGTGTTTAGTAGAGTTTATTTACGAAATGTTATAAAAAAAATAGTAGTAACTATAGAAATTAGAAACCTGAGAAATCAATCGAAATCTAGAAAGTAATAGCTTAAAATTAAAGTGCTAATATCTGGACAAAATAACCGGTACTAAATTAACATATAGAGACATCAGACACGTTTCATATTAAAGAAGTGAACTTGAAATATATTGATCTTATATTAATAATAAAACACTATCATTAACATGTTTAAAACGACTGCCGTGACATCCAAGAGCACGTGTCCGACAGACTGTCTATTATGCCGGAGGCCACAAGTTTGAATCTTGTTATAATTATAGATGATTGTTTTGGTATGGTTATGATAGAAGGCATATATACATACGTCATGGAATCGGTAGAGATAGTGAGCATGAGTTTTTTTGAATTTATGATGATAGAAAATAAGATACTTTGAGCAAGGGTGGACTTGTGAAGAAAGGCCTCACTTGGCCTGAAATATTATCTACTTACAATAAGAAAAACTTCGGGTTCAGACGTGTGTCACTGCTATGGCGAAAATGGCTTTCGAGAATTGTATCATTTTCATACATTCATATCATATATTCATCAGATCTAGCACCGTCATACTTCAACTTATTTCTTAATCAAAAATAGGCCAGAGGGCGAAGATAATTTTAGTGAGAACCACTATTTTTCAGATCTTAACGAAAGTCAACGAAGAAGAATGGAAGTATACGCTACAGAAAATCGATTAAATGCATAGAGCTTCTAGTAATGTTTTTAAAACATAAAATAAATAAATTAATATATTGGGACTTTAACACACAGCACTATCTAGTTCCATGGTAAGCTACGAGGCTTGTGTTATGGATACCAGATAGTTGATACACTACACATATATAACTTTAAATACATACACATTATAAAACACTCATGACTGGAGTACAAACATTAATGCTCATCACACAAATGAACGCCCCCAGCGGGACTCGAACCCGCGACCGTTGGCACAGCAAGTAGGGTCACTACAAACTGAGCCACACATGTCGTCAAACAACTTTAACTTGTAACTTATAAAACTAATTAAAATTATAAAAATGTTTAAAGTTATAAAATATTGTAAGGTACTTGGTGCAATTTTTCATTTTGTTAATTGTGGGTAGGCTGTCTGTAACATACCTATGTATACCTTCGAGACATCTAACACCTCAGTCTCTCCAGTGACCATGATTGCTGTAAAGAATTCGAAACGTCGGGTACCCAAAATCCAAATAAATCCGCGAAATAATCCGAAATAATACTTTTATTTAAAACTTGAACTTGCTTTTATTTTGTTAAAATTTTAACCGGTCATAAGAAACCGTCAAATTTACACTTTCAATTTTGAACGATTACATATAAACTTCCGCCAATTAAACCTACTTCCTCAACCTGAGTCATTCGACACTTCGAAAGTAAAATCCGACTTAGAATCTCTAAAATATAAATTAAAAATAATAATCGCATGTAGAGAACTAGGTTTTAACATTCTTGGGCACGCTATATTATTTTGGTGTGCGAATTTATTCCTTATTACATAATAAGAAGGTCTAAACTGGCGTGTGTCGTCTATGACGTGGTCGAACATGTTAAGATTAAATTAAAATCTAAATTGGTTATTGAGCGTGTTAGCCTAACAGGTCTTGAAGTCTAGAAATGAAACAAAGGGACCGCCGCGCGTGTTAAAAAATATAACATAAATCAAATCAAAATATACTTTATTCAAATAGACTTTTACAAGCACTTTTGAATCATCAATTTTACATTTTAAATTTAAATCAAATGTCAGTGTAGTCAGTCCATGAGGAATCTACCACCGGCTCGGAAGGCAGTTCTGCTGAGAAGCCAGCGAGAAACTCAACAGTTCCTCTCTCTCTCTCTCATAAGCCGATTATAATATTGTTTGAACTTAATTAAAATTAATTCTTAAATTTGAGATATAACAAAAACATTGTAAATGCGAAAGCTTTCACGCTGAAAGGGTTTAGCAAATTTGGATGAAATTTAGTACAAACATTGGATAAACTATGATCTAGGTCCTAGAGTTGTTATCGAATAATGTTAGTAATAAAAACCTATACTAATATTATAAAGAGGCAGAGTTTGTTTATTTGAACGCACTAATCTCAGTAACTACTAATTCGATTTGAAAAATTCGATTTGAATTAAGTAGATAGCGCGTGTATTGAGATAAGCTATAGGCTATATATCATCATGCTACTACCCAAGGGAGCGGAGCAGTAATCATAAATGTCAACAAATCGAGCAGACTTCCATACATTATTGTAAAACTGATGTTTATAATCAAACAAATTTAACGCAGGTGAAACCGCGGGGCACAGCTTGTTCTATATAATTAATTTTATAAACAAAAAATACACAACCGAACGAAATGATACCAAAAATAAATTACATTTCCAAAATTATAGCTGATACCTTTTCAACAATAAAAAGTGCAATTGACGCCAGAATCTAGATAAAAAAGTCACATTAAAAATCAAAAGTTTACCTCAAAATGACATTTACTATCACATGTTAGATCATCTATAGGCATGTCTATCTGTCAATGTGTACACGTTCATTGTCTCAATGATCCCTCGTTGCTTTACCGGAAGGGACAAGTGGTGAATCAGTTATTGTGAAGTTTTGCCATACGATGTTTTTAGGGTTATGTATGTATGGTTACATAGTAAAACATTATGATTTAAATAAAATTGCCTTAATTACTCAATTTTATACCTTAGATTTCTGATAGTATTAAAATTATAGCTCTTGCCTTTAGACTGCCAAAGATTGCCTCCAACACACAAACAAACATAATATGGCAACATTAGTTCTGTAAATAGTAATAAAGTCATAGGAAACAGCCAGTATAGATAATATAAACATTTTTTTGTTTTCAATCTATTATATTTACATATATCACGTTAATATAAAAACAAGTTAAATGTTAATTTTACAAGGTAAATTGGTCAAAAATATTAAAAATGAATTCACCAGTAAAAACTCATATTATTTATATGGCATAATATATAGGTAGTAAGTTTACCTAAATATAGTGTTTATAAGTTAAGGAAATTTTTGCTTGATTCTATTTGAAACATAGTTGTTGTAGCCATTAGGCACAAAGGTTTATTAAGGATGCTATTAAAATAATATCCTTTTAAGTGAATTTAATTGCAAGCCATCTCAATACCGTATCGCAATAAAGATCAAAATAATAATAAAATATTATTTTTATATCACTATCCTGTCACTACACTGCAGATGATTACTTCCTCAAGTTATCATAAACAAATTGACCCAACGGGAACCGTACATTTTTCTAGGATAAAAAGTAGGTTGTGTGCTATTCCAGACTATTATCTATCTCTGTATCAAATTTCATCCAGATCCGTTCAGCCGTTCTGGCGTGATCGAGTAATAAACATCCAAACATTCATATAAACTTTAACATTTATAATATTAGTACTGAAGATTAAAGGTCAAAATTACAATCACATCTTTCGATTGACCCCTCAAATTATTTGGCATTCACACATTCATAACTATTACTTTTCTGTAATACTTTCTTTGAATTACACAAGCAAATATTTGTTAATTTTAGTTTTAAGCAATTTTACTGCGCTTCAGTCTAATAGATAAATATCTAAATTCTTCAAATATGTATTTGAAAAATATAAACCAAAATAAATGTATAAATTATAGTGTTTTTACAATCATTATTTTAACTAGTCTAAAGTTCCATTGCAGCATTTTTTATGCAGAGTTTGTTGGAGGTGTTTTTATCATATTTTTACTGACGTATCATTTGGAACATCGATAGTTTAGCATGTTTAATAAATAAATATGTTGGGACATTAACACACAGCACCACCTAGTTCCATGGTAAAGCTACGAGGTTTATGTTATGGATACCAGATAGTTGATACACTATAGGTACATATTATATAACTTTAAAATTTAAATATACATATTATAAATATAAACACCCCATGACTAGAGTACTAACATTCGTTCTCACCACACAAATAAATGCCCCCAGTGGGACTCGAATTCGCGACCACTGGCAAAGCGAGAAGGGTCACTACAAACTGAGCCAAACGTGTCGTCATACTTATAAATCCATATGTAAATTCTCATATAGAACAATAGGAGATAGTGGGAAACTCTAGTATACTGTACAAAAGAACGGCATTGAAAACCGCATTTTTTGCATAATTCACCAATACTTAATATATGTATTCATTTAAAAAAAAATATATTTATTATTATAAATTTATTGTCTGTTTATTAATAATATTCGTATAACCAGTGATGCCTCCATGGTAACCCTATATAGCGTAGAGGTCATTGTATCCCTCCCTTATTTGCCGACAGCTTCGACACTTGTCACTTTTATATTTGATTGGATAATGGATATCACGTAGGTATGAAACAACACAAAGACATTCTTCCCATCCCTACAATACGGGATAATACGTTAAATTTTGCATATTATTATCATCATTGGACAGCTGATTTTGATGGAATTTGCCAGAAAAGTGTTAAAAATGTACGTACCTGCTAAAACAATTGAGATAAAAATATTTAATCCTTTGTCTAAAACGTCGAAACTCTACTCATGAGCAGCTCTATACAAAGCTTATTATTGCTTTCTGATATTTAATAATATCCCTCAGCAAAGTCCATGTATATTAAAAAAGGACGAATGTGTATTAAATCTATACATATAATAAAATTGTAACTAAACCGAATCTGTACATTAAATATTTTTTGGAAATCTTATTGAAATAAACATTATTATCGATACAGAGGCTGAATCTATAGTTTTTATAATTTTTGTTTGTCTATCTGTCTGTGTGTCTATTACCGCGTCACAGAAAAACCACTGGAGGGATTTTGATGAAATTTGGTATGGTGATAGCTGGTTATTCGGGTCAACATATAGGATACTTTTTAACGCGGGAAAATAAATCTCATTTCTGAGAAAAGATACAAAAACTGCAGTGTAAGAGTATACTAATATGTAAAACCTAAGAATTTGGTTTTTGGTCATCTGAACGCGGGCGGAGCGATTATTTTTCAAACGCATTTTCGTATGAAAATCAAAATCGATTTGCAATTTTACTTTAAAAAAACCTTTCACATACCTGACAGTCCTCGCATGGAAAACTCTAAATTGATATATTTATTATGGTTAATACCATAAAAAAACGACTTTGACACGTGTAGCAACAGTTACAAGATTTATTTCCCACGATCAGACATTTACATGATACACTTATACCTTATTTACTGACTTAATTCTAACATGAAGATAGTATACAGATTATAGTGTTTTTATAAATTTCAAATTATCATTCAGAATTAAGTATATGAGTGCAATGTCGATTATAATATCGACAAAAATAACGCGTACATATACAACAACAAAGCCAATCAAACTAAGATACTCGCTCTATAATGGAATTCGGCAATTAAAAACTATCGTCACACAATTTTTCTTTTAACTAAAAGTCAAAAGCATCAATTGACAGAATCTGCTAAAAAAATGACTCCACCAGGGGTGGAAAGTTTTCTTAAATATTACAGGTAATGTTAAGCAATTCAATAAAAAAAAGTCATGAAAACCTATTCACAATTGTAGAAGATATAGCGTAACATAAACAATAAACGTTAACCCGAAATAACACCTCCTTTTATTTCAAATAGGATATAAATCCACAAAATACCCGACAGATTTCCATCAATTATGTATGTAGAAGCAAGTTTACAGTACCTACATATATACATTATAGATTTTGAGATAGTCCGGATCAAACAATAAGTATGTATTTATATTTGTATTCAGCCCTTTTTAACGTCCCACTGCTGGGCACGGGCCTCACTTCAATACAAGGGGGATCAGGCCATAGCCCACCACGCTGGCCAAGTGCGGGTCGGTGGACTGCACATGACTTTCGAAAACCTGTAAAGTTTTTTCTCAGACATGCAGGTTTCCTCGCGATGTTATCCTTCACCTTAAGACAAGTGGTAATCATGTTGGAAATGATTCGCACATGAATATATCAGAGTTGAGAGACCCGAGATTTGAACACGCTTCACTCGGTTTCCCAAGCGAGCGCGTTACCACTGGGCTACCACTGCCTTACAACTATAAGTATTTAATCAATATTTTCGTTAAGTTTCGTAGCGTGGGTTGCTTTGGTACTAGGAACAGACATTGTCAATGGCACGTCGGCTAACGTCCTGTCGAGGTCGGCTGACAAAGCCTGAAAGTGAACGTAACACGTCTTGTGATAGATACTCTTCACATTCGATCGCTGAGATTTTATGGCACATGCATGCGGTTATTGTGATCTTATTAATATTATAAATGTGAAAGTTTAGATGTATGTTTGGATGTTTGTTACTCAATCACGTCAGAGCGGCTGAACGGATCTGAATGAAATTTGGCACAGAGATAGATTATAGTCTGGAATAGCAGATAGGCTACTTTTTATATCGAAAAAAAGAACAGTTCCTGTGAGATAGATTTGTATATACAAAAAATATCCTATGACCATATACCTATTAATGTTAGTCATAAATATATCACATAACGTAAATAGTCTTAAAACACTGTCTCTACATATTATAAATTAAGCTAATCTCAAAAATTACTGTACACATTTTCATAGATCTAACAGAAAAGACTAAAAATGGAAGGAATGACGGATTATCTAGCAAGGTTATAATTTATAAACATTTTACAAAAATAATTTATCAGTATGATGAGATTGTACATCTTGGAAACGTAGAGGGGAGGCCTTTGCCCAGCAACTTTTTAATGTAGTGGCTTTACTTTGCCCAGCAGTGGGATGATGTAGGCTACCAGTAACAGTATGATGATATGTGTGAATTAAGTCTTCATTACATTTACTTATTTTTATCGTAGAGAAATTATTGTAAGATCCGTTAACAGGGGTACTGTCAATTACCTCATTCTCTTACAATATTACGGAACATTTGTAGGTAACCTGCGACATTTATACCAGAAAATTTGATAAGTACTTAGAACCTATCCAATTTATCCAGACAACACTTAAATTAAACAAATAAAGCAAATATCCCCGATAAAGTGTATACAGCCCCTTTATAATTTGTTCATTAAACATTACAACAATAAGTTGTCCGCCCAACGATCCGCCCACTTACTTGTGCCTTGTTTGATTTCTGCGAATAATTTTGTGACTTTAAACAATAGACATATACGTATAATATATGTAGAACATTTATAGGATACTAGCTAAACGTAAACCTACGGTCGGTTAGATCGTTTATTTACCTCTTTCACTAGTCCCATCAAAGTCAAAGCGATTGTAGAGTTCCCCTACAAATATCACACTTGATGTAAGAAATACACTTTGTAATACCCTCAGTACCTGATTATATATAACAGCAGTATAGGTACACAAAAAAGGGAGAGAAGTACTTGGAAAAATAAACGGGTACACTTTTTAACATAAAGGGTAGAGGTATCTTATCTTCAAACTCAATAGTGATTTTTCTAAAGTCTAGAAATTTTCTAGAATTTCCACGAATAAATTAATTTATACAAGAACTGGAACACTTTTTGGCAGTTGACGTGTGGTGACGACACGTTTGGCTCAGTTTGTAGTGACCCTTCTTTCTGTGCCAGCGGTCGCGGGTTTGAGTCCCGCTGGGGGCATCCATTTGTGTGATGAGCACGAATGTTTGTACTCCAGTCATGGGTGTTTAAATTTATAATATGTATGTATTTAAAGTTATATATGTGTAGTGTATTAACTATCTGGTATCCATAACACAGGCCTCGTAGCTTACCATTGAACTAGATGGTGCTGTGTTAATGTCCTAACATATTTATATTTATTTATTATCTAACGTTCTCTTCGAATATTGCCTTTATCAAATGATTTTGTCGACTTAATATCTCAATAAGAATTGTGAATCGATTTAATTCTTTATTTCATAAATCGGTTATAACCTTAAGGGTGTTCAAATTAAAAAAAACCATCCCTAAGAGAGAGTAGTGTTTTACTTTTACGTGATTTTGAAATGTGTGCAAATTTTCTATTACAAAATAACCAATCATAAATCTTTTCATTTTTTCTGAGCTGGAGAATGACATCACTATGTCCATGTATTTTATTCCTATAAAACATATGATTCCCATGAGATATGGATCAGGTTGCAAAAAGTAAAGACTGGTCACTATTTGTTTTACTACTTTCTAAAGATATCATGTTACATAAAAATATTTTATACAAAAAACCAGTTCGGAAATTAAAATCTTGTTCATTTGTTACAAATCCATACATGTGCTACATGTAAAACAATAAAATATTTATAAGGCTATAATATTCATAATCCAGTTTTTCTACTTTAGCAGTAATAGCGATGAAGCACATATTTACTGTGAAGTAGGTAGCAAGTTCGACTCTTATGAAAGGCAAATAAAAAAAAACAAGAAATTTAGAATAATAAAGGTGTACAATTAAAACTTCATGAATCATCTTTTGTGTTTTCTGTATATTTATCGCGAAAGAAAAAAAGTTAAGAAAAAAGAATTCAATTGAATCACCTTGAAAGACAAATGGCGTGACGCTATTTCTTTTTTTTGTATATCTAATTAGAGCTATTAAAATGGTATACAACTTACTTATACTGTATAAGAACATAATTTACTATGATTGTTGTGGCTATCTGGCTCTTACAACGGACATAGCAGGTTCGATTCTCGCTCAGGGTATATATTTTTATTGACACAGTGATAGTAGCTGTAAATTCTACTTGTTTACTTCTTAAGTGTGCGAGAGTAGGAATTATTTGCTATATTAATAAACAAATTTAAGTTTTTTAACACCTCCAGGTAAATTTCTATGAAATTAATTAAAATTCTAAGAAATTTATTGTTAACTGACACGCCAGCGTGTCCGCGGTCGTGGAGGGATTAAAGCGTTGAACATGAAGGTCGCAGAGGCGAACCCGAGCGAAGCGAGGGTAAGCCGCTAGCAGGTAAAGGTAATTAATAAAATGTAGACCTACTTCTTCATAAGAACTAGTAGTTTTTTAGAATATATGAATAGAATATAACAAAACTTTATTTGCTGCACACACTGCTAA
This sequence comes from Brenthis daphne, assembly GCA_947093115.1. Lineage (NCBI taxonomy): Eukaryota > Metazoa > Arthropoda > Insecta > Lepidoptera > Nymphalidae > Brenthis > Brenthis daphne. The sequence goes on along the minus strand of OX352482.1, from coordinate 6,843,788 downwards.
AGACACATAAAAGAGCAACAAAAGAAAAAAAAGCAGATATTAAAATAATTAATAAAAACAAATAAACAAAGTGATATCAGCACAGCATTGTACGTTCTCGCCCCTTTAGTTCTAGAATAGAATAAAAGTTGCAAAAGGGCGCGCAGGATGTAGTCAAGAGTGAGCGGGACAGAACTTGTAAAAAAAAACATCTCTTAAACAATTAAGTTCTTAACACAATGTGATGCAGCTCACATGATGTACAGTGTATACAGTTTATAATAATTTACAATGGTTTTATTTTAACACATCGTCTCGTAATATCAAACACATGTAGTGCAGACACAAGTGTTTTCTCACTTGTTATTACATTCTTTACATTTACGTCACATCCATATTGAAGATTTATTCTTTTTAATTTAAGAAAGTGGAATTCTGATAATATGTATGTAATATGAAAGTAAACTTGGTAATCGTGACTTTGTCTGGGTTATATTATGAAAGAAGGGATTCCCCCTTTATATTACTACTTTACTTATTGTATTTTTAACCCCCGACTCAAAAACGAAGGGATGTTATAGGTTTGACGTGTCAGTGTGTGTCTGTCTGTAGCATCTTAGCTCCCGAACGGATGAACCGATTTTGATTTTGTTTTTTTTTTGTTTGAAAGGTGAATTAGTCGGGGGTGTTCTTAGCTATGTTTAATAAAATTCTTTTGATAAAAATGTTTTTTTTTAATCAAATATAAACATCATAGGGTATAAAGTTTAAAAACCCTTTACCGTTCATTGCCACGAATGGTATACACAATATGTATACACTATACATACACACAATTTTCCTAAAGTCGCACCCCGATTTCCTCTGGAAATACATTCATCGCATTATTATTATAATTAACTCAATAGTATGTACGTCTGTATGTATGTTTGTTACTCCTTTGCGAGGAAATGGATGGACGGCTTTGGATTTAGGATGAACTATAGCACACAGGCTATGACACTCGAGCGAAGCAAACTTTAACACCTCCAGGTAAATTTCTAAGAAATTAATTAAATTTCTAAGAAATATATCGTTAACTGTATCGCCGGCGTGTCCGCGGTCGTTGAGGCATTAATCACTAGTACATAATTTGTGTAATGTAAGGTTAAATTCACATTCTCCATTGTATTCATTTTTTTGTTTTTTATTAGTACTCTTAGGCATTATAAAACACTGTTTGTTTTTTTTTTGCGAATGATGTGTTCTTCTATACTTAATTAGAAATACATAAAAATATAAATTAGATTTACGTAGTTATATTGTAAATGTAAAAAATTGAGTATACTGTGAGAGAGATCCATATAAATAAATAAGTAAATAAATAAATAAGTAAATAAATAAATAATAGGGTTCTAAGTAAATAAAAACTCCTACAAAAGTGTACTTTTATGTATGGAAAAATGATTTGCCACAAAACCAACCAAACTACATATCATAATAAAGGCAGCTTTTAGCCTATTTCGTTGTAGTGTCCTCATTAAGCCTAGGACTCATTACTTTAAAACAACACGAGTAGACACTGAAATACCGTTTGTTTTCGCTTTTAATACCGATGTGGAACATGTGGTTTGTTTATACTGTCTTATATTTTTATATACACATGTAACTTTTTGGAACCGACTAAATCAGTCTACAGACCACTTAAAGAACGTGGATGATTATGTTTTAAATAAAGTTATTAAATTATTATTTCACCCAGAAGGGTGGAATTGTATCTGCCTTCAAATTTATATAAGACCACCCTTGAAGGTGAAAAAATACCAATTGAAAAAAGAATAATGTAAATCAATTCACAAACGACGACAAGAAAAACATCTACTTTTGAAGTCGGTCAAGAAAAATCTATATTAAGGGTGCATCGCGTTGATAAATCGCTCCTATCATGCAAGGAAAAATAACAAACATACTTTTGCAATTTATTATACTATTAGTAAGGATGAACTTATCGTTTATGACTGCATCCATTACTAACCGTAACCTCTCTATGTATGTATACTCGTACAGGTTCTCATTGTACTGGGAGTTCCAGCTTGAAAAACTTCTTTGAAATTATTCAATAGAGGTATGGAAAATTAGCAAGATTCTTAGTTTTAAAAAATAAGCCAGAGATACAATACAAAGGTTCCATTTCTAACTATCAGTTCCCAAGTGACTGACAGAACAAACTCAAACAGATAGACTATTATCGACGCCTGCCAAGAATAACATTGTAACTCAATGTTAAGATAAATAGCAATTTATTTTTCGTATATTTATAGTCCAAATTCAAAATTTGTAAAATACTGAGCTACAATATTGTTCCTCGCAGGTCGAACGAAACAAACAAACGTTGTACTTTTCTTACTTATAACATCAAATCGTATATTTTGAAATTACAACAATAAGTAAACAAGTATAAAATATATTTTTTTAAATAACAAAGCAGATGTGCAAATTGGCCTCATTACATACGACGAATTGTGATCATCCATCCATCCATGTTTCAGTCGACGACAAAATTAACGACTAATAAGTTTCAACAAAACGAGTATCCATACTAATATTATAAATGTCAAAGTGTGTTTGTTTGTTTGTCCTTCTTTCACGTCGAAACAGAGTGACGGATTGGCGTGGTATTTTGTGTGGAGATAGTTGGAGGGCTGGAGAGTGACATAGGCTACTTTTTACCGCGGGAGTTTACCTAATTTCCACGGGAAAAAGCTTTATAATACAATAAAAAAATATATTTATAATTAGAATTACTTGGAACTAGGTATTAATGCTCTTCAATAAAATTAAAAAAATACATGTTTTAGATTTTTTTTGAAATTCATCTTATAAGGGGGTAAAATAGTGGATGAAAGTTTGTATGAAACTACTTTTATAGTGATTTTTTCGTAGTTTTAGCGCGAGCGAAGCCGCCGCGGGCACTGTTAGTAATTTCCATAAAAACAAACATGTAATTTAATTAATCTAATGAACTATAATTATTATTTATACTTTTTAACTTTCTTTTTGCAGCACACTAACATAATATATAATAACTAGGAACTCACCCTCGCTACGCTTGACACGTTTTAACGTTTAGTATAGATTTCTCAGAGATATTTTCCCGCAGTAAAAAGTATCCTGTATGTAGACCCGGATAACCAGCTATCATAATACCAAATTTCATCAAAATCTATATAAAGTGGTTTTCTCGTGATGCGTTCTGAGACAGACAGACAAAAATTATAAAAACCATAGATTCGGCCTATCATATACGTAACGTATACATATATATAAATGATTTAACGAGATAAACTTTAGTCTACGTGCCACTTTTCGGGTCATAAGCTTGTATTCAGTCCTTTTTAACGTTTTACTGCTGGGCACGGGCCTACCTTCAATACGAGGGAGATCAGGCCATAGTCCACCACGCTGGCCAAGTGTGGGTTGGCGGACTTGACTTGGACTGGGTTGGTTAAGGAAAAGCTTACTCCATTAATAATATTTTAAGTGTAAGAGAACAAAAACACACTTCCGACCAGTTGGTCGGAATGGTAAAATAGTATATTTGGTTTAATATGACTCTAGTCATCTCATCATACCTTACAGTTTGTAAGGTATGGGTCTAGTCATATTAAACCAAATATACCATTACTAATATCTGCGTTCCATCAACAGATCAGCTCCATGGCATCAAATTATATTGTCGACATTTAATATACCTACTTATAAGTTTTTACTTTTTCGAGAATTTGAAGTCGAAACGACAGTAGGGTTAAAATCGGCATCTTAGAATCTATTACATAATATGCAGTTAGTCACAAGTTACAAGTGATGCGTAATAAAAAGTTTTAAAAATTACGTCTATTGGTTTTTCGTAAAATTACATTTTAACTAAGCAGTAAGCACTAATTCTGACTTCAACAAAATAAATCAACATTAATTATTCTATCTTTAGAGAATTTCTCATTGTAATATATATAATAAAAAAAAGAAATAACTTAACACTCCCCTATTTGAAGTCGGACAAAAAGAAGAAAAACCCGTAAACCAACTTTAGTTGAACATTGAGAAGAGTTATGAAACATTACAACATACAGTGTAATACCGTTTTCTATGTAATAGGTATGTAGATGTAAAATCGTAAATAACATGAGAGCAATTAATTCACCGGCACGCCAGCAACGCAACCCGGTCGTCGAACCTGCACTTGTCGCGACGACTGCTTCAACTTTTTGCGATGCAGAATTGTATTTAATTGAAATAATACCAACAGGTATTTTATTTGAGTTTTACATTAATGACATTTTTCTATACATATTATAATAAAATTCTAACCGAGTCAATCTGTACATTAAATATTTTTTGAAAAATCTTATTTAATTAGTCATTATTATCGATAATTACAGAGGCCAAATCTATAAATTTTAAGATTTTTTTAAGCTGGTTATCCGAGTCAAGGTTAAGGATACTTTTTACTACGGGAAAATATCTCATCTCTGAAAAAATCTATACTACTTAACCGTTAAAACGTAACTAGGAAACCCGAGCGAAGCCAGGGTGATTCGGTAGTTAACATCTCCAGTTAAATTTCTAAGAAATTAATAAAAATTCTAAGAAATCTATTGTTAACTGACACACCGGTGTGTCCGCGGTGGTGGAGGGAGGGAGTACTCTTTGTTTGAGAGCATTCATAACTCTTGTAAAAGTAACTAGAAATATTTTCTATTTAAAAATAATAGATATGAAGAGATAAATATGTTTTTAATGTTTGTTCTACAAAAAGTACAAGATAAAGAAATATTAAAGAACAAAAATTACACTATAGAGATCGGAAATTATTCGAATTATTTTTTACTGTGGTCCACTCGCATGATAGGCACGTCGGTGTAATCAAGAAGTAAAGCCAGGATATACCTAAACTATCTTAATTTCGAAACTTTACTCAGTTTTGTTAAGCCTTATCCACTTATAATATTAACTGGTAACTAACCATCGCTTCCTTGGGTGAGTCTTTAGGTAGGTATCTTTTGTGTTTATAATATTACTAGCGACTCACTCTCGCTTTGCTCGGGTTCGTCCCAAGGTGCGTTTTAACGGTTAGTGTGAAATACAAATCTTTGCGAATTTCTCGGCTTTTCTGTACTACTCGTATAATATGAATGTATAATACATATAAACCTTCCTCTTGAATCACACTATTTATTAAAAAACCGCATCAAAATCCGTTGCGTAGTTTTAAAGATCTAAGTTCTAAGCATACATAGGGACAGACAGACAGCGGGAAGCGATTTTTTTTTATACTATGTAGTGATTTTTTCCTGTACCTTTTGGTAAATTTTATTTCTAACAGTAGCCTATATGCTACTCCAGGTCATAATCTATCTGTGCACTAAATTTCATTTAAAACCGACCAGCAGTTTTAGTGTAACAAAGTAACAAACATACACACAACTTTCTCATATAACAGTAATATGACGTATTATTGAAGAAGAGTAAAAAGTTAAAAAAAAATGCTTGTTTTGGTGCAACTTATAAGTACATAGCCCAAAATATAAAATTACTGATTATAATCTAAACGAGGTGGGTGTCGGTCCATCTACGGTTTTTCCTAATGATATCACGGCTAGAGCAATTTGCTAGTTAAATGAATTAAATTCGTAATTGAAACACCCAAAGGCACTATGGAATAAAACACCAGTGATGACATTAAATGGTTGGTAAAGAATAAACTAAAAACTTAAAAAAATAAATAAAAACCGACTTCCAGGCACTAAAATGTAAGAAATAACTAAACGGAGGTTTTCATTTAGAATAGATAGATACCTAATCAGATATATTCAAAGTCGGTGCCTTATCGTATCTTATATGTCGGTGGTAAGTTTTGTACACACCTATAGTAGTTACCCAAGGAGCATTCTTCCTAAATTTCAAGTCTAGGTCGAGAAGGCTTCAAGCTGTGGGATATGTGTCACATGTCAGCCACTGAGCTCTATCTATTTTCTCCTGGTTGTTTGAACCTCATGTTTTTGGAGACAACTTGCTTATACATATTTATTAACAGACTTCAAAAGATTAACTACTACTACTACTAGACTAAATTCGTGCGTTTCCGAGATTATAATAATCTCAGAAACGGCTCCAACGATTTTCATAAAATTTAGTATACAGCGGGTTTCGGGGGCGATAAATCGATCTAGATTAATCTTATATATGAGAAAACGTGTTTTTGAGTTTTCATGCAGTTTTATTTTGCATTATTTCACGCAAAATATGGTCGGTAATTTGCACGATCGGACATAAGCATCGTGGTCAAGCGGCTAAGGTGCAAGATCAACAATCACAGGTGTCCAGGTTCGAATCTCGGTAGCATTCCAAAGTTTTTACTTTTGTTTTTTTCTAATATTTATCCATGTTTTTAGTTAAAAAAAAAAATTGTACTTCAGGCCAAAACTCCGAGCGAAGCTCGGTAGCCCAGGTACTATTATTATAATATAATACGTTCATACTTCTCAAGTCTAAACCAACAAACTGTTGAAAGCAACCTACAATTTTTAACTAGTTAATTAATTCAATGATCAAAATTAACATATCTGAGAAATATCTGCACATATATACTTGCAAATATATGCATAAGAGGATAATTTGGTCAATACTCTTTCGATTTTACTGTACAAGAACACGCATTGTGCCTCTCATCATTGCTAATGCAACTTTAATTAACTTCATCTGTAGATCTGTTTAAGAAAAATTATGTTCATTTTCTTTGTTCTGTGGCTTATAGGCGTGCCCTTTTGGGCACAGTTTACTTCGCCATAAAAAAAATACATAGGTACTTAGACTTCATAAAAAAAAACTTTAAAAATCGTATGCCTGACCTGACGGAAACAGTGCGGCATTCTTTAGAGGTCGTCCCTTATCTAACCTTGAGTTTGGATGGTATGCCACATAGCTTCTGAATAGTGATCAGTAAATAATAGATATAGTTACGTACTTATAATTTGTGTGCACAATATTTATGTATATAGAAAGAAAGCTTAATAAAACTTTCTTTGGGAAAATGTGTAAAACAATTATATTATTTACCTACTAGCTGAACCAGACGGACCTGTCTAAACTAAAGTCTAAAGTCTAAAATAAAGTCTTTGAGTCGATACAAAAACTTTATAGAAAAAAGCTCTTTCTTTTTTTTCCAAAAAAAAAAGCTTACTCAGACTATTACAAATATTTTAAAATTAAAATTTCTTAAATCGGTCCAGCAGCTCACAAGAGATGCAATTGCATCTCAATTAACAAATATCTTCATTATAGATATCATCATATTAAAGTTGCAATGTATGGTGCAATTTTGGTCAAATTATCTAAAACATTCTTATAATTACGTGTTATAAATCTACAAACCGTCGACACATTCACCTTTAAGAATTAAATTTGTTTTGTTGGCTGTGGAAGATATGGGTCAGCCGACGTCACAGCATCTCTCTGGGATTATTGGTAATCATTTGAATTGCAGTACCACATTTATTAGACACACGGCAGTCTGTCAGCCATTTTTACAAAGCAAAAATGCGATACACCGACAGTTCTTTATATTATTACACCGAATTTTCTGTAACACCACTAGGGTATAATAACCTGTTATTAAAAATAATAAATAAAATTCAAAATTAGCGAAGATAGTAAGTTTTGTACACAAAGAGATCTCTTTTTTTGAAACCGGTTAAGAATCTTTTTCTCAATTACAACGCAAAAGAACGACAAAGTTCAATTAACAAATAAATACACAAAATTTACAAATCTATAATAAATAAAATTGAAATAGGCATGTAGGTGCGCTAATTGGTGAACGCATCACGTGAGAACGGTAAGACCGATATTAAAAATTTCTCTTTTAGGGTTCCAACCTCCGATCTGAAGGGTGCCAACTGCCAACGGAACCCTTTTACTATGCCTCTGTTTAATATTAATTATTCCGACGAATAAGGCTTTTGAAAAGTAGCCCGGAAAATTAGAAAAATAGGTAAGTAGGTATATGATAATAATGAGTGCCTAACGATTTAAAGGTCCAACATAATCTAGTTTGAACGAAAAGATTAAAACACAACATAAAAGCAAATATCCAATAAGTGAGCGAACAACTTAAGTCTATAGGATCGGACAAGTACAACGCCAATGTCAATAGCCCGCTAAGTGCAGTGGTTGCATTGTCGACATTTCTTACCAAGGTCAAGGTTCCTGACCGTGACGAGATCTCTAGTAAAACGCTGATTTACTACATTTGCATTGAAAATTTAAACTGCTATATTTTTTAAAGTTGGTAATATCATATTAAATTATAAAACTATATAATTTTATACAATACTAAAATTACGAAAGAAGAAGAATGTACATATCTCAACTAATGAATAATGAATATCATATTCTACGTAACCAGTACCGACTCTCGAACGAGAAATATTTTAGTCACAATCGAATCCATACTAATATTATAAATGTGAAAGTGTGTTTGTTTGTTTGTCCTTCTTTCACGTCGAAACAGAGTGAAGGATTGGCGTGATTTTTTGTGTGGAAATAGTTGAAGGGCTGGAGAGCGACATAGGCTTAGCGACGTCTTACCGCGGAAGATTAACTCATTCCCACGGGTAAATACGTTATAATACAACCCACAACAACTCATCATAACCATGTATATACAGTCTATTTATTCCATACTAACCGTTAAAAAACGTACCTAGGGACGAACCCGAGCGAAGCGACGGTGAGTCGCTAGTACTATATACATATATGCAGGCGGAAATGCAGGTAATAATGAATTACAAATATTATAGAATAGACAGAAATGACATAATAGACATTAAGTATAAATAAATAACAAAGATACTATATTTAAATAATTGCTTATATGTAAAAAAAATATTAAATATAAATATGCTTGCCACCATATACAAACTACAAAATGAAATAAAATGGAGTGCCTAGTGATATATGAAGCACCTCATTCCTGTTTTCTTCATTCATTTCATGTATCCTCATTAGGGAGTATATGAACTAAAATTAAGAAGAAATAATTAAGTATCTAGTAAGTAATGAAACATATTATATACAAGTTATATTCGCCTTTTTTATACAATCGCAGCAGACAAGAAAGCGTTCGCTAACGATATATAAAGTGTTTCTTATTAATATAGAACAAAAATATTTTTAGAAATACTATCAGATAAATTGAAAAACCTACCTCAGGTTATATTTGACGACACGTTTAGCTCAGTTTGTAGTGACCCTACTTGCTGTGCTGGCGGTCGCGGGTTCGAGTCCCGCTGGGGGCATTAATTTGTGTAATGACCACGACTGTTTGTACTGCAATCATGGGTGTTTATATTTATAATATGTATGTATTTAAAGTTATATACGAAACCAAGCGAAGCGAGGATGGTTCGCTAGTTTTAAATAAAACTATCTTTTCGGATAGAGACAGTCTCTTCCGTGACCATGATCGCTGTAAAGCATTCGAAACGCCGGGAACCAAACATCCAAATAAATCCGCGATAAATATCAAAAATATAGCTTTATTTTGTTCGAATTGCAGCGCATTCAATAAAAAAAAACAAAAATATGTTACGAATGCAATTATTACTCCAATTTAATTTTAACATGGAGGTTGTTAAGTTTACGATACATTTTATAAAATCAAAAATTACGGACGATATAAACGGACTTTATTATTATGGAGTATATGTTAACAAATAACAAAATAAAGTAAAAAGAAATGAGGTTCTCCTTCCAAAACCTGCATTAAGAGCTTTCGTTTGCTGTTGTATAATAAAAACGACAAGACAATAAGCCTCGTACAGATGCCAATTCTATAGTATTTTTCGTGTCTATTACGAGATGAACACTATGATGATTCAAACATGACGCATAGTAGTCTCGGTGTTGACCACAAACAATGCTTAAAATTACCAGGTTTACCTTAAAAATAACAATAAATATATTTTACACTTTAAATTGAGAGTGACTAACATGAGCAATGAGCATAGCATAGATATGAATTTATTTTTAAAGCTAAAACAGATACTTCCATCTATTTTTACATATCAAGTAAAATTTATTTGTATTCAGCCCTTTTTAACGTGCCACTGCTGGGGGTGGGCCTACCTTCAATACGAGGGGAACAGGCCATTGTCCACCACGCTGGCCAAGTGCGGGTTGGCGGACTTAAATTTGTTTAATTTCAACCAAACACCATATTATGTGTCCAAATATTTAATTTATTTTACTATTTGAATAGGCATGTCAATAAAACTCAATGTAGCCAACTAAAAGTCTTGAACCATTATAGTGTGATTTTTTTGCTTTTGACACTCTTTAGCTTATACCTACGCTATATTTTTGTGTAAAAAGTATCTTAATACTACTTACACTTCTGCAGAAAAAAATAAATATATATAATATGGACTACAGGCTTAGAGAGCCCGCGCACTAGGCAGCCAGGCTGCGGCAGCCAAAAAATTGAGCAGCCAGTTAAAACTTAAAATTGGGCAGCCATGGCGACGCGACAGCGACTGGTTGAAACCATTCCGTTGAGCGATATGGACGTAGAGGATCTAATTATAATGGTTGTATATGTTTTTGTAAGCCATTTATAAAACCCTTTATTTATTTTTTTTGAAAAAAAATTTTTTGGAGACAAAATATGTCGCCAAATATCGGTATTTGATATACCCAGTGTCACTCTCATAATTAAGATAAATCTAACGACACCTCACAAGCTAAACCCATCAAGCTTTTTAGGCTACAGAGCGTGCCAAAGAAATATACATACATATTACATACACTCAAAAACATTACATTCCTTCTGGCGCAGTGGGGTAAAAATACAGTTTATTTTCATATTTTATTTATTTATTACATACGGTAATACGTCTGGCTGCTACGGAAAAGTGCGCGGCGACTGGCGGCAGCCACATTAACCCACACTCGCTCTAGCTGCGCGTAGCCAATAGGCTGCCATGCAAACAGACGCATTTTAATGGCTGCTGCAGCCAGGCCACCCTGGCTGCCTAGTGCGCGGGTTCTCTTAGACTTCTCTTGTATGTATGTATTTAGTCCATAAACACTAAGTGTGACACTCTCATTATACTCGTATATATAGAAATACAATAAATACAGAACTCTTCTATCTTTGATGTGACTCAACTGATTTAAACTTAAGCCATGCTTTCTTGACTCATAAGTAAAATAAATATAGTTGGTTAACTTAGATTTAAAAGAAATATTATAATTTAATAATACATTTACTTATATGATTATTTTTATTAAAATCTAGATCATATTTGTAATAATAACAAAAAAAATATTTTTATAATTATTATAAAATGAATATAACCCCACTAACCTCTTCTTTAACGATATTCAACAAACACATTTGTCTGTACCTGTTATATATTATGTAACACTGCAATATTGTGAGGAAGTTATAAAGAGGCCTTGCTTTGAAAATTACAGTGCATATGTTTAATGGGCATAAGTGGAGCGACTTTGGTTTTATTAGAAACATTCCATTGCTATTAGTTTGATGGTCATGTGATTGTTTTTATAATACTGTATAGATGCTAGTCATAATTTCCTTTGTATTTCTCACTATGCCTTTCATATCATCCTAAAGAGATAGTAAAAAACTGAGTGCTAAGTATTACAATCTCTAAATGCCTCATATAATTAAGACAAAAATACTATTATTGACGCCAAATAATTATTAATCATTTTTCAAATTGGTTTTTTTAATATTTTTTGGATATTTGGTGTCAATAAGAATGACAAATAATGCTTTTTAATTATTTTAATTTGAAATGTCCAATATGTGACCATAATTTTATTTAAAATGTCAAATATTCACATAAATCATTGAATAATATAGCATTGAAAAAATATAGAGATTCATGTTAACAAAAAAACTTAAGTGATAAGGGCAATATTTATAAATTTTTTTAAATGTATTACATAGAATAATATTACAAATATGTAATATTTCTAATATTACATAATTTTATATATATGTTGCTGTAATCAATTGTTACATCAAGAATGTTTCATTTAAAAAACCTTACAATTAAAAAATAACTCCTTCATATATTTTTATTTTTGTAATTGATTTATTAATTTAATTTTTTGAAATTGAACATGCAACTAATATTTAAAAATAGAAATTTATGATGGTGGAGGGATGTTTCTTACTTATTCACACAAAAACGACTGAAATATAGCTTTTACATCCGAGTAACACATAGGCTATATTTTTTAAAGATTTGGTGATACATAATTGACTTGAGTGTGGAGCCATAGAAAAATACTAGTATTTATTATTTTAGAAATCATATAATAGGCCATAAATCATATAAGTCTCTAAGTTCAAGATTTTTATCTACTGCATTGTTTAGCAATTCCTGCCATTATTGTGTGTTTCTAATAACACTGTTCATTATTCTACTTTATATTGCCTACAATTTCAAAACTATTGATACAATATCTTGTATTTCCAAAGAAATACTTTTAGTTATAAATATTTCATTTCACATATTACACATATTTCTATTTTTTGTTACATAATAATGTCCTAATTTCATATCAACATGTAATACAATGTGATACTGACTTCCTTTTAGTACTATACTGCTATACTTATAGTATGTTATTCATAAGAACAAATATTTTCTTTTAAATTACATGTATGATATAAATAAGCAGATTAATATATAAAAATGTTTAAGTAATTATGAACTGTTTAAGAAAAAGAAACTGAACCCTTACAGTAAAAACAAAATAAAAATAATGTCTGCATACAAATTATTATTATAAATGTCTAGGTTATCTGTCTTGTATTTGTATATGAAGGACAACCAGAAGTAATTAATCCAGTACAATAAGTTTACAAAATCTTGATCTAGACAAAGCAATTTTGGGCTATTTAATGTTAATGGGTGTGTACCTAACCACTCAAATTAACTCATTTTATATTCAAGGCCGTAGCAATCGCGTGTTGTTTATTAAAAATATGCCCACTGTAAAGGACTGCAAGCCAATTTAATTTAAAATTAAATGCACCGACAAAAATGACAAAGTATCCAATATCGTATGCGAGCGATGAAGCAAAAACCGTTATGAATTGTTCATGGGCACTGTGAATCACCCGCAGGTCAAAATAATGGGTTACAAGCGTTCTGATGATGAGAAAAAATAGAGTTTAGAAAGGTCCCCTACCTTGTACACATCTCCGTAAGTGCCCGAACCGATCCTTTGCACGAGTTCATATTCATCTTGAGGATTCCTTCGAGATATATCCGAACTCAACACACCACCACTATGCGCCATAATCACTAGCGTACACTAATCTAATATTTATTTACACTTTCATCTCATTATTCACATAATTGTAGCACAAAAACGTCGACAAATTAATTATTTTTTACAACACAAACTCGACATCTCCGACTGACGTCTGACACCACAGAATAAATAATGTCACGTCTGCCATTTTTTTCACAATCTCAGTGTTGCTACTCGCTAGTGTAAAAATTATGAAAGATTTATATTTATTGTTTGAAATATTGACATAACTAATAATCCTTTTTTAAAGGTAATAATAATAAAATTAAAGCACATTACATATTATAACCTTTTCAATATTTTCTAACTTTATATATTATAACGGAATTCTACTTTAGGGTATAATTTACAATACTTCTTTTGATAATGAATGAGAGTTACATTTTGTGTGCAAAAAATCAATTGATAATTGATATTACATATTTCAATAGATACCTAATACTATATTTATATCATTGAACATTGTTATCTACTTATTATATCCATTATCGTATATCAAGTTCGATGAGATTTAAAAAAAATGTACAAAATACTCCTCATTATAGTCTTCCTCCAATGTTCTTGACGATAATGGCGCATTTTTCATAGTAAAGGCTTTAGGGTCATATAAATGGAACTATGCCAGTTAACCTGTATAATTTATTAAAGCTATAATTCAAACGGATAGCCAAAAAAAGTTAGTAAAATAATACGTTTGCCCTATATCCGTGGCGTGTTATTAAATAAAGTTCCATACATTGCTGGTTCAATAAAATAAAAAAATAAAACAACCATATTTTTGGGATAATGGATATGAAGTTATTTTTATTGCTGGCTACTGCGATACTAGTTTAAGATCCCGATCTATGTGGTGGACCCCTCACTCTTTTTCTAAGCAAAATATATTTTTAAACCATAAAACATTTGCTCCAGGCTTTGTTTAATTAAAAACCCTTAAGTCGTAAGATGTTTTGGTATATAAAATTATCTACATTTTGATATTTAGTTGATTCCGGAAAATACTTTCCTAAATTAACTAGTTACTTTAATTTATCTGTTTATATCTGGATGACAGGCAATGCGCTCGAAAAAGGCCACCAACCTGATAGTATTTTTTAAGTTGTCACAGGAAAAGAGGTCTACCCACCCCCACCCCAGCGTGTGCGTTCAGTGTTCACCTTATCGTGGTAGTGGGGAGTCCTCATTAGCGGTAGACTGTCGACAGTTCAGTCGAACGCGAAGCGGGGGGATAATGTATGTCTACAGGTGGTATGCGTAAATGCATTTCCCAAGATTAAAAAAACGGAGAACTTTTTTTTAATCTTTTCTTATACTTTTTAAAAAACATCAATAAAGAAATTTTTCATTAAAATAGCCCAGAGCAAATTTTTGGTGACAACCCCCTGGGTCATGTTTATTAATATTTTATGGTTTTAAAAATATCTTTCGCCTGGAAAAAGAGTAAGGGGTCCAACACGTAGATCGGGATGATCCACGTAGATTTATACCACATTCTTTTCATGTTTAGTTTATATACTTTGAATTGCCATAATGGCGTTGATTAGATTTGCTTGGTCGTCTTTGTGTCTTACCACAACAGTTTCTCATAAGAGATAAAATATTTTATATTTATGTCCTAACAGAAAGTGGATAATAAAACAAATAAAAAATGTTAAAATGGTATATTTATTACAATCCAATATCTTCGGCCGGCATTCGTGTAACGTGTTACAAAATTTGTTTAACGCCGACGCTACAATAATAACTTCTAACACTTTATTATAAAATTATATAATCTTTTGGTTCATTCCTTTTAAGTGCACTTTTACATACGTTACGACATAGTGACGTAATACTTATCTCAAGCAAATGGAAATTTTCAATTTCCCATCAGTAATCGCGTCTAATCTGACTTGCGTTGTATTATGCTGTTTGTACACTGAGAGCTGTGGATGTACCTCATAAATTATACTCGACTAATAACCTAATCGATTATAACTTAAGCTCGTAAATTAAAGGATTTCACATAACATGTGTTCAATAAAAAAAACGCTTTAAGCGTTATGTGCTTTAGTTTTCCAAAAACCAAAATCATCGAACAAAAATTCCACTAACTTTTTGATAATGTTAATTCTTATAATAATTTATTTGATAATAATCAAACATGGTTTTTACCAATCACGCATACATGCAGATAGTATGAACGAATGCAAATCATTTAACCAAGAGATATATTCACAGCTTTCGGCACTTAGAATCCATAAATACGAGTATATTTCGACAAATATCTATATATTATTATAATATATTCGGTATCAACTCGTACAAGGTTCATTTGTTATACAAAATGTTTCAACAATAAAACTGGCAATACAATTATTGTTATATATAAATTACATATTTCGCAGATGTAACAATTATTAAAGCATTTAATTTAACTGAATCAATTATTGCTTTATACTTTATAACGGTATATAAATATTGAATAAAGCTTGTTCACACTGTGATGCCAAACTTTTACTATTCTGTCCAGTCTCATTTTAGAAAAAAATATATTTGAAGTTATGAAGGAGATTGATTAATAAAGAAAAAAATATATTTTTGTTTAAATATTAAATAACTGAAACTATATTAAAGAAGTAATGCGCTAAGATCGTAGTCACAGTATGTAGCAAGCTTTATTTAGCTGTGTTGCCATTATAAAATTTTAAATATACAATATATTCTTTATGAACACACGTTTAACCCATACAAGTCAAAGACACGAAATTACATTGAAAAATTAGCAAATGATTTCATTTAAACACCAATGATATGATTTCAGCTATCGACCGCTTTTTTTTGAGATTTTTCCATAAATAATATTAATTAATTCTTCCACCGTATTTTTTGTACTAAACACTAATTTATTTACATTGAAACCATCAAACAATCTTTATTTGGTAAAAGCGCTTAAAATAACGGAGAAAACTTTGTTTAAAGAGTTAAGAAAGAATAGTTTTTCTAAGAGGCGTTTTTTATTTTTACAATAATTTTACTAAAGATATCTTCAAGCATGCTTTGGCACTTTCACCATACATAAAATTATATAATTTGGATAATTAAATGGAAGTTAATCGATGTGAACGACATCATTAATTAATGAAAATTTACAAATTTAACCTATTACACTAAGTTCAAACAAATATACACACACAAAAATATTTTTTTTTTTATATGACAGAGATCTATTGAATCCTTTTTGATGAGTGGTGACACTCACTCATTGATTATTGGAATTTGATCAAAACATCATCATAAAGTAACAAATCATTATACGAGGTCGTAAAATGAAATAGAATTTACAAAAATCAAAATGTCAGATAAGAAAGCGTGTCAAGCGGAGAAATTTTGATACAAAGATTTTTTTTAATTTATGAAAAAAAAAACATTTTAGCTACGGGAAGTGCTCAACCACACATCCAAATTACCTATTAATTATTATTAATCTATTCAAAATACATAATAACCAACATCAAAGAATTAACTCTAATGGTAAAAATAGGGGAAAAAAGTGACTTAAAATTAATAGTAACATACATAGAGATAATATAGACAGAGAAGGCAAATGCTGTTAGAACGAGACGGAAAATGAAATGGCTTCAAGCTACGTTTTTTATAAGTATGCATTATAAAAGTTCAATCGTTGTGTACGAAATTTTTACTTATTAGTCCACTTGTGTAACCTTTGGCAGTCATTTTCTAAATCTCTAAGAGATCTTTTTGTCGTTTTATAATATTTGCCTTTCAGTCGATAAAGATGGGTTTGTTTTTATAGAGTAAAAGTCGTTCTAATAATAATAATTAATCTTTCATATGGAAAGAAAAGATTTTAAATTTTAGAAGCTTAATACCCTTTCGATATCCTATACCGATAGCCCACTATATTATCTCTATAGAAATATTAAATAAAAGAATTAAAATTAAAAAAAAAACGTTAATTCATTTCGAACTAGTGTGGAGACAACTAGTATATAACTTACTCTGTCGAATAAATATTTTTTTTTTAATTACTATACTACGCGTGAGCAAGCGTCCATTATTTCGCATCACTATCATGTTTATTTGGAATTTCCGGAGGTTATATTGAACGCCATATTGAAATGTTTAAACTAGATACATAGTGATTCAAATTTCGAATACTTCCGGTATCGTTGCCAACCAAACAAAAAACGAAAAAAAAAACAACAAAATTAAATTGCAAAAAAGACATAAATATATTATTATTTATTTTTGTATTTTTCCAATGCGATGTTTTTTTTTAAATATTAATTCGTTGAAGACACCGGAAGTACAACGTAACACTAGGCGTACAAAATGGCGTTAGACAAGATTTCACCTGCGGTTAGCGCGAGCCCTAGTTTTGCGAACAGGTGGTTTCTTTGCTTTACTCTGTGTTTTTTTTATATTTTTCTTACCTTTGGTATTAGAAGTTTTCGATCGGTTGCTCTCAATCGAGTTGACAGGTCGTTCAGATTCGAAGGAGAACGCCGGAATAACGCTTTTCACTTCGGACGGTGACAAACTAATTTCCAGCCTCCTCCTTCTAGAACGTGTCATTCTAACATTTTGTGTTTCTATTTTTAAATTCGTAGCTAACTTACTATCGGCCTTGCGCTGCGGTCTGGCAATTTTGCGTGTTTCAACCTTTTCGCTATTCTTTCGCAACTGTCGGCCATTTTGTCCTTTCTCCCTTAACACCGGTTTTTCGATTTCCTCGTGTCGCCGTTTTCTCGTCGCTCTTGTGACAATAGTTTTATCATTTTCGATAGACTCTTTGGTTGTTCTAGTTTTAGTATCATCTGTGTCCGGTTGTTTCTTGGGTCTACCCCTACCACGTTTTTCAGGTGTTTTGGTCTCACTAACTTTCTTGGACCTGGTGTCAATTTTTCTGCGTTTTCTCGGTACGGGTGATTGGGACTCTTTCTTTTTCCTGTTGGTTTTAGGGAACGCTACTTCTGTGCCCTCTAGGCCTTGACTGCTTTCTATATAAATGTATTCGTCCAGTTTAGACCTAGATTTAGCATAGGTTTTCTCTACGGGCTTGACTGGTGGTACGTCATCGTTTTCAAAGATCGGTTCATCACTTTCGTTGACAGGAGTATTTTGGGTGTTAGCTTTGATTAGTTCCACGTCATTCTCTATGGAATTCTTGTTCATTCTATTCTTGAGGTTGTTTATGGTTTCGTACAGGTATGCTTCTTTATTATCTTCTGTGTCCATCGTCGTGTCGCTTTGTGTGGATGTACCGGGCTCTGACGTGCTAGATTTCCTCTGCTTGTTTTTGCTACGACGCTTGTAAAGATCTGCTTTGGTCATGTCCTGAAAATGATAACATTTGAAATAAAGTCTGATTGGTGAAAAAGTATCTTCATATAATCATATCAAAATAAGCAAGTAAGAAGTAAAGACTTATAATTTGTAGTTATGTTACAAATAACAAGTCCTAACCGACTAACAAAATATTACAAATAGCTAAACAAAAACAAACCTGTAATTTAAAGTTATTTCCATCCTGACAGCTCACGCCCAGAGATTGTAGCAGTTCAGTGACCGTCCATCTGTTCGAAGGCTCGACTGTTAGAAGATTGGTCACAATTTTTTTACTTTCTTCAGATATGCTATCCCATATTGGACCTGGAATTATTATGATATATATTAGTTATAATAATTAATACCTAATATAATAAATGTCCATCGCGCTGTCCAAGTTCTCTCAGACATGCTGGTTTTCTCACGATGTTTTCCTTCATCGTAAGACAAATGGTAATCATGTTGTGGAAACGATTCACACATGAAAATATTAAAGGTGCGACAACCGAGAATATATTATTGTACATTATAAAAAAAAAACATTTACCTTCCATAGTAAAACTGCCACTTCTAATTCTATCCATGTAGGCAGTGACCGGCTCTTTCTTGGACGTAGGTTGGAAAGGGGCTTTCCCACTCAATAAGCAGTACTGGAAAAAAAAGTATACTATTATAATAAATATTCTAATTTAGTAAAATTAAATATTTGCGTTACATCAAAGTAATTTTAAAGTCATTAATATAAAAAAACCTCGGATAATCCATTCGTTTTAATGAAACCGTAAATTTTAATGACACAAATTATAATTTATATAATCTGTCTATATACTCGTTTATAAAACAACATTAAAGTAACGTAACAAATAAGCGTATAATAATAATTGTAATCTAAAAATTAAATTAAAAATGTAATTCGCCATTTTGTGGTGGCGGCCATCTTGGACCGATTTTCATCAAACCTAGCCCAAGAACAAAAAGAAAATTAAAATCCGTTCATCCGTTCGGGAGCTACGATGCCACACACTAACACACACACAGACACGTCAAACTTATGCCCTGGGAAGGACATAGGATAGTTTTTATGCCGAAAATCATCCATTAAGGGAATGAAAAAGGGGATAAGTGTTTGTATGGGAAATCAATAATTTCTCAACTAAGGGAAAAACTCATCATACCTATATATTTTTTTTATTATTTATTTAAGGTTTACTAGCAGTTTTACAATTATTTAATACTAGCACTATAATTAATATCATAACATTGGTAAATTGTAAATATATATAAAGGTATACACAACATGCTTCAGAAATAGTATAACAAAGAAGAAGAAAAAATAATACATTAAATGTGCTTATTTGCTATTTGTAAAAGTTGATACAAAATATTCTTTTTATACACCGAAATGGAAGACTTGAAAATGTCAATTGAACCACTGCATTGATTAAGTACTTATGTAAGTTATAACGGTTAGTATGAAATACAAATCTTTGAATTTCTTGGTTTTTTTGTACTATAATATGCATGTATTATACATATAAACCTTCCTCTTGAATCACACTATCTATTAAAAAAACCCGCATCCGCAATCCGTTGCGTAGTTTTAAAGATGTAAGCGTACATAGGGACAGACAGAGAGCGGGAAGCGACTTTGTTGTATACTATGTAGTGATGGTATCATAAAGCGTAGCATATGGGACTCACGTATATGACGCCGAGGCTCCACAGGTCGCAGGCGGGCCCGTAGCCGGGCGCGGCGCCGGTGCGCGCGCGCGACACCACCTCCGGCGCGGCGTACGGCAGGCTGCGGACGGACGGACACACTTATATATACATACATGTATTATATTTACATTGTTTTGCTAAAGAAATCTAAAACAAAATATAGTCAGATATTTAAAATTAAAAATCTATACAGATAAATAAAATTAAAGTGTCTGTTTGTAACGTCAAAATAACAGCTTTTTACTAAATGCATATGCAATTATATAAGGTATTTATCAGAAAAACACAATTTTTAAAATTTTTGTCTGTCTGTTCGAGCTAATCTCCAAAACGGCTGGATCAATTTTGACGGAACTTTCACTGGCAGGTAGTTGATATTACAAGGAATAACTTAGTCTACTTTTATTTCAGTAAAAGAATTAGGGTCCTGCTCAAAAAAATTCAATGAAAGTCCCGTCAAAATCAGTCCTGCCGTTTCAGAGATTATCTGGAACAAACAGACAGATAGACCGACAAAAATTTAAAAAAAGTATTTTTCTTATAAGTACCGTATATAATTTCACATGTATATGTATAAGTAAAACGCTGTTATTTTGACATTACAAACAGACACTTCAATTTTATTTATCTGATTAGATTATAAAGCACAAGCCCACCTGAAGCAAGGCGTCATCATCCTGTCCCGCTCGTGGCACTCGGGCAGGCGCCGCGCGAACCCGAAGTCCACCACCTTCACTTTGGCCTCGTGTAGCCGAGTGCTGCTCAGGAGGATGTTCTGCAATAGTAATGATATATATTAGAGGTCTAATAACAAAGACGGCAAAGTCCCATATAATTCAAACGTCGATTATTCGATTAAGTCCATCGTGTTATTTAAATTTCTTAGGTAACTGACTTGTTTTAGCATTAAAATACAGCTTATAAAATAAAAGGTATCAAATTCATACTTACATTAAATAAAATGTAACAGTGAACATACAATATATTTTGAATGTTATGAGTTAGTTATCACTTTAACTGGACTTTGCCGTCTTTGTTATTAGACCTGTTATGTAGCAGATAAATTGTAAAAACCACGAAGTTATAATTTCACTTGTGAAATAATTTAATTTCCAGGAGTTTTGTTAATCAACTCCTTTTCTTACAATATCACGGAACAATCCCGTAATATAAATGCGAAAGTTTGTATGAATATACAAAGTTTCCCATTTATATACATAACATGTTGGGAGGGCAGCCCAAGAGGGGATCATTGCAGTTACCTAAGCGCGGCAGATTATCATAAAAGGGGACTTTGCCGTTGAGGCAAAAATCGACTATCAAGTTTATGTTGATTTTTGCCTCGTTAGATTGGTCAAATTGACAAATTTAATTGCACACTTTTCAGGATGAATTTAGTTCACCATACCTTAATCTGACGGTTTCAAGTATTTCCTACCTTATTAAAATATTTTTGATATATTTTGATCGGCTGCCCTAGACTCGCGCCCTTATATAGAGAACTTATATCATGGTGGATGAGGGATACTCAACAGAGTGCAAGGTATCCTCCTTATGTTAATCTGCCGCGCCTGAGTAACTGCAAAAGTCCACTCTCGGGCTCCCCTACTATATTATCTACATATCCGGACAAACTTACCTCCAACTTAAGATCTCTATGCACGACGCGCCTCGCGTGCATGTGGCGGACCGCGAGCGCCAGCTGCACCAGCAGACGCCGCGCCACGCGCTCGCCCGCCCCCCCACCACCCCCGGCACCCCCCGAGCCCAGCGCGGTGGACAATTCGCCGCCTATTGCGAGTTCGGTCACTATGTATGTAAAGGCCTGTGGAAGATATAAGATAAAATTTAATTAACAAAAAATATATAATACAATAATATTGCAATAGAAAAAATAACATAAAAATATTATAATATATTTTGATTATTATAATATTGCTGCATGTAAATAAATATTGCAAACTACAAATAGAGAAAAAATAAAAAGCTTATTTAATTATTTAGAAAAAAAAAACAAATAAAAAGGTTCTACGCAAAATCAATAAAATAAATGACTGACTAGCTAATTTATATAATCGAACAAAAGAGCAGGAAACAATTAGCATTTTTTTATAAAAAATAAAGCGCATAAGGCTGAATTTACTTGAAAACTTGACTACATATAACAAAACACATTTTCAAAAATGTTTAATTAAAAAATCGCAACAAAGATCGAAACCATTAGAAATAAGAAATAACAAGTATCAGAAATCTTACCGAATCATAAAAAACTTCGTGTAAGACGATGATATAGGGACACCCCTGACACAATCTTAGCAACTCTATCTCTTGCTTGACGTCTTTCTTCTGCGATAGTATTATCTGTGGAAAGCAAGAAAAAATATATAAGCATTTAGTATTAAATAAATTTAGTATTAAATAACTGCCTCGGTGGTGTAGTGGCTAGCATGTACGGCTGCACACCCGGAGGTCCTGGGTTCGAGTCCCGGGTCGGGCCAAGTTTAGTTATTGAGTCTTTCTGTATAGTAAGCCTCAGTAACAGCCCGGAGTTGGGAAGTTGGCGGTGTTTCACCCCCCTGCCTCGGAGAGCACGTAAAGCCGTCGGTCCTGCGCCTTAACTCTCACCGGTCATGTCGAGTGGTCGTCTCACCGGAGTATGAGAGTGACAGGAATAGAGAGTGCACCTGTGTCTGCGCGTACACTTGAGCACTATAATATCTCCTGCGCAGTTGGCTAATCTCATTGAGATTGGCCGCCGTGGCCGGAATCGGCTAGGAGAACATCATCATCATCATTAAATAAAACAAAACATAATCTCAAAACGGTTAATTTAATTCAGTTTTATGTAAAATAAGTTTAATGCGATAGATTTTGTTCTAACTTCAACAAAAAAAAAATTCTTTCCACCACCAAACTTGAGTTCATATAAAAAAAAACAAATTTTATTTCTCAATGTATATTAATTTATCGGACTTCTTATTTTCTTCATAAAAACTTTATAGGGAATTATAAGAAAATTAAAAAAAAATGCCAAATTAGTCTAGTTCCCAACTCATACGCTTACCAAAAGATAATCATTTTTGGTTGTATAGACACACAATCACATTTAAAACACTGCACTGTGCAATACTTTCTTAGATTTACGCGAATATTTGACATTTTAAAATAAAACTATCTTTTCGGATTTTTTCGCGAATTTATTCTGACTTTTGGTTCCCGACGTATCGAATGCTTTACAGCAATCATGGTCACGGGAGAGGCTCTCCTCAAAACAAAAGATAGTAATATATCTAATACATATATAAAACAAATCAAACCTTAACAGCGAATTCCTTGCCGGTGGCCCTATGTATGCACTTCCTGCATACAGCGTACGAGCCATCCCCTAACAACGGTGTACTGAGATCCACTGCATATTTTTGGAAAAACGGTGAGTCCTGTTAAAGAAAAAATAAGCATTAGTAAGTTTTAAATGAAAATAAAAAGCAAAATTTCAAACAGTCTAAATAGAGGAGTTAAATCAATAAGCTCTCTCTGCACTAGTGTAGATGTAAAAAACTAATATTTTTTTGTGTTATACAGTATATTTAAATTATATATATATATATATATATATATATATATATATATATATATATATATATATATATATACATATAATCACCGAAAGGAATTGAGAATTCAGTTTCGTCAGAGATTAGTCTCTGTCTCTGAGTAGCCCGAATGTCTGTATTTATTGGCATATGTATAATATAATAAACAAGAAATCCATTTGAGTTTCTCTTACTATTTAAAAGCCATCACAGAAAACATCACAGAAAACCCCCTGGAGGGATTTTGATGAAATTTGGTACGATGATAGCTGGTTATTTGGGACAACATATAGGATACTTTTTATCGTGGGAAAATATCTAATTTTTGAGAAAAAATACAAAAACTGCAATGTAAGAGTATACGAATATGTAAAATCTAAGAATTCGGTTTTTGGTCATCTGAACGCGGGCGGGGCCGCGGGCAATGCTAGACAATCAATAAGTATATTACAAGACTAAATACAAATTCGAACTTACGAAAACTACATAAGAGTACTTTTTTTTAACAAAATGTGTGTTTTCATTTTGTCATCCGAAAAGCAATAAACAAAAGAGTTGAAAAAGCGCAATTCAATTTCGAATTGTGCACTTGTTTTGAGGACACTTTTGAGACGCTAATTATGTATCTTGAGTTTTTGTATATCAATGATGAAAAATAAATTTCTATTTTAAATTCATCTCAATACTGAGTTACAATGTTGTTACGTGCAGATGAGTACTCGACAGCAACAGCTAGTAATTAATATTGCCCCTATATATGACGTCATATTTAAAATCAAAATTCAATATTTGAATCTTCTCATCAGACTAAAATAAAACTTAACAATGTTTTTGAGTCGAAAATTTTCCTTGTCTTTAAGTCTAAAAGTTCCCAAATTTATACCCAACTAAAATAATATATATATTATATATACAAATAATTTTGAATACTTTACAGTTTTATTTCATGTATACCTAGATTATATTTGCTTCCGACTATAATTAGAAATACCTAATAAGATAGAAATTTGATTAGAGAGTTATTATCTATACATACCTATAATAAAATTCTAACTTAATCAATCTGTACATAAAATTTTTTTGCAAAATCTTATTGAAATATTGTCTCTGTATTTATATAATAATAGTGGCTACTATTATTATATAAATACAGAGGCCGAATCTATAGTTTTTAAAACTTTTATTTGTCTGTCTGGGAACGCATCACGAGAAAACCACTGGACAGATTTTGATGAAATTCGGTATGATGATAACTGGTTATCCGGGTCAACATATAGGATACTTTTTCCTGCGGGAAAATATTTCATATCTGAGAAATCTATACTAATCGTTAAAACGTATCTAGGGACGAAACCCGAGCGGAGCGAGGGTGAGTTCTAGTATGGTATATGATACGAGTATATATCCCTCGTAGGCGAAGCAGTCAAAAGACTGGTTTATAATAAATGTTTAAGAAACTTATAATCAAAAGTCGAATAATATTTACAAAGAGAAATTAAGGATCACTGATATTAAAATAAAATACTGCCCAAGTTCTTTTTTTGTCCGAATTTATTTATACTTTCACTATAGAAAAATACTGCTTTGACCTCAGACTAAAGAATTATGTAGACGGACTCTGCCAAAATTAATGTCAAAGTCAAAAAATAGTAAATTTATTTACAGTTTGTGCTACTATTCTCGATTTTGCCATACAGAGGATTTGTATTTTTAAGCATTATTCTTCTCCGTTGAAAGAGAGGTAGCCAATATATCACTCAGTATATATTGTTTGGCTTCATGTTTAGTTCCATAACACTCTGTATACATTATTCCTTAGTCTGAGGTTTTAACACTTATTATTATATATGTTGTATAAAATCCAGTGTCTATTTAACATATTGCACTCACTTTGACGGCCCATCCCTTTAATTTGTCCTGTTTTTGTCCGGTCGCCTGCATCCATATCTGATCTGATATAATGTTCTCAGAGAACAATATGCTAGGAGCGACGTACGAATAACCTATTGTGGGAAAGATAAACATATTAATAAATATCACATACATACCAATTACCAATATTAAACCGACTGTTTAACACTGTTAAATAATTTTTCCAAACGTCATACTATAGTAAATTAATTCAATGCTAGCAAGGCACCAAATTGTGTAAGAACTCTTTAATAATTAAATTTATTTTTTATGTGAAATTGCGTTTTCTGAATAAGTTTAAGTGCCTAAATGTATAGACTGCGATAGCTAAGGACAGAGCGTCTCTTATCACTTCAAAATTTCTGAAATTTGGTAAAAACACACCTATATATAATTAAACATAAATGTAGTGTCATCATTTATCAAGTCATCCTAGTGATTTGACCGTAAAATTGCGACAACTCATCAAAAAATGCCTAGAAACATCAAGAACATGCTAGAAACTCACCCAGAAACAGTTTATCATGGTGTTTCGGGGCTTGAGCGGGTGAATCCGTGGGGGGCATCCTAGTGAATTCGTCTGCGAAGTTGCAAGTGTCCGCCGCATGAGAGAGTTGCGGCACGAAGGGCGCCTGTATCTCTCTGCGGGACACAGCATCCCAGTCGAGATTCTGGATGAATTATAGTGGGATAATGTTAGATCTTTATTTCTTAAAAATTATATTTATAATTATTAATAAAACAATTTTTGTGAAAATGTATTGATTATGCATAATAAAATTAATAATAAATTTTATATACATTAAATATGTGTATGTACACAAGCAAAAATATTATTAAATATTTTTAGCGATTGAATCTCTTACTTATTAGATAATTTAAACTGGAAGTGTTAATAGCTAGCTGAAATTAGATTGGCATATACGTCCTGAGCGAGATTCGAACCCGCAACTCTCTGCAATTATATGATATCACAAAACATTTATCCCACTAATACCACACTAGAAATAAAAACCTTTTCCTTGAACTATAAGTAGTCCATGAATAAAAAACAAAACAAAAAAAAACAATAATACCTAAGTATTCCCATATCAGCTACACTTTAATATATCCCTTAGTGTTCCAGTTAAATAAAAACAGTATATTAACCTGGAAGAAGGGGTGCCTCTTAAGTTCATCAGCATCGCCTTCACCGCCGCCGAGACGACGACGTGGGTCTTTTACTAATAATCTGAAATAGGATTTAATCGCATATTTAATTCTTTTTTTACTTTTATATAGTCTGGTATGTTAATAAAATAGTCTAGGCAATCATAGATAGACTATATAAAATATAGAATGGGTACATTTTGTTGCTTCTGGCCCTTTTGCTTTTACTAATGATTTTTTCACGATTAATTCACTAATATCATCATACCGGTAGCTTATTTTAGCAAAATGTTCATAATTGATAGCATAAACCTTTTTAGATAAGCCGTCTTTCTATTGGCACGAAGCGTATAAAAATCCGTTCTGTGGTTTCTGAGATTAGCCTGAACAAACACACATTCAGCGTGTCGTGGGACTTTAATCGATATTAACATTGAACAGATAAACTTTGAGCTGGATTAACACATAGGCTACGTTAGGCACCCGATCAAAGCGATGGTAAGTCCTTAGTGTATATATAATGTTGTCAACATTTTTAGTTATTTCTCTTCAATACTCACTTCTTAATAAAGTCCTGCACTTCAGGACTGACATCATTGGGGACGGGGTAGCTGCATCTTACAATACGTTTGGTTATTTCTTGCTGCGTGTTTTTCTCGCCTTCCACCGTGAAGGGTGATGCGCCAGTCAGAAGCTCGTATGTGAGAACACCCACTGACCACCAATCTACCGCCTGTTAACAAAGCAAAAGAAAATTTTATTTTTTCATCTATAATACAGATGTCAGATATATAAAATTGAAGTCTCTGTAATATCGAAATAAATGATTTTTACTAAACGCAAATGAAATTATGTATATGTATGTATCTATATAATACTAATTATAGAAAAACATAATTTTTAAAATTTTTGTCTGTTTGTTTGTTCCGAGTAATCTCCGAAACGGCTAGACTAATTTTGACAGGACTTCCACTGGCCGATAGCTGATGTTATAAAAAGTAACTTAGGCTACTTTTATTTTAAAAAACTAATTAGATTTCCGCTCAAATAAATTAAAATATATCTAGGCACACACCCGAGCGAAGCGAGGATATACCGCTAGGTTTATTAATAAATTCCATATTCTAAGCTAGGTATGAACCTTCTATTTCTTTAACACAAAGGACATGAATGAAAATTGCAATACCTAAATCAAAATATCAAAGCGCAAAAAAGTTAACATGATAACAAATCGCGCAAAAATATTTTTCAGATAATTTAATTTTCTTCAGATGTAAAAATAATTTAATAATGAATATAGTAATGTAGTTATAATAAAAGATAATAGAGACGGATAACCAACCAACATTTGATGTGGAATATTCAGAAACTACTAGAAAAAACCAACAGAGAGTCTCATTAATGTTACTACATAACACATATAATTAATTCAGATGTTAAATAAGTAGACGTGTGTAGAGTTTAAATGAAACCTAATCCAAAGTGAACATTTCCTACACTGGCAACACCAAGCCTTATTCAGGTACACGATAATAAAATATGGACGATGCGTTTGGAACAAATTAAAGTACTCGTAGGTACTATTTCTTTGCTTCATTACAAAAATGTACAAATTAATAATATACAAGTAATTACAAATAATTTTAAGTTTTTCTTGTTTTAAGTTACAAAATATACGACCATAGTATGAGATTGTTAAGAAGTGAATTATTTTTAAAGATCAAATGTCACAAAATGGCAATTTTGTTAGACAATTAATATAATTATTACAAAATTAACGCTTTTAAGTTCTAGAAACCAATTAAAGTTAAATATTTTTAAATGTTATGAAAAAACTTAAGACGTATGTATGTGTGTATTCTAAACCTAAGATATTAGGCGAGATGATAAATTCCTGCTATTTAATCCTGACCGAAGTCACGCTCCGCTTCTCATTGCAGCGACCTTCACTGAGATAATTGGCTAATGTATACTAATATTGGTGGGTGGTGGTGCCTATGTAGAGGAATATTTAAATGTAGAAAACTTTAAATATTTATTATATCTATACTAATATTATAAAGAGGTAAAGTTTGTGAGGTTGTAGGGAGTAATCGCTGGATCTAC
Organism: Brenthis daphne; assembly: GCA_947093115.1. Classification (NCBI taxonomy): domain Eukaryota; kingdom Metazoa; phylum Arthropoda; class Insecta; order Lepidoptera; family Nymphalidae; genus Brenthis; species Brenthis daphne. Next base: position 6,814,605 of record OX352482.1, on the reverse strand, counting down.
TAAACCGATTTAGATGAAATTTAGTAAAAAGATAGTTTGAGACCCATGGAAGGACATAGGATGCTTTTTATCCTGGAAATACATAAGTAAAAAACGAAATTTGTAACATAAATAAGTGAAATTGAGCATCAAAGTTTTTTTTAAATATTTTTAGTTTTTACAATAACCTTATACATTCGAACACAAACAGATAAGATATTCTTCTTGTTTTATTCGAATAAGCGACCTACCGAGTTCCATACACCCTTATAAACCACTTGCTACATCCTATCTAGATTCCTGGTAGAGTACTTGAGAAACAATAAGAGTTTTTCTGAAATATCTAAAATTTTGAATTTGAATTCAATATTCTTATTGATATTATAAATGTGAAAGTTTAGATGTGGGATGTTTGTTACTTAATCACGCCAGAACAGCTGAACGGATCTGGATGAAATTTGGCACAGAGATAGATTGTCTGGAATAGGACATAGTTTACTATTTATTTCGAAAAATGTACGGTTTCTGTGCGATAGATTTGTTTTTGTATTTTTAGAGGCGAACCCGAGCGAAGCGAGGGTTAGCCGCTAGTACAGAAATAAATGCTCATTAAATTTAATTCAAATAACAAGATTAAAAAGTATCATTTTATTAAAAAAACTCCTAACAATACAAAATTTATTAATCAATAGCAACCCTAGATGAAATATTTGAAAAATACAAAAGCCACTTTACGTTTAAGAATATAAGGTAACCTTTACTATAATGCTTCAGTCAGGAATAGAACCTTGATCGTGATGGGCGAGGTCGAAGCGTTCTTGCGGAAGGTTACCTTGTATGTACGTAAATAAATATAATTTGTTCTCGACTTTATTGCCTGTACCGTAAGATCTCTAATGTAAGGCTGGTTAAGGATTTTCAGACGATATTGACTTTTATTGCAATGCGATAAGTAAGATTTTTGCTTCCTTATTAAGTAGGTTAGTTGGACGATAAATTTTTGGCAGTTTTTTCGTATAGTAACAAGTATTGCAGACGTTACTATAGTACTAAGATTGCAGTTTATATATTTCATAGTATACTGCGGCTTTATTAGCAGTAAATCTATTTAAAATTATCTACATACTTAAAATTAAGTGCCTTCTTAACAAAATCAATCAATAAAAATTCGATAAGACTTTCTGAAGAAGTTACTAAAGTAAAAAATATTCTATAAACAATTAGTATTGCCAAATGCCTTTGAGTTAAACTTACCAGTACAGGTATATTCTATATATTATTATATAAAAAGTAATTAAAAAAAATTAAACCAACTTCAAAAAAGGCACTAAAAAGTAAAAAATAATTAAACGGACTTCATTTACTATAGATACCTAATCAGATATTTTCGAATTCGGTGTCCGCCGACAATGCTTGATTGAATATCTAATAGGCAAATAGGTAAATATGACACGGTATGACCTCTAATTAGTTAAAATATCAATCATCAATTTGTGATGTATTTATACGTATTGAAATAGATTTGCTTTGCTTTGCATGCATTGATAGCCCTCCTTTTTATTGAAGTCTTTTAAAAAAGCTATATTTATATTATATTAATTGTGTTAAGGAAAAAAATAAAATTATACCTACAATAATTTTACTTTTTAAGTTTAAAAATACTCCAGAAAAAGTTTAGAGGGAGTATTTTAAACATAAGATATTTTTTTTAAATGATCATGCTACATGGGTGAATAATACGGAAGGTGAGTCATTTACTACTGAATCCTGCGATGTTTATAAGTAAATCGATCGTGTCTTGGACTAATTCATATGTTTGGTGACACATAGGGATAATTATTATCTCAGATATTTACGCGTTATTTGACTAAAAGGGATGTTGTAAATATCTTAGGTTCAGCTTTACTTTGGCTATCGATGCTCAATCAATTCTGGCAATCACATTAAACTACGAGTATATAATATGGTTGTTAGCTGTTGCCTCGCATGCAGACATTAAAGAAAGCCTTTTTAGATTTGGTATTGGTTTAGGGGATATGGTATATTTTGAAATATTTATTTTATACCCGAGGCAACAGACTTCGTTCTGTCCCCGTCTCCCGATTAGAAAAATTGTGTTTTTACGTTTTTCCGGACATTTTTTCCAATTTTTCTCTTCATAAGAACCTTCTTCGGACTTTAGCGAATATATGAATATCTTGTTATATATCTGTACTCATTTGGAATATTTAACAAAAATACACACACATACATAATATAACAAATATGTATTAACTGATATTATGAATGTGAAAGTGTCTATTAGTTTGCTCTTTCACGAAGCTTTTTTGCAAAGCGATAGTATCTAGATCAACAATAACAGGCAATTTTATGTACATAATATGTCGATACATTGACTAGTTTTAATCTAATACCATACTTATATAAGTACATTAAAAATCATTATTGGATGCTTGAGATATACTAAGGGTCGAAATGTAATTAAAAATTTAATAGGTAGGTACAGTTAGCAAAAAATCATAAAAAAGCAAAAGCTATAATTTAATCATAAACATTACAATTTACGTAAATATTAGGTATATTGGTAAGTTACATATAACATATTATATTGGTGTATGAAACGATACAAATTTAATTAAAAAATACTTTATTACAGTGACATAAGGCATGTTTCACATCGTATGGCATTCAAAGCAAATTTTTATAATTTCAAATTTATTCATATTTTCCGTCAAAACCAGATAGATTGATATAACCTTATACAACAGCTTATTTTAATAAATAAATAAGGCCACAAGAGACATTTATTACTTTACTTGAAAGTTTTATAAAAAAACTCATTCTCTTAATATTGTGCAATTACTAAAAGATTTGCAAAATTACCTATTAAAATTAACTCTATGCAAATGATAGCATATACATAATCTATACATATAATAAAATTGTAACTAGCCAAATCTGTACATTAAATATTTTTTTGGAAAATCTTATTAAAATAGTCATTATTATCGATACAGAGGCCGAATCTATAGTTTTTAGAATTTTTGTGTCTGTCTGTGTGTCTGTCTGTATGTCTGTCTATGTGTCTGTCTGTCTGTCTGTCTGTGTGTCTGTCTGTCTGTCTGTGTGTCTGTCTGTCTTGTCTGTTACCGCATCACAGAAAAACCACTGGAGAAATTTTGATGAAATTTGGTATGATGATAACTGGTTATCCGGGTCAACATATAGGATACTTTTTATTGCGGGAAAATATCTCATCTCTGAGAAATCTATACTAAACGCTAAAACGTAAGTTGGGACGAACCCGATCGGAGCGAGGGTTAGTCGCTGGTATACCTATATAATAACAGAACTAGCTATTATATTAATAGGCAAAGACAAAACAGTTCAGTTCAGTGTCTTGTTTTCCGCTCCTTGTCAACCGATTTTATTATTATTTTTTGTTTATTAGCTATTAATAAGATTTAGCATTAACAATTTAAAAAAAAAACAATTATTTTTTATAATTAGATAAATTCTATTCATATGTTTTTTCTGTCGAATTTTTCAATAATGATTATGTATGTATGTACTTACAAAATCAATAGAAATTTCCACAAACAGCACTAATTAAGTTAATCTGTAAATATTTTTACATAACACTTACACTATTCCTGGAAGTTCCAGGGAGTGATATAGACTGTTTATCGTAAAACGACACGAGCAGAGCCGCGGTTAAAATTAAGTCATACCTTTAAAAAAAGTATAGCCATGAGAATCTCTTGCCCCGCCGTTTCTGTGAAACCGTAGCAACACTCGCCTTTTTATAAGTCAGCGTGACTGTAGAGTATAGAACTATATCTAAGTAGTATTAGTTTTCTATTGTAAAAAGATTAACAGTTACTTTCTATAAGATTCTCACGAGAATATTATTACCTACTTAAATTAAATTTTATGTTTGTTCGTTAATTATAATGCATTGTGCTAAAGAATAATGTATGTACATACGTACATAATAGGAAGTAGTGTGATAGAAAATATTTCATGTATTTATGTCACGTTTTACTTTCAAAATGAATAAATTTTGTTTGGTCATCTTTTCAGCTATACAGATAAATAAAATTGAAGTGTCCATTGTAATTTCAAAATAACAGTTGTTGACTAGAATGCATATGAAAATATATACGGTAGGTAGGTACTAATAATAAAAAAAACAATTTTTAAAATTTTTATCTGTTTCTCTGTCTGTTTATTCCGGCTAATCTCCGAAACGGCTGGACAGATTTCAACGGGACTTTCATTGGCAGATAGCTGAAGTTATGAGGAGTAACTTAGGATATTTTATTTTAGAAAAAAGATCAGGGCCCCACGCAAAAAAATAAAACCCAAATTGTACATAGGGACGCACAAACGTAAGTCGCTAGTTCTAAATATTTTTTTCCAATATAAATTAAAATGGTTAACATTATACTTTATTATATAAATAAAACTATCTTTTCGGATTATGTCGCCGCGAAATAATCCGAAAAGATAGTTTTATTTAAAATGTTAAAACGGTTAATTCTAATACCTTAACTTACCTATAGTAATGAAACCGATACTAACCCATGCCCCACACATATTTCTATACTAAAAAAGAATCAGGTAAATTATTATTATAATTCAGTCATCGGCTCTCGAAAGAACTGACAGACAGAGACGTGTTTTATAATGAGTATATCAGAATCAGAATACCTAGTTCGAGACGTGGCAGTAATCCCAAAGTTTATTTTTTACAAAATTTACTTCACGCAGATATCAAACCCATTACCTTACTAACTCTTTGTTAAAAATAAATATTATTTTATTAATACATTATTCTAATACATTATTTTTATTCAACATGGTCAAAAATGTGCTACAATTTGAAAGGTTACAATATGATTTTCTCATACGTGTATTATTGTTTCATATTTAACTACAATAAAGCTATCACAAGGTTGATCGAAGCAACGATAGTCTTTCAGAAATTTTTAATAGAGATAATGAGAAAGACATGCATCAAAATTTCAAGGGAAGGTCTTTCCGCACATATGATAAATTGCGGTTAATTAATTTATCAAAATCTATAAATCCATCGCATTGAGTTAGTACTTAATGCATTTCCGGGAGAGAATCGCAGCCAAAATATTATGCCATTTTAAATATATATATATACTAGCGGCTCACCCTCGCTTCGCTCGGGTTCGTCGCTAGGTACGTATAGATTAGTGGCCTCACCTTCGCTTCGCTCGGGTTCGCCTCTAGAAAAATAAAAACAAATCTATCCCTCTATTTTACCGGGATAAGAAGTCTTATGTGTTATTCTGATGTATGAACTATATTATTGTTAAGCTTCATTAAAATATATTCAGTAGTTTTTGTGTGAAAAAGCAACAAACATCCATACATCTATACATCCAGACATATCCATACATACTCACAAACTTTCGCATTTATAATATTAGTAAGATTAGTAGGACTAGCAGGATGTTGTGTACAAATACACAATATGTATGATATGTGTCTAACACGTAAAAGTATGAATTAATAACTCATCAATTTATATAATAGCACTAGGTTTTACACATTTAGTGTAGAAAAATTAGAAATATAGAAAAAGAAAATAAAAAGAAAAAGGCGATAACCCTAAGACAAATCATACAACGTCAAAATAAGTTATACCAAATAAATATTAGTCAATAAAAATATAAAACTAACTTCAATTATAATATAAACGGCAACACAATAACGGTTTACACATTTGACATTGAGGGTTTCACCAAACTTTAGTGCGCAAGGTCATGTAAATTGCATAACGCTTCGCACTCTGCAGTCTGCCTTAGCAACTAATACGCTTGAAAAAATCCACTAATCACTGCAAATTGTAAAAACGTATTCAAATGTTGTAGATACCTGTTTTAAAGAACAAATTATACAATTATAGTATGCCTAGTTTAGACAGACTAGGCAATATAGAGACTTCGATTACTGTGTAAAGCCAATGGAGGAACAGCTTGATATATAAAATTCCCGTGTTACGATGTTTGTCCGGGATGAACTTCGAAACTACTTATCCGATCTTAACGTATTTTTTTTCAACATGTGTGATTTTGTTTTAACTTAAAAGATAGGATAGTTTTAATCCGGATCATTATTTTATTGCAAAATTAACGATTTTCATATGTGTGCCACAGTAACGAGAGGCCGGGTCTGCTAGTAATATATAAAGTATAGATAAAATAAATAAAATAAAAATAGCCTTTATTAACTTACTACATTCGTTAACATTTTTCTTTCTTTTGAACACAAGTATAGATATTAGATATTAATTACAGTCAAGTTACAAATTTATTTTTTATATTGAACTTCTTCTACTTCCCCTTGTAATTTTAATCATATAAAAAATATAATCATAATTTTAGAGTTATCGTGTAACGTGACAAACAAAGAAAATATTTCAATTAACAACGGTATAGCAAAATATAAAAACTAGTGACACGTCTGTCTTCAGTAGGTACTAGTTGATAAAGCGACAATTGCATTAATTCCTAGATAACAATAGGTATTCTATTGAGCAAGCATAGTAAATGGGGCGTCGTATTTAGGCCACATATATACATTAGTATTGGTTGTGTATATTTATATTAGATAATAAGCTTATAAATAACAACACGTTTGGCTCAGTTTGTAGTGACTCTACTTGCTCTGTCAGCGGTCGCGGGTCCGAGTTCCGCTGGAGGCATATATTTGTGTGATGGTTGTACTCCAGTCATTGGTGTTTATATTTATGTATGTATGTATGTGTGTATGTATGTATGTATGTATGTATTTAAAGTTATATATGTATAGTGTATCTACTATCTGGTATCTATAACACAAGCCTCGTAGCTTACCATGGAACTAGATGGTGTTGTGTGTTCATGTCCCAACATATATTAATAAATATGTGAAACATATTGAATTATAATAGGTATAATACTTTCTTAGATTTACGCGAATATTTGACATTTTAAATAAAACTATCTTTTCGGATTTTGTCGCGGATTTATTTGCATTTTTGTTTCCCGACGTTTCGAATGCTTTACAGCATCCATGGTCACGGGAGGTCTCTCCCGTGACCATGGATGCTGCAAATAAATCCGCGACAAAATCCGAAAAGATAGTTTTATTTAAAATATAATAGGTATTTTATTAGTTACAACAATGAATGATGTACTAACTTTATTTCAAAAAACATAATGTTACACTATAAAAAAGTATATAATTATAGCGTACCGTTTAGATTTTAGTGTCGTAATGTAGTCATTATAGCCAGTATTTGTTGCTTAATAACTAATGGTTATTTCTATGGAAAACGATAGAAAAAGCCTCAAAATTTTAGGCAACCGACCTTGAATGTACAAAAATTGTCCATCGTTTAGTTCAACAAAAGTAGGCCAAGGATCAGTACCTATGAGTGCATTAAGCGAAAAGTTTATATTGCAATAATATGTAAGTTAGATACAAACATATACCTATGTATTACGTAATAGTTAAAATTTCTAAGTTTACATACTCTAATCTATATCTATACTAATATTACAAAGAGGAAAGATTTGTTTGTTTGTTTGTACCGAATAAGCTCCGAAACTACTGAGACGATTTAGATGTCTGGTAAGAATATAATTTGTAACCCTGGGAAGGACATGGGATAGTATTTATCCCGGAAATCATCCCTGAAGGGGGTGAAAATGGGAATGAAAGTCTATATGGGGAAGCAACCTAGGGACGAACCCGAGCGAAGCAAGGGTGAGTCGCTAGTATTATATAATTATACAAACTAGTGCCTTACCCTTGCTTAGTTTGTATTCGCTTTTCGCTCTTTACGTGCCTATGTAAGTGCCAGATGTTTTACACCAGCTCATAACGTAGGTAGGTACCTTTGTACTAAATTTGATCGTAATAGGTCCAGCCATTTCGGTCAAGAAGTAACAATCATACACAATACACACGCATACTTACATACTTTCGCATTTACATATAATAGAAGTCCGATTTATTGTATGTGTGTCTGTGTTACATTTTGTCATAAACTATTAAAACAAAGCTCATAGGCCATAAGCTCATCTCAAGACGGATGTAAGCAAGTTTTCATCCCAGTAACTAAGCACCAGAGCGTTTAAGATTATTAACAAACAAATAACATATACTTAGCCTTGATAGTTTTCAATTAAAAAAAAATATATAAGGCAAGAGGAAGTCACGTGCTAGTTACTTTTGTAAGTAATACTTCTGGCTATTCGGCTTTGTGAGAATCGAGCACGCTCTACTAACCCTATTTATTTGAACATTAAAAAAAAACAATGTCAATTGCCAAATACGGAATATCGGATATTTTTGTTACTTCCTATTATATGGTCGTAAATTTTAACAAATGTAATAAAATGAAATTATTATTATTAGTTTCACTTTTTATTATTATCTGTATGTGTATTTGGTTGTTTTGTATATAATGTATACATAATATAATAAAATTGTAACTAAGCCGAATTTGTAAATTAAATATTTTTTGGAAAATCTTATTGAAATAGACATTATTATCGATAATTTTTAAAATTTTTGTTTGTCTGTCTGTGACAACATCACGGAAAACCTACTAACTAGAAGAATTTTGATGAAATTTGGTATGATTATAGCTGGTTATACGGGTCAACATATAGGATAAATTTTACGGCGAAAAAATATATCATATCTGAGAATACTATAATAAACGTTAAAACGTAAAAGTAAACCAACATGACCCATACAAAAGCTAATACAATCAATTCTCTCATTAAACCGTTACAATCCAAATTCGGTTGGAAAAGTTAACAATTTATACTGATGCTCGATTAAGGCAACGTGGTTCGACCACGTGTCTCGTCCGTCAGTCGCACCCGTCACGTGACCTACCGGGAGTCCTTTGCATACAAATATCGTCATAGAAAATCACCTTGATTTATATGAACTAATTAACTTACCCTTGCTTCGCTCGGGTGCCTATCTATGTGCCTAACAGTAGTCTAAGTGTTTTCTAGGTCTTAAGTCCAGGTGTTAGTTTACCTGTGTACGAAATTTCATCCGAATTGATTTAGGTGTTTCAGCGTGAAGAAGAGACAAACATACACATAAAAACTTTTGCATTTATAATTTAGCAGTCCGATTTCAACTTTGACTACATTTCCTTTGTCTATAAGGGGATTCCCGTGGGATAACTGAATCCTCTCCGAATCCACACTCTCTCGAAATCCGATGTTAAATGATTTTTTAATAAGATTGCAACACAGATGAACTGACAATTAATGGACTTAATACCACTACACCATAGGGCATTTTAAATTTAAAAAAATATGTAACTTGCGTCTTGATTATCAAAGTTATACGATCATATAAAGCTACACAATATCCAGAAGCAAATTCGCGTACAAATTAGCTAGCTATTAATTACATTGTCTACAGTCCTTGATATTGTTTGGAGACCTTCGTTTGGTAGTATCTAAAATTACTCTTACTTACTTTATGAATTCAATTGTTTTTGAACTTGAATAGCGTTAGAGAACATGTTATTTATAATTAATGCCTTGTTATTTAATTGCATTATTATTGCCTTATTAAGTTAACCTTTGACGTTGTGACTTGAATATGATGACGGCTAAAAAAAAATTAAACTGTCTATTGTTTTATGCTTGCCCTAATTGTGTCAAACTTCTACCATGATTATTTTAGACTGTATGAAAATGTACCTTACGCGGGACTCGAACTTGCGAACTATGACAGATGCAATATTTCAATCGTAATTTCACTATTTATAAATTTTAAATACATAATGTTTCTTTACGATAGTATATCCACGGTAATGTAATGTAATATTACCGTGGTATATCCCTTGCTAGAGCGTGTAGGTAGGGAGAATATGAGTGTAGAGCGCTACTTTCTCGATATTATTATTTTATAAAAAAAAGGTAACGAGTTAATATTAGTCCCGCTGAGTTTCTTTCGCCAGTTCTTCTCAGGTCTGAGGCTTCTTCTTTCCGAACTGGTAGTAGACTCATGACTTTCAGTAAAAAATTGTAATAATTTAAATTATTATAAATTTGAATATTAGCTCATTTAAATCTTATCATTTTCTTTACTATGTACATGTAGTATGTATTACATTATCAAATTATTCGAGGTCTCCCCCCACATCGTCTTGCAATCACTACGAGTATATATTTTTTGCCCATTCATATAAAAGAATATATAGGCGTCAATATTTATGGCAAAATGACATTGAATAGTTTGATTTATTTGAAGCGAAGAAAAGTGGAACTTACAAGGTTTTATGGAAGCTAGATATTTAACAAGTAAAACGAGCCAAAGTCAACTTTTCCAAGTATTCGAATTACTGAGAACCTATAATAAGAAAATAGAGCTAGTACCTGGGATATTTTGAACACGTTTAGAATGAACAAAGATAACAAAGGATAAAAAAATATGTTTTTTTTTAGTATAAAATAATAAATAAAGGTGTTTGCTAAACTTTTAAGAGTAGGCACCTAACATTTTTACTGATATGTTTTAGGTATCGAGTAATAAAATAATCGATTATTTTTATAGGAGACAATTTATATTAACTTTACCGAATCAAAGTATTTTTTATGAATTAACGAATAAAACAAGGCAAAATATTACAATAAAATATAAACAGTTAAATAACTTGTTTCTCCACATAATACATAATATTATTTTTATAAATAATTATTTTTCATTAGCAGCTATTATCTAAATGACCCTTAGTATCTACGAGTATAAAAAAGGCCAAAACGTCGTGACATGTCCGAATTAGATACAAATTATCATTGAATATCGATAACTAGTTTTCGATATCGCAACCGATTGAGCAACACAATGGAGTGAATTCAACCATTAAGCGAACTGATTGCAAATGTACGTATATTATCCCGTTATTTTAAAAAGCTGCACTTCGCAAAAGCTCATAAATATACTTTTATTCAAACTTACGATTTGAATAACATATTCAGAGTTAATTAGTACTATGACAGATAATATCTGTCATAGTTCAAATTTGAATGACGATGATGAAATTCGATATAGGATAAAAGCTTTTATTAACGTCTTCTAAAAAGTAATGCGATTATCTATCAACCATGATAAAAATAAATCGATTAATAAATGTATTTATTTCATTGGTATATAAAGAAATCGATATGTAAATAGGCACGTACAAGTATTGTGCAACTGCATGATTTAATTAAAGTATCCTTCTAACGTTTTTAATTATTTTGTTTAAGTTAGCGTTTACATACTATGAAGGATGTAAAATTTTATGCAGGTCCATATGTGTAACGGATAAATTAAAAAAAATGCATAATTTACATACATAATACATATTTTATACGTAAATATTGGTAATATTGTAAACATTGTAAGTATCGTTTAGAATATATGTAGAATCAATGTTTAGCGCGAACCGAACCGGTTATTTAATAATGTTGAACATCCTGCAAAATATAAAATCTTATTTTGCTTGCACAATAAAAACTGTACTTTAAACGAACATTAACATTTTACTTTCATCATCGATATCGATATTATCTGTCCGAATATATCATCAATTTATTCGATCAAGTTAACTGAAGTGGCAATGGTATTAAGTGTGACATACATACATAAAGGTCGCCATGTTTTTACAATTTCAAACATCGAATCGAAATGCGCTAAAATGACATAACACAAATCCCAAACCAAGTTCAGGGCTGACCGACCGGTTAGTTGCTACTTACTCGCCCTACTGACCCCGTTTTACGGCCTCGCTGGCACGTTTATACTTATCGTGAATATCTTGAAAGTTAACCTTATTGCGAGTGCATACGATTCATTTTACATTAAACCGTAACGTTCTAACTTTTTATAAACTAATACCGACTTTATATGTATAAGATAGGGTCCCCTTTAGATGGCGTCGGTTAAACAAAGATAAATAGTTCGGTGAAATTATTGCGCTATCAATGCAATGAGTTACTTTTGCTTTTATTCGTCTAGTCAACAAATTCTAATCGAAAATGTAGAAAGATTTGAAAATACATACTAATACAATATATATTATATATCTATTCAAACTCATCACCGGTCAGATCATTGCAACGCCAATAAGCGTACTTAAAAGAAAGACCAATAAACAGAGATGAATAAGAGAAAATAGATTTATCTCCTTTCCTATTACCTAATTTTATAATGCTAGAACGATAAATCTTACTTCATTATAAATGTGAAAGTTTAGATGTTTGGATGGATGTTCGTTACTCAATCGCGCCAGAACTGCTGAACGGATCTGGATGAAATTAGGCACAGAGGTAGCTTATAGTTTGGAATAGCACATAGGCTACTTTTTATCCCGGAAAAATGTACGGTCCCCGTTGGTTAAATATTTATCTCGTTAAGAGAGCCATAGAGAAATTGTATTCTGACACTAGTAGCTTCATTACACACTTTAAAAACTGAATTGAATAAAAATGTGAAAACTAAAAGTATTTAATATTTTATGATTTTTGAGAATATCTATACATATAATAAAATTTAAGGCAGCGGTAACGCGCTCGCTTGGGAAACCGAGTGAAGCGAGTTCAAATCCCGGGTCTCGTACCTCTGATATTTTCATGTGCGAATTATTTCCAACATGATTACCACTTGTCTTAACGGTGAAGGAAAACATCGTGAGGAAACCTGCATGTCTAAGAGAACGCAGTAAGTTTTCAAAAGAGATGTGAAGTCCACCAACCCGCATTTGGCCAGCGTGGTGGACTATGGCCTGATTCCCCTTGTACTAAAGGGAAGCCCGTGCCCAGCTGTGGGACGTTTAAAAAATGCTGAATACACACACATACATAATAAAATTGTAACTAAGCCGAATCTGTACATTAAATATTTTTTTGAAAATGTTATTGAAATAGGCATTATTATTGATGCAGACGCTGAATCTATAGTTTTTAGAATTTTTGTCTGTCTATTACCGCATCACGAGAATACTGATGATATCTTTTTATCCGGGTCAACATATAGGATACTTTTTACTGCGGAAAAATATCTCATCTATGAGAAATCTATACTAAAACGTAAAACGTAACTACATACATATAAAACTGTGAAAAATTCCACCTGTAGAATGCAGAAATAACAATTTACCGTTACTAATATGATTTATATATTGTTAATGTAGATATTCGTCGCCGTGAACAGTATAATATTTCAAAATAACAGCCAATCATTATAGCAACTGTACATCAGAGCCTTGAACGCCTGTATTAACTATTAACCTACAATGTGAGTAACAAGTTTTCACACAAGAGTGCTTATTAACGTGTAATCTTTATACATCTTTGAAGCTTCAAGTTATGAAATAACAAAATGTGAAAGACGATCCAAAGAGAAAATCTCAGTATATTATACCTAATAATAAAGTTTTGCATTCGTAATAATTAATCAATTACTTCCATATATAAAATCGTAAAATTACCTTGCAGTATTGCCAAGATTTGTTTATAGATCGTGCCGTATCTACAATTTCTTCATAGACATTGGTTTTAAAGGACCTTTATGATAACGAATATATGTTAGTTTTAACTTTTACGATAAGTCGTCAAGAACAATTGTTTATTTTATAGATATTACTGTGATGTAATTAGATAATGTGTATCATAACACCTTGTCAACAAGCCCACCGAAATCCTGGAAGAAATCATTTACTATTAAGTTATCTTATGAGTATGACATTACAGCTAACATTCGGACGTCAACAGCAAAGTAACATCATACATAAACCGTTAAAAACAAACTAATATCGGTTAAAATTGGTTAAATCTATTCAATATAATCACTAAATACATATATTGTACATAAGATTACACAATATCTAAAGGCGATTATAATTGTTTTTATATTGTAGATATAACTATTTACATATATCTTTAGAAGACATTATTATACTTATTTTTAGATATCGATCTATTTTTTAGCTATGAATTAAATCTATATTAATATATATGGCTTTTTAGTTTTTTTGTTTATTTTGTTATTGATTTTGATTTATTGGATTTGAAAAATTCTTTTTGTGTTTTATAGCCTATTTATTGAGGAAGGTTACAGGTTATCTGACAATGAGATTCACAGCGATATCTTATGCGCGGAGTATGACAACAGACTAAGAAATTAAACACCGTGGACTAAGCCGTAAGAAAACGATAGTTATTTACTTGTAACACTTCAAGTTTGAAACTACAAATTTTCATTAATTCTGGATACAACCAAATTTAAATTAAGTATAAAAAAATCATTAAAAAAGTTATATAATGAAAAATAATACAACGCTAGTAAAAATAAACGTATAACGAAGCGGGCGACTGAAAGAACGTGGATCTATTTATATCGCTAAAATTGCGAAGCGTCTGTCGCGGTGACAATGTTAATTTGTTTTTATTTTTGTTTAATTTTTACTTTTTAGTATACACCTATGATGAGAAATGGCGAAAACGTTTTAATTTACAATATTTTGTATTCATATTTAAATATAATAATATTTCTATTTTATATATACGTACAAGATTACTCAGCGTTGGATTTACACAGTTTCTAAGTATAGGCTGCTAAATGCTTGCCGCCCTTGCTTCTATAATTGTTAATTCCTAGATTATTTTTACTATCTAACAATTGGGTTGGTATCTAAAAATTACACAAGAAAGATTTTCTGGGTATATTTCCGAGCCAACCAATTATGTTCCGAATTGTTATAGAAGTCTATATGATTTCTGTCAGACTCTAAAAAAATCTGCCCTTTTGCCGCCCCTAAAATTTGCCACAACTGAGATTACTCTTGAAGGTGTAACTAGCTTGTTGCTTATCAGTGACAACGTGTACGAAAATGTTATGTAGGTACGTTCATAAAAATATGCACTAATTTAACAAGAAGACATGCGTAACATTAATACTAGGAGCAAACACAATCTTGTAGAACCTGTGACTCGTCTACACAGAGTCAGTAATTCTTTTTATGGACAATGTATACGCTTTTATAGCAGGATCCCAGAAAACGTTCAAAAAGTTTCTATTATCGAATAAAATTCAAAAAAATATTAAAGAACGTTTGTGTGCTAAAGGTTAATTAATGATTTTATAGAAGATGACCCGCCTTGCCTTGGGATAGAAGTGATCGCCCTCGCTTCGCTTGGGTTCGCTGGCTTGCTACCCAATACAAACTTTCATCCCCATTTTCATATCCTTAAGGGATAATTTCCGGGATAAAAAGTATCCTATATCCTTCCCACGGTCTCAAACTGTCCTTATAACCAATTTCATTAAAATCGATTCAGGAGATCCAGAGATTACCCCCTACTACACGTCACAGACTCACAAACTTTACCTCTTTATAATATTAAGTATAGATTATAATTTAACTTACAAAAAAGGTATCGTAATAATATAAGTCTTGCAGAGTTTCTTTCGCCAGTTCTGCACAGGTCTGAGGCTTTTTCTTTCCGAGCTGGTAACTCATGACGTTCAGTAAAAAATGTAGTAATTTAATGCTCAATAAAATACTTTGAATTTGGATTTGAAACTTGATGTAAGAATTAAAAACAAGCGTTTTTCACTTGGTGCGACCTAAAATACAAAATATGTATACAACCAAAATAGAAAATTATCCCAACTGGAAATCGAACCCGCTTAACATTTTAATACACCACTACTACTCGTAAATATACATTGGTCGCATCTATTTTTATCACATCAATTTAAATGTGAGGAAATCACGTAAATGCTAACATTTTTCGTGTTTTAAAATATCAAGTTCATCGAGAAAAGGTTAAAGGTAGGAAAAAAGGCAGACATAAGTCATAATATTTTTTTAAAGTTATTCTGTGTTTTCCGCAAGATAGAGATATTTTAGATGTTATCTGATGGTTTAAATTAGAAAGACGAAATTTCACACATATGTATTTTGTAAGAAATATAATTTGCTTCAAATATGTTTTAATGGAAAAATCGGTAACGTGACATTTATAAACTACGTGAGATAATTTCGCAATTTAGTGTGTATGTAATTCTTTGTACGCGAATATTCGACATTTTAAATAAAACTATTTTTCGTTTTCTTTCGCGGAAGACTCCCGTGACCATGATTGCTGTAAGCTGTAAAGCATTCGAAACGTCGCGTCGCGTCGTCGATAAGCAAAATTTAAAATAAATCCGCTAATTCGAGGAGTTAAAGCTATTAATAATATACTAGCGACTCACCCTCGCTTCGCTCGGGTTCGTCCCTGACTTGCTTCCTAATACATGCTTTTATCCCCATTTTCGCCTCTTTAAGGGATGATTTCCGGAATAAAAAGTATTCTATGTCCTTTCCAGGGTCTCAAAGTATCTTCTTGCCAAACTTCATCCAAATCGGTTCAATAGATCCAGAGATTACCCCCTACAACGTCACAGACTCACAAACTCACAACCTCACACACTTTACCTCTTTATAATATTAGTATAGATTATAATATTCCCTCCACGACCGCGGACACAGTTAACAATAGATTTCTTAGAATTTTAATTAATTTCTTAGAAATTTACCTGGAGTTGTTACTTACTAAAGATTAATTACATGCATAATAGCTAATATATATTATATACAATGTAATTTAGAATTAATGTCCTCTACAAATAAGTAAGCAATGACATTGATACCAAGTTGTATCCATAGAAAGTGATCTAGTGTAACCAATATAGCGTATTAACCAGATATGACGTTAATCTTGTAATGCTTACGTTCACGATGCATGTCACTGGCAGACTATCTAGCGTCCATTTATTTGTTTATTAACACGTTTGAATTCATGAATACATTAAAGATATATATAATAATTAATGTAAATAAAGCTATTTAAAATCAATTTATGTTGTACTATTTCTATATCTAAAACACCTTGTTCTGTGTTCGAGTCCTATAATATGGAAAATTCGAAAGTTTTTTGGTGCCTGTTAGTGTTTTCGAAACCTGGCACCAAATAAGCAGTTATTTAATTTCTTCAGTATTTCTAAGTTTAATGAAAACACACACAATTTCCGCTCGTATGATACATGTTTTAACCCAGGATATAAGCTATCTGCGTCCTGAATTTCATTAAAATCCGTTTCAGTGTCCAAAAATTAAGAATCACTCAAAAACTTTCAAATTTATCTTTACTTCTAGTGTTCGTCCAGATATTTTTTTTTTATTGAAAGCACGTCAATAGCTACTGAACCAAAAAAAGAAATACGATTGAGATACAGAGGAAATTAACATGGTAAAGAACTTTCAACAGTTTGCCTATTAATTTTTATGCTAGCGACTTAGCGACAACCAACACCAACAACTTAGCGACAACGACAACCAACAATTTTTTTTGAGCGGAACCCTAATTCTTTTTCTAAAATAAAACTTACCAAGTTACTCCTTATAACATCAGCTATCTGTCAGTGAAAGTCCTGTCGAAATCAGTCCAGACATTTCGGAGATTAGCCAGAACAAACGGCAAGACAGACAAAAATTTAAAAATTGTGTTTTTCTTATAAGTACCTACCTACTACCTAGTATCTACCGTATATAATTTCATATGCATTTAATAAAGAGCTGTTATTTTGACATTACAAACACACTTCCAATTTTAGTTATCTGTATAGATTACGAGTATATTATGAACCTATATAGAAGATAATTAATTTTAATGCGAAAGTTTAGCTTTAGTTACCATCATTATTTTAATTAATTACCTACATGCTTATACAATTACAATATTTTAACCTAAACAAACTTTTAGTGTGTTATTAATATTAAACCTTACATACGATGTCACATTTCAAAACAAGGACAGTGTTACTAAGATACTATGACGTCGTATTTATCGACGATTGCATGTCACCGGCAGACTGTTTTGTTTTTGTTTGTGCGGCATATTTGTCACATGAAATCTATGTACCGTGTAATAAAATTCTAATTGAGTCGAATCTGTACATTAAATATTTTTTTCGAAAATCTTATTGAAATAGTCATTATTATCGATACACAGCCCGTATCTACAGTTTTTAGAATTTTTATCTGTCTGTCTGTGAACGCATTCCGGGAAAACCACTAGATAGATTTTGATGAAATTTGGTATGATGATAGTTGGTTATCCGAGTCAACATATAGAATACTTTTTATTTTCATTTTATTAGTACCTAACTGAAACAACGAAAAAATAATGCATATACAACATATTATATAATATGATAAAAAATTATAAAAGGTTTTACTTCATTAACGCTTATAAATCAAATTAGAAACTAAAGAGGTCAATTTTTTAATCATTATAAATTATAATGCATTAACTCGCACAGTGTAAATAAAACTACAACCATTTGTCCTAACTAATCAAACATGTTTACAAGTCGTTCTATTATACGTAAGGAAAATCTCAATGCCAATGCTGAGAAAAAGCTAATTATTCTAAGCATCAGTCAGGTAATACCAATAAAAACAAATTATATCTTCCTTTCACTCAAGTATTTATAATTATAATTTTGTTTTCACTTTCAAGCGACCGTAGTAAATTAGAAGATATTGATTTTCGAGAACACAAATTGAATTAAAAAAAAACCATTGACAGGTGATTTTTTGCGTATTCTTATTTGAACACAGCAAGTTCAGTGATTCATAATAGCTTGTGAAGTAATTCGTCCAGGATTCATACGTTTTAGAATTGAAAAAAAAAACGGCCATCACTTTCTTAATCTCAACAACACACAAACAGAAAAACATTGAGAAATATATATTTTAACAATTTGGAAACAAAAGATAAAAGAGTAGGTATCCGCTACTAAAGGATATTTCAAAATTCAACCATATAAGGTAAAAAAGGCTTTAGGAAGTTTATATGGAGGTCTATCATTTTTGAAGTTACAAGATATGAAGAAAGATTTTGGAATTTCCATTATTATCCTTAGGGGATGATTTTTAGACAGAAAAGGCACCGACGGACGCTCCTGAACGGAGAGAGATTAAGTCGCCAATACATAAATATTTAGCTTTAAATTTAAACCTTAGCCGTATGAAGAGATCAAAACCAGACCCACTGAAAAAGAAGCTATTTATGTGGTCGCTGTACCAAAACCGTCAAAATAAAAAATGGAAAATAACTAAATACCGGTTTCTGTAAAGAGCATGTATTATTTAATTTGATACAGATGACCTATAGAGACCGGATAATAAAAAATTACACACAACTCAATTGATTTTGATATCTTTTAATAATAAAAAGTGAAGTTATGAAACACATTTGTGTACTGGCGACAAAATCTCATGTCGCCTCACTTCAACCGCGTGCCAAGATACTTATTTTTGACTTTTTACTATTAAGTTTTTTCATTAAGTTCTATCTGCGGGTACAAACAAACAAACAAACAAACAAACAATTCTTTTTAAAGTTTACAAATACTAATCATGGTATCGTACAAATCCATATCCATATAAGGCTCAATATTAGGAAGATACTTAAAACAATTTCAATTTACAAGGTAATGTATGGTAAAAAGTAAAAACTAAAAATAATAATATAATAACGCAATAACAAAATGTCCTCTACCGGAAAATGTGAAAAGAGTTGTAACCTCTCACATTTCGATCGTGATTTTTTACTGAGTTGCGCCAACGCCGTTTCACTTTTGCGGGCACTTTCACTGCAACGGTACACGCGAATGGTGGATCGTTATACATTGACTAGCGGTTTATAGCTATATTGATAATGCTTATTACAAAATTTACAAAAATTGTTATGCAAATTAACAAAACTGTAAAAGTTTTGTTAAGATTGACATCAAAATATTTTAGTCCTTTCACCGTAAAAAAATCCAAATAAAAATGGCCTAGTTTCTATATGAATCTGGTACGAATTAAATAATAAAATGAAGCCTAACATCTTTTGTAAGCGTTTAATCTATTATGTTTGTCATACAATAAATAAGGACACCTATTTTTTTATTAATGTGCAAAACTTCCGACTTGAATAACACTTCTAATCTTTATTAGCGTAACACCATACGTTGCTAAGCACGGAACTTGTTCTGACCTTCCATTGAAAGATATGTGGCATTACGGTATGCCTTATTGCCATATTAATATGTAATAACATCTCTATATCGATCTAATAGAGTTGAAATTTCCATAAATCATGAATGGAGATAGAGAAATTGCAGCTAAGCTACGTTAGACTATATGTATATAGCATAGTCTTATTGTTAGTTTGTACTTTGTATTATATTTTCAAACCAACTCAAATAACAGTCAAATGAAATGAAATCGTATTTTGATAGTAATAAAGTCTAATTTACGTCATCGGCTGTAATATGTGACATTACTAAACATTTGCACAGAGTATAATAGACCTTAACCTATAAAAAATAAAGTTGGAACTACAATACAAGCGAGAGATAACCGAAGTTGGCCGATCTGCGCGTGAGTTTGAAAGGTGGTCCAGTACCGTAATCTTGTGTCATCCGTTACGGTGAAACTTATTACGTGGTGCACCGCTATGTTACGAGTCGACGGGGGCTTAGACTGGTTCTATACAGATAGGATCTCGCAAATATCATTTCTTTCTTCTCGCAAATTCAATTTTTAAGCATTTGTACAATGTAGGGCGTTCATATAATAAGACAAATGTTTGTTTGTGTAACGTCGCAAGTATCTGAAAGCTCTTCACCGATCCCTTTCAGATTTTGGCACATATTAGTGTTTTACTTGGAAAGATTTAAATAATGTCAAACGATCGCCATGAAAATTGTTACACGTGGATGTCTGAGTACGAAGAATTAAAATAAGCTATGCGCGATGGATAGACATTATAAAATTAATATAAAGAAACGGTTTTCGTATGTACATATAAAAGTATATCAATTTATCAATTTCATATTCACGACAATTAATATCAGTCTTATATCTCTTGTACTTTGTGCATCGTACAAAATATTTAATTTAGATACTAAAATGGATTTCAAAAGCTCGTATAATCTTGGCTATAGTCCAAAACGGAGTAAAGCAAAGATTGCAGCTTCTATTTTGATAGGAAAACAAAAAAATGTGGATTTAAATTTACGATTTGTTTTCGTTTTAATATCAAATACGTTGGAAGCTTAATAATGAATAATAATACATAGATGTGATATAATAGCCAGGACGATACGTTCAGCTCAGTTTGTAGTGACCCTACTTGCTGTGCCAGCGGTCGCGAGTTCGAGTCCCGCTGGGGGCATTCATTTATGTGATGAGCAGTGGGCACCAATGTTTGTACTCCAGTCATGGGTGTTTATATTTATAATACCTATGTATGTATCTAACATGGTATCCATAACACCAAGCCTCGTAGCTTACAATGGAACTAGATTTATTATTTATTTAATAGAAATTTCAAACTTTTAAAACTATCTTATGAGTTTTTCATAAGGCTTATTGTCAGTTAGTATCTTAGATATCTTATTTAAGTGTATTATAATTAAACTATTCGGAAATGATAACAACCTATCACAAATAGACGACCTTAAACTGAATTGCAAGATTGTGCAAATATTGAACAGTCGTAGAGGACAATGGTATTTGCTACATAAATTACGTACCAACATTGTAATTTAAGAAAAAACCTATAATTCAGTTTTAACTGCAACACGACTTGTGAATTAACAAGGCATATTTGCGTGATGTAGAAACATTAATTGCTTATTACTTAGTAACCAATTAATTAAACTGGAAAGAATTTAGGTTTTTTTTTCCTTTATTATCATTAAAATATATAATTTACATATATTTTAAAAAAATAAATATAACATTAAAAACGACTAGGTTTTATGTAATGCTACATTATTAGGCACTAAATATATTACTAGAGTGTTACATAATATTATGTAGGTAATTCACGAAACTTAAAAGTAACGATAATTTTAGCCTGTTGTCTCGGAGAATTGGAGTGGCGTAGTTATTAGAGACACATGTGTCTTTATTATAATGCTTACCGTCTCGATTCTTTTATATAGATAATTTTGTTTGATTCTTTTTTTTCGTTTTTTGTTCTTTTAAAATTAATTTGACAGTTCAAAATTTCCTAAAAATATTGGAAATTATTGTAAAAATTCTTTATCTTAGTATTAAGCGAAATAGGTTTGTTTTTATAATGACACTAGCGACTCACCTTCGCTTCGCTCGGTTTCGTCTCTAGTTACGTTTTAACGTTTAATATAGATTTCTCAGAGATGAGATATTTTATCGCAGTAAAAAGTATCCTATATGTTGACCCGGATAACTAGCTATCATCATACCAAATTTTATCAACATCTGCCTAGCGGTTTTCTCGTGATGCGTTCCCAGACAAACAGACAGACAGACAAAAAAACTAAAATATTAGATTCGGCCTCTGTGTCGATAATAATGACTATTTCAATAAGATTTTCAAAAAAATATTTAATGTACAGAATCGACTGTTAGAATTTTATTATAATATATATAGATTAGAAAGCTAAATCATAAGCAAAAGTTAAGATCGCTCGCCTTAAAAATGAAATAAATTCATGTTCGAATAATACAGATTTTCTAATCTGACAGTAACATTAGTAAGATTCTTTGCTAATTTTAAAGTCACATTCGCATAAACTGAATGAAATGTTTAAATAATGAGTAAGTAGGTACCTATATGAATACAAGATAAGCATCAAAGAGAAAATCACGTTTTGTTATTTTATTTACGCTTCACACTTTACTTTATTCATAATATATTTTTGATATATTTAATACTAATATTATAAAGAGCTAAAGTTTGTAAGTGTGTGCGGAAATCATCCCTTAAGGCGGAGAAAATACAGATGAAAGTTTGTATGGGGAATCAACATAGGCACGAACCCGAGCAAAGCGAGGCTGAGTCGCTAGTTATGTTACAATATTTTATTATATTTATGTAAAAACTTCCAAAGAAAAATTTAAGATATACATATTTACTGAAAACACAAACAAAAATGACTGTTACAGTAGTAATGACATAAAACTGGTAAAATATCTCGAGGTTGAGATATTCCATGCTATAAACATACATTTAGTGGACGCTCAGTATAAATCCGAATTAACGACTGCGAATTTAATGAGTGCAATAATTAAAACTGTACCATCTTTTCTTTTCCACGAATCAGTTTTCGAATGTTGATATCATACAATATAGTAACCAAAGTATTCAATGTTATAGGATTTATAACATAAATATTATAAAACCATTTTTATAAGTTTTACACAAACTTGTTTTGAATTTTTAACACAGTATTGTTAATATTACAAAAATACTTAAATTTTGATATGAAACAATAATTTTTTATAACGTTCTTAACCATTTTTATCTTTAATATAAGTAATTAAATAAAGAAAATTAATAAATTTTCACTTGTATTCCCATTATAAGCTTGGACTATGGAAATCCTTATGGAAAATTGCTCTCATCAGACGAGGCATGCTATGTCTCTCCTTCCTTCACATAACATATAAGAACGAGAGAGACAGTAAATATGCCATGTAACGGTTAATGCTCTATTTATAATTGGATACGAAACAAGTTATCATCTGGATCACGAATACCTGGTCTATATGATTGAATAAAAAAAATAGTAAAAATAATATTTAAACCTACATATAATGCATGTGATTATTAAGCAGTTTCTGTGTTGTAATTATGTATATGCCAAAATTCTTCCGTATTTAATTGATTTAAATTACACTTTTTAAACTCAAAAGATACATCAAAAATATTATTATTATATCCCATTTAAGGATGGCAATATTCTTCAATATTTCTATGTGCCAAATAAATAATCTCAAAAAAAATATTGGTCCTAATCGGTTAAATTGACACGTAACATACACAAAATTGTATTCATTTTTTTAACTCATCAATCCATTTTTGAAGTCGGCTAAAACTATTTACTAATATTAATGTAGAAATAGTATATAATTCCAATTTAATACTAGGTAGGTTTACTAATTTATCTATCACCGGAAATCATAAGGAATATAACAGGATTCTAAACTAAAATTTGTTACATAAAGAGAAAACAAAGCTGGTTTAGTACACGATATCTCGTGGACAATCTAAACGAGGAACTAATGAAAGCAACACAACGACTAATCAACAAAACGATTTACAGAATCCGGCTGCAAAAAATTAACCTCAACACAATAGATGGCTATTAAAAAAAATGTCAGAGAAAGTACCTATCAGACTGAAATTCAAAATTGGAACACGCCGACCTCATTCCGCGCGCGACTTCGCAAGAGAGCGCACGGATGATGCGAAAATAAATTTTATAAATAGAACAATCTATGGTCATAATAAAATTGTTAATCCGTACAAGAACATGAATGTGAAACGTATTTTAGCTATGACATAGAGATTTTAACAAATTTTAACTTACTATAATCTTAGCCGGATAAAACAATTCACAATAACTGAAGGATGTTTGGTTTCTAATTAATTATGTATCCGGGAAGCAGTTTACCTTATGGTGAAAGTCGGTAAGAATTCTTACGTTCATTGGAAAAAAGTAATTTGTTTTACCTTGAAATTTTAATATCAGAAGCATTTAAAACCCACATGCGTGTTGGGTAACGATCTCTAATATATGATTCTTAGACAAAATTAGATTTTTTACATGTACCTCAATTGGGTATATACCCCGGGACATTTAGTTAACAAATCTCAAATAGAGATAGGTTAGAGTGACACGTATATACCTACCTAGAGGAACTGAAACGACATAATAATGCGTAGTTGTTTAGATAACATGACTTTTATAAGCTAGGTCAGATCACAATGCTATATTATTCATTCAAAAATTGTGATATTCGTGTGTCTATCAAAGGAGGTTTTCTTGTAAACGTGTTCCGGTCTGTTAAATGAATTATTTTGGTTAGCTTTCACTTGTTGTATGGAATTCGTTGGACGTTTAAAGAATATAAGACACAGTTTATTTGGAAATCGTATTCAAAAATACTTGCACTTATTTACATAATCGTATGATTTTTTTTAATAAATCTCTTCTTCGATCTTCGAAACTTGAATCTATTTATAAGTAGGCGAAGTTTCATCTACAATATTCCCAAAATAGAAGCAAAACGTGCAAAGTATGCACTAATTTTAGACCTTATGTTCTGATTAAATTTTATAGCGTCGAATAATTCAGACAGGAATGAGAACTTTGTTAATAAGCAGTTACATATTGTCACGCAACATATTGTATTAATACATAGCCAAATATTAATCATACATTTATAGTATATTCATCAAACTTAATATATACTAGTATAGCTACAGTACCGATGAGGGGTGGAAATGGTATTGGAAATAGCTTATGACTCTTAAATCAAGATACAGCTCTATCGATTTGCCATGTACGAGATTCGAACCTGTATCTAAAGTTGTAGAAACAGTTTAACCTAGTAGCATTTTAAAAACAAATAACACATAGAAATCAATAAAATATAATTAATATCTTTCATAAGCTTTTCAAAATATAATTATTTGATTTATAGTGACCCTACTTGCTGTGCCTGCGGTCGCGGGTTCGAGTCCTGCTGGGGGTATTCATTTGTGTGACGAGCACGAATATTTGTACTCCAGTCATGGGTGTTTATATTGATAATATATATGTATTTAAAGTGATATATATGTAGTGTATCAACTATCTGGTATCCATAACACAGTCTCGTACCTTACCATACAACTAGATGGTGCTGTGCGTTAATGCCCCAACACCTAATCCAACCTACCACCTAAACCATATATATATATATATATATATATATATATATATAATAATATTAAGATCATGTGGAACCACAAATTCAATGTGAAAGTCAAAATTTAACATGTAGCTACATAACGGAAGTACAACTTGGAAAGGGCAAATTTAAATGTTATCACATTTTATATCTTAACTCTTAATGCATCCGTCATTAATTAATTATTATTAGTCAAAATAATATTATTATTGTAATAATACAATTATAATATTAATTATTTAAAATACTCCTTTTCCGGCAATATTTTTTTAATTTCAAACAAAACTTGTACATATGTAGATGGACTCCTTTCACAAAGGCTGTGATTTTAAAGGCATGATAGTTTATTCGGGCAGGCTTAAAAGTAAAAGTAAATTTGGCAAAGTGCAGACACTTTCACTATTAGGCCTTTAACGCATAGCCGACTGTTAACGAATTAACGAATATATTATAAGACTATCGTTGTAATTTAGAAAAAGTTGTATCGTTTAAATATTCACCTTTGCTGAAATTATATTTAAAAAAAAAAGAATTTTTTTTTTATTGAGTACGACATCGTTTAGAATCGTTTACGGCCTATTTAACTGCAACACGTACACTATAAAGTAATTCACATAGTTTAAAAAGTGGTAAATGTTGCAAAAGCGCCATTCTACGTTAAAACGTCCAGTTATGTTTATAGGTTAACATTTTGATTAAAACTTTGATAATACAAACGTAACGGGTAATATCTAAAGAAAGTTCCTCATTTATTTAAATAGTTTACCTACTATATAATTATCGCGTATTAACGCGAAATATTCAATAATTTATAATACTAACCGATTTTAAAAAGCAAAAGGTACTCAATTCAGCTTTTTTTTAATCGATTTTCAAAATTCTTTTTTTTTCTGAGAATTTTGGAAACGCTATAAATTAATACGATTATTTGTAATGACACGATAATGTACAAACAAAATATTTATAAGTTAATCATATCTCTGGGAATCACTACAAAATGCATATATACATAATAAATTATTTAATGTACATAATATACTTGTTGTGTACTAGCGAGGTAATTTTTTAAATTGAGATAACTTTTTTATTCATGAACCATTTGAAATAAAACATATACTGAATGTTAAGTTAAACTTACCACAATATATTAGTGAAAACCGCACCTACAACGTTAAACAACGATAAAGGTTAAACCGTTTCAGAGATTAGCGCGCACAAACAGACAAAAAATTAAAAAAAAGTTGTTTGCGTTGCATAGCGTTAATAAAGACCCCCGATAATAGCTTTTCTCAAATATCTTCCATGTACAGATGGCGATCAGTTACAATTTTAATTTTAATGTATAGATTAAATAGGAAAAATATTCCGTCCAGATACTATTTCAATGAAACCTTTTTAGTCAATCTTTTGTGCAATAAATTTTAAGAGTCCAATCTTCCGTTTATTATTTATTACCTTACGTAAATATATATCAATAATAATAGAAGTCTACACATTTACTTGCACATAAAATTTAATCATATTGCATAATATGATTAAATATATAATAATATTAATAAAACATTAATAGAATTGCACTCGATTATGTAACAAATAAGTAAAGTCGGTTATTGTTATATTTGCACGTTTACAAATTGCAATAACGCCTCTTGCTTGCGAATAACGATATAATTTAAAAATAAACAAGTTATTTTTATACGATGAATATCCTTCGACTTCCTTATATTATAATTAGACAAAAAGCTATGTTTTCTTATAATTTTCCTTTAAAACGATACGATAAAGATAGTACAAAATCTTATAAGCTGTATGAGAATTTACACTGTTCGTCGTACATTTCAACTTGAATAATTCAAGACCAACAAATTGAAGGAGGCCTGCCTGAGAACCGGCATCTGTAATATGCAGTATCCTACACACAGTCGTCCATATACACGAATTCTAGAACAGATTGCTTTATATAGATAATGAGTTTCCCGTAACAATCCCATCTCGACTTTCCACGTGGTAATGGAAAACAGGCTATGTTGCATTAAATTTACGTCAGATAATAATCTTGCCATAGCAAGAGAGGACCACTTTGTTAAGCTTTGCTCAGTGAGCTTTTGAGGAAAAATGTAAGCATGACATGGAAAACCTATATGTGACCTACAAAACATAATACTCCATAATTACAAAAAAATTGTGTATGGTTTTTCCTTAATAATTCCAAGTGTGTATTTTTACAATATTATTTTCAGTTTCTTGGTACAAATTAATCTTTCAACCGTTTTAATAATAAGTAGGTAATAAGTAAGTATATTAAATTTATGCTATCTAAAATCTTTTTGGTCGTTTAAACCAACAGCTAAAGTTACGTCTTCTGCTTTTAGGAAAAGAGATAGCGGATTTTCAATTAACAAAATATTTTTTCTTCTGAAATTTTGGCACAAATATTTCTTCGGACGCCATGATTATGAGTCACCATTATTAGATTCGGGTATGGAGGTCGTGATAAGATCGCCATAATATATTTTTTGGTTAACTATATCCTGTTATAAGCGGTCATAGCTGTTGGGAAATAAATGTTCAAAGTAGATAATACATTAATACAAAACAGTAAACAATAAAATAACATTATATATTTAGTGACAAAAATAACTTTTTGAAAAAACAATTTAATTATTAAACAAATAAAATATCGTATAACCCTGATTGATTGGTAATCATCTAAAAGCAAGTTTTCTACATAAGTAAAATGACCGTTTGATTGTACGTTTGTCCTCCAAGCATTCGTACACCACGCCCCCAGGGACGCAACTGAGCGAAGTAAGGGCGTTAGTTATGTATATAAAACGTTGAAATTAAATAATCAAACAATATACTTAAATTTGGTTGGAAATTCGTAAGTAGGCATTCGAGATCGCCGTGACCCACATACGCGCCGCCATTTTGAATATTGCGCGCGCGCACCGGGCCATTTCACATGATACCGCTTATCGAAGTTTTTACTGCAGGTTTTTTTTCAATGAGACTTAATTTGTAGGTATATTTAAAAAAACTAATAAAATTTGTGGGAATTTCTATTCGTTAAGTGATAGATGATAAGATAGCATGCGTATGTAATTCAAGGTTCAAGATAGAAATTACGAAACGGTATTTAGCTTACTTAATGTAATTTAAAGTACACTCGATAATAAAATACTAATATTAAGTTAAATTATATCTATATAAACAAAAATCAATTGCTAAATGTACGTAAGCGAATTACTTTAGAACGGCTACACGTATTTGGATAATTCCTCTTTGTTGTGTTTGTAACTGTCAGGACAAGGTACCTCTATGTATGAAAGAAATATTTGAAAAATTTACGGAAAAGTGGATTTGGGTTAAAAAATCTCCATATAAAAAAGTGAGTTGACAGATTGACGTTCAGTTGTTCAGTTCCTTACATTGTTTTATCTGTTAAATCCTAAAAAAAATAATCAGTTCTTTTAGTTTTGTGAAAAAAGTAGTAAAAAATTTTTAGAACTTTATATTATCAAAAATACCTGCTATTTTTAAAAATTCCAGCGACTGCAACTATTAAGTACAGCCCCATCTATTAACATAAGAATGATAATAATATGTTATATCATGACAACAGTATTTAAAAAAGAAATTATTGACAGTTTTGTTGAAAAGGTAAGATTTATATTTATAATAAATTGTTTTAACTGATATTTATTGAAAAATCGAAACTGAAAAATCTTAATTGTTATAATAATATGAATTGTACACGAAAAAGGATGTTTACTATTCTTTAAAAGTATGTTTAATAAGTTCATGTTTAGTATTAATTAATTTAGGTATACAAAAAATATGATAACTCCTTCATTTCATAAAAAAAACTTTTTATATACGTGCATATACTTATACTCCCAACCATCTCTATTCAAAAATACCACCCACTCCTCCAGAGGCAGCGTCCCATATACTGCACATGTGCTTATACCAGGAATTGAACGCGGGCGAAGCCGCGGGGTACTGCTAATTTGTAATGTAATGAGATGCTCTATTGAGTTCAGTTGGTGGGCATATTTTCAGATTTACCAAACCCAAGATTTAAATAAAACTTATTACCTCATAAGTAATGAGAATATAAAATATACCCTTACAAACAAACTTCACTTTTAATCATTGCACACCCACGCTTGGTTTAATGGATACATCTGTCTCGCTCACACACACGCGTTCTAATAATAGCGTCCCGCTCTATTTTCAGCTCAGAAGGTGACATTACAGTTAAACATGATAAAAAGATTTCTGAAGATCTATTGATTATGACTGATCTTTGAATAATATATAGTTGTCTGACAGTTTGTTTCGCTCCTTTATCACTTGTATAATCTTCGTTTTCATTTAGAACATTGTAATTAAACGTGGTAATGAGCTTTAATTAACGAATGTATATCATGGCGATGTAAAGAGTACATGTGTAAGTATAATACGGGTTGGAAGTTCCCAATGCGGTTTGTTTTTACCGAATTTAAGTGTCACACCACTACAAATGCAAAAGTGTATATGAGTATGTATGTATGCGTGTGTATGTAAGTATTTTTTTTCCTGACGCTGAAATGCTTGGACCCATTTGGATGTACAAAGATAAATTATAACCTGGAGTAATACATAGGCTCCTGTATATTGTTGGTTGTAAAATTTTCTAAAAGGTAAGTTACTAGTAACTAATAAAAAATCACTATGAACGATAATAATTAATTAATCAAAGCAGTGCGACCTCCGGTGTGATATGTACCAGCTGGACCAACTATAAAATGAATTTTAGAAATGTTTAGTAAAATGTCGTTTAAAAATGGCCTTCATCATATAAGAATTATCTAGCAGTTCTAGCTTAAGAAACGATTACCTACCTACTGAATCTAAAAACTACTGAGTTTTAGAGATTATTTTATGGACGGACAAATAAACCATACAAAATTTAACAATTTCATAATAGAAAATAAACTTAGGATAAATATTTTCTCAAAATGGAAACTAGCATTGCAAAACAAGCAGACAGTATCATTTTATTAATTAGATATTCCTACGCAAAGCTAGTCTAAATACCTTTTAGAATATTTAAGTAAGATAACATTCGTCGCTAAAATGTGAAGGAGTCAGACGAGACGGTCAAATTGCTGTTACACGAATTTCTATGGTCTTATTTAAAATTGTTGCAACATACAATTTGCATACATGTTTAAGATTATTATAGTAAATAATACTGAGTAAATGTCATTACCAAATGGACTTAGGACAACAAGAGCACTGAATAATTCTATAGTAAAAACTGAATATTAATAACCCTGCATCTTTTTTAGAATCGGTTAAAAATGAAAATAACCGTTTGTTGGTTATTTCTTATTACATACAGCAAACGGGAAACAAACAAATATTTTTTTGTGCAAATATATGTAGTTATAAGGCCGGCAAGTGACAGGCTACTGTTTAGAATCTGGGATATTAATACTTTACAAAGTTCCTGAACAGCGTGCGGAGACTCACTTTTTATCAGTAAATAAGCATAGGATAAGATTTTGAGATTTACTTCATTTGAGAATAAAAAATAAAAAACATATTTGCGTAATAAAAGCAGATTTGCCTGAAATAAAAGATGATTTTACCGAAATTCCTCTTTTTAGAACAACAAAAAAAAATGTCTAATCTTAGAACGCCTTGAAATATTTATCTGTAAGATGATAATTAACATAATTGGAACAAGATCACAAATAAATTTATTTATAATTTACTGAGTTTCAAAATCAATATAAAAATATTTAAATTGTCTTTATAAGTAAATAAATATAAATATATGTTGGGACATTAACACACAGCACCATCTAATAAGCTACGAGGCCTGTGTTACGGATACCAGATAGTTGATACACTATACATATACAACTTTAAACACATACATATTATAAATATAACCAGCCATGACTGGAGTGCCAACATTCGCACTCATCACACAAATTAACGCCCCCAGCGGGACTAGAACCCGCGATTGGGACCACTTTAGTCGGTCAAGACTGAACGTTCTTCAGCATTAAAAAAAAACAAAAAACAATAATATAAGTAGGTACATTTAAAAGAAACTTAAGAAAATGCTTAGAAGTAACTTGAATACTAATTGATATCAACTAATTTATCTATTTATTTTCACTCGTATTAAGGTTTCTCATTATACTATACTTATTATATAGTTAAACAATAACAGAATTCCAACAGTATTTCTTTAGTAATAGAGTTTAAAATCAAATAATTCACCGTTTAGAAATTTCAGAGCAAATTTCAACTTTATAACATTGTTTTGAAATGAAATTTTATATTGTCTTAAAACTTCATATATTTTCAAGCGAATTTCAATCTTATTTTCTATTTCTTAAGGTATATAACAAGAGCATGGTATTACATAGGTTATAGGAGGTAGACGGTCATCGACGTTGTTTATGTGACATTCCGCTTGCATTTGTCATATAAATGCTTTGTAAATACTAATTTTATGTATCAACGGAGATCACTATTGATATACTATAATGTTTATCTACGCACTAAAAATAGGTCCATATGTGTTAAGAAAGCGTAGGCTATCTTTGAATCATGTGTTTATGTTAGGTTAAAAGATTATTCTAGATAAGATAGAAATATGTTATGTACAATAAATATATCTTTTCCGATTGTTGTTTAAATTTTTTGTTCCCGAGCGTCTTGGTTTGAAACTTCTCAATGGTCATTAATTATAGTTGTTACAAACAGTGCCCACCCAAAAAGTTCCCCGGGAACCAAAAATCGAAATAAACCTGCAAAAAAATCCGAAAGGATTCTTTTATTTACAATGTCAAATATTGAATAAAAATATTGAATAAAAAATATTAGGATATATTTTTCAAGACGCGCGATGATGATAAACATACATAATGTTAAACCCAAAATTTAACCCAAAAGAGAATCAAACTTACGATAACATGTTATCATCTAAGTAAAAGTTTTAATTTACAAAATTTAACTCAACGAGATTAACTATAACGAGAAATCAACATTAGATTGTAATTTGTAATTGAAAAGCGTAAAAATAATATTGTATAGTTATTATTTTCACGTATTATACTTAAATTAGCGTAATGTGGGTCATGGTCTAAGAAAGAGATGCAAAATAAAACGTGTTCAGTGCTGAAGAGAGAAACACAATTAGAATGAGTGCGAAATTTAATTTGCAAAACATAATAACATCTTCTAGATACATAAAACTCCCATTATAACTGTGGTAATAAGGAAAAGGTAACTAATTCGATTCCAGTTGGTAACGAAATTTTATATAGATCAAAAGTTGCTTCATTATTATAATGCTTAAGTATACTGAATGAATGTATTTATATATTGACAAAACAGTTATCATTAAAACTTGAACTCAGACTAACTCTGTACCGCAACGATTACTATACATACTCTACTAGCTAGAGCTATCTACTAGCGACTTACGCACACTTCGCTCGCGTGCGTACCTAGGTGTTTTTTGTATCTATCTGTTCTAATATTATAAAAAGGAAATATTTGTTTTTCGTTTGTTTGTTTCCCTGTCATCCCTTGAGGGGTTGAAAATGAGGGTGAAATTTTGTATGGGGAAGCAACCTAGAGTCGAACCCGAGCGAAGCGAGGGTGAGTCGCTACTTTATAATATTTTTTGACAAATTTTATTACTAAACCTATACATTACTCCAGATCAAAGTCTATTTGTGTACTTAATTTCATCCAAATCTGATCAGCCGTGTTAATGGGAAGACTAAAAACATACATACACATATTTACCATATTCCTTACAATAAGAAAGTCAATATGAACGTTAGTAAAAAAACCACGTTTGCCATAATATATTCGCCATCTTTGGCAGAAATATCGATTGTTTTTAAATTACGAGCCCGTTGCCTGTCACTGTCACAGTCTATTGAAGATTAACGTAATCGAATCGTTACAAAAGAGCCTCCTCAAGTGAGACTGTCATTTTGTTACTAAAAAGCTTATTTCATTTCATTTTTTAATGGAAACGTCAAAAACTTTTAATTGGCTTCTAAAATGTACGTTGTTCATTATTTAAACGGGCCTAAATTAATTCATATTTAGTTAATTTCAAATCTGTATCTATATTAATATATAAGGAGTTTGTTCGTTTGTAGCTGCTATTTTATGGAAGTACCAAACCGATACATACAGACAGAAAGATCTTTTTGTATTTTATATATATAAAGTTAAACTATACTAGCGAGACCGCCAGCAAGCAAATCTACTTATAATATATTTTTATTAAAAAAGTAAAATAGATAGAATTCAAGTAAGTTTGGAACGGTGCGGACAACAGTAAAGTCGATAACGCCATCTTTACTCATTATCGTTATTAATTAGTTTGAACTAGTGCGCGTCAACACGGACAGGTATTTTTAAACGTCCTAGTTATTTAATTCATCTAATGTAAGGCCACCTCATGCAAAGCAATTTTTTCTTACTATACTGGTAGCATCGATCATTTTATAATAGAGTTAACTCTATATGAATGAATCCATTTCTTTTATTAAATCAATATTTTTTTATGTTAGACAATACTAATGATTTTCATTCATTCATAATTCATTTTGTAATTGATCTCAAGCAAGACTTGAGTTACGAAAACTATAGTTTCAAAATATACATCTAGGTATACTATAATATGTAATTTAAAAAAAAAACCACCATAAAAGTCCCTTAGTTTAGGAGATATTTTATATTTTCTTTAAAACAATTATAGTGTAAACATATCATGCTGATTCTCTAATTACCGACACTATGGACTGATATTTTCAGTTGTCAATATCCGTCACACAATCAATCACCGAGTGATGTACCAACGCAACAATAAAATGGTTTTTGTTCCGCAATGCCTCTATTGTGAAAGAGAGAAATCAACTATTTAGTAATAGGGTACGTAAGTAGAAAATTTTATCCATATACATTTAATTGTAAGTATTGAAAAGATTTACTCATTCTTTAATTCTAACACACTCTACATGTATCTACAATGTACATACATATAATAAAATATTTTTAAACATTCAACATATGTGTTTATTCTCAAGCATATAAAAAATTAAAACAATCTATTCCACGGGAACCGTACATTTTTCCGGGATAAAAAGTAGCCTATGTGCTTGCTATTCCAGACTATAATCTATCTCTGTGCTAATTGTTATTTAGATCTGTTCAGGCGTTCTGGCGTGATTGAGTAGCAAACATCCAACCAAACTTTCGCATTTATACAGTAAGTAAGATTATCTTTCATACTTACTACTCTTACTAAATTAAAATAATAGATAATTGATCTGTAAATATAGATTTAATATATAATTTTAGCTGTGCAATGGAGTGGTAAGTGTACGTACAACTTTCTCTCGTTTCGTTCACCGCTTACAGCTGAGCGAAACGCTACTTTTTACCCGATTGTATAGAGTTACTCTTGTTATTATTTTTATTTATTTAAAAATACTTGAAAAATACTGCACATATGTAAACATTTTTAATAAACTGGGCTCGAACCCACGATACAAAACAGCGATAGGTCTCAAATATACTCATATTGGGTTCATGATTATGAACAAAAAAGATATAACAACAACATCCTATTTTTAGAAAAGCTATCATGGTGTGAATAAATAAAAAAAGCTTATTAATAAAGAGAGTTTCTAAAATCCTTTCACCACCATTTCTCACTATTTAAATACAGATACAAGTAGTTCTCTAAGCTGTTAAAACCCAAAACACAATAAGATATTAATCTTATACGACGCCATTGTAAATGTGTAGGTATCTTATACCTATTTATAAGTATGAATAAATTAGAACTAAAATAAGCAGAGCCATTTTGTTTCCAGCCATAAGTTGTTATATTAGTTTAACTAGCGACTCACTCTCGTTCAGTACGTTTTAACGTTTAGTATAGATTTCTCAGATATATTTTCCCGCAGTAAAAGTATTCTATATGTTGACCCTGACCCGGATAACGAGCTATTATAATGCTAAATTTCATAAAAATCTATCCAGTGGTTTTCTCGTGATGCTTTCCCAGATAGACAGACAAAAATTCTAAAAACTGTAGAACCAGCCTTTGCATCGATAATGAATATTACAATAAAAATTTCAAAAGATATTTATCTACAGATTCGACTCAGTTCGAATTTTATTATATGTATAGATAGATATAGATTTCAATCTTGAGAGATACAAAACCATTGCAAAAATAGATACCATTTTAAAAAGTACAAAATAAGGCAAATACAAAGTATCTAAATTACATGAAATAAACTCAGGTGATTTACAATATTATATTGTGCATTACATTTCTAGGTCAACAGCTTATCAGAACAGTTATAGTATCTAATACATATTTGTAAATGGAACATTCAAACATTTTTATGATAAGCGACCAAATAAATTAAATCTAGAAATGTATTTTATCAGTGCCAATATAAAACTTCGACGAATTGAAAACTAGACTATTCAAGGAATACCGTTCTCATCTATACCCACAAATATAATAAACAGGAAAGATTTTTTAAAGTTACACTTCTTTTGGGACGTTTGGAATAAGATATGAGAGTAAAATTTTTACGATGCTCGCGCACAGCGACAGCCAAAAAGCGATATGATGAAGTTAGCTGAAAGCGACATGATGAAGTTAGCGGATAACTTTTTGCTGCCATGGTAACCGTTATTGTCTGACAAACGATACATAATATTATATTCTTCCCTTAAATGATATTCTATAAATATATAATGGAATATGCCTTATTTAACTATCTAAACTGCCTCGGTGGTGTAGTGGCTAGCATGTACGGCTGCACACCCGGAGGTCCTGGGTTCGAGTCCCGGGTCGGGCCAAGTTTAGTTATTGAGTCTTTCGGTATACTAAGTCTCAGTAACAGCCCGGAGTTGGGAAGTTGGCGGTGTTTCATCCCCGTGCCTCGGAGAGCACGTAAAGCCGTCGGTCCTGCGCCTTAACTCTCACTGGTCGTGTCGAGCAGTCGTCCCACCGGAGTATGAGAGTGACAGGAATAGAGAGTGCATCTGTGTCTGCGCGTACACTTGTGCACTATGATATTTCCTGCGCAGTTGGCTAGTCTCAATGAGATTGGGCGCCGTAGCCGGAATCGGCTAGGAGAACATCATCATCATATTTAACTATTTTATTAATTTATCATTCCTTTTACAAATATAGAGTTGTGACATACGGGACGAAAAGTTTAGCTATCTTTATTCTGTAACGCCAAAGAAGTTTATCTTCTTACGTGCGTACATACATACTACACATACACGTTTTTTTTGTACCGAATAGGCTCCGAAACTACTGAGCCGAATTAGATGACATTTGGTAAGAAAGTACTTTGAGATTCTGGGAAGGACATAGAATAGTTTTTGTCTTGGAAATCATCCCTCAAGTGGATGAAAATGAGGATGAAAGTTTGTATGGGATAGCAACCTATGGGACAAACCCGATCCAAGCGAGGGTGATCCCTTCTTAAACTTTGCCCTATTTACATAAATAGGTAGATACATCCTACCTAAAACAATTGACCAATTTTAAGAGGTTTTAGATTCAGGTGAAAAAAAATTTTAAGTCACCATAACATCTTTGTAGACCATTACAATTTCCAGCCCAAAAATCAGTTAGTCTATTCAGTCAGTCAGTTCTTACGTGACGTGTGTGTATTTGTCAAAACTTACGTTACGTGTGAACAGTCAAGAGACGAAACTAAAAAAATCACTTGAGTATTATATTATACTAAATACTTTGAAACGTCAATTAATTATACTTCCGAACTAAATGCCAATGTAAGTGTATAAGTCTGTTGGGAGTTTGAAGCTAGAGGTTCGGAATGCAGCTCTATGGAGATTCGATAAGATATTAATAGATTTCTCTTATAAAACTTAAATCTCTTATATTTCTCTTTTACATATAATATGGTATTAAAATCTAGGTATTCTAATTTTACATAGTATAATACTTTCTTAGATTTACCCCAATAATTGACATTTTAAATAAAACTTCATTTCGGGTTATTTTGGAAAATACAAAATGGCATCAAAGTACCTTACTTACTTATATTTGTCAATTTAAAAATTTATTATGATTTTATTTCGTTTTATAACAAAATATAAGAATATTATTTACAAAGTTTTGTCAATAAAATTACTTTTCAAATAATAAATAACATTCTAATCGTCTTCTAAGGAAAAGGTATAATCATTTCGACCGATTTTATTGTGTACGTTACTTCCTTGCATTATTGTAACCTGGTTTTAATGATTTTCTTTTTATTGAATAGGGTAAGTACTTCAAGGATGGAAATGGAAATCTTCCATTCAAATTTGAAGAAAAATGTTCACTTCTAATAAGAAAATTTGTACTGAAGCCAAGTAATTTGTTTTATATTTTATACACTGTAAGTCATATCCAATGAATGAATTTAAATATATTGCGTCAAAATATTATCTGCCATTATTCTTAGTTTATTAGTGACTACAGTGGCACGGATAACGGGACTTAACCGCAAAATAGAAGCGCGAAAAATAGAAGGGAAATCCCAAAAATTAAATGATCGACTTAAAAAATACAATACCTATAGATATTATAAAAAATAATTGTTATAAACTAGTAAATTAGTTATGATGTAACGTTTTACATATGGATTGTTTACCATGTACACTACATGTACACTTACTTTTGAGACTATTACCGATAATTAGTAATATATAATCCCGATAATTCAGCACTATTACAAGCGGCATGGTCACGGGTATACCCGCGAGTAGTAAGTGATAAACATAGTAAATACCCCGTTTTTCATCATAATAATATTGTCAGTGACCATAAAAGTTTAAAGACGTATATAGTAAATTAGTATTTCACGGCCAATTGTAGCCTTATATCCGTCCCATGATGCAATCTGTGCTTCCCAAATTGTATCAAAATTTGTTCAGCCATTTAATTGTATAAAAAAAAACAAAATACAAATATTTAATTTTCTTATATACCTAACATTATCGTTTAACTTTATTAATATCAAATCACTGTCTTCGGTCATTCATCAAATACTTATTTACCGTTTTGTGTTTGGAAGATAATTAAAATGAAAAGTAAGTTTAAGTCCCTTCAGTCAAACATTTAAAAATACAGTTAAACCTGATTTTATGCTTCTTCCTAAATAAATAGTGATTAGTTTTAGTAACTATCTATGGATTGAAAAGGAAAACGCGCTGGTCCAAATCTGGTGGAAATAGTAAATAAAGTACTTACGATATCATGCCCTTGGCTGCCACTCCGAACCACTTCTGGCGCCATATATTCTATGGTGCCACAAAAGCTGTACGCTCTACTTTCTCCACCACAAAATTCTTTTGAAAGTCCAAAATCTGTAAGGACTATGTGGCCTTCTGCGTCTAGAAGAATATTTTCTAACTTGATGTCGCGGTATATTATACCGAGCTGTGAAGAGAAATATATTGTGAAAAATATGGATTCTGAACATTGCCTCAAAAATGCAGTAAAAGTATGTGTTTTGTATTTCCATTAATCTATGTAACACATTTTATTAAATTAATTGTTTTACATTAAGAAATCAGTCGCCAAAAATGTTAAAATATGAGTATTGAAAAGTTGGTTATACTAATATAAACAAAATCGCCACATTAATACTGTGGATAGGACCAATGTAAATCAGAAAGTTTGCTTTAATGAGTAGGTACTTTAGAGTATTCCCCCTTTAACTGTCGACGGTCGGTCATAAGTGACGTTACCTTATGTAACTGTTCCAATGCTAATATGATCTCCGCAATGTATATCCTAACTTCGTTTTCATGGAAATGTTCTCGTTGGTACAGGTGTGTGAATAGTTCTCCGCCGGCGACATAATCTAGTGACAAAAAATATCATTAATACAAATATTTTATACATAAAAAATAATGACAATATTTGTGAAAGGCAATTGTATGTAGGAATTTATTTATTTATATGCATATTTTAAATATAAAATAACCCCCGAGCTATAAAGTTTACTAGCTACCATTTTGTTATAAATTCTGTACTAGCCAGATCAATAATTACCTCAAAATAAAAACGTACGTATAACCCAAATATTAATTTGTCTTCATAATTTCGTGTTTAAAATTTAAGCAATTTAAAAAATATTTTAATTTGAAGGTAAACAAATTTAATAAATAAATAATTTCTAGTAATATCAAATATACAAGGATATATAAGAATAATATCAAATTTATTAAATTTTCATTAGTAAATACTAGTTTACGCTTAAATTACCCGACTCATAATAGTTTTCAAAATTTAAGCATTAATACCAAGTTTCAAGTAATTCTGATCATAAATAATTTTTGAGTTGTATTATAACTTGTCTTTCCGTGGGAATGAATGAGACTATCTCCCGCGGTAAAAATAGCCTATGTCACTGGCCAGCCCTCCAGGCTCCAACTATCTCCACATAAAAAATCACGTCAATCGGTCACTCCATTTCGACGTGAAAGAAAGACAAATAAAAAAACACACTTTCACATTTATAATATTAAGTATGGATATTCACAAGCTTATTTTAAAGTCAATCTAGATCGATAAAAAGCCATTTAGAATCTAGACTTAGGATCTGATAATTATAGTAAAAGGGTTTCGAGACCCCTTCTATAAAATGGAATCCCTAAGCACGAATTCAAACTAAGACTTTTAAATGATTTGTTTTTAATTGTACACTCACGCAAATGCTGGAAAGGGACAGAAATAGTAAAGTCAGCAAAATAATAAAATTATGTTCTAATATATGTACTTCTTTTTTAATTCGGTAAAAACAAAAATTATTAAATATTTCTATATTTTCCAATGCGCAAAATTGTTTCAGCTATACGACAACATAAATATATATATATATATATATATATATATATATATATATATAAAATAAAATAAGTTGTATTGATTAATAGGGGAGGGATAG
Source organism: Brenthis daphne (assembly GCA_947093115.1). Taxonomy (NCBI): domain Eukaryota; kingdom Metazoa; phylum Arthropoda; class Insecta; order Lepidoptera; family Nymphalidae; genus Brenthis; species Brenthis daphne. The sequence continues at coordinate 6,773,712 of OX352482.1, read as the reverse complement.
TATCATAATGGCGTAAAATGATTAAAAAAAATAGTATGTTTTATATATTGAGTAATAGATCCCCGCAAAAGCAACATTTAACTTTGGTTTTTTTGCAAACCGTACAACACTTGATCGATTTAAAAGGACTTAAGCAAGGGAAGCCGTTGAGTACACTCGAAACTTTTCCACTACGAGGGAGTCTCAATACTGTAATACAAAGATACCTGTATCACAAAGCCCTGTCCATCAAATGTGTACAAAGTGAAAAATTAATAATACAATGTGTTAAAATTAAATTAGCTTCAAGTAAATAAATTATAAAGATAAATTTTTTTGATTATAATTTAAATCACTTAATATGTAATTATCAAGATGCTGATTCACCAGTTTTAGGCCGCAGTTTTGCTTGAAATAACTATTTAATTCTTAAAAATTAATTCAGTTCAGTCCTTCCGAAGATACGGAAATACAAATAAACAAACATTTCTAATAGTTTTTCGAGCTGTAGTACAACCAAATAACCACATCAGCTCAATAAAGTGTAGTTTTTTTTTTATCAAAGAGAGCCAATCCACTTTTATGTATTTAAAATCACCTACGGATTTTATTTAAAAATATTACAAATTCTAACGTGCATCGCACTTATACCGCATGTAACTCCAATGTCGCGGGTTCGTAACCTGTTTAGGGTAAATATTTTTATTGATCATAATCTAGTGTCTCGCTCGTGTCACGCTGTTTGTGGTCGCACTCCTCCGAAACGCTCGACCGATTTTAATGATTTTTTTTGTATATTTGGTACATTTGAGAATAGGTCGTGAAGTATTTTTTACTCTCCTAACACCGACCCCCATTTTTTAAGTAACTAGGGGCGAACCCGAGCGGAGACGAGGGTGAGTAGCCAGTATATTATAAGTTTATGACAAAGCTTGGCGTTAAACATCGACACATGGCAAGCGTTTACTCAATATTATATATAAATTATAAACAAATGGAGAGAAAGTAATACCTATGTAGGATCCCTTCTGACATTAGGCGACGTAATCTGTGCTCAACTGCAACGCTTTGAAGCTAAAATTGAATTGAATTGGAAAGTACTTGTAAGAAAACTTGTGAAATAAAATATACATCATATAACTTTACTATTACGTTCTCGACCGCGACTCCTCTTGTACAAATGTACGCACGTATATATATATATATATATATATATATATATATATATATATATATATGTACATTATACAAATAATTCGTCCCTTCTTATGTAACTTGAATATGTTATTGTATGAGAAATAAGCAAGGAGTTGAGAGGAGCAATACTCGGAGTATAGCTATTAGCATTGTGATGTGAAATTATTACTATAATAAAATAAATCATATTAATTTATGCGATGTAGAACAATTAACCTTATGGTATTTCCGTTCTCATTGGTACATTATTTTTCTAATAATTCCATTCAAGAGGTTTTTCTACATATAACGTTAGTTAAATTAGTTATTATATAAAATTTATGTTTTAACTAAAAAGAGTATATAATTTCAATATCATTTTAAATGTCAACTCATAATGTGATTCCCCCTACGGTGCTTAATCATAGAACAGAAAGTACTCTTAATTTTGATGTCAGTAAAAGAGAGTTGGACAAGCATCTAAACTCTAAAGGATTAATAATTATAATAAATAAATATGTTGGGACATTAAAACCCAGCATCATCTAGTTCCAAGCTACTAGTCTTGTGTTACGGATACCAGATAGTTGATACACTACACATATATAACTTTAAATACATACATATTATAAGTATAAACACCCATGACTACGGTACAAACATTGGTGCTCATCACACAAATGAATGCCCCCAGCGGGACTCGCACCCGCGACCGCGGGCACAGCAAGTACCTACTACAAACCGAGCTAAACGTGTCGTCCAATTAATTATCGGGGGGCACAGCAGTGCCCCCGCCAAGTCGAGCAAAAAAAGGGCACGGCAGTACCATCCTTTTCTCGAAGGGATTCAGAGCATTTTCCACCCCCCCATAACTTCGTTATGGATAAAGCTAGAAGCCTGAATTTTGAGTGACTAAGAGAACATCATATAACTAGGTATATTTCCAAATTACATTCAATTTGAACCTGTAGTTTATGAACTGTTGCAGATCAAAATTCGTCAATATCGTCACTCACTCACTCACTCACTCACCGATCATCAAAATTCTAAGGTACTTCTAGCAGACATAGGAGCTTCAAATTTTGAACACAATTAGTGTTTAGCCTATAACAGAAGGAAAAACTCAAACATCACGCAATTTTAATCCTGTTTTTGAGATATACAAACTGCATAAGTAACTTTGTAATCCTATACAAATAGATATGCGATATATGGGATTACAAAGTTATTTTTGCAGTTCATACATATCATTTTTCGTCACTTAAACTACCCAAATGGATAACTGGGTAAATAGTGGATATACTGTAAGTGTTAGCGATGACTAAAATGTAATTATCAATATTGTAAATAGTTTTAAGAAATAATATATTTAATATATAAATTAAAACTTAAATGTATTTATGATCTTAAATATAAAAAAATATATACAAGTAATCTAACACTCGGGTGTTTCCGTAACGAGAGTCGCTCTGTGTCTTATCACCTCGGGGCAATACCGTAGCGAGAGCCACTCTCAGTTACTACAAGATCTCAGATATAAAAAAAATATATGGGTAATCGAAGACTCGGGTGTTTTCGTAATGAGAGTCGCTCTGTATGTTATCACCTCGGGGCAATACCGTAGCGAGAGCCGCTCTCAGTTGCTACAAGATCTTAAATATAAAAAATATGATAAATGAGTAATCGAAGATTCGGGTGTTTTCGTAACGACAATCGCTGTGTGCCTTATCACCTCGGGATAAAACCGTAGCGAGAGCCGCTCTCAGTTGTGTGTCTAATCTCAATTAAAAAATATATATATGCGCAAACACCAGAAAAAGCAGTCATGTGTAGCCTCTCGGGAGTCCCTGATGTCCAGGAGCTACACAAACCGGTCTCTACGTTCAAATCGTTCTACGATGGAATAGAGGCCATTCCATCAGCATTAACCTCACAACTAATCAATGGTAGTTTGGGTAGGATGAAACCCAGATCAATTACACTTAATGACCAAATCATACATAGAAGTAAGAGAATTCGTTGTAAAATACAAACCAGCACGAACACTTGCAAAAAATATTCGTATCGTCATCGAGAATATTTCGTATATGATAAATATAACTATTAAATAAATTATCGAAAACCAAATTTAGCCATTTAGCACTATGTATATAATATGTATACGTGGTATATCTTTTGTATACCTATCTATATTAGGTTTATTGCCTAAAAATCTTATATGAGGATATGTAATTCAAGATTAGGATGCATTACTCAGGGGTTCAGTAAAACGCTATTATTATTCCTACGCTAAAATTTTTTTTTTAAATATCTCCTTGTAGATTATTACGTAAAATTATATTACATAATTGATGTCCATAATAAATATTGTTGTGGTAGTACAGAGCCCTTGGAGCGTTAGTTCGACTTCTACTTGACTAATATATAGGTACAATATTTATTTATCAATATTTAGTTTAGTCATGTTAAAAAAAACAGGAATAACTCATATTATTAATTTATTAACTTAAGAAATATATTTCTCAGGGTTCCGCTTGCCATCACTAAGTATTTAATTTTGTAGTCAATTCCTCCACTTAAACGACATCAAGGAACGCTAGAAGGTTTAGGTATTTTTTTAAATAATAGGTCACAATAAAATAGCACATAATATAAATATTTTGACATAAATAAACATCATCATAGCTTGCCTTAATTTGTGTCGTTAATGTCAAATATAAATTTCGTTTAAAAATCATAAAATATTTTAATTAAATTTACACTATTTTTTCCTTCCATTATTTAAATTAAATATTATTTTTTCATTTCCCGATATCTTACTTTTAATTTTTTTCACCTCATTCATATATTCTAATAAGATTTAGAATTAATAGTAAATTAATTAATTATACAATAGTTGCACTGTAAAAGGAGGTTAGGTTAGTCTTTTACCTGTAGGTATGTTTGTATGTCCTATCCTATGTTCCCTCGTAATTACTAACCTAATTTCGATTCGTCGATTTATTAATGTTTATATTTGCAACTATATGTATTAGAAAAGTATTTTTTAATGCGAAAATAATATTTTAAGCTAGTAGCTGTACTATTTTTATGCATATACAAATGGGTACATAAATGTAATGTGAAGCGTGTATAGTTTATACCTTCTAATATTCGATTACTGTTATTTAAAATGAATTGATTAAAATATATACCTAATTAAGAAACAACTTGACGATTACTTAATTTTGAAACAAATCTCGTACATTTTACAAAGTATGATGTTGATATGAATTAGAAAACCTTGTCAACATCTCATTGCCCGTAACTGTGCCCACCTATTAGAACATGGAATATAGAGGTCATGAAATATCAATATCTTCGAAAATTACTTTTGAAATGGAATGGAATACAACTTTCGGGATTTAACTACGATGCTGCAGATAGACACATAAATCTACACGTCTTATTAAACTTATGTAAGTTGAATATCAGTATCGGGGTAGGTATTTAGGGTCAACAATGAAATTTAAATATTCGTTAAATGAACTATACATATTTATACTTAATGCATAAGATAGTAGTATTAAAGTCCAGGAATCCTCAATTTCCCAATACAATAGACTTAGATTTTTTATCATCCAGACTTGTCAAAATTTGTTATAATGCCTCTGAAAAAAGCCTACAGAGACAAGGAGTGAGTGGGCTTTTAAAACGTCCTTAGCTGACACACAAAAAATAGTATAAGAAAAGAGAAAAGGAAGAAATATTTACAAAAAGAAATGAGATCCCATCAAAAACATACTGTAAAAAAATTGCAAGTCTCGCAACGTATTTTTTCTACCGCAAAAAGCTATGAGATATAATGTAAAACCAAGTCGGTTAATTTATACATTACCTATCTATGGAAGCATCTATCCGACAACTTTGTCATAAATCGTTACCGAATTAGTTAAGTTACAACATTTTATAGTGACCGTATTAATATTAGATATATTTATTTCTTTAATTAATAGAATGACTTGGCCATCGCACATGATAATAGAACTTGCAAATAACAAAATTTACCTAATATTAGCGTTCTGAGTGCATTATTTATGTTAGTGTATGCATAAATTTGACCCGCTAGTGCTATGTTCAGTTGATCTCAGCTCAAACACGTCCACAGCAGGACATAGGCCTCCCCAAAAATTTCCACGACAACCAGTCTTGTGCCATCCGTATCCAGTGGGCTCCAGCGACTTTGACCAAGTCGTCCGTCCACCTTGGTCATGGTATGTTTAATTAGGACTATTTAAAGTAGTAGACTCTTATGTGATTTTGTTTCCGTGCGATGGCCAAGCCATTCTATTAATTAAAGAAATAAATATATCTAATATTAATACGGTCACTATAAAATGTTGTAACTTAACTAATTCGGTAACGATTTATGACAAAGTTGTCGGATAGATGCTTCCATAGATAGGTAATGTATAAATTAACCGACTTGGTTTTACATTATATCTCATAGCTTTTTGCGGTAGAAAAAATACGTTGCGAGACTTGCAATTTTTTTACAGTATGTTTTTGATGGGATCTACCTTACATGTGGATAGAGCCTAAAAATGATAAAAAAATATATTAAAAGTGTTATATAATTGAACAATAATAAATTGAATTTACTAAAATCAAAATAAACAACTACATATTGAGGCTGGTTTCTATGCTTGTAATGCGAGTAAAGTCAAAGAACCTACTAGTATACGCCGGGAATTATTTTGTTAAGCTAGTTTTGTACATAATTTAGATTTTAATCAAATCATGAATTAGCCGCAAGATGCTAAGCTAGTCTTTGACCCAGATACGGCGCCGGAGTAATAAAAAGTCAAAAACGAGGTATGAATTTTAAAAACAACTTTGCTGCTACTATAATTTTCTTACTAGAGTTTTGCGTTTATAGTAAAATGCAAATCTTACGAACTCTGAATGCTTTAGCATCTTTTGAAATGAGCGAAAATCAAGCCAGCTTTTAAAAACCGGAAAATTCCTTGAGATACATTAAAAAAAATTACAAAACATGATATTTAACTACAGTTACCATTATGTACATTGTTAAAAAACTTAGAATAAGCCAATAATGTTGTCAGTTAAAGGACAAACGTTATTTATGATATAAAATCTATACATCTACACATATAATAAAATTGTAACTAAGCCGAATCTACATTAAATTTTTTTTGGGAAATCTTATTGAAATAAACATTATTATCGATACAGAGGCCGAACCTATAGTTTTTAGAATTTTTGTCTGTTACCGCATCACAGAAAAACCACTGGAGGGATTTTGATGAAATTTGGTATGGTGATAGCTGGTTATCCGGGTCAACATATAGGATAGTTTTTACCGCGGGAAAATGTCTCATTTCTGAGAAAATATACAAAAACTTCAATGTAAGAGTATACTAATATGTAAAACCTAAGAATTTTGTTTTTGGTCATCTGAACGCGGGCGGAGCCGCGAGCAATGCTAGTATAACATTAATAAATTAAAAATTACAGTTAATTCACTTTACATTCTGTTAATTAATAATTTACTTGATTAAAAACTTTTATCTGATAAATTAATAAAAATAGCCTTAAAGTTAAATATCATAATAATAATTTTATATATTTCAGATAATCTCTTCTTTTGTTATCATCTCACTTAGATATCTATGTTTTTTTAAGTATATTCTGAGCCATCATCATCTTCATTATTCTAGATTGATTAGATGAAAAATGTCGAATCCGACAACTTAGTGCGTAAAAGCTGACTTAGCAACGAAATATTTCATAGCTGGTCTAGAAATTACAATATAAATGATATTCAAAGCTCCATATTTCTCAGGCGCAGACGGTGGGGTGAGGTTCGTCCCTGACCTACGTATAAATAATGTATACCGTTTTCATTGGATAATGGCTAAACAAAGATTTTTATCTAAGTTATCTCTTAGAAATAACTATTTTCTTTTACTTTTATCATAGTAAGCAGTGTTGATATCTAGTTTTACGTATTAAAATAAAAGTATAAAACATTATTGCGGGTTAGGAAATGGCACCTGACTTTGCTTTCCATTCACTTGTTTTAAAAGATAAGGAACAGAATACATAACTAATACAATCATAAATAACGTAAACTCACATGTTAATAAAACTAGCTAGCATTTGACCGTGGTGATAAGCCAGCATACACGTACAAGGCTTTTAAATTTTACCGAAATAGTTAATATTGCCCAATTTAAGCAAATGTATAGCTATAAACACGGTTCATTATTGACGACGGTCTCGTAAAGTAAATAATCGTGACAATGTTAGGTGCAACATCGACCCTTTCACTCGGAAATGTACGTAATTCGATACCTGCTTCTTCTCTTTTAACACTATTGTACAGATATACAGAGTGTTATATCTTATTAAGGATGTCCAACCTTTTTCCAATTTAAAATTTGTGTTTAAAACATGTATGTCCAAATAGGCAAAACCGATACAAAAGAGGCCAAAAACATTATTTTTAGTAGAACACGAGAAAATTGTGTAACATCACTATTTTAATAACAGATCTTTTTTTAGAATATTATCTTACTAATATTATAAACGTGAAGTTTAGATGTTTGGATGAATGTTTGTTACTCAATCACTTCAGAACGGCTGAACGGATCTGGATGACATATGGCATAGAGATAGATTATAGTCTGGAATAGCACATAGGTTTTATATCCCGGAATAATGTATGGTTCCCGAGGGATAGATGTTTTTGTTTTTTTAGAGGCGAACCCGAGCGAAGTGAGGGTGAGCCTCGAGTGTATAATACATAGTACAGATCTAAGTTTTATTTGCTAATGGGATTTAGAATCACTACATTTATATGATGATTTTTCCTATGAAACGCACCTAACAGTAGATGTAGATTTCAGAGTATAAAACATTTTACATGAGAGATACATTGAAAAGAGATAATAGATTTGTTTATTGTAAACATACTTCTTTAAATAAAAAAAAAACACATTGGCTTAAAAGCAAGTCCCTATTGTACAAAGCGGTTTATTTATATTTTATCGTTGTGTTGTATTAATGTCTTCTGAAGATAATACTGCCATTTGAAAAATATTTAAGTTTAAAAAATTTAATTGTAAGAAAATAAAAAAAGGTACGTTTTATCATTTGGGGGAAAATACGTACCCATACTTGATTATTATATTTTTTTCCTTATAGAATGGTGTCTACAACCATAGTAAGTATGCTAACGTAAATCTTAAACGATCCCTTAGTCATAAATTAGATCTCATAGGATCGAAACGGTGAGTACCGAAATTAAAACAATAACTGTTTCATTCAAAACTCACTAGTTTGTTGTTGTTCACGAGTTTGTTATGTCAAAATAACTGCTTCTTACTAAATGAATATGAAAGTATGTATATACGATACTTATATTATGAAAACAATAATTTTTAAATTTTTTGTAGGTATGTAACAGACAGCTGTTTGTTCCGGCTAATTTCCGAAACGGCTTGACTGATTTTAATGGAACTTTCACTGGCAGATAGCTATAATATATCGATAGAAAAAGAATTAGGGTTCCGCGCAAAAAATTAAAACCTACGTAATCGTGACTGTATTCCGCGTACCTAAACGCATATTCGATTCGATTCTAAGATCCTAAGTCGCTATTACTTTATAAATGTCAGTAAAACCACGATTAGTTAACATACTGTAGTCTCGTTTGATGTAAAAGCAATAAGGGGTAACAATAGGGCTAATATATCCGTACCATTATGATATTATTCTGTCGTTGGCCAACCACTACTCAAGTAGATGATGTGTGGTATAAGTTAACATACGAAATCTTTCATACGATTGTGTGACAGATTTTGATAAATTTCACTGTATATTGTATATTCACGAGTATATTGTTTCTATTTTCATAAATTTAACTAAGTATAGCTATAATTAATAACATTGTAACTAAGCCGAATCTGTACTACGAGTACATTAAATATTTTTTGGAAATTTTTATTAAAATAGAGATTATTATCGATAGAGGCCGAATCTATAGTTTTTAGAATTTATGTCTGTCTGTCTGTGACTGCATCACGTAAAAACCACTGGAAGGATTTTGATGAAATTTGGTATGATGGCAGCTGGTTATCCGGGTCAACATAAAGGATAATTTTTACTGCGAGAAAATATCTCATCTCTGAGAAATCTATACTAAACGATTAGAAAAATTAGTAAAACGTAAGCAGGGACGAATCCGAGCGAAGCAAGGGTGAGTCGCTTGTTGTTTCTAAAGTCATAAAAAGCTCACATGTACATAGATACTTCTTATATCTTATAACGTTATCTATCATATTATTTATTAAAATATCACAGAGCATCAATTATGATAAAACATGAACGAAATATGACTTTACGATGTATTGTATAGGGCTAAACTTCATCACATTAACGAATTTTGAGTTACCATTTTGAATTTTTGACATAAAAGTTAGTTATATAGATCCTCTCTTATAAAACATCTCAAATCGTATAGATACTGTGTTTTACTATAACTTTAATATTACTAACAATAATTAATTAACCAAATCAGTTTCCTCGTTCAAATATGCATATAAAACATTTTACAGTTATATATACATTTAATTAATGTACAACTAATTATAATGTACAATTATTAATTAACATGTAAATTATTATATACATATTACATTTGTTAGTCGCTAATCGTTCATAACTTGTTTCATAGTTCTCACAGTATGCACGTGCAACATCTAACAATAGCTTTGAAACAGGAGGAAAAAGAAAAGTGGCGACGGGTGCGTGGTCTTGTTTTTATTATGTACTAGTGGCTTACCTTCGCATCCATCGGGTGCGTCCCTAGGTACTTTTTAATGTTTTCAGCAGAACCATAATGCTTTTTCTAAAATAAAAGTATCCTAAATCACTCCTTATAACAGCAGTTATCTGCCAGTGAAAGTCGCGTCAAAATCGGTTTAGCCGATTAGCCGGAACAAACAGACAGACAGACAAACATTTTAAAACATTTCTCAATTTTTCAGTAATATGTAGTACATATACAGATAGCTGACTAAATGATACTTTAGTTTTACTTAACTAAGCATCAAATTAGAAATAAATATAATTTATATAGTTTTTATTAGTAGTTTATCTATACTAATATTATATACAATGAGGTAAAGTTTGTGAGTATATGAGGTTGTGAGTTTGTGACGTTGTTGAGGGTAATTTCTGGATCTACTGAACCGATTTAGATGAAATTTGGTAAGAACTAAGAAGGTAGTTTGAGCTCCTCGCGAAGCGAGGGTGTCGCTAGTCGGTACTATTATAAGTGCAAAAGTTAGTGTGTAAAATGTGTGTGTGTGTGGATTTGGATAAAATTTAGTACACAGATAGATTACACTCAAGGACGCACCCAAGCGAAGCTAGAAGATGTCGCTAGGGTGAAATAAGTCTTAATATGGTGGCCTCATTCGACACATTACGTAATTAATAAATGGGACTTATAAACAATTCTCTACAGATAAACAAGAATTTATTCAAACTGGCACTTGTCAGTCAAAATTATACTGGAATATATTTATTTCATCAATCTATACTATAATAAAACTGTAGAGGTCGAATGTCTGTACATAGAAAAAAAATGCTAAAAACCGAGTCAGGGGGGTGTAAGAAGAGAAATAACAAATCCAGTTTTTTTTTTTCAATTTTTTTGCTTCTCTGTCTGTTTGTTTGTACGGGCTAATCTCCGAATCTATTGGACCGATTTAAATAAAATTTTGCATAGTGGTACCTTATATCCCCGGGCGACACTTTGATACTTTTAATCCCGGAAAATTAAGGAGTTCCCGTGGGATAGTTAAAAAATATAGTAACTTATACAGCTTAGTACACAACAACTTATGCATCTAATTTAGTAATAATTGACATGCTGATACCTTATATATTATCGGTCAAACAACAAGTAAAAGTAACCTATCCCGGAAAAATGAACGGTTCCCGTGGGATAGATCTGTCTGTGCTTTTCTAGAGGCGAACCCGAGCCAAGCGAGGGTGAGCCGCTGCTAGTATACGAATAAAAATACAGAATACCTACCTCCTTAAATTAATAATTTATCAACAGTATCAGTAACAATTATATACATATTTAGTAAGTTCCGATAATATTGCATCCAATACCAGACAATTACAATCGATTTCGACGAAAATAATTAAAAATATATTAATCCACCACGCGTAATGTCCGTATTTATCGATCACTCACTAAAATATGTACATAAAAAACAGTTCCTATCTATGCATATAATAAAATTGTAACTGATCGCTTTCTGTACATGGAAGATATTTATAATTATTATATAACCTAAAATACTGATTTTTAGAATTTGTCTATTTGTCTATGCGTTTGTGCGCGCTTATCTCAGAAACAGCTTAACTGGTTCGGGTGCGGTGTTCACTAATGTATTATTGTAAGCTTCGCATAACATTTTGTTTTTTTTGTTTTACTTCAATCGGTTCTTACATAAAAAAGTTATGTTAATCTAAAGAATCACCTAGGGACGACCCCGAGCGAAGCGAGGGTGACTCGCTAGTATACAATATTGTATTAGTTATTCTAATGATTAAAGTACAAAAAATGATGAGAAGAAATCATTAAAGAATGATTTATTCTACAGAATAGAATAGCACATTTACCAAAATTTCCACATTTGAAGGCATAAAATTAGCTACTAAAGTAATGAAACATAATCTCAATAAAACACAATAGGTGCGCGTTAAATAAAAAGTAGCCCGCGTCCGGTCGGTCAAGGATTTTAGACTGAGTTAGGTAATAGCGAGGAAGCTGTAGTACTTTGAGACTCTTATTATCTTAAACACATACAAATATCAATACGTATACTTACAAAAATAAACTAACGATTAACGCTTACTTCGCTCGGGTGCGTCTCTAGATGCCTAACTCTGTGTACTAAACTTCACCGAAATCCATCCATTTATTTCAGCATGAAGGAGTAACAAACAGGCCGCGTGACATACAATCTTTCACATTTATATAATACTAGCGATTTACCTTTTTGCTCCGCTAGGGTTCGTGTCTGTGCACGTTTTGAGGATTAGTTTAGATTTCTCAGAGATTGAGATATTTTCCTGTAGTAAATAGTATCGTATATGTTGACCCGGATAACTAGCTATCTTCATACAAAATTTCATCAAAACCTATCCAGTGGTTTTCTCGTGATGCGTTTCGAGACAAACAAGACAGACAAAAATTCGATAATTTATAAATTTTCAAATTTATAAATTTCAATAAGATTTTCCAAAAAATATTTAATGTACAGTTTCGACTCACTTAAAAGTTTATTATATTATGTATAGATAGATAATAGTAAGCCTGATAACAGACGAATAAATGAGTGTATTTTGTATTACATTTGAAGGTATTAACATCGAAAACGACCAACCAGCTATTGTTTACTACGCAACGAAAAAAAGCTTAATGCTTTAAATAAACAATTATCTAACAAGAGGTTTGTTGGGATCTATGTCTACGATATAAAAGACTGGTTTAATATTACCTAATAAAAGAAAATCAAACAAAACAAATCGCCATCAGATCAGTTTCATGTTGAATTACATACTTCTAGTTCAAGTAGGTACATTATTTTAAAATTCATTATGCATTCCTTATTAATGATTTTTTTTCAAATTTATTTAGGACTACCCTTTAGGTATAATATAATCATAAATATATGTAATTAGCATTGCCCTCGGCTCCGCCCGCGTTCAGATGACCAAAAACCAAATACTTAGGTTTTTACATATTAGTATACTCTTACATTGCAGTTTTTGTATTTTTTCTTAGAAATGAGATATTTTCCCGCGGTAAAAAGTATCCTATATGTTGACCCGGATAATCAGCTATTACCATACCAAATTTCATCAAAATCCCTCCAGTGGCTTTTCTGTGATGCGGTAACAGACAGACAAAAATTCTAAAAACTATAGATTCGGCCAGCCGATATAAAGCAAAGCACACCGATTTCGAATTAAATTAGGTATGTATAGTAAATGAAAACTACCAATCAGTTATTTTTTACTTTTTAGTGCTTTTGTTTGAAGTCGATTTTATTTTTTTGTTATGTAAGAACAATATTATACAAATAACATAAAGCCAAAGAGATTTTTTGCAGATTAAACGCCTGCGTAGCTGCGGGTTCTGCTAGTAATATATGAAGATGTGTATATGTATTACGAGTTTGTTGATGTAAGATATATAGCCGTAATGAAATGCGAACATTAACGTACGGCCTTTGATATAAAATAATAAATGCTATATTAATTAATCGTCTTGGTTCATTTCGCTAACGTCGCGCAATTACAATATACCTCAATTCAAGGACAAGTGTTGTACTTATTACTGTTTATTCCCATAATTTTATTACGAAAATGACTTAGGTCATATGGGGAATGATTCGACTTCAAAAAAGGAGAATAAACTCAACATATCTGTTATTTTCGCCATTTGTGAACTAATTTCCATGATCGTTTTTCAATAAATATGTTAGCCTCAAGGGTGGTTCCATATAAGTTTCTAGAAACAAATCCGTATAAAAGTAGAATAAAAGTATACGTTTAAAATGATATTGAAGGTACTTTTTAATTACTAAATAATTACGAGATTTCCAAATTTTCTCGTCATCCATTTTCTACTGAAACGACAAAATACAGACGAATATAACTGTAGCAGAAGCATTCATTAGCAGAAGTACATACTTGTGGTAATAAAAGAATTCAACACTTTTAAGGGCAATAAATAACCATGTAAGTATTCGAGATATGCAGGAATAGATTTTGCGCTCTTGTCCAAATTATTCATTATTTATTTACACATAATATAAACATGTAGAATTTGAATTGTTTACGTAACATTCATCTACGTAAATGCATAACTGGTTAGGCTTTCGCAGAATTCTCACGTTTTGCAACAACTATAATATTCTCATGTGATAAATTATAGGTAAAGGCCAAATAATTTTATAAATATAAATTTTACTAGCGAATTACCGTCGCATCGCTCGGGTGCATCTGCCGGTACATTTTAAATATACCTGAATACATAGTTAATGCGAGTGTACCTTAGGAGATAGACTCATGCTTGATATTGCCGACTTTTCCATCATCATTTCATCTATACACATATATAACACTAAAGCTCGTCAATAGCTACAACGAAGAAAAAAAAAGCAAATCGGTGCCAAATAGAGGAAAAAGAAAACGCACCGAACTGCTTTGTCTTTGCCTATTTATATAGATAATACGATTCAGTGTCTGAAGATCAAATTAATTAACGCAATTGTAATATGGTCTGGTAGTACAGTCTCACCTAGCGTTGACCTAAAAAGAGTAGTTGAAAATAAAGCAATATTTTAAACTTTTAAGCCTCACGCAACGTTCTTTTCGGAGAAGAAGATTAATAAGATACCAACAGAGATCTTTTCATTCCATTAGTTTAAGAGTTGGACATTAGAAGGTTTAGTAGTAGCGTATATTTTTTATATGAAAACCTAATGCTTTACTTTACATAAAAACGTATATATATATATATATATATATATATATATATATATATATATATATATATATATATATATATATAATACTAGCTGTGCCCCGCGGTTTCATCCGCAGTAAATTTGTTTGATTATAAACATTAATTTTACAATAATATATGGAAGTCTGCACGATTTTTTGACGTTTATGACAACTGCTCCCCTCCCTTGGGTAGTAGCATGATGATATATAGCCTAAAGCCTTCCTCAATAAATGGGCTATCTAAATAAAAATAAATAAAAAAAATGTGTTTTTTTTTATAAGTACCGTATATAATTTCATATGCATTTAGTAAAACGCTGTGATTTTTACATTACAAACATACGCTTCAATTTTATTTATCTGTATAGATTTCTTTTTTAAATCCCTCCTATTAATAGTACATGTACATACATACATGTACATGTACATACAAACATATTCCAAAAAATTAAAAAGCTATAGTGAGGTCTTAGCTATACTATTTAATTAAAGTACTAAGTTTCAGGTTATTTAATTACGTGAATTAACTAATGAAGATAACTCATAACAATTCGTTTAGATTCAGCATATCGCAGTGTGCCAAGGCCAGGTAAAGTGTGCCAGAGTTTTGCCACCGCTTGCCTTAGCCAATCGCGAATGCTACGTTTTTAGTGTAAAACGCCCGGTTGCACCATTTCAGAGTTCCGTTTGTTAACAATGAATATATTGTTTAGCTGTATTTAAAAGGTACGGTATGGAATATAGCAGTTGCTCTGAAAACGGTTTAGGATGCTTCTTAAAATAACTCTCATACACAATAAAATTACGTTAAATGGATATCTATCTAGCTTACGGCGCGTTTTCTTGTTGATTGAAATTTGGTAAATTGATTAGAATGATATGTTCATATTAGCTCGTGTAGCTAGCAAATAAATTCCATATTTTGCTGTAGCGTGTATTTAGGTTATAGAAAAATTTCTAGAATTCACAGGGAATATTCTCACTAAATTCCAAGACTAACAATTTTGAGCAAGCTATGTGGCAAGCGATAACTATAAAAAAAAAATTATTTTAAAAATTAAATATCAGTTTTTGCATATATCTGTTGCTCAATTAATACTTTCTTAGATAAACGCGAATATTTGACATATAATAAAATTCTGAGTCGAATCTGTACATTATTTTTTTTTTTGGGAATCTTACTGAAATAGTCATTATTATCGATACAGAAGCCGAATCTAAAGTTTTTAGAATTTCATCTTTGTCTGTCTGATCGGGAACGCATCACGAGAAAACTGAACAGATTTTTATGAAACTTGGTATGATGATAGCTGGTTATCCGGGTCAAGGATATCATATAGGATACTTTTTATTGCGAGAAAATATCTCATCTCTGATAAATCTGTACTAAGCGTTAAAACGTGACCAGGAATAAACTGGAGCGGAGCGAGGGTGAGTCGCCAGTTTTAAATAATACTCTTTTTGGGTTTTTTGAGGTTTTGAGTTTTGATTCCCGTCATTTAGAATCATTTACGGCCATTAGGGTTACGGGGTAGACACTTTTGAGTCTTTTACAATCGTTGAAGTATAGAAATATGTACAATAAAAAATATACAGAAATGATATATTATGATTGTGTGATATCAGTCATTTCAATTCAATTTTTAAAATGTTTACTTTTGAATGATCGTAGAATAACATCTTGTCCAAGCCCCGGTCTATGGTATAAACTGTTGAGGATGTCACTTTTACGTGGTAACGAAACTTGGTTACCATGACAACAACACCCAATTTAACACTTGACTGACCTTATAACTTTGCAGAAGGAAACAAACAACAAATCAATTATCACAATTATGAACATATTAAAATATACATACACTATTATACGTTCAGGCTAATTATTTTTACTCAGCGAACATTTGCATAAGATACACTCAGTAACTTCCTCACAGTTACATAATAATAATTTGTACGATTTTGGATCGCATCGTATCGATAGGTTTTTTATACATATATAACGATAATGATACTAATATTATAAATTCCAATTTTTGTGTTTGGTGTATGTATGTACTCGTGTGATGAATGGCTGTACAGATTCGAATGAATTTAGTACACAGATAAAACTGTAACCTGAAGTAACACATAAGCTAGTCAATAAATTTCGTCAAGTCCCATCAAAAATATAACATGTAAAAAAATGCAAGTCTCGCAACGCAGTTCTTCTACCACAAAAAGTTGTGAGATCTAATATAAAATCAGGTCAGTTAATTTATTCAGTAACTATCTATGGAAGCATATACCTATCCAACAACTTTGTCATAAATTGTTACTTAATTAGTTAAATAACAACATTTTATAGTGATTGTATCAATATTGCATATCTTTATTTGTTTAATAAATAGAATGACTTGATCATATTATGTCCCCTTAGTCGCTAAAAATTCAGGCTTCTGGCTTTAACCACAACGAATTTATAAGGGGGCTCGAGAAAAGGCTGGTACGGCCGTGCCCCCAGATATTTAAAAATGGTGAATACAAATATCAAAGTGCAGAGTTGCGTCGAATGACACAACATGTGTTCCAACGAGTGTCATGTAGTTATCATTGCCTTACCCACTTGCCTTATCGATATTAAAATGTTTTCTATTAACAGATGAGAGTTTAGGAATTGTAAGATTAAACCATATATTTTTGCAGGTTAGTTCTGTAGTTACCTACCAACGTAAATTAAAATTATGGATATAATATATTTTTTATATACGGTAATTATATGACAATAATTGCGCAATAATACTAGGTTCTACTCACGATTGTGCCCACAAATTGGGCATATTAATGCAAATAACATGATAACTAAACATAATTCCTAATTAAAAACGACAAATAATATACATACATATGTATGTATGTAGCAATTAATTCTAACGTTTCAACAGACCTTACGTATGTACATTCTATATGTAATATCGATCTTTGATCGCGTTTGCTGTTGAATATTTAAAACAGCCAAAAGCTATTATGAGAGTATTTAAACACAAGACAGCTTGTGGGTTTGTTTCTTATTAAATTAGATTTATTTACAATAAGTAATCATAAATATAAAATATGTACCTATTATATATAGTACTTTTAATTCCGAATCATGAATGAGTAGATTTTGCCGCATAATATAAATAATAATAATAAGTAAATAAATTATTTATTAACATAATTTTATAGGTATAAGCGGGACGGGAATAAAAATAGCCTATATCCTGTTTCCCCAAGATCCATCACATATCTTTGCCGAATTGTATCAATACCTGTTCAGCGGTTTAAGCTTAATAAGTAAGAAAAAGACAGAGTTACTTTTGTTATAATTATATACATATACATATGTTGTTTAAAAAGACAATGATCACAGTAAAAGCAGTAAAAGAGGTATGACTTTGTAATAGCCTACATATTTTATATATAAGTAAAATAATTACATATTTAAGTTTACTTAATTTACAGAAAACAATCAAGTGAACGTAACATAAAAGAGAAGAAAAAAAAACTCACCAAGTATAAGATGTAATTTAGCATCCGTTTGGAAAGCGTAATGCAATGTGACGAGGAAAGGACACGCCCTGACTGCTTCTAAGACCTAGAACAAGCCATTAACGGCTGCTTTTAGAAAAAAGTATTTAAATTTATCTCGTTGTAACTTGTAAATATTATAAATGTATTTTTTAATTCTCCCTTACCTGCACACATACAAACAAACAAACATACACCGTTTTATAATAATTAATAAGTATAGTAGCCGTATAGTAATCAGATTTTGAGGTTGGTACTATAATAAAAATATATTAAAAATATTTTATCATAACCCAAAACTATTTTAACAAGTTATTTACACTAAAACTACATATAAACATTAGATAAATAACGTATAAAAAGTTCCCGTTTGATCCAATTAGTATACACTGTCTAGTATTGGCTTCAGCGACACTAGCAATTTCACAGAAATCTTGGTGTTGCTAATAACTATTACACGATTTTTTATCATAGATAATAGATAACAGCAAAATTTCATTTACATGCACCATGAAGGGGCGAAAATAAGTTTTTTTTTGTACGTGAACTTATTTATGTTTCTCGAGTGTTGCAGTTATAAAAAAATAATTGAGATAGCCAATACAAGTCGCTAGCGTCTTCTAATACATTTTTTTTATTCTTTGGTAGTTATTTCGCGAAGACTTTAAAAAGGTTTGGTACTATTCGCTTTTAACAACCCCTCCATAAACTTACCCTTTAATGTTCTAACAATTTATTATATATTTAAGTTAATATTTGTAAAACAAATGATATTTTTTTGCTTTAAATACTTAATTAAAATATATAAATAAACAAAATCTCAAAAATATCTAGATGTAATCACCTGTCGTTCCGTCCGCGTGTGTTCTGCTGTCTTCAACTTTTGGACTATTGAAGCTTTTTTAAGCACCTTCATTGCGTATAGCTTGCCTTCGTCCACGCCACATCTTTTTCTAACTAGGAACACTTTGCCGTAAGCTGAAATAAAAAGTATAATTTAATATTTTATAATATATTTGAGGCGGACTTAATATTATAAAGAGGTAAAGTTTGCGAGTTTGTGACGTTGTAGGGGGTAATTTCTGGATCTACTGAATCGATTTAGATGAAATTTGGTAAGAAGATAGTTTGAGACCCTGGAAAAGACAAAGGATACTTTTTATCCCGGAAATTATCCCTTAAGTTGTGAAAATGGGGATGAAAGTTTGTATTGAGAAGCAAGCTAGGGACGAACCAGAGCGAAGCGAGGGTGAGTCGCTACTAATAGATATAGATATTATGTAATGTAAAAAGCGAAGTCGTATATCAAGTTAAGTATTATCTAAATCGTCGTTATTTGGGGTCGCATATGTAACTAAATTACTGTTTTATAATAGTAAATTACTTAATAGTATAAAAACTCATACTATATATTTTACTAGCGACTTACCCTCGCTCCGCTCGGGTTCGTCCCTACTTACGTTTTAACGTTTAGTACCTATAGATTTCTCAGAGATGAGATATTTTCCCGCAGTATAATGTATCCTGTGTTATGTTAACCCGGATAACCAGCTATCATAATACCAAATTTAATCAAAATCTATCCAGTGGTTTTCTCGTAATGCGTTCCCAGACAGACAGACAAAAAATCTAAAAACAATAGATTCGACTTCTGTATCAATAAACATGAGAATTTCTATAAGATTGTCCAAAAAATATATAACTATAAAATAAAAATTTAAAAAGACCTCTTCGCAAAAAATACTTATAGTTTACAACCCTTAAAAAGTAAAGAAACTTAATCGAGTAATCATACGCCAAAATGCCTTACATCATTTTGGAAAAGAGCTGATACTCTTACACTGCTAGACCGATATTAACCAAACATAGCTAAGAACCACCGCAAAGAAACTAACTGACTTTCAAATGGAATAAACCGCATCGAAATCGGTCCATCCGTTTGAGAGCTACGATGCCACATACAGACACACAAACAGAGACAGACAGACATCGACTTCAAACTTATAACACCCCTCTTTTTGCGTTAGCCGTAAAAATGTACAGATTCAACTCAGAATTTTATTATATTTATAGACTATAATAGATGATATAAATTTTCATGGCAAAAGAAACACATAAGCTACAGCTATGCAACTAGGAACCACACCCAAGAGAAGTGAGGGTAAGTCGCTAGTGAAATATGTATATAATTCACATAGCTATAAAATGTTACCATATGAAATATTTATAAAATATCGTTTTTGAATATCGTAATGATATATCTATAAACTAAATAACCAGGTCACCCAATTTTAAACTCAACGAACATCTGTAGTGGAAGAATCACACGCGTCGATTAATTACCTTCTATCGAGAAGTCATATATTAATATTAGAACAGTAAATAATCTTTTTTATATCAATACCAATATACTTATTATATTAAATTAACTTGTTTTAGATAAATTTGTCTGTTTGCTTGAATTTTGCTTTAAAAGATAGTCGCTATTACTCAAGTCTCGAATAATTATCATCGTATTATTATCATGCGGCAGGTGGCCTTATCTATATACAGAAAAATCGTTATAAATAACCGTTATATACTCAACTAGCGAATTACCCTTGCTACGCTCGAGTGCGTCCCTAGATGCCTAACAGTAGCCTATATGCTACTCCACGTCATAGTCTATATGTGTACCAAATTTCATTCAAGTCCGTTAGAGTAACAAACATACACACAAACACATACAAACTTTCACATTTATAATATTAGTCAGTATGTTTTTTAAATTACATTCATAAGAACAGTGCTTTTCTATTTAACCCGCATATAAAATTCTTTAACAAATTAGGCGAGTATTTGCAATGAAATAACAAAGGACGATGATTCATAGGTTTAAGGAAGCAATACACAATGATTGCTAACAAAACTGCAACATGAATAGAATGGGACAACGCAGTTTGATACATTTTGGCATGTTACGCTACCGGACCAAGTTTTGGCCCAACATTAAATAAATAAATATGTTGGGACATTAACACAAAAACTCTAATATTTAATGTTTCGTAGTATGGCCTCTTTGATCTGAATTCATTAACAAGTCTCCAAAACGAATACGAGTCAAACAAGTAAGCAAGTTTAATAATCGACGTAGTAATTAGTAAATCATCTCGAAACAGCTGCTACGCGGGTAACCGGACACGTCCGGTCCGGTCCGGCGGAGGTTAGGCACCTATTGTTTGTTTATTTTTAAATAAGCACTGTCCACCTGATAGTTGTCAATGTCTTGACCGTTCAAGGCGTTTTATATTTATAAAGGAACTAGCGATTCTTTTCGAACTTCCCAATTCAAACTTTCATCCCCATTTGCCCCTCTTAAGGGATGATTTCCGGGATAAAAACTATTCTATGCCCTTCATATAAATCCATTAAGTAGTTTTGGAGATTATTAGGTACAAACAAAAAATCTTTCTTATTTTTAATATTAAGTATAGATAGATACTCTTGTGCAGATCCTGCGTTACTACGCATTATTTAGTACGCAGTGGCACTTATAAATGTATAAACATTTTTTAAATGTATAAAAGAAATATCTGGATTGATAGCGGACTATTTAGAAATTCATCTGTTTTTTTTTACAATTGATTAGCACTCATTGTTAAAACATAAACAAAGAAAAAATAAAATAGCTTAAAATTTAAAAATATTGGCAGGTAAAATATTCACCCACAGAGAATTTAATCACCATCGTCAAAAAAAAACAAAACTGAACAATAAATGAAATACTAAATTAAAAATGGATAAACTAAAATGAAACTGGTTTTTCTGTAAAATATAAAACAGAAAAAATTACAAAACTAAAGTCCTTTGATCTAGGAATATTGTCTATAGTAGGCAATGACCTAGATGGTTTGCAATCTGCATCCTAGGCCGGTCGTCGAACTTTACAAAATACATAAATACAATATGACGTTGCCAAAAACATTGAGAGTATATGAACCGACCTTATAACGGAAGGTCTTAGCGGACTGCGTAGGTTTTAAAAATATATTTTAATAATAACTCTGACTGTAGGAAATGATGGTCAACTATTATATGCGTATTGCTTAGTACGCGTGATATTATTAATAACTAGACTTGACTAATATAATATATTTGTATTCACGCTATATTATTTACATACGAGTATCTTCAATCTTCATACTAAACTCCTGAGAGAGTGAATAAAGAGAAGAGTTACTAAATCTCTTCACTTACATACCATATAGTTATAGAGGATGCAATCCTCAAACCCTAAACAAACTTTAAAAAATAGAGTTTGTTTCATAAAAATATAGAATATCTTGTATGTACAGTACGTATTAATTAATGTATGCCTTACAAATTTTAAATATTAAAATAAATTATAACACATATTATTAAAAACTCATTTCTCGATAGCGTTTACGTATATGTATTAAAATACAAAAATGATGATGATATGTATGTATTAAAATACAAAAATGAACTGCTGTTTTTTCAACAATAAAACGATATGTAAGTAGGTATTGATTTTTTTGACACACTACAACCCATTTTTAATGTCCAAGTGCTGAGCACGGGCCTCCCTTCAATTTCTTCGATTGAGGTCGATCAGACCAGTCTGGTTAGCGGACTTCACATGTTTTTCGAAAACTTGCTAGGTTTTTTAAGACATTAAGATTTCCTCACGATATTTTCCTTCACCGTTAGACAAGCGGTAATTAATCATCTTGAAAATGATTCGCACATGAAAAAATCAGAGATGCGCGACCCGGAATTTGAACCCACTTCACTCAGTTTCCCTAGCATGCACTTTACAACTGCGCTATGACTGCCACTCTTTTTCTATTTAACCATGTGTCTCAAGCGACAAAAATCAAGGCGATTTCGTCTGTTATTCAATTTTCATCAAAGCGACTTTTCACCTTGTCGCGCGTCGCGACGCATCGTCATTTTGTCATTATCCTTATTACCAGTTCAGAGAATGATGTATATACTTGAAGGTCACAATACGCTTTGAATAACTCATATTTCGGGAATCGCGCTGATCCAACACTAATTGCGAGATGAAAATCTTGGAAAATGTTTCGTACAAATACACTGGTTTGCTTTAATTTCTAGAATAAGTATATATGTATATTATGTATGTATATTTTTATATATTTAGATAGTATAAACCACTACAGAAATCTTGATAAACCTTATTCTTTTTTCTTTACTTTTTTAAATAATATTTTTAATCCCTCAACGACCGCGGGCACGCCGGCGTTACAGTTAACAATAGATTTCTTAGAAATTTACTTGGAGGTGTTAAATTAGAAATATATTAGCAAACTTGATATCGGATTTAAGAAATCTCTAAGACATCTAAAAAATATATCATAATGAAATATAAAGTACCCATTTATCGAGAAAAGGTAATAATGTAATACGCCAATATATAGAGATCTTAACAACATTATGTTTTCACAAATATCTCATTTGTGAAAACAAGCTCATGCGTAGATTGTAATTATTGCGCTTCAGTTTCTGTTGATTGTAAAGAGTTCACTAAACTCTTGCAAAATGTTTTCACCTTTACATTGGACCAACATGGCCAATGTCTTGTGCAGCCGATACAGTAAAAAGCATTATTCCTGTTAATTTTTTTTATTTTGTTATATATTTAAATTTATTAGGACTTATAACAGAAGTAAATGGCTATAGATACTTACTAAATCGTGTCATCTATACATATAATAAAATTCTAACTAAGCAGAATCTGTACATTAAATAAATAATAAACCTGGGATATCTGATTCACAGCCGTACACGCTAACCAAAAACCGACGGGGCAAATATAAAATTAAATAAAGTCATGGTAATGAAAATGTCATCGCTTTTGAAATCTCATTAAATAATTATTATAATATATCAGTGTTGGTAGAAACGTTGGCCGAGTCTATAATGTTGTTTACGATCTTGCAGAGATATGTAGCGCTTATATTGTTTGTTACGGATAATTTGTTTTGATGTTTATTACACTTTGTAGTTTACAAGAAATCGTGGTTTTGAATTTCAATAATATTTTTAATAAACTTTATATACATATACGCATTTCATAGGAATGAGAGTATTATATATCTTCTCGACGAGCACGTTAGAACAAGATTTTTTTGATATTCTCTAATACCATTATATCTCACGTAGCTTTTCTTTATTAGGTAATACGTCTTATTAAGTAGCTGCCCTGTCTGAAAGTCAAAACGGTGACCCTAAGCCAGCCATATGCCAGAGGGGACGAATAATTTGGAAGATTTAATTTTGCAAACCTATATAAATTCAACATTTCACATTTTACTATCCAAAATTTTTACCAATCCAATATTGTAAACTAGCGACATACCCTTTACTACGCTCGTGTGCACCCCTAGGTACGTTTTAATATTTTTAGCGGAACCCAATTATTTTTCTAAAATAAAAGCCTATGTTACTCCTTATAATATCAGCTATCTACCAGTGAAAGTACCGTCAAAACCGGTCCAGCCGTTTCGAAGATTAGCCGGAATAAACAGACAAAAAGACAAAAATTTCAAAATTGTTTTTTTCTTATAAGTAGGTACCGTATATAATTCCATATGCATTTAGTAAAAAGGTGTTATTTTGACATTACAAACAAACACTTCAATTTTATTTATCTGTATAGATTGCTAGCATATCATGAAAATTGCATATAGAATTCAAAATGAACATATATCGTATGAACTAAGGAAGTCATCTAAGGTTCTGCAATAGAAAAAGCGACGTACATAGTCATTTAATATGTACAAAGACCGTCTTTCCGCCCTATTCTATACTAGTATAAACTTGTTTTAACCTACACAATTTATAGTCTAATATTTATCAGTTTTGTACGTCTTGTATACTTTTTGAAAAGTCAGATTACGCATATATGTACTCAATTTTTAGTTTTCCATTCTTTGATTTCGTGTTTTAACACGAAAGATTCGAAACTGGTTAATTTAATAATGCAGCCTTATTTAAAATTTAAACGGTATCAAGTAATGCGAGTCGTATTTTAACTGATAAAATGCTAATAGATTATTCGCGGGTCGACGACACGATCTAACAATGAGTTAAGTAAATCAATTGACTAAATATATACTTGCTATAAATATTATATTGGAAAACCAGCTCAAAGGATGACAAATTATTTTGTAAACGAAAAAAACTTGTTTTATCATCATATCACATTGCTTTTATTCTTTCATTTTATCTGTATAACAATGAAAATGATCTGTTTCGGACGCAACGGCCCGTCTATAGACTAGAATTAAGTGGTACAACAGCTAAATTAAAAGTCCTTGTGTGCTAGAGGTTTATTAAAACCGAAAAGTAACGTTAATTGAAAACTTCCTTCGCACATGTATGAAATGTATGAAAAATATTAAATGTTATATTGTAGCAATTGAGCTAAAAACTTATTGTATTCCTCAATACATTATTCTCAATACATGAGAAATCAATACAAAACAATTACTGCTAACTAGAGTCAAAATTAAACTTTTATATAAAACTAGTGTCCCTACGTACGTTTTAACGGTTGTTTAGATTTTTCAGAGATGACATATTTTCCCGCAGTAAAATCCTGTGTATGTCGACCCGGATAACTAGCTATCATCATACCAAATTTCATCAAAATCTGTCCAGCGGTTTTCTCGTGATGCGTTTCCGACGCGACAGACAGGAAAAAAACCGACAGA
This sequence comes from Brenthis daphne, assembly GCA_947093115.1. Lineage (NCBI taxonomy): Eukaryota > Metazoa > Arthropoda > Insecta > Lepidoptera > Nymphalidae > Brenthis > Brenthis daphne. Next base: position 6,747,664 of record OX352482.1, on the reverse strand, counting down.
AATTCTAAAAATTAAAGATTCGACTTCTGTATCGATAATAATGATTATTTCAATAAGATTTTCCAAAAAATAATTAATGTACAGATTCAACTCGGAATCCATACTAATATTATAAATGTGAAAGTGTGTTTGTTTGTCTTTCTTTCACGTTGAAACGGAGTGACAGATTGGCGTTATTTTGTGGAGATAGTTGGAGGGCTGGAGAGTGACAAAGGCTACTTTTTACAGAGGGAGATAATATCATTCCCACTGGAAAACACGTTATAATACAACTCAAAAATTATTTGTGATCAGAATTACTTGAAACTTGGTATTAATGCTCTTCAATAAAATTAAATAAATACATGTTTTAGTATTTTTCGAAATTCATCCCATAAAGCGGTAAAATAGGGGATAAAAGTTTGTATGAAATCTACTTCTTTTTTAGTTTTTTTTGTAGTTTTAGCGCGAGCGAAGCCGCGGGTTTGTCTTAGTTATGTATAGAAATAGTTATGTATTCCTTTCCTCATGTCACACCAAAACTTGATGGACTTGTCACGTGGAGTAAAGTAGGAAAATGTAAAGTTCACAAAGTGTGTAATTACCTCGTTATTAGAGACAAGCTTGTTCTACATTAGTATTAGATTTTGATATTGTAATACAAATATAAATACCATGCTAAAAAACTTATATTTCTATGATAAAACTACATTTTGCCACAATTGTACATTTACGACATTTATTATTATTGTGTAAGAAACAGGTTCGATTTTAAACTATATTTAATCATTTAATTTAAGTTATTAATATTATTTATTAAGTATAATATCATAAAAATTGAAGTAATTTTTCTTCATGCAAATTACATCGCACCGTCAGCAGTAACAATGCACTTCTCAAGGCCACCTTAGCAGATTTCCACATCAAAGCAAAGTATGAATACATATACATAAGTTAATATATAACTACCTGTCTTATAAAATATTATGAACTTCAGTAATCATAACTTCATCAACAATCAGCTGAGTTACAAGTTCGATGACACCAAAACCAACAATGTATCGTTTCTAAATTAAATAATAAAAAAAAGAAGTTATCTACATACATAGGTTCACTAATTTATCTCTACGTTAGAACTGGTTTTTATACTAATACAAATAATATAACAACTATAAACACTTTATGTATATTGTATAACCTTCGTCTATACATATAATAAAAAACTAATCGCTGTCTGTACATGGAAGATATTTGAGGAAAACTATCATTGGGGGTCTTTATTTATTACGCAATAGGATCCAAAACAATGATTATTAGAATTTATGTCTGTTTGTCTGTGCGTTTGTGCGCGCTAATTTCAGAAACGGCTTGACCGATTTGGATGCGGTTTTCACTAATATATTGTGGTAAGCTTCACTTAACTTTAAAACTTAAAGAATCACCTTGGGACGAACCCGAGCGGAGAGAGGGTGAGTCGCTAGTAGAGAATACAAATAACGTGTATAATAAAATTAATCAAACAAATCCTAACGCTTAAATGCGGTCCACAGTCAAGTAACTCTTTCCTAATAGCATATACTAACATCTACTTGTAAAAAAAATAGAGTAGTTCAGTACTGTATTCAGCCCTTTTCAACATCCCACAGCAGGACGCGGGCCTCCCTTTAATACGAGGGGAATCAGGCCATAGTCCACCACGCTGGCCAGGTGCGGGATGGCGGACTACACATCTCTTTCGAAAACTTACTAGGTTCTCTCAGATATGCAGGTATCCTCACGATGTTTCCTCGTAAAACATATCTAAAATGAATCATGTTAGAAATGATTCGCACATGAAAATATCAGAAGTGCGAGAACCGGGATTTGAACCCGCTTCACTCGGTTTCCCAAGCGAGCGCGTTACCATTGGGCTACCACAGCTCTACTCAGCTCAGTACTGACACTAAGGTAATTTAGAAGTCCAAATTCTAGCTACATCATTGAATTACGTTATTTTCTTAGTTTATCCTTCTTATATTACGCACAGTACATAGGCTAATTTTATCTGGAAATGTCAAAGGTCCCGGATCCCTAATCAAAAAAGATGGTAGTAGTTTCTTTTAAAAAGTTACTAGAAACTCGGACGACAATCAATAATATTCATCATATATTTTGTACCTACTAACCCTTTTTCTATGAAGGTTTTTAAAAGCACTATTCTAATGAAACTAACGATGACTAATATCGATATATTATGTATGTACCGCTGTCGGTTGGTAAACTTTTATTTATATTTTCCACTCATGGCGAGGACATTAACGAAAGTTGACAAAACTTGAGGTTAACGACTTGTTTAAAGGCAAGTTTGTTATTATAACAAACTAAATTATTTAATCTATGTATGGTTTTCCAAATTCATTACCCATATTTCTAAATGATTTCAAGAATTCACCATGGGTTATGGTGTAAGCCCTTTTGCATTCAGCTGAGATAGGTATAGGAATGAGTGCTGAAATTTTTGGTATGATATGATAACATTATATATGATGATAACATTATACTCACATAAACAAAAACTAAAAACGATTCATTGAATTCAACTACTAAGAATGAAAGAATAGGAAGTTTTTATAAATGGAGAGCTAGAGCTATTTAAAGAATGATCTTTTACCGACCAAATTAATGTAAATATTACAAAAAAAAATTTATTTTTTCTTTACATATAATATGCGAATTCACCTAATATTCAGATTGGTATTAGATAATTCGACTATAATATCTGAGTAATCTGAAAATGGAATTTATTACCTGCTACAAGTCAAAAAATATATAAACCGATATGTATACATAAGTATTTTAAATTTAACCGAAAAATATATTTTGAATTATCATTCGCTTAGGACGCCTCTTTCAGTAAACACAGTTACATAAGTTGTCGACAGGCCAAAGGCATGTATAACCTCGATGTACCTTCGATGAAAGCGTAATGCATTGAACTATGGCTGTCAAAACGTTGCCCTCACACGCACATACTCGTATGTATGTACATCAAGTTCAGAGTGTATCATTTGTGGAAATAAAATTTATTAAATTTTTATAGCTCTACAACATTATTCTGCGTTTCACGTCCAGGCCATAAGTCTAAACAGTTAAATGGATTTTTAACTATTACTTCTATACAAATAAACAAAATTGAAATGTCTGTAATCTCAATAGAACAGTTTTACTAGATGAATATGAAAGTATACTCGTAAATGGTACTTATATTAAAAAAATAATTTTAAAAATTTTTCTCTGTCTGTTTGTTCCGGCTAATCTCCGAAATGGCTGAACCTATTTTGACGGGACTTTCCTTGGCAGATAGCTGATTTTATAAGAAGTAACTTAAGCTACTTTTATTTTAGAAAAAGATTCAGGGTTTCGCGCAAAAAAATTAAACCCTTGAAATTGCGAACTAAATCCACGTACCTAGAGACCCCGAGCGAAAAGGGAGTAAGTCATTAGTTTTAAATAAAAATAGAAACTGATTTCTTCAGTATTTTAAAAGTATTCATTACATGATCGTATTGTAAAAATAAAGATTTAGAAACTTAGTTTAAATTAGATGAATAATCAAACACAGCAAGATCTAGTTTTAGACTGCGATTTAGCACATTTCAAGATATGTAAGACAAATACCGACCTATGTGAAGTTAGAAACTGACTAAACAATAATTAATTTTTATCAATTCTATTCGATTGTACTACGTTTGTACCGGATTGTACCGCTTTTTAAATCGTTTGTACCTCAAAGGGGTGAGCAATATGGGGGTTCGAATATATATATGGTTCACAGCCAACCTAAAAATATGACGTTTTTGTTGATGCCAATTGGAAGCATATCGTTTGTACTGGATTGTACCGCCCTTAAAATCGTTTGTACCTCTAAGGGGTGAGAAATATGGGGGTTCGAATATATATATGGTTCACAGCCAACCTAAAAATATGACGTTTTTGTTGATGCCAATTGGAAGCATATCGTTTGTACTGGATTGTACCGCTCTTAAAATCGTTTGTACCTCTAAGGGGTGAGAAATATAGGGGAGCCAAAATATGTATCGTTCACAGCCAATCTACAAATACGACATGTTTGTTGATGCCAACTGGAAGTATATCGTTTGTAAAGGATTATACGATTATTAGAACTGAAAAAACATACATAAATAAAAAAATATCATGTTTATAAATATATGTACATAATTTTTTTTTTCCTACAAAAAATCTCTGCGGTATAAACGGGTACAAACGATGACAAGCCGAGAACTTATTGTAACGTTCAATTAGCGTATGTATAATGATAATAGAAACGAAATTCTCGGGGGTACAAACGGGTACAAACGGTGAGAAGCTGAGAACTTATCGTAAAAATCAATTAGCACGTGTATAATGATGATACAAACTAAATTCTCCACGGTACAAACGGGTACAAACGAAGAGAAGCCGAGAACTTATTGTAACATTCAATAAGCGTATGTATAATGATGATACAAACCAAATTCTCGTCGGTACAAACGGTGAGAAGCCGAGAACTTATTGTAAAATTCAATTATCGCATGTATAATAATGAAAGAAACGAAATTCTCGGCGGTACAAACGGGTACAAACGATGAGAAGCTGAGAACTTATCGTAAAAATCAATTAGCACGTGTATTATGATGATACAAACCAAATTCTCCACGGTACAAACGGGTACAAACGAAAAGAAGCCGAGAACTTATTGTAACATTCAATGAGCGTATGTACAATGATAATAGAAACAATATTCTCGGGGGTACAAACGGGTACAAACGATGAGAAGCTGACAACTTATTGTAATATTCAATTAGCGTATGAATAATGATAATAGAAACGAAATTCTCGGCGGTACAAACGGGTACAAACGATGAGAAGCTGAGAACTTATCGTAAAAATCAATTAGCACGTGTATTATGATGATTCAAACCAAAATTCTGCACGGTACAAACGGGTACAAACGATGAGAAGCCGAGAACTTATTGTAATATTCAATTAGCGTATGAATAATGATAATAGAAACGAAATTCTCGGCGGTACAAACGGGTACAAACGATGAGAAGCTGAGAACTTATCGTAAAAATCAATTAGCACGTGTATTATGATGATACAAACCAAATTCTCGTCGGTACAAACGGTGAGAAGCCGAGAACTTATTGTAAAATTCAATTATCGCATGTATAAAAATGAAAGAAACGAAATTCTCGGCGGTACAAACGGGTACAAACGATGAGAAGCTGAGAACTTATCGTAAAAACCAATAAGCACGTGTATAATAATGATACAAACCAAATTCTCCACGGTACAAACGGGTACAAACGATGAGAAGCCGAGAACTTATTGTAACATTCAATTAGCGTATGAATAATGATAATAGAAACGAAATTCTCGGGGGTACAAACGGGTACAAACGGTGAGAAGCTGAGAACTTATCGTAAAAATCAATTAGCACGTGTATAATGATGATACAAACTAAATTCTCCACGGTACAAACGGGTACAAACGAAGAGAAGCCGAGAACTTATTGTAACATTCAATTAGCGTATGTATAATGATGATACAAACCAAATTCTCGTCGGTACAAACGGTGAGAAGCCGAGAACTTATTGTAAAATTCAATTATCGCATGTATAATAATGAAAGAAACGAAATTCTCGGCGGTACAAACGGGTACAAACGATGAGAAGCTGAGAACTTATCGTAAAAATCAATTAGCACGTGTATACTGATGATACAAACCAAATTCTCCACGGTACAAACGGGTACAAACGATGAGAAGCCGAGAACTTATTGCAATATTCAATTAGCGTATATACGAATTTTACAATAAGTTCTCAGCTTCTCACCGTTTGTACCGACGAGAATTTGGTTTGTATCATCATTATACATACGCTAATTGAATGTTACAATAAGTTCTCGGCTTCTCTTCGTTTGTACCCGTTTGTACCGTGGAGAATTTGGTTTGAATCATCATATTACACGTGCTAATTGATTTTTACGATAAGTTCTCAGCTTCTCATCGTTTGTACCCGTTTGTACCGCCGAGAATTTCGTTTCTTTCATTATTATACATGCGCTAATTGAATATTACAATAAGTTGTCAGCTTCTCATCGTTTGTACCCGTTTGTACCGTGGAGAATTTGGTTTGAATCATCATTATACACGTGCTAATTGATTTTTACGATAAGTTCTCAGCTTCTCATCGTTTGTACCCGTTTGTATCATCATAATACACGCGCTAATTGAATTTTACAATAAGTTCTCGGCTTCTCACCGTTTGTACCGTGGAGAATTTGGTTAGTGTCATCATAATACACGTGCTAATTGATTTTTACGATAAGTTCTCAGCTTCTCATCGTTTGTACCCGTTTGTACCGCCGAGAATTTCGTTTCTATTATCATTATTCATACGCTAATTGAATATTACAATAAGTTCTCGGCTTCTCATCGTTTGTACCCGTTTGTACCGTGGAGAATTTGGTTTGTATCATCATTATACACGTGCTTATTGGTTTTTACGATAAGTTCTCAGCTTCTCATCGTTTGTACCCGTTTGTACCGCCGAGAATTTCGTTTCTATCATTTTTATACATGCGATAATTGAATTTTACAATAAGTTCTCGGCTTCTCACCGTTTGTACCGACGAGAATTTGGTTTGTATCATCATAATACACGTGCTAATTGATTTTTACGATAAGTTCTCAGCTTCTCATCGTTTGTACCCGTTTGTACCGCCGAGAATTTCGTTTCTATTATCATTATTCATACGCTAATTGAATATTACAATAAGTTCTCGGCTTCTCATCGTTTGTACCCGTTTGTACCGTGGAGAATTTGGTTTGTATCATCATAATACACGTGCTAATTGATTTTTACGATAAGTTCTCAGCTTCTCATCGTTTGTACCCGTTTGTACCGCCGAGAATTTCGTTTCTATTATCATTATTCATACGCTAATTGAATATTACAATAAGTTGTCAGCTTCTCATCGTTTGTACCCGTTTGTACCCCCGAGAATATTGTTTCTATTATCATTGTACATACGCTCATTGAATGTTACAATAAGTTCTCGGCTTCTTTTCGTTTGTACCCGTTTGTACCGTGGAGAATTTGGTTTGTATCATCATAATACACGTGCTAATTGATTTTTACGATAAGTTCTCAGCTTCTCATCGTTTGTACCCGTTTGTACCGCCGAGAATTTCGTTTCTTTCATTATTATACATGCGATAATTGAATTTTACAATAAGTTCTCGGCTTCTCACCGTTTGTACCGACGAGAATTTGGTTTGTATCATCATTATACATACGCTAATTGAATGTTACAATAAGTTCTCGGCTTCTCTTCGTTTGTACCCGTTTGTACCGTGGAGAATTTAGTTTGTATCATCATTATACACGTGCTAATTGATTTTTACGATAAGTTCTCAGCTTCTCACCGTTTGTACCCGTTTGTACCCCCGAGAATTTCGTTTCTATTATCATTATACATACGCTAATTGAACGTTACAATAAGTTCTCGGCTTGTCATCGTTTGTACCCGTTTATACCGCAGAGATTTTTTGTAGGAAAAAAAAATTATGTACATATATTTATAAACATGATATTTTTTTATTTATGTATGTTTTTTCAGTTCTAATAATCGTATAATCCTTTACAAACGATATACTTCCAGTTGGCATCAACAAACATGTCGTATTTGTAGATTGGCTGTGAACGATACATATTTTGGCACCCCTATATTTCTCACCCCTTAGAGGTACAAACGATTTTAAGAGCGGTACAATCCAGTACAAACGATATGCTTCCAATTGGCATCAACAAAAACGTCATATTTTTAGGTTGGCTGTGAACCATATATATATTCGAACCCCCATATTTCTCACCCCTTAGAGGTACAAACGATTTTAAGAGCGGTACAATCCAGTACAAACGATATGCTTCCAATTGGCATCAACAAAAATGTCGTATTTTTAGGTTGGCTGTGAACCATACATATTTTCGCACCCCTATATTTCTCACCCCTTTGAGGTACAAACGATTTTAAGGGCGGTACAATCCAGTACAAACGATATGCTTCCAATTGGCATCAACAAAAACGTCATATTTTTAGGTTGGCTGTGAACCATATATATATTTGAACCCCCATATTGCTCACCCCTTTGAGGTACAAACGATTTAAAAAGCGGTACAATCCGGTACAAACGTAGTACAATCGAATAGAATTGATAAAAACTAATTATTGTTTAGTCAGTTTTTAACTTCACATAGGTCAAATACCGTAATAATTTCCGCAAAAGTTATGAATGCATCTGATATTTAGAAGAGATTAGTCAAATTTTATCAATCAATTTGAATTATGTATAAACATAGAGTGAAATAGATATTTATAGGTATAGCCATTATAAACATTTCGCTGTTGGAAAATCGAACTCGCGACATAAGAAGATTTTTTATAGTTTTAGTAATAATGAATGTAAAATAATAATAGTAATACATCGACCATGGTACCAGCCAATACGTAAATATTCGTGTAAATTTCCCGATATTTGATTCTTATGAAAATAGTTAATAGATTTTACTAAGTGTGAGGGGACTATTGCTAAAACTCCTGAACAAAATCTAAAAAACTTACACTAAGGTTACACTATAATTCCTGAGCAACGTAAGCTGCTATCTTTTAACGACGCATAACGCAAACGAAGCCGATGGAGAAAATCAGTGTAATAAAATATTATAAAATTATGTAAAACGTAAATGAATCTTCAACAGCCTAGCCGATTACTAAGAAAGCTTAGATGTCCGTTAAAGTATATTGAACTGAGCCCAAAACGTTGCCCTTTCATCCCGACCCGAGAGCGAGAGTGTGATGACACCTGAAAGGACTTCTTTGCTTTATTTAGGTTTTGCCTACATTAGATGGATATTCTATTCTTAAGACAAAATTAATGATCATTTCAAAAATACATTCGAAAAATTATTCTAACATGAATTATATTAGTTCAAGTCGTAGACCTTTTAACTTACCAAAAAGTTTTAGATGACATTCAATTGTCAACGAGTAATATAAAGCAACTAGCTATTCACCCTCACTTCGCTAGGGTTCGTCTCTAGTGAAATATATAAACAAATTTATCCCACGGGAACCGCACATTTTTCCGGGATAAAAATAACCTATGTGCTATTCCGGACAATCATCTATCTCTGTACCAAATTTAATGCAGATCCGTTCTGCCGTTCTGGCATGATTGAATTACAAACATCCATTCAAACTTTTGTATATTTTACATATAAGATAAGATAGGTTTAAAGCACTATCCAACATAATGATCTGATTAATTAAACGTTCACACAGTGTAATGTTAAGATTGAAAAAAAACGTGCTAAAATGGTTTTGGGCACGTAGAAAATAAAATAATGACGTTAGAGAAAGATGTATGTATGAAGGAAGGGTGAGTAAGTGAAAGTAGTGGAGAAAACTTCGGAGATTTTAGTAGATTAAGTGTTTCCGATGCTTAAAGAAGGTCAAAAGTCTGAGGAACCGTCGACGAGAACGAGAATGATGACAAGAAGGGTTAGACTTATGCAGATATCGTTGCATTTGAAACTCTGTTCCCTCTGATTACCTGATACCTGGAAATTGGCCGTCTCACCAAGCTAGCAGGTAGGCATGTGATCTTAGTACATACTAACACTACCCAGTCGTCCACATTTCGTTCGACAAAAAATACGTGACGTCTGGGGGCCCTGGGATCTTGCTCTATCAGATTTTATAACTAAACATGACCCTTCTTTAGGACAACGTTTACCATTGTGTAACATTGGCCTCTAGAATTTTGAACCCTGTGTCATTCACATTGTTAGCCCGCAGCCTAGGCTTGAACGTCCTCGACCTTTGTTTGGGCTCGAGAGCTAATGAAAACATCTGAAGGACTTATTTCGTGTAACTTATTTATTGTACATATAATATTATTTAATTATAACAAAATACGGCTCTCAGATTAAATATTTTCTTTGTTGATTTGATTAATATCAACCACCATTTACCAGCCTTGGTAAATTATATTTCATAATGGCGTCATCTTTATGTTTCTTCAAAGAAATATGAAAATAAAACGTCTATTTAAATTTTGATTACACTGAAAAATTAAAAATAAACGTAGTAGTGTATATTTGAGTTTTATAAAATCGTGTCTTGTTATAACAAGACGTTTCTAAGGTTAAGCTAAAGTGTTTTTCTACATTAGTTAAAACTGTTGATGTGATCTCAGTTATCTAATCTGGCAACCGGTTATGTTAAAAGTAGGTATATGAAGGCGCCATAGCTAAAATTTCTGTACATACTAATACACCTGTACGTAAATGTAATAAAACTTGATTTTTGGAGTATTTTCGCATACCTATTATGTATTAATTACTCATATTAAATACAAAAAATATTTTAATGTATACTATAAAGAGGCAGAGTTTGTTAGTTTGAACGCGCTAATCTCAGGAACTGTTAATCTTGTTTGAAAAATTCTTTTTGCATTAGATAGCCCGTTTATTGAGGAAGGCTATAGGCTATATATTATCCCGGAAAAATGTACGGTTCCCGTGGGATAGATTTGTTTTTGTCTAAGAACGAACCCGAAGCGAAGCAAAGGTGAGTCGCTAGTCTTTAATATAATAGCCATTGACCATTGGTAAATTTAAAAAAAAATTGGCTTAATAAAATTAAGATTGTTATATTAAATATTTACGTAATAATTTGACTCAGTTAATACAAATATTGAATGTTTGTTCTAGCAGAAGTGAAATAACCGATACTCGGTACTATTCGTGCGTACAATTAGCAGGAAAATTAAAATTATTTCTTTACTTTAATTGTTTTTTGCTTGCTTACTATTCTTACGCATAGGAAATACTTAGGAACCCCAGGGGATAGGATCATAAACTCTATGACAGTTTTAGTATTTAAATACTATTTTGTATTCTGTTATTGCAATACGCATTTATTACACTGGTAAAATCCACTTTAGTACAAACAGATATACTCGTAGACATTATTATTATTACTAGCGACTTCCATTCTCTACACTTGGTTGCTTCCCTGGTTATGTATATATGTATGTACGCATCTGTAGACACATTATATAATAAAATACTACCTGAGCTAAATCTGGACATAGTGTTGTTTTAAAAACAATGTCTGTAACGTATTGTGCACAGAATATAGACACCAAAACAATAGTTATTAAAACTTTTGTCTATTTGTATGTGCGCCTTTCACGCAATAAGTACTGAGCCAATTTTAACTAAGTTTTGTGTAGTAATAACTTATTACCCGAGTCAATATTTAGGATACCTTTTACTACAGAAAAATCTTTTTTTATTTCTATGGAAAACACAACAACTGATTCTATCGAGTCGTCTTTAGAAAGTTATACGGCTAACGCTGGCTAAATCTTAAGAGATACATTAAACTATGTACTAGAAAATTACTTAAAAAGGCTTACAGAAATCTCCAAAGGTCGCCATAACTATTTATAGGTAAAACGTACCTAGTTTATAATAAGTAGTCCGATTATTTAAATACATATTCAGCTTAATAATGGTTCGTAAACTTCTAATATACCCTTTAACCGACAAAACAAAGAGGGTGTGAGCAATATTTAGTATTAACTTCAGGCACATGGCAACAATAATTCACTTTCGCATTACAACTTCTCAATTCACTTCTCGGAAGGATCCTTGTTAAGCGATTCAAACAATTTGCCTGTACGCCAGAGGCATTTGATTGGATAAAAAAACGAGATGAGTTATTTTACATATTTTTTATTTATTGTTTTATATCTACTAGCAAATGAGATTTGGCATGCTTTATACTTATAACTTAAATAATTTTAACTTAACTTCGTATGTCTCTCGCCATTTATTTTATTACTACGTTTTAACGGTTAGTGTTGATTTCTTAGCGATGAGATATCTTCCCCGCAGTAAAAAATATCCTATATGTTGACCCAAATAACCAGCCAAATCATATCAAATTTCATCAAAATATGTCCATTGTTTTCTCCTCTCCTCCTCTGTATCGATAATATACCTATTTCAATAAGATTTTCCAAAAAAAAAATTAGAATTTTATTATATGTATAGATACATACAATATTTATATAATAGTACTCTAGATTAAAGTATTATAATTCGAGTAACTATCTGAAACTAAACAATTTACATTCATCGACCATGAGAGACAAGTTGTGAAGAACTATGTAATGTAGATTACGACCATATTTCGCCAGTAACCATTTTTTTACATTATGTTGTGTTTGCGATTAAGATCAGCACTATCATCTAAAGAAATGGTCGTTGCGACCATAAAAGGTCGTGGTCACCTAGCTAGTATAGCAATAACATTTTTAATTAATTGTGAAAGTTCTATTTAACGCAATAACATAGTACGTAAACATGTTTAAGTATTTGATATGTGATTAGGGAAAGACACCTCAGACAGATTACAATTACATTGAATAATGTTGCGCAATCTATACTATAATAAAAGAGTAGACGTCGAATGTCTGTACATAGCAAAAAAATGCTAAAAACCGAGCCTGGGGGACGTAAGAAGACAAATAGAACAAATCTAGATTTTTTTGTTTGTCTGTTTGTACGGGCGTTAGTATATTTTTTTCTCTCTCTCCACCGGGTCGAGATTATTTCAATAAATTAAATTTATTTGCATGGGACTCGGTCTTTTCATTTCCGACCACGCCCGTGACACTGGTTGTCCATTAAAATTATACATACTGTTTATTAAGTGAAACATAAGTTCTAAATATCAGTCTAATTCCTTCTGCACGCACGTCCCGTATACCACAAGTTAAGTCGGCCAGGTGGCGCGTTATAAAGGGCAGATGTACACTGTGCAGGGTTGTTTACCTCGCCAGACTTAGGTAGAGGGCGTTTTTTCAATGAAATCGAGCGTTTCAAAACTTTTTTATTTAGTTTTAAAACAAGAAAGACATTTTATGAATTTTTGTATCGTTGTTGTATAATAAAAAGCATTTACAATAATATGATTTTTAACATATGAATAGAATAAAATCTAAAGCTTAAATTGAGTCTTAAGTAGGTATATTATATATTATTAAATAAATAATGTATTCAATTGTTATCTTTCATCTTGTTTACGACATAATAATTGGTTCCGACATTTGCAACTGGCATTGTGCTAATATTTATAGTCAAATAAACTTTATTACTTAAAAAAGCTTCTTGAGCTTTAAACATTTATATATGTACTAGCAGAACCCGCGGCTTCGCCCGCGCTAAAACTGCAAAAAAATTTAAAAAGGTAGTTTTCATACAAACTTTCATCCCCTATTTAACCCCTTATGGGATGAACTTCAAAAAATGCTAAAACACGTATTTATTTAATTGTATTAAAGAGCATTAATACCAAGTTTCAAGTAATTCTGATAATAATTTTTTTGGTTGTATTATAACGTGTTTTCCCGTAGGAATGAGATAATATCGCGCGGTAAAAAGAAGCCTATGTTACTCTTCAGCCATTCAAATCTCCCATCCGTCACTCCGTTTCGACGTGAAAAGAAGGACGGACAAACAAACAAACAAACATACAAACACACTTTCACATTTATAATATTAGTATGGATATAGTAAGGAAGTAGCTTCTCCCCTGTCTACGTGTCACCTGTATTTTAAACGACGCGAGGTAGCCACATCTCGAAGCTTTCGTTAAAACGCCAAAAACCGAGATAATTATTAATTAGTTAATCTTTATGTAAAATAAAATCCCATCAAAAACATACTGTAAAAATTGCAAGTCTCGCAATGCATTACTTCTACCGCAAAAAGCTATGAGATATAATGTAAAACCAAGTCGGTTAATTTATTCATTACCTACCTATGGAAGCATCTATCCGACAACTTTGTCATAAATCGTTACCGAATTAGTTAAGTTACAACATTTTATTGTGACCGTATTAATATTAGATACATTTATTTCTTTAATTAATAGAATGACTTGGCCATCGCACGGAAACATAATCACATGAGAGTCTACTACTTTAAATAGTCCTAATTAAATATACCATGACCAAGGTGGACGGACGACTTGGTCGAAGTCGCTGGAGCCCACTGGATGCGGATGGCACAAGACTGGTTGTCATGAATATTTTTGGGGGAGGCCTATGTCCAGCTGTGGACGTGTTTGGGCTGAGATAAACTGAACATAGCACTAGCTGGTCAAGATTATGCAAACACTAACATAAATAATGCACTCAGAACACTAATATTAGGTAAATTTTGTTATTTGTAAGTTCCATTATCATGTGCGATGGCCAAGTCATTCTATTAATTAAAGAAATAAATATATCTAATATTAATACGGTCACAATAAAATGTTGTAACTTAACTAATTCGGTAACGATTTATGACAAAGTTGTCGGATAGATGCTTCCATAGGTAGGTAATGAATAAATTAACCGACTTGGTTTTACATTATATCTCATAGCTTTTTGCGGTAGAAGTAATGCATTGCGAGACTTGCAATTTTTTACAGTATGTTTTTGATGGGATCTCATTTCTTTTTGTAAATATTTCTTCTTTTTCTCTTTTCTTGTACTATTTCTTGTGTGTCAGCTAAGGACTTTTTAAAAGCCCACTCCTTGTCTCTGTGGGCTTTTTTCAGAGGCTTTGATATAACAAATTTTGACAAGTCTGGATGATAAAAAATCTAAGTCTATTGTATTGGGAAATTGCGGATTCCTGGACTTTAATACTACTATCTTATGCATTAAGTATAAATATGTATAGTTAATTTAACGAATATTTTAATTTCATTGTTGACCCTATATACCTACCCCGATACTGATATTCAACTTACATAAGTTTAATAAGACGTGTAGATTTATGTGTCTATCTGCAGCATCGTAGTTAAATCCCGAAATTGTCTTCTATTCCATTTTAAAAGAAATTTTCGATGAGATTGATATTTCATGACCTCTATATTCCATGTTCTATTAGGTGGGTACAGTTACGAGCAATGAGATGTTGACAAGGTTTTCTAATTCATATCAACATCATACTTTGTAAAAGAAAATATACGAGCTTGGTTTCAAAATTAAGTACTCGTCAAGTTGTTTTTTAATTAGGTATATATTTTAATCAATTCATTATAAATAACAGTAACCGAATATTAGTAAGTATAAACTACACACGCTTCATATTACATTTATGTACCCATGTGTATATACATAAAAATTGTAAAGCTACTAAAAAAGCTTAAAATATTATTTTCGCATTTAAAAACTACTTTTCTAATACATATAGTTGCAAATATAAACATTAATAAATCGACGAATCGAAATTAGGTTAGTGATTACGAGGGAACATAGGATCGGACATACAAACATACATACCTATAGGTTACAAGGTTTACAAACACTAACCTAACCTCCTTTTACAGTGCAACTATTGTATAATTAATTAATTTACTATTAATTATAAATTTTATTAGAATATATGAATGAGGTGAAAAAAATAAAAGTACGATATCAGGAAATGAAAAAATAATATTTAATTTAAATAATGGAAGGAAAAAATAGTGTAAATTTAATTAAAATATTTTATGATTTTTAAACGAAATTTATATTTGACATTAACGACAAATTAAAGCAAGCTACGATGAAGTTTATTTATGTCAAAATATTTATATTATGTGCTATTTTATTGTGACCTATTATTTTAAAAAATACCTAAACCTTCTAGCGTTCCTTGATGTCGTTTAAGTGGAGGAATTGACTAACAAATTAAATACTTAGTGATGGCAAACGGATCCCTGAGAAAGATATTTTTTTTTAGTTGGATATTTAAGTTAACAAAATAATATATGAGTTATTCCTGCGTTTTTTTAACATGACTAAACTAAATATTGATAAATAAATATTGTACCTATGTATTAGTCAAGTAGAAGTCGAACTAACGCTCCGAGGGCTCTGTACTACCACAACAATATTTATTATGGACATTAATTATGTAATATAATTTTACATCATAATCTACAAGGAGATATTTAAAAAAAATTAGCGTAGGAATAATAATAGCGTTTTGACTGAACCCCTGAGTAATAATGCATCCTAATCTTGAATTACATATCATCATATAAGATTTTTATGCAATAAACCTAATATAGATAGGTATACAAAAGATATACCACGTATACATATTACATGCATAGTGTTAAATGGCTAAATTTGGTCTTAGATAATTTACTTAATAGTTATATTTATCCTATACAAAATATTCTCGATGACGATACGAATATTTTTTGCAAGTGTTCGTGCTAGTTTTTATTTTACAACGAATTCTCTTATTTCTATGTATGATTTAGTCGATAAGTGTAATCGATCTGGGTTTGATCCTACCTAAACTAACCATTGATTAGTTGTGAGGTTAATGCCGATATAATGGCCTCTATTCTGTCGTAGAACGATTTGAACGTAGAGACCGGTTGGTGTAGCTCCTGGACATCAGGGACTCCCGGGAGGCTACACATGACTGCTTTTGCTGGTGTTTGCGCATATATATTTTTTTTAAATTGAGATTATACACACAACTGAGAGCGGCTTTCGCCACGGTATTGCCCCGAGGTGATAACATACAAAGCGATTCTCATTACGAAAACACCCGAGTCTTCGATTACTTATATATATTTTTTTATATTCGAGATCTTGTAGCAACCGAGAGCGGCTCTCGCTTCGGTCTTGCCCCGAGGTGATAACATACCGAGCGATTCTCATTACGAAAACACCCGAGCACGAGTCTGAGATTACTCATATTTTTTTTTTATATTTGAGATCTTGTAGCAACTGAGAGCGGCTCTCGCTACGGTATTGCCCCGAGATGATAAGATACAGAGCGACTCTCGCTACGGAAACACCCGAGTGTTGGATTACTTGTATATATTTTTTTATAATTAAGATCATAAATACATATATGTTTTAATTTATATATTAAATATATTACTTCTTAAAACTATTTACAATATTGATAATTACATTTTAGTCATCGCTAACACTTACAGTATATTCACTATTTACCAAGCTATCCATTTGTGTAGTTTAAGTGACGAAAAATTATATGTATGAACTGCAAAAATAACTTTGTAATCCCATATATCGCATATCTATTTGTATAGGATTACAAAATTATTTATGCAGTTTGTATATCTCGAAAACAGGATTGAAATTGCGTGATGTTTGAGTTTTTCCTTCTGTTATAGGCTAAACACTAATTGTGTTCAAAATTTGAAGCTCCTATGTCTGCTAGAAGTACCTTAGAATTTTGATGATCGGTGAGTGAGTGAGTGAGTGAGTGACGATATTGACGAATTTTGATCTGCAACAGTTCATAAACTACAGGTTCAAATGGAATGTAATTTGGAAATATACCTAGTTATATGATGTTCTCTTAGTCACTCAAAATTCAGGCTTCTAGCTTTATCCATAACGAAGTTATGGGGGGGTGGAAAATGCTCTGAATCGCTTCGAGAAAAGGATGGTACTGCCGTGCCCTTTTTTTTTGCTCGACTTGGCGGGGGCACTGCCGTGCCCCCCGATTTTGGCAAAAATGATAATTAAGTAAATGTGTATAGCGGGACCATTTCACGTACTGGGATAAAGAGTAGCTTAAACCGACTAACGTCAAGGAACCAACAAGAGCCTCGTATTTACATATAATATTAATACTAAAGTAAGAATGAAAGTACATAATAAAAAATACTAAATTCTATCCTAAAATTCATTCATTGACAGACAACAAGAAGCTCAAACCGTTGTGTTCACGTTACCTATGAATTATTTATGACCCAAATAATTATTAACATGCGGTGGAAACATTTATTAACATTTCTACATTTGCCCTTACCGTACTTAGACTGGGCGAAAACGTGTCCACACTAAAATAAGTGAGTTTAATCATCCTATATACCTACGAATAAATTCATAGATAGACATAGAATATTACTCTTAAATTATTAAATTCACTATAAATAGCCGATAAATACGCAAAAGGGGCCTAGGAAAAAAGGGGGTCCTGGGAATATTTAGGAAATTTACTCGTACCATATTTTGCGAAATTTCTATAAAGCGATCTTTCCTACAACAGAGAAGAAGCACTCTAGACGTGCTATACTTCAACAAAAGTTATACATTACAAGTTACAGCCTCCTACAGTCTGATATGGTACCATCGTAACATATAAATAACGAAATAATCATGGAAATGAGATAATATTTAGATGTTGCAGGACGCATCTATAGATTAAACTCTTTGTATAGCCGTATACACTTGAACTGTAGTTCAAGAAAGGGCGTATATGAGAAAGGGTTATATCTTTATTAACATTACAAAGATTGTTTACGATTTGCATTTAAATAAAGACATAAAAAAGTACCTGACGATTGTTGTAGCAGTACCACTAGCATCTTCACTCAGATAACTCGAATTATTACAAAACGCTTTCACTTTTGCCAACTTTGCTTCCAAAAAACGAATTCCTTAGAATAACACTTGGTTCTATCATTTTGCAAAAAAAAATAATAGTAAAACTAAAGGGTAGTAAAAACCACTGAGCTGAGGTAAAAATGTTTTTATTTTGTGATGCATAAAATAAAAAGGTAGATTATTTTTATCATCCCCTCTTTAGGCATAACAGTCTGTCTGTCACCAACATGAGGGAGGCTAGGGTGGATATACGCAGTTAGGGTAAAATGAAGTCGAATGAAAATTGAAAAAGCACAATCTCTGTAAAATTAAACCAATCTTTTATTAATGTACTAGCGGCTCACCCTCGCTTCGCTCGGGTTCGTCGCTAGGTACGTTTTAAATAGATATAAAAAGAAAAAATCTTTCTTTCTCACATTTTAATTATATGTTTTAATACTTACCTATTCCGGACTAAGAGAAATCCAAAAATTAAAATATCATAAAAATTGGAACGCGGTCGAACGGGATAAAAAGTATCCTATGTCCTTCTCCTGGCTCTAAACTACCTCCCTGCCAATTTTCAGCTAAATCGGTTCAGCCGTTCTTGAGTTATAAGCGAAGTAACTAACACGACTTTCTTTTATATATATAGATTTATTTCAATATATGTAGTGTCAAATCAGAGCCTTTCAAAACTCTCGCCTACTAATCAAGAGTTAATGCGAACAATCGGCCTGATTATGTCGTGAGAGTGTATCATCATGCGGGTGGTCTAACCCCGGTGTCAACGCTCTACGCCCCCTTAAAATATCTGTAAGTGTGAATAAAACTATCCGTTGTAAGTTCCGTGTAATATAATTAATTACTTTTTAAAATAAATATTTCTCTTCTTGCAATACAAATAGTCTGTAAAGTGTACGCTATAGTCAATATTTAACATTTTTTTTTATATTATTCGTTTGCTTCGCTTCTAAGGGTCCTTGACGCTTGAGCTTAATGTTATGTACCTAATCTATAACCTACTTTCTTTTTAAATCTTTCTTACATATATTAGCATTCTTTTATATAAAATATCATAAAATATATACATATATGTATGTATATGTTTTATAATTTTAAGAAGCCCTTCAAAAAGCCTAAAGCACTAGTGGAAGGAACCCTAAAAGACAAATGAACACCATGCAATATAAGATTAGCGTGTAGCGTTATTTAAAACGCCGTATGAAATGTGAGACCTAGTGGTATTATTGACACTATGCATTAACAATAGGATTATTAATACATTAATACAAAGCAATATTGTTTATTACACACCATCAAAAATAAAGTCAATTCTTAGCGCTTCAAATTTGGTGACCGTTTGCAACATTTTCTTAGAAATGCCTCCCAACTTGTTTGGAACATTTTTCATGGTGTGTAATAAATGCTATGCGAGCAGTCTTATAAATCATCTAATTATTACCCAAGTATTATATATAAAAATCAGCTTTTATACTATAACGTAAGTAGAATTATGATTTCATGAAAAGTGTGTCTGGCAAGGGTTTGCCACGATGTTAAGTGTCTGGCATTGAATGACGTGATTTTTAATAATATTCTAAAGGTAATACTAAAAAATCACACTTTATTATTTGACGAATTTAGATCGGTATTTTACACACCTTTAGTACCGTGTACCTGCCTAAGCCACCATAGCCTGAACTTCATAATGGTCCATCGTTCTTTTCTGTGTTGGGAGCATGCGCTGACAAACTTTCAGCCTTTATAAAATGACGAAGGTCTGGCGTTCACGGGCACTTCCTCTATTAGTTGGGAACACCGGACGACCACCCAATACGCTAACGCCTCGCATGTCTCCTTGTTACGCCAAATTATTTAAGCTACTTAGCAATATATTTTTGTGTGTGAAAATATGAAACATTCAACTTATTCAAAATTCAAAAACAACTTTGTGATGAAAAAAAATCTATAGGTACATACAATAAAAGTGTAACTGATCGCTGTCTGTACATGGAAGATATTTGAGAAAAACTATTATTGGGGGTCTTTATTAACACAATAGAACCCAAAACAATGATTTTTAGAATTATTGTCTGTTTGTCTGTGCGTTTGTGTGCGCTAATCTCAGAAACGGCCTAAGTGATTTGGGTGCGGTTTTCACTAATGAATTGTCGTAAGCTTCACTTAACATTTAGTATTTGTTTTATTTCAATCGGTTCATAAATAAAAAGAGTTATGTCAATTTAAAGAATCACCTAGGGAGAACGCGTGCGAAGCGAGTGCGAGTCGCTAACATGTAAATAATTCTACTTTGTTAATAGCGCTAAGGTAGATATACCTTTAATTATATTATACTTCGCCATTGTCTCTTTAACATAAAACATGAGAGAAACAACTGAAATGTTTAGACTCAATCTTAATTAATTAAATTTAACAAAAGATTCATACAAAAGGATGAATATCCTATTATCAAAGTATGTACACGTATTACATCTTAACAGTTATCTTAACTGGACATATTTTTAATCAGTCGACCGATCGAGTCATGATGACGATAAAATTTCTACCATTTCGCAATTTCACGGAGTTGTCTATGGACTATGGGAGCAATGGACGGAGTTATCAATACCTGCTGACATCCGATTTTGTAGCTAAGCGATTTTATTACATCTATTTCATTAAAATTTTCAATGGATTTTCACCTGACACGAAGATGACATGTATCTACTATATTAGGAGCAATGACTAGCCAATTGGGAGCACTCTCTTTAGGTACGACTATAAAGTAAAGTTGGTTCAAGTCTTAGGTCTCACACCTCTCAGGCTTTAATAAGCTAATCTCTTATCATTATGATTACCACTTGCATACATGATATAGATAAACATACTTGCTATGCCAGCGGTCGTGAGTTCGAGTCCCGCTGGGGGCATTCTTTTGTGTGATGAGCACGAATGTTTGTACTCTAATTATGGGTGTTTATATTTATAATATGTACGTATTTAAAGTAATATATGTGTAGTGTATCAACTATCTTGTATCCATAACACAGACCTCGTAGCGTAGCATGGAACTAGATGGTGCCGTCTGTTAACGTCCCAAAATATTTATTTATTTACTATTTATCGTTCGGAAACCTACACTTCTAAGAAAATTGGCCAACGTTGTGGTATATGACGTAATCTCTCCTATTTATGTAAAACATGCTTGCCATGCGTAGTTAAAACGTAATATAATATAATACATAACAATGACAGAAAAAAAAAATATAATCATAAAATAAACTCATTCGAGTTATTTCTAATCTCACGCTTTGTCAATCAAAATCAAATAAATTTAACTAACAATTAGCACCTATTTAGTACGAAATCTATAAGCCATAGTGCCAGGTGGGTATAAGGTCACAGCAGAGTAAGGACGGCCGGGTAACGACCGGGCACCGCTACGCGCCAGTTTTTGGGGGTCGACGACCTGACGCGACCGCCGTCCTGGCTTCGTCTCCTATAAGCTGCTGATATCCCATTTAACTATATATACAATCGGACTATTATAATTGCGAATGTTTATATTCAGGGTGAAAAAGCTAAACCGATTTAAATGAAATTCAGTACACAGATAGGCTATGACCAAGCGCAGTGCATAGGCTACTGTTAAGATCTAGGAGACGCTCCCGAGCGGCGCAAGGATAAATCGTTAGTAATCAATACAGTATATTTAATAATGTATATAAAGTTACTAAAAACAAAATAACCATAGATGTATGTCTTTAATATCTCGTGTGAATAAATTTAAATATAAATAAAACGAGACTTTAAAGTTAGCTCGAGCAAAGTCACATACATAAAGTAGTATTTTTAATATTTTTGAATATAGAAACGACAGCGGGATTAAGAGTTAGACCAAAAAGAAATGACTGTTGAAACAGCTGACCGGACATCCCGGTTTTTGAACGTCCCGATTTCGTTTCGTGTCTCAAACAAGTGCGTGGGAATCTAAGGCTTTCAGATTTAACGCTTAATTAATCCAGGCATTAAATTAGCGTTTATTAGATCCTATTGCAAATTGATTGAATAGATATTGTTTTAATGAAGATAGATGGTTATATAAGTCCACAAATATATATTTTTACGTAAAACCTTATAAATTTAGTTTTATATAGACAAAGAAATAATAAAATTGGTCCAAGTATGTGCAATTTTTTTCAACATGTGTGATTTGTTCTAATTTAAAAGGATAGGATAGTTTTTATCCCTATTTTTCCCTTTTTTAATTGCAAAATTAACGATTTTCATATGTGTTCCACAGCAACGCGTGGCCGGATAGACTGCTAGAATTATATAAATTATTAACGAAGTAGCTTACTTATATGGTTAAGAGTTGTTAATTATTCTCTATACATTCCCACAGATTAAACAAAATATAGCTCTTTCGTACTGTGTCATGCATGCTGTATTTTTATTATCTGTTTATGGAAAGCGGATGTGAAATATTAAAACTTCACTGTTTGTTTTAAAGTACCTACTTAGCGTTCCAATATTTTATAATTGACTTAATACATTCTTATTCAAAAGAGTATAATATTAGTTTTATAAAAGATAAATAAAACAAATAAAACATTTCTTTTTTTTTTTCAATTAAATACATCACTATTACCTAAATATAATCGGCAAAATTATTAAAAAAATAAATTAAAAAAAAGCAACAGATATCTAATAATTTAAATCGGAAAAGGATGTCCAAATACCGAGAATGCGAAATGTCGCGACGTCACAACCAATATCTGACCGGTAGCGTAACGGTGTTTTAGTGAAGGTGGTCAAATAGTGAAATATTTAAAACTCCGGACACGATTACGTCGTGGGCATTAAACATTTTCAGAACGAGCGGTACTTTAAAATCGTAACGGCATCCGAATAACCGATAAAAATATCCATACTAATATTATAAATGTGAAAGTGTGTTTGTTTGTTTGTTTGTTTGTTTGTCTGTCTTTCACGTCGAAACGGAGAGATGGATTGGCGTGATTTTTTGTGTAGAGATAGTTGGAGGACTGGAGAGTGACATAGGCTACTTTTTAATTATAGATTATCTAATTCCCACGGGAAAGCACGTTATAATACATACAATCCAAAAAAATATTTATGATCAGAATTACTTGAAGCTTGGTATTAATGCTCTTCAATAAAATTAAATAAATACGTGTTTTAGCATTTTTCGAAATTCATCCTATAAGAGGGTGTAATAGGGCATGCAAGTTTGTATGAAATTACCTTTTTAAAGATTTTTCATAGTTTTAGCGCGAGCGAAGCCGCGGGTTCTGCTAGTATTATATAACGTAGTTTCCATTTAAATTTTGGAATCGTTAGTAACTTCTTTGTCTAAAATTCTCAAATTGAATTTATTTGCATCCCTGAAGTTATTATAAATACAAGTCACCATATAACATTTGTATAAAATATCTCCACGTATATCTATCTATCCTAAGCACTTAATGTGCCGAAACAAAAACTAACTGCATATCTCTTCGTTAAAAACCATGTCAATTCATTAAATAGAGACAAAAACAAACGAATTTTTTCATTACATTTTAGTACATAATATTTATTTCAATGTCAAACAATAAAAAATAAGCGTAATTTTACATGATATTTTATTTTGTACATATTTTTTATTATAATAGATACAATAAAGTCCTATAATAGTCGCACGTGACGAAAACGCACGACGCGACGTATGCATAATTCTTGTACATATTTCAACTCAACGTTTTGTATGTACTACCTACCACTTCTATTATGACGTAAACACACGGACATATTACGTGTTGCAAACGTTAGAATCAACTATTTAATTTTGACGTCACTTGCAAAGTTTCAATGAAAAACAATTTCCCGTGTACGTCATTTGCTAGCTTATACTAAGTAAAAACGTCACTGTCGTAAAATTTCAAAGTTATTTATGGAAATTTGCGATAAAATAATTCGCATGCCAACTGTTAGGCGCAAGAGAGTTTGCGCTATCTCTGTGGTCGACGCAAGGACCACTACGATTAGTTTTATGTGTCACTTGCTTTGATAGTAAGTAGTGTTACTTTCTCCTTGAAGAATAATGGATTATAGTCCCCTAGAGACAAATCTATACATATAATAAAATTGCAATTAAGCCGAATCTGTACATTAAGTATTTTTTGGAAAATCTTATTGAAATAACCATTATTATCAATGCAGAGGCGGAATCTAAAGTTTTTAGAATTTTTGTCTGTCTGTCTGTTACCGCATCACAGAAAAACCACGGGAGGGATTTTGATGAAATTTGGTATGGTGATAGCTGGTTAACCGGGTCAACATATAGTATACTTTTTACCGCGGATAAATATCTCATTTCTGAGAAAAAACACAAAAACTGCATTGTAAGAGTATACTAATATGTAAAACCTAAGAATTTGCTTTGTGGTTATCTGAACGCGGGCGGAGCCGCGGGCAATGCTAGTTTAACATAATAAATAAATACTATAACTAACAATTTACTTTAACTTTCTTGTTGATGGAAATGTGTGGTATTGAGATATATTGACTCATTTTCGGGCTATCTATCTATATTATGTTAGAAAAACAAATAAAATGTAACTCGATGATATTTAAAAGAGCAACTGTTGAGTTTTACTTGGGCTGTTACTCAGCAGAACTGCTGTAAAAGCCGATGGTAACCTCTACACGTACTGACTACACGGACGCTCTTTAAATTATATTGACGATTCCTAAGTCCTAAGTATAATTCTACTTGAATAAAGTTTTATTTATAAATCGAAATAACTTTAGAAACAACGTAGAAATGTGTATATAGATAATGTTAACTTTAAAATATCGAGCATCCCATATCCATAGAACAACGCGTCATATATTTTCCATGCGCAGTAGAAATTTTAAATTTTCATCAATTTAGGTCAATATTTATAAAAAAAAAATGCTTTAATAGTTCACTAAATACAAAACTTTATATCGATCCTAATAAACAAACAAAGCAAACGGTAGACGAAGCGTGTGAAACTCTCGAGGTAAAGTATTTGTACACGTGCGACGGGTCACGTTTACATACAAGTTGATATCAGTTTATTTACTCACTTATTGCCAAATGTGTTACTTTCGAATTTGATTTTATATAAATAATCAAATAACACAATAGTTTTTAACCGAAACCTCAAAAAAGGTGGTACATATATGTAATAATTAATTTGCATACTTTTTTTTATGGGGCTCAGTGACAAAAGAGCAGACAGACCACCTGATGGAAAGCAGTACGTGTCGCCCATAACACCTACGATTCATGCACTTAGGTTTTATGTAACAAAAATGCAGAACCGTAGGTGCGTTGTCACTGTGAGGACTAAGATGATATGCCTCTTGCCTGTAATTGCGCTGACTATCTTATCCTTCAAACCGGAACACAACAATGTAATCATTGTTGCTTGGCGGGAGAAATTGATAACGGAGTGGTACCCATCCAGTCGGACTCCTCAGGCTTGACAGAGTCCTACCACCGGTGAACTACTTTTTTTTAATTAAAACTTCATACTTCAAGGATGGTCCCATAAATGATTAATTTCAAAAATAAATGATTTTAATCTATATTAAAGTCAGTGTTTTTAACTAAGCAAGGCCGTCGCATAACTTTGTAAAAGTTTTACCGTCGAATTTTAACAACAGTATAATATCATCAAAGTGGTACTTTCGTATCAACTAACTTTGGAGATCATCTAAAATATCAATAAAGGATATAAATAACATGTTATGTATATATATGCTGTCTTATGAAGACAGCATTATGTGCCGTAAAATGATATTCAATCAATAAGTAAAGCCTCCGAAAATAACGACATAAAAATACTCTCATAACATTAATTTCATAAGAAATTACACGTTAATTTCTAAAATTCTATAATGCAAGAGTAGAATCAATAAAGATTTACAATAATTACCAGTGTATGAGTTATTAAAACCAAGCTTTGTTACTTTCAAAATTTAATCTATAACTCCGTTAATCATAAACATTTATAGTTTTCCAAACTTCACATTCCTTCACTTTGGCCGATACGTTGGGTGGCAACACGACACGGTATATTAGAGCCAGATAATAAATATATCGTTACGCGAGAATTTTACCTCTATCTTCTATTTTATAAAACAGTTTCGATACAACACGTTCTAGTTTAATCTACTAAAAAATCTGAGTCCATTTACATAATATAAAAAACGAAATGAATTAAAAAATCCAACTTCCTACTAGAACCATTTCCGGGCAACATAAAA
Source organism: Brenthis daphne (assembly GCA_947093115.1). Lineage (NCBI taxonomy): Eukaryota > Metazoa > Arthropoda > Insecta > Lepidoptera > Nymphalidae > Brenthis > Brenthis daphne. Next base: position 6,720,858 of record OX352482.1, on the reverse strand, counting down.
TGTAGAAGAAAAAAAAACTATCAACGGTGCAGTACTCTATGGAACGTTTGAAAACTTAAAACGCTACACAATTATCTTTGCTATATTGCTAATTAATTAGCGCTATAACAGCTCGGAACATAATATTTTCAGAACATTTCGATCCCTCCGTATATATAGTGTAAAATTTAAAATCCTGTACGTCGCGACGATTTTATTTCCAAAACAAATATCGTTATTCGATTTTCATCTTTATATGTACGAGATAAAGGTTCGTATTGTTTTTCATTATAAAACTATATGAACCGTTACACAATTGACCGGATAAACGCCTCATACGTAACATTAATACTTCACAGTGTATGAACACCCTTGGGAATATGCAATCGGTGATGCTCGATAGATTCGCACTTCTTACTTAACGTGAACCCTGTTAGAACTTACAGGTATTTTATGAATCCGGAAATACTGTACTTAAAAAAAATGTTATATATGATCACGTCGAAGGAGACATGAGTTTTCTACATATAACGTAGTAAACAAGTTTACAAAAAATATTGCATGGAAAATAATTCTGCTTCCTCTGCAATGATCAGTCATCAGGTCAACTCTTTTAGCGACGAAAAACCTTCTAACATTATCAAAAATTGTATAAGATACATTATCTATATGTACATATAATAAAATTGTAACTGCTCACTGTCTGTACATTGGAAGATATTTGAGAAAAACTATTATTGGGTTATTAACGCAATAGAACCAGAAACAATGTTTTTTTTAATATTGTCTGTTTTTCTGTGCGTTTGTGCACGCTTATCTCAGAAACGGCTTAACCGATTTGGGTGCGGTTTTCACTAATGTATTATGGTAAGCTTCACTTAACATTTAGTATTTGTTTTATTTCAATAGGAACATAAATAAAAAAGTTATGTCAATTTAGAGAATCACCTAGTTAATCACCTCGCTAGTTGTTAATAAAACATAAATATTTCCAATTTCTTATATGTAATGAATTAAAACTCATAACATTTGCACTAGCCGAAATAAAAATTCTTAACAAAGTACTATTTTTAACACAGAAATTATGGCTTCGTGCTTTCATCCTTTCAAACGTGTTTGGAAATGAAAATTCTCAGTGAAATTGCGCAGTGTTTACCATCCTGAAGTTACTGGTAAGTTGTTTGGAAACCTTGCTCGCGGTCACGTTGTAGGTTTCTTAATGTTTAATTTTATTTTTCTATAAATAATTCTATTGTACTAAGTATAATCATTACATATTATGAAGAAATTAAACCTCAGTTTATTTATAGGAATATCACATTACTTAGGCTTTGCCCAGCTACTTTTCACTACATATTTAATTATACTTATGAGTCATACCTTAGAATACGTAAAATGTCTTTGTTTCCTACATACGTATTTATTATTAACAAATTATGTACATCAAAAGTACTTATATGAATTGTCAGGGTCACCTGGTCTAGGATGTAAATGATACATTTAACTGAAAAGACACACCTAATATAAAATGTACCGATAGGGCACTCATTGTATAAAAAAATCGGTCAAGTGCGAGTCGAATTCGCTCACGAAGGGTTCCGTACCATCATGGTACTTTTATTAATTTGACTTACTCTATGTATGCAATATATTAACTTCGATGATCGATTAAGAACGTTAAAAAAACGTTTTTTTGTATTTTTATTATTTGTTGTTATAGCGGCAGTAGAAATACATACTCTGTGAAAATTTCAACTCTCTGCCTATTACGGTTCATGAGATACAGCCCTATGACGGACGGACAGGGGGACAACGGAGGCTTATTGTTACTAATAGGGTTCCCTTGGCACCTTTCGGGTACGGAACCCTAAAAAGGATAAGTAATATCCGTTCATAACAACTGAAAATATCCTGCAACATACACATGAAAAAAAAAACTTTTTTTACAAATCATAAGTAATTCATAAACGACGTCGCGTGTAAAAATTAGTTAACTATTTAATAAAAAGTCCAGTTTAAACTGTACTACATTCATAATTTTACATCATTTAATTTTTATAAGCGGTTTGAGGAAGCGTCCTAATATGGAAAATAAACTCTAAGGCGGCGAAACAAAAGCCTAAAACGCTGTACATAACTAGTCAGAAGTTCTATACCTATGGTATATAATGACTGCATACGCATAGTACTTCCTGCTTTTGCACGTGTGATCTGATGAAGGGCACTTATGACTTTAACGGTTTCGTTTCAATGTCATATATATAGGTATAACATTTCTGATTTCATTGTAAAACAATTTTATTATTCATTAACATCATACTAACGATTTCTGTTTAATTTGTTCACGTATTATTTAGTAGGTACTTGCTAATTGCAGTATTTTAATTATTTTGGTAATGAACAATTAATACAATTTTTTTTTAACTTTTTATAAAAAAATATAAATTAAGTAACATATTATATAAGCTAAAAGTAAAATATACTTTATATTATGTACACGTGCAATAAAATAGAAAAAGAAACCAGATTACTTACAGAAAATTGGAATAAGAGATAATTGATTATATGACGTCATCCATAAGCTCCACATGAGCTTGCTCTTACAGCTCTAAACCGCTCTCAATTATAAATAAAAACTAAAGCAATCGTCACGCCTAAAATAAAACACTATCCCCTATCCCCCGGACTTCCTCACTGCCACGTGGTGGGTCATTGACACCGCCTTGTGCTTTACGTACTAACAAGTAACCGGTGGTCAAATGGGCGGACAGGTAGTTTTAAATATCGGAATGTAGATTAAATTTAGTATTGTGCGCTTATGATATTGACTTGAATTTATTATTAAATTAATTATTAAACCAATTTTATGACTTCATTTATACATAGTATAAAACAAAGTCGCTTCCCGCTGTCTGTCTGTCCATATGTATGCTTAGATCTTTAAAAGTACGCAACGGATTTTGATGCGGTTTTTTTAATAGATCGCGTAATTCAAGAGGAAGGTTTATATACATGCATATTATAGTACCAAAAAGCCAGGAAATTCAAAGATTCGTATTTCATGCTATCCGATAAAACCTAGGGACGAACCCCAGCGAAGCGAGGGTGAGTCGCTAGTAATATCTAAATCAAAAATATAGTTCTGCTATTTTATCATTGAACTAGTTTTTAACTGTAGTTGCGCTCGCGTAGTTATTTATCTATGAATAATTGCCACGCTCCTAAAGGTCGTAGTGTGATGTTTGATAGCCTATCCTTTCTCAATCTATATATATAAAAGAAAGTCGTGTTAGTTACTTCGCTTATAACTCAAGAACGGCTGAACCGATTTAGCTGAAAATTGGCAGGGAGGTAGTTTAGAGCCAGGAGAAGGACATAGGATACTTTTTATCCCGTTCGACCGCGTTCCAATTTTTATGATATTTTAATTTTTGGATTTCTCTTAGTTCGGAATAGGTAAGTATTAAAACATATAATTAAAATGTGAGAAAGAAAGATTTTTTCTTTTTATATCTATTTAAAACGTACCTAGCGACGAACCCGAGCGAAGCGAGGGTGAGCCGCTAGTATATCTATAATAGATATAAGTATAAAAATAATAAAATTCTGGGTCGAATCTGTAAATTAAATACTTTTTGGTAAATCTTATTGAAATATTCATTATTATCGATACATAGGCTGAAGGAAAAAGAGGAATCTATAGTTTTTAGATTTTTTGTCTGTCTGTGACCACATCACGAGAAAAACACTGGACAGATTTTAATGAAATATGGTATGATGATAGCTGAGTATCCGGGTCAATATATAGGACACTTAACTACAGGAAAATATCTCATCTCTGAGAAATCTATACTAACCGTTAAAACGTCTCTAGGGACGAACCCGAGCGAAACGAGGGTGAGTCGCTAGTAGGCTATAAAATGAATAAGGTTGTTTTTTCAAATCTAACTAATTGTTATATAGAAAAGCACGTTCAAACAAACAAACAAAAAAGAAACACTTTATCCAACATCATATTAATATAGTCATTCAAATGTAATAAAAATAAACGACAGTCAGTAACAGTTAGTGGTAAGTGGGTTCGAATATCCGTTGACATTAGTCTTAGACATAAAAGTTTTTTTCAAATTCCTTCATTTACTGAAGCACGTTATTAACATAATTTCGAACCGACGTCATTTTTGCACAATTAAATATATTAAATGAATGCTTTTATAGCTTTACTTACCTCCAGTGCCGAGTACTTTGAGCAAATCGAAATGGGATATGTCCACCTTAGAAGCGCCGTTTAGATTAACTGTAACAAAAAAAAAATAGAATTATTATTTTAGCAACGTTTCTTGCAATTATAATAACTACAATCACGAATGAGTCACGCTCGCTTCGCTCGGGTTCGTCCCTCGTGAAAAACAAATCTATCTCACGGGAACCGTACTATTTCCAGGACAAAAAGTAACCTATGTGCTATTCCAGACTATAATCTATCTCTATGCCAATTTTCATCTAACCTTTTCAGCCATTCTGACGTAACTGAGTAACAAACATCCATACATCCAAACTTTCGGATTTACATTATTAGTAGTAATATAAGATGGGATTAACATTATCGTGAACAATACGTACAGATGTGTAAATGTACCAATTATACAAAAAAAAATCATCTCTTAACACATCATACAATTATCACATAAAAATCATTAAGCCTAAAAACTTATTAATTCTTTAAAGTGAATTTTACAAGATCTACGGGAGCAATATTACAGATTTAATAAAACTATTAAAGGCAATAATCATGATAAACTAAGAAATAAAATTGACGACCATTTTATTTCTTTATAATTTATTATTATCGTTCAAATCAAATCGTTGTGTATTGCGTAAACTTTCTCATCTCCGTTATGTGTACCCCGTTAGCAGTCTTATTTGATTTATTCTTTATACTAGCGACTCACCCTCGCATCGCTCGGGTTCGTCCCTATGTATATTTATGGTTTTACAATAATATATGAAAATCTGTCCAATTTGTTGACATTTATGATTACTGCTCCGCTCCCTTGGGTAGTAAACAAATGGGCTATCTAATGCAAAAAGAAATTTTCAAATTAGTAGTTTCTTACATTAACGCGTTCAAACAAACAAACAAACTCTGCCTCTTTATAATATTGGTATATATATGTGATCGATAAAACTGATCACTATATAATATGAGTTTGCGTTCAATCAAAAAAAGCTAACCTAATATCTATTTATTATTAAAAAATATATAAAAATATAATATCTATTATTAAAAAAATATATTAAAAACGCATAACGAGATACAGATATGAGTGATTTACATAAGAATTGTAAATATGTATCGTCTCAAAGTCACGGGTTCGTTGAACTCGCGCAAACTCGCTACTAAGTCATTGCAATCGCTTCTTTGTATATAAGCTGCGCAAATAAAAACAAGTGTAGTGAAGTCAACGTGTGTATGTGCTATTACAAAATCGATATGCAGGTGATATTTGGGCTTGAAAATTTTTATTATGATAAAAAAATCTATTTAGGGTCCGCATGATACCACAAGATAATAATGAGATACACTCAATTACTAACAAATGATGACGACACGAATTATATATTTTTTCTTCAATCTAGCAGTAACCTATAGTATAAATTGATGCGTGGGAAAGAAATAAAAACCAATAAACCAACCAACAGCAAATCACTTTTCAAAAAAAAACTAAGATGGTTATGGTAAGAGACGGTCAAGTCTAGGGTTAGAATGCGCCACCCCAGATGTAATGACCAAAATAGAAATGGATATCACTCTTTTATATTATTTTGTGTACTAGTAGATTTAATTGTAAGCTACATATTTTATTTAAAAAAAAGACAAAAATAAAAGAAATTATATACAATTTCGAAATATTAAATTCAAATATAAAATATATCCAATGAAGAATGACAAGTATTTTGTTTTTATCTAAAAGATCGCCAATCAAAGCTTCAATGCGATAAACATCTCATCCGGAGCTCGACCTACATTTTAACCTAGAAAGATTTTTGTACCGTTATCTATCTTTTTTACAAAATTTGTAATTATTATTATCGATTAGCCAGATAGGCTCAGTAGTGCCCGGCAATCCAGTCCTGCGCGAAGCTAAGAAACGCACAGGGAGGTGGTCCACTTTGGTGGGCGGTGTACCATGCGGGTTGCTCCTAGTACTTCTCTGACAGAAAAGTGGACCATAAGAGCAACCCTTGGGTTGTGTGGTCTGCTCCGGTAGACCTGCCGTCGTAGTAGAGGGCGAAAGCGATCCTGCGACGCCCCAAGTTCTGTTGCTTTTCTAACCAGCGAGTCCCACATAACCTTTATCCATACAGGTGGTATGCAATAAATGCATTTCCTAACATTAAAAAAGATGTATCTTTCAGTGCCCTGTAGTAGCCTATGTATTACTCCAGTTCAGCCGTTTTAGCATGAATAAGTAACAAACATATAAAAACTTCCTCATTTATAATAGTAGTTTTATTAACTAAACAGTACATAATTTTATTTTTTATATACATTTGTACATTACAGATTACGTAAGCTCGAGTATTTTTAAATATGTTACACGACGAAGGAAGTCGACTACTATAATAGATCGGGTCAAACGCTTATAATAAACTAAATTGGCTAAAAGAAATCAAGATATCAAGATTATTGACCTTTCCAAGTGAAATTAAAAAAAACTAAAATAAAGTTAAATATTTTATCTTCGTTAACTTTTTTAAGAAAATTAAATTAATATTTACAATTAGTCCAAGGGAAAATACTCAGAAAAATCCTTAATTGTATATGGCAAACAAAGAGTTTAATCGCTAAAATACATGTTAATAATTCTTATTGCAGCATTAAAGCAGTTTTCATAAAAGTAAAACTTTTACTGCTACCCTTATAAGTAAAAATCGTTCGAAATTATATTTTACTAGCATTGCCCGCGGCTCCGCCCGCGTTCAGATGACCAAAAATCAAATTCTTAGGTTTTACATATTAGTGTACTACCCGGATAACCAGCTATCACCATCCAAATAACATCAAAATCCCTCCAGTGGTTTTTCTGTGATGCGGTAACAGACAGACAGACAAAAATTCTAAAAACGTTTAGATTCGGCTTCTGTGTCGATAATAATGTTAATTCAATAACATTTTCCAAAAAATATTTAATTTACAGATTCGGCTTAATACTTTCATAGATGTACGCGAATACTTGACGTTCTTTAAATAAAACTATCTTTTCGGATTCATTCTTGGATTTATTTTGATTTTTGGTTCCCGGCGTTTCGAATGCTTTACAGCAATTATGGTCACGGGAGAGACTAAGGTTATAAACGTCTCAAACACATACACTTGTTACAGACGAGTCGGGAACCAAAAGTTAAAAAAATCCGCGAAATAATCCAAAAGATAGTTTTATTTAAAATGATTCGACTTACTTACAATTTTATTACATGTATAGAAGACAAACTTCATTTCACAAAGAGTCGCCAAAAATACAAAACAGTAAATATGTTTACGATCAGTGTTAATATCGATGCGGTTAAATAGTGACAATCAGTCACATCCCGACCGCCGATTATACATACGGATTTAGTTTAAGTAGATTTACGACTAAAAAATTTTGTCTACTTTCAATTGTTTGAGCAACTAAAGGTAGAAATTTGACATGTGCAAATCCTGCTAATATTATAAATGTGTAAGTTTGTGAGGACGTATGGGTGGATGGATGTTTGTTACTCTTTCACGCCAGAACAGCTGAACGGAACCGGATAAAATTTGAGATAGAAATACTGGAATAGCATATACGTTATTTGTTATCCCGGAATCAGATAAAATTGAAAGTGTAGGAAAAGTAAAAATATTAAGTAATGGAAAAACTACATCGTAAAAACTATTCCATTCTTTTGAAAGTTCCACTAAGCAATTTACTATTGTGGCTTGTTATGGATAATTTAGCTTTATCGAATAGAAATTATCATTTATATCGCGATCACTGTGTGTAATTCAGTTAACATCCGTACTGTACTGATATCGATATTATAAATGTAAAAAATATGTCTGTTTGTTTGTCCTTCTTTCACGTCGAAACAGAGCGACGATTGTCGTGATTTCTTGTGTAGAAATAGGTGGAGGGCTGCAGAATGACATGATTACTTATTACCGCGGGAGATTACCTCATTCCCACGGGGAAAAAACACGTTATAATATAACTCATCATTCCTATGTACATATTGTATATGATATATAGTCTGTCTATTGCATCTATGTATAAAAATTAAGATATGTAAAACTCCAAATAGCAGTAAAAGCAATTTGTTGTGGATTTAAAATCTTTAATTTAAATAGAAAACAGTTAGGTCTAATTTAAATTTCAATTCAAGACTACTGGACACTATATTGATAAGCGCTTATCGCGGTACGTCAAGGACTGATAGCAAGAAACCGTTGTGACCACCGACATAAACACATGGTTACAGATATAGGTAATTAAATTTCTATTGTTTCAAACACTTTTTTGCTCTATAATTTAAAAAAAAATACTGTTTTAATAACTATGTATTTATGATTGCTAATTACTTTATTTAAAATAAACTAAAATCATACTAATATTATAAATGTGAAAGTTTGTGAGGATGTATGGATGTTTGTTACTCTTTTAAGCAAAAACTATTGAATGGATTTTAATGAAACTTTACAATAATATAGCTCATACATCAGAATAACACATAGGCTACTTTTTATCCTGTAAAAATGTACTTTTCCTGTGGGATAATTTGGTTTCGTTTTTCTAGAGGCGAAAACGAGCGAAGCGAGGTGAATAATAATAATCTACAAGTATCTTTCTACTAGATAAATAGATTAATAATAATTATTAATCATTCAAAAGTTTATTCGTTTTGGTTATAACGTTTGTTTGTAGAAAAAAAATTTAGCTAATAATCCAATAGGTAATTGATTTCGGAGTCTTGTAATTTTTCATTTTACCGGACAGTCCTAGCAACACAAGAGATATAGGATATACTTTTTTTAATTTAAATATTGACTTTTAGCATGCTGTAACTAGAGTTACCGTTCGATTCTCGCAAGGGGTGAAAATTTATTGATATTATCTATACTTATACATGTAATAAAATTCTAACTAAGTCGAATCTGTGCATTAAATATTTTTTGAAAAATCTTATTGAAATAATCATTACAAACGACACAGAGGCTGAATCTATACTTATTAGATTTTTTCCGTCTGTCTGTTTGTTACCGCATCACAGAAAAACCACCTGAGGGGTTTTAATGAAATTTGGTATGGTGATAGCTGGTTATCCGGGTCAACATATAGGATACTTTTTACCTCGGGAAAATGTCTAATTTCTGAGAAAAAATACAAAAAATGCAATGTAAGAGTACCTATACTAATATGTAAAACCTCAGAATTTGGTTTTTGGTCATCTGAACGCGGGCGGAGCCGCGCGGACAATGCTAGTATGTATATATATATGTAACAAGAAAACGATTCAACTTTTTTGGAAGAGAAAATGCTTGAAGGCCTCGAAAGGACAATCTTAATCTATATATAATAACAAAACCAAAGTGTTTTTTCATTAGTATTTGTCACAAAGGTGTAGATAGACTTCAAAATCACGTAAGACTCAACAAGTATTATGGCTAGAATAAAAATTGAAACTCTTAAAAAGAAGTTGAATAAAACCATAAACTAAAGATAGTTTACAACACAATAAGTTCCCTGTAAATATTTAAGTAAGTATGTATAAATTTTGATACAGATATTAAAAGATACAACAAGGTCATGAACCTCTTGATAATCATATCTAAAACTCAAGCAATGCTTGTTATCTGACTGCCATTATCAGATATTTAGATATACGTATTTATAATGTGTAATAATAAATATACGTTGTTATTGCCTTGAAACACTATTGCAAAAATCTGGCTGTTTATTTATTTATAGGTAAACAAAGTAAAATCTATTTTTTCCGTTTCCTACCACTTGTACATACTAAATATATATTATACAGACTGAGAGTGTATAATAAAGAGTTTATTCTTATTATTAAAGAACATGTAATATTAAAGAATTTAACGACACGTTTAGCTCTGTTTGTCGTCACCCTACTTGCCAGTACCAGTGGTCGCGGGTTCGAGTCGCGCTGGAGGCATTCATTTGTGTGATGAGCAGGAATGTTTGTACTCCAGTCATGGGTGTTTATATTTATAATGTGTATGTATTTATCGCTATATGTGTGTAGTGTATCAGCTATGTATCTGGTATCCATAATACTAGCCTCGTAGCTTAGCATGGCTAGATGGTGCGGTGTGTAATTGTCCCAACAAATAAAAACAATGTATAAAATGAAATGTTGTGGTTAGTAATCAGTTGAAAATGGCTAGACCAATTTGGCTATTTTTTTTAATTTTGCCTCTTATTGTTAGTTCAACAAGACGGCGAGAAAAGTTGCTTAAAAAATTGGAGAACTAAAACTGGAAGCGCAATCTATAGTATTTTTGTATACAGTACCTTCTAAAAAATGAACATTTAAATTTGAACAGGACAATGTCTGTCAGGTTAGGAAGTCAATAATAAAATATCAAGTCGCTATATATCCTAAAATTATAATTTAAGTATCAAAAAATTTCCCAAAAAAGCGGGGCTGTGGTGAAATACAACTGTATTAAATTAGTAAATTACAAGTAAGTCATCTTTTATTAATTACTTCTAATTACATCCCATGTCTTAACAGTTAGCATGGAATAGACAGACTATTGTCCATTCTATATTCCCCTATTGATTCCCCATACAAAACTTTCATCCCCATTTTCAACGCGTTAAGGGATGATTTCCGAGATAAAAACTATTCTATGTCCTTCCCAGGATCTCAAACTATCTTCATACCTAATTTCATCTAAATCGGTTCAGCAGATTTTTAGTTTATCCATTACAAACATAAAAAAAAATCTTTTTTTATCTTTATATTAATAGTAGGTAGTATAGAAAAAACATTTTTGATGCAATTAATTTTTGCATGTTTTTTGCATGACATTTCAATTCTTTATAATTATTAAATAAACACATGTGTAAAAACTTGAAAAATATTTACTTTAGTCAGTACAATATTTTCTGTATAATAAAGTTTTTTATACCTATTTATCAACAAAAATGTAAAGAAATATCACTGTTTGATAACTACACATGTATCACAGATGTATCTATCTGATTTTATGAAATGGATGACAGCATAATTATGAAAATTTTAAAGTTCTTATTTAATAACTGGTGAGTCGCACCTTCGTACCGCTCGGGTTCGTCACCAGGTACGTTTTAACGGTTAGTATAGATATCTCAGATATAAGATATTTTCCCACAGTAAAAAGTATCTTATATGTTGACCCGGATAGCCAGCTATCATACCAAATCTCGTGATGAGTTTCCAGACAAACAAGATTCTAAAAACTATAGATTCGGCCTCTGTATCGTTAATAAAAACTATTTCCATAAGATTTTCCAAATGTTGAGATTTGACTCAAAATTTAATTATATTGAATAAAATAATAAGTATGATAGCCGCGAATAATTTTAGTTGTATTTATATCTAGTGAAATTTCAAGGTGCTTATACTTCTCCAGTAACTTTCGGTGTCCCAAGATAAACATCAGTCCCATAAACTATAAACTTTAAGTTTATAATTAATTTTTTTAACCTTAAATATTAAGTTCTATAAAATTAATAATAGAACTTTATATGCCATTGAAAAGACAAAATTAGAATGATTTTAAAATTATTTATATTTCGAAAATTTTAATCTTTACTTACGGTTAGTATGGAATGGATAGATTATATATTAAACTAGCGACTCCATCCTCGCTTCGCTCGGATTCGTCCCTAGCTTGATTCCCCATACAAACTTTCTACCCATTTTCACCCCCTTAAGGGATGGTTTCCGGGATAAAAGTATCCTATGTCCTTCCCAGGGTCTTAAACTATCTTCTTACTAAATTCCATCTAAATCGGTTCTGTAGATCTAGAGATTATCCCCTACAACGTCACAAACTTTACCTCTTTATATTATTATAGTATAGATTAACTGCTTTACTCCCTTGGGTAGTAGCATGATGATATATATTCTATAGGCTTCCGCAATAAACGGGCTATGTAATGCAAAAAGATTTTTTTAAATCACATTAGTAGTTCCCGAGATTAGCACGTTCAATAAAACAAACAAACTCTGCCTCTTTATTATAGATATTAACATGTTATTTTAAGAAATCCTATAATTACAATTTGTATTAATAATTCATATATTACTTTGTTAAATTTAAACGTCTGTTGGAAATCCAAATTAATCAAATATTTTTTTTTTGTTTTATAAGGAAATCTGCAAGCAATATTTACTTTTAGCAGTTATGTTCTAAGTTTTTTTTTTTCACAGTAAGAGCGTGACTCCACTGAGCCATCTACTCCATATTTATAACTTTTTTTCTTTCAATAGTCTAGGATATCATTTCTTTTTAGTCTTTTTGTGTATAGTAAATAAATATTATATATCACAAAATATTATTTACCATTACAGAAAAAAAAAATCTCTTGAATGACTTGTGTATTTGGAGATGCTATGTACATTGTCCAATTAGTTATAAGCTTAGTATCATTGTAATAATACAAGAACATGAACGAATTAACCACAATTCGTTCATGTACAAGAATTATCATAAAACAAAAATCGTTTCCCGTTGTAGTGAAGAATATATTAAAATACAATTTTTTTATCGAATATAAAATCTTTAAGTTTAGACTTGTAATAAAATTATAAGCACAAATTACCATAATTTATCAAAGTAATGGAAAAGTTTAAAAAAAATTCTGGTATGGTATACTAAATAATAAGTGTGCCATTTGTATTTTTTTCATGCAACAATCTAGCAAAGGTCAATGAAAGTTGTATCCATGGACATAGTTCACGGGCCAGAAAGTGAAACATATTAAGCTAGTTTTAGGTGGCCAAAAAATTTCAATAATCTATACATATAATAAAATTCTAATTAAGTCAAATCTGCTCATTAAATATTTTTCGGAAAATCTTATTAAAAGGGTCATTATTATCGATACAGAGGCCGAATCTATAGTTTTTAGTATTTTTGTCTTTCTGTCTGTGACCGCATCACGAGAAAACCACTGGACAGATTTTGAGGAAATTTGGTATTATGATAGCTGGTTATCCAGATCAACAAATAGGATACTTTTTACTGCAGGAATATATGTCATCTCTGAGAAATCTATAAATCTATACTAACCATTAAAACGTACCTAGGGACGAAACTGAGCAGAGCGAGGGTAAGTCGCTAGTGCATATATAAATTGCTTAAGTATATTTTATGCTGTCTGTCCTTATATCACTCAGCTACATGACATAAAATTAATGTAATTTTTAGTAGTAGCTAATTGGTCCTAAGTAATTATTATGGGTGTGATTGTGTGTGCCATTTGTACTTTTTTCTCAACAATCTGGGAAAGATCATAGACATAGGTACCGGGCCAGAGTGAGTAAGGCATATTACATTAGTACATTATATGCATAAAAAATTTCAATAATAAATATAAAAATGCCTAAGTAGTATATGTAATAAGAGCATTTGTCCTTATATTATTCAGCAACAGAGTATAAAATGAATATATTTTTAGGAATAGCTACAATTAGCTAATATGAAGGGCCAATGCCCTTCTTTGTATTTTATACAAAGTAATAGAGTTCCTGGAACATAATATTAATATCTATCCAATATTTTATATGCTACACTATGTTAGCGGTACTGTATATTTTTTTTAATAAAAAATGTTAAATTTTCCTTGAAATTTCAACCTTCATAAAAAACTAGTTTCATTTCTCTATCCAATACAATCAGTTATGATGTCAGCATGTCATTGAACTATAGGCATTTAAACCTTTTTGTTGATTAAAAATCTGAATAAAATTAAGATTATATTACTTACTGAAAACCATTTTTTAAAAAACAGTATTCATGTTTTTTTTAATCTATACTAATATTATAAAGAGGTCAAGTTTTTGAGTTTGTATGGTGTAATCTCTGGATCAACTGAACCGATTTACTTAGATGAAATTTGGTAAGAAAGTAGTTTGAGACCCTGGGAACGACATAGAATACATTTTATCCCGGAAATCATCTCTTATAGGGGTGAAAATGGGGAATCAACCTAGGGACGAAGTCGAGTGAAGCAAGAATGAGTCGCTAGTATTATTATATAACTTTTCTGTTTAAGAAAAATCACATTTACATTTCTTTCCAAAAATATATATCACCTTTGCAAAATTATTCCTTTTTAAGATATAATTTTGAATTATCAATAATTATCAAATGTATTACCTATTAACCAAAAAGATAAATATTGAAAATATAATATTTGATTGTACAAGATGTATATGAGCTTAATCATATAAATGAAGCTTTATTTATATAATAATTTATGCTGAAAATTTGAAATTCACATATCAAATAATAAAAAAAGTGTAAGTATCTACAAATAAATAACTTATTATTTGTATCGAATTTATATATTTTATTTCGAATAAGTAATAAGTTATTTATTCGCAGGTAGGTGTTATTTTATATGGCACTATTCATATGTACTAAGAAACAAATGAACTACATAACTATGAAACATAAACTATGAAATAATTAAATTTTAATTATTTTGCTTAAATTTTGGTTATTACAAACCAAAAAGTAGTATGTTAAGTATAATTAACAAAATTAGCAGAATTTACTTAATAATCATCCCAATTCCCAAATAATTTGTTAATTCCATTTGTTACTTAAACAACCAAAATTATTATTAGGAATTACTGAAACATCTGCCCAACTGCCACATTAGAGAATGTGCATTCATTAAACAATCCAGTTTTCAACTAATTACTAAACCTATTTTTAAAGTAATTATAACTAATAATACAAACCTTTGCCTCTTTTCCTAATTTTACTAGCTTCTACTAGATTCCAATCAACAGAGTCCCTCGCAGGGGCAGGCACTGTTCCACCAATCAGTTCAACAGAACTACTCCGTTTACTTGGCCCAGGTACTGGTACTTCTTCTTCAATTTTATTAATTTTGTCCTTTACCACTGCATATTCAACTATTTCAACACTTTTGTCTTTATGGATATTACTATGACCATTCATGGGCTGTTCGGTCTTCAACTTCTTAGTCGGCACCTTCTTCTGTTTGTGGGCACTGTGCCGATGTTTCAGTTTGGTCGAATGTGAGGAGTTCCTCGAGCTGACGGGAGAAGGGCACCCGCACTCCATGCTGCCCTCCTGATCGCTGCCTTCGTAGTATCCCGACTCGTGTTCAGGCTTCTTGTCAGGCAGACTCATCTCTGCAGTCGCCATGGTTCAACCCTCCAAAACCATGTAGCCTCACCAAAGTCCTCACCCACACTTCGTCAAGCGAAGTTCGGCCGCGACCGAATCGTTAATTTTTACTTTAAAACTATTTCAAATTTAGGGAAAGTAAACACGACACGTAATATATTTCGCGAGCATACTCAAACCTGCAATGAACTCTAGTGAAGTTCGTGCGAAACCGGTCTGCAGAGGGCGCCGCTACGAAGTTATACGACCGATTTAAAAATCCATTAAACTGTTCTATGTAGGAGCATTAAAGCGCCTACGTGAAAGGCCCGCGTCAATGTCACTTGCGACTACTTTCGCATCGCTCAAACGTCAAAATTCCATAGTCAAAATGTAACACTTTTTCTCGATTTGTATTCCAAAAATCACAGCCTGTTCTTCGCTATGTCGCCCGTTTCCATGCAAGAAAATCCAAATGCTTGATCTGTATAAAAAATCACTACACTATATGTACAGTCCATTTGACACTACAGACAGTTCAATTTATAACCTTTCACTATCACTAAAACGTTTGGTTTGTCTAAAAAACTATTCTAATCACTATGTATATAAATTAAAAAATGCTAGCGCGAATGATATCTCACTCAGCGCGATAAAGTAACTAAATTGAATTCGAGAAACGCAAAATAGAAACCGTGCGACGTGCGAGAGGCGCTGCCCCCACTACTATACAATTTACGAGGCCAGCCAGATAGCGCAAAACTAACAGATAAAGCATTAACCATATAAAATGTGTTGGTTAAAAAAATTAAACTACTTAATTTTTATCTTCATTTTTTAAATTCGTAATATAGGTTAAATAAGATATATTATATTTTCGTGATTTTTTTTTTAATATATAAGTTCACAATTTTTTTCTAGTAAGCCAACCTGATTACGACAAATCATAAAGTGACACTGATAAATATTTAAATTACTAACTAAATAAACAACTAATAGACATATTGTACTCAGATTTAAGTGTAATAAATCTTAAATTACTCAACACAACTCGCGAACCACCTATCAACGACAACGGTACTATTTATTAAAAATCTTTCGTAGCTCACTCAAGTTTGATTCCAATCGGAAGAATGGCATAGATGCGTGTAATCGTTACAAATAGACATGTATTTTAATAATTTTACTAATTTTAGATATATGTATGTACAATATTTTAAGAGAATATATTATTCAATCCGTTTTCTTTTTGTATCCGTCAGTAAATCATGGAATGTTATCTTAAAAGATGTTTTAATATTTTAATATTGTGTTAAACAGTATAAATTACCATCTTTAAACACAAAAGGTATTTATGATTTACAAGATCAGGTATAGAGGTTTTTATTATCTACTCTGTATACAAACGATTACGTTTTTTTAAAAAAAAAACATATTTCTCCACAAAACCCAAATTATCATATAATATTAGCTATATATAATAGTAGTATTAATTACTACTATTATATATAGATGATTAATGTGCAATGACAAAATTTAAAACAAAAACAGCTTCATCGTAACATTTTGCCTATACTGCGAAGTCACCATTTCATGGACGTAAATAAAAAGAGACAAAGCTATTGCTTATCTATCAAGTAGAGGGAGACAGAAAATGTAAGAGCGTAACGAAAGTCCAAACTATTATGCATCTCCTTCTAGATCCTTACTGTAATTTAAAAAGTAGATTTATCTATACTTATTATAAAAATAAGTCCCCCGGCCGCGTCTTTCTGTCCTCCTGTCTGTCCTCCTGTCTGTCTGAACGCGATAAACTCGAAAACTACTGAACGGATTTTTATACGGTTTTCAACAATAGAAAGAGTAATTCTTGAGGAAGGTTTAGGTATATAATTTATTATGCTTTTATGTAAATTAGCTGAAATACGGCGACAAATGTTGAAGAGGTCGCAAAAAATCTCGCCAAATGGGAACTTTCCACGCGAACGCCGCGTAAACTAGCAAAGATACAGTTAAGTAATGTACTAGAGAATTCAAAATCTATAAAAATGCTACAAAAAAGTCCGCGATAGCATATCTCTATCTCTTACGGTTGACTTACAATAACCACTTTTATGTTAACATTTTTAATTAAAAACATTACGTTATTTTCAAAGTTATTTTCTTTAGTTCGGTATTAATCCTTATCCAAATGAATATTTTAGTTAGCTTAGTCATTTAATGCAGATTAAAATTGCTCTTTACACTAAATCAATCAGATGAATAGTTTTTGAGATATCGTTGTTAGAAGTAATTAGTAGCGAAACATTTTTAATGCTTGGCGAGCATTGAGATGCCTACGGCGAGTCCATCCCCTCTGCCCCGCATCGCTCGACCGCCTGCTCAAGCTATATAAACCGGGCGATGTAGCGCGCGATCCTAGGATACTTTTTACCGCGGGAAAATATCTTATTTCTGAGGAAAAATACAAAAACTGCAATGTAAGAGTATACTAATATGTAACACCTAAGAATTTAGTTTTTGGTCATCTGAACGCGGGCGGAGCCGCGGGCAATGCTAGTAAATTATAATAATGTAATCGCATACATATATACAGGTGTACATTATAGTGAGGCTTAGAAAATATACTTAAAAAGTAGGAACTAGGAATATAACTAATCGCAATAATTACATATTTGTAATAATTAATCAATTAGTAAGTAGTAGGTATACATTAAAAGATAAAGATACTTACCTGTATCTTTTTTTTTATTTAATAAATGAACATAAAGGGAAATGTGGAGTTCACTGATCAACACAATCAAATACTACCTTTATAATGAAAATCATCTTACAGGAAATAAAATCTGTTTAAATAATTTAATAATAAAAATAAAATCATTCCTGTCATCCATATTATAGTAATATAATTATATTATAAAAAATAATTTTTATACATACCGGAAATTAAAGCCACGACCTTCGGAATGATTGTACCTACCATGCTAACATGTCATCTGACTATCAACTAGTAAGGACTACCCCGTCTTTGCCTGACTTCTTCATACTTTGAGTTGAATTTTGAAAAAGTAACATCAGGCTTTGAGTAAGGGTTAGAAAAAAATGTTTATATAGGTATAATATTATAATTTTTACCGCCCCTTTTCACCCATTAAGGAAAGTAATTACAAAAAAAATTCTTAACGGTTGCTAGGTCATTTGCTTCGATCAACTATACTATATCGAAGGTCATTAGAGAAAAAGCTGCATAATATTCGGTCCTTCAGATTCAATACCCCAGTCTGGGGGTATTGCTAAAGGACAGGTCACAGGACTGAACTTTTTTTTAAATAATTGAAATGACACAAATAATTTTTTATTCTATGTACAGACATTCGACCTCTACAGTTTTATTATAGTATAGATGTAAAATATTCGCATAAATCTAAGAAAGTATTAGAGATGACACATGGATTATTCTCAATTTCCTTTTCATGCGACCACGCCTAGATATATCCTACAAAAGCTACTTTAAAATTTACATCTAACGACATAGTATAATATTAATTCTTTATCGCAAAGCAAAAATACACTGACCTAGTATGCATGCAGATAAAAAAGCTATCAGCCTTAGGTATGATTGTTTGTCACATGGGAATTGTGATATGTAAAGCTTAAAAATTGTGGTTTTCTTTTTTATTACTATTGTTATGTAACAGCATTTGGCTTTGGTTTCAATTTTAAATAAAAACTAAATTATAATGTGTATTTTGTATCTTTAACGATTATTTCCGAAATTTCTTAAGATATCTATTTAAAGTTGCCATTTGAGTATCAAAAACTCATTAACTCTAATTTAACGTGCAAAATCTATCAATGTCGATTAGATACTAAACTCGTTTTAAAGAGAAACTTTAGTTATGCAACTATTCGATAGGCTGTGTCGTAACGTTACTGTTTATGTTTAATTATCTTTTTAAGGCACTGATAGCCAAAAGGTTTATTACGCGATAATTGTAGTTCAAAACGCTCAACGCGAAAGTGTTTGCGCTTCCAATTATGAAAATTCGAAGCTGTTGCCAACGTCAATGTTTCCTTGGAATAATGCTTAAAATAATCCAACAAAGATAGCTCATAATAAATTATATGGCAATACAGAAATGGATAGTATGAAATCAGTTAAACTTAAAAAAACGCTTTTGACCAACTAACTGTATGTAATAAAAAGTAATTCATTACATCGAATTAAGTAAAAGTAATACTTTTTACTATTGCCCATTAAAGAATTCTAAAATCGATGGATTTATCAGATCAACTCATTTGTCAGCTTGATGGTATCGAATTAGTACTTTAGCATCCGGATCATACATATGTATGTACATACATACAAAGGATCAAAGTTAAAATCGACTTCTAAGTTTTAATTATATATATAAGTAGTTAGTAGTACATAAGTAGTCAGTAGATCATATACCTAATCTTACTTTTGCTAGGGCCATTTAATATCATAATATATTTTTTTTATAAATCAACTAGCGGCTCACCCTCGCTTCGCTCGGTTTCGCCTCGAGAAAAGCACAAACAGATCTACCCCATAGGAATCGTTCTTTTTTCCGGGATATCAGCATGCCAAATTTTACTAAATAAGATGCTTAAGTTGTTGTGTCTTAAGCTGTATAAGTTACTATAGTTTTCAACTATCTTTAATTTTCGGGATGAAAAGTATCTAAAATGTTGACTGTGGATATAAGGTACCACCATGCAAAATATTATTTAAATCGGTCTAACAGTGTCGGAGATTAGCCCGTAGTCCGTACAAACAGACAAATAGAGAAATAAAAAAATTAAATATAAATATATATGTGAAAATAATAATTATTGGAAATAATGTTTTTCATACATTATTTCCAATAATTATTGTTTTCGAATTTCTACCACTTCCACTCGGCGAACACTAGGTTGATAAAACAGCTTAGCTTTCGACCCGCTTTTGAAGTACATTATAGCATTGTGTCATGCCTGAACTTAATCCTCTTTTGTGGCACGAAAATTGAAACAAATTCTTAACAGTAATTTTACCATTTCATTTTTTATCGTTCACGCCTAACTATATCGACTGTCGAGCCATCTAATTTCAATAATAAAATTATTTCAATCTGATTTACTACGCGTGAATTTATATTTTTCCCATCATAGATGCGATAAAACTATTTTAAACATATTTTAATTTTCCGCATGTATATAATATTATAGGTAATAAAAGTAAATATTTAAAAAGAATTGTTTAATAAAAGAATTTAGGCATAAAGACAAGAAGGTAGACTGGAATGCTATACATACTCGTATTTACCATGTTTTTGGCCGCCTTCAAATAGATTTCTCAAACAGAGACCTCTTTCTATTTGAATTCACTTAATTTTTTCGTAGGTACTTTCTAGCCATGTAGAGATCGATTTTTATAATTATTTTTTTAATAAATAGGTTATGACTTATGACAATGACGTTTAGAGTTGAGCCAAAATATTAGGACCTCGAAAACAATAGTAAATTACTTTTTATCATAAAAAGCGCTTAAAAGTAACCTTTCACTCTTGGGGATGGAGTACTTTTAATTTATATAGACCTATCTTGGTTTATTATTAAATCAGATATGACGAGTGATTGAGAGGAATGGAGGAAACGTGCATAATGTACCGACCCCACACAAGAGGAATAAGGTCTAGACAAAGCAGGTTTAATATACTGTCCATACCATCTGCACGTAATGTAATACTAAAAATGTACTACTAAATGGAAATTAATTCAAATAATTAAAAAAACGAAAACTCTACGCAAATAACTAATTTATATAGTAACTGTCTTCACTAAAGGAACAGTTTTGTCTTCATGTGATACTTGAACAGGTGTGAACTTATACCTCAAGGGAGTCCCTTTTATATAATATTTTTTTAAAGTTATTTTGAAGTATACATATTTTTTCATTTAAAAAGTAAAGTAATTATAATAATAGCTTAAAGAAAATTAATTCAATCTTATTTTTTTCATAATTGAAGATACGGAAGTAAGCGAGGCCTTGGTTGTGAAGAAATAGTCACGTTCTAGCGATATTCGATACATACGAATAATTGTAATCGTTTGTTCTAGAAAGTGCACGTATCGATTAAAGTTGATGCCATTGTGTATATTTGTATACTAGCTGTACGAGTAATGAGTATGGTCGTTATTCGTTGCCTAATTGAAATGTCGACCCTTGAAAAATTTCAATTAAATTAAATTAGTTAAATAACTATTTTAATTTTTAAACAAATTCGAATCTTCTTTACAAACGTAGGTCAGCTAATTAATTTTATAAATCGAAGGTCACGGCTTTGACTCATTAGGAGGTGCTGTTAAACAAATAGCGTTTCACAATTTGTTGTAACAATACTTGTATATAATTGAAAACCGTATTGTTTATCATGTAAACCATACGGAATTGTTAACTTATTTGTAATTTTAGCTTACGGCCTCGCTTGCATGTAATAACAACAAAAAAAATACAAGTTGCTGACTGCTGTCAAGTCTCATTCAAATCCTCAACTTGGAAGGGAAAATCCTGTTGAAATTATTTTAGCTCTCTTTAAGATAGCGAGTACAAACAGACGGATATTTATAGCACGCTTTTATTAGCTTCAGTTATATGATTTAATGAACTATGTAATTTATTTATTTATTTATTAGATTCACCAGTGGTCAGTGACAATAATACAATTTATTATATACTAGGGGCTCACCCTCGCTTTGCTCGGGTTCGCCTCTAGAAAAACACTAATAGAGATCTATTAGTTCTCACGGGAACCGTTCATTTTTCCCGGATGAAAAGTAACCTGTTGTTTGATCGGCAATATAAGGTATCAGAATGTTAAATTTTACTAAATTAGGTGCAAAAGTATAAGTTATTATAGTTTTTTAACTATCCCACGAGAAGTATTTATTTTTCCGGGATAAAAAGTATCTAAGATGTTGCCCGGGGATATAAGGTACGACCATGTAAAATTTCATTTAAATCAGTCCAATAGATTCGGAGATTAGCCCGTACAAACAGACAAGAGTAACAAAAAATTTGAAAAAAAATCTGGATTTGTTCTATTTGTCTTCTTACACCCCCCTGACTCGGTTTTTAGCATTTTTTTGTATGTACAGACATTCGACCTCTACTGTTTTATTATAGTATAGACGAGTACAATTTTTTCATGTTCTTATAGCTAATTGCACTACCTTTTCAGGTGAATACCACATGCAGATTTGGAGATTTTATAAAATGTTTACATTATATCTATGTTACAATAATAAATTACTATTATAAAATATTAAATTATATAAATAACAAAATACACTAACACAATTAAAATAATACACAAAAATTGAAAAAAAATACAATTTGAATTAAAAAAAAACAGGAAGAACTACAGAATAAATTAAAGGTATTTTTTGCATGTTTTTGGAACCTAGGCAGCAAGTCTCCGAATGGATCCAAGGTGCTATGATTATTAATAATATTATAAAACGTAACGTGACAAGGGTGAGTTACCTAAAACAGATCTGCAGAAGGCGCTACGAGAATGTTGAACGGCTGCCGTGGACACCTAGGTACTTTTAGATTAAAAATTGATACTAGTGATGGATTGTCATATATACTGTTAATAGTTTTATATAAGATATCAATTAATTTTAGAATTTCATTTGCACAGTTATGCCAAGACTTTGACATGTTTTGCATGTGATTGTGGACCGCTATAAGTGACTTTTGTGAACGACCAAAAGCAATAAAACATCTATAATGCAAAAGACTTACTCGTACTTTAATTTCCAATCCAAAAGTCATAGAACGTAACAATATTTTTAATTACTTAACTATCTGAACAAAATACAACAATTTGATAACTTCATGCTATCAAGGCTCTATAACCATAAGATAGATAGTGAAACTCTTGAATGGCTTCGATTATACCTACTGTATGAAGACTTGAAGTTTGGGTTCATTTGATTCGTTTTGATGAATCTCGTACAAAAATGTGTTGTTGGAGCTTTGATATCGTGCAATAACTATATCAATCCCAGATAGGATACTATGTATATGGAAACCACATTTTATTTATAGATATGGATACATCATACAGATAAATGTGTTATGTTTAAATTTCATATCAATTATAATATAACTATAAAAGAATCTTTATCATAACAAATATTATTTAAAAAAATACTTACCTAATATATTTATAAAATAAAGTCAACACAATATTTTTGTCCGTACAAAAGAAACAGTGTGAAGCCATGGTAAACACTATAAGATAAAAATTAGGTTCATAAATACAGGTTTTATGTTAGAAGATAAATAAATAATCGATTATTAATATTATAGGTGTAGCAGATCCACGGTACGGGCCGCGGCCCCCGATGTAGGTCTAGTTATTCTGGTCAAGGTCCTCTCGAAGTAGGTTTCCACGACGACGTCGACATTATATGATAATTCTTCCTTTTCCATACTTAATTTCTTATGAAACTTATATTTGTATATAATTGTATAGTACAATAACACAAGGCTAGATAATAGATATTGACTGAAGGTGTTAATATGTATTAACTTTTTAAATGAAGACTAAGGTCATATCTATTAAGTGTTTACAGAGGATCTAGTTTTTTTTAAATAATTATGTTATCAAAAAAACATTGTTGCAATCTCTTGCTTATAAAATTATTTTTTTAAAAAAACCTTGGGAAAAGTTTAATACTTTTAGCATTCAATAGCAATAATTTCTATTGAATTTTATTAAATCGTAAAATATTAATATACAATAACTAAATAGCACTAAGTTTTTATTAGTAGTACACATGTAAAGGCTCTATTCCTCGTATTTAGATACAAAACAGGGGCTATGTTTGTTGGTCAAGGGTATGGTTTACCAGTAGAAATTATAACTCAACTAGCATTGCCTGCGGCTCTGCCTGTGTTTACTCGACCAAAAACAAAATTTTTAGGTTGTACGCATCGATCAAAAACATATACAATCAACGACAAAAAATGTCCTCACCGAATGAGTGCTTATTTGAACCTTTAAGCGCGCTTTTAACTCAAAAATTGTTTTGTGAAAACAACTTTAAGCATTGCATTCAAGGTTCAATTTATATTGTTGTATATTTATTTCAACTGAAATAATCGGTGACAGTTTTAAGAGAACTTTCGCATGGGATTGTATATATAGTAGTTTTTTGATCGATGGTTTTATATATCTACGAGTTTCATTGCGCTCCGTAAGATGGAGAAAAAATGTCCGTGATCGGCAATGCTACAAATGTTTCTCCTTTAATGTCATATTTAATTTGGTAATATTGCATCTTCCGTTTTAACAACTACGTTTATAGTATATCTAAACATTATTTACACTAATATTATAAAAAGGAAAGATTTATTTGTGTAGGTGATAAACTCTCAATCTTCTCAACTAATTTTAATAATTAAGTATTTTACTAATACATAGCTAAATATAAAAAACCAAACTTTTTGCGTTTTACTTATTTACATATAGCAGATTCATTGCGCACCGCAAGATTAAATGAAAATTGCGGTGAGTGGCAATGCCACAAATGTTCCTCTTTTAATTTGATATATAATTTAGTAATATTGCAATTATCGGTTTAAAACAACATTTTTAGTATGTCTGTACTTCTTTCTATACTAATATTAGCCTAGCAGTTAGCTATATAACTCTATAGTCATACACATTATAGTCCTTAAAAAATAAATGTACGTTTTAAGAAACGGTGTCAAAAAATCTAAATAATTGAGGTAAAAGAGCTTCCAAAATACTTGCTTTACAGAATATACGTTACGTAGTTTTTGAGATGTGGAATATTTTCAACTACTAGCTTTAGTTTAACAACCGCAAACTTTGTTTTCGATATTAAGTAAAAAAAATAGAATATATTACTTTTTTTATCGATAAAATATCGATGTTGTGACAATGTAATTATTCGTATTTTATATTAGTAATAACTTAAAAATACGTAAGTAAATAGAAACAAAACAGTATTTGATTAACGGAACCGTTGATGTGCGAGTTAGACTGGCACTTGTCCGGGTTTTATAGTAATTAATAGCAAAAAAATATAGCAAAAAATTACGAATATATTCATTTGCAAAACACGCGGATAATCTTAATCAAATCATAGAAAGGTCAAATCTGTACATAGTCATTTTTCTCGATTTAAACTTACGAATTATAAAAACACATGGCGACATCTAGTGAGCAAAACCCATCCTATAGTTTTTCCGTGGTGCGTTCCCAAACAGATAGATGAATAAATTATATTCAGCCCTTTTTAACGTCCCACTGCTAGGCACATGCCTCTCTTCAATACAAGAGAGATCAGATCATCAGGCCATAGTCCACCACGCTGGCCAAGCGCGGGCAGACTTCATATGTCCTTTGAAAACTTGCTAGGTTCTCTCACACATGCAGGTTTCCCTTCACCGTAAGACAAGTGGTAATCATGTTGGAAATGATTCGCACATGAAAATATCAGAGGTGCGAGACCCGGGATTTGAACTCGCTTCACTCAGTTTCCTAAGCGTGTCCCAATCATGTTGTTTTTAATAAAATTAAAAAAATCTGCCCATTTATTTGTTACGTAAACAATATAGATAGATAGGACCAATCTTCAAATCTATGTAGGTCAAACTTTTTGACTTTGTAATTATCTTCATGCACCTACGGGTATAAAAAACACTTCTTCTTGACCATTAAACAAACGTTTCATATTGTTCATCGCTTGGCAAACCGGCATGAAAGAGTAAATATAAACGGTTGGTAACAAGTTTGAATAAACAATGGTTATCTGTTAGATAAGGCGTACGCTATAATATAAAGCCCAACAATTAGTATTCATAATAAATAATAAATATTTTGTATTTTTGTTTGCTTTTATACTGGTATAAAATTTATTACGATTTAAATTATACGATAGGATTTAAATTATTGATACGATTTAAATCGACTTTCTTTTTAACTTTCTAACTAATTCCTAACTAGTTTATATGTAACATTTTTTTCAATAATATATATATGTACCTAGTAAATGTTAACATTGAGGTGTTTTAAATTACAATTATATTAAAATGATGCCTACATATTATTAAAAGAAGTTATTTAAATCTTAAGATTTATTTTTCTATTTATTAATTATTATAGATATAAAGGTTGGCAGCACTTACGTCATGTGGGTTTTGATTCTCATTAAGACATCGATGAAAATAAAACATCTACATTTGACATTAATTTTAAATCTTCGAATATTTTAAATTATTAGGTATTAAGGACCTATAAATTAAGTAAAAAAAAATACTTACCATAGCCAATTTCATGCCGGACCGTGTCGGTCTTTACAATCACAGGGATTTCTCGAAACGCTGTAGCGTCTTTAGCATCTTTTTCATTATCCTCCAATTTAGCTTTTGGTACATCTTTAAAATATTCTTCAAAGTTATTGTCATTGAAAAAATTAAAATCTATAATAGCCCTCTTCATAGTAGGGGTTGCGCTGTTAGCGATATCCACTTCAAATTGCAACATCTTAGCCGGCGACATAACTTCCGCCATGGGCGAAGGTTTTACAAAACTATCATCAAAATTTTTAGTTAATGACAGTTTGAGTAAATTATGTTTGTTTAATGTCTTTGTATCTTCTCGTTTTGGTGTATCGAGAATTAGCGTCGACTTTTCCTTTGAAGGAGTGAGTGAGTCATCTAAATCTAAAGGAGTATTACATGGGGTTGCGGTATCAATAATCAAATTGTTTGTATCAACAGACGAATCTCTGTCGCCGATTGTGACGTTTTCTCCGATTGAAATATAGTCTAAGCTC
This sequence comes from Brenthis daphne, assembly GCA_947093115.1. NCBI lineage: Eukaryota > Metazoa > Arthropoda > Insecta > Lepidoptera > Nymphalidae > Brenthis > Brenthis daphne. Next base: position 6,693,593 of record OX352482.1, on the reverse strand, counting down.
ATGCGGAATGTATCGTCTGGTAGATCTAAGTTCTCAGGTATGAATAGTTGGTTACTACTCGAAGTAGACGCGCTGCATCCTTCTTCCGAATCGTTTCTATTTATTTGTGGAGACTCCATTATAATAACAAAAAATATGAGTATTATAAATTATTGCTTATGAACTTTATTGCTTTTACTTGGACAGTACTTAAGCAAATTCCGTAATATATCTACAAGTTAATTAAAAATCAATTGTCATTATGAGTGCATTATTAAAGTGTATCATACAATATTTCATGGGTCGTATCGGCGAGTGTCCTTGAAATTATCTAGCTAATCGATAAGCGCAAGAATTTCACATCACTGTTCCTTTCACGCACACATGCGCACAACAAACTTAAACTTGTGTGTATCTGTGAACTGTCAAACTCGTTTCGGCGCCTTAGATTTCTATGCAACGAAGAAAAAAAGAAAAAAGTCCAATAAACAACAATGATAATTCCAATAATAATTCTAATTGGAATGCTTATTTATTATTAAACCACATCAGTTTATAAGACAGTAGCATTATCGCGCCATAGGTCCGGCTATAAATAGCTTTAGAATCGTCACTTGCACAGATTTTTGCCCGCTCTTTTTGTTCATTCACAAACACACTGTAAAATGCTGATATGTTCTATAGAATCAACAGTTCACAAGATTACTCTCACTGTAAACATGATGTGTTTATTTTATGTATAAATGTAGTTATTTAACGTTTTAAATACGAGATGCGGCGCTCTAACGCGGTCCGCGAGACAACTGCATGACGTACTAATGTCAACAAACAAACGCCCGACCGTAAACGAGTTTGTACTTCGGGTGCTATATCTACACTTGGGAATATTTAAATATCTCCGTAAATACATCGAACTGAGCATTATACAAGGTCTTTATCAAATAAATATTAATTGGGAGATAAAATTTGATTATGTTTATATTACTTTAGAGCTTTATTTTCAAACTTTAAGTAAGTAAAAGTCGAGAATGCCTTGTATGGTTTTTGACGTATTCTAACACCACCTGTTGGGTCCTGTGTACGCGTTGGTAGCTGTCAAATGAAATGAGCTTCAATCAAAGAGGCACTCTAGTGCCTTAAAGTTTAGGTATATTTTAGTTAAATGGAATATAAAGCAGTAAATCTAGTGGACAGCGCCACCTGTATAACTATATGTCAAGGTCAAATTGATAGAGCCCGGTAAAGATTTTTGTATGTTAAAGATTTGTTTGTTTTTTTGTATTTAGGCAATATAATGTCAACATCATTAAAGTATCATTAAATTGCCATTAAAATATTAACACAACATGAGTAATAAGATATTGTTTGATTAATTAATGTGTTACTTTTCCATAAGTCAAAAATATATATATTACAAACAATATTATGTAATAAATGTAAATGGATTGAACTTGGATGGAAACAATATGTAAATGAATATAAAATCAATTTATCAACTAAAATGATTGTTACGCTTGCACGTGTGTCGATAATTATAAAGCAAAGTTTCAAGGAATTAATTTGAAATATTAATTAAAAAATCGAAATTCAAGGTAAATTAAACATCAATTATTATTTATTGTAACATTTATTTGCATACAATACAATTATTTAAATTTCTTCTTCTTTCCGCCGGCGCCGGATACATTACCGCCTTTTCGTTTCCCGCCTTTTTTGTCAGCCATGTTGTTAGTATTGTCATTTTTCTTATTTTTGTTAAATTTTTTGTTTTTTCCTTTGTGGCCTAATATTTTTCTGTTGTAACCTTTAATCCATTTATCCCTATTCTCTTCCCAAGCTAGTTGTTTTGTACTGGAGTTGTCTGTGTTTGAAACAGCTTGACTAGAGCCTTGTTTTTTATTTGTAGCCGTCTCTTCTAAGAGTGTTGAGAATTCTTCAGCCGATGCGAAAAGTGACCCGAGATCTTCATTTCCTAAACGAGTAAGGCTTATTAGAATTAACTTTAGTAAGTAATATTCATGTTTTTGTTGCCTTATTTTACATTTTAAAGTTTGATATTTTATTTTTATTATATTAACTCAGGCCAAGGCATAATATGGACAGTGTTATAGAATTAAAAATGAAGCCAAACAATAATGTTGTAAAATAATATATGTTTTCAAACGTCCCAACATATATATATATATATCCGCTCCGCCCGCGTTCAGATGACTAAAAACCAAATTCTTAGATTTTGCATATTAGTATACTCTTACAATGCAGTTTTTGTATTTTTTCTCAGAAATGATATATTTTCCCGCGGTAAAAAATATCTCATCTCTGAGAAATCTATACTACACGTTAAAGAAACATATAAAGTTGAAGATTTTGTTTTTTTTATTTGTCTGAATGGACTAATTTCAGACATCTTTAAGTTTTTAAAATGTATATTACCTTTAATTTTAAATTTGTTCTTGCCCTTAGCTGATTTCTTGTCGGGAACATCTATGTGGTCATCATCGTCGTCGTCATCTTCTAACAATAATTCTACAACAATACAAAAAATGTTTTACACATATTTATTAAATTAGTAAGTAAATTTTTTAACTTTAAAAAAATTTAATCTATATTTAAGGCAGAATTTTAATGATAGCATTGGTTTTTTTATCTATTACTAGCGACTCACCATCGCTTCGCTTCGGGTTCGTCCCTAGATAAAAACAAATCTATCCCACGGGAACCGATTCATTTTTTCGGAATAAAACGTAACCATGTGTTATTCTAGATTATAATGTATCTCTGTGCTTAATTTCATCAAGATCCGTTCAGCCGTTCTGGCGTAAAAGAGTAAAAAACATCTATCCTGGATGGATGAACCCATCCTCACAAAGTTTCACATTTATATTTTTTATTTTAAGTAAATTTATTAAAATTAATAAAATTATTATTAAATTGAAGTGTCTGTCTATGTTTTCAAAATAAGTATGTTTTATCAAGTACATTGAGTTATTTATATGATACTATTACCTAGTTTTTTTGTGTTTGTCTTTGTTTGTACGGGGTAATCTTTTGAACGACTAAACTGACTGTAATAGGACTTTTACTAAACGATAGAAGACTTTGTAGGGCTACATATAGGATATAAAGAAATCTGGAATATTTTAGGGTTCCAGCGTGAAAATCGTAAACCCTGAACCCTTAAATGACACAAAACTCGAATTTACGATTTCACTAAAAACTCCGCGATAGTATGTGTGTATCTCTTAAAGTACATTCACAATAACTATTTTTAACCATTGAAATAATAGGTGCGTGTATTATATGTAGTTATTTTTAGAGTTCCGTACCCGAATGGTGCCAACGGAACTCTATTACTAAGCCGCTCCTGTCCGTCCGTCCGTATGTAAGATGGTTGTATCTCATGAACCGTAATAAGTAGAGAGTTGAAATGTTCACAAAAAGTAATATAAAAACCAACATGGCAAATTTCAAAAAGACTGCCATGCAAATAAAAAAAAAAGTTTATGGTACGGAACATTATGTATGCGAGTCCAACTCGTTTATAATGAAATTGCCTTAACATTCTTACCGTCTTCATCACCAGACAAAACAGGTTCATCTTCATCACCAGAAATATCCAAATCTCCATCACTTCCACCTAAAAAGTTATTTCTTTATAGTACAACATTTTATTTTACTATTTTTATGTTGAAAAATCTCTATTTAATATAAAAAATTAAATATCTATAAAACTATCATTGAAATTAACATTTTAAAGATATTTTACCCATCAAATTATCATAACTTAAGGTATTTATAAAGTCATATCTCTGAAAAACATATGATTTTAAATAAGTTGAACACAATGAAATAATAAGTAGTATTGATAGAAATATTATAATGTAAGATAATGGGGTGGCTAATAATTAAATAACTTAAAAATATTTATAACTATAAAATTCATACTTGGTATAAACATAAATACGTAATATGAACATAAATACGTAGATGTATTTATGTTAATATCATATTATACAAAGATTCAACATTAAAATGATTTTGTTTCTCGCCGGCTCTTCCCAGCAGAAATGCATTAAAGCCATTTTTATTATAAAATTACCAGCTCAAAGGTAAAAATCTAACTGAATAATAATACTTAGAATAGATTTATACCTTCATCTATTTGTTCATCACCATTCTCGTCATCTTCATCACCATCGAGCTCATTATCACTCATCTCTTCACCCTTCTTGGGACGTTTCTGTTTCGACGTTTTCATTTCAGCTAAGAAATCCAACTCTTCATCGGATTCTGTAATAAAAATAATTATTTGTACAAATCCTAACACACACCCGCCATATTATCTGTTTTTATTATTTCTATAAAGTGACAATTGATTCAAAAAAATTAATGAGATGAGAAATAGTTATAACAATACATAATATATATAATTACTAGCAAATCACACTCGCTTCGCTCGGGTTCGTCCCTAGGTACGTTTTAATGGTTAGTGTGGAATAGATATTTATTATATATATCTCCCGCGGTAAAAAGTAGCCTATGGCACTCTCCAGCCCTCCAACTATATCCCCACAAAAAACCACGCCAATCCGTCACTTTGTTTCGACGTGAAAGAAGGACAAACAAACAAACAAACAAACCGTAGCCTATATTCGAGAAATGTACCTATAATGTCTCTTTCTATTGCTGGTTTCGAGATACACGAAATTTATATATATAATCAATGCAGATAATTGAGGGAAAGGCGCTGTATGCCGTAATACAGGTATCTTAGTACAGCAACAGAGGCAACCATATCTTTTGTGTTGACACAACCTAATTCAAATTGAGAGAAAATCTTATTAAAATAGACATTATTATTGATATAGAGGCGGAATCTATACTTTTTAGAATTTTTATCTGTCTGTCTGTCTGTGACCGCATCACGGAAAAACCACTGGAGGGACCACATATAAGATACTATTTATAGCAGGAAAATATCTCATCTCTTAGAAATCTAAACTATTGTTTAATATACTAGCAAAAGTGAAAATTTAGGTTTGTATGTATTAAAAAATACATACCGAATACCGAAAACCGATACATGCCGAATCATTAAAATATTAAAATAAAAAAAATGACAAAAAAAAATGGGGTGGACCACCCTTATCACTTAGGAGTATGAAAAATAGTTTACCTCTTATTCTCAGACCTACTGAATATACACAAAAAATTCCATAAGAATTGAACTAACCGTTTCGGAGGAGTTTTGTTACAAACACTGTGACACGAGAATTTTATATATTAGACAAGAAATTATTGCTCATTTAATATTATAAGATAATATACCTTGTGCTCTAGATCCAGTAACAGTATCTAAATACTGTTCAAAGTCTTCACTTGTGACCGAGTCCGCATCACTATCCTCGTCATCCGAGTCCTTCACTTCACGACGTTTCTGCAGGAAACTGTTGGAAATAATCGCCATATACTTTTCCGGGATAATAAGTAGCCTATGCTATTCCAGACTATAATCTATCTCTGTGCAAAATTTCATCCAGATCCGTACAAACATCCAAACATATAAAATGTCACATTTATAATAACAGTAAGATAGATAGGTTATTGAAAACCGTCATTAGATGCCGTATCGATTTGAAGGTATGTAACAATAAGTATTTTATCTAAATGAAAATATAAAGGTTTAATGATGGAGTCAGTTTAAAGTTGACATAACGAACGAACGACATAACGTTTTTATTTATGAACCGATTGAAATAAAAATAAAAACTAAATTTAAAGTGAAGATTACCACAATACATTAGTGAAAACCGCACCCAAATCGGTTAAGCCGTTTCTGAGATTTGCGCGCTCAAACGCACAGACGAACAGACAAAAATTATAAAAATATGTGTAGATAAGTCCATCTTCTATCGTACTTTGGAATGACGAAATAAACGTGCCAAAATATCTATATATAAATAGATAAATTAATTATTCTTACTCATATAAGAATTTCTCATCGACTGGTATCTTCTTAGAATCTTCGTTGAGATACGATGAAGAGTTCACTGGAAGGCTTTTAATACCTGAAATGAAAATTAAACAAGAAATTAGAGCACAAAAATTATTAATACAATATGCAATAACAATATAATTTCGTTGAAAAAAAAATACCTTTAGCAGTATAATTCTTTCTGACAGCAAACTTGGGATGTGAACCCTTGACTTTCTTCACTTCTCCTTCTAACTCATTTTCAGTTCTTTTCTTAGGATTTTTAAATACGAATCGATCTAAAAATCTTATTCCTGCGAAATCTTTGAGGGGATCTCCGCTGTATTGAATTATTTGATCTGAGGAGAAAAGAATAAACAATTCAATTTTTTTCGCAAAATGTTTATAAATAAAATCCATATTAAAATTATAAATATATGTGAAAGTTTGCGAAGATGGATAATAGTCTGAAATAGCACATAGGTTACTTTAAATCCAGAAAAATGTACAGTTCCCGTGGGATAGTTCTCTTTTTGTCTAGGGACGAAGGGTGAATCGGTAGAATTATAAATTCAAAAGTAACTCTATCTGTCGATCAGTCTGTTACCTGTTACCATTTAGATGAAATATGGTATAAAGACATAGGATGGTTTTTATCCCGGAAATCATTCCTTAATGGGGTGAACAGGGAGGTGGAAGTTTGTATCGGGAATCAATTTTATACTAACTGTTAAAACGTACCTAGGGACGAACCCGAGCGAAACGAGGAAGAGTCGCTAGTATAAAATATATTTTTAAAATTCTCACCATTAATTAATTTCCCTGCAAACAACTTGACCGACGGATGGAAATGTCTGGCCAAAGGCAGTAGCTCTAGATACGCAGAGCAATTTGCACCAGCGAACGATGGATTCCTTGCAAATGGATTGTATTCAGTTATAACCTGAAACATATATTAGAGGGTTTTATTTACCTTTTAAAGATAGATTCGACAGGTGAATTATAAAATACTAGCGACTGACCCTCGTTTCGATCGGGTTCGTCCTTAGGTTGCTTCCCCATACAAACTTTCACCCTCATTTTCACCTCTTTCAGGGATAATTTTCGGGATAAAAATTATCCTATATCCTTTCCAGGGTCTCAAACTATCTTCTTACCAAATTTCATCTAAATCGGTTTAGTAGTTTCGGAGCTTATTCGATACAGGCAAACAAACAAAAAACATTTTTTTTTCTCTTTTTTTTTTAATTTGTATGTACATCAAGACGTTATATTTAGTATACCCATTTACGTAACGTACGTACGTAATGTTTTAACTTTTAATATGTATGTATATTAAAAAAACTTAACACGCTTATAAGATTTTATAAATAAAAAATAAACTCATAGACTATGCTTAGGTTTACTTTCTAAAGAATCTTCAAAATCAATTAAAAAGTAATTATTCTACCCATACACATACTTTGTAACTAAAGTCAGACTGTCCATGAGACATTCAATGCAAAAAAAAACCATGAAAATCGGTTCACTAATTATGAAGACATTCCAAACAAATACACACAAAAATCAAACTTTTATTAAAGATTATTAAAAATAAGAACATATACCTTATCCATATTGATAGTCTTCTTGAGCTGTATCTTGGCAGCTGCAACTTTATCTTCTTCATCTTTCTTATCTTCTGCCTTCACTTTGGCGTGGTACCATCCACACTGTACGGGGGCTTTCTGACGCTTCTTAGGCTTTATGTTGCCATGGTCATCTATCTTTAGATCTATATAGGTTTCTTCTTCATCGTCATCTGAAACCAAATGCATACTAATATTATAAATGCGAAAGTAATTAATATGGAGATAGTTTGAGACTCTGGGAAGGGCATAGGATAGTTTTTATTCTGGAAATCATCCCTTAAATATTTTTTGCAAAATAGGAGATGACGTGACATTTAGAAGTGTAACAATTATATGTAAATAAACTATGCGAGAAAAGCCGCGGGGAAACACTATTTATATATGTTTTCAATAATGCGAGTTGCTAGCAAAAACTGTACTGACTAGAAACGCACCTATTAATAGATCTTTTTTATCTCCTTTTAAGAGATCGATCTTCTTTTGTTCGACTTTTTCTTCTTCCGTTTGCTCTTTTTCGTTCTCATTCTCTTCTATACTCTCTATCGTGTCATTGATATCTGTTACAGTATTTTCTGCATTTTCTTGATCATATTCTATGTTTCCTTCTGATTCTTCTTTTATTTCCTATAAATAAATAAAACATAAAACATTCACACAATAACAAAAATACACTAAAGAATATTTACAATATAGATTACAAATACATGTACAACTATTTTTAATAACATAGTATAAATCATGTTAAAATAATAAGTTTAGTAATAAGGTTTAGTTTTCATTGAATCTTAAACACGCGTTTCATTATAAAAATCCATACAGTAGGCGATCGTTCATTTAATTTAATGGAAATACTGTCAAATACAAGAGCTACCAACTCAGTCTAGATTTATTGACATAGTCTCTCCCGTGACCATGGTTGCTGTAAAGCATTCAAAACATCGGGAACCAAAAATCAAAATAAATCCGCGAAAAAAACCGAAAAGGTAGTTTTATTTAAAATCTTACCTCTTTAATTTCATGTTTCGTCCAAATTAGCCTGATACAATCCTTCTTATCCCCACTTTTTAATACTTGAGATATAAGGAAGAGAACGGCACACGCCTGAGCGGGGGCTGTATAACAACTCATTTGTAATAATCTCTTTATAAATGACGTCACTCGTTCAATATTTTTGTCATTTTTCAATGATTTATATATGAGGGAGTATAGTAGAGCTGAATGGGTTGTGTTAAATATATCCGCGTTTGTTAACTTTCGGTAGAGAGCGGTGTAATATCTGTAAGAAGAAAAACAACGTAATGAAATTAAAGTTACTTTTGACATTTTTCCATCTGCAACCAGCCTCATGGCAAATACAGATATTTTATTTTATATTAACGATTCACCCTCGCTTCACTTAGGGTTCACTCTAGACAAAAAGAAATATCCCATGGGAACTGTAAATTTTTCCGGGATAAAAGTAACCTATGTGCTATTCCGGATTTTTCCAAACTATGCTGCATTACATATAACTTTTAGAATATTTTTTTGATAATGCAGTATTTCAATATTGGAGGGGCTTGCTGAGAATAAAATTAAAGATAGCTATTAGACAATGCACTGAATATAATTACATATGGTCGAAACAATGTTTTCCCATTAAATTAAGTTAATTATAGTTTGATAAATATAATACAACATTGTATTTTTTAAATAATTTCCATTTATTTTTTGACCATTATTAGTTAAACTCATACTCTAACCACGAAAAATGTTTGTATTTACCATATTATAAATATTTATCCCATCTGAAATCCCTAAGCAAAGCGAGTAAGCAAAGTAATATGTCTATATTTTTCGCTATAAATCCCATAAAGAAAGAGAGAAAGAAAAACAAAATGAGAGATAAATAAGAAAAAAACCCAAATCAATCACCTATCAGAAGTCCCCTTAGATGAATCGCTGACATGATACAAAAGGGCCAAAGCATGTATCGACACATTCAAACTGGCCAAATGCACTAGTCTATGTATGGCGTCGATGTGGGATGCTGCATCTGTTAATCTCTCTTTGTTTGCGAAAGGGTAGGCTCGTTTGACTCCAGTTAATATGGCAGACATTAGTCTTGAATCGATTTCTCCCTAGAAATATAATCCATATTAATATTATAAATGAGAAAGTAACACTATCTGTCTGTTACATTTTCACGCGTTTTACTATTACGCCTTTGTTTTGATTGGCCATCTTGGTCCAATTCAGTTAAGAGGTTTTTTATTATTATTATATTTACTAGCGACTCACCCTCGCTTCACTCGACTGCATTCCTAGGTATACTAGATAGACTATATATACTATATATACATATATAACATATACAAATACATATATTAGACTCACCTTTTTAATAGAAGCCTTGAAGAAGGAGAAGTAAATACGTATCAAATTCTCGGCTATTTTACTATCGTCCTTGCCGAGAAAGAATTGGTTTAAGAAGCAAATACCATAGTACTGCGCTCGAGGTGAGATATTAGACCTGAAAAAGTTTTATGATTAATGATTTTTTTTACAACAAATCTTTAAAAATATATATCGAATAATTCTTTCACGCAGCTCTACTTGTGTGGTAGGTGTTTCTATAAATTAGCCTCCACAATACTTTCTTAGATTTACGCGAATATTTGACATTTTAAATGAAATCTAATCTTGAATTAATTAATCTTTTCGGATTTAGTCGTGGATTTACATAGATTTAATTATGATGTTTGATTTACAGCAAACATGGTCACGGGGCAGACTAAGGTTTTAGACATCTCAAAAGTCATTATATAGCTGTTACAGACAGTATCTACCTACAAAATTTATACAATAGTTGGCAAGAAATAGACAAATGTCACGTGAAACTAAAATAATGAAGTGAACATTTATCCCATATAAATACTAAGGTACTACAACCACAGCTAATCTTTAAAATCAATATCATCTTACCTAAACAACATCTTTTCAATCTCAGACAAAACCACACTTTTCATATTGGGATGATTGTAGAGTAGCTGACATAGGTGGTATATCACTTTGGAAGCCACCGACTGACTTGGGTCACCGAGTTTATTTATTATATTTGTTAATAGCATCTAGAACAAAATAATCACCATACAAGTTAAGACAAAGAAGTTAAACTTCTTATGTGCGTACGTAAGTACACATGCACACGTTTTTTTTAAATTATATAGATAAAAATTATTATTACCACATTATAAAACATTAGCTTATTAAAAAGGAAAACAATAGAGAATAAATATAAAATATCTAGAATAAATATAAATACCTTTTCCCTTTCAGGATGATGCATCAATAAATATGACATAGCACTGACAGCTTTCTCTTTGTTGGCCTCCACTGAATCATGAGCGAATTTATTTAATGCCTCTACATATGCTGAAAAAAGGAAAAATTAATAAATAAAAGAATCTAAAACTCAAGCTATAGATACTAATTATTCAGTGTCTATATTTTATAACTAGCGACTTACCTTCGCTTCGCTCAGGTTCATAGGTACATTTAGATATGTTCTTGTGGAACCCTAATTCTTTTTCTAAAATAAAAGTAGCCTAAGATACTCCTTATAACATCAGATATTTGCCAGTGAAAGTCCAGTCAAAATCAGTCCAGCCGTTTTGGAGATTAGCCAGAACAGACAGAAAAAAAAATTAATGTTGTATTTTTCTTATGAGTACCATGTATCATTTTATATGCATTTAGTAAAAGGCTGTTACTTTGACATTACAAACAGACTCTTCAATTTTATTTTCTGTATAGGATATATTTTTTTGGATGTTAGGATGTTTTATTCTAATTATATTTAAATATAGATTTAAAATATTAAAATGATACTCACTCCCATATAACTTCTTTAATTGATCTTCATAGAACCAAAGTTTTAGTATATTCCTTCGTGTTTGTTTATTACCAGACGACATTTCATCAATATGATCCAATGAATGTTTTTCAAATGTACGTAATTTCGTATCTGGGATTAATAACTCTGAGACTAAGAGTTCAGATAGAGCATCTGTAAGAATTGTTTATTTATTAATTAAAATAAAAAAAGTTGAAATGGTACTGGAAATGTTTCATTTTGAATGAAAATCCCAGTCAGACCAAAGTTTAACTTCTCACAAGTAGGATTAATTGTAGTTTTTTTTCTCTCATAAATATATTTTCTAATAAGACACACAGTCTACTTCCAGATTATGTAAAATGATCAAATAGTATGGCATAATTTTTTACATTATTGAGGGGCAGAAATGAGGCCTTATCAATACCCTTCCTTTTACCATAACTATTAATATTTATTAGAGATATGGTATGAGTGTCATCTATGCCTTATGTAATAATTACTTACTTTTTTGTAAATAAATTCTTACTTCTTTACTTACTTTTTTGTAGGCTATTATTATAATTATTATAAAAGTTCCTTACCTATGATAATAATACCATCTTTTTTCTTTGCTGGTTTGACACTGTTGATTAAATTCCTTAATGCAGTCAAATTGTATATTGGGTTATCCTAAAAATGTAAGAATTTAAATCTTTCTCAAGTTACTTTGTACAAATAAGTAAGAATATGTCTAAAAATATGTATATTGCCAAATAATTCATAAATACCTCAAGCGTAACATTATTACCTGTATTAAAACTGTGGCAGCAGCTACTCTATCTCCTATTGTTCCTTTTGTAAGCAGTGTGCGAGCCCACTGTTGGTCTGAAGAACCACTTTTACTTGATTCTGTCAATTGAAAAAGAATACAATATAAAAAACTGGTACATTTTTTTATAATTTTGTGAATAGACTAAAAGGTAAAAACATGACTTGCTTGTTTCATATGCTAATGTATCTCCATGTAATGCACTGCTTGCTTCTTTTCTTAGTTCTTCTACTTTTTCAGCCAAGATATTTGTATTACTAGCTGAAGGTTCTTCTGGTAGCTAAAAAAACAAAATATGTTATTTGTGTACCTTTAAGTATGTGTTATATTTCTTAAATCTAATGCTCAAATAAAAGCTACTTAAAAGTATAGAAACACCCTATTATTTATAAATTCTTATCCAAATGTTAGATGATTTCAGGTATTTTTGTGTATGATAAATTTACTTTTAAATTTATAAAGTGTAGAAGGTTATAAGCGTTCTTTTGCTCTGATTGCAAATCGAATAACAATTTTACATCCACCGTACTACTAGATTCAATGCATATTTTATTCTTCTTTATAATCTAATATTGACCTACTAGAAAACTAGAATATTTTCTGGATTTATCTACCTGCTGATACCACTTCTTTTTCTCTCCGTATTCCAAAGTTTCAGCAAAATGTTTAGCGATGCCATAACCTCTCTTTTCGTCTGCATTTTTGTCAACTTTACCGTAATTAGTATAAGCCTCGTCAACTAAAATATTCTCTTCAAATCTTTTGTGCTTCATTTTGTTTAACTTTATAAAAAATTAAAAGCAGTAAAAGTGGTATTTTACAATAATAATAAAGACACGTGAATTACGAACTTAACTTTACATTGTTGACTTTGACGTTTCCATCATGGATGATGGATGACAATTGACAAATAAAAAGTTTAGAAAATTTAAAGACTGTAGGAAGTTCAGAAATTACGTGTAAGTACGTATGTAATAATACCAAATTAGTGATTCATAAATTAATAAAATTAATTAATTTTAAATAAAGTTTAAATATCACAAGTCTAAATTATATATAAAGTAAATTAAATATAAAACACAATATGTGTTGTCCAAAATGAGATTTGGCTTTTTTGTTATCTGGCAAGTATTTAAGAATATTAATACTTACTCAAGCGTTGAATATTAGTATTGATTAGTATTTAATACATTGTATTAAAGCGTACTGTAGAATAATTTAAATAAATTAGCGATTTGTCATATAGAAAACTGACATTTTATAAAAAGTTGCTTGCGGGGTGTAGCATTTTCGTAAATAATTTATAAAATATACATTATTGTAAATTTAAGTAACTTTAAAATATAGAAAATGGATGACCAAGGAAGAAAAGTAATCGTTTGCGACAACGGAACTGGCGTAAGTTTTGTGAAAATTAAAAACAGGAAAATTAATTCATTTATAAAAGATAAGACTGATTCATCATTGAAAAATCATCAATATTACAGTTCGTGAAATGCGGATATGCCGGCAGTAACTTTCCAGCCTTTATTTTCCCTTCGATGGTAGGAAGGCCAATTATAAGGGCTGAAAATAAAATAGGAGATATTGATGTTAAGGTAAGCATATATTAACTTTACTAACACAAACAGGTAAATTATGGGACTTATTATTTGGAAAATTAGAACGTATGTCAATTTTTTTTGTTTGATAAATCTCTTCAAGACCTAATATAGACTATTTGTATGTATTGATTTGAGAAAAGAACCAACTGGTATCACCAATTCATAAAATTTTAATATTTTTCAGGATATGTGTGTTAAAGTAAGTTATAGGTAAATCTAAGCATGTAAGAAATTTAAAAATAAAATATGTTTGCTCTTGTGTTGTGTTGTTACACTAATCTCTTTTTGTTGTTCCAATAAAAACATAAATATGAAAAAGTATGAGTTGTTTACTGGATATTGTTTGCAATCTGAAAGAATGCTATTAATTGTAATAAATTAACCAAAAAACAATAAGTTTCATAAGTTAGGTTAAATTAGATATGGAAAAGCTGTTTATATAAATTGAGGAAATGTTAGCTCTGTTTATAATAAACTAGTAAATATTTTAAGCCAAGTTTGAAATTTCATGCGAACCAGATGTTTGATCCAGACATTGTTCAGGTAAAATAAGAAGTAGACAGATATTCGCTTTAACTTAATTTACTTATTTTGCTTAAAAATATCTAACAAATATTTATCATTTAACAAAAAAATGTAGCAAAAAGTTACACTTAGTTAAACATTTTCACTCATTCTTAGATGTTCATTATATTAAAGCCTCTTGCTATATACTTTTGTTTTCACTGTCTATAATATATAACAGAACACATAGTATATAGAATAAGTATAATTAGGAGTTTCATTTACAAATACACCAAAGTGAGTTTTTAAGTTTGCTTGTTTAAAAATAAACACAATCTGCTTTCAATTTGAATATATATAAATATATAACTATAATCTTTAGCTTTTGCATCTTTCTTATATGAAGTAGTTTTTATGCAGGAACCAGGATTATAGGGAAAGCATGTACATATTAATAAAGGGATGAAGTGATAATTATGAATAAAATATTTAGTATTATTAACCCATATTAAAAGCAAAATATTTCATATTGTTATGAATTGTAACTATGTTTGCCTCACTAACTATACCTTCATACTCCATATGGCTTGGCAGGTACTTGCAATAGCAAAACAGTATGCCATTGTTTAATAAGGAAATGAACATTTACTACAATTCATTTGGAAATACTTTTAAGGAGCTCAGAGCTGATATTATTGGATGTATAATATTTTATTTATGTCACATTCTTTTCCTTTTTTTTGTAATTTTCATACAAGTATTAGGTAGTACAAGTATTAACTGTACTATTGTCAAAAGATTGTAGTTTAAAAAGTTCTCATTATATTATCATAATAATGATTTACACTAGCTTAGTTCGGCCTCGTCCCTAGGTATGTTTTAATTTTTTCGAGCGGGACCCTAATACTTTTTTTAAAATAAAAGTAGCTTAGTTACTCCTTATAACATCAGCTATCTGCCAGTAAAGGTTCTGTCAAAATCAGTTCAGCTGTTTTGGAGATAAGCCGAAACAAAAAGAAGAAAATTTTAAAAATTGTGTTTTTCTGTCTGTGTCCGCTGGCACCGACTTCGAAAATATCTGATTAGGTATCTGTTCTAAATGAAAACCCCCGTTTAGTTATTTTTTACATTTTTGTGCCTGGAAGTCGGTGTTATTTTATCTGATTATTACATTAATAAAATTATTATTATGAAAATAATAAAAAATGGGTATTTCCTAAAGTAGGTGCTTCAAATATATACATTTTTAATTTATATCATTAGTCAGTAACCACACTATAGGCAGGTGGGATTGACTTATAGGTACAAAGTACAAACCATTGCCTTAAATACTCTTTTGATATTTTTTTAAAATTAATAAATAGACCTAGGCTATACAGTATAAATATTATAGTTAAATAGATTTTACAATTAATGTAACTACGTAATATGTATAGTGCTCTTTGTTCCTTTTTACAGCAACTTTTGTGTATCTTATTACTAAATACTAATCATTTTTAAGTGCCTTTAGTAGTTTCAAAAGTAGGCTATTTTTGGGCATGGCAGTCTCTCCCATGACCATGGATGCTGTAAAGCATTCGAAACGTCGGGAACCAAAAATCAAAATAAATCCGCGAAATAATCCGAAAAGATAGTTTTATATATAAAATAGGCTATTGTTGTTTTTATTTTTTTTTCAAATTTATCAATGTTATTTGATATGGTTAGGAGAAATCATTAACTTATGTTGTCCATTGCAGCATTTGTAAACCCTGTTTAATGAGTGGTTGTATTCAAAAAAAAATATTTTTATTAAATTTTATATAACTTCTAAAAATATCATTGATGCAATAATTTTCTAATATATAAAGCAATTCAAGCAAAGACTCTGAAATATAAAGTTTTTTTTTATAATTTTTTCTTAAGTTAAAGGCAGCTATATGTTGCAAAAAACAGATACTTGTATATGATTAGATTCATTTCAGGACTTAATGGTAGGAGATGAAGCTTCACAGTTAAGGTCTATGCTTGAAGTCAGTTATCCTATGGAAAATGGAGTAAGTAAATATCTCTCTATCTTATTAAATAATTTTTAAGCTTAAAAAATCCCATTCCTTTATTAATTTTTTGAATTAATCATATTGTTATCTTCATTTTATTATAAAAATATTTCTTGCAAAGGAAGGGTGTTTCTATGGAAGCTAGCTTTAGCCACTCGTCGCTTTTTTTTTAAAGTAGCGGCGCATAATAGACCTTGTGTGTATAGTTAGAATACGACTTAAATAAACAGAATATTAACAATATGGTGTTCTAACTTGTCACGTATTAGAGATATTTGGAGGTAACAAGAGTGTTGTGCAACATTTAATTACAACATTTTTTTTTTTCAGGTGGTACGTAATTGGGAGGATATGTGTCATGTGTGGGATTATACATTTGGTCCGAGTAAAATGAACATTGATCCAAAAGAAACCAAAATCCTTCTCACAGAACCACCGATGAACCCGACCAAAAATAGAGAAAAGATGATTGAAGTATGAGAATTACAATATTTTTATATATATATATATAATGTAATATTAAGTTATTATTATGATCTTTTTTGTCATTTGGGTATATATTTTTTTTTAATTTTTAGGTAATGTTTGAGAAGTATGGTTTTGATAGTGCGTACATAGCTATCCAGGCCGTTCTAACGTTGTATGCTCAAGGACTTATCTCAGGAGTGGTCGTGGATTCAGGTTAGTAGTCAAAATTATAACATACTATGAAATTAAAAGTTCTATTTTTAGGATTATTATCAAAATGTTTTTTTTATAAAATATAGTGTAATATTAAATTAGATGATAAAAAATTATAAAAGTGACATTAAAATATAAAAAAAAGATTTTTTGTTCTAAAATTAAAAGAATATATTTTTTTTTACTTTTGAATTATATCATTTGGCAATTTCAATATTTTTAGTTTAAAAAAATATAAAGTTATTTTAAATATAACGAATGTATTTATTACAGTATTAATAATATAGATAGATTTTTATATTATTTTTCAACTACTTCGTTGTATATTTATATATTTTTTTATTAACTGTTTTTATACAGGTGATGGTGTAACTCACATATGCCCAGTATATGAAGAGTTTGCTTTACCACATCTGACACGGCGGTTAGATATCGCCGGTAGAGATATCACACGGTATCTTATAAAGGTATATAATTATTTATGTAGGATGAGTAAGATAGGCAATAGAGAGGTTGTGGGAATGAGATACGTGGAATGGAGTGAGTGAGTAAGCGAATGTGGGAACGAATAAGTGGAAGGATGAGAGAGGTGACAGAACGACGACGGAACGACGCTTGAAAGGACACTAAGTAATTATATTACAATTTTCATTAAAATTAAACTCAATAAATTCAAAAACGTGTACTAATTTTCGTCCCCGGACCCTACATTTATATTCATAAATTTCCAAGTTTCAATTAAGTCAGTCTTCTTAAAGAATCAATCTATGTCTATCATTATTCTCTTTGACTTTGCTAGCGTTAGAACTTAGAAGTATTTTTTCTTGAACAGCGAACAAACGAAATCTGTACATGAATTGTTTTGTGTACATTTCACGTAAAAAGTACTGAACCGATTTTAACTGAATTTGTGTAGTAATAACTTATTACTCGAGTCAACGTTTGGGATACTTTTTATTACTTCTGTAGATTTTCTTCAATCTTTCATTTCCATCCTCGAGAAAACACAATAAGTGACTCTGTGCAGTTGTCTTAGAAATGTACATAGCTAGCGCTGGTTAAATCTAGGAAATTGGAGGTCTCTTAAAAAGGCCTACAGTAAAGTCCGCAATGGCATGTGTCTCTGTCCTAAGGTACACTCGCAGTAACTATTTTTAT
This sequence comes from Brenthis daphne, assembly GCA_947093115.1. Classification (NCBI taxonomy): domain Eukaryota; kingdom Metazoa; phylum Arthropoda; class Insecta; order Lepidoptera; family Nymphalidae; genus Brenthis; species Brenthis daphne. Next base: position 6,675,338 of record OX352482.1, on the reverse strand, counting down.
CTATCTAAAACTTACCTAAAGACGCCTAAGTGAATCGATATATTTAATCAAAGATCAAAATAAATCCGAAAAGATAATTTTATTTAAATCTAGCAATGTTTTGATTTCTCATACAAACTTTCATCCCCATTTTCACCCACTTAAGAGATGATTTCCGGAATAAAAAATATTCAATGTCTTTCCTAGAGTCTCAAACTATCTTCTTATCAAATTTCATCTAAATCGGTCCAGTAGTTTTTGACTTTATTCGTTACAAACATACAAGAATACAAATTTATCCTCTTTATAATATTAGTGTAGATGTCAAATATTTGCGTAAATCTAAGAAAGTAATACTTTTAAACAAATACGTGTTTTAGCATTTATCGAAATTCATCACATAAGGGGGTAAAATAGGGGACGAAAGTGTGTATGAAACCTATCTATACCTACCTTTAAAATATAAAATAAAACATCATATAAAATAATTCCCAGCTATTACTACTGCGGGGATACGCATTCAATCATTCAGCGGACTTCGAGACGGTCCGTATGATGAAGGAAAAGCTCTGCTACATCGGCTACAACGTGGAACAGGAGCAGCGCCTCGCTTGGGAGACCACTGTGTTGGTCGAGCCTTATGTGGTACGAGATAAGGGTGTTTTTGCTTTGAATTGGAGTTTTGTTCATGTTTTTCTCCCTTTGAAGTTATTTGTACACTGACTTAAAAATTATGCTAATTTTAGTATTTATTTATACCTAATATATATAAAATCCTCGAGGGTTGCTGTTAAACTATTAATTATTTAGATAAATAATTATGAAAATCGATCCACAATTGACGAAGATATCTAGGAAAATATATTCAAAAATGCTGATAATTTGAGTAATGAATCATTACACACTTCAAAAAAAATAATTAGTTACTAATGTTTTTTTTTGAAGTCGGTCAATAAGAGGAGGAAATTCGTTTATGAGTTCCATATAAGTTATAAGTTTGTATTTTTTTGAATAAGTTAAAGCCGTTACAGCGTGAAGTAAAAAACATACATACAAACTTTTGTATGTATGTATAGTCGTCTAACAAAAATACTAGCTGTCATACTTATTTTTTATGGCAGTCGGAAAAGGGCTTTATGGTTGACAAATATAACTGAAACGAGTTCAAAATAGTGTTGCAAAAAAATATGTTTTTTTTTCTATCGTGAAAAAGAACATGAAAGAACACTTTTTTCTGAAGCATCAATTTTTTTCAAGAATACAGAATTCAATAGTATTAAGGTATTTTCTGTAAAAGATTAATATTAAAGAGTTCACATTAGAGATATTCTGTTTATTGTTAAATCTATCATACTTTTTTGGTTGCATAGTAGTGATAGTACCCAGCTTACATGTGAAAATTCTGACACTGACAAGGTTAGTGTAGGCTGCAGTGACACCCAGGGGTGTTGTAGTGAATGCGCAAGCGATCCTGCACACCCCATTGCACTACGGCGACGGGTTCCGCTGTGGGTTTTAGTGAGTAGGAATCACAGTACCCTACTCATTGACGGCCGGTCCCCATGATGGGTTTCCCCAGCGATAACAAAAAAAAAGGCTGCAGTGACACTGAAAGTGGCAATGACATTGACACAGGAAGAATAATTTTTATTTAATTGATTCATATGCTTAATTCGATTTGTAATTTTAGTAAAATGTAAGAAAATATACTTTCTCAATAGAACATTTGAAATCCTATAGATTTTTCTTTGAAAAAAAAACCAATGTTTGAAAAAAAAAACAATTGTAGTGACTAAGTTTTTTTGCACGTTTTTTTTCAATATAGTGAAAAAAAACAAAGTATTTTTTTTTGATGTTACAACACTAGTTGAAACCTAAAAACTGTTATTCTGGATAAATTATATTTAATTGTATTTTAGTTTAAATCAATTGGCGATTGCCTTTTCTTTGATATTTTACCCTTAACTTTAGCTTCCCGATGGAAGAGTGATCAAAGTGGGTGGAGAACGTTTCGAAGCACCCGAAGCATTGTTCCAGCCACATCTCATTAATGTAGAAGGTCAAGGGATTGCTGAGCTTGTCTTCAATACTATACAGGTGTGTTTGTTTTGTTGTTTGTATATTGTGTTAAAATGTTTGGTTTATGTCTTTTTTTTAAGGTTTTTTTGTTATATTTGTCCATTAGTTATGAAATAAGTTTTTTAATATATAATATTTTTTATATGTCGTATTAAATTCTCTTTTGTGAATGTAGTTCGAAGTAAAATTATGAAATGAATTGAAAATCGAAAAGAGTGCTCAGATAACAAACAGTAAGATAAAATATCTTATCACCCAGGCGGCAGACATAGACATGCGCAACGAGCTGTACAAGCACATAGTGCTGTCAGGGGGCTCTACCATGTACCCGGGCCTGCCCTCGCGCCTCGAGCGCGAGATCAAGCAGCTCTATCTGGAGAGGGTGCTTCGCAACGACTCGGACAAACTCGCTGTGAGTATACTCATCTATACTGACTAACTCATTCATACAGTCTGACTTATTCATACAGACTGACTCTTTCATACAAACTGACTCATTCATACAGACTGACTCATTTATTCAGACTGACTCATTCATTCAGACTGACTCATTCACTTAGACTGACTCATTCACTCAGACTGACTCATTCACACAGACTTACCCGGTCAGATAGACTCGTCAACTCCGACCAACTCATTCACTGAGATTAACTCATTCATATGGATTCACTAGATCAGACTGACTCAGTCACTCACCCACTCATATTCACTAAGACTGACTCTCAGAGTTTGTAAGACTTACGAGAACTTGAATGGGTGCTACAATACATACATCATCTTTTTTTAATAACAATATTATTATTTTGTGGAACATATGTTTTTTAATGCAAAATATAATAATTTATATTTTATTTATATTTATTTACCACATACATGACAAACACAAAAAGCCTACCAGTTTCGAAATTATATTTTGAATTTGTTTTCGTATGATATAAAGAAATTCAAGATCCGCATAGAGGACCCTCCGCGGCGTAAGGACATGGTGTTCATCGGCGGCGCCGTGCTCGCCGAGGTGTGCAAGAACAGGGACAACTTCTGGCTCACGCGACAGGAGTATCAGGAACAGGTGGGTTATATTTATTTATTTATTTATTTAGGGTAACCAACAGAACATACACTTAAATCGTGCAAAAACTAAATGACTAAACTTTAATTAAAATCAGTTGTCCTATAAATAATTACAGCATGAATATTTTTTGTCTTTAGAATTTTTGTCTGTCTATTTGTCTGTGCCGCATCACGGAAAAACCACGAGGGATTTTGATGAAATTTGGTATGATGATAGTATTGGTATGGTTTATTGGTTTACGTAGCGCACGCCAGTACAGCTCCCTGTCGGCATGATTTTTTCAGACATCTTCAACAATTATCGTCATATTTCAGCCAATTAACAAAAAACCTAAATGATTTATACACCTAAACCTACCTCATGGGTCACTCCATATATTTGTGAAAGCCTTATGAAATTCTCTTCAGTATTTTCTGAGATTAGTATGAACAAACACAAACTCAAATTTAATTGTAATGTGTTATATAGATTTTTTTTTCGGATTTTATTGTGGCTTGTTTGTTTTCATCACAATACTTGAAATTCAAATAAAATGAGTTTTATAATTAAAGCAACCCTCATTAGGAAAACTCAATAACTATAATATTTTGTCTGTGTCAGGACTCGAACTTAGGTCTTCCAGATATCCAGACATACTTGCTACCCTTTAGATTTCGACCAACATTTCATCCTATTATAAAAATTGGCGTCGACATGCGACGTTTACTCAAACCAAAGAATAAAAATCAAGCATCGAAAGTTCTAATTGTCTAAACATAAATTCGATCTTACGCACACCACATAAAGTACTTTTTTAAACAAAACAACGAGCGTTTTAATTTTGTCATCCAAGCAATGAACTAAAGAGATTTGAAAAGAGCGCAATTCATTTGAATTGTGCACTTTTTTGAAAACAGTTTTGAAACGCTAATTGTGTATCTTGAGTTTTTGTAAATCCATATGTATAATACTGCCTCGGTGCTGTAGTGGCTAGCATGTACGGCTGCACACTCAGAGGTCCTGGGTTCGAGGCCCGGGTCGGACCAAGTTTAGTTATTGAGTCTTTCTGTATAGTAATCAGTAACAGCCCGGAGTTGGGAAGTTGGCGGTGTTTCACCCCCGTGCCTCGGAGAGCACGTAAAGCCGTCGGTCCTGCGCCGACACTCTCACCGGTCGTGTCGAGTGGTCGTCCCACCGGAGTATGAGAGTGACAGGAATAGAGAGTGCACGTTGTGTCTGCGCGTACACTTGAGCACTATAATATCTCCTGCGCAGTTGGCTAGTCTCAATGAAATTGGCCGCTGTGGCCGGAATCGGTCAGGAGAGCATTATTATTATATATGTTTTTATTTAATTCCAGGGTATCTCCTGTCTGCGAAAGCTCGGGCCTCGCGCTAGTTAATGCCACCAGTATTGTATTATAATGTAAAATTTCTATTGAAACTAAACTACTTAAGATTTACATTTTCTATGAAATGATTGATTCATACATTCTATAGATATGTGTATATGAATATTGTAAATGCTCAAACATTAATTTTGTTGTCAAACTTACATTATTTGTTTATTTTAAGAATTTTAAACCAGTTTTTTTTTATTTTGATGAAATATCTTAATTTGATTTATATGTCAAAGAGTTTTTTTTTCTATTGTGTTTTTTCAAAGTCGATTAATTAATTTACTAGTTAATAAAAAAAATATACATATAAAATTCAATAAGGAATTTTATATTCTTGTCAAAGTAAAAATACGATTTTAATAATTAAGAATAAAAAAATGGTTTCTAAAGAACCGTTATGCTTCTAAGGAACAGTTGCAGTCTGGATTTTTTTTGATATACCCTGTAATGTAACGATTTAAATATGTAAGATGTAAACTAAATTGAGATATTTATTACTTATTTTGTTGAGTATTCATATACTTGTAATATGTTAATCTTTCATTTTTATACAAGTCATTATAGAAGTGTAGTGATGAAGTCCAAAACAAGGCGGAAGATTTCATATGTATTATTCGTAAGACTGTATAATTATGCATTTAATCAATGAATTCTACTACACGAACAATTGCAATAAAACTTAAAATATTTACATTGACTTTTATTCATTCCTTTTCTTACTTTAATTAGTTTAAATACATTTCAACAGATGGCGTTATGTCATTTTTTTATTTAAAATTAATAAATGAAAAAGAGTAGATCCTAAAAATGTATATTATGGTTTTAAAAATACTGTAAATAAGAGATAACAAATTAATGTATTATGAAAAAGAATATGTCAATTATTGAAAAATCTGTCGTTATAAATAAAGATTTTTACTTCATAGGTAACAGAGCAGATTGCTTTGTGTTATATCTCGGTTAAAAATGGTAAATCGCCGAAATTTATTTTATTATATGTAAAATGAATTTTGCTGCATTTTTTTATATTTTAGTCCATACAAATTTATTAAATAACATTCGAATAGTTCTCAGATCAACGCCATCTATCGCCTATTTTAGCAAACATATATAGCTCGAAAATCTTCACACTTCAGCTTTTCCAGTGTAAACAATAAAACAATTACAAACAGTAGGTAAATACATTATTTTGTACCTCGTAAGACATTCGTAGACAAGATTTTATTTCCTGCCCATGCAAGACAGTGGGTAGCTCCGTGGTAACGCGCTTGCTTGGGAACTGAAGTGGGTTCAATTCCCGGGTCTCGCATCTCTGATATTTTCATGTTCAAATCGTTTCAACATGATTTTCATTTATCTTACAGTAAAGGGCGACGTCCTGAGGAAACCTGCATGTCTGAGAGAACCTAGCAAGTTTTCGAAAAACATGTGAAATCCTTAACCCGCACTTGGCTAGTGCGATTGACTAGAGTCTGATCCCCTCGTATTTAAGGGAGGCCCGTGCCCAACAGAAGGACGTTAAAATAAATAAATGGGCTGAATGTATAAAAAAAATCTGATTTCAATACGAAAGATGGTGTCACCATTGTAGATGTGTTACCAATTATGATATTTTTTTATTATATGTATAGATGAAAACGACTAATCAGTTGTTTTTTATTGTTTTTTTTGAAGTAGCCTTTTTTATTAACAAGTTTTTTACTCAAACGGTTTGAAATAATGAATTAAAGTGTATGGCAGAAGAGACTTAGGGACAAATCCGAGCGAAGCAAAGTCTAAATCGCTAATATCAAAAAAGCTAGTTTTAAAAGCATTTTTACGTTTATTATAATTAAACGTAATAACAACTTAGATATAGTGTTACTTTATCATGAACTCTTTAATATTCCCTTGAGGCACGTGTTCAATGAACTGGAATGCATCCGTCTTTAACATTTTTGAATTGTGTAGAATTAAGAGAAATTAAGTCACTTGCGGTATAGCTATAATGTATTGAATACTGTAATTTGATTTGTAATAAGAGCACTGTTTAGCTTATCCCGGCGATGTTCCACTCAGCAGAACTGCCTTCTGAGCCAAGGTAGCCTCCTCAAGGGTCGACTCGATGACTATTGTTAAATTAAATTGACAAGTTAAAGTGCTTCTATAAATCTAATTCAATAAAGTTAATTTTTGTTTCATCATTCACATTTTTTTAACTTTCTAAAGGGCCCCAAAATTGATGTGTGCCCAAGTGTACTGCCTAGTGATATTAAATGTTATTTTTTTATTTGTATAAGTATTATGTTATAATATTTACCTAATAAAATAGGTGTTTCTTAAACTTTTTTGTGTTTGTTATATTAAATTTTATGTATAAATAGTTATTTATGCCACTACTTTTGTTTTAATGTTTCATACGTTATACATGTAAGAACTTAAATAAGCAAATATATAACTCTATAAATAAATAAAAAATATGAATACATTAAATATTTTCGGATAAATATAACTAGAATTATGGGGAACATTAACAATTTGGCAATTTTCACATGATTATATAGCTTAAAAGTAAAATAAATATTGATTGATTAAGCAAGAAAATTTGCAAGAACTTTTTCAAGATTCCTTAGGAAAAAATTTGTTCTATATCGGCAATTTTTTAGCCACATGGACAAAAAATGTACTGTAAAATAAACTAGAAAGCTTAAAATTAGAAGGTAGGGTCTAAATAAAAATAGACATTCCGATTAATTATTTATTAAAAAACCGCAAATGCAAAAATTCCTTCCATTAATACACTGCATTACTGCGTCGCTAGATGAAAAAGTACAAAAAAATGACACGAGTCAGTCTATCACATAAGCATACGAACTAAAACTACAATAATTATATTTAAAGCTAAAAAATAATTCGCCTAACGCAAATCTATAGTAGTATAGATCAGTCGGAGATATTTAGATGTACGTATGTATGTCTGTTCTACATAAAGGGCTTTATAAATTTAAACTAAGTATAAAAAGGAAAAAAGTATTTTTTGATAATTTAAAAATAATATTTCGGCGAGTTACACAGACCTAAGCGAAATACAAATTAATATTAAAAAATATATATAAGGAACTCAAATTTTATACAAAATCATTTAAACATAGCACGAGTTTTTATAACATTAATATAATTTAAATACAAAATTGACACGACAATAAAGCTAATCTTATCAGAGATCCACAATGGCACACTTAAAAATAATCAGGATAAAATTGAAAAAAAAAACACAAAAAACGCCAAAATGCAAAAAAAAACTGTATTTAATATAGAAAAAAATTACACTAAATATTTTTAAGTATGCAAATGTAGTCATATCCTACAGGAGTCTGGCACTACGTATATAAATTCTAACCTAGCGTCAGTTTAGAACCGACCGACTACGTGTAACATTAAATACTTTGTGTAAAGAAAAATAAAAAAGTATACAAGAATAACTTATGACATATAAAACTGGCCAAAGTTTTCTTTACAAAAAAAAAAAGAAAAAATATATGGTGTAAATACTTAAAATATGGACATTCAACTAAAATGAGCTAGCAGATTATATGAGTAAATAATAATTTATATATAACGAAATAAATGAAATTTTTCTTTTTAATTTTTGTAATGAAAAAGGAAAAAATAATTTTAAAAAGCCTATTATGTAAAAATTTTTGCTCATTATTTTCTATTAATGCCTGCTAGCTCCTAAGTTATAATATTTTTTTTTACAAAAATAGAAATAAATACTAACACTAAACTTATTATATTTGAGGCCTTATTCTATAAATGCATCATCTGGTATCCGATATAATGTACAATTGTAAAATAATATAGAAATCAAACAATTTTCTCGTAAAACGATAATCTTTACAATTTGGGTTTAAAATTATTGCCCTTAGACCCTATAGGCAAATTAGGGAACTAACTTCGGTCTATAAAGTCCAATGTACTAAACATTGGACTTTATAATATCTAAAAAAGTATCGATAAAAGTAGCTACAGACGATAAAAAAAATTAAATTGTCACTGTTAAGTAAATAATGCTGCAAACTGCTGTCTTTAACTTCAAAAAAACCTTAGAGAAATCTCATACACAAGATGTATACCTGCTTTGCTTTTATTGAAATTGTATTAATTTAAAAAAAAAGAAAACGATATAAAATTGTCACACATTTGAGCGTGCTAATTTACCCATAAAAATTGCTTTTATAATTTACAAAGCAAATATATTTTTTCATTTTAATCCAAACCTAACCTAAGTCTCATACAAAACCTAACCTAAAAATTTCGATTCATTCGAGGACGAGTGATTATATCAAAATTTCGGACGAAAATCAGCTAGAGTTACACTAAAATCGCTACATTCAGTCTTAATTCTAATCTCATTATTTACACCAATGGCAGTATCGTGTAGCTTCGAGTTTCACTTAAGTATAATCTATGCTATTTTTTATCTATATTTAAATGTCAAACGGCCATTTTAATAATTATTTCGTGGTGTTTTCAAGTTATACAATAATCGATACGTAGTAAAATTAATAAGTTATCGATTTTGTATATAGTTAAAAAAGTAAAATGATTTTTTTTATTAAGATGGCGATTTGATATACTAAGCCTATATTCTTAACTAATTTTATAGAATAAATGATATTTTACTTAAGCACAAAGGTGACAAAACTTCAGTAATAATTTCAAATTACTAATTTTTAAATAAGAATTTAGTCAATAGTTTGGAATAATTTTAAGCAATTATATTTTTTTAAAATTTTCGAAGTTATGCCCCTTTTGCATAATATAGTTCCTTACAAAAATGTTTAAGCTAGTGGAGATTTTTTTGGCATTTCATTTGAAAGATATTCAAGTAATACTTCTATGTCACAACATAATCATTCTTAATAACAAATATTTCTATTTAGAAGGAAAATCCAAAAAGTTTGATCAATTCATGTATTTTAATCGTTAAATAGTGTGAGATCTGTTTGCACGTGGAAATCAAAAGTATAATATATAATATATTAATAAAAAATCGATTATTCGAGTTCTTATTCGATTATAGTAGTGAAATGAATATTCATTTGTGTCATATATTTGTGAACACTGAACAATATGGAGAGTTTGACGAGTTGCTTTGTATACCGATTTATTGTCAATTTAATGCTCGACTTGGCGGGGGCACTGCCGTGCCCCCCGATACAGAATGTTACCGTCTTTATTACTTTTTATTTAATATTTTAAGAACTACTTTAGTTACAATTTATAATAGCTGTTATAAATTCGCTTAAAACCATATCGAAAAATATTCATAATAAGTGTGTATGCATTATTGATTAAAAATATCAATAATAGCTAACAACAAATGATATTAACTGAGCCAGTTCCTTTATTTATATTATTTTTTCTTGACAGTGGCTGTTTTATTTGACAAATTTTGAATTCATTATAATTTTATATATATCTTCTAAAATATACTCTCCGTAAGTGTCAGTAATAAAAGCAAAATATAATATTTAAGAATTTAAATTATACCTATAATTTCTAATATAATATAGTTTATGATATATTCAGTATTGTAAGTTATAGTGCGTAACGGTTACCTACTTCATGTGCTAGTGATAGTCCCAGACCAAAAGAATACGATAGGCAGAACGTGTAAAAGTGGTTGACACCTGAATGGTATTATAATTTAGGTATTATACTGTAAAAATATACAAAAAATATAAAAAAAAAAAATATAAAAAAGAGAAATTGTCAATGTACTGTTAATTTTAATGTCCTAATAAGCTCCGCGTATTTTATTCTTTTAGTTGAGTGTATATTATATAATATGGTGCAGTCAAATAAAATAACTTCGATGAAAATAATTTACGTAATTCTTTTTTTATCTGTCGTATATGTCTATTAATGTGAAGTGTACTAATGTACATGTTTTTTAATAAAAAGTAATAAAAAATCTTAAGTTTTTTCAGTGCGAGTGAAGAGATTCAAATTTTTTAATTTTGGAATAAAAATAAAATTGGTGTCCAAAAAGGTCATAACACAAAAAAAATTACACAGTAAAAAAATATTACATAAAAAATCGAAGTATATTTTAATTGACTTGAACCTAGCATTAACAATAATAATAATAAGTAGTAAATGCTTCGAAATGACTAAAAACTAAACCTATGATATTACGATGAAGTCTTTTGAGTGGTGGTCTTATTATATTATCTCGCTTATGTTAATGCAAGAGATTGTTCTTTACAGTGTAATTTCTTTATGGAGTTTAAAAATTTGAGTGAAATAATATCTTGAATGCCCTTATTTCATTACTTTTCGCGAGCAAAATCGCAGACAAAAACTTATATATGTTAAAAGTCGTCTTTTAACTCTTTAGTCTCTGTATTGTACATAAAAAAGTATATACGTGAATAGATTAAGCTGAATTTAAATAATAAATACAAAAAAATCCATTAATTTTTATGTATAATCTATATTTTCTACATTTTTCCGTCAAATTGGCGGCCAAATTGTTGTCAAAATTCTACGCGCACTTCTTAATTCGTATTTCCACAATTAATTGTTATATCATTACACATTCGTTGGACGATCATTTTTTTTTATAATTATGACGTCATTAACGACAGAATTATATTTAATTTCCAAATGGCCGATAAATTAACTAAATTACAATTATATATTTTTGTAATATTACGTAATATTTACACTTATCCATTACAAATACGTAGTCATTTTGTCCATAGTTTAAAACCAAACTTTTAACATAGCGTTACGCTAGCGATTAAAATAGTAACTTACTACACTAACTCACGTTGATATTTTAACTATCTTACACTTGCTAGTGTATTTCTTATTCAAATATTTTTCAGATTTCGTTCCTTTACCAGATTGATGTTTCACATGAAAATTTGCTAAGTGATTATAAAATTCTAAGTATCAAATACATTTTTCATCAAAACTAATACAAATTCATAAAACTATCAATTTAAAAAAAAAGTGTTGTAACACTTCACACTTTGTTAACACTTTTAGTAGTAAATGACCTTACATTTTAGGGTTCTTCCTCTATTTTATCCTGCGAGTGTTGCGACACGCTCTCAGACGTCATATCTTGTATAATAATTTTCATTTCCTCGGATATCTCATTGAACTGTGGTCGATCCGCCGGAGATTTGTTCCAGCAACGTTTCTACAAAAAAAAAAATTATATATGTCAAAGTCTTTTTTCCACTAACTTCTAAGCCTTTCTAATTTCTTCTGGAAAGTCTTATTGAAATAGTCATTATTATCGATACAGAGGCCGAATCTATAGTTTTCAGATTTTTTGTCTGTCTGTTTGTCTGGGAACGCATCACGAGAAAACCTCTGGGCAGATTTCGATGAAATTTGGTAAGATGATAGGTGGTTATCCGGATCAACATTTAGGATACTTTTACTGTGGGAAAATATCTCATCTCTGAAAAATCTATACTAAACGTTAAAACGTACCTAACTAGGAACAAACCCGAGCGGAGCGAAAGTGAGTCGCTAGTACATGCATATTTGTAATGATGTCGTAAAAAAATCTATTCTTGGGCGCTTACTTTGCTAACGCTTAAAACTTACGAAATATGTAGATCAAAAGAATGTATTACTGGATTGTATATCTTAAAACGGTCTACAGAAAAATCCGCGATGGCATATGTCTATCTCTTAAGAACAACCCAGTGTAACCATTTTAGTTTTTTCCATATTATTAAAAAAAAATGGGTATATTTACGAAGCTATTTTTAATAATATAGTATTAATCACTATCAAATTAAATATGTTACATACGTTGTGCATTTAATGCAGATTAAAATTACTCTTTACAGCATATCCTTAAAAAGAATATTTTAGAACTAATTCAACTACAAATACGCTTCATAATATTATTAACTGAAATCCACATCTCACCATTGACTTAGTGTTTGTCCCGGCTAATCTCAGAAAGTACTGTATCGATTTTCATACGGTTTTCAGCAATAGAAAGAGGGATTATATAGGAAGATTATAGGCTAAAGGCACTTTTGGACGCTAAATAAATTTATAAAACTCACGAGTATAGTCCCAAGTCGCTCGGGCATCGCACCCGGTATATTCCACTCTAGAGAATCATTCTTCAGCCTTTCTAACACTGAGTTGTCGTTTAGTTTTGCAAATGGCATTTCGGCTTTTGTATAAATCTGAAAAAGAATAATTAAACACAACTTAGTACGTAACTTTTTGAATTAAAAAATACAATAGTATTTGCAAATAGTTTTATATTGAAAAAAAGAATGGGTCGTGTAACCTTTACGCGCGGTTGAAGTAAGACTTCTTTGGCGCTGTGGCAGATTCAGCAATTAAGTTAAAACAAATCAAGAATTAAATAAGGCATATTACATTTTTATATATATATATATATATATATATATATATATATATATATATATAGAATATCATATACGGAAAGAATATAATATTATATATTTGTCAGACAATAACAACAGTTACCATGGCAACGTGGCAATGTATTCTATCTCATTCTCTCGCCGTCTTAATCCGATATATGTATGTCTTTGTCTCTTTCTAGTGTCACATTTTCATTTTATCGAGTTTCAAATCACTACGATTCTAAAGAAGTTTCACTTCAGCAAAAATCTAGTACTTTTTTATATGATATAGTACATGATGTAAAGGCCATTTTATAAAGAAAAATGTCAACTGGCATGTTTTGAAGTCATCAACAAGAAAATGGAATTGAATTAAAAAATACAATATTTTAAATATTGGTTACAGAACATCAAACAGCAGATTTTAGAACACAAAAACAAAATAAACAAACAAACATGAAATTAACAGAACACTTTAATTTAAATTTTATTTGATACAAAAAATATATTTAGAATTTTTGTGTCTGTCTGCACGTTTTAACCAACATAATAATAAAAAAAATAACTCCATTAGATTGGAAGACGCATTTATATCTAACCATAATGTGGTAAAAATAATATATATTATGTATATATAACTATAGGCAGTGGTAGCCCAGTGGTGAGGTGCTCGTTTGGGAAACCGAATGTAGCGGGTTCAAATCTCGGGTCTCGCATTTCTGATAATTTTCATGTGCACGATTTCCAAAATAATTACCAATTGTCTTACGGTGAAGGAAAACATCGTGAGGAAACCTGCATGCCTGAGGGAACTTAGCAAGTTTTCGAAAGACATGCGTGGTGGAGTACCCCCACGTATTAAAGGGCGTCCCACCCCCAGCAGTGGGACGTTGAAAAGGCTGAACACAACTTACCTCCCACACAGTAGCCGCGAACATATACACATCTGACTTGGTGGAATATTCGCCTTCCATCACCGCTTCGTAGGGAAGCCAACGTAGCGGTATCACCTGTAGAAGATTAAAGCAATTACTATCAATATTTATAGTGTTTTTTGATAAAACAGATATTGAGATTTCTGTGAAGAAATTCTCATCTCCATGCCAAGGAAGAATGCACACACACGATCTCTTGCACAGTTGGCGAGTCTCATTGAGATAAGCAGCAGTGACCAAAGTTGGGTTGGGAAGGAGAATATTAATATTAATTTATTACCAAATAGCAATTTAACCTTGCTTCTCTCGATTTTGCCTTTAAGTGCCTTTTCTATTTATAATATAATATTATTAAAAAAAAAACCTTTTGGCTACTTTTATTCTTATTTAGTCTATGTGCTACTACAGCTCCTAGTGTGTACTAACTTACATTCAAATCCGTTTACGTCTTTTTGTAAAGAAGTAAAAAACATTCGCACACACACACAAACACACACAGACACGCACTTTCGCATCTATAATCGCAATATGTTCCCGAGAAAATGAAGAACTATAAGCCACAAACGAGGATCCACAGACAAATCGTGCGAACATTTTTATGGGTCCACTTTTGTAAAAATGCTGTATTAGTACATACAATAGTAATCAAATAAAAAAAGTCTGCAAAACTGACCTGATCGTGCAACTTGTAGTACTCGTGCGAGTTAGGTCCGCGGGTGAGTGCGGGGAAGGACAGCTTGAGTTGCAGCTTCGAAGTTATTACGCAGTTGCGGGCCGCTATGTCTCTGTTAAAAGTATTATTCTACAGTAGGTAATATGACAAAGGTAAAGAATTTGTTAGTGTTTTCTTTAAACGCTCTGGAACTAACAGTCGGTTTTGTTAAATATATACATTTCATAGCCCAATTCTTGATATAGATTGTTATAGGCTACCTAAAAACACGCTATGATGCGAGCGTAAAATATATGTGTATGTACATATGTATGTATATGTGAGAGAACTAATACAACTGAAATATTCTTTATTCGTTTAAAATAGTGTTGATTTTGAATTAAATTGAAAATATATACGATTTTTTGCTAAATACATTTTTAATCTATACTAATAATAATATTATATATCTTTATAAAAAGAGGTAAAATTTGTGAGTTTGTGACGTTGTAGGGGGTAATCTCTGGTTCTACTGAACCCATTTAGGTGAAATTTGGTAAGAAGATAGTTTGAGACCCTGGGAAGGACATAGGATATTTTTTATCCCGGAAATCATCCCTTAAGGGAGTTACAGATATTTTCATAGATCCGGTGGATGCTTTCGTCCAGCACAAGCGACAACTGAAAAAAAAAACACCAACCCCAGTATATATACCTGTGCGTGAGCCGCTTAGCGGCCAGTGCGGCGGCGGCGGCCGCCAGGTGCGCAGCGAGCGCGGCCGCGTGCGCCGGCTGCAGCGGCGGCGCCGGCGCGACTGCCGGCAGCCGGTGCGCGGGACCCACGCGCGCTATGTACTCTTCGTTCTCTGCTTCTGTTCGTGTTGCTATTAGGAAGGACTTTAGGTCGCCCTGTTGGGATTGAATGGTTTGTTTTAATTATAGATACAACGTTTTTGATCGATTTCGAAAAAGGAGGTACTTAATTAGGGTGTATATTTCGTTGGATTAATCATCTTTTAGTAACAATAAATTCGCTGCTAAAAGTAGAAGTTTTAAAATATATTGTCGTCGATCTACCTTCTCTTTTAAAACACTCTCTTACATAAAAGCATCGCGAGTAAAACTGAAAACCTAAAACCATTAGAAACCTACATTCCTAACACTTTCCTTACCCAAAAGAAATATATATTCTAGAAGGTTACCGCATCCCTTTTTTAGCCCAAAAAAAAACAATATAATCACCCATTCAGTATGTTCTAGAAGCATATAGTGCGGGTCAGCCTCATTACAGAGGCCGAGCAGACGCGCCACGTGCTCGTGACGTGCGCGCGCGAACACCTCCAACTGACGTCTGAACTCTGCTAACTGAACCTGGAAAGGAAAGTTTTTTTTTAAATATAGTCAAAGTTTGCATAGCAAAGGTGTTAGTTACTATATACAACCATGGACTCATCACGAACAAAGAAAACTTAGTTCAAAATAAAACGTGTGTGTTCTTATGTACGCACGTAAGAAGTTATACTTCTTTGGCGTAACAGAACAAAAATAGCTAAAGATTTCACAGCCGTATGTCACAACTCTCTGTTTGTAAAAGGAATGCAGCTAACTTCATCATGTTGCTTTTTGGCTGTCGGTGTGTGCGCGCGTCGTAATAATCTTACTCTCATAATTTTTTGCAAACGTGCCAAAAGAAGTATAACTTCAAAATAGTTGTATTAAATTTCTATGATATGATACGAAAAAAAAATTACTTTGGGTCAGTCATAAATTATTGCGCCAGATTCGATGAATTCGACACCTTTTTAAAACATTCTTATAGTATGTATTCAGCCCTTTTTGATGTCCCATTGCTGGGCACGGGCCTCCCAATACAAGGGGGATCAGGCCGTAGTCCACCACCCGGGATTTGTACCCGCTTCACTTGGTTTCCCAAGCGAGCGCGTTACCACTGGGCTATCACTACCTTATAGTACTGTGATTGAAACTGGTTCAATAAAAAAAAATGCAAGTCTATTTTTACATATATTGGAACTTTCTAATAAAGAGAATAATATTAATAAAAAAAAACTTTTATCTTCTCAAAATACCTCATCCTTAGTAGTGAGTGCTTTAACAAGCACAGGCTTAACGTGCGGCTCCATTTCTTTATCCTTGTCTTTGTTCCTTAGCTTTTTTAACTGCGCCATATCTATTTTAGCTAACGATACGTCACCAAATTCACCACGACCTGGAGAATAATGATTAATAAAATTAATAATAATTTAAATCAACTCTACATATAGTAGAGACAAAGGCTTATTTTATAAAATAAATTTAATTTGATATACAACTCAAAAAATAATTTTAAAAAACCCTTTATTTGTCTGTATTGTAACCATACTTTATTCATTGCCTTTAAAAAAATAGCTGTTATGAGCTCTCTATGCTTCAAATCCGGAAGTCCTGGGTTCGGGTCCCAGGTCGGACTAAATATTATTAATAATTACTGTTAATAAATTCTCCGTAATATCCCGGCATGCGGAAGTTGGCAGTGTGATGAAAGTATTGCTCCTGTTCTCGCTGTGAGTATCAAAGTAGTATCTGAGTGTGAGAGTGAAAGAGATGAAGAGTGCACTTTGTGTGTGCGCTCTCCCTTACACACTTGTGCACTATAACATCTTCTGTGCAGTTAGTTGCCTAGTCTCAGTAATAGACAGAAGTGAACTTAAAACTATAAACAAACAGTCGTTATTTTTGGATATTCAAATTAATTGTTTGATCTTAAATTAAAATTTGTAAATTAAAACTGTTTACATTTATTTGGTGTTGACATCTATCGGCACTCGGAGTGTTAGCGTAACACGTCACGTGACCATGTGGATGACGACTTACATGAATTTACTCCGAAAAAAAAAACAACCTAAATAATAAAGAATACATAATCTAAGTATTATATACCTAAAACAATCTGTTCAGTCAGTAAAGTCCTGGGCACGGTGAGATGATCATATTGCCCCGATTTCTTCGAAGCCCGAGATATACCCGACACTTCAGAATTGTCAGCACCTGTAAAAAATACATTAACATTAGTCAATGGCACTAACTATATATTACCCGCGACTCCACTCGTATGGCAGTTCACCTTTAAAAACATGCCCAGAACGTAAGCTTTCTCCATACGAATTTTACTGAAGTCCTTTAAGAGTTGATTCCAATTACCTATCTGTGGTTTCCCTTACTAGCGATAGAAATTTGACATCCATATTGATATTATAAAATGTGAAAGTTTGTGAGGATGTATATTTCTTACTCTCCCACGCCAGAACGACTGAACGTATCTGGATGAAATTTGGCACAGAGATAGATTATAGTCTGGAATAGCACATAGGTTACTTTATATCTCGGAAAAATATACGGTTCCCGTGGGATAGATTTATTTTTGTCTATGTCTGATGAACCCAAACCGAAGCGAGGGTGAGTCGCTAGTAATTTATATGGAGCTAATGTCAAATAACTATCTATAATAAGGAAAACTATCTATATAACATTAACAAGAAACAAAAATTTTCACTCGCAAACTTAAACATTCGAATTTATTTTATATATATTTTTAAATATTAAAAAATGCAAATTTACGTAAATAATTGTTTTCAACACCAATGACTGTAAAAACCAAGTAACTTTGTACAGTCTAATAAATAGTTAAATCAGTATTACCAAAAAATAAACATTATTTTATGAATATCTACATAGGTATGATGAGTTTTATATCCCTTACTTGAGAAATGTTTGATTTTCCCATACAAACCCACCGCTATTTTTACTCCCATAAGGGATGATTTCCGAGATAAAGTCTGAAATTATCCTCATACCAAATTTCATCTAAATCGATTCAGCGGATTTTTAGTTTATCCATTACAAACAAACATACAAAAAACATCTTTAAAATATTAATATAAATATAAAAGAAAGGTAAAAATGCACATTTTTAAATTATAATTAAAACATTACATTACAGTTAATTAAATAATAACATACCACTATCCCTATCATGTGGCATGAGGCGGCCGTTGTGCGCGGGCGCGCCGTTCACTGTCACTTTCTTCTCTTCTTCTACTCCCTCTTCTACTAACTTCTCTCTCCCTTCTGCCATCTCTAACTCCATTTTTTCACCTGATTGAAAAATTATAAGAGTTTATTGGAATCCAGACGGAAAAAAGCACAAAATAATTTTGAGAGTAGTGATAATTACACTAATAAAATATTTTATTAAACTAATAAAATGCCTATTATTTAACGTGTTTGTTCAAATAAGTATGGGTGTCAGCCAAATCGGCATAAATTAAACATAATTTGATCTTGCTTTAGTTTTATCCATGATTTCATAACCATGAAATCCTCTCGGGTTTGTCCCGAGGTGAGTTTTAATTTTTATGAGCGGAACCCTAATTCTTTTTCTAAAATAAAAGCAGCCTATGTTACTCCCTATAAGATCAGCTATCTTCCAGTGAAAGTCCCGTCAAAATCAGCCCAGCCGTTTCAGAGATTGTCCGGAACAAACAGACAGAAGAAAAAAAAATTAAAAAACAATGTTTTTTAATTTTTTTATTTCATATGCATTTAGTAAAACGCTGTTATTTTGACATTACAAACAGTATGGATATACATATATGTATATACCTCTCTGCCTTCTTTGCAATCGTCTCCGTCTACAATATAGCATGAGAGCTAACACTAATATCATGTAGGCTCCGGCCACTGATATGGAAACTAGCACTGCTTTCCCGGCTACGCCTGTAGACTCCTGAGGTAGTTCGCCTTCTGAAAAAATAAATTCATATAAAAAAACCGCCCAAGTGCGAGTCGAACTCGCGCACGAAGGGTTCCGTGCCATTATCTATAAATACGTCAAAAAATCATGTCTGTTATATGGAAGCCCACTTAAATATTATTTTGTTCTGTTTTTTAGTATTTATTGTTATAGCGCCAACAGAAATACATCATCTGTGAAAATTTCAACTGTCTATTGTCGCGGTTCATGAGTCGCAGCCTGGTGACAGACGGACAGATAGACAGACAGACAGACAGACGACAGACGGACGGATAGCGGAGTCTTAGTAATAGGGTCCCGTTTTACCCTTAGGGTACGGAACCCTAAAAATATACCAACTTCAAAAATGAAAATTAACATATCGTAGGATATATTTCCGTTTGTAGTGACTCTACTTGCTGTGCCAGCGGTCGCGGGTTTGAGTACGGCTGGGGCCATTAATTTGTGTGATAAGCACGAATATTTGTACTCTAGTTATGTGATAGTCATAAAAATATTGAAACACTTTTAATTCGAACGTATATCGAGTGTCCAGGATTATTGTGTGGATAATTTGCTTTGGATCCGATGGCGTCTTGAAACCTGTTATATACGAGAAGACTCACGGAATCCATGAAAAAGAAATAGAACTAAAACACCCATGTTTTATATAATAAGGGTAATTTGCTTGTATAAGAATTAAGTAGCTGGGCGACGGAGCTTCGTTCGGAGTTTTTGGCCAAAAAAAACATTAAAAAAAACAAACAAAAAATTTGAATAAATACAAAAAAAAACAAGTAAAAACTTTATATCCGATCGGGATACGAACCTAGACACCTGTGGTTGTCAAACTTGCGCCTTAGCCGTTTGACCACGATGCTTATGTCCTAGCGTGCGAATTAGCGATCATATTTTGCGTGGAATAATGCGAGACAAAACCGCATGAAAACTCGAAAACACGCGTTTCCCCAGACATAAAACTAATCTAGATGGATTTATCGCCCCCGAAATCCCGTGTATACTAAATATCATGCAACTCGTTGGAGCCGTTTCCGAGATTCAGATTATATTTGTATTATATTATAATATACATATACAAGAATTGCTCGTTTAAATATATTAGATATATAAAGCAGATACCTGGATGAACAAATAGTTCCAGTTCAATTCTGGCCAAGCCGGCGGCGCTGCCGGCCGTGCAGCCGTATCTGTCTGAATCCTCCTCTTTCACATCGCGTATGAGAAGAGTACCGTTGTTTAGAAGGATTAATCTGAGAAATAAATAAATGTTATATCTATACAGATACTAATACTATTACTAATTTACTTTTACTAATTACTAATCTGCATTACTATTAATATAATATTATAAATGTGAAAGTTGGTGAGTATGTATGGATGTTTGTTACTCTTTCACGCCAGAACGGCTGAACGGATCTGGATGAAATTTGGCACAGAGATAGATTATAGTCTGGAATAACACATACGCTTCTTCTTATTACAGAAAAATATACGGTTCCCGTGTGATAAATTTGTTTTTATTTTAGTATTAGTATAATAATTAATATTATTTATATTCTCTACCTTATAACTTTCTCTTGCCCTCTCTTACTTCCTCTTACAATTTGCTAATTAAAAAAAATATTATCTATACTAATATTATTAATGCGAAACTTTGTGAGGATATATGGATATCTAGATGTATAGGTGTTTGTTACTCTTTCACACAAAAGCTACTGAATGCATTTTAATGAAACTTTACAATAATATAAGTCATACATCAAAATAACACATAGGCCACTTTTTATCCCGGAAAAATGTACGGTACCTGTGGGATAGATTTGTTTTTGTTATCCTAGAGGCAAACCCGAGCGAAGCGAGGGTGAGTCGCTAGTAACGTTTAAAATAGACTCATATGTATAAACTTTGGATTTTCAAATAAACAAAAACTAATAAAGTACTATACTTTAAATAAAACATACCGTGAACTCGAAGCATTTACTCCACCTTCAATGTCGACTCCATCTTCTGTGAAATTTAAAAACAAATGAATATATGTACTTATTGTATCGATCTATAAAATAACGGATTTGTCGTCTGAAGTGTTTATTCAGTTCGTACTCGATCAAATTTTCCAAGTTTTTTGGGTGTAATCACTCAAATAACTATGGGTAGATGTGATGTCGACCTTTAGCTGTAACTTTTTTTTACAATTTAAATTACTGATGATACAAAAACGCATCCGTATATGGAATCCATTACGAAAGAACAACGATCTGTTTTACGTGAACGTAACAAACACGTAACATCAGTTGGCGTATATACCTACCTATAAAATTAACCTGAAATATAAATAAATAATAAATAAGAGTATGTTGGGACATTACCACACAGCACCATCTAGTCCCATGGTACGCTACGAGGCTTGTTTTATGGATACCAGATAGTTGATACACTACACACATATATATATATATATATATATATATATATATATATATATATATATATATATATATAAATTTAAATATATACATATTATAAATATAAACATCCATGAGTGGAGTACAAACACTCTTGCTCATTACACAAATGTGTGCCCCCAGCGGGACCTCTGTCACAGCATGAAGGGTCACTACAAACTGAGCCAAACTTGTCGTATTCGCTACTTACGTTGTTGATGAAGTATCGTCAGGTTTCTATCCCAGTGCGTGGTGGGCGGGGGATCCCCTGACGCTAAGCAGTTGAGAGACACAGTCTGTCCCACTGTTACGTGCATTTGTTGTCCCGGGCTCGGTTCTATTACTCTTGGAGCAACTAAAACGAGGAATTGATAATTAACAATAATTACAAACGAATTTGAAAGTTAATTCTTAAAATAAAAGAAGTTCTTAATTACAAATAAAAAGTATATAAATGTTTGTGCCTGCTTCTACTATAGTAAAAAGTCATATACCTATAATATAAAGTATATGAGGTGTTTACGGTACATATTCATATATTAAATAAATATAGAAATTTTCGATGACTTAGTTGAAAGATAAAAACATAAAATCTTACCAACAACATCCAAAGTGATTCTCGCTGTTATATTCTGGTCACCATCAGACGCCCGACAGGTGTAGTTGCCAGAGTGGCTTCTCTTAGCTTCTGACACCATCAACGTACCATTGGCTGATGTGACACCCTCTGGTAGGGGATCTGCATCGTTCTAACGAAATAATTGAGGTATATTTAGAAGCGACATTTATATTTGAGAATTTAATAAATACATCGATTTTTTAATCCGAAATCATAGTAAGATGTCCGAAATTATAGTGATATCTCTTCGCATTCCTCGACTCATGTGGCACATCCCTACAGAACAATAAGCTAGACAATAACGCATATATAAAAACGAACTAAAAAGATGACACCAAGTGGATGAAGGACATATATATATATATATATAATGTATTCAGGGATATAGATGTTATACTTGCTGTGAGTCTTCTTGAGAGTACGTATGTATTTTTCTGTCTGCATAAAACTATGTGCTTTCGTCGACTTATTCATTTTTAACGCAGTCGATTTTTTTTTAATTTAATTTTTTATTTACGGCTTTTTAGATGCAGTGATATTTACATTTAAAATAATACATTGAAAAAACTTTTTGTTTAATAAATAAACAAATTTAGTACAAAAAATGAACATACCAATGACCAAGTGACTACAGGAGAAGCACCGCCTGCAACTTTGCAGTGTATTTTCCCAGAACTGTTTAATTCCAGCTTCTTATTGTAGGGTTGCGGTTCGAATCGAAGCACGCCATCTAACGAAAAGAAATACAATATAATTAATATGTATGTATATTCAATACGATAATTATGTGCATAACTGTTATGTAACCTAACCCTAAGAGATTTTTAACAAAAATTAACACAAAATATTTTTTATGCTTATTCGCAAAATGTCTATTTAAAACATTTTATAATATTTCTTTTGTAAAAGCTACATATTTTTTTGTATATTTATTGTATATTTTTTAACAATTTTGGGTTCGGCAAGCTTTACTACTTCGTCTTATTATATTTGTATAAGTATAATTTGTGTATATAGACATATATTTGCGGGTAAGCGAAAGGATATGAAATGAGTCAGCACTCCGTCCTTTATATTTCGTTGAATTTAGCTCGAAACCCTTCCCTCTCCCCTTAGATGAAATTTAGTAAGAATATAGTATGAGAGCTTGGGAAGGACATAGGATACTTTTTATCCCGGAAATCATCTCGTAATGGGGTGAAAATTGGGTTGAAAGTTTGTATGGGGGAATCAACCTAGGGACGAACCCGATCGAAGCGAGGGTGAGTCGCTTGTATGTAATAAAGAGTAGGTACAATTTAAAGCAAAAAGTTCTTTTAAGATTTTTCACATAAACTGCTGTTGCGACTTTGGTGATGGCTCCGAACGCTCTTTGACCCCACCACCCAGACTGAGTTAAATTCAGATGCCCTCTTTAAATATTAACGCCGTTTGGTATTCGATTTCTACGGTATAATGGCTAGAGACAGTAGTAACATGCCCCACATTATCCTAAGCCTAGATAACTTTGGGCGCAAATCGCCATTTAATAACTGTTATATTTTAATTGAAAATTATTTATTTCAAAAAGGACAGACATTACTCTGTCAAAAAATATTTTTAGCAAATATAACTTTGCACTCAAATCGCCACTTAATAATTTTTATATCTTAATTGAAAATTATTTATTTCAAAAAGGATTATTACAATGTAATGTAAAAGTGGACTATGGCAGCTGAAACCCCTCGCATTGAAGAGGGGCTCGGCTCGTGCCTAGCAGTGGGAGTACATATGCAGTGGGGCATAAGTTGTGCTATGTTTTGATACCATTCACAGGAACAAACCAAATTGTACCTTTTTACAATAATGTAAAACCGGATCCAAAGTTCAACACTTTTCGAGATTAGCGCGCACATACATACATACGTACAGATGCTCGCCGAAGAACTTCCTTTCACATGTACGTATAGAGATCAAAGACGACGGTTCCGTACTATAACTTTACTATGTAGAGTTTAATAATAGTACAGATTTTTTTCTAGCAACTTATTTTGTTGCGCTTTCGCAACCACAACCCCTCGTCAGTCGTCCGACCGGAAATGACATGAAACTCACGAGACACGGTCAAATATACAATAAAAATAAGAAAAGCCATGTTTATGCGTCACAGTATACTAGGAAAAATATGCGATTTTGTTCGTATGAACTTACAAAACCTGCTTTGGTTCGCAGCTTCGCTTGTAACGAGTGATCTATTTTATTCCTACAATTGAAATGGATTTACCCATTTCAAAAATAAATCAATACAAGAAGATAAAGAGATAAAAAATTATTGTTTGAACTTTAGAATTAGTATGGAGATAATCATATAACTCGACTAGCGACTCACCTTTGCTCCGCTCGGGTTCGTCCCTAGTTACGTTTTAACGTTTAGTATAGATTTCTCAGAGATGAGATATTTTCGCGCAGTAAAATGTATCCTATATGTTGATCCGGATAACCAGTTATCATCATACCAAATTTCATCAAAAACCTGTCCCGTGATTTTCTCGTGATCCGGTCACAAACAGACAGATAGACAGACACAGAAATTCTAAAAACTATAGATTCGTCTCGGTATCTATATATAATAATAACTATTTCAATAAGATTTTCCAAAAAATATTTAATGTACAGATTCGACTCAGAATTTAATTAGGTATATGTAATAATATGTATAGACATGGAAAAGACTTAGCTGATTTTGTTTAGCATCAATTGACAAGCTGTATAATCAATAAAAAAATTAAGAAATAATTGTATTTTTTACACACTATACATAAATAAACTACGCTGATGAAATTAAGGGCAAATCTTATTATTACGAGTATTATAAATCCGAAGTTTGTGAGGATGTATGGATGTTTGCTATTCACGCAAAAACTACTGAATGGATTTTAATGAAGCTTTAAAATAATATAGCTCATACATCCGAAGAACACACAGGCTACTTTTTATCCCGGAAAATATACAGTTCCCGTGGGATAGGTTTGTTATTTTTTTTCTAGAGGCGAATCCGAGCGAAGGGAGGGTGAGCCACTAGTGTTAGTATATATCGAGATATTACCGACTGCCGCTCGATGTTTTCTATTCGGTCTGTGAGCGCGTGCCCGTTGTCCATGATTAAAGGATTCTGTAAAGAAAATCAAAATATACTTTAATTATTATATACGTAAAATATATGCACACTAGTTTTTTCTCATTGTCCCACTCGTTATGGAATTGCGTTTAGAAGTACAATTTTTTACTTAGGTATAATGTAGCATAGTGGACCTTTTCGAGTAGTAGTTCTTGATATCATTCATACAAACAATTCAAATTTTATAATGGAACCAGCGACTCACCCTCGCTTCGCTCGGGTTCGTCCCTAGGTACATGTTAATTTTTTTGAGCAAAACCCTAATTCATTTTCTAAAATAAAAGTAGCCTATGTTACTTCCTATAACATCAGCTATCTTTCAGTGTTAGTCCTGTCAAAATCAGTACAGCGATTTCGGAGATTATCCGGAACAAAGAAACAGACTGACAAAAATTTTAAAAATTGTGTTTTTCTTATAAGTACCGTATATAATTTCATACGCATTTAGTAAAACGCTGTTATTTTGACATAACAAACAGACACATCAATTTTATTTATCTGTATAGATAAGACAATACAGCTGTTTTTTCTTTTAAAAACGTATGATTAATATATTTTAGAGTAGATTTACACCAAGTTATTCTTTATGGAATGACTATGTGATGTAAAATTAGTTTGAACTTAAGAATATTAAATTAAAACACTTTACAAGAACTTAAAATTTAGACTTTAGAGTTAAAACGGTCTTATACTCTAAATATCACTATAATAATATAAATCAATAATTAACTATACATTATAAATTTTATTTGCGGAAACCGCCAAGTTTTAACTTCGGTCAGATCACAGATATTATCATACTATGTTGTATGTGATGTACTAATGTGATGACTAAATATGGCGAAAAGCTCAAATACAATGGGATTATCAGCAGCTTAAAGCTTGAAAGGTTTCAATACCGCCCCGATCAATAGATTAACTCTTTGTAACACAGATAGATACAATTCTATTTTACCTTATTAAGTAAATACTATTAAAATGCAAATTATGATTGGTTCACTTTAAAATACGATTTGGTATTCATTTACTTGTGTTGTTTACTTTTATGCATATTTTTAATTGAAAAAAGGAAAAATATCCACCCCAAGGTTATCTTTAGGGGTTATTAGTTACATATTTAAAAGTCCTTTTGGTAGAAATGGGCATAGTTTTTATTAGTTACTAGCGACTCACCCTCGCTTCGCTCGGGTTGGTCCCTAAGTTTGATTCCCCATGCAAACTTTCATCCCCATTATCACCCCTTTGAAGGAAGATTTCTGGGATAAAAACTATCCTATATCCTTTCCAGGGTCTCAATCTATCATCTTGCCAAATTTCATCCAAATCGGTTCAGTAGTTTCGGAGCGTACTTGGTACAAACATACCAAAAAATCTTTCCTCTTTATAATATTGGTATAGAAGTACATATGATTTAAAAATTCTCAATTGATATTATATAAGGAAAAGTGGGCATGTTGGTCTTTCTTGAACAGCAACAAAGTAAAGGATTGAGGTGATTTTACTGCATAAAGATTTGCTTGCTTCCTGTGGGCAGGGCCGGCCTGTGTGGGGTCGCGAAGTACTTAGGGTGTAGAAGCCTCTTTATAATATTTCAAAGAAATTAAGGAAACTCCATTGGTTTCACGTTTATATAATTAGATTTATATTAAAATTATCTACATTTTGATTTAGTCGGTTCCGGAAAACGATACGAGCAATTAACTACTTCAATTTACCTGTATATATCTGGATGTCAAGTAATATATCGTTTCCTACAAGTCTTTTAATTTCGATTGATACTAAGTTGTCACAGGAAAAGAGTTCTTGTACTTTAAAAAATAAAGTTTTTTTTAAATTAAAAATAGCCTGGAGCCTGGAGCCCCATGGGTCGTGTTTGTTAATATGTTTTATTATGTAAAAAATATATTTCGCCTGGAAAAAGAGTGAGGGGTCCACCACAGAGATCGGGATCTTCTATTATCTCCTATCCGGTCTTTCATGACACTCAATATGATCTTAAACGAAGTATTTTAAAATGCTATTTATATTTCATTACCATATGCTCCTTAGTGACATCCTAAGTAACGTGTTTAACTTAAATTTTAAAAAACATACATATTCTCTTACTTATACAATACTAGTTTTGCCCGCGGCTTCGCTTGATTAGAAAATTGGATGGGGATCAAAGGTTAGTCTATGTCCGTTCCAAGGATACATCCCATTTATGTTATACCTTGTCAAATTTCTCCGAATCTGTTTAGTGATTTAAGCGTAAAAAGGTAATAGACAGTTACATTCACATTTATAATATTAATAATATTTAAAATATATTACAATATTATATGTGTTATATTAAAATTTCGAAGACAAGAAATGATTTTTGTTACATTAATTAAGATCAGTTAAATCATCTAAAAGCTGAAGGTAATCTAAACATACATATGAATAAAATTGAAGTGTCTGCTTGTAGTAATGTCAAAATAACAGCTTTTTACTAAATGCATGTGAAAGTATATACGGTACTAATAAGAAAAATGTCTTATTTTTTTATTTTTGTCTGTCTTTTTGTTCCGACTAATCTCCGAAACGTCTGAATCGATTTTTACGGGACTTTCACTGAAAGATAGCTGATGTTATAAGGAGTAACTTAGGGAATTTTTATTTTAGAAAAAGAATCAGGGTTCCTCGCAAAAAAGTTAAAACCCACGAAATTGTGAACAAAATCAGCGTACCTAGGAACCCACTCGAGCGAAGTGAGGGTAAGTCGCTAGTAATTATTTATAAACCAACAAATATCATATTCAACAGTAGCTATTAAAAGACTAAAAACACATTCAAGTTAAAAAAACAGTTCCATAAAGCCTTTAAGAGAACAGAATCCAGAACTAAGAAGTAAACGATGTAAGAAGCTTTTAAATTTCACACACTTAATTTTTTCTTCAAAATCACTAGTATGTAAAGGAACTACGGTTCGGTTGAGTACAAAACGTGTGTGTAAACATAAACAGAGCGCTTACCGCGCCGCTACATCAAACGAAGTA
The DNA here is from genome assembly GCA_947093115.1 of Brenthis daphne. Lineage (NCBI taxonomy): Eukaryota > Metazoa > Arthropoda > Insecta > Lepidoptera > Nymphalidae > Brenthis > Brenthis daphne. The sequence goes on along the minus strand of OX352482.1, from coordinate 6,646,794 downwards.
TTCTTGACTTGCCCTTAGTAGGGCGACCATATCGAATTGAGAAGAGACGATTGGAAAAATAGTTAATTGTAAAGTTTTTCATAATAGGTGGTAAACAACGTCAAATCTGAATTTTGGTTAAGAGATGGCAACGCTTTGAAGTCATTGATAAGAAAATTGATTTGACAAGATGGCAATACACAAAATTGTCTAAATTATACGACCAATATTATACACTATACTACATTTGTCTTCTATAGGAGTCTCGTCTGAACTTAGTATGAAGCCGTCATATTAATCTTTAATGAAAACAAAGTGAGGTTTAAGACACAGCGATGAGATGAGTAAGTAAATATTAAAAGAAAATTACGGTTCAAAACTACTGTCATTTAATCATTATAAAGTGTATACTTTATATATAAATAAAAAAAAAACAATCTAAATGTGTTACAGTCAAAATCCTTTAACCAAGGGACAAACAAACAAACTTGCATTTCAACATACACACGTATAAACAAGTTCTTCAACGCCCAAACTAAACACAGCATAACATGTCCACCCTATCTTTCATCGGTTGCTGCTATACGTCGAACAACCGTCAATTATCACTGCATAACAAACCTTTACTGACGAATTCGGCCTGGTGTGGTGTTGCTTTATAATGCGGATGCTGTTTTAAGAGAAAAATAGTATTGATTTTTATACATTTAAATATAAATGGATGTTTCAGAACATTCCATTTTTGTATCCTACGAATATTATAAATGCGAAAGTTTGTGAGGATGTATGGATGTTTGTTACTATTTCACGCAATAACTACTGAAAGGATATTAATGAAACTTTATAATAATATAGCTTATACATCAGAATAACACATAGACCACTTTTTATCCCGGAAAATGTACGGTTCCCGTGGGATAGATTTGTTTAATACTAATAAGTTATTTACATATTTAGGTATATAAATAAAAATGAAATGGTGGACCGATTTGTGTATATTATATATTAGATATTCGTAATATTTCGAACAAGGTTTTAGGAAATGCGAAAAATTGCTGCCAAAACTTCGGGAAAAAATGAATGTTGTTTTTCTAAAAGATAAATGAATGAACTCAAAAACTACAAATATTGAAATTTTGACACGACATTGTCTAACGTTACAAGATTGTACCTGCTGAACATAACATTAGAAAAACAATTTTATAAGCATTAGCTTTTTTAATAATTATTACCTACCTATTCATTAAAAAAAACAACTAATTTAATTCCTCAGTTTATATCAAAGATCTAGTGGAAAAAAGAAAACATAATACTCGACTCCTACTTACGGTTTCATGAAAGAATGTTTAACCAAACCCTTTATTATTTCTGATGCTTGGTAAGTAATTGTTCTTAACAAGAAAGTATTAAATGGTGTGTATAATATCTTCATAATTTTTCCTTTTCAAGCGTTTACGAGTGATCTTTGCGATAAAAGCTAAAAGCTCTTGATCTACATTCATGTCACTTCCGCAGTTTTCTATTCGCATATTTTTCTACTACAGTTGTTAAATACTACATACTGTGTAGTAAATGAAAGTCTTTGCTTAGTAAAAATAGTAGGTAATGAATACAATACTTAAAGTTCATATAAACTATATTTTAAAGGTTATAAAACAAATTGCAAGATGGTTCCAAGAAAGGAAATAGGTAATTTCAGATTTTTTCGCGAATTTTATTTCGATTTTTGGTTGACGACGATTCAAATGCTTTACTTCAATCGTGGTCCCTGGAGAGATGATTTATACTAATATATTAATTAGTCTATACATATAATAAAATTCTGAGTCGAATCTGTACATTAACTATTTTTTGGTAAATCTCATTGAAATATTCAGTATTATCGATACAGAGGCTTAAATCTATAGTTTTTAAAATTTTTATCTGTCTGTCTATCTGTCTAGGAACGCATCACGAGAAAACCACTGGACAGATTTTGATGTTTGGTATGATGATAGCTGGTTATCCGGGTAAGCATATAAGATACTTTTTACTGTGTGAAAATATCTCATCTTTGAGAAATTTATACTAAACGTTGAAGAATTTGTTAAAAATGCTATTCAAATTTGAAAATTCTTTCTTTTTTATTTTGCAATCTATTTATAGAATATAGCCTAAGATTATATATAGGCTGCCTAATATCATGCTAAAACTTTTAGATGCGGAGCAATAACACTACACGACCAGAGCCGCACGTAAAAGCTAGTCTATTTATATAGATACCGCTTCTTCATACACCATATACAAAATGAATGTACACATATTTTATAATATAATGTCACAGTTATCGTAGCTCGGGGAAGTCATAAACTTACACACCGATATAAACAGTATTTACAAACAGACAGATAAAATATTTTACTATATTTATTTAGGCCACTTATCAAAAATCCATAAAACCAATCCATTTCATCATAAACCATTTGGCTATTTTATCTTTTGCCACAGGATTTTTATGTAAATTCGTAAGCTTAGTTAAAGTCTAACCCAACATCTGCTTATATCTAATCGAAATACACCTTCGAGTCGGACTTTCGAAAAAGTAGATGAAATTGTGGTTTGATATATTATAATGCACATAACATATTCACATAGCATTAATGTGTAGAATGTGACTTACTAGGGACAGTTAAGTTACCTATGTGTTATTTATATATATAGACGATACGTTTGGCTCAATTTGTAGTCACCCTACTTGCTGTGCCAACAGTCATGGGTTCGTGTCCCGATGGGGGCATTAATTGGTACGATGAGCACGAATGTTTGTACTCCAGTCATAGGTGTTTATATTAATAATTTGTATTTATTTAAAGTTATATATGTGTACTGTATTAACTATCTGGTATCCATAACACAAGCCTCGTAGCTTAGCATGGAACTAGATGGAGCTGTGTGTTAATGTCCCAAGTCCCAACATATCTATTTATTTTGTTAATAATTCTAGATCAAAGGTATCTCTAAACTAAATTTCATCCAAATCCGCCCATCAACTTCAGCGTGAAGGAGTAACAAACAAACGTACATATAACACAACTTATCACTTTTATAATATTAGTTTTTATGGCGAAAACTATACGTACGTTTTTTATCAACTTTAAAACCAGATTTAAACTAGAGCCATAAATTCCGACATTACTCTAACAACTCTAAAAACTATATAATACTTTCTTAGATTTACGCGAATATTTGACATTTTAAATAAAACTATCTTTTCGGATTTTGTCGCGGATTTATTTGTATTTTTGTTTCCCGACGTTTCGAATGCTTTACAGCATCCATGGCCACGGGAGAGACTGAGGTGTTACATGTCTTAAAGATATAGTTGTTACAGACAGCCTACCCACAATTAACAAAATGAAAATTGCACCAATTACATTACAATATTTTAACTTTAAATATTTTTATAATTTTAATTATAATTGAATATGGAAAATTATTTATTTAATTTTTGCTATTATTTTTATAATTATTACAATTTTAAAAATATTAATTAGTAATCTATATTTAGTGTTGCCATTATTATACGTCACAGGGACCGAGTGGAACCAGCCACAGTCGAGCGCGTCCCTGCAGTCCTACCTTACATGAGAGGCGTCACTGACAAGATTGGCTACATTCTAAAGCGAGCTTCAATTAAAACTTACTTCAAGCCGCCAAAGAAAATTAGTCAGTTTCTACCACCTGTCAAGTGCCACATCCCTCTACAAGATGCAGGAGTTTACAAGCTTGATTGTGATTGTGGGCTCTCTTACATCGGACAAACAAAGAGATCCATTAGAACCCGGGTCAAAGAACACATAGCTGATGTGAAGCACCGTCGCAATACAACATCTGCTGTCTGCAAACACAGTCAGGACCGCCCAAGCCATTATATTCGCTTCGATAGACCTCAAATCCTGGCGAAAGAAAACCGATATCGCCCTAGAATGATTCGAGAAGCCATAGAAATTAAAAAACATCCTAATTTCAATAGGGAAGATGGCTGGGTACTACCATCGTCATGGGATCCTGTTATTAATATAATAAAATCTAATAATAAATCTAAACATAACAGACAGGTAGATGTAGTAAGTTCTTACTGTGTAGATCAAAATGATAGCATTTCTGATTAATAATATTTTTTCACTTTTTCATTTGTAAATGTATGTAGTATTGTGTTGCTTAATAATTTGTTTTTTAAATAATAGCAAATTTAAATTAAAATTATTATTTTTAATTAATCTTAACTTTTTCAAATTACACATAGATCAATTGTGGCTTAAATAATTAATACTATATTTTACATTTTTCTTATGGTTATAAATATAATAATGGCAACACTAAATATAGATTACTAATTAATATTTTTAAAATTGTAATAATTATAAAAATAATAGCAAAAATTAAATAAATAATTTTCCATATTCAATTATAATTAAAATTATAAAAATATTTAAAGTTAAAATATTGTAATGTAATTGGTGCAATTTTCATTTTGTTAATTGTGGGTAGGCTGTCTGTAACAACTATATCTTTAAGACATGTAACACCTCAGTCTCTCCCGTGACCATGGATGCTGTAAAGCATTCGAAACGTCGGGAAACAAAAATACAAATAAATCCGCGACAAAATCCGAAAAGATAGTTTTATTTAAAACTCTAAAAACTACCAAATATTTAGATCAGAATTTAACTATAAGTTATTTTTTTTTTGTTAGTTATAAGTTTATAGTGCAAATGTTCTACGAAATTTCGCGATGTATATAAAATAAAGAAGTCATTTTTAAATGTTTTTTTTTATTATATTACGTAAGGGGATAAAAGTTTACTAAAAAATAAAAAAAACAGCTTTAGAAAAAAGAAAGTCGTTTAATTTTACATATAGAGTATATGTTTTATAAGTAAGTGGTAGTTATAGGGCAATTAAAAGAACATTTGCACTACAGTGGCGAGTGCTAATGCATTTTATAGCTCGACGTTTTTTAAAGTTTTAATTGAATTTACTGTTTAGATAGCTCACATTTTGTATGTGCTTTGGTCTCGAACAATTAATTTGTTGAACATAGACTTATTAATAAAATTGATGTGTTTTAACGACACGTTAGGCTCAGTTTGTAACGACACTACATGCTGTGCCAGCGGTCACGGGTTCGAGACCCGCTGGGGGCATTTATTTGTGTGATGAACACAAATGTTTGTACTCCAGTCATGGGTGTTTACATTTATAATATGTATGTATTTAAAGTTATATACCTTTGTGTAGAGTATCTACTATCTGGTATCCGTAACACAGACCTCGTCCAACGTAGCTTACCATGGAACTAGATGGTGCTGTGCGTTAGTGTCCCAACATATTTATTTATTTGTTTATCAAACGCCTACTATTTTAAATGCAAAAACATATATGTCTGTATGTTTGTTATTCCTTCGCGCTGAAACGGCTAGACGGATTTAGATGAAATCTAATATATAAATAGAGAACTATAATATAGACTACTTTGTATCCCGAAAAAGACAAAAAAATCCTTTAGGGTCTTTATCCTGGACAAAAAATGGATGGGTTTATCGATATTCATAGTACATTAATGGCCTACTTCAAAGTTCGTTCAAAATTTGGTTCGGTTGTGGTCATATGTATGGAGTCACACCAATATTATAATTGCCAAAGTTTGTGAACGTTGAAAGTTTACGAGTGAGCAAGCGAGTGTGTACGGCTCAAAGGATTTCAGTTAAATTCGGAATGGAGATAGCTTTATACGTTTTATCAATATACTTACCACACTAACCAAATTATATTTTTTACACAAGTTCCGACATTTTATTGTACACAATTGCATGTCAACATAACCTTAATCACCTCTTAATCTGCTTAAAAAAATAAATAAAAACTAAATAGCCATGCCAAACAGCGCCCCTACCGGACCGCCACAGCACTACATAATGGCGCGGTCGCCATGACAACCGCTCGTAAAATTTTACGACTCCCACCCCCTTTTCGCTTGAAAATAACGTTCACTTCCATTAGATTAGGGCTTTAGAATATTTGAGATTTGATTCGTACATGGTAAATTTTATTTGAACGGTATCAAACAGTGTGGCGGTGAATTTACTGGTTATTTGAAAATTTTGCTTTATCAGGAAAAAACTAATAAAATTTCTTCATATTTATAACTAGAAATATGTAAATTCATATTTGAGCTTCATCTTATATTTCCGAAAGGAGATCCCATTAAATCTAATGAGAACCGCTTATATCCTAGTGAGATATTTAATAAACATTTCTGTTTCAACGTTTCTATCACTTAAAAAGTTCCAGATGGCTTTCTGTCGTTTTTTTTTGTTCCAAAACTAATATTTCTAATTAAACATGGCCAAGTTTCTAGATACATTCATAAATCACAGTAAATTTTAAGTGCTTTAGAATAAATATACAGGAATAGAAATATATGTAAAACCATATTATGTAAAACCAAAAAAATACGACGTTATTTACAAACATATTAACTTCTTAGAAACATCTATTTTCTGGCAAACTTGAGTATCTAACACGAAAGCATATTACTGGCAACAATACAATATTACTACAGAATACGGGATGAGATGAGTTCTGTCCGCTGAATAACAATGGAGCCATCTCAAACTATCGATTAGCAACTGAGACAATATTAAGTTTTAAAATGTCTTGAGTTCAGGACTTGGTGGTTCCAGACTTTCAATGAAACGGGAAATGTACCTTGAATGATCTCGAATCCTATTAAATATTTCCTCTTTGTCGAAACTTTAATTATTACTATCTCTTTATTGTAGAAGCTCTTATATCTTTAATTGTAGTGAAAGCATTTCAAATTAAACTCGTACTTAATTTTTTACACAGTTTTTGGACTCCACGCTTTAACGACTAGTGCTTATAATAATTACTAGAAAAAAAAATGTAAAAAGAAAAAATAATTACATTCAAAGGTAGTAATTGGGAAAGTCTATGTAAAATACTAAAAAATAGGAGAAAATTAAAAAAAAATGTATACTGAATTTCAACAAGAGGCCTCAATCAGCAGAAAGTCCAGAATTGTATGAAATTTTAAACAACATTCATTAAATTACAGTTTTTTCCAGATTCTAATCACATCCATCGTTACTAATTGGAAATAAAACTACAGGAATAAAGCACCTTTTTCGCCATCGTTATGAGAATTTCACCTCTCTACTATAATTTCACTAAGCTGACCTATTTTCTATTTTTTTTTCTCAATGAAAGGACTTCGGATGTAAGGCCGGCGCTTTATAATGCGAGTTATACACGTGCGGTTTTACATTCATATGCAACGTTTATATGGAACAGTGTGAGTGTTTTCATTACAGGATTTAGCTTTCTACTTTTTAATTTGGTCTATTATCCTATAATATAAATACCAAAGCGTCTTTGTATGTTTATTAGTTTATTCTTCTTTCGAGCAGCAATTAACAAATTTCTTAACGTAACTACATTTTGACGACACGTTTGGCTCAGTTTATAGTGACTACTTGCTGTGCCAGCGGTAGCGAGTTCGAGTCCCGCTGGGGGCATCCATTTGTGTGATGAGCACGAATGTTTGTACTCCAGTCATGGGTGTTTATATTCATAATATGTACGTATTTAAAGTTATATACCTATGTGTAGAGAATCAACTATCTGGTACCCATAACAAAAGCCTCGTAGCTTACCATGGATTTAGATGGTGTTGTGTGTTAATGTCCCGATATATTTATTAATTATATATGACATCGATGTATGACGCTAAGAGATCAAGATATATTTAATCTGTATTTTTTCTAAAGCCTCTGAAAGTTTAGAGTTGTACGAAGTTAACACCTCCAGGTAAATTTCTAAGAAATTAATTAAAATTCTAAGAAATCTATTGTTAACTGTAACGCCGGCGTGTACGCGGTCGTTGAGGGATGAATACATAGAAATCAATTATCAATAGTGCATGTTAGTAAATAACAGTAAAATCGTCAACTAAGTTCAGTCAGATTGATGAGCTTTCAAAAGAGTACTAATCGCCATGAATATCAAGTTGTGTTCACTGTGTAGTACCTACTGATGTAACAGCAGAATTATGTTTAATTCTAAGAAGTCATATTGTTAATATTCAACTCCAAACAACATTTTTGAAATACACTTTCTTAGAATTGCTTCCTAATCATAATATTTTCTATTATCGCGTTAGTTAATTCGACTTAGGCCGATTCCGATGAGATTTGAAAAGCTTGCATTATGAAGAGACGATAAAAACAATCCACCATTTTTGATGGAATAAATTAACAAAACAGCCAAAAATGTTGGTCGGTTAACAAAAGGCTTACATAATATTATAAATGTGAAAGTGTGTTAGTTTGTTTGTGTGGAGATAGTTGGAGGGTTGGAGAGTGACATAGGCTACTTTTTACCGCGGGAGACGATCTCATTGCCACGGGAAAACACGTTTTAATACAACACACAACAACCCATCATATTATATACTAATATATAATAAATAGTGAAGAATTATAGTCAATACGAAACTTTTATATAAAAACAGAAATAAATGTACCCTCGATTCAATTTAAGCAAAACACACAGCACCATTTTGATAAAAAAGGTATATTTCACCATAAATTTTTTACGATTTTCTTTAATGAGAACCACCGTCGAGTTTCACATAAAACGCGATATTAAGGGTCTAAATTCCATCAAGTCGTTTTACGACTTCTAGGGGGGTGTTTTAATTATTATCAAAGGTACTCTACGTTTATACAGTTTACAGAGTGTGACATGACTCATGGGGTGTCTCGTGTACGTAAAACTAAAATAGATACTTTTTTGTATTGATTGTGAACAATAAACGAATACTTCTGGTTTGTTGCTTTGTTTATATCATTTCTGATACTATATTTTCGTTCTCGATTCCGAATTTATTTTAATTTTATTTTGTTAGAAGGTAGTGAATAAAGGAAATACTTGATGCATCAATTACAACAACAATTACACGTTTGGCAATATTTGTTTTTAATAAAATAATTCTGTACATTATTATGTCTATGTAAAAAATCTATTTTAAAAAGAAAAAAACATCGCATTTCTTTCCCAAGGGAAGGAATGGCGGAAGGAAAGGGAAGGGGATTTTTGAGATTCTATTAAAGAATCGTGAAGTTTAAGATATAACATACACAGAAAAATATATAACCAAATTGAGTAATCTTCTACTTTTTGAAATTAGTTAATACATAACGTATTAAAAAGCAGTTCAAAACAACACAGACATTTTTCCATTTTTGATATATAATTTTATTGCTTATTTAATATTTAAAATTATTAGATATATTAGATAATAGTTACTCTGGTACCCTAAAAACACTGGTCGTAGGAAGCGTCACAGAGTAGAGCTAAAATAGTCTTCAATGTGGACTTAAGGAATGGCTGATCACTCTCATATTTACTGTACTATAATCCCATTATTTAATCCTAGTAACATATAGTAAAAAAGTATTCGAAAGTCTGACATTTGGTCAAGTAAGTCTGAGTAAGTACTTATATTAACCATTATTTAATAGTTTGGTTTATTAGAAATTACAAATAATAATATCAAATATTTTAAATTCGACTTACACTTGGCAAATTTTCCCTTTAATTAAAATAACGACTGAAATGTTGAACTAACAAAACTAATAACGGTACTGCTCATTTTTGTGTACCATCATGATGCATATTCTGACTGGAGTTTGTTTGCTTGGCGTTTTTAATTTTTTTAATTGCCAATATTTAACGACACAGTGATATCTGCGTACAGCACGTAAATAAACCCCCATTGATTCATGGCAACGGTGACATGATATGTAGTGCCTATTTCAAAACCTACCAATTAGTTTTGCAATGGCATTTTGAGTATGAATAATATGGAACTGATATGAACAACGATAGAAAATAAATCAGAAGTACGTTGGAAAAATCGATATTTTTACAAACCAAACAAACAGCCGTATATAAAAATTCATTCGATACTTTAAGTGGTGTTACAGGATTTAAAAAAAACCTCTATGTATAATACTTATTTTTTAACCCAACCGACAGATGACAAAAATAAGTTAAATTACTTACCTCGCATCAAACAGATATAGATGGAAACAGATCCCTAAAACAGGTCTCTTATATACAGTATATTATATATTTCAAAGAGAACAAGATGGTCGTATTCGCATCACGTCGTGTCATGTACATACGTGTCAGACGGAGTAATTAATTTTGCCCATACGCGGCACGTGCGTATTTTTAAGACATACTTAAATATTGCTATAGAATTATAAACAGTAATAGTGATAAAAAAACCAATCTATTCCTTGGGAACCGTATATGTCCCGGGATAAAAAGTAACCTATGTATTATTCCAGACTATATATATCTATTTCTATGCCAAATTTCATCCAGATCCGTTCAACCGTTCTGGCGTGAAATACTAACAAACACCCATCCATCAATCCTCACAAACTTTTACATTTATAATTTTAGTATGGATGTAGGTTTAATCTAACCTTGAGTTTATTATGACCACTGTCACAGGTTCGATTCCTATGAGGTCAAAATTTGAGAGTCTATCCACCTGCGCTATTCATCAAACCTTTAAAGTATTTTTTAAACCGTAATTGCTAGCAGCTTGTACTTTTTACAGAATAAGTGCTATGACGGTGGAGTTCTCATAAAAAAAGGGTTTCTTCATTCTTGTATATGTCCTACAAAGAGGGTTTTAGAACTATAGGGTATGTATTTTTTTCTTTATAATATTGCTTTAACAATCCTTATAGTCAACGAGAAACCCTCGATGCTCGAATTCTATTTTCCTGGTTTCGCTAAGGCTAGGCTTAGGAGGGGCGATATAACACGTAGTCTGACGTAGAAAACCATTTTTCTTATAACATCCCTAAAGCACTCGAGCAAAGCTCGTGTAAGTCATTAGACATAAAAGTGTTTGTAGCAGAATAAACTTTTACATATCAAGTACCTTCCCAATAGGACAAAAATAGTTTTCTAACCCACAGTTAGAGCTAAAATAGAAAAATAACATAAAATCTCAAACAAACGCATACAAACGCATTACACTTCAACCTTATTAAGTACCATTAACAGTTACACAAAGAGAAGTGAAATTTTTCACAACCGAAATAAAAAAAAAAACAAATAGAAACACTGCAAAAATAAAAATTATGAAGCCATTAGCGAAAAAGCTTTCCAAACTTGTTGAGAGTCGGGATCACATATGAAATGCAGACAATTACTATAATAGAATCCGATACTAAAAAATAAAATGAAAATGTACCACGGTTTTAATTCATTATAAAAAGGGGGAGATACAACGTGTAGCGACGCCATATTAAAAGTATGTAATCAAAATTTAAGCGTTCTGTACAAAATGAGAAAGTTACTTTTTATACGTGTTTTAGAAGAAATTTTTATGGATATAAAATTATCGTCATATAAATAAAAATAACATATTCGCTTTGATATTACAAGGTTTAATTTTTTTTAACCTTTTAATCTATACATATAATAGAATCCTAACTGAACTGAATCTGTACATTAAATATGTTTTGGAGAAACTTATTAAATAGTCATTATTATCGATACAGAGGCCGAATCTATGAGTTTTTAGAATTTTTGTGTGTCTGTCTGTGACCGCATTACGAAAAAACCACTGGACAGATTGTGATGAAATTTAGTATGATAATAGCTGGTTACCCGAGTCAACACTCAACATATAGGATACTTTTTACTGAGGGAAAATATGTCATCTCTGACAAAATCTAACTAAACTAAAACGTAAGGTCAGGCGTAAGTCAGTATTTCAGATAACCAATTAGTATTCAAACAAAAAGAAAACAAAGATGGCGAATGAAATATAAACATGCGTATACATAGATAGTTATTTTGTTATTTCATAAATAAATTTCATGAAACAGAATAAAATATTATAACAAATCCAAACACCTAAACAACTTCCATTATGGAAATCTTCTAAGCTCTTTAAATATATACAGAAACTATTACTTTACAAAGTTTTAAGATGTCGCAAAACCTAACTTTGCACTCGAAATAACTCCGTAATTGTATTTTCTGGCGTCCAAAGTGCGTAATAATTCTTCGTTTTATATATTTGGGGAACTAATTTAATTCTAAAAGCGCCGTCGTGCATAAAATATATGCGAGTCAGGGCAGATTACTAATTGGTACAAAAAGCTGTTATTAAGACATATTGAATCTCGAGGTTTATATGTCTAATAAAGTTAAAATGAATCTGGTTCAAATTTGTTTTTTTAGGGTTCTGTACCTAAAAAAGAAAAAATAACCTGTATAAGATAACTTCGTTGTCCGTCCGCCTGTCTGCTAAGACACTTTTTTCAGGATTTTGTGGAGACATTGATTTGAAATTAATATCAAATGCTCAGGTTTGCAATCTCTTTGGAGTGGTGAAAAAATCAAAGATAGGTACGGCCGTTTATGTCGTATATTTTGATACAGGCAAGGGAATCACAACCTATAGTGTACTCCCCGTTGACCTAGAATCATGTATTTGACAAGAACCAATGTCTTATAGCAAAAGTAAAGGGAAAAATCTAAAAACCATAAATTTAATATGTGTTATTGGGTTTATAAACTTATTTTAATGTTTCATGCTACGGAACCCTTGGTGTGCAAGTCAGACTCGCATTTGTCCGATTTTTTAAATACAATAGAACTTAAATATTATCGCTTAATAATAATAATTAATTAATAAAAAATCTGTATAGTATTTTAAACTTTGTCTATTTAGAAAAAGGTTTTATAATTATAAATATGTAACGTCGTATTTATTTGTACTTTGCTACATTTGTATTAACATATTAAACTTTACTACTCGTTGGACCCATTCGTCAGAATTTCCCAATCTTGACAATGAAAAATAGTCTTTATTGACAAACCAGTGTAGTCTCTTTTGTTAATTTTGACCAGAGGTCACAGATGTATCGAATTATCTTGTGTAGATGTCAGTTGTTACTTAGTTTTTATAGTTGTTTTACTTTATATAAATGTACTTCTTTCTATTGTTTCGAACCGACAAAACGTGGGTTGTGTACGAAATAGAAGGATAAATAAGCATATTTAGATATACTTAGTGTATAGATCTAATAGAAACACTCGCCATTTTGTTTACATTAAATAAAAAGCAAATGGAGGTCAGGTTAACCATAGCATATCTAACACTTATTTATGCTAAGCAGTTCACTCTTTACGTAGAAAAAAATGCTTACATAGTTCCACGCATTATGCCACGGCAGCTCTTAGTTTTCTCAGGATATTAAGGCGATACAAACATTAAAATCAATATAAATCAATGAAACCTAATTAAATATTTCCTTAATAACCATCTCCTTCATAACCTACAAAAAAACAATAGACAGACTGACATATTTTGGCATACATCATTTTGAACAATTGATCAGTTAAGGTTTAATAGGTAGGTAACAAAGGAACCCCCCCAACGTGCGTTCACCTTGTCGTGGTGGGGGGGGGGGCTCAGTAGTGCCCGGCAAGAAACGCACAGGGAGGTAACCCACTTCGGTGGGCGGTGGGAGGTGGCCCTCTTCGGAGGGCAGTGTACCATGCGGGTTGCTCCTGGTACTTCTCTGATAGAGTGGACTGTGGAGCAACCCCGAGGTTGTTGTGGTCTGCTTCGGCAGACCTGCCGTCGGGGCGTCGTAGTTGAATGCGTAAGCGATCCTGCGACGCCCCATTAAGACGGGGGAAGGTTTTGTTGGGTTTTAGTGGGTAGTACTGGCTTTGCCGGTGAGGTCCACACCTCGTGCGTAAATGCATTTCCCAACGTTAAAAAAAAAGAAAAAAAAGGTAACAAAGGAAAAAAGTTTTTTTTTGATAAAAATGAGCCCTTTCCTTAAGTTTGCCGTATGTAATTACTACCCGGAATGCGTTCCTTATTAGTGACACTATTGAATAGCGTAATAATACAGTGTGTTTTTTTTTCAAAGTCAACGGGTTCGATTCTTGGCTAGGAATATTGACTTTTCAAAAATCCAATAATGCAGTTTTAGTTTTCATGAAAATCGGTCCCGAGACTCCTTTGAGTATTTTTCGGTATTCCTCATAGTTTCGGATTTAGCCATCCACGCCCACTTGAAAAATTCACCCTGTATATCTTTGTTCACGCTGTTTCCTTTACATTAATAAATAGGCACGTACAGAATGTGACACCATGCTGTTCGACACCTTCCGAATACAATACCGTCAAAACAATTCACCGTTCTTTAACGCTGCGCTGTCTTAGAGAGACTAGCAAATATTTAGATATACCTAGTTTTGATTTATTGGCACATATGTTAATGCCCTAATTGTAAATATTTAAGGGTTATTAATTTATTATTATAATAGAATATCAGGTTACGAAAAAATACACCTCGATTGAGATCCCTCTATTTTTTAAAGCGGGTTAAAATATGAAAATTAACTCGATTCCAATAGAATATCCCAAAAACTACCCGAAAGTAATCTAAATATCTTTCAATATCTTTCTTGCGAGTAATGGATAAGAAATGAGATATCTCATTTAATAGTAATAAAAAACAATACAGGTACCATCCCGCACATACTATGCCATTTTCTAAAATACCTTGAACAATAAGGCAACAGGATGCTGGTCACGTGCCGACCTAAATATTGCGCGCAGACGCTCTTGGGATAAGAAAATGGGGTAGAAAACGGTTATTCGCGTTTTATGTGAGATTTCTGTAATCTTTATATATTTCTTTGGTTATGGTAGGTGAATTTTTGATAAAATATCATAATAATAAAATAATATAGGTAATGCAGTTTTAGTCTTATAGGATCGGTCTTTATTTCTGTAGGTACATATAATAAAATTGTAACTAAGCCGAATCTGTACATTACATATTTTTTGGAAAATCTTATTGAAATAAACATTAATATCGATAGAGACGTCGAATCCATAGTTTTTAGTATTTGTGTCTGTCTGTCTGTTACCGCATCGCAGAAAAACCACTGAAGGGATTTTGATGAAATTTGGTATGGTGATAGCTGGTTATCCGGGTCAACATATAGGATACTTTTTATTGCGGGAAAATATGTCATCTCCGAGAAAAAATACAAAAACTGCAATGTAAGAGTATACTAATATGTAAAACCTAAGAATTTGGTATTTAGTCGTCTGAACGCGGGGCGGAGCCGCGGGCAAAGCTATCTTGAATAATTTCTTACTTTGCTACATCTATACATGAGCCTACTGAGTCTAAAAGTAATTTGTCTTAGCCAATCACATGTTTTCAAACTTAAGTATTAATATAACGTATAAACAACATTTGCTTTATAGATGATAATGAATCGAAGAAAGTTAGGAACCTTAATTAATTATACACCTAAACCTTTCTCATGAATCACTCCGTCCATTGATGCAAACCGTACGAAAATCTGTTTGGTAGTTTTTGAGTTTATCGCGTTCAGACAGACACAGACGCGGTGTAGGACTTTTTTTTATAATAGTATAGATTTACATCCGAAGTCAAAAATGAAATATATACATAAAAAAAAAACTTCATGTTATAAGCAATATTTAGCAGTTTCCAGGAAAAGCTGCTTAAAAAGCTTTGCTTTGTATGGGCTGGCACCGATTTCGAAAATATTTGATTACGTATGTATTTAATAGGTAGGCTTTAATTACTTAGCCAAAGCACACCGACTTCGAAAATATTTGATTAGGTATGTATAGTAAATGAAAACTACCAATCAGTTATTTTTTACTTTTTAGTGCTTTTGTTTGAAGTCGGTTTTTATTTTTTTGTTAAAAAGTTTATATTTGTCCCTTTTTAGTGTAGACAGTAGTAGCAAAGTAAGAATTCTAACGTGTTAGGCTTGTCAAATCAAACAAAATAAGCCCAAACTCAAAGTATCTACTATTAGGCGTTGAAGAGTTCCACCTATCCACCTTCTGGCCTTACCATCAGATCAGGTCAACAATACCGAACCACTGTACTATCAACGGAAATAGAAACACTTGCAAAGTTTCAAGTCAATATGACAATTAGAAGTAGGTTAAATTCATCATTAGCTATTTTCCACCCTTAGGGGTGATATATTTTTTTGAAATTTAAATGGGACAAATCTGGAAGTATACACTTTCAAACAACACAAAAATTGTCCAAATCGGTTAATAAATGACGGAGTTCTGAAGTAACAAACATAAAAAAAATACAGTCGAATTGAGAACCTCCTCCTTTTTGAAGTCGGTTGAAAAAGGTTCTGCAATAAGCTTTTATTTATTATTCTATTATATTTACAAAAATACCACAACATAATCTGATAATACTAGCGAATTCCTGCATAAGTATAAAAGTCAGAAAACCAAACGACCTTAATCAAAGTGAATATCAAAATAGATTTTGAGTCAAAGGAAGATGCGGATAGACGGTACATTATGTAAATTTCTCTCGGGACATCGTATAATAGGATTTTGATTACTCGTATCATTTGACGCATAACAATGTTTTGATCATTCGCATCGAGCTAACACGTACAGTGTATGAGGCGTCTAATGAACTTATTCGTGTTGAGATTGTGTAGTGGCAGCGTATCGATTCAAGTCGTTAGTTTGAATCCCGTGCCAAGTTCTGGAACTCCTTGTCAATTACAATTTATTACTACTTCAGTTTGCCTAGTGGTCGAAATTCGACGATAATCATTATTTAAAATTAATATAAAATATTGAGGAAAACTATATTAGGTATGTATGTTTGAATAAACCTATATATGTAAAAAATACCCAATTGTTTCCAATTTTTTTTTATATAAAAAAAAGAAGAAAATGGGTTGACCAACAGAGGACAAAAAGGTGATAAACGGTGGTTCTGAAGTCAGTATATATCAATGTGTATTATGTACATATATTTACGTGTAGTTTTAGTAGACAGTAGACAGTTGTTTTTTACATATCAGTTGTAATCAAGAAGTTCACGACAAAAATACAAAAGATTTATTTTAGATGTATTTTAGGTATATTTTTGTATATAAATATTCAAAATTAATTGCAACTGTTCTTTATTAACAATCGTTTTCGTAATTTTAGATCAAACAGCTATCGATAACCTCAGGCTATCTCAAACTATTCTCATTAGTCTAATTTAGATGAAAAATATTGTTTCTTAATCCTGCGAACTAACAGCGGTAAATCCTTTGTTGATTTAATACTAATTTCCCGCTGTTAATTTAAATTGATTTTAGTATTCATTGTTACTATTTTCTATGACTGAGATAATTATATAGATTAAAATATATCACAAACGTCTGAGCAATTTTAGTTTTTATAAAATGTTTTTAAAACTTATGTCTACGCCAGTACATTATACATTTTAAAAAACAATCTCAAGTTCCATCTAATAGTTTCCTGTTTTATTATTTAAAATTATTCGCTACCATTATCTTAAATAAAAAATAAACGAAAATTTGAGACGAATCACGCATCTTTATTGTTTTTGGAAGTTTTCAAACGCTATCAAAAATAGATGATCAAACAAAGGTTTGAAGCATTCCCCATAGCTTTGGCTAACAAAACCCTAGCATAGAAGTACAATGGATGAAAAACGTTCTAATCCGCTAACGAATCGACATCGAAACAAAAAAACAGCGCAGCCTTATCAATTATTCGGCGCTGAATTTTTGCGACGGGCAACACAATGGCCCATCAATCCGAACAAAAACTGGCAACACTAACATTCGAACAAAGGAGCGGGTAAAAAGCGCGAAAATATGCAACGTCCGCCATATTTGGCTTACCTGTATTTGGCTAAATCGAATATTACTTAACTTGTACTAATTAGTAATGCAAAGCAGTTTAAAACGAAAGCTATATAATATTGTTTGATGTATACATAACTGAGTTGTTTGTTTTGCAAACGAGAAGGGCTGGATGGAGTTAGGATTAAAAAAAACTTTCCTGCATAATGCGAACAAACTGGTTGGAGAAATTAAATCGCAAATTCAAACAGAGTGATTGCAATCTCATCTTTGTAGCCACAAAAAGTGCTTACATCTGTTATAGTTTTTCCGACTAACATTTATCTATACTAATATTAAAGAGGCAAAGTTTGTGAGTTGGTGACGTAGGAGGGTAATCTCTGGATCTACTGAACCAATTTAGATGAAATTTGGTAAAAAGATAGTTTAAGACCCTGGGAAGGACATAGAATACTTTTTATCATATCATTCATTAAGAGGGTGAAAATGGGGATGAAAATTTGTATGGGGAAACAACCTAGAGACGAACCCGAATGATGCGAGGGTGAGTCGCTAGTTTATTTATAAATATTAGTAAAAAAAATTATAAATATTGATTTTATAATAAAACTGTTTCATTTTATTCCCCTAAGGGCTAATCTAGAAGGCATAAATGTTAAAAACTTGTAATTTGACAGGTAGATATATCATTGAACTTAGATATCCGCTAAGAAAATATTTTTGGATATATAACCCCCAAAGGACTGAAAAAGGGGAACTTTGTATGAAAATCCGTTATTATTAAACTACACGATCAGAGCAACGGGCAAATGCTAGTAATAAAATAAAACCCTTAGGTTTCATTGTTAAATTAAGCAATTGCCTGACGATCTCTGTTGCCGAGGGTCCCAGGATCGATTCAATTAAAACAAGCCTCCAATGGATAGTGTCTTCTTATTTTATTACTTAAATATTTTCTCTTGCAGTATAAACTGTGCAAATCAACTGACATCTCCACCGATGTATTTTACAATATACATATGTGTGTATATATATATTTTTAACTAATGGGTGTCTTAATGTTTCGATTCTTAAATGTACCGGGAATCAAACTTGCGACCTAGTAGTGATGTTCATTTTTATATCTGGTAGGCCAAGTATCGAAAGAATATTATTAATTAAATTGATAGCCACAAGTAGACTTTCAGACTCTCGTCAGCTACCTACGCCATATCAAAACTGTTAGGTACTTATATAGGACTCTATTAATATACACAGAATCTAACATTTTCATTCAAATTTGGTTCTTTCTTCCAATCTATTATATTCCGACATACATCATATCCAATCTTAGTTTTAAAAGGACATCGTTATCCAGACCGATTCAGGCAAGTCTTTGCTTTCCTTCCCTTTTTAATCCACCAATCAGCCGTGCATTAATATGCAATCGGCATTCGGAAGAATCCCTGTATATTACTGTCTCACTCGTATTGGTAAAATGTGAGGGGGACAGACAAAAGAACGCTCCAGTATTCATGGGTGAGGCGACGAAGCGGAGCACTAGACTAGTCGATGACGATGATATAGTGATGACAGATGTTATATTTATTGTCGATGGTTTTGTAAAAATAACTCTTTACTTCTCGGATACTATTCCGGGCGGGATATATAAATATTTAAGCAAAAGGTGCCTCAGATTATGTAGGTAAAGGAAAGATTTAGGTAAAAAACATTTAAAGACATTTTTCAACTTAACAAATCCTCGTGTCTATTAAAGTTATTGTTGGAATGAAGCCTAATAGAGCAAGTCCTCTATGAGTACACAGCATTTGAAAGGGGATTCTACAGTTGGATCAGAAAAAATAACTGTTGTTCAATTTCTATTAGTTATAATGGTCTCATACAAGGTAAGGTATATTAGTGATGTATGTAAATTAAATTTATTGAATGCGTTATCAGACAACTGATTGAATTAATCAAATTCGCGACTCCTGGTGCAATCACAGCCAGTCCGTAATTCACATATATTTTTAATACTAAGATTAAAATTAAGATAGATAGAAATACGTATAGAATCAAATATATACCTCTATACATATAATAAAATTCTAACTGAGTCGAATCTGTACACTAAATATTTTTTGGAAAATCTTATTTAAATAGACATTATTATCGATACAGAGGCCGAATCTAGTTTTTAGGAATTTTTGTCTAGTCTCAAGTCTGTGTCTGTGACTGCATCACGAGAAAACCTCTGGACAGATTTTGATGAAATTTAGCATGATGATAGATGGTTATCTGGATCAACATATAGGATGATACTTTTTACTGCGGGAAAATATATTATATCTGAGAAGTCTATACTAAACATTAAGACGTTAAATGTTACTAAACTAGGGACTAACCCGAGCGGAGCAAGGGTGAGTCGCTAGTATATATATAAATACAAATATATAGTATTATATAATTTATCGTCTTTTTATCGACAAAACAAAACATCACTATCGTCGAAAATAAACCCTGTCACTTGATGACTCCTTGGTAGCACGTATTGAAATAGAAGAGGTATTCACTATTCACAGCTTGAATTAGTTTCCGTCATATTTTTAATTAAGATAATAAGGACTGCTTTAATTATGCTCTTTTAAATGTTAAATTGTTGGCAACACCTAAGTATACTTTTCGGAGTCTGGGAGACACAGGAATGTTTTTATATTTTTTTCATTAATTGGGTGTTTTTCTTAATTTTATTTTTTTTATGTAAATTTGTTGAATGAGTTGAAATATTCTGTGACATTTACAGTTTACATAAAAAGAAGTTTTTATATTATTTTTTATAGCGTTGAAGAACGTTTTGAATGCCTCATAAGTTACAGTCTACGTCCTACGACATTATTTATTACTTACGTTATACTGTCATACCGTATTTATATAAAAGTTCTTTTATCATGTTCAACCATAGAATTTCTATATATGTATATTATATAGATATAGAGGTACTAACTAGTTAATATATTTAAATTAAAAAAATGGCAGCATTATAAACGATCTTTTAATTTTCATGAGTTTTTTGATTTGCTTTTAAATTTTTTTTTTAATTTTGTAGACAAAAGGTAAAAATGAAACTTTATTATTATGTCATAGCAGTCTTCGTCTGTTCTTAAATGATAGTCATTTTAATCGGAAACTATTAGTACTAGATATATATATATATATATATATATATATATATATATATATATAAATATATATATATAAAGTTGAGGCAAATATTTTCTACTAACAAAAAAAGAATTCGATAAGATGCGTTGAAATATAATACATTATCTTAATACACGAACCCGTAGAATGTAGATAAATTCATATAGACAATATTATTAATACAAAACAAAAAAAAGAGCTACTTCTAAATTTTAACTTCCTAAGTACAATTCGACTTATTTCACTGTACTACTTTAAAAAAAAACAGTTCATTAAAAATCCAAAACTACATTATTTGTCAGAACTTTAAAAAAAACTGACAACAGATACGTACGCACCAATATTTGAATATTCAACTCTTTCAAGTGAGAATGACAAAGGTTTCGTCAAACAAAGATTTCCGTTTCCGCTTGCAATATGGCGGTATAGTTTTCGGATTTCCATCAACTTGCGTGTATTTTGAAAAGGGTGGATTTTTCTTTAGTTGCGTTTTGTTTTGTTGCGTCATGCGTTTTAAATACTCAACATTTTTCGATGATACGATTTTAAATACTGTGTTTTATTTTTGAAAACCTTATATTTTAACCTATCGTTGACGCAGAGCGTTTAAAAATATTTAAATTGATCAAATTTTAATGGAGCAAATTCAGAATAAATTTAAAAAAAAACCATCTCTGTGATTCCACACTAGTTTAATCTTAGGGTTCCACTCTCATCACAATAAAAAATATCTCAGGGCGCTTTCACCCGAAACCTCTACCAATCACCACCACCGCCACTTCTGAAAATAGACCTAGGACCACAACACAATCTAGGAATCGGTTAATCCATTCTTAAATTATTTTCTATCCAGCAGCAACCAATTCAAATTTTCTGGTATGATTTCTCTACACGTTAATATTTAATTGTCACGGACAATTTCGGGTACAAACCGGTAGACGGACAGACAAAAATTACTTATTTGAGCATATTCATTATGTACATATATGCTTGAGCTTAATATGAGGTAGCCATTTTAAAATACTAGACAGACACTTTTAGTATTTCTATTTATAAGTATTTTACTAAAGACTTATGTAAATAATAAATGTTATAAAAGCTTTCGAGTAGAAATAGAGCAAACGTAGCATAAAATAATAAATTAAACTTTCAAGGAGTTAGACAAGAGAAGGTCGGGTTCGTAATTTACAAGGTTACAATGTCGACTTGGTTAATGTACTTAGTTCTAAGCGCAGAGGTAGTTTTGAAGGAGAAAAGCTAATAAACTATATATAATTCTATTTACTTAATTTAGAGCTTAACTGCACAATTTAACAAAAGTATCAAAATGGAAGAAGTTTCCATATTATTTTCCCTTTCATACTATTTCTATATTTATTTTAAACTATTATTATAAAGACGTAATGTTTGTGAGTTTGTGACGTTGTAGGGGTAATCTCTGGATCTACTGAACCGATTTAGATGAAATTTGGTAAGAATATTGTATTATACCCTGGGAAGGACATAGGAATTTTTTTATTCCGTAAATCATCCCTTAAGGGGGTGAAAATGGGGATCAAAGTTTGTATGGAAAATAAACTTAGGGAACGAGCACGAGCGAAGCGAGGGTGAGTCACTAGTTTAAAACATGTAAGAGTGATAATATCTATTTCCAAAGTTACATCTAATTGTATTACATGACATTTAAAATGTAAAAAATCTAACATAATATAAGTAAATCGTTAAAAGGCAAAGGTCGCCGCCGGTCAATAGCATTGTCATATACAAACTTGAGCTTCATTCGGTTAATTTGATATAAACGATGAATCAGATAATGTTCTTAAGGACTGTTAGGGCAAAACAGTCCCTTTCATCGACAAGCTAATTTTAAAAACAACTCAATTTCTTTATTACTACTTACATACATGTATATGTAAACCTTAGTTTATTCCCGCGGCTCCGCTCGCATTTTTGGCAACTAAGTACGTCGATAAAATGCAGCATATGTGTTATTCAAAATTCGTTTCAGCGTGATAATGTAACAAACACACTCACTCGAAAACTTTCTCATTTATAATATGTGATAAAATAATAGGTACATCGTTAAGTTTGTAAATAATTATCATAAACATATTATATCAAAATATATTTCAATCAAATGTATACGGAAAATATTTTAATGTTATAGTCATCGAAACAAAATTCTAGATATCCCATATATTATAAAGCGCAAAAGTTTTTATTTTTTATCAGGCCAAGTTTTTATACTGTATTTTAATATATAACTAATAGATTAACTTAAAAGTCTAGTTAAGTCGAATTTCATCAGTTTGAGTAGAACTTCAGAAAGTTACAGCTAAGCTTTTCTTATTTACTATACAGTCGCATGTAAACCGGAAGTCATTTTTCTTGGTCACAATAACTTAGTTAAGAGTACTTCACTTCACATACATATATTCCTATTTAAAATTTCTCTAATTCTAACAATGTATAATTAACACTAGCAACTCACCCTCTTTCGGGTTCGTACTTAGTGAAAAACAAAAAAAAAAGCTATCCCACGGGAACCGTGTTTTACATGACATTTTTCCGGGATAAAAATTAACCTAAGTGCTATTCCAGACTATAATCTATCGGTGCCAAATGTCATTCAGATCCGCTCAGCCGTTCTGGCGTGATTGATTAGGTAACAGACATCCATCCAAATCGCATTTATAATATTAAAAATAGGATGTACAAGATTTCGCACATTCTATTTACTTCATTATTGAATTTCACTTTACTTTTAACTGTTTTTAATGCACTTTTCTTCATATTTTACTGCACAATAATAAACTTCTTTGTTTTGTACCGTCGTTATATTATTACATTTTTGGCGGCCATAAAATATGTGATACTTTGAGCTTGCTGGTCTAGTAAGTACACTCGACGATTGGAAAGTTCTCTAGGTAGTAAAAATATTCTAAAGCACCTATATTTTTATTATTTTATTATTGGCTTTTAAGTCTAGTTGTTTTACAGTGGCTTATGAGCCAATCCAGGACAGTCTATCTTTGTATAAATTTCATCCAAATTTGCACAGCCATTTCAGCGTGAAGGACTAACAAACATACATACACATACAAACTATTATATTTATAATAGTAAACCGATTATACGAGTAACGATCTGTATTCTATTTGTCAAATTCGGGATTAAAAATCTTTCTCTATTGGATTAACTTAGTAAATAAGATCAATCTTAAGCTATATCTCGGGTTCGTCTCGTAAGAATGAAACTTTGCGTTGTTTATTAAATAGCTTTTACTAGCTTCTCTGTAACTAACAACTAATTACTCGAAATCCAGTCTTGGTAGTCGACAACTGCTTACATTTAATTGTATTGATTTAAATTTTATTACGTATAGTAATTTAAAGCAAAGACAGAAACGAGGTAGATAGTTTGAGCTTCTTTGACTCCTATCAATGTTAAACTAAAAAAACACGTTTTTGAACAATTTGAATGTATTTATACAATTTACTTCAATCATCTGTATATTGTACATTACCATTGGGCAAAATCATTTCTGCTCTTTTCAAGTTATACACAAAACAGCTCTAAAACCTCATAAATTTTGCTTCTGTCATATAGTTATACTTAACCCAAACACCCCTTAAAATTTTTCTAAAAAGTTTATAATATACAATTTTGACCCTATATTAACTATATGAATCTATATGAACATATATTACTACACATCGCCTGTAAACTCACCTTAAATCAGAAAATAAGGGACAAATTTTCACAATTTACATTCTTATTACTTTCAAATATTTGATTTAAGCACGCAACCAAGTGTATCTATGGGCATTATACTGCGAGTTCAATGTCTTGGAAACGTATTTTATGTAGCTTTATTACAAAACGGTGGAAATAGAATGAGTTAAAGTTCGATTTATTAGGGTTATTAGTTTTATAAACTTGGTTTAGAATATAATTATTAAAACTATTAATGTCTAATATTTACATTAGCTAGGTCATATCGACAACTGCAAGGAAATAGTACCTAAATAATATGGCGAATTTGGAACTTTAAAGTTTTTAATATTTGAAAAACTAGCGACTCGCCCTCGCTCCGCTCGAGTTCGTCCCTAGTTATGTTTTAACTTTTAACGTTTACATTTCTAAGAGATGAGATATTTTCCCGCAGAAAAAGGTATCTTATATGTTGAACCGGATAACCAGCTATCATCATAATACCAAATTTCATCAAAATCTGTCCAGTGATTTTCTCGTGATGCGTTCCCAGACAGACAGACAAACATAAATTTTAAAAACTATAGATTCGGCCTCTATTTATTTTCCGAAAAATTAAGTATGTATTTTTCAAAAAATATTTAATGTACAGATTCGGCGCAGTTAGAATTTTATTATTATTTATAGAGCCGAGATACAATGTTCAAAAAACTTATGACAGTAAAAGTAGGTAAGTAATTAAGATTTCTCTATCAACGTAGTTAACATTTTTTATCTTTCAGAGGGATTAAAAGAGTATTTAAAAACGATTTTCCAAAAACTAGCTAACGAAAATAATATAAGACGAAATAAAGCATGGAAAAAAATCTAACATATACGATAAAAATGTTGTGAAATTACTATTTAAAATTATAAAGTTTTTATGTGTGTTTCTTCCTTTACGTCGAATCGACTGGACGGATTTTAATGAAATGTAATACACTTATATACTATGACCTGGAATAACACATAGGTTGTTACGAACCTAGGGACCGACCCAAGCGAAGCGAGTAAAAGTCGCTAGTACAATATGTTAAAAACCTTATCTTGTGAAATCAAGTAATTTTAATCTGAAGAAACAAACAATAATATCTATCACCAGCACCATGAAACAAGAATGCAATGTATTGTTCCAGTGGGGTAAGCTTAGTGCAATTAGAGTCAAACGAGCCGTAACTTATTAGGGCTCAAGATAGCAGTGCCCCCAACAAATGTGAGACAAAGGGGACTAACTCAGGTGCCCTGTAGACGTTAAGCGAGTATGTAATATGTACATACATACGTACCTACTTTTATTATACGTTAGATAGAGAATATGGTGTGTAGAGAATTAATTTTAATAAGATTTATTTTATATTCATACTAGTGATTCACTCTCGCTTCGCTTCGGGTTTCGGTATGGAATATATAGATATAGGTATAATGACTTATATTCCTTACTTGAGAAATGATTGATTACCCATACAAACTTCCACCCCTCTTTACCCCCTTGAGGTATGATTTGCGGAGTAAAAACTATCCTATGTCCTTTCCAGGCTCTCAAACTATCTCCATATGAATTTTCATCTAAATCGGTTCAGGCTTTTAATCGTGACAAGGTAACAAACAAATAAATAAACTATTAGTAACTAAATATTAGTATGTATAGATATTTACATCATATTTATATAATTCAATATATTTTTTCTTAGCAAATGATGAACTTTTATATGAATTTCCATCCCCTATTTTTAGGTATGAATTTTCAACAATCCTTCTTGAGTGTTATAAGGAACTCTTGTGAAAATTTCAAGCTTCTAGACCCAGAGGTTTAGGTTGTGCGATATATATTAGTGAAAGAGTCAATCAATTTTAGATTTTTGTTAACAGGCTGTGGTAACTAATATAGTAGTTACCTTGCATCAAACACAAGCCGTTAGAAAATTATTATTTTTTCTGCACTTAAAAGACACTCGTACTCTAATAATATATTTAGTACCCAATAGTATAGCATTGCATAAACCTTGGTGGTTTTTAATATTATATAAACATAATATAAAAACAAAACTTTTTAATTTAATAATGAATGAAAAAAATACTTAAGAAAATAGGTATTTAACTGAGCTAAGTACTAGAAATTACCGTAAAATGCACAAACAAATAAATATATATGTATGTATGTATTCAGCCCTTTTTATCGTCCCACTGCTGGGCACGGGAATCCCTTCAGTACGAGGGAGATCAGGCCATAGTCCAAATAAATAAATAGGATTGTCGTATCGAGTGATTATTTGCAAAAATACAATATATTTCTCTGGAACCATTCGATACATCGACATAAAAAGTAAGTAGGTATACCTACTCTCTATGTATGGCACACTCCGGCTTCTTAAACAATCTACAAAAAATCTTGACAATTCGTTACCGTTGTTAGATAAAAGAAGTCTTTCTTTAAGCGACATTTGCATTTATATATGCGACGAAGTATGAGATTTAGTATAAGGTCAGTAAGAAGTAGTTTTCAGTTTCTTACCTTCAAATCCCATGGAAAGTTGTAATTCTGGAACAAAAAAAAATTTATAAGAAAAAATAAGATATAAACAATGTAACTACTAACATATAACAATATTATACATGTAAGTTCGAAGTTAAAATGTTTAAGACTAGAATTTATGGACATGATTTTGGTCACTCGTTCGATTTCTGACAGTAAAAATTTGGTATAGTTTGATCCAAATCGTTAGAGTCGTTTCCGAGATATAAGAAA
The DNA here is from genome assembly GCA_947093115.1 of Brenthis daphne. NCBI lineage: Eukaryota > Metazoa > Arthropoda > Insecta > Lepidoptera > Nymphalidae > Brenthis > Brenthis daphne. Next base: position 6,619,316 of record OX352482.1, on the reverse strand, counting down.
TTTTATATACATACATATACACATACAAGAGTTGCTTATTTAATGTAAATTTGTATGTATAATACCTACCTATAATATAAAAAACATATAACATCTTATCTCCCCCATTCAAACAAGAACAATATAAGATGTTACGAAGTCAAAGTTAATACCAGTCACAAACAAATAACATACGTACGTACGAATAAATCATTGATACTCACTCGTATATAGCGTTATATCGTCTTAAGAGAAACTCGAAGCGGAATTTCAACTTAAATGTCATAAAAATAAGATACTAGAAAAAATAGAATCTGAAGTATAATAGCCCATAGCATTTTTTTTTAATTCAAACGAATATATCTGCAAGGGCGAACTGTCCGAGTCTAAACATAACTAATATTTTTATCCAGGGTTTAGCTATTAAATCAATAACGAGATGCCATCGTGCAAGTATTTTGGGAGCAAGGGGTGTCAAAGTAATTTTTTTTTAAGAAGAAATAAACTAAATGTCATAAATAGGACATTTTGTAGAAAAATAAATAAAATTCAAAAAGTCGATCAAAAAGTGCTTGTAAGTTTATTTGAGTATAGTATCTTCTAATATATAAATATCTCATATCACAGTGTTTGTGGTCCCACTCCTCCGAAACGGTTCGTCCTATTTTAATGATTTTTTTTTGTATATTTGGTAGGTATGAGAATAAGTCGTAAAGTATTTTTCACCCTCGTACCCCACCCCTATATTTTAATCGCGATTTTAGTATTTTTGTATGAACATCATTATATAAATACATAGCTGTATAACATAAAACCAAAGAGTTTTTTTGTAAATTATACGCGGGCGTTGCCGTGAGTTGTGTCTAGTATTTTATACTAATTGAATATCATAAACATACGCGAAATGCCATGCAAACTGTTTAAGAGTGACTTTTAATACATTACTTTTATATGCAATAGGTATATTTATAGCTTTAAACCTAGATGATCAAAAAGCTCTAGTATAAGATTATACGATAATAAGTAAAAAAAACTTTTTCTATAAGCTTATGGGAACTTTAAGACAGTACAGTAAAAACAAAAAGTTTGCACGAGTAGGTAACACATAGTATAACAAATAATAGTCACTTGTGTCTCCGGTTTGCAATTATCGCAGCTTAATTATATAACAACGGGTTTCATTATTGTTTAATATCATAATTACTGCTACACAATTGTACCTACAAGTCATACGGAGTTTTAATACTTTAATATGAACGGTTACACCAGCAGACATTTTAAATTGCATTACATTAAATTTTTACGGAAATATTTTAGTACGAATTATATATATACATACTCGTATAATATGCATGTATACTTTTTAGTGCAGTGGTAATCTAGTGGTAACGTGCTCGCTTGCGAAATCGAGTGAAGTGGGTTCAAATCTCGAGTCTCGCACATCTGATATGTGTGAATTATTTACCACTTGTCTTACGGTGAAGGACAATATCGTGACCAAAACCTGCATGTCTGAGAGAACCTAGTAAGTTTTCGAAAGACATGCTCAGTCCGCCAACCCGCACTTGGCCACCGTGGTGGACTATGGCCTGATCCCCCTCGTACTGACGAGAGACCCGTGCCCAGCAGTGGGACGTTAAAAAGGGCTGAATAAATATTTTATTAGTGAAAGCGTCATAAACCACGCATACCATTTCTGAAATGAAAATTCTAATATCAGTCAATTGATTTTAGGGCTAGACGCAAATTACTAAGTAAAGAGCTAATGTGGCTATGTGAAAAGGTAAATCTATACATATAATAAAATTGTAACTAAGTCGAATCTGTACATTAAATATTTTTTGGAAAATCTAATTGAAATAAACATTATTATCGAGACAGAAGCCGAATCTATAGTTTTTTGAATTTTTGTCTGTCAGTCTGTTTGTCTGTTACCGCATTACAGAAAAACCACTGGAGGGATTTTGATGAAATTTGGTATGGTGATAGCTCGTTATCCGGGTCAAAATATAAGATACTTTTTACCGCAGAAAAATAACTCATTTCTGAGAAAAAAATACAAAATCTGCAATGTAAGAGTATACTAATATGTAAAACCTAAGAATTTGGTTTTTAGTCATCTGGACGCGGGCGGAGCCGCGGGCAATGCTAGTCAACGTATAAATAAATAAAATAAGTTTTTAGTATAGTTATTTAGTAAGTTTATAGCTGTATAAATAAATAAAATAAGTTAAAATCAACGTATAAATAAATAAAATAACTCATCAAATAACAAAAAAATATTGGGAATTATTTCCAACATGATTATGTTACAAGTAGGTACAGTATTAATTTATAATCACTGTTTAATAAAAATCAATGAAATAAAAGGTTTAAAGAAGCACCTCCATTGTAATTAGTTATAACTAAAAAGGTTAAGTTTTAAGTAGTTAAAATCACTTTAAAAGTAACTATTCTATTAGGGGGGAGAAATTTTTACAAATAAATATATGGCACTGCTATTGGGATCTCCCAATAATAAACTATACCTGTATTAAGTACCTCCTTTATTTAAAATTGGTCAAAAAATATTATTACTAGCTTCCTTACATGTATAATATTTCAGTGGACGTTAAACTTTATATAGATCTAGATTCTAGACTAATATGAAATGTGTTGGCTAGCGTTTTAATTGCGACATGTTAGTTGGCTGAACTGGAGAGTTAGTTCCGTTTATGGACTTACTAATATTGCTTTTGGGGATAAAGCGTTATTACACTTAACGATATGAGATTCACAGAGTTAAATTTATAGTAAAACGAGCTTTTAAGTTAAATTGAATGGATTTTATCAAGTTTATTGGAAGCTTTTAGTCCAAATAATTTAAATGGAACCATCAACCAGCATATTCATATCGAATAAAATCATTAATCTTTTACCTACAACATATTAGAAAAATGCCTTTCGGGTAGTAATAATAAATATCCAGTTTCAATCAGTCACTAGTTCACAAAAAGATCAATCCTAAAAGCTTGCAAGAGAAACTTATATTTCCCTTTTTAGAATCGAACCCACAATCTCTGAATCACAGTCACACGTACCTCGAAGTCATATATGTCACATACATACATATATTATATATCTTACGATTTATAAACTATAGCAAAGCTCTATGTGGAGTTAAAATGGGCCGAGTATGAAATGAAAAACATTGAAAGCATTTTTTCGATTTATACAACGAAGGCAATGAATTTCAAACGCGACAGTGTTAGAAACGTTGTACATACAATTCTACATACTCATCTATATATGTATATATACACATATGCGTGGTCGGTATTTCTGAACACTTGTATGCAATTCGTTAGCTTGGGTTTTAATTGCGACGCGTTCGTACGTTACACTAGGACCTAGGTGGATCTGGAGTGTTGGGTCCGTGTTACTGTTAATAGCCTTGGTTTAATGTTACTTTTGGTATAATGGTTGGCTGTTTTTGCTTTTGCGTCTGGCAAATATCGAATCGGATATGATTTATTTTATATATATATATATACACTAGTGTTCGGAGAAAAAGGTGCAGAACTGTTATGACTTTGCCTATTTATATTCAACAATTCTATCCCACAGGAACCGTACATTTTTCCGGGATAAACGTCTATGTGCTATTCCAGACTATAATCTATCCTCTGTGCCAAATTTCATCCAGATTCGTTCAGTTGTTCTGGCGTGGTTGAGTAACAAACATCCATCCAAACATCCAAACTTTGACCAATTTTATTGTAAAATGTCTAAACAAAAAAAGAAAGAAAAGAAGAAAAGAAAGATAGTACGATATAAACCTGATAAATATTAAATACTAAAGTAAAACTTCTACGAATTATATTTTTTGTGTTTTATGTTTGGAATAAAAATAATTAGAATGTCTGATTATGACCGCAACCAGTTGCCAGGTAAAAATATTTTTATTAATTCGTACTATTAAAAAATCACATTACAATCCAAAATCAGACATTTCCAAGTGTATGCACATAAAGAAAAGATAGTGAACTCAATACTCTATTTCTAACAAACCCCCAACTCCCAAATTAAAAAAAAAATCAATACAACTTTGACTCCTTTGAACTTCGAAATAATATAAGGTATTTCAAAATCATAACTAATGACGCCATAACTTATAATATTTTAATATTTTCCACTTCCCTGCAGTAAAAGAAAAGCATATTGTACAGTATGTGACATCGAAAGTAAAATCAAGCTTCATACGAGCTGTCTTATTGTCTACTCCGGCTCCCAAATTCGAAAAGTGGCTCTAAGAGGTGCATTGTGCATAATAGGTACTTTCCCCTGCGGAAAAAGTTGTGTGCATGCATCTAGTTGCAATGGTATTCTGTAATGCACGATTTTTTATTTAAAACTCCTTTTAGTGTACCAGCTATAGAATCTGGTCTTATATATAACATGGTTTTGAAACCTAATATCTTATTTTATAAAGCTTTTGGCTTAATATTAAAATTATATCATTCGTATGTATGTACGTTTTTATGTTTAGTATTGATTTCTCAGAGATGAGATATTTTCCTTAGTAAAAACTAAACCTACCCAGCTTCCATGATACCAAATTTCATTTCATTTCATGTCCAGTTGTTTTATCGAGATGTATTGACAGACAGACAAAAATTCTAAAAACTATAAATTCGACCTCCGTATCGATAATAATGACTATTTCAATAAGATTTTCCAAAAAATATTTAATGTACAGATTCGACTCAGAATTTTATTATATGTATACCTAGATTTAATAACTATGTATCAATAGGCAAAGACAAAACCGTTCAGTACCATTTTCTCCTCTCTTTGGCAACCAATTTTCTTTTTCTTTTTTTGTTTAATAGCTATTGACGAGGTTTAGAGTTATTAATAAAAACAATGATTATGATTATAGAGTTTAGGCCACTGGGCGATCACTAATATAAATAATTAGGTAATCAATATTTTTAATATTATCTTACTTTACCGTGCAGAAAACCTAAAAATATAACTACAGTACATAACGAAAAGATATTATAATTAATAATAAACAGAAAAAATACTTTAATTATATTTAGCTTATTTAATTTCTATGAAAAAATAAAATTAATTTTATAGATCTCCTACTGTTTGTAGCGTCACCTCTTTGTACCCTCTTTTGATAGTGAATAATAGAAGAGCAAGTGCATAATAGGCCCCTTGAGAGATATGCAAGTGTTTGAGAATGGCGTACCAGTAAAGTCAAATGTAGAGCTGGTAAAAATGTGTAGTGTTTCATATGATAGGGTGTGATAATGTATTAAGCATCATACATCCAACCTTATAATACAAAATCTATCCATACTAATATTATAAATGTGAAAGTGTGTTTGTTTGTCTTTTTTTTAACGTCGACACGAAGTGACAGATTAACGTGATTTTTATGTGGAGATAGTTGGAGGGCTGGAGAGTGACATAAACTACTTTTTCCGCGGAAGATAATCTCTTTCCCACGGAAAAACACGACAAAAACAATATAACCCAAAAATTATTTATGATCAGAATTACTTGAAATTTGGTATTAATGCTCTTCAATACAATTAAATAAATACGTTTTAGCATTTTTAGAAATTCATCACATAAGAGGGTAAAATAGGGGATGAAAGTTGGTATGAAACATATTTTTTTAGAGTTTTTCTGTAGTTTTAGCGCGAGCGAAGCCGCGGTTTCTGCTAGTAAATCTATAAAAATATATATAATTAAATGAACAATGGGGTCAAATCTCCAGTTTTAGGGTTTTTGTAGATACATTCATACAAATGTAATTCTGTCTGTATTTCGTCATCTTTTTACGTTTAAACTGCTGTATAGATTTGGATAACATTCATTAATATTTTTGAACAAACTTATATAGAATTTGTAAACAAGGCGGATGAAAATGAAAACTTCATTTTCATTACACCTATATAAGCGTAACCACCGGAAAATAACTATTTATCAACTAACGTTTTCCCGCGTCTCCGCACGAGTAGTTCAATTATGTATCACTATATCTTTAAAAATTATGGCCTATGTATACTTTGATGTAAAAGCAATATTAATGTAAAGTTTCATCAAAATACGGTCAGTAGTTATTGCGTGAAATAAACATCAATCCATCAATTAAAACTATATATATTTTATCGTTGCAAGAAATCTAGATGTTACACGAATATATGCAATATTCAATTAAAAAAAAAATTAAATATAGTGGTGTAGGTAAACGGGTATTTCTTGCAACCTAGATCAAAAGCAATCTAGTACTAACATGTTCCCTAGACTGTACTTTCAATTCTGAAAAAGAAATGAATAAAATATTAATAATATATTCGTTTAATTAAAGCTGTAATTGTTTGTATTATTAAATAACAGACGAAGATTTCTAAGTGGAAATAATGTAAGCTTTAAAGTCTAAGCATTCATTTTTAGTTATAAGTATACCTACAAGGAAACATTAATTTTACCAAACAAATAAAACCATTTATACCAAACTTTTTAGTTGTTAAGCATTTGAAACTTCTCGCGCGTTGGAACCAAAAACATAAAACTGCGAAAATATCCAAAAAATAGTTTTATTAAAATGTCCAATATTTGCGTGAATGTAAGAAAGTATTAATAATATATTATATTTTAAGCTTTTTTAATAAAGCTTTGAATTATCAAACATACTAACTTGCAAGTAGAATTACATACAAAGATAATCCTCTCAAGTCTAATCTCATAGGCTTTTCTGTGACAGCCCTATTGGAAGAAAGAAATATCCAATTTATTTCAAAAGATGAAAGATATTTCAAACAACTAGCTGGCTAGTTAAAGCTAACTAAAAACACCTTTTTTTCATTTTTGTATTAAAAGTAGGTTTAGTGAGAGTCGAACTTTTGCACTCACTGAGGGTACCATACCTTCATATAATATATTTGTGTTCTATAAATAAGTTATAAGAATCGCTAAGAATAAGTGTGCAAAAAAGTACCTACCTGAAAAGGCAATTTACATTTTATTAAATTTTGTTATTATATTAGTACGATTATCTGCCTTCTAGGTATATATTATTCTATACGTAAATAGTACATATATACATCAAAAGCTTCAAAAAGCTCAATCTAAGCATTAAAGTGTAGCTATAGATACATATATGTATTCCTTAGACGTCCATATGTTACTACACACTGCCCTTTAAGAAAGTGCATTGTGCATAATGGGTACTTTGTCTTGCGTGACAAAGTAGTTTTAGGGTACATTAAAATTTCGGCGAAAAGTCGACTTTCAGGTTTTTACACTTTGAGTGAAGGCTGGATGGAAATATATACTATTCTTTATTGCACTTATATGTAAAATACAGAGAGTAACAAACAATGAAATTAGTTAGCAAAGGTGGACTTATCTCTAGAAGAGATCTCTTCCAGTCAACCTAAGTGAGTTAGAGAGATAGTATTAAAATGCAGGCTAAAGTGCAGTAACTCAAATGTTAGTACTTAAATAAATATATATTATATATACATATGACAAAACATTACACATATTATATACATAAATATATGTACATACTACTATAATAAAACGAAATATAGATGTAGCACAGTAGTTAATGTTAAAGCTTCCTTAATTATGATCCTTCATCCTATGTTCCATATCAAGACACGTTTGATTCATTTTGTAGTGACCCTACTTATTGTGCCAACGGTCGCGGGTTCGAGTCCCGCTGGGGGCATTAATTTGTGTGATGAGCACTAATGTTTGTACTCCAGTCATGGGTGTCTATATTTATAGTATGTATGTATTTAAAGTTATATGTATATGTGTAGTGTATCAACTATCTGGTATCCATAACACAAGCCTCGTAGCTAGCCATGCAACTAGATGGTACTGTGTGTTAATGTCCCAACATATATATTTATTTTATATTGACCTTTCTTTCTTTTTTCTAGTAGCTTTATTGGAGTATATATATATATACGTATGCTGTAAGCGATGTTTATTAGTTTGTACAAAGTTTCAAAGAATTTAGTTCGTTATTTTCGTACCATAGCTGTAAGCTTCTTATTTGAAGACCAGCGACCCGAGCTCTAGTCAGTCTATTTTCAAAGTTTTCCAGTTTTATCGTAGAAATTTATTTTAAGGATAAAAATATGGTATGATTCAAGCTACAAAATCCTATTAACTGAAATTATGATATAAAAGCTAGATTAAAATTAGTAAATGGTAAAATTTGTGAGTTCATTATGTGAGTGGTTATCCTCGTGTTTACTGATATGATTCTAAAAATTGTTTCGTTAATGGGAAACTACATTATCTTCAAATTCTTAAGGTTATTTTTTCATTAACTTGTATGTATAGTAACAAACTTTTTAATAAGAACTTAAAATACGTAAAACTTTGTAAACTTTGAAAAGTTAATAAAACTAACTATGAAATCTAATTTTGAAAATCGAATATTTGACATCTGTACTAATATTATAAAGAGGTTAAGTTTGTGAGTTAGTGAATTGTGAGTTCGTGACGTTGGAGGGGTCAGGGGAGTAATCTCTAGATCTACTGAACCGATTTAGATGAAATTTGGTAAAAAAAATAGTTTGAGACCCTAGGATATACATAGGATACCTTTTATTCCGGAGATCATCCCTTAAGGGGGTGAAAATGGGGATGAAAGTTTGTATGGGAAATCAACCTAGGGATGAACCCGAGCGAAGCGAGGGTGAGTCACTAGTTTCAAAGAAAACTATCTTTTCGGATTTTGTCACAGATTTATTTTGATTTTTAGTTCCCAGCGTTTCGTTGCTTTACAGCAATCATGGTCGCAGGAGAGACTAAGGTTTTAGACGTCTCAAAGGCATTATCTATATAACTATACAACTATTATTATCTATTTGTTACAGACAGCCTACCCACAAAATAACGAAATGAACAAAATAATAAAATGTAAAGCATTCGAAACTTCGGGAACCAAAAATTAAAATAAATTCCGCGAAAAAATCCGAAAAGATAGTTTCATTTAAAATTGAAAATCGATGTTACCTAACTTTAACTGTCGTATCGATTAGAAACATTGCAAGTACATATGTGAAATCTACTACTAACTATACTACAAATAATTTGATACCATCGAGTTGAAAGAGATAGATGGTGCCAGAATGTGAACGGTGGAATTCTTCAATGACAATATAATAATATTAAACGTAAAACTTTTAACAGTAAATCTTTCGAAATCCGACTATTTTATTAACATATGCAGATAATGGTACATTGAGAAAATGTTAGATGAAATAGTAACAATATAATAAATAAATAAAAAAAATAAAAATATAAAAAAAATAATAATGGAAGAGATATCCATTAAAATTATTAAAAAAATATACATACATAAATAATAAATTATATAACAAAAGCTATTTTCTAACTCATTGGAGTAACAAACAAAAAGTCTCGACGGTCTTTTGAAATTGTGGATTATTGAAAATTGTATCATTTATATTCTATAGAAATTCAAAACAAAAATCATTGCAAAGAATCGTTAGACGTACCGACGTCGACTAAAGCATGTTCGAATGTAAACACATTCCCTATTTTCTACCGCATTAATTGTACATATAGAAGTTACAGCGGTAGTTTCTGAGTGTAAAGTGCGCTTTTCATAGCAGACAGGCTTGACATAGTTGAGTCGACGTTACAAAACGGTAAGTGTTGGAGTCTGGCTAAAAACTAGTTAGTGTTTTAAACGAGCTTCGTTTTTTTTAAAACGTACCCGGACGAATTTACCATTTAATGTTGCTTCGTGATCGTTCAAAGGAGACCAAAAGCGAAAATGTGTAATGCGTCTAGTGTTAAACGACGTAGGCTACTTTTGAGACGAATTTCTCTTGAACAAGTTATTACTAAACAATTTTTCGACTGGCTGTTTGTTCACCTAACTTTGCTTGGAGGTAACGAGTTCAATTACTAATGTTAGAATATATGTGGGTACATATTTGCCTCGTCTGGGTGTGCCTTTAAAAATACAGTTAAAATACCAGTCAACACGCACGATAGGTCTTAGCGGAGTGGAGTTATATGGTTAGTCATATACTCTTCGTTTACTCCCATAGGAATACTGCATAATAAGCTATAACATATCCAGCCATTTTTTATAAGTTTTTTAATATATTAAAACATTTATTAACTACCTTATTTTTAATTAAATTAAAATGAATATAAATCAAACTAAATTATTATAAATATTGTTTATATTTTGCATGTAAAAAAATAACAATATTGTAAAAATTTGCATCAAAAATAAGAAATAATAAAAGGCTTATTTATTTATTTTTATTACGTTATTTATACTCGCACATCCCACCTATCGAAATCGCGGATAAGTATAGAAGATCTTTACATACTCTGCTTAATGCTTTTAAAAGATAATTAATTATCGTGTAAATGATATTAAATGATTTTTTTCTTATAAACAACTTTGCTATTGTAATAAAACTGTTCTAAACAAAAATAAAAAAATGTCTAGTATTTTTTAACGCAAAACAACACAGAACTTATTAGTTACTAGCGACTCACCCTCGCTTTTCATGATTCTTTGAATTGACATACCTTTTTTATTTATAAGCCGATTGAAATAAAACAAACACCATATGTTTAGTGAAGCTTACCACAACACATTCGTGAAAACCGCACCCAAATCGTTTAAGCCTTTCCTGAGATTAGCGCGCACAAACTCACAGACAAACAGATAGAAATAAAGACTCCCAGTAATAGTTTTTCTCAAATATCTTCCACGTACAGACAGCGATCAGTTACACTTTTATTATATGTATAGATTGTAGTCAGTATCAAAATCCGGTGACACAAAATATAACCATTGTCAGATGTAGAGTTTTTACAAATTGAAGAATTCTAGGTTTCAATTTGATACTACGACCTGGGATATGAAAAATAAAATATATTTTTTTTTAGAAAAAGACTAAAAACTGAATCGCAGCGGTACAATGGGCAGGTGGGTTCTTTTGAATGACGACGCTATAAAAGGGAAGTTAGAGTTGATTTTAGATCAACAATGGTTAATTTCCGAATGAATTTTGGGATGGTGTAAGTTAACAGCGAGGGCTACAAAAATTGGATTATCCTACTAATATTATAAATGCGAAAGTTTTTAAAGATGTATGGATGTTTGTTACTCTTTCACGCAAAAACTAATTAATGAAACTTCACAATATTATAACTCATACATCAGAATAACTAATAGGCTACCTTTTACTCCCGAAAATGTACGGTCCCCGTGGGATACATTTGTTTTTGTTTTCCTAAAGGCGAATCCGAGTGAAGCGAGGGCGAGCCGCTAGTACCTATATAATAAAATACACTCCGCAGTTAAATGTGCACGCATATAATAAATTCAAGTCTTATTTTCTGCCAATTTATTTGGATGTTTGTGTCAGTTTTTTTATCACGATGTCTATTTCAGACGAAGACAGAACGACTTACAGGATAAAAGAATCTAAAAGTGAATGATTTTTTATAATAAATAATTATGTAAAAACAATAATTACAAATTACATGGACATGGCTACTTTTTCAGTTATCAACATTTTCAAAAAACATTACCACTTCCATATCATAACAGAAGTGATTTTACACACATTTTTTATTTATGGCTTGACCTGCATACGAAACCCAAGAAATAACCTAAATCACTCAAGAATGAGTTTCACTTTACATACGTACATATATAATATCCCTTAAAAAGATTTGAAACAACAATTTTATTATTATATCATCATCTTTGCACTCTATTCCTCTCCATTCTTTATGCAGAAAAAAATATTATATCTTTTGTAATAATCGCTTTCATCCCGTAACTTAGACCACAAACACAAAACCGGGGGGAAGTCAGAATCGTAAATATGTCGGTACAGTGCCCGTTGGGGTTGGTTCCTTACCTCGATTGCTTATCTCAGCGCTAGCACTTTATATTATTACAGCTCAGCTATTAAGAAGATGTGAACTCTACAATAGGTTGTTTTAATATGTTAAGTAGCTCTCCATAAAAAAACCTTCCCACTGCTAATTAGAGGCGATGGCTATGTGTAGAATTTTTCATACAAAAACTATTGAAGCGAATATGCTCGTGTATTTTTTTTGCAAATCCCTGGGTGCCTTATTTTGTACTCTATTGTTTCTGAATACTGATTTATTCCGACCATATAAGTTACAAGCAAATAATACGAGTTTTTCATTCTATTTATCTTATTACATCTATTTTTGACAGAGTTCAAAGCAGAGAATCTATACATATAATAAAATATTCATTAAATAATATTTTGGAAAATCTTATTGAAATAGACATTATTATCAATACAGAGGCCGAATATATAGTTTTAGATTTTTTGTCTGTCTGTCCGTCTGTCTGTAACCGCATCACGGAAAAACCACCGACAAAATTTTTATTTGCATTTTTTTAATACTTTTATTTAGGCTTGGCCCATAGGAAACAGCTATAAAATAAACTATAAAGCTTAGTATAACACTTACATTTTGTGTTATTTTGCTAGCTTTGATATTAACTAAGATATAAAGCTTTGAAAAAAAGTCGTCCCCGGACACTTGTTTTCAAATAGCTCCTCAATTAACTAAGACATAGATCTAATATTTACTGGATCTATTACTATTAGTGTCCTTTACAATATAACATTGGTTACGATATAGGTTCCTACCGGGGGCACTTTCTCCATGGAAGTATGGCTAGACCCTTTGGTATGATGATAGCAGGTTATCCGGGATAGGTACTTTTTACTGCGGGAAAATATCTCATCTCAGAGAAATCTATCTAATCTATCTATGTGATGCCCCAGGTGTTGCAGGCGTCCATAGGCTGCGGTAACCGCTTACCATCAGGCGGGCCGCATGCCTGGTTGCCACCGACGTGGTATAAAAAAATCTATACTAAACATTAAAACTTACGAACGTACGAATCCGAGCGGATCGAGGGTGAGTCGCTAGTTTGTCTCTATTTTTTTGTAGGTAGCTTACGCGATATTTGTAATGAAATTAAACTATAAATAAATAAAACCATATAAGAGAACGTATCTCCCTCCCATATACATATGCAAATAATTAACTCTAAACTTGAAACTGTACACTAGTGTCATACTTTATGCATATTATGCGTCTCTTGATGTTGCCATCTAAAAAAACTAATATACAATTCGTAAAGTTTTAAAGCCTACTTGAGCTACGTATTTAAAAATTCCATCCCACTTATTTAGCCTGCAGTCTTATTATAGATGCTCTATCATGAATTATTTATCACGCATAGTATATATTTCACTGAATTAAATATCTCGTTTGAAAATTAGCAACCCTTAATTATTCGAAATGGTAGATAAATTATATAGTTTTTGTATAAGTCACAATTGATATTCGATACTCTCTGGTTGGTTGGTTTAGGTTCTGGGTTCAATTCTTGAGGTTGGTCAAATTATTTATTAGCCAAGTACCACGTAATACATTGAGACACCGCTGAATTTGTCTCTTTCACACTGATCTGGTCGTGTCGGATAGTCATACTACGACAGTAAAAGATTAAAGAACGAAATCTTTAAACATTTTGCCAGTGATCGGAAACTACCAGTTCGATTTTGATGTAAATTGCATTTAATTATGTAGCTAGAAATGATTATTTTTAAACAATCGAAACAAGCGGGATCTATTTCGAGAAAACGGACTCTTGCGAGATATAGGGTGGAAATATGTAAGAAATGCCGATACAAATCACTTATGCAGAGACTACGATTCGATAAATATAATATTTTATTATATTTTTTTCTTTAACTCTACCGACTCTGTATCGAATTTTTGCTTCGATTCGGGCAATGTAGCCATGTTGTTGAAAAACTGTGGAGATAATGAAAGAAGTGAAATATGTACATAAAATAAACCACACCCATGATATTCCTTTGCAAAATATAAAATATCTATTTCGCAAAAAAAAAACAGTAAAATTAAAAATACTTGTTTATATACATACATATTTTATATACAAAATAAATATAACGTGTCTGCGTGGAATTGTAGTAAGAAAGCTAGCTGCATTCCCCTACTGAATAGTGTATAATGTACGGCAAAGGCGATTTGGGTTAATAACGAGCCATCTCTCTTACCATCAGCAGAGGCGATAAACGTTATCTTTTAAAAAAAATTTTTTGCACTATGACATATAGAAACAATGCCTTAAGATCATATCTTACCTAAAAAATAATTATTGACAAATTACCACCTGCATATTTATGAATATATTAGTCATAAATAACTTCAAGACAAGCAGCTTGCAAATATTTATCATTTTTAGAGAGACTAAAACCAAAGCACACTTTATTAGCGTCCTGTCCACGCTTCGCTCATTTTAATTAAATCATTCGTATTATTCAATCACTTTCAAATATCGAGATTTCTCTACGATTTTTTTAACATCTTTTTCAATATTATAATAACACTAGCATTGCACGCGGCTCCGTCCGCGTTCAAATGACCAAAAACCAAATTCTTAGGTTTTACATAATATTAGTATACTCTTACAGTTCAGTTTTTGTATTTTTTCTCAGAAATTAAATATCTTCTAGCGGTAAAAAGTATCCTATATGTTGACCCGGATAACCAGCTATCATCATACCAAATTTCATCAAAATCTGTCCAGTGGTTTTCTCGTGATGCGGTAAAAGACAGACAGACAAAAATTCTAAAAACTATAGATTCGGATTTTGTATGGATAATAATGTCTATTTCAATTAGATTTTCCAAAAAATATTTAATGTACAGATTCGACTTAGTTACAATTTTATTATATGTATAGATTTATATTAGTAGCTGACATGACAGACAGAAAATTTCAGTAAAGATTGGGATTTTTGAGTTTATACAAAAATTCTAGAAAATGAAGCACTTTTAGTTTTTCCCGAATTTCCAAAAATTTAAAGACAAATTTTCCGTTTCATTTAATTTGAACTAGGTAGGTATAGTGATAAAAAAAACAAAACCAACCGGTTCCAGGCTTTTTTAAGTAATGCGTTTGCCATAGAACAGAATTTTATTTTTATCATTATATAGATTAAAAAAGGTTACGAAAAAAAGGTATTTCGTCAAATTATGATTATTGTACTATTAACTTATGGCCATACTAGATATTTAAACAAACAAACATATTAACAAAAATACTTAGTTTTAGACCATTTACTTGAAACAAACCAAATTAGAGTCGTTATTTTATAATATGTTATCATTGTCAGATGGAAAATCGATACCGGTTCGGAATGCACTTATGCTGGGAAGTAATCAAAAGCAAAATTTGTTTTTTAACATTTTAATTACGTACCTATTACGTTTCATAAATCAGCCTTTATTTTGTTCTAGTTAATTAAACGCCCCGCTGGGTTGCCCTACCTGGTTCTTCTTTAGTCCCGTGTTTTTTGTTTTCAGTTTTAAATTGTTTTTTTTATTAAAAATTTTATAACATTATCTATAAGGTATATTGATTTTTTTTTAATACGTTGGGCTTCGGGAGATATTTGGAAGAACAATAATGCCAAAACTTATACTTTGGAAGTTTCCTGACCGTTTGTTAGAAAGCACCATCACTCGATTCTTGTACCTATTCTTTTTAGTTTCTCTTTAATGTTATAATGGTTATTTTTATTGATAAGTTTGTAATCTATACTAATATTATAAAGAGGCAGAGTTTGTTTGTTTAACGCGCTAATCTCAGGAACTACTAATCCGATTTGAAATATATTTTTTGCATTGGATCGCCTGTTTATTGAGGAAGCCTATAATAGGCTACCTGTATATTCCATACTAGCCGTTAAAACGTACCTAAGGGCTAAGCGAGGATAAGCGAGATATACTCGAGCAAAGCGAGGAGGAGCCGCTAGTTTTTTATATAATTTATTCTTTCTGTGTCACGAATAGAGTTTATTCTAATTAATGGAATTTTCATTAAATTATTGAACTACCACCACTCTTGATTGCAACCAAAATGTAAATCTGTAAATGGACCCTAATTACATAAAATTAAAAGATAAATGTTTTTTTTTTTAATTATATTTGTCCAAAGTATAAAAAAACATATGTGGAGTAAATTAATACGAGGATCTGACGATTAATTTATTTATATATTTATTCCATATCCTTAAAACGATTGAATTTGTTCGTACTTTAAAAAATACATAAAAAATCATATTAAAAGTCTTTATTTTCTTTTGTTTTTGTACATTTCACAATCCTAGCAAAGCAAATATTTTTTTTAATAAATAATAAGGTAAAGTAGTTTTTGTAAGTCCTACATACAAACATTTGCAAATAATTATTTATTTCTTTGAATGTCTCTTACATTAAGCTGTAGCTTTAACAGAATATTGGTTTGATAAAATTAATATATGAAAATTATATGATAATCGGAGTCGTAAAAATATTTAAAAACGCGATCATTATGCAAGTACCTACTTGGATAATGCTAATACTTTTGGATAATTTTATGCGTGATTAATCTTAAAACTGTCTATAAATGGAATATTCTATGGAAACTTTGTCGATTACAACCCAACACATGTTTTTGTTCCTTCGTCTGTTCTTATATGGGTTAATACCTCATAAAGCGTTAAATTACTTTTTATGCTATAAAATAACGCTAAGGGAGCACTGCATGAATATAATTATAATGTCAAGTGCCAGACGAAGACAGCGGGGATTGCAGATAAAAAATAAAATAAGAATTTCTAAAGTCCATATTACCCCAACCGACTCATCTCAGGCATTTTAATGTAGATCCTTGTATACGTAGCGTAATTACGCGCTTCTAAATTTTCATCCCCCAAAATATACCGTATTAACTCTTAAGACTGTTGATGTAGGTATTTTTTAGTTAGAGCGGTTTAAATATGAGTGGTACATTTTAGCACAACTAAATTTGTAAAACATAAATAATGTTGAGTGTTTTTTAATAGCGCATGTAATTATTTTGATAGAACTTTCGATGATATGAAGATGAGTGAATGACAATCTGCATATTATTTTATTGTTCACTTGTTTTTTTGAAATACGAATTGTAGTTCAGAGCAAAGGAAATTGAGTGTATTCCTAAATTAGATTAGAGTTTTATAAGTACAGAAGAAGAGAACATTTTTATTTGTACAGAAAAAAATATTAAGGACCTGTATAAGAAAATTATTGTTTAAATTTAATCCCTCCACGACCGCGGACGCGCCAGCGTTTCTTAGAATTTTAATTAATTTCTTAGAAATTTACCTGGAGGTATTAATATATTACGAAAATATTGAAATATTAAATAATGAATAAGTTTCTAATATCAGTAATTTTTAGTCAAGTGAATTTACTTGAAGAAAAAAAAACCGTTTTCCTTATAAGCTTAATCAGTCCTTTTTAATTTCTTCTGGTTCTTTTCTTCAAAACATCCTTTGCTCTTGAAGCATCATTTATGAGACTGCAAACAGGTATATTAGGGGTACAAAAACTAAAAAATGAATATTCTGAAATATTTTAATAAAATTTTATGTAAGATCAACAAGCCTGTGCAAAGAGAATCATAACAATGGATGAAGAAAAGGAGGTATGTAGAGATTGTAGCGCTCGGCACTCAGTTCTCACTGTCTACCCCGCAAGGGATATAGCAAATATAGAAGTTGTTTGTTTGTCAATTATATAATATAATAAACATTTTATTACGGCGGTTTACCCTCGTTGCGCTCGGGTTCGCCTCTAGACAAACAAAAACAACTCTATCCCACGGGAACCGTACATTTTCTGGGATAAAAAGTAGCCTGTTCGTTATTTTGATGTATGAACTATATTATTGTTAAGTTTCATTAAAATCCAATCAGTAGTTTTTGTGTACTAAGCTGTATAAGTTACTATAGTTTTTAAACTATCTCACGGGAACTCTTTAATTTTCCGGGATGAACAGTATCTTAATTGTTGACCGGGGATATAAGGTACCACGGTGGAAAATTTCATTTAAATCGGTCTAACAGTTTTGGAGATTAGCCCGAACAATTATACAGACATACAGGCAAACAAACAAAAAGACGAAAACTTCAATAACTATTGTTTTGGGGCTATATTGTGTACACACACAAATAATAAGTACATTACAAACAAACAAAAACAAATCAGTAGTTTTTGTGTACTAAGCTGTATAAGTTACTATAGTTTTTTAACTATCCCATGGGAGAACTCTTTAATTTTCCGGGATGAAAAGTATCGAAGATGTTGACCGGGGATAGTAAGTACCACCACGCAAAATTTCATTTAAATCGGTCCAATAGATTTGGAGATTAGCCTGTACAAACAGACAGAGAAACAATAGATTTGAAAAAAATGTGGATTTGTTCTATTTCTCTTCTTACACCCTGACTCAGTTTTTAGCATTTTTTTCTATGTACAGACATTCGACCTCTACAGTTTTATTATATGTGCAAAATATGTTCTTTATCATTGTAACATTATATGTGCAACTTTGTAAAGCTTATTAGATGGCATATAGTTGAACAATGGTAGCTTTGAAGAGGTAATGTATCCTTCTCAGATTTTAATAGCTTATCTTACAAAAAGTAAAAATTATTATTACATAGGTATGTAAGTAAGTAGATATAATTTTTACTGTACACTTTGATTCATTAATTTACAAATTAACTTTCATAGACAATGAAAACTAGTTTTTAGGTGAATATTATTTTTATGTTACTTCTTAACATGTTTATTTTTAAAATAGTAATAGTTTTTTTATATATTTTTTTCTTATATTAGGTTAGATGTATGATTATATGATGAGTATTTGGCAGGATAAAGTTATAAAAATTATAAATCATTTTAGTGAGTTAAACAGTTTTTAACAAAAATAATGCATATTTTTTATGTATATGTATAGTAAACAGAGGATAAAATATTAAAAAAGAAAAAGTTTTAACTTAATAAGAATTATATTTGATTTAGTAAACAAAGTATATAAGTTATAAAAAAAGTAATGAAGCATAATTTTAAGCCCAGACTTCAAAGCTAATGCAATTTATAAAAAGAAATAATCAATTCCGGTGCATGTATCTAAAATAACTTGTGTTGAGACAAGTCATATTGTATGCACAATGTTTGACATCAAACGAGCGGCCGAACGCATTTGTCCACAAACAAACATCAAAGGGACCGAAACGTGGAACACATTACATATAACAAAATACCATTAATATATGCCCGGAATGACCGTAAAAACCTATAAATAGAAAAGGACTAAGGATGCGACTCACCGGATAACAGCAGAAAAACGAATAAAATCGCACGACATAACCACATTTTGACCACGATACAGCACTCAGTGTCCACTTCAAAATCTTATTTATTTATTTTTTGCTATTTGAAGACATTTTTAATTTAAAAGACTCTTGGAGGAAGCTTTATAATAAGGAAGCACAAGCTGAATGCCCCTTCACGTTCGACGCTGAAGCGCGTTCTATAACAACTGCGAAGTGCGAAGGCGACCGCGAACGCGAGCTTGAGTTGAATCCCGATTCCCGACTCCCGATTAGAGTTGTACGATTACGAATGATGGTAAGCAGATGTTTTGATTACAAAATATATCGATTTCTACTAGTCTCATATTATTGGATAACATGATAATATAAAAACCGAAATCCGAATTAAATTAAGTAATAAAGAGTATTATCTTCTATTATTAACAGCTAAAGTCTATACATTAAAAACACAACAGTTTGATTCAATCATTATATGTTTTTGAACGTTTTATTAAGTAATATTAATAAAGTATTTAAATCTGATTATATTGGATATAATTGTAGTGACAATATACATATGTACACAATTCATATTTTAAATTTTATTGAAACAAATCGATTTAAAAATGACTTAGTCGATAACCAGTAATATCGCATCTCTACTTTTGTATTCGAGCTTTTTCAACAACCGCTTTCACAGACAGCACACTACAACATTTTGTTTTTCATGTACAACGCGCACACTAAAACAGTTCCGAATCCAGACAGCAGATAACTTCATTGCATATTTGACAGTTCATTCACACCAAATACGTTCCGATTTACTTAATACAATTATGTATTATTGTCACATTTTGATAAAAAATTGTTTTAATAAAAAAAAAACATCATTCTGAAATTATATTTTAAAAAATTAATTATTTATTTATTCAATATTTCTGTAATTATTATAATGCTAATATGTGCCTTGTCATGATGAAACTAGATGGCGCTGGAAAAGAAATCTACTTAAGCTTTCCAAATATCATTTATGATCTAACATACAGATAGGTAAATAAAATTGAAGTATCTGTTTGTATTGGAAAAATAACAGCCGTTTACTAAATGAATATGAAATTTTATACAGTACCTATAAGAAAAACTCATTTTTTTAAATTTTATTTCCATCTGTTTGTTTTATTTCGGCTAATCTCCAAAACCACTGGACAGATTTTATCAGGACTTTCACTGGCAGATAGCTGATGTTATAAGCTAACTTAAGCTACTTTTATTTTAGAAAAATAATTAGTGTTCCACTAAAGAAATTTGATTTAAATTATTTAATGATATCTACTATGATATGATTATTTTATTATTTTCAATCTATGCATGCATTAAGAATTCACATAATTATTTACTTATTTTAGTGTTGCATAAAAGAAAAACAATTTAAACATTCTTTTTATTACTAAAATAGTATTTAGCAAAGGTTTGAGCTACAAGCAATGGAAATACAAGTGTAGCATCAGCATACAATTTCACTGGAGTGGCATTTGTCCTAATCTTTCCCCAAGAAACAGCTTCATCAGGCCTAGCTCCGGAGTCACTGCCATCAAACTCACTTGCTGTATTTACATAAACTGCAAAATCAGCACCATTTCTCATCAAATTTGCATTACATATATGGTGCTTGATTATCCCTCCTCCTAAAATGATCATTCCAGTGTTGTTTGCTTTTACAGCCATTGTGTTTAGCCTGCGCAAATCACCCAAGATATCAATAATAAGCCCTGGTCTTTTATATGAGTGGAAATACATCATATCTCCTAGTGAACCATCTGTCAAAGCTGGACTAAATATTGGAATATTATTCCTCCATGCCCAATAACATACAGAGTTTTCATTATTTATTTTCTCACCCAATCTAGCTATAATCCTTGAAGGAGACCAAACTATTCCATCTTGCATTTGTTGATCTAACATTTCATCTAATAGTGGAGTAACCCACTCTTCAAATAAACAGTAATTATCATTTGGCACCAAAAGATTACCAATTCTGTTTATACCCCTTGTTCTAAGCATTTTACCACTTAAATTGAAATCTCCAATATATGTTGGAGCGAGACATTTTATAAAATCTTCCTCGACACCACCTGCAGTAGTAACAATACAATCTACAAGTTTATTCTTAACCAAAAATAGAATCGTGTCTCGTAAGCCAGATGAAATCATATTCGAGGTGTACCCTAGAAAAATAGTGCAATTCGTTTTCTTTTTAATAAATATATCTTCTTCATATGGATCACTTGTTTCTTCAGTTAAAGGTATCGATCGACATTTTAGCATTTTATTGATTTCATCGACAGCTTTCCCGAAGTTAGTAGCCTGAAAACCGGAGCGTGCGTAGCTCTCGAGTATTTTGTTGTAATCAGTACCATTTTCCCAGTTATACCCTGAAACTATTGGAGTTTCTGCAGGAAGCTCTTGACTTGGTACCAAGACGGCACTAACAGCTACGTCGGGTGCTAAAGATTTCTTGTCGATTTTAGCTTGTAAATCCATTTTTGATAAACACGTGTTTGTTTGGTTAATTATCTTTGTTAGTTACCAACATTTGAGACCTAGTAATATTTAAATACCCGTTTCGATTTCTTGATTAATATAAATATAGAAAAACTATTGTTGTAGTTTTTAGTGCGATTATTTTCGTCAGGACTGTCAACTGTCAAGTGTCATTACAATTTATATTTTACAATTGACAACTGTCATTGTCATATCGATTCCACTATAGCCTGTGGTAGGAATGTCAGTCTTTTATTGTTTAGAAATACCCATGAATTTTCAACTTAAAAAACTATTATAATATAAATCTAATTTAGCTTATTAAATAGCAGTTTCATAAAATATTACACAATTTTAGTAGTAAAGTTATAAAAGTAAATATTACTTGATTTAATGTAATTATTTATTGCATAAATATATTAAATACTAGCATTGCCCGCGGCTCCGCCCGCGATCAGATGACCAAAAACCAAATTCTTAGGTTTTACATATTAGTATACTATTACATTGCAGTTTTTGTATTTTTTTCTCAGAAATGAGACATTTTCTCGCGGTAAAAAGTATCCTATATGTTGATCCGAATAACCAGCTATCACCATACCAAATGTCATTAAAATCCCTCTAGTGGTTTTTCTGTGATGCGGTAACAGACAGACAGCCAAAAATTCTAAAAACTATAGAATCGGCCTCTGATTTTTCAAAAAATATTTAATGTACAGATTCAGCTTAGTTACAATTTTATTATATATATAGATTACATTGGTAGTTCAGGGGTTGAGTACACATGTCCCTCCAACGTGGGTTCACCTTGTCGTTGTGGGGTGGGGGCTATCTAATGCTGATCCGGAGGTCTTTTGTTAGAGTCCTTGATCGGGTGAAACTTAGATATTGAGTTTTTCTGTTAAGGTCTCAATAACAGCGCGGAGTTGGGAAGTTGTTGGTGTTTCACCCCTGTGTCTGTGCTCAAAAACACGTAAAGCCTTGCGCCACAGGAAAAAGAGTTCACTCGTGCCTGCGCGCAAACTTTTCCACTAAAAATATTTGATAATGAGATGTGAATAACATGAAATATCATTAAATATAGCATACAGGATAGATAGGTAAATATATTAGGTTTTTTTATTAATTTTACGCATGCATCAATTATAAACCAATAACTATTTATTGACATTTATATGAACTAAATGTTCTTTGTTTCTGATTAGGTCTCATTATGGCGATGTTAACTTGGAAATGAAATGTTAATATTTAATGTTTTTGTCCATGTTTTTATGTTTAGACATGTAGGTATTAATCGACTCTCAAGCTACCAGAATTAATTTTATTATTTAATTGTGATGTAACATTTTATCCCGTTGATTAATAATAGTATTAGCTCCCAATTATTATATTGAATGTAACTGTACGCAAGGCAGTGGTAATCCCGTGGTAACGCTCTCGCTTGGGAGACCGAGTAAAACGGGTTCAAATGCCAGGTCACGCTCCTCTAATATTTTCATGTGTGAATTATTTGCAACATTATTACCACTTGTCTTACGGTAAAGGAAAATATCGTGAGGAAACCTGCATGTCTGAGAGAACCTAGCAAGTTTTCAAAAGACGTTATGTGTGTCCGCCAACCCGCACTTGGCCAGCGTGGTGGACAATGGGTTGATCCCCCTCGTATTGAAGGGAAGCCCGTGCCCAGCAGTGGGACGTTAGTAAAGACTGAATAACATAATATAGCTGTAGATCCTATGCGCGTGCGCAAGCAGAAGCTTATAATAAATAAATAATTACCTATTTAAGAGGTTCTACTTCAATGTTTATTAATAGTTTCCATTATAGTAGACTTGTAATGCTCCACCATAATATAACATCTATAAATAAAACTGTTCAACTTTCTCTACCTTTTGCTCCCTAGCGTATATAAAGCGAATTAAATATATAATTTACTAGTAGAACCTGCGGTTTCCGTTCACGCAAAAACTACAAAAAAAAATTTGCTGGCTTGCTTGCTTTATACAAAAGGCATTTTGGAATGTGGTAGCTTCTGAGTTTTAAAGCACTTAAGTATAATATTATAAACATCAGCTTTACAATAATGTATGGAAGTCTGCCCGATTTGTCGACATTTATGATTACTATTCCTCTCCCTTGAAAAGAAATTTTTCAAATCGGATTAGTTGTTCCTGAAATAAGCGCGTTCAATCAAACGAATAAACTTTGCCTCTTTATAATATTAAGTATTGATAAGAAAATTATTCTGCTTGATCAATTTAAGTTATATATTTGTTCGTATAACATCTTTATGTTATACTTTCATGAGTAATTGTATGTAAACTAATATTTTACTTTTTTACTTAAGCTTAACGAAGATTAAATTAATAAAATTACTAAATATTTGTACGCACCTTACACTTAAATATGTAAATAGTTTCTTTATATATAACTACATACATATAAATTAGATTAGCTTGTCTTTTCTAGTTTTCTGAGCATAAAGGATAGCGAAGAAGAGTATACTTTTCTATAGGGTCTCAAACTATCTTCTAATCAAATTTCATGTAAATCGATTCTGTAGATTCAGAGATATTACCCTACAACGTCACAAACTCACAAACTTTACCTTTATATAATATTAGTATAGACTAGAAATAGAAGGGTACATTCAATTTGTCTTACTACTTGTACTATATCTGCGCGAACATCAAACATACATACGTTTCAACATTTTCAACCTTTAAGGTCACGATTATATTTTAACGCTCAGTACAAAGTAAACAAATTAAGCTCGAAGCCCGAAGGCATGGACGTGAGAGGTTTGTCAGTTATATGATTTGAATTTTATTTAACAATTTGTTATCTTTAATACTTCTTAATTCTTATATAAATGTATTATATAAGTATTATATTCTTGACATGATCTAGCTTACACCATTCATTTTGATACTTGATATAATATATATTCAAAAAATAAATAAATATGTTGGGACGCTAACACACAAAACCATCTCGTTCCATGGTAAGCTACAAGGCTTGTGTTATGGATATCAGATAGTTGATACACTACTGACTACACATATATAACTTTAAACACATAAGTACATATCTATACTTATTATAAAAATAAGTCCCCCGGCCGCGTCTTTCTGTCCTCCTGTCTGTCCTCCTGTCTGTCCTCCTGTCTGTCTGAACGCGATAAACTCGAAAACTACTGAACGGATTTTTATACGGTTTTCAACAATAGAAAGAGTAATTCTTGAGGAAGGTTTAGGTATATAATTTATTATGCTTTTATGTAAATTAGCTGAAATACGGCGACAAATGTTGAAGAGGTCGCAAAAAATCTCGCCAAATGGGAACTTTCCACGCGAACGCCGCGTAAACTAGCAAAGATACAGTTAAGTAATGTACTAGAGAATTCAAAATCTATAAAAATGCTACAAAAAAGTCCGCGATAGCATATCTCTATCTCTTACGGTTGACTTACAATAACCACTTTTATGTTAACATTTTTAATTAAAAACATTACGTTATTTTCAAAGTTATTTTCTTTAGTTCGGTATTAATCCTTATCCAAATGAATATTTTAGTTAGCTTAGTCATTTAATGCAGATTAAAATTGCTCTTTACACTAAATCAATCAGATGAATAGTTTTTGAGATATCGTTGTTAGAAGTAATTAGTAGCGAAATATTTTTAATGCTTGGCGAGCATTGAGATGCCTACGGCGAGTCCATCCCCTCTGCCCCGCATCGCTCGACCGCCTGCTCAAGCTATATAAACCGGGCGATGTAGCGCGCGATCCTAGGATACTTTTTACCGCGGGAAAATATCTTATTTCTGAGGAAAAATACAAAAACTGCAATGTAAGAGTATACTAATATGTAACACCTAAGAATTTAGTTTTTGGTCATCTGAACGCGGGCGGAGCCGCGGGCAATGCTAGTTATAAATATAAACACCCATTACTGAAGTTCAAACATTCGTGCACATCACACAAATGAATGTCCCCAGCGGGACTTGAACCCCCAACCGCTGGGCACAGCAAATAGGGTTACAAACTGAGTCAAACGTGTCGTCTAATACTATATACCAAAATGTCGCAAATAAATATCGCCATTTAGTTTGTTAACCGGCTTTCAAAAAGGAGGAGGTTCTCAATTCGTCGGAATCTTTTTTTTATGTATGTTCACCGATTACTTGAAGACGCCTGAACCGATTTGGAAATATTTTTTTGTTTTAAAGGGTATACTTCCCAGGTGGTCCCATATAAATTTTATCGAAATCCGTTTAGATATTTTTTTTTAAATCAACAATAACTTATTTTTTTAAATAAATTGTTTAATCGAATATGTTATTAAAAACTTTCTTCTAAAAATTACCTGCTTATTACGTCTACACTAAAAACATAAAATTAAAAACTTACAAAAAAACCGACTCCAGGCACTAAATAGTAAAAAATAACTAAACGGGGGTTTTCATTTAGAATAGATATCTAATCAAATATTTTCGAAGTCGGTGCCAGCCGACGATATTTTAAGATATGAATATCTATTAGATAAATATGTATTTTACGTATCGAAATATATTAGATTTGCTTTGCATCGGCTGGTAACGACTTCGAAAATATCTGATTAGGTATCTATTCTAAATGAAAGCCCCCGTTTAGTTACTTTTACATTTTTGTACCTGGAAGTCGGTTTTTTTTAACTTTTTATTGTACCCAGTCATACTGTTATTATAAAAACGAATCTAACGACTCATAATTCATTAAAATCGATCTAACCGTTAAATCCAGTCGTTATGAGGGAATATAGAGTCGGACATACATACGTACAGGTCAAACACAACCTCTTTTTGGGATTTGCAACGGTTGGGCAAAAAGGAGGTCAAAGATCAACCGGAAATGACGATTGTGTAGTTAATTTTAACTTTATTAAGTAGTATAGAGCGACTAACTGCTTGATGTAACGAGTTATGTCATTTATGCCTTCCCTTTCCAACCATATGTAGTTCTGATTACCTGTTCTTATAATCATCACTTTTAACTTATTACTCAGAAATGTTAGATAGTAGATACTAAATTATATAAGTAATATTTTTCTCTTTGCTAAGACATTTTTGTAAATGAATCATAATTTTAGTATTTTATTTGTAAAGTGTTCGTGTACTTTTTGTAGGAAAGCTCGTTTTTTTCACCGACTTTAATAAAAGGGGAGGCTTTTAATCCGTCTGTATGTTTTTTTGTGGGCATGTTACGTATTCGATATTGACATTTCATCGTTAATTTAATATATTTTCAAACTTACTTCTTTTCTAATGAATAGTCAAAAGTTTTTCATAAATAAAAAAATAACACCTAAATTTAAATTAGCTTTTATGTTTATTTTAAAGTCATACACTGACTTTAAAATTAATATATTTTTAATTAAAAAATATTTTTACTCATGTAATGAACTTTTTGATTTAAAATACAATTTTCTTTCACCTCTTAAAGTGCTTATTGAAAAGGCGAATAGCCTAGGTGACTGCTGCAATGCCAACAGCGGCTCACCCTCGTTTCACTCGGGTTGGTCCCTAGGTACGTTTTAAATAGATATAAATAGCTATTAGCTAGCGCTAGCCATATAAATTTTATTTTTCGTGAATTTTTCTGATGTTTTAATAGTTAATATGCTATTGGAGGCGGAGACAAATCCAACAAATCAAAGATCATAGAAATCGGTTCAGCCGTTCTTGAGTTATGAATGGTGTAACTTACCCGAATTTGTTTTATATATTACATACTTACCTATATAGATAATAGTAACTCTTCGTCAAATATTGGGTCAAAAAGATTTAGGTAGGTACTTCTCGCTTAAATAGTTTCTTAAAACCATAATTCTTATAATTTTTTTTAAATATTTATAGTCTTATTAAATATATACAAAAAAATTATAATTTTAATATCATGGCCTCGTTTTTGGTAATGTATCATTCTCGCCTTACATACTTATGGTACCTATCGTGTATACTTAAGGCATTTAGTCATGCGCCGTTGATTTTTTAATTGCCTTGAACTCGAAAGTATATTCAAGATTCTTATTTAACTTGATATATGTAGTCATAGAAAAAATCGGTGAAGTGCGAGTCGGATCAATGATATAGAACCTTGTTAAAAAGAGTATTTAGGGACGAAATAAAACCATATTTAAATTATAAAACTTGTTTCATATAAATATAAGCTTTTACCACACCTAGGCAAGTTCAAATGTCGTAAAAAATTATTATAATTAAAAATTGATTTTGTTGATTGCATATCGCAACATCCATAAAACTTTAAATAAAACTATAGGTTACCAAATACGTAATAATAGTATGGAATAGATATACTATATATTATATGTAAGTTCTTATATATACATTATACCACGGATTGTAATGCATAATATTACCATGATTATACTCTGCTCTGGTTCTTCCTTAGTTACGTTTTAACGTTTAGTATATAGGTAGGTACTTTTCTCAGAGATTAGATATTTTCCCGCAGTAAAATGTATCCTTTATATTGACCAGGATAACCAGCTATCGTCATGTCATATTTCATCACAATCTGTCTAGTGTTTTCTCGTGATGTTGTCACAGGCAGACAGACATACACACAAAAATTCTAAAAACTATAGATTCGGCCTTTGTAATGTAAATAATGACTATTTCAATAAGATTCTTCAAAAAATATTTAATGTACAGATTCGGCTTGGTTACAATTTTATTATATGTATAGACTAGCAGAACCCGCGGCTTCGCCCGCGATCAAACTACGAAAGTTTAATTGCAGATGTGCCAACCTTCAGAAGGGGGATATAGATAGCAGGATACTTAAGTATATAGATAGAATAGGTATGATGAGTTGTTATGGGTTGGATTATAACGTGTTTTCCCGTGGGAATGAGATAAAGTCCGGGCTTTAAAAAGTAGCCTATGTCACTCTCCAGTCCTCCAACTATCTCCACGCAAAAAATCCAATCCAATCCAAAAATCCAATCCAATCCGCCACTCTGTTTTGATGTGAAAGAAGGACAGAAAAACAAACAAACAGACAAACACAATTTTACTCTTTAATATTAATATTATTAAGTATGGATTATATTATACAGATTTTATTATGAAAACATACATCTTTATTTAAATAATCTAATATACATCATAAAATATATAACAAAAAATCTATTATATGCGATTGGTCTTAATGAAAGTAAAATTGCTCTAGTGGTTACATCACTATTACGTCACACATTGATCGATGCCACTCACGCGCATATGATTATTTAGGAATTTTGTAATTGAGAATAGCTTTATTACTTTATTCATTTTTATCATGTTTATTGACCGACTTTAAAAAAAGAATAATGTATTTTTGGTATATCTCATATATGTTTTATAGCTATTTATTTATTAGATTATATAAAGTTTTTATCATATGGGATTAGATCTGGAATTTCAAGCTGTTTATTTATTTAAATTGAACTAAAATTCTAATTAGGAGAGGTTCTCTATCTAAGACTAAAAATTCTGAAAATTTGCCCCATCAAAATTTGTTTAAACGTTTTAGTTTTGCGTTTGAAAATAGTACTTACCTACATAAACATGTAAAAATCCTTTCTTATGCTTAGTCCCTTAGACTCAAATTAGCTTTACATTTAATATCTATCAATGATAGTCAGTATGCACTTATATTTAAATTTTCTAAGTATCGGTTGAGTGAACGACTTACGTGTACCTATTTATATTAAGACGGATGCGGCATTTGAGACGGATTACCGTCTAAGATTTTTATCTCGATTTCTATCGGTAGCTGATTAATCGATTTAATATCAATAATAGTAATTAGGGTTTAGTTTCTAATTAAAACAGTCATTTTGGGTGTCTATTTCAAGAAAATTCAAAAAAAAGATGAAGGAAAACTGGCATTAGAAAAACTATAACGTTTGTTGAGAAATAACATAAATGCTGTAAGTAGGAGCGAAATATGAATTTATTTATCTATACTAATATTATAAAGAGGGAAAGTATGTGAGCTTGTGAGTTTGTGACGTTGTAGGGGGTAATCTCTAGATCTACTGAACCGATTTAGATAAAATTTGGTAAGAAGATAGTTTGAGACCCTGGGAAGGACATAGGATACTTTTTATCCCGGAAATCATCCCTTAAGGGGTTGAAAATGGAGATGAAAGTTTGTATTGGGAATCAAGCTAAGGACGAACACGAAAGCAAGAAGTACAAAAAAAATGATAAAGTCAAAATTTCATTAATATTTGTTATTTTTAAATCAATATTGCCATATTTGAAAAGATATTCCCGCTTGAATTATATTAAAAAAACTATGGTAAATAATGGTTCAGTCTTACTTAGACACTACTGTACAGATTTTCATACGCTTTCCACCAATAGGAAGAGACATTATTGGGGTCATATAATTTATAAACATTTTGTGAAAATAAGATGAAAAAGGTTATCTGTGAATAAGTTAGATAAAATCATACCTTCTGAGAGCTTCTGTAATAAGCTCAAAGGGATTTTAGGGATACTAGTAGATATCATATAAGAATGTACGAGCATTAAGAACTATAACTTAAAGCCTACGCGTTTGACTATCAGCTAATGCAATATCCGCCGGAAGCAGGTTAGGTGAGTAATTATATTAATAATTAATCAAAATTGAGACTTACTAATATTGAAAATTGATCATAATATTCCCACACTATTGGACGGTTTTGTACAGACATGAGTTATGCAATAAATAATATTTAACACTATTTTACTTTAAATTACTGTTGATATAAATTGTATAATAATGTTTGCTTTTTGGTGCAAATCATCTTAATCAAACCGAAACGGTACGCACACGCAGAAATCGAATCTGCGACTGTAGCCAATATTAAAAGAAAAATAGCTGTGCACGTACAACATTGTGACGAAGGAGTATAAAATCTTTTAAAAGTTATATAAATATAAGTAATTCATGTGGTTATCTTATGGTTTTTTTCATAACTATTTGACAAAAAATTTCGAGCAGTTTCCGAAATACATACATATATATATTGAAACAGATAAATCAAAATTTAACAGCATTTTTCTAACTTTTGTTAAAAAAATGCAGTAACAGATTCAGGTTCGATCGCGCCCTAGGCCCTATTTATATATTTTATATGCTGAGTGACAATATTGTTTATTGCAGATGTCGAAATCACAATTAGACATCCTATATACCGACATATTTACATGTTACGCATGAATTTGTTCGTATTTCCTCAATCTTTAATTCAATAATAACTTCGATTCGATATTATTAAATAATATTGCATAACGTCAACGTCGCGTCGTCCAAACTAAACATATAACGTAAGTAAAAGGTAAAACCGATGAGTGTCTGGCGCCAAAGATATCTAAAAGTGGTTTTAAGTGATAGTTTTATGTAAGTATGCGCATGTATATTTGTATGTTAAAATTAATATTTTTGAGTCTTATGTCTGAACGAAAACATTGTGAATAAAATAAAGTTCCCACGCTAATTGACCAAATTTTTTTCAGTTCATTTTTTTTATATCAAATTATTTATTACTAGCGACTCCCACTTGCTTCGCTCGGGTTCGTCCCTACTTATGTTTTAACGTTTAGTATCGATTTCTCAGAAGTCAGAGATGAGAAATTTTTGCGCTGTAAAAAGTATCCTAAATGTTGACCCGGATAGCCAGCTATCATCATACCAAATTTCATCAAAATCCCTCCAGTGGGTTTTCCGTAATGCGGTAACAGATAGATAGACAAAAATTCTAAGAACTATAGATTCGGCCTCTGTATCGATAATAATGTGTATTTAAATAAGATTTTCCAAAAAATATTTGATGTACAGATTCAGCTTAGTTACAATTTTATTATTATATGTATCGATTAAAATCTATGCCTTTTATTTTTGTAAATAATTTCTTTTAAAAGATATTAAATATACAATATAATATGTAGGTTGAAAGCTCGAGGAGCCCTTGATGATCGTGCGTGCCGATAGCTAAGGGACTAGCGCGAGATATAACACAGAACTTATCTATACCGCTATAAAATAAAGAAATATTATATAACAAGAACTCCAGATACATTACAAACAGAGTGAAGTAAAAACTTAATAAATATATTTAACTTCAATCGAGTTTAATTTTCTTGTTACTTAATAGTTTCAAAACGTGCTCGTTGAGAACATGTTATTATTAGAAACAACATAATTTTCAGTAGTGCATTTGTATTTGATACTTATGACACTATCTATTCTTTAAACTATTTGTAAAAAAACATCCATTGTTACATTCTCGTGTTTACAGTCTACGTGTTATCATAAATAGAATAAATAAATATGTTGGGACATTAACACACAGTACCATTTAGTTCCATGGTAAGCTACGAGGCTTGTGTTAAGGATACCAGATTACAGATAGTTGATACATTACACATATACATATAACTTTAAATACGTACATATTATAAATATAAACACCTACAACTGGACTACAAACATTCGTGCTCATCACACAAATGAATGCCCTCAGCGGCACAGCAAGTATTGTCACTACAATTCTTAATTTTATCAATTCAATTCTGTTTTCTTGTTAATAAACTTAAATTAATCTTAACATTATTTTAAATATACTAAATTTACTGTTCGATGTTTGCTTAAGATGCTTAGGACATCTATATATCCTTCGTGTCTTCTTAATTTTATCGTTCATTAACAAGAGAATTGAATTGAATTGACGTCTTCCGAATATATTGGACAGTTATAATTGTATAATAATTCACCATTTACGTATTATAAGCAGTATTAAAAAAAAGAAAGATCTGGTTTATGTGTATTGTAACATTGTACACTGAATATTTATTGCAAAGGGTGATCAATAATAATTTCATTAAAAAAATCTACCCCTAAAAGTATAATATATACATTACTAGCAGAACCCGCGACTTCACTCGCGCTAAAACTACAAAAAATCTCTTAAAAGGTAGGTTTCATACAAATTTTCATCCCTTATTTTACCCCCTTAAAGGATGAATTTTGCAAAATGCTAGAACACGTATTTATTCAACTGTATTGAAGAGCATTAATAATAAGTTTCATGTAATTCTGATCATAAATAATTATTTGGATCGTATCTAACGTGTTTTCCCGTAGGAATGAGTTAATGCCCCGCGGTAAGAAGCCTATGTCACTCTCTAGCCCTCCATCTATCTGCATACAAAAAATCATGACAATCCGTCACTTCTTTTCGACGTGAAAGAAGGACAAACAAACAAACAAACAAACAAACACACTTTCACATTTATAATATTAGTATGGATATACTTCTTTGAAACGGTTTTAAACTCTATGTTATTTCTTAGTATAAGTCAAGAATTATTAGACATATTTCAATAATATTTCATTTATTGTATAAGTATATTAATAAACTAAATTAAAAACATAACTAATATTTATTTCAATAAATAGAACAGACCTAACATACGAGTATGTACACTAATCTAGAATATTACGTACACAGATTATCCCATGGAATTCGAATTGGCGATAATAGTTTTGAAAAACTTTACCACTGCGCTATAAGACTGTTTATGAAGTTATTTAAAACTGACGACATTTTACAACGACACTCTAAGCGTTTCTTGCAAAATAATAAAGTTTCAATACACAATTATTTTTTACGTGTCACGACGATAGAGGCGCATTGTCTTGCAAAATTAAGTAGAATATAATGACAATCATTTTTTGTATATATTATATGTAGTAATAATTTGAAACACTATTTACCCTACTTTAAAGGAAATTTTATACTGAACTAGCTTATTCTCGTGTCTCCACTTGCGATGAAATTTTTTTTATCAAGAATATATATAATAGCTCCCTATTTTAGTTACGCATTTTATTGAATTATTTTCTACATACAAACAAACAGACAAATTTATCTATCTACGTTAAATTACATTCCATATTGAGTATACTCCACAGAATACTTAGATAATATATAGGAATAATTTAAACACAAACTTCTTAAAATGTGCAAAATGTTCATTTCTAAACTAATACTAGTACATAGTATGTAATTATGAAAAAAATCTAAGCGACAAGTGAGTCATTCATTTTGCGATCGGAAGCGAGCTTAATTATATTGGTCTAAGCTTTAATGGGCAGTTCTTTTTTAAAAAAAATGACTTCAAATTCTAGATAAAATAATATAGATGTAATTAGGGTTTCTAAACTTCCAACAATTCATTTAAAAAACTAAGTAATTATATGGCAAAATAATTATTAAATATTCGAATCTACGACCTACACTCGATTCGTGTTAGCGTTGATTTTGTAATTTTAAAAATTATTAATTCAAAGATCTATCTTAAAAAATACACATAAGGCTATTTTCAGGTTAACGTACACAATCTGATTTTGCACGCAACACGCAAGTATATACATAGCCTAAGTAAATCAGGTCGACTTTGCTTATCATTGGTTAGAAATTTCAATAAAATGGAAACTATTAATTCTTCACCGGATATACAGATATTTTCTAATGTAATGTAAAACTAGATAAGCGTAAGGGCTACTTTGTATTTGAGGTACTTTGCTATTGCATTTGAAAATTACTTAAAATATACAAAATTTCTTCCACTATTTCAAAAATCTTTTCAATTCTTTTTTTTCTCTGCTTCAAAATGTCTTATTTTACGCGGTAGATTTTTTTAATTATAATATTTCTGTTTTACATATTATCCAAACTAACCCATACTAACGTTATGAATATCAAAGTAACTATGTCTGTCCATTAACTTTTCACGCTTAAAAATTGCTGAACTGAAACTGCTGAAGATTTTGATAAAGTTTGGCAAAAATATAGATTGCATGCTGGATACGGGAATAGGCTAGCTTCATCCCCGTCTTACCTTGCGAGAAATAGTAATCTTATATGCTATGTATTACACAGTACACTATAAAGTACCACCGAACTATTCTAAAACTTCTCTTACTAATAGACTTGTACACTCTCTGTAATCCATAATTAAAAGAAGTTGTATCGACATAATATAAGTAAGACAAGAAGAGGTCAGAAGAGAGCCGCATGTTAATTAGTTAATAATTCAAGTCACACTAAGTCCTTTATTGCCCGACATGTACAAAGGATGACATAATAAGTATTCAATTTGGGTGTATATTTTCTCGTATGTATTACGCTATAATCGCTCACTATGTGTCTATATCTTCAATAATTGTGAACCGTTTTTGAAAAAATATTTTTATTATTAATAGGTACTTAAGTATATAACCTCATATAAATTTCAAGAAAAAAAATCAACATTCTAAAAATGTTTCAAAGTCAGTATATTATAATCTCCGACTGAAATGGCTGTGACATACAGAGAGACATGAAAATATTATGTTTTTGCTTTTAGGCTACGGAACCCTAAAAATATTAAAGCAGACGAACCCATAGCTCCCAGAAATTATATTTAGCAGTTCAATAGAATATAAATAAACAAAACCATAATGCGAAGGTAATTTCAATGGCTTTTATGCCAATAATAAGGTACCCTAAAGGTTCTAGCATCTAGACGTGGAAAGCTTTCGACGAGGAAAGGGAACCGCTTCATTGATACAGTTCGCGTGTTCACGAGCTACGGACCGGCCGTACAGTGAAGTGAAGTGGTATTATACATATATATTATTTATTTGTAAGTTTTTTTGTCCTTTTTTTTATCTTAATAACATTGTTTTGGTTTTCTAATATATATTTTTTTTGAAGTTTTTTTTATATAATTCATGCCGCTATGTATTTTGCCTAGTATAATATACATTTTACACATAGGTAAATGCTATGACAATTTATTTAAAAAAATTAAAATATTATATAGAGAAAAAAAATTAATAAATAAATGTCAACAACAATGGTATGGTGGGTAATAATAACAATACCAATTTGGCTAGTATAATAAGTAACAAAAAATCATTCTGAATGTGAGTGTAGTTATTACCTATATTTCATATAACTTTAGTCAATCAACTTACAATAAATAAAAATTAATTAAAAAAGAACATTTTTGTAAAATATTTTAATTCATTTTATTCATTCAGTGATCATTTTCAAAATTTTTATTTTAACAATTAAATCTAAACTTTAATTTACATTTAATCAAGTAATAAAATATATAAAATGTATACTATGTTTTTTTAGATTTTATTAGATAACTTATATAAGTGCAAATATTTAATAATATCCAAGTACCTTCCAAGATATGTTTAGATTTTTATACCAATTATTTAAATTTGAAATTGAATTTATCATATTTTTCTTAAAAATCTATTTATTAATTTAAAAAAGTTAAATAACTTATAAACATATATTCGACAGGAGTAAAACAAGACCTTTTTGCAGGCAAAATATTTATTTAAAAAAAAAATCATTTGATGAAATTAAAAAGAAAATTTTAAAATAGTAATCATAAATTAAAAATTAATATTTTTTGGAATTACTTATGAAGTTTTTTACAAATGGAAACCAATGAACAATTAGAACGTTTTTTTAACAAAGTAGCATGTTAAATAGAATATTGAAAATCATAAAAAGTTACTCTTCCATCCTTAGAAGTGTATTTTTTTATTAAAAAAATAATTCATTAATAAAAAAAAATCAAAGCGAATCACAATTAGCTTAAATATAGCGTTACATTTAAATAAAAAACATACAATCGAATTAATCCTCTTCCTTCTTATCGTAAAAAAAAATCAGTAGATGTGAAAGTACCCGAAATTATTTTTATATAGTATTTTTTTTATTCTAATGTTTTTACAGTTAAGTCTTAAAAATGACCGCTTTAAATGATCAGAAAACAAAATGAACCTCAAGAAGACTGTAGATGCTATGATACCTACCTAGATTTGTTTTTGTCTTCAAAAACTATGATTTGGCTGTACTCTTTGAATTTTGCGAATCAATTGTCTTAATTATATTTTATATGCATAGCTTTTATCCCATTCATTGACCAAAAAAGTCAAATTAAACTATTAATAGTAATTTTCTTGGAATGCCTGTTTGTAAAAACAGATAACCACTTATAATAGGTATTATTATTCTTTAGTTTGCAGGTCTCTAGTTTGAATCGTTCTATTATTCTAAACGATATTAAGCATGTTTTTTGGTCTAAAATTAGTTTGAAAATTAGAATGCAGATAATATGGGATTCTAAGAACAGCAAAGACAGAGTACGATATTTATTTTGGCTCCACTATTAGTCTTTCTTTAGGTAGTTCGTAGATTAAATTAGAATAAGTACCGTTTTTATTTAGAAAACATAATTATATAATATCAAAAACACAGTGCATGTCTGTCATCTATTGATCTACAAAATATCTCCGGAACTATACCACATATAGATTAACTACGCTCCACGGCGTTTGTCACTTCCTCGCGTGACATGAATGTGGTCGAGGCAATAGTTTTTTAATGCAAATTGGGAACTAAGTATAGATATTTATACTTAATAAGCATTAAATAATAAGATAAATAATTATTATTATATATTATGTAATTAGATTTTCCTTTGTTTTCTCAATTAAATTTTCGCTCGAATATAATTCAAAATACGAAAATTCATCATTTTATTGTACAAAATAGCAATGAAATTGCTCGGCAGTTAGTATGCGTAGTTCGAATGACACACAAGCGAAAATTGTCATCGAGGCATATGTTCTCGTATAGCGCACTTGTTCGTACGGTTCTCAGGGTGAGATTCATATCCGTAATTATAAATTAATATGCCGTAATAATAAATGCGTATTGAATAAATTTAAACGACTTTTTCTGTCATACTTTAATATTGATGTATGCTAGTGTGTAACTTATTCGGGTAATAAATTCAAAGTATACTTCGAATCCAAAGTAGCCAATAACGACTGCTCTATCTTTACTAAGCAAATTATGGCTTTTTAAAGTAAAGTGTAGGTCCACGCTCTTAGTAGTTCTGAGCTTATAACTTTTGCTTACTGTTGGCTATGAGCCTCCCCGTGATACGAGGATGCCATATTCCACCATGATTACCATATGGGAATCATTTCCAACATGATTGTCACTTGGTGAAGGAAAATATCGTACGTCTGGTTATATATAAGTATCGTAGATATAAGTATCTAATTTGGTTGAAGCTAAAAGTGTTTTATACATGTAAAGTTCGCCGAGCCAACGGTTAATATGGACTATGGCCTTAATACCGTTCACACTGAGGGAATTCCTATATATTATTATTATATTATTAGACATATATATTCATAATATTTAACAAAATTTGGTCATATAACATTTTGTTATATATTAATTGCTCGATATATATATATATATATATATATATATATATATATATAACAAAATGTTCGCAGAAAACTGTCACACTTTCGTTTTCATTAGTAAAGTTATTGTAAATGAGTTAAACCTTATGTAGTTTATTACTGCAATTAAATAATAAAAACTAAGCAAAGGAGAGTTAAACATGCTGTCAACAAGTAAAGGTCCCAATCACTTTATATTATTACTTTTTTAAAAAGCGTATCAATTTATTCGATACTCGCTAACGAGCGTGCGAAATTCAAACGATAAATAATTTATTATTTAGCGAACTATTTCTTATGACGTGAGTGATAATAGTAAACTATCGTCGCTTTACGATAGCATCTAGTAGTATACACTGACGTTATTAACCGATCGTTAACTCGTTTAATAACAGTTAATTTATTCTGTGCCACAGCGATTTTATAATTAAGTTTCATCGTTCTGCCAACATCGTATCAGATCCCTATTAGATTTAAAAAGATAATTGGATATGTTTGGCTGGCACTGAATATAAGTTCAATGAATTTAAGTTCAATTCCCTTATACGGGAAATTATTTTTGGTAGGAATACCTACGGTAAGATATTGATTTATTAGTGCGCTTATACAAATAGTGCAAGTACTATTCAAAGAGCGGGTATCCTAAATTAGTAACAATAATTTCTCTACTAATAATATGTTTAACGATTTTTAGGGTTCCGTAACCAAAAGGCTAAAAACGAACCATTATAATTTTATCATATCTGTCTGTATGTCACAGCTATTTTACTCGAAGACTAGCTAGTAGAGCATATTGCTGAAATTTAATAATTTCAGTAGACAAATTACAAAAGTGACAAAAATGTATTTTCATATAAACGTATGAAGTATCTCTGAATAAGTCTATAAAATTATTTGTGTTTTTGCTCCAATAGTCATCGACTAAATTGCCGGCACACACGGACAGATTGATTTGGTGAAATTATAAGAGTTCTGTCTTAACACTTTGGTTACAGAACCCTAAAAATACTCAAAATGGCAAACAAAAAAAAATCTAAAGGAAAATCTAATTCAATCACATAGTAATGTAAGCTAGCTTTGTCCAAAGGCATGACACTTTCTTTACACCTTTTTATTTTCACAAGTGGACTTAGGTATTTATTTTAGATAAAGTGCCAACACGCCATTAGGTAAAACTAAATATTTATTCTCTTCCGTGACCATGATTGCTGTAAAGCATTCGAAACGTCGGGAACCAAAAATTTAAATACGTCCGCGAAAAAGGCCAAGATAGTTTTATTTAATGTATTTTAAAACGTCAGCTAAGTTTCTTAGGTTATTTTTATTTGTTGCCTAGCGGCTTACCCTCGATTCGCTCGGGTTCGTCGCTACGTACGTTTTGAAATAGATATAAATAGTTATATCTGCCTTATAGCCAGCGTTAGCCATATAATTTTTTTTTTCGATAATTTTTCATTTTTTCTCTTTATTAAAACCTTCCATGGACCTTAAGGAACATACGAAAAAAAAATTAGCGGAATTGGTCCAGCCATTCTTGATTTATGCGCTTACCAACATTCATTTTTATTTATATAGATATTTAGTTTCCCCCTTATTCGTTGCCTATTAATAATGTAATTACAAAAATGTATTTTTTTTTCTTGATTTTGTCATGATAATAAATTGACCAACTTATGCAGAAATAAGTCAAATTTTTATGATTATTTGCAATATTCAAGACATTGTTGTTTATAAATCTATTACTTGAAAAATTATATCACCTCAAGTTTTTATTAGAATTTGAATATAAGTAAACTCCAAAAAACTAGTCTAAATAATATTGGTTAATAATTACAATCGTCAAAAAACGCAATAAAACGAATAATGAACATTTATTTACAAAAATAAAAAGAACAAGTTGATGAAGGAACATAGTATTTAGTAATTACGAGGGAACTTAGGTTCGGACATACATACATATATACACATACAATATGTATGTAGGTCAAACACATAACCATCCTTTGAGCTGTGCAGTCGGGTAAAAATCAGTGTAAAAAGACCTTCTCAAAGACAAACAAACAAACATATGAAATTGAATATACCTACATATATAAAGAAAACGCAACACGCTGTACCAATATATGACATTAAAAGGATATTTTACAAACTTTCAATGCATTTGAAGTATGATGCAAGACAGCCTCTTTAGAATTTTAAAATATTCGCCTTTAGTTATGTAAGGCGTCAATCATGACTGTAATAATATAACATTTACGATGTTACCTCGTTATATAAATCTAATTTAAGAAAAATTGTATGGTAGAGATCATGTGAAATGACGTGTCTCTACTTGCTTTTTTTACCGACTACAAAAAGTGATTGCACGATTTGCGTATGTATGTATGTATTTGTTTTTGTACTAATAGGTTACGTGATATCTTTGCTAATTGCTTAGCAACATTCCATGATTCTGTTTTTAATTTACAAAAAAGAAAATTACAAATATACATCATTACTA
This sequence comes from Brenthis daphne, assembly GCA_947093115.1. Classification (NCBI taxonomy): domain Eukaryota; kingdom Metazoa; phylum Arthropoda; class Insecta; order Lepidoptera; family Nymphalidae; genus Brenthis; species Brenthis daphne. Next base: position 6,578,620 of record OX352482.1, on the reverse strand, counting down.
GCGACTCACCCTCGCTTCGCTCGGTTTCGTCCCTAGCTTGGTTCCCAATACAAACTTTCATCCCTATTTTCACCCCCTTAAGGGATGATTTCTGGGATAAGAAGTATCCTATGTCCTTCCCAGGGGCTCAAACTACCTTCTTACCAAATTTCATCTAAATCAGTTCAGTAGATCCAGAGATTACCCCCTACAACGTCACAAACTCACAAACTTTACTTCTTTATAATATTAGTACAGATATCACAGTATTGTTATTTGTTTAATTTTAGTTTATTTGAGCTAAAAAGTATTACATAATCTATACGAGTAGATGAAATTGTGATTTCAAAATAAATATTACATATATTACACGTACACGTTACAGACATATTGTCCGCGCCTTTTTTTGAGCTCTTTTTCTTTGTTTTATTGTGAGCATGAATGTAATGTATCTGTAACACTCTTACATCATGTTTAAGATTTTGAGGAAAATATATTAAAAGTTTCTTTTAATGTCAGAAATGGGAATACGATAGTTTATTTTTACACTTAATTCTTGCCTATTTATATATATAAAAAAAATCATTTTATCCGATTATACAAATATGAATAATCGGAAATTCCAAATATATTTCAAAATAATTAATATGTAAAGGTCCATATAAAACATTGGTCATTTAGAGTGGATTTTTAGAATGTAGGTTGTAAACAATTTAAATTTACACAATCATATAGTAGATGCAAGTTTCACAAAAGTTGTTTTTGTAGAAGATAACCTTTTATTTCTTAAAATCTTCTTTGAATGTTATTTTTTGTTTTGATTATAATAATAATAGACTCGCTGTCATATTCATATTTTAGTTATTATGTTATTTATTCTATAGCTTAACTGCCTCAGTGGTGTAGTGGCTAGCAAGTAACGCTGCCCATCGAGGTCCTGGGTTCGAGTCCCGGGTCGGGCCAAGTTTAGTCTTTCTGTTAGTATGCACGTACAATTTATAGTTAGTTTAGTGTCAGAAATAGAGAGTGCACGTTGTGTCTGCGCGAACACTTGGGCACTATAATATCTCCTGCGCAGTTGGCTAGTCTCATTGAGATTGGCCGCCGTGGCCGGAATCGGTCTGGACGACATGTATTATTTATGATTACATTCATTATTTATGTATATCATCGCTCGATTGAGCTGAAGAGCTCTATTCCTGTCACTCTCGTACTCCGGTGGAACGACACGAGACACGACCGCTGAAAGTTAAGGCGTAGGACCGACGGCTTTACGTGCTCTCCGAGGTACGGGGGTGAAACACCGCCAACTTTCCAATTCCGGGCTGTTACTGAGGTTTACTATACAGAAAGACTCAATAACTAAACTTGAACCCAGGGCCTCCATATACATAAACTGGCTGGCAGCGGTTGGATGCGTAGAGCTGAAGATTAAGCTCAATTTCGTGCCATAGGAGAGGCCTATGTCCTGCAGTGGACGAAAGCAGCCTGAATATAATGTATAAATAGGTTAATAGTAAAACGATATCAGATACCGTTTTCTAATATAAAGTTTCAGTATCTAGGTAAAGGTTGGTCTTTCTATAATTTTCTTTGCACTCGAGTGATCTGTCACTGCACTTTAAGGTTTTCACTATCGCGTAAAGCTTAGTGGGGTGTAAAGAAACTTTTGTAATATAAGCTTTTAATCTGCAGCTTTGTATGTTTTTAATTTTTATTATATATAAGTAATTAAGATAGCATATTTAATAAAATTAAAAAATAATCCTAAAGTTTTAAATATACTAAAAAAAAATGTATGTTCTTATACTTGCCTTATTTGCGTTTCTAAGCCATTGACCCGATTGTGATGAAATTCTGGTGGGTTATACTGTAAACGCTTGTGAAGGTGTAAAAAAAAGGTATTTTTTTGCACGTTTGTCTTTTATGCGTTCCTAAACCTTTCAAGCTTAGAGACGCACCCGAAGGAAAGGAGGGTAAGTCGTAAATTAATAAAATAGCAACACAAATTAAATATTTCCAAATTATTAAATATTAACACCTCCAAGTAAATTTCTAAGAAATTAATTAAATTTCTAAGAAATCTATTGTGAACTGTAACGCCGGCGTGTCCGTGATCGTGGAGGGATTAAAAAAGCTACATATTTAGAATTCACAGATATACATACATTTAATTTTTTAATCTATACCTAGACATGAAACATTTTTTTTATTTAACACAAGTAAGACTAATGCATATTCTATATACGTACATACATACATGTAGAACGTAATCAGTAGGTAGGTAATGTTATTCAAACCGCTAGATTAGTAAATTAGTTCGTTGCGGTCAGAGAGAGTTTCCTATCGACATAAACCACAGGTCGTTTATGCAATATGACATATGTACCTTCCTGGTCTGCCATTTAAAGTGCCCTTAAGTACTCAGAATTTACTGCGAAATTTGCATTTAAAACCGTATTTTAGAAACTTTCTAAGATAAACTTCATTACAAACGAAATTTGTAGAGTCGAATTTGTATTAGTGATGAGTATATCCATTGAAGGAATTATGATTTTGATGAATATTTTAAAGATTAGAAAAATTAAAAAGTTTTCTTTATTTTGGACAATAATTTTAAAGAGGTTGGGAAAAATAAAAATTTCAATATTAAATAAGGTTGGGAAAAATAAAAAAAAGGTTTTAAATATCAACTCACTATTATGCATACTTAAAGATATATTTTTATTTTGATTTTCACTTCTATTATTAGGATAATATATAGAAAACTCCAATAATTTGATTTAAAACTACAAATAAACCGAATTACTCAGTCTGTCATTCCGTCGGAATTTTATTATCTAACTAACGATTAGCACACACGTCGATTACGCTTTAATCGCATACCACACCTCTTACAGCGGTTCCCAATAAATAAATAAATAGTCTATTTTTGAGTTTCCTTACTAAAGATATAAATGCATTAATTGCATGCAAATTATGTCAAATTTCTTCCGACAGTAAGAAATATGTATTAACGATAGATAGGTAGGTTATTGGAACGATTGGAACTGCCCAAATTAGATAGTTTTATTTTGCTGATACCATTTAAAGTATTATTAATGAAATATAAATGTTATAACGTAGGAACAAACAAAGAAATAAATATACAAACTCATTATAACATTTAAATTATTAGTAAGTAAGCTGTAAGAATGAATTTGAGAAATTTAATTTTGACTAAGACAATGCATTTTAAAACCTGTTTTCCATTGTTTACAGACTTGCTCCACTCGTGTTTGGAATACTGTAAATTTTTTACTTCACACTGGCTTTAAAAGATGGTAAGTGATGTTTCTGATTATTATATGTAATAAATATAAAATTACTTAATCATCATACTGGGTTCGATTCTAGATTGATAAAATATTTGCGTGGTTTAACGAATATACTTTTCTTGAGCTGGGTATTTTATACGTATTTATTTGAAATAAATAGTAATCCTTTTTTTTTACTTTATCTCGTGCTAAAATCATTTACCTATGTAATTATAGACCGGGATAGTTATAATAAATTTTAAGACCTACATATATAAAAATCAGTCTTGTATGGGAGTCGTACTCACGACCTATTTTTCTAGAAAAACACATATCTTACTGCGCAACAGAAGATATCTAAATATTGATTAACTTGATTTGACGACACGTTTGGCTCAGTTTGTAGTGACCCTACTTTCTGTGCTAGCGGTCGCGGGTTCGAGTCCCGCTGGGGGCATACATTTGTGTGATGAGCACAAATGTTTGTACTCCAGTCATGGGTGTTTATATTTATAATATGTTTGTATTTAAAGTTATATATGTGTAGTATATCAACTATCTGGTATCCATAACACAAGCCTCGTAGCTAACTATGGAACTAGATGGTGTTGTGTGTTAATGTCCCAACAAAAAAAAAACTCTAATTATTTTAGTGTCATCATTGTAATACTTTAATGAAAAAATAAAGATTTATTATTTGTTTTGAACCTAAAATGTTTAAAATTCGATAGGTTGCGGTCTAAAAATTTTAATTTTTAGCTCGAAAGATTAAGGGTATTTTTTTGGCACATTGAGACAGACTCCTGCACCTAAAAATCTATTATTTTATATTAGGATATAAAAACAACTTAATATAATTTTCTTTTCTAGTGGCTACGGGTGCTATTATCGTGCAGTATATGTGGACATGTACTGTCACAAAATGACAACTTGGTAAGATTTTAATCATATATTTTATGCATTTTAGTATTGTACACTATCATAGAAAATCAAATTAATGAAGCACACTCTTTTAAGTAAACTCAATTAATTATAAAAGGAAACTTGTATTTTTAAATAAAATAGTATTGAAGGAAATGTCTGCTTATATCAGAGAAAAAAAATGAAGTGTCCAATAATATTTGAAGTTAACACTAATTTGATGCTAAACGATACTTCACTAAATTAAGGCGTAGTGGTTCGATTCATATTACAGTTTTTGCGGTATAAGGAAGAAAAAGTTTTCGTTACATACTTTAACTATGAAGAATTATTGTTGTTAAAATAAAAAAATCATTTAACACTTTTTGCTAAAGGTATTTTGTATATGATTTTACGTAAAGATAGAAAACTATACTATACCTACTGCGTGATTAGATAATAAAACCTTGTTCTTTATGTATTAGTGAGTAGCGACTCAGCCTTCGCTAGGTGATTCTTTAAATTACAACAAAATATTAAGTGAAGCTTACAACAATACAATAGTGAAAACCGCACCCAAATCGATTAAGCCGTTTCTGAGATAAGCGCGCACAAACGCACAGACAGACAGTGAAAAATTCTAAAAAATCATTGTTTTGGGTTCTATTGAGTTAATAAAGACCGCCAATAATAGTTTTTCTCAAATATTTTCCATTTACAAACAGCGATTTGTTGCAGTTTTATTATACCTATGTATAGATTGCTTCAGCACTTTTTAAGGTCTCACTGCTGGATATGGGCTTTCCCTCGATTCCTGGGGGATCAAGGAAGTCCAACCAGACATGTAGGTTTAATAATATATATATATATATATATATATATATATATATATATATATATATATATATATATATTGACCCGGATAACCAGGTATCAAATACCAAATTTCATCAAAATCTGTCCAGTGGTTTTCTAGTAATGTGTTCCCATACAGACAGATAGTCAGACCGACACACAGGCAGATAGACAAAAATACTAAAACTATAAATTCGACTTCTGTGTCAATGATAATGATTTTTTCAATAAGTTTTACCATGAAATATGTAATGTAGATTCGACTCAGAATTTTATTATGTCTATAGATAGATATCAATCGCGCTATAATTTAGACATCAACGCGCTCCACCTTGTTATCGTAGCGGTCAATTAAATGCATGCATTGTTATTCATTCACTCTAAAACGACTAAACATATTTAAATTAATCTAAGTACGCAGATAGACTCATACCTGGAGAAACGCTGAGGCTACTTATAATTATTGATAAATTTGCTAATAGATGGCATCGCCTGTATACAAAATATAAAGACAAACAACCACCCACCCACCCACTCGATCAAAACGAGGGTAAGTCGCTAGTATGAAATATTACGTAAATATACACAAATGTAAATTATTTCTTTTTTATAATTGCCCTTTACGTAATTTTAGATAGTGACAAAAAAAGTTGTAAGAATTACCTTTTGTATTCTTATTTAAAATAACAATGCGATGGTGTGTTTCTTGCTTTACCTTTCTTTCGCACACCAACAGATTGTCTTTTAATTATTTTTATAGAAATAGCTTCACCGGAATGCAGAAGCCATATTGTAATTTTTAACCTCACTATTTTATAACTATGTAATACTAGCGGTTCACCCTCACTTTGCTCGGGTTAGCCTCTAGAAAAACAAAAACAAATCTATCCCACGGGAACCGTACATTTTTCCGGGATAAAAAGCGTATGTATTAATATATTTTGATGTATAAGCTATAATCTATAGGGATAATATTACTGTAAAATTTCATTAAAATTTATATTATAAATATTTAATTATAATTCTTTTTTGTAATTTTTTTTTATATAAACTTAAACCTTATATACAAAATTTTATCCAAAACGTTCGAGTCGCTTAGCAGATATTTTAATAAATTTATATATACGCAAGAATTAGATTATCAATTTAAACTGCAGTAAAATGTACAGTCTATCTCTTAAAGTACTTGTTAAGATTAATTTCCCTCGTAGTTCGTACAAAGCTTCAGGCACTGATTGTTACAATAACATATCGTTAAAATATACTACTTAATTGAATATACAATTTTAATAACTAACTACAGATATGCAATATAAATTGCCATATATATAGAATCCATTGTATGTAACTTTCACATAAATCTGTTCATAGCTGCGGAACTGGTCTATTTCCGGTGCCGTAACAATGTGCTGAATGATCTATAGATCATTTGATCTATGGATCGCGTTGCTGATCCATCATTGTTAAGGCGTTATACTTTCGTTAATAGAATATACTATTGTTGAACATGATAAAGTGAACATGTGTGTATTTCTATAGTTAAAAAGTGAATGTTTTGGAGCTTTAAAGTTGAAGATGGCACCTATTGTTAAAAGCAAATTATAAGAAGGATTTCGAAATGGACAGATTAGCGTTAGAGTAAAAATTTGGTTTCCATCCTCATTAATTTTAACGGTTACGGTCGATGGGGACTCTTTCATTTCTATTAGAATTCTATTAGAAATTATCCTGTAATAAATTCCTTATATGTTGTCCTGTAGCTTAGCGTAGTTTGTCCTTTAGGTTTGAAATTCCTATGAAATCAGATCAATTCAGATCGGCTTACACATAGATTTAGGAATAACAATTTAATAATAATTGATATTTGTGGTTTGCTAAATTAAGAAATTATACTATCAATGAGAACTTATTTCAGAATAAAAAAGCACTATATTTTCTACTAGCAACTCACTCTCGCTCCACTCGGATTCCTCCCTACGTTTTAGGTTAGAATAGATTTTTCAGAGATGAAATATTTTCCCGCAGTAAAAGTATCCTGTATACCCGGATAACCAGCTATCATCATATCAAATTTCATCAAAATCTGTTCAGCTTTTTTCGTGATGCGTTTCCATACAGATAGACAAAAATTCTAAAAACTATAGATTCGTTCTCTATATCGATAATAATGACTATTTTAATAAGTTTTTCCAAAAAATATTTAACGCACAGATTCGACTCAGTTAGATTGTATTTATATTTGTATATATATATATATATATATATATATATATATATATATATATATATATATATATATATATAAGACCAGATGTGTTTTAATGATGATATAATTTTTTATAACGAAAAAATAGCAACATTCCAACGTAATGTGTTCCGTAAACGGAGCGGTTTGAAACATTATATTGTCTCATAATTACTGTGTGACGTAAGTTGTCATTATGCGTATGTGATGAATCTTGTCCGGAAGCTCGAACGAACTTCCTGTTAGTGAAAGGCAAATCAAAATACGTTTTTTTTGTGTCATCACATGTATATGTAAAATGGAATATGAAAACACACGAGGTGTCAACATTATTAGAATTCTCTCAAGATACAGCAATGCCTTACGATGCTCAATCGTGAAGAATCCTGCTTATTTGGGAAAACCTTGCAAGTTTTCGAAAGATATGTCCAGCGTGGTGAGCTATAGCCTGAGCCCTTTGGTATTGAAGGCTCGTGTCCAGAAGTGGAACGTTAAAAGGTCTGGATATGACTCAATATGTATTCAAATGTAAGAGTTTTAGTTGACAATAAAGATTTATTTTATTTATATATATATATTAATAAATAAAAAAATTGGATATAATGCAAATTGCGAAAAAATTATATTTTCTTAGCCGTTTTGGTGTTTATTTAGCGCTTCGAAAAAAAATTCGTATGAAATAAAAAAAAATGGTTTGAAAAGAAATACATTTACAAGAAATACAAAAAATATATGAAGAGAGCGAACTTGACAATATTTATTATAATACTAGCGGCTCACCCTCGCTTCGCTCGGGTTCGTCGCTAGGTACGTTTTAAATAGATATAAAAAGAAAAAATCTTTCTTTCTCACATTTTAATTATATGTTTTAATACTTACCTATTCCGGACTAAGAGAAATCCAAAAATTAAAATATCATAAAAATTGGAACGCGGTCGAACGGGATAAAAAGTATCCTATGTCCTTCTCCTGGCTCTAAACTACCTCCCTGCCAATTTTCAGCTAAATCGGTTCAGCCGTTCTTGAGTTATAAGCGAAGTAACTAACACGACTTTCTTTTATATATATAGATATACATATCTGAATGATCCCGTAGGCTCTACCAATGCAAGGGGAATCCTTATGAATTATAAAAAAGTAACCGTTGAATACATAATATGATAATTACAGTTGTAAAAAACTAAAAAACACGCTTTTGAAGAAATCTAATATATTGGAAATATTAAAACAACCCAAATTACGAGGAGTATACTAGAAGCCATTAGAGTATTATACTATCTACCTCCTGGCTCCATCATGAGATCAGCTCCAAGATACCAAATTATAGTATCGTCATCCAAACTACATATACATACAAAGTTTTATTTCAGAAGTAGATCAAAATTGACTTCCAAGATTTACTTTGACTACATTCATAGTTACAAGTGAAGCTAATAACCGCGGGTAAAAAATAACAAATACTCAAGGAACACATTTCCTACTTAGTACTTTTTAACCAAATGTACACTGACTAAAAAACACTTAAAAGTAATTTTCCATTAAGGGTGGTTTTTATTGAAATTTAGATGTGACACCTACTTACTAAAAAATAATTATGAAAATAGGTTCACAATTAAAGACCTCAGGTATTTTATAAAAAAAAATCACTTGATAAACCAATTTGATTAGCCGGGAATTGAACCTGTTGCATTTTGAAAAGCTAGACCTTTCGCGAGAAACATTGATCATGTCAGAAATAAAAGTATAAATTATGAAATATGCACTTTATCATTTCATTACTTATCTACAATCACTATTGTTGAAAATATAATATAATATGAAAGTTGATTTAGAAATATACTATAGATTTATTGAGATATAACGCTTTTACTTTTAGCTTACTACGTAACATACCTTTAATAGTAACAAGTTTTCGGGCGCGGTTTTGTTTCTATAAGAAGCTCCTATGGTGCGGTGGGTGTGTACCAACACAAATAAGCATAAGTTCGATTTTCATTCTTAAAATTTTGTACTGATCATATAAATATATGTTTGTATTGTACATTCATATTTCTGTTTGTAGTTTGTACCTACACCGCACTTGATTATTTTTTTTCTCACACTCGAGAGTTTCTGGTAGAGATCTCTTAAAGAGAAAAGTCATCCTTTGTACACGAGGTATTTTTCATATGTATATTCTTTTGTGGTACATAAATAAATAAATAAATAAATAAAATTTTCAATTATACCTAAAAGAGACTTAATAGATATAAGACCAAAGAGTTTAATTACATACATGTTGGTGAAAAAAATAGCAAAAATTGTAACTCATTTATTAAAGTTTAACAATTCTGCAATTCAATTTTGATTAAAATGAAATCTTTAAGCTTAAATATATTTTTAGGAATGGTTCTGGTGGTATATTTTTATTTTACAAAAAAATTTATAAACAAAAAGATTGTAAGATTGTAATATAATCGTTCAATCTTGTATTATTTATTACCTTTCTGATTATATTCATTTGTTTTTAAACAGATTTCTAAAATAGAGACACCCAATCAAGGCTAGGACGTAGGTCTTTTTCTTTTTAATGTATATGTATCCTAAAATCGTCACCGATTGCAAACCGATTTTCATTCTTATTTTACTTAAATAGATGAAAGTCTGTAAGGCTCTATATGAATTTCAAGAAAAAAGTCTATCTTTCAAAGTTTTAATAACTACTGTGTACCTAAGTGATATTGAAGTCGGTATTTACAAGTTTGATAAAAAATTATTAGAGTATCTATATTTTTCATTTTTAACCGACTTCCTCAAAATTTCGAAGTCGGTGCCAGCCGATAAAAAGCAAAGCACACCGACTTCGAAAATATTTGATTAGGTATGTATAGTAAGTGAAAACTACCAATCAGTTATTTTTTACTTTTTAGTGCTTTTGTTTGAAGTCGGTTTTTATTTTTTTGTAATATACTTTTTTTCTTTATTATTTGTGGACAGGCTCAGACAGTGTAGGACAAATAAAGATAAAATATATTTTAGAAAAAAATTAAAATTAGCGACTCACGCTCGCTCCGCTCGGTTTCGTCCCTAGTTATGTTTAAACCTTTAATATAGATTTCTCAGCGATGAGATATTTTCCCGTAGTAAAACCCGGACAACCAGCTATCATGAAACCAAATTTCATTAAAATCTGTCTAGTGGTTTCCTCGTGAAGCGTTCCCTGACAGACAGACAGACAAAAGTTCTAAAAACTATAGGTTCGGCGCGGCGTTTGTATCGATAATAATGACTATTTCAATAAGATTTTCCAAAAAAAATATATTTACAGATTCGACTCAGAATTTTATTATATGTATAGATAATACAAAGCTCAAAAAAAATATGAATTTAAAGTGAACATAAAACTAAAAGTAAGTTATCAAACTAATCCTAATATTAATCCTACACTTACATTGTGCTGTCGGAAGTCCCTTTCACTAGGAACCACCTGTTATATCATAAGTCATGTCTCTCATGTGTTAGGTATTGTTCGAAATGAAATGAAAGTCAGAATACTATATACTTACGATTTCCCGCGACCTTACCTCATTTTTTTATGTAAGGACTAAAGCTGTGAAGCTTTAGAGATGACAGGTTTTTTTACATCTATAAAATATTCCCTTATATATATAAAAAAAAAATCTTTGAATTTGCTTGGCCTATATGATAAACCAGAGATTTACTCTCTGTAGTCCACTTGTTATTTCAGGTCATAGTCATTCATTTTATTGCTTTATTTCAAAACCGTTAAGGCAACGCATACCAATAAAGCAACTGAACGGTGAATAAAAAATAGCCTATAGTACTCAGCGGTAATGTAGCTTCCTACAAGTGAATGAATTTTCAGAATCGGATCAGTAGTTTCAAATATCACCTTTACATACAAACTTACGAACTTCAACTCTTTATAACATTAGTACTTATAGAAGTTTATAGATAGGGTTGTCGTAACTTTTACTTTGAGAGGTAGACCGTACCTGATAATTTAAGCGGCATCCACGTTTTTAGATTAATTAGTAGTTTTGGCAATTAAACGTCTCTATTTACCATTACTATTATATATCTACTAGTTACTAGTATCCCTAGGATATTCACTTGTAGTCAGGATAAGAAGTAGTTCATATCACTCTTTAGTTCATCATTTATTTCTATACAAAACACCTATTGTTGAGTAAAACAAAGGTAAATTATAAAACAAACAAAGGTGCGATGTTCCAAGAAAAATATGCAGTGACAGATGTTAAGACGATACGATGACATATGGAAACTATAGGGAATCATTTAATTATTCCTTTTTCTAACGACTTAAAAAACCATAAAAACTAAAGATCTTATACATTTATGAGAATACTAGCTTAAGCTATGTAAATAATTAATATATAATTATAGCCTGTTTTACTCTGATGTACACAGTATAGTTTCATAAAATTCCGTTTAGTACTTTTTGTGTGAAAGATTAACAAACATCCATACATCTTCACGAACTGTCGCATTAATATATTAATAGGATATTCTAGAATCATCTTTCTGCTTGATCAAATCTAAGGAATGTTACCATGGCGACCGCGACTTGAAATGCTACACTTGTACTGCAGCTACCGAGTGAACGACTAAAGGGCACTGATTGCAGACCACTTTCATTAAGCTTTTTTCTTACCACACGACTTTTACTTACCGTATTCTTCGCTATTTCCTATGAACATGTTTCAAATAATTCATATTTTAGTATGTATCGGAAAACTTAAACCTGTCGTAATGAAGAATTTCCTCGTATTTGTGATATATTATTGTCTTTTTTATGGCCTTCTAGTTTTACGCGCGCCGTTACCCAATCAATTCATCAATGTTTTTACGATTTATACTAATATATAAGTAAAAGTATTATGTTAATTTATTATAATAGATCTACTATTTCAGATTTAAATTAAAGATAGTTTTAATAACATACGATTGTTTAGCCTATATGAAATCACTAGCGACTGGAAAATACATAGGTATGATGAGTTTTATATTCCCTACTTGAGAAATGATTGAATCCCAATACAAACTTCCACCCCCCTTAAAGATTGATTGATTGATCCTATGTCCTTCACAAATTTCATCTAAATTGGTTTAGCGGATTTCTAGTTTATCTGTTTTAAACAAACATACAAAAAAAACAATTTTATTATTCTTTTTATAATAGTAGAATAGATTATATCTAGCTATACTATAATAAAACAGTAGAGGTCGAATGTCTGTACATAGCAAAAAAATGCTAAAAACCGAGTCAGGGGATGTAAGAAGACAAATAGAACAAATCCAGATTTTTTTCAAATTTTTTGTTTCTCTGTCTGTTTGTCTGTTTGTACGGGCTAATCTCCGAATCTATTGGACCGATTTAAATGAAATTTTGCATGGTGGTGCCTTATATCCCTGGGCAACATCTTAGATACTTTTTATCCCGGGAAATTAAATAGTTCCTGTGGGATAGTGAAAAAACTATAATAACTTATACAGCTTAGTACACAAAAAGTACTGATTGGATTTTAATAAAACTTTACAATAATATAGTTCATACATGACAACAAATCGGTTACTTTTCATCCCGGAAAATTAAGGGGTTCCCGTGGGACAGTCAAAAACTATAGTAACTTATACAGCTTAGTACTAAAAACTACTGATTGGATTTTGATGAAACTTTACAATAATATAGGTCATACATACATCAGAATAACAAATAGGTTACTTTTCATCCCGGAAAAATGAACGGTTCCCGTGGAAACTAATAGATCTCTATTAGTGTTTTTCTAGAGGCGAACCCGAGCGAAGCGAGGGTGAGCCGCTAGTTATTAATATTCGCTTAAAATTATAATCTAAAACCGTGATAGCACAAAAAAAATAACGAATTTCTAGTTATACTATTCTAACGATTTTCCAAAGAAACATAATGTTGTTTTACAAAACGACTCATAAGCAAAGGCCATAATATTTTCTTTTAAAAAGAAAACAAAAAGGTTTCTCTTACTTGAAGATGAAGAAAACAAGAAAATAATTAATATCGAAATTGATTACATTCAATATTTTCCAAGACCGGTGGGTATTCATAGTGGAGCATGCTTCCGTCGTTTTACGATCGTCTAGATTAATGCGAATATTAACATACTGTTATATAATGAAAGGAAATTAGTGAACAGTGTAATGTGTGATATGAAATTATTAGCTCATAATGTCGCTTTATTGCGTATTTGTAAAAGGAAATGACCACATTTTACGATTTTTATTACCTACAATAATGTTATGTATATAAATGCTAATAATACTCGCGAAAAACACACCCGGTCTAAGTGTTAAATTTTATCTAAATCGGTCCAGCAATTTCATGGTGAAAGTAATAAACACACATATACATATATGCAAATCGCATACGTTATAATAGAGCTAAAGAGTGTTTATGTTATAGGTACTTGTTCCAGGCCAAAAAAGTCTTGAAAAACCACTGAAAATGCGATGTACAAGGGTTTCGATTGAACGACTACAGCAAACCCAATACGTATTTGTAATACCTAACCTGATATGATATTAGTCAAAATATTTATACTGTATTTTACATATATATGTATCTACTTTTTTAAGTACGTATATTTAGCATTTACAAAAAATTGCTAAAAAAAAAGGAAAAAGTGGGTTTAAATGCATATTTTTAAATATATTTTTTGTGTGTTTATGTTATCTGAGAATCTTTATGAGTTATAAACCGATTTGCATGATATTTTTAAAAAAATATGATATCTCGAGGGTAGTTCGTAGTTGAAAAATACAAAAATGCTAACCATAGGATTGAAATTGATTTTAAAGTAAATGTACCTTAATTACTACAAAATTATAATATTTACAGAATTCGGCAAGTGCCAATGTGCAATGGGGATGGCAGATGACTCAAGCGGGGCCTGGTACTGTCGGCCACTACTTCGTTAAACTTCCTGAGGTTAGTCTTTTGTTTACTGGTAGTATAATTTAGTTTGATTAAACTGTTCCAGTGATTAGATGTTATAAACAGACGGACAAATATATTTTTACCATTCACTTTAGTATTGTTAATATTAACCACATGAGGATGAAAGCAGTGGTAACTCCGTGGTAACGCGTTCGCATGGCAAACGAAGTGAGGCGGTTTCACCTACATGTCTGAGAATCTAACTAGTTTTCGATATGTAAAGTCGAAATCAAGTTGGGTTGAGGACATGTAAAATCTCTCAACCCGCACTTACCAGCGTAGTGGACCTGATCTTTCTCACATTGAAAAATCCCGGTAAACTAACTATATGAGCTCAATATGGTTATTTTGAGATCACAGTCAGACAATTTCATTTTATTAATATAAATAGACCATAAATATATAAAAGCTAAATATATCTTGAACTCTTTCAGTCTGAACAGCAAGTCCGTTACATAGCAGACAGCAGCGGGTACCACGGTGCCGTCGCAGTCACTACGAGCGATCAAGAACATGTCCATACCACCAATTTTGCACTCGGAGAACGCGCTGTGGAGCTAAATTCTCAGGTTATTTCACTTTTCCATATATAAATTCTGTCATAAATATATTTTATACAAAAATGTTGTATTTTTAGGTTTGAACGATACATATATTCGCTCCCCTATATTTCTCACCCCTTTTAGGTATAAACGATTTAAAAAGCAATACAACCCAGTACAAACGTAGTACAATCTAATGGATTTTATAAAAAGTAATTATTATTTAGTCAGTTGCTAACTTCACATAGGTCACCAGTACCCACTTCCACTTTTGTCGTCTCTACATTTTTAACATCCCACTCATGGGATAGCTCTCAAGCTACTTTATCCTTTCTAATACATAGACAGAATATATCTATAAAAAATTAACAAACACTTTAGTTCTATTTTAATAATTATGTTCTTTGCAGGTATCCAACGGAAGTCACATTGAAGCAATCAACAACTTGCAACATAAACAAAATCCAGTCGAAATCTTCTTTTTACAACAGCAGTATCCCACTCAGGCACAATTTTTCCAAATAGTACCTAATAATAATAATGAAAATGTAGTTCAATATACATCTTTTCCTAATGTTTACTATACGAATACAGCTCCTAACCAAAATAAATATGAAACTATTGTAAAACATACAAACGACAACAACAGAAACACAAAAAAAACACCCACATCTAATGACAGAATGTCGATTGATAACCAAAGTGATGAAATAATGGACACAAGAGAAAATGGACCTATTGTACGTGTGTTTAAAGATCATAAATGTTCTAATGATGAGTATAGTGATAATAGAGAGGAATATAGAAGTAATTCACAAAGAAGTTCAAGTATTAACCAAAATGAACCTAATTATAAAGAACCTAATATTCATGGAAATTTTGGAGCTCGCGATAACAAACATCCAGTAAGCTACCAGGACATTAAAATAAAACAAAATAATGAAAGACTTAATTATTACACAGACATAACTCATACAACATCAAAACCTGTTACATTTACTGAACAGGAAGGCATAACTAGACTAGTCGCTTCTACTCAGGATTTAATAACAAATGAAGATCTTTTAAGAATTAACCATGCAGCAGAAAGAATAGTAAATAGTTATAGTGACGATATAATCAAACCTCGGCGTCGATCAAATTCAAGAGCTATAAGTTTTTACCATAACAATCCTCAGCAAAATCCCAGAGGTAGGATAACTCTGGCAGCAAAATATGGTAATTTTGTTGATAGTGATAATAATCAACCAAATGTCCAAGAGCAGTCTTACCAAACTTCTAATAATGATTATAAATTCTCCTCACCAATAGTAGTTGACGACTCAAATTATGGAAATTATAAGCAACAAATTGTTAATAACTTAGTATCAACAATGGTTCCGTATATAGAAAATGGTTATGAAATTATTGATGTTAGAAAATATTTAAGCAACAATACTTATGATCAAAATAAGCCTGAAGAAGACCTAGTTAATATAACACCACGACCCGTAAGCCAAAACTACTTAGCCCCTATTACGGTAGCTTTAAGGCTGTTAAATGCAAATCATTCAGATGATTTGAACACAGTTGATGATTACGAGTCTTCAGACAGTGAGTTAATTGCAAATACAGTGAAAAGTCCTCAATCTGGTAAAACAGTTGTAGAAATACAAGAATCGATACCTGTTGAGATAATGCACATTAATGACGTAGAATATCATGAATATTTAGAAGAAGGAAGAAGTAATAAAGATAATCCTTTAGGCATCGTTAAATCTATATATCAAAATTATTTACAATCCTTGGAAGACGCAAAATATACTCAAAGTAAAGACAGTTATAGCTCCAATAGCAAAAACTCTGATTATGATGATAACAACAATAAAAACTCTAAAGAAACGTTAGATTCTAGTGAAAATAGTCAATCTGAGATTCAACAAGCTAGTTCTGATACTAACAATGCTTATGCGAACTATTATAATTCCGATCAAAAAATAATTCAGCCAATTATTATTGAAAAACAAGTACCTGTGACGAAATATGTGGATCGTTTCATTGAAAAGCAGGTTCCGTACCCAGAACCAGTGGAGGTAGTTAAACAAGTAGCAGTAGATAGGCCGGTTCCGGTACCAGTACATTATGAGACGATCGTTGAGAAGCCCGTAGAAGTTACTAGATACGTTGATAAACCCTATCCTGTTGAAGTTTTACAACCTTATCCGGTTGAAGTTCGTGTGCCATACCCGGTAGAACATAAGGTTTATGTCGACCGTCCTGTCCATGTTCCTTATCCTGTGGAGAAAATTATAGAAAAACAAATGATTCATCAAGTACCCGTACCAACTCCTGTAGGAATACCAGTAGGAATAGAAGTTCCAGTAGAAAAGAAAGTTTTTTATCCGTTCCCAGTCGAAACACCTGTACATGTACCAATACCAGTGGCAAAACCTGTCACCGTTGAAAAAATTGTTGAAAAAAAGGTCCCTGTACCTTATCCCGTGGAAAGACAAGTTCCGTATCCCGTCCGACATGAAGTTAAAGTTCCTGTCCCGTATCCTGTCGAGAAAAGGATACCAGTGCCAGTAGAGAAGATAGTTGAAAAACCCGTTACAGTCACTAAAGTGGTTGAGAAACCTGTACATATCAAAGTGCCGGTGCCGCATCCAGTGCGAATTGAGGTCCCAAGACCATATCCGGTTGACAGGATAATTGAGAAGAAAGTACCCTATCCTGTACACGTAGATCGAATTGTAGAACGAAAAGTGCCTGTAAATGTTCCGTACCCTGTTAAGACTGTTGTTGAAAAAATCATCGAAAAACCAGTAGTTGTTACCAAATATATTGACAAACCGTACCCCGTAGAGAAGAGAGTTCCTTATCCTGTGGAGAAAATCGTGGAAAGAAAAGTACCATATCCTGTTCATGTTCCTGTTGAAGTAAAAGTCCCTTACGTAGTCAATAGAGAAGTACAAAACAGAGAAGTACAAAATGATCAGCCGTATCAGTACGAAAAAGTGAAACCAACTACTATTTATAGTTATGGTATCCCACAAGACGCTCTAACAAACGTGGCGAATTACTTAAAATACAATCAACAACAATACAAACAGGCTATACCCAATTATGCACAAGAAATTGAAGCCTATAGTAACCAACAGCAAGCCGAGTCCCAAAGAAACTATCAAATAGAGCTTGCAAATGCCCATATTTTGAAGAATTTGCAGAACTCTACACCAGTTTACACAACTCATTGGGGGAATCAGTACGCGTCGTCCTTCCACTATTTAAACTCTACAGACGGTAAGAGACCAATGCCTAACCACGTACAAGAACAACATAAATATTACGGTCCCCCACCTCTAAAGAATTATGACGATCAATGGGAGAAAAATAAGGAATATACGGAGAGGATACGTAGAACGGATAGAACGCCTAAAATGACTAACCTAAGGATAGAGTATGGCGGATTCAAACCACCTTTAATCCCGAGCACAGAAGTCGATTTGGATGGAGTGCCTATTAAAAAAAATAACGATCAATCATAATTAGCATATCTTGCTCTCTTTGGGATAGTATATTGTTAGTATTGTATGTATTTATTAATCGCCGATAAAAGTATTTTATCATAAATTTTTAAATCACAGATAAAATATTTCGTCTTAATATTATTAATTAGGTTTTACCATTTATAAGATACACCTGGTGTTGCAACTATAACATCATTGAGTGTCAAAACGTACGTGTTTTTGAGGAATTTTTCATGAAGTTTTAATATTAGAAGAAATAATTAAAAATGTTTATAAAAATTAAATAATTCTAACAATAATTAATACTCCTTACAGCATATTTTTAAATTAAAGGTACGTTTTCAATATAAAAAAGTTTCTTTATGACGAATATTCTGTAATGTACAAACAAAAAACATCTCTTTTATAAATGTGTGTAACTCCTCAATAGCAAATGCTTTATTTTATAGCTTTACCTAAACAAATCCTTAGTCATAAAATATGTAAGTGTAGTAAATTATTTTATTATTAAGTCAAAAATGCGGTGATAAGTAGTATTTTTTTTAGTTATAATATTACTTTTATCTTGCCACCAGCAAATATAGTCTTAACCAACACTTATATTAGACGGTAACATTTATTAAAAAAAATATCTTACAAATTTTTCGTATGATACTTTAGGAATGTAGTTTGCATTTAAATGTATCAGTTAATAAGAATTGTTTTACATTAGTTTTGAAAATTAGATACATATTTAAAAATACGTTTTTTTTAAATGGAATAAATAATACTCTGTAGTGTTGCTTTGTATTTGCTATTTTTAAGTTTTTTATACATACATAATTAAAATCTGTGTGTCATTTGCGAAATTTAAACTTTGTATTTAAAAATAACTAAAATAAAGCCATAGTATAATTAATTGTAACTAAAAGTATTACAAATTGTGTATAAAATGTATTGTTACTTGTTAAAAATATAATCTATGATAATATAACTTATTTTTTATTGATACTAGAGTCTAGAGACACCCACAGATACGTGAACGTCCCTTTGCGACTTAGGGAATTTTCCTATACAAACTTATCGACGTTTCTTTACATATACATTCCATAATAATATTATAAATGTGGATGTGTGTTTGTAGATCTTTGTTTGTTTTTCCTTCTTTTACGTGAAAACAGAGTGACGGATTGGCGTGATTTTTTGTATGAAGATAGTTGGAGGGCTGGAGTGTCATAGGCTACTTACACTTACCGCGGGATATTATCTCATTCTCATTCAAACACGTTATAATACAACCGAAACAAATATTTATGATCAGAATAATATGAATCTTAGTATTAATGCTCTTCAATACAATTAAATAAATACGTGTTACAGCATTTTTCGACATTCATCCCATAAGGGGGTAAAATAGGGGATGAAAATTTGTATGAAACTTACCTTTTTAGAGCTTTTTTTTATAGTTTTAGCGCGAGCGTAGCCGCGGGTTCTGCTAGTATAATATATATGTATTCATCTTTTAGTAAACCAACGGCTCCTTTATACAAAAGATCAGATCATAGTTAATCTGCATATAAAATTTCATCCAAATTCGTTTAGCCGATCTTGCGTGAAGGAGTCAACAAACACAGACACACCTACTATGTGATTTTACATATCTACTAAAATATCAAGTAAATATTTTGTCAGTATTCATTCACAAAGACAAAATATCACAATTCATTTTAATATGAAAATTATATATACATAATATATTTTTTTCTATAGAATATATACATATAAGGCAGAAATATAAAAAAATAAAAACACCATTATGGAATTAAAAATAAAATTTATTTTTTTGAATATCTCACAATCGTCGAACCACAGCCGCGGTCGACCACTAAATTATATAAACCAAAGCTCGAATTTATAAATATATAACTACAGTATGTAAATTATACATCGGCCTGACTTGTCGCGTGCAAAATGAACTCTATTCACATTACTGGCAGTTTTTCATAGTAAATTTAAATATATTAATAAAACAAAACTTAGCAACACCGCTAATTAAATTTTACTACATTTTAAAATAGGTAAATTATAATATTTAGTCGTTAAATAAAATAACCAGATATTTGTTAAGAAATATTTAATTATAATGAATATTATACATTTTATGAAAGTAATAAATATGTCTAAAAGAATAACAGAATAGTATCACTAAAATATTTTATTACATATCGGTCAGTGTTAGTGACTCAAATTCCACAACTTCAATGCAATAAGTGTTGCCAACGTTTATAAAGGATAAATTTATAATCTATGGCATGTAATTAATATTTTAATTATATAACGCGACAGTCAAAGCCAAAAGGTCTGATTTGTGATTTCTTGTAAAAGTATAACACTACACTTAATTAGATTATTATAGAAAAAATACGCGATCGCCCGCACTTACAACATACATACATACATACATACGAACCTATTTTAATATTTATACCTAGTAAGTATGCGAAACATCACTCACAAATAGTAAAAGGAAAGCATCACACCAAATCACGACAAAAATTCAAATAAAGGCTGTGAAACAAATTACATAGAACAGTTTGACACGTAATAGATAATGAACATTATTGCTATAACTACAAAGTCCATAATACTTTGATCACAATTACGTTACACATCTAACAATTTTTTTTGTGTGTTACCTATAATGCGACTAAATTGAGTGTTCAACCCGTAGTATTATAATAAGAGAACATTTTTGACACTTTCTAATTCAGCCTTATAATTAGAAAGAGACAACGGAGGGCGACCGCGTGTTACCATTTTTTACACACACTTTAAATTCCAAGCGCAGATAAATAGTTACAGTGTTACCATGACAAAATTAAAAAAAACTCTGTCACAACAATTTAACGTAACAACAATCCGTTTGTAATCCACCCTCTTGATATTAACATTTTTTCATCTATTATATTTTTATTATTTCGTGTCAACTAAGATTATTTATTGCACTGTATTAAAAAAAAATTGCAAATTATTGAGTGTCACCACAAAACATGCAGATAAAAAATCGGCAATACCAACATGGCGGATTATTATTACCCTCACAATTCAAAAGCGGTAAGATCACGAAATAGCACAATAGTTCAACAATGACGTGCAGTGGACAGCCATTTCGTATTATTTTTTTATATATTTCATTATAATACGAAAGAAACAATATTTAACAAATAACACAATGCATATTGATAGCAGAGTTGATTCTTTATTTATATTTGTTTATAATTGGAAAGAAATTATATTTACCACTAAGCTAACTTGTATCTTGAGCGCAAACTCACTTTGTACATTATTACATTTATAAGATAATTAAATGAATATATACGCAGTAGCACAAATGTCGGTCTATCGAATGTCACGCGTTATTCACAAATATGTCTTTTAAAATTCATAAAACCGGAAATTCATACTAAAATCAGCTAAAAATAGAAATAAAAAGAAAAAAATCAAAAACTATTACAAAAATGTGATTACGCGCAACACACATCTACCGTTCGTCCCTAACCTATATTTTAAAGACAAAAAAATTAAAAAAAAACGTGCCTTGCCACATCATAAATAAAATCGATCAAAATATTCGTTCGGTTCAAAAAATATAAAAAAATATTTAGTGAACCGATTACAATTAACTTTCACAATTGAGAACCGGCACTTGGCACATCTCTTACTTAATTTACATCATCATAGATTAAATAATAAATCTCGAATTAATTTATTATATTATAGACAAAGCATCAATTTCCGCTTGCCATTATGAAAAATTATAAAAGACCAGTTATTATAGTACACATAGTTCATTATTCTGGCAACACTAGAGTGTTAGATGAAAGAGTCTTGAGCTGAGATATTTACATATTCGTGATTAGGTCTATGATAATAAAAATGATTATTATTAAAATTACGAGATAATATTGATAATTTGAGTTCGACTGATTATAGGCAATATAAAGTTAAAACAATTTTTATACATTATAATGATACAGCTTATAAATTATTAACCATAGTCTTTTGTAAACAGAATTCTATTCGATTAAAACAATAATAATGACATGGGTCAGACATTTCAGAATCGATTTCGACATAATATATTCGAACAGAATGAGAAATGATCGATTTGTAAATAGACAAATCGTATTTTCTAGCTAATGTACGCCATTGATAAAACTGGTAATATAATATATAGAACTAAGTTCACAAAAAATGCATTTTAGCCTAAAGTGTACGCAATTTGAATCGAACTCGACGTCACAGATCGCAATATAAAGAAAAAACAATTCTAAAAGACCAAGAATTGATGGTTATAAAATTGAAAATTCTAGAACCGCAGAAAACTCAGGCCTAAAACCAAAACCACGAACGAACACGCGTATTAAAATCGATTCGCTTCACGATTACGATTGAGCGTGTGACCTTAAAAAAAAAGTGATCACTCACGAACAAACGTCACAATATAAACCATTACATAAACCAATCATAATCGCAAAGGAACATAGCATATTACAACTGCAAATTTAAAAAAAAAAAACAAAAATTCAAAAATCGAACAGCTCCGGCGGGGGTATCGGGTCGATCGGGAGGCAGTCGCACTCCGGCGACGGAGGCGAGCGGACGCGCGCTTGCCTTATCAAATGCACACTCGACGTGTGCATTATACGCGGAACATCCATACTATCGGCCCTCAGTGACAGCGACGATCTCGGTTGTACCGGTGATGGCGGTCGTAGATAATAATCGCTTCGTGTGAACGAGTCTGCTGTGTAAGTGGAGAGTTGTGGTCTGAGATAGTCGCTACGCGTGAACGAGTCCGGCGTGTACGCTGTTAGGTAATGGGCTAGTGTACCTGATGGAGTACGAAGGCCTGCGTTCGCCACCAGGACCATGTCCTCGGTGGACAGCTTGAGGCTGTCGGTGCGGGGCGGCGGCGGCGGCGTCGGGGAGGACGGGGATGGGGGGGTGGGGGGCGAAGGCCTACGTCGACGGCGCCTGTGGGGCACGCTCCCGGGCAGTCACAGTTTGAGTTCGTTCGCGATCTTCGATGCAATGTTCTTGAAGCCAATGCTTGTGCCTGAAAATGAATAATTGTTGTTTAGTAATAATATATTATTGGCTCTATTTATTTAATAACTAATATATTTTTTTAATAATAATAAATTTCTGACCATTAGCAAACTGTAATCACAGCATAAAATAAATCAAAACAGTAAGAAATCTCCTATAGATTTATAAAAATATAAAAAACGTGCACGGGTGTCAAATATACCAAATACTAATTTTCATCGCGAACCTTTTAAAGCGCTGTAATACCGTATCGTGGTAAATTACTTACAAATTACATTACATAGTATACCGTTTCCAGACTCTCATATAAAAGTAAGTATGACAGTCGGATGCGCTTCCCCAAATCTGTATAGACTAAATTATAAATATTTAATTAATATTATATATAGACAAAGTATGGATTCCGCTTGTCCTTATGAAAAATTATAAAACGAGTTATTATAAGTACACACATCATTCTTTATTTTGGCAACACTGAGTGTTTAATGTTGTATAACGAAAGCTTAGTCGTCGTTAGACTCTAACTCGCATTTTTCCCATCGATCAAAAAAAAGCCTATTAGATACACAACCAGCGACACAAAACGTCCTCACCGAATGAGCGCTCATTTGAACATTTTAGCGTGCCTTTAATTTAATTTTGTGAAAACAACTATAAGCATTGCATTTAAGGTTTAATTTACATTGTTGTATATTTATTTCAACTAGAATTACAACGGAAATTGGTGACAGTTTTAAGAGAAGAACAAGAAGCTTTTGCATCGGATTGTGTATCTAGTACTTTTTTGATCGACATTTTTCCCATGTATCCTAACCAAAACTCACCGGATATCCGCTTAAACCGAACACCATTGAGGGACAGGCGAGGCAGCTTGCACACCTCTATCTCCCACTGCACGAGCGAGTCCGCGTTGGGGTCGCCGTGGACGCACAACAGTAGAAATCGTTCGCGTTGCTCGTAATCACAGTTGTTCGCGTCTAGCACCTGGGATTAGTATGTATTTTGTTAAAATTTGACCTATATATAAAAATCCGCAAAAGTCATACTCATTTTATTTCAAATATATACCTAAACTGTGAATCCTATATATTATAGTAAAAAAAGAATTCTGATCACAACTCACCTTACGTATTTCAGCCATGATCTCATTAGGATCCCTTGATGATGTAGTTTTCATACTCCACGTAAATCTTAGTACACGCGGTTTCACTTGTTCCTCAGTTCCCTGTCTATATGATAACATAGAATAATTGTTGCATTATTTTATATTACGAATGTTGCTTTAACTTACGCTTATGGGGTTAATGAAGAATAAGAATATTGCCCTTTTTATTTTTTTTATACGTTTACGTTATTTAGTACGTACATAGAGTATGTACATTAAATTAATTAAAACTTTTCTATATAGAAGAATATAGGAAATATTTCCTACTAATTTTATTGTATTATATTATTATATATTTTTATTAAGCCGTTTAACTTTTATAATTCATGTTAAAATTAACAAACAACAGAAAAGATCAACTAAAATAATAATTTTACTTAACATTATGATAAATATATAGGTCTTTATATTACCTATGAAATAAACAGAAAGTGTCGTGAGCATATGTAACTATCAATATAAAAAAAAAACTAAGGTTATTTCAAAACTTGCAATGTTCTAAGCTTTATATTGATTAATATTAGTTAAGGCGGCGAATTATATTAAAAATGAGATGCAAGCAGGTTAATACTGTTATTGTATAAAAATGATCTTTGCTTGGTACAAAATATTTTATAGTAGGTACTTTAACGCAAATATATGACAACTAATATTTTCTAAAAATCGAAAAATTAAATAACAAAAGAATATTGTTTTAATATATATTGGAAAATGTGTCCGCGGAAAGAAACGAGACAGATTAAAAATATTCACAGTAATTTTTGACAGGTGAGTACCAAAAAAAATTTCACAGATAAGAAATTTTGAAAAGTAAAATAATAATATAGATAAAATGAACCAATGGATAATTACCCAAGCAGGGCTTGCGGACTAGCGCCTACGGCATGCTTCGGAGTGGAACCGTCGATAGGCCTAAAAACAGAAAAACATAAACTAACACTAAACACTAGGGCGGGACGCGATGCACTAACCGATACTTATAACAAGCCGACATGATACAATAATTAATTATGCTGTCCTTATAATAATTTACATTAACACTGTATGTTAAAAAAATATTAAAACCTTCCATTTATAATAAAATTAAAAAAAGATTGACAGCTTGGTATAAACATCACCGATGAATAAAAAAATTGTAACATTTATAAAGAAAAACATTACATAAGCACACAGAGAAGCAAGGCGACGACGACATCTTTCGGAACATTCTAAACAGCTATCTAATACGTCATGCTAATTATCCCGAACTTACCGTCCGCTTGTCATGATCATGCTACAACATGCTCAAATTTCAATGGGTAGGTACTATCTGATATAGAAGGGCTTCATAAAAGTATAATGTATATTATACTATCATAATAAAATATATAAATATTAAAAATATTATTTAAAAACATCCTAATTAACGTATTTTTTAAACCTAATTTATGATGTTACGTCCCCAAAATTTACTTTTTATGTTATTTAACCTAAGCATTTATCAGGCAAACAAATTAAAAAAAAGTCATCTTTAACTATTGCATGCAAATAATATTGGAATTTAAAATATTTAAATTTAATAACAATATATTTAAATATTGTACCTATACATAAACCAATCCAAAATCAAAAAAAATCCATGGGATTAGTCAAAACATGTTAATGATTTTTAATTTATTAAAAATAAAACACTCGAAAATCTCACAACGGTTAAATTTTGTTATTTACGTTCGTAATCCAGCCGATCCAAAAATAAAAAAATAAAACATTTCAAACTATATTATGTAATAATTAGAAATAATATTAAGTCTACATAAATTTGTTTATTTTTTAAATTACCGTGGCACTTAAATGGCTACAATTTTTTTTTGTATTGTGTTTAAGCAAATGTCTACATATATTATGTCAATTTTATTTTTTACATAGTAACACGTGACTCTTGGACATATAAAATATATAGATATTATTTTATCAGATTAATAACTTAATTTTTAAAACTATTGAATTGGTTGGATTACACGTTAAATTTGACAACACACAAAATGATGTAATTTATAAAATCGATCGAACACGTCATATGGCTCATTTGTGGTTTAAAGGACACAATATAATTTAAAATTCTTATTTCATAAAAGAATAGATAACTATTAAATAAAGAAAATTCTGAAATATTTATATAAAAAATATTATATAGAAGTAAAATATATATACGAGTATAAAAAGTAAAATGAGGTACTTAAAAAATGTATATTTTATTTACATTGATGAACTATAAATCCTATGTTAATGACTCAAAATATTAATTTATGATTATAATCATAAAACAAAAACTACAATGAACTTTCAACCTCTTTTCTATTTTGGCATAATGTGTCACGCCACAAACGCGCCAAATCGTGTCGGGATTTAAAAAATCAAACTGTCATACACCGCGCGTACCTCCGCTGTATGTCCAGAGAGGAAAAAATGCGCGGTTTCTGCCGTCCGGCCGACTCGCCCAACACTGATAGTCTAAAAACACTTCCATGTCAATATAATAAAATAAACTATAAATAAATATAATTAATATTGTTGTTTGTATATCTAACATATTCCAAGTGTATGATTGAACTAAAAGATTTTTATAAAAATAGTAACCACGTGAAGGATATCTGTCACAATAAATATAATTATAATTATAAATAGGTATATTATAAAAGAAAAATAAATATAAAAATAAAAAAAGACGAAAAAGAAGTAGGTATTGTTATTTGTTTAAAACTAATAATTAAGTGTTTTTATTGGAAAAAAAACTTGTTAAGGAAAGGTTGTTACAGAAAACTAGTATTATGAAACCTACAATAACGATAATATTGTGTACTAAAAATTAACTTTATTTAAATTTTATCGCAACGTGACATGATACTTTATAAAAATAAAATATTTTGTTTAAATAATATCAAGTTTATTTAGTAAAGTCGGAAGGTTATACAAATGAAACACATATTTATTGAAAACCTGATTATTAGGATAAGCGCAACACATACAATACTAACCATTCATCATTCATTATATTACATTTTCATTACATACTTCAAAATTCACGCATATTACAACAATAATGCTTAGTATAATTAAGATGGAGACAGATTAAAAAAATTGAATACCAAAATCGTTTTATAATACTAGCTAAATAAAATTCTAAAACAAAAAATAAAAAAAATGTATGGGGAATATTAATATTTGTTTTAAAGTCATCTTTTTTCTAATCTGTCTACCATCGAGGTCGAATTGCAATACTCCAGATTATGTCAACAGAATTAATGGGACAAAAAAATTCAACGTAAATAAAAAAAACGTCAAAAAAAAACAAATTTACAAATGACTTGTAATGTAAAAAATAAAGAAGCTAATAATCGAAAATGTGCATCATACGTAAATACAAAAAAATATATTAAGAAATTACAGGAAATATTTTTTAAAATCATTATTACATGGACTTATAATCTAGGGTATAAGTAGAATGTATTGTATCTTTCCTGCAGCATGTTACTATTAAGATATAATTAAAAATAAAAAAAAGTACTAACAAACGGATAATGCACATGTTCGTATTTCACACAATGTCACCACGAGATGAGATTAAAATCGAGAAAATTGTCAAATCCACGTCGCCATGTCTAAAGAAACAATGTAAATAGAAATTAGTTACTTATAATCACAATACATGTTTGTAAATGAAATAGAACTGGTCATCAATAAGATTGTGGGAAAAAAGAGTGCAAAGCGATTGGTTTCCTTTTCTATTAATGTATACCTACTCAAAAGTAATTTTTTAAGCGACGCGAAATTTTTTATACGATTTTAGCAAAGTTAATAAAGCAAATATAATGAATTGTAACAATTTTAACTATCTAAATCGTTATCACACTGAATATGTCAAAAGGACTTATTATGTTTTTTTTAAACAAAGACTGTAAAAAAAAACATTATCCAAAAAGGGAGAGCACCTAAATCATGACATTTTGTTCACAATCATACATTTATATATGTATAATATATTAATGAATACTGCTGATAAAACATTTATAACAGTTAATTATATATTATATAAATAGTTTTATTATTTTTTTCAATTTTTCTACGCTTATAACACAAGAAAAAAAACAAATATTTCCGTTGGTAGGGAAATAATTATTTTCCTTGATATATTTCTCATAAATTTTCATGACTAAAGAAATTTTAAATCATGATAATTAAAAAAAGTCAAGAACTATTGTGCTGAGTGTTGGGAAAATTACAAGCACAAAAAAAAACTGGAAAAAAATATTGTTTTTAAAATGTATGCAATAACTATGAGATAGATTATTGGATATAGTCAAACGAATACACAAAAAAACATAAAACATATTGCATAATATATAGTGCAGTCTTCCATACATCAAACGTACTTATGTACACACTAACAACTATATTAATTTATGAGTAGTTAGAAAATATGAAAAAATCCTACATCGATTAGTTATATAATATAGTACACGATATATTTAACACTGATTCTAGTTGATTCATAGAAAAAAATATGTGAAATTTCGCTAAGTCCATGAAAATATACTATCTACTTATTTATAAAATAGGACAAATGTACACTTTGTTCAAAGTTCCTAGTCCTATAGCGATACAAAAAAGTTTTTTTTTATCTAAACTAGTATTTTCAACTCTTTTTTTCTATTTAAGTTTGGGTATATTAATTATAAAATAAGTATCTCTTTTATGGTAAAAAAAACTGTCAAATTAGTAGAGAGAAGCCAAAGAAGATTAAGTAGAAACTAAAGCGATCAGAACCATGAATTTTTACAAGGAAAACATCTATACAGTTTATAAATATACAAAATTTCACATTTAAACCTTTTTGATTGTATATAAAAAATATAATTTATTAGATTTTAATGAAACAAAAAAAAATGAACGTAATAGAATTAAGATATATTTCTTTTGTTTGTTTTTTAAATATATGTATATCTCATAGCTGCCTAACGCATCTCTACTTGGTAATATCTACTGAGTATTTGTACCGACGTTAGGGATGGGCCACGGTTATGTACTAACGATTACTATATAATGTCTCACTCACCTTTACATTCTAAGTATTGGTTGTAAGTAGCTATGTTTGCGGGCCATTTGATTTATATATGATTAAATCAAAATTAAATTTTCATTAAATGAATCCCGTATATGGTTCTAATGTATAGTATAATTAATATATGTCAATAAAAAAAATGGCCCACATGAACGAGATATATAAAATCGAAATGTCTTCATTTTTATAATACAATATTGCTAATATACAAAATATTCCTTTCAGTCATAATATTTTATTTAAATCGAGTCCAAAACAATCTACGTATATGAAGAGAAAAAAAATTTGTGCTATTTTCGTTTCCTATAGAAAAATTGTATTCACTAAAACGCTCACATAATTTTTCACTTACACTTAAAAAAATTTTTTTTTAATCAACATCTTTTTCATTTTTTTCCTACGTTTTAACGAGCACAATCTTTAATAGAACACATACACCATAAAAGAATCCCTGGAATGTACAAAGTTCGTTCGAACAGAGAACTGTAATCACTTAACTACGATGAAATGCGACGCGCGACGGGACTAGGTTTCCGCTACATTTTATATCATTAAAACAATAAGATTTTTACTGTGATATAGAAAATAAAGGCAAAAAACTTACTTATAATTAAACTTTTAAGTAAATAAAATAAAAAAAATATGCCTGGATTCATATTTACTATACTGTATTTTTGTAAAAAAAAAAATGATTTGTTTCCAAAATGTTCATTTTTTTCTAAAACGTTTGAATATTACTCTAATAATACAAAATGTAGTCAGAAATGTCGCCGCGATATAAAATTATTAATACCATATAAATCAAACTCGAATGAGATGTGAAGATACCTAAACATTCTCTCTCTCTTATCTATCTCTTATACTTAGTGAAAATAAAAATATGTTAACTCATTCCTTTCAAACAAATAATTTTTAATATATTTACTCAGCGCATTGATAATAATACTTTTAAGTAAAATGGAACCGCAAAGGTTAGTTTTTTTAATTGCAAATAATCGAGAGTTGATATCAAATTTCAATATTCATAATTTTTAGTTTCATCGAATATTATTCATAAACAAGTATTGCATATTTTTTCATCCTATTAAATGCCTAATATATTTATGTTTATTGTATTTAAGCACTAAGTATAAAATTAAAAAAAATTTTGACTGTTTTTTATTGAAATTTCCCATATAAAATACTTCAAAACCTAGCAATTTCAATGTACACTGAGTAAAAAAAGAACTTAAGAACCTACCGATATAACTCCATACAAAACTCATAAATTAAGCATAACAATTTTGCACATAATTCTCTATATATTATCTTAATAATTAATATATTATATAAATCTTCTCCGTTTCACGGACGTCCGCAAAGCCTCAGGGATTTTGATTCAACCTGCGTAGTAACGTAACGGGTGAGCGAATCGACCAACCAAAAGCCGAACCGCCCCCCTCTTCTGTATTTCCGGCTCACTTTTTTTTTAATTTACGCTGTCACTGTCAACGGGTTGCCAGAACGAATGCTGGCAACCCTATTAATTTCTCGCGAAACACAGATGCACAATACTATACGCTCCCTCCGTATTAATTAAAAAGAAAACGCCCGTCACGTTGCGATTAAAACGTTAAAGGGTTGTGGATAGACTATAAAGCAGTAAAACTCGCGACCGACGACTCGTTAGTAGAAGCGTACGGTTAGAAAAAAAATTAGTCTTTTTTTTACAAAAAAAAAACACGTGGGGATGCACGAAATGTTATAGAAAAAAATCCGTACATCTCTCAGGTCGACATGAACCGTCGATACTTACGCCAGATCTTCGTCACTATCAGTAAGCTCTAACAACAACATTCAAAGCATGGTGGCATAGCTATATCAACATCAGCTCACACTTTAG
The DNA here is from genome assembly GCA_947093115.1 of Brenthis daphne. Lineage (NCBI taxonomy): Eukaryota > Metazoa > Arthropoda > Insecta > Lepidoptera > Nymphalidae > Brenthis > Brenthis daphne. The sequence goes on along the minus strand of OX352482.1, from coordinate 6,547,064 downwards.
TAGCCAAGTAAAAAAATAAAATAAAATAAAATCAGCGGTCAAGGTTACAAGATAGGGGAGTACATCATGCTTTGAGCTATGTCTACAAACGGTTATTTCCAAGGCAATGAAACATAATGGTAACGCGCAATCGTACAATTTAGAATAAAAATTCTTCAAGTGCGTTTGTCTATATGTAAGGGAGGTAGGAGGTTTTAGCATCGTGCATCCCCTGTGTTGACGCGAGAACAAAAAGTAATCAAAAATAACAAAAAAAGTAGGAGCTCGGAATCTTTAGAGGGAGACAATTTGAGCACCAAATAAATAAAATTTCAAATGATAACAAAATATATATAAATAAACACACAAAATCGTAATGATCCACAGAGCGACACATAACGTAATGGTTAATAAAAAAAATTAAGTGACAGATTGACAGACAGTGTGTTACGTATTAATGGAAACATTATTTACAACAACCAAAAATCGTGAACAGGCTTTGGGCTATCATAGAAAAATAGAAATTAATCGTGCATTATGGAAAAATTGAGCTCAAACACTGTTCATTTGTCTATGATTTTATTAAACGAGTCTTTTCCACAACCCTTTACTTATTAAAAAAAATCTATCCATAAGAATCTGTGGTCGCAATTTACGCGCCAATTTGGATTTAAAGAAACACTTCTATTTCTAGTTAAAAGTATTGGAAATGCATGTATAAAGTGGAAATGAGACACAAAGGTGCTAGAAGCGTGCGGCTAACATTGATGCGTGGGGTGGGAATGAAAAATGGCGATGATTTTTTAAATATATTTTGACAGTATTTCGTATTACCATTTACAAAAATATTCTAAAACACGTATTATCACTAAAATAAATATTTCACTCTAAGTAATATTAATTATATTATGATTTAAATGGTAACACAAAATAAAAAAAAAATGGATCATAATGAAACATAGCTTAGAAGCGTCTAGCAAACAGAGGTAGTTTAACAAAAAGTATGACGACACAAAATATAAATAAGTGGAAGAAATATAGACCTTAAACTTAGGTTATTATAATTTTAGTGGAAACGTTCCTCGTGTTTTTGTTAGATACTATTATGTAGAGTAAGACAATCTTGTAGGGTGAATATTACGAATATTTTTTTCTAAAATAAATATAAAAAAATATTACAGGTGCCATAAATAATAAAAACGGAATGAAATGACAACTACATATTAATATGAGTAATATTCACGAGTAATGCAATTTTGCAATGTTTTTTTTTGTTAGTAGTACTAAAATGCCCATAGAAGTTCAGGATTATGATGCAAATTATTTAAACAACTTTGATTAGTCACATAAATTACATGCCCTTATATAAAGATCATTTGTTTTATAAAAAATCCTTAACAATTATGGGTCCTTTAATCTTTATTGTAATATAACAGTGTATGTAAGTGTTAACACTATAGTGTACTAAAAAATAGTTTTATCATTATCATATATAAGTATCATAAAAAAACTTTATCATTATGAAAGTAATGTTTAATATAGAATATATCTCAAAATATAAAAAAAGCATAACAATAGTGACATTTAATGTGAAACACCAAAATGTGTAAAATTTGTTTCTTTTATAATGGAAATGGTTAATTCTAATCGTATGCACTATAGTGTATATGCACAATGCACATGACATATCACAAACTGTACGGTAGGTAGTGTTCAACTATAATAATATTATGAAGAGTTAAAGTTTGTGAGTTTGTGACGTTGCAGGGGGCTCTTGATCTACTGAACCGATTTTGATGAAATTTGGTTAGAAGATAGTTTGAAACCGTGGGAAGGACATAGGATACTTTTTATCCCAGAAATTATTCCTTAAGGGGGTGAAAATGGGTATGAAAGTTTGAAGTTTATATTGGAAAGCAAGCTAGGGACGAACCCGAGCGAAGCGAGGGTGAGTCGCTAGTGTGATGTATGTAATGATGTGATGTATGTAATACATATGTATGTATGTATGTGTACAAAAACTCACCGCTTAGAGAATCTCGACGATAGTTTGGAGAAGAATGACGTACGAGGTTGGTGCGGGGAGCCGCTGTCGCCGTACGCGCCGCCTGCGCTACCGCCACGGGATCGGGTTTGTCCTGAAACCAGTAACAAATTATTAATTGGAACATTGAAACTCAAATATATATATATAGAGGCTCAACATTTTTCTACGGAAGCTGGCACTAGCATACGCCACATGTTACATGTCATACAATTTTTCAAGAAAGAGAATGTGTGAATAGAGGACACCTAAACAAATAAGATATATATATATATAATATGATGTTCTAAGGTGTCACGTTTCCGAAATATTTTAAGATAAACATCGTTATTTGAGCACTTTGATAATAACTATGTATTATATAAATACAACCAATACATACTACCATGCATTTAGTTAATTTTTAATTATTATCACCGTTTTCATTTTAACCCATTTCATTGTGCGCCACAAGTGTAAAAAAAATATGAAAATGGCGACATCAACAATGCCACAATTTTTTTTCTATCCCCTTTTATAAAACCGACTATAAAACAGAATAATACTCAATAATCGTTTACTGTAATTATAAAAAGGATCATTACTAAATAAACACTATAAAGATGTCTAAGTTACAAATGCATACTGTACAAAAAACGATAAAACTCACCCGAATGGAAAGTAGATCTAGACGGCACATTCCTTGGGAACGAAGTGGGATTCGCGGGGAAGTCCCGTCGGGCAGCGCCTGTGTTTGTTGCTGACACACCACCCACCGTTGACAGTGTTGAGTTTAAGCTGTTTAAAGAATCACAAAATAAACATGTTTATTTTAAATTTTAAACTCATTTTAAAGAACATTTAGATGGACTATTAGAAATATTAATAGTTTAAAAAACACTGCTGAGAAAAGCAGATACGGAATATAATTATTTAAATTTACGTTATTGTATTGTAGATATTTTTGACTTTGTATTGGGTAAGTTATTAAATAAAATGAAGAGAAATATTAGTGCTAATAAATTAGTTTTATTATAAAGCCACATATTTTCAAGTCAATTTGGAAACTAAGTTTATAAAATATTATATACAAAAAATCTTGAACACGGTAAAATTAAACAGTGAATGAAAATTACAAAAAGTTTTCAATTTTAAAACAAACTAAAATAATTTTAAATTATTTATATATCTTTAAAATAAAATAAAAATATAATACAATATTTAATATTAATATATTAAAATTACTATCCATACAACTAATAGCATGCAATCTGCATTAACGTTATTAAGCATTCACTAAATTATTGTGGAAAGTGCAAAGTTTTGAAGTAGAATAACATATATAAGAAAATTAAGCTGAAAATAAAAAAAGTAAAAACAACCATCCATTACAAATTATATCAAAAGGTAAATATAAAAAAAAATCAAATTATAATAATATTTATTTCATATCAATAGGTGTTTTCCATTGAGTGATTTTATACATTAAAAAATGCAGGTATATTTACAAGCGACAAATTGTGACAAATTATAAAAACAGAGATAAAATACGTTAAAAATCCTGTGGTGTTGCTGTACAAAATTAACATTTACAAAATATTGTGCAAGAAACATGTTGCTAGACAGAAAAATTATAAAACTAATACTAGATATATCAATAACAGCTTATTAATATATCCTAGTACCTCCAATATTAAAGCCGTGTATGTTGTGCTGCAAAACCGAAATCAAAACTAAACGTGAAATTGCTGTATCCAAAAGCTTTGTTACTGTTTGCTTGCGATTGCCTCTAAAAAACGGATAGGGATTTTTCAATATTTTCTAATACATATTTTATAACAACCCATACTTTTTTACAACAACAGCTAACAGCAAAAAATTAAATAAAATTCGAAAATAATCTCGAAAAAAAAGCTTACAAAAAACATTCGAAACTTCGGTAACCGAAAAAAATCTGTAAAAACCGCGAAAAAAATAATAAAAAACCTACTTCCACAGCGAAAAAAAAAACAAAAAATCCTCTATCCATCCCATCTACAAACAAACTCTAACAACAAAGCTCCAAACCTCGGCCGGGGCTGCGCTAGGTCCCTTGCCGACGCGTTATGGGGCTCCGCCCCCATGGGCGGGGCGCCGCTGGATGACGATATCGAGGCGCTCTTCACGTGCGTCTTGTTTATTGTGGGGGTCGTGCCGTTACCCGTCCCCTTCGCGTCTTGGCCCGTTTGTGTACTGTATTATTGCCCGTTTTGTGTCAAATTGGTACATGCTTTATATATTAGGATAAATAGGGATATATTAATTATATATAGACTTATATATTATATATAAATAAGTAGGATGTTTTATTTTATTATATAGTTCAACGTGTGAGATGAGCTTATTGAACACAATAATTGAAACACTACACACATACATACATACATAGAATATATAATACATTATTTTAGATAATTATATTGATATAGTTGATTAATAAATAAAATAGTTCATTAATATACGGTCAACAAAGAAGTGTATTATTTGTCTTTTAATGAATATGAAGTGAATATTATAATATATTTGTTGGGACAAGTGTTTTAGTATTTACCAAACATTGCTTATTTTAAAATTAGTAGCTATTACCATATTACATTAGCATTAAATAGATTTCTTTTTTTACATATTAGTAAGCGTTATGTATGAACGTATGTTAGTAAGCTTATTTTATACGATAATAACAATACAATGATTTTTCATAAACATATAAATTATTAAGTTAATTTCACCATTACCTTTAACTATCTGTTATAACGTTGTTAGTAATAATGCAGACTTAACAAATTTTTAGTTAAACTAATGAAAAGCTATACATAGTATAATAAAAACTAATATCTATGTTTAAAAACCACAATGTTCCATACATCGCAGCCCAAAATCCACATGTTAAAATTAAATGCAGTGTTAAAATATGTTAGCATTAAATTGAATGGTGTTTCTTTGAATTGTAGTAAGTATTAGAAACAAATTATTATTGAAAACGTCATTTGTGAATGTTAAAAGTTGTTTAGAAATAATTTAGAAATAACATCCAATAACGTAGAACAAATAATACTTTTTTTTTGATTTACGCGAATATTTAACATTTTAAATAAAACTATGTATCTTTTCGGTTTTTTTCGCGGATATATTTTGATTTTTTGGTTTCCGACGTTTCGAATGCTTTACGGTAATCATGGTCACGGGATAGACTAAGGTTTTAGACGTCTCAAGGGTCATTACATAGTTGTTACATACAGTGCCTATCCACAAAATAACAAAATGATTTCAAAAATACAAAAATGGCATCAAAGTACCTTACAATACTTGTTAATTTTAATTTTAAATATTTTTTTTTATAATTTTAATATTTGAATAGGAGAATATTATTTATTTTATTTTAGCTGTTATTAATATAATTATGTATTACAATTTTTTAAAACATGTTTTTAAAAAGTTTTCTTACAGCATTCGAAACGTCAAGAACCAAAAGTCAAAATTAATCCGCGAAAAAAACCGAAAAGATAAGTTTTATTTAAAATGTTAAACATTCACTTAAATGTAAGAAAGTATTAACTTTATTTGAAGTAAGTTAGGGAACGAGGAAAGTCAGTGTAAATCGCTAATATGACAACACAATTAAACCAAAATAAGAACATGAACAGGCAGGCATACTGACATAGGCAGGTATAGGCAGTGTTAGCCCATTGGTAACGCGCTCGCTTGGGAAACCGAGTGAAGCGGGTTCAAATCCCGGGTCTCGCGCCTCTGATATTCTCATGCGCGAATCATTTCCAACATGATTACCTTACGGTGAAGGAAAACATCGTGAGGAAACCTGCATGTCTGAGAGAACCTAACAAATTGTCGAAAGATATGCTCAGTCCGTCCGCACTTGGCCAGCGTGCTGGACTACGGCCTTATCCCCCTCGTATTGAAGGGAGGCCCACCCCCAGCAGTGGGACGTTAAAAAGGGCTGAATACAAGAACGTGAACCGACCTGGGATTATCATTGGGCGGCGACATCTTGGGCGCGACCTGCGCCGCGTGCGCCGCGTGCTCGGCGCGCCGCGCGCCGCCCGTGAGCGTGCGCGAGCGCGGCTCGAGCTTGGGCTGAGCGCTTGTTGGCCGCGTTGTGTTTTGTACCTGATTTATTAAAAAAAAAAAAAAATGGGTGCATGTAACCTTTACGCGCGGTTGAAGTAAAACTTCTTTTGCAAATATCACAATTAAATTAAAACAAATCAATAATTAAATAACGCATATTAGGCATATTACAATCATATATTTATAGCATATCATATACGGAAAGAATATATTATATATTTGACAGACAATAACAACGGTAAACTTGGCAACACGGCAATGTATTCTATCTCATTCTCTCGCCAGCTTAATCCTATATACGTATTTATGTGTTTGTCTCTTTTTAGGGTCGCATTTCCTTTTCATCAACTTTCAAATCACAACGATTCTAAAGAAGTTTCACTTCAAAAAAATAGGCTTATATAATGCTATCTCTCTTTCAAGGGGAATATAAATTTAACTAATACATATTTAAAATTTCCCTTATTCTTTAAAGAAAGTAAATAATCTGTATGGCAAAATCCAGAATAGTAGCATAAACAACATATCACATTTTTATTTTTGACTTTCCCAAGAAAGTTCCCTCTATATATGTTAGTCTAAGATGTTCCTGAAGTTAAGGTAATTTTGTGTATATATAATCAAATTAAATTTACATACAAACAATTGTGAATATATTGTAATAATATACATATAGATTAATTACCTGCATCTGAGCAATTCGTGCTGTATTTTCCTTAATGGAAGCCGAGTCAATTGTATTCTGAAACAATATTATAGTATAAAACACAAAACTTTTAAAGAATGCTGATCTAATATATTAAGAATACTAAAGTCCATATTCATAAAATTTATAAGTTACTACCTTTATTAAAAGAAAAAATCAATAATTTATAAAAAATAGATAATCATACTTGTCTTTTAAAATTGGACGTAGTTGTAGTGGCAGTTGACGTTGTGTTATTGGCTGCGCTAGTAGTCGTGCCCACTGTAATGCCAGAATAAACACATTATCCCTGTTCTAGGGTGGAAAAAAGAAAAACAAAACAAGTTTAATCTATGTGTTTGAATGTTGAAAGCACCATAAACATATCATTCTCATTTACAGTTTGCTTACCTAAAATTTTGTATCTGTGTTGTGTCAAATTAATTTAAAAAAAACACATGTACGTAAAAAAAAATGATTATTATTATACATAATTATTTATTATTGCGTATTATTTATCATATATAATACAAACGATAACTCACATTTAAATAATGCGAGTAAACCCTATGAGAGGTTATATTTTTTTTTATTTATATTTTAAACCAATCTTTGAAGTAAGCAAACTCAATGTACTGCGCTAATCGTAAGCTCCAATATGTATATGATTGCAGAGTGATAAGCCTTGTTATATGGCAAAGCCTTAGAAAGCCTTTTTAAAAATACCTTACATATTTCCCCAAATTATATGTATTTGTATACAATAAGAGCGTTGCTTTTTACAGCATACAAGCTTTTTATCGTACTAGAATGTAAAAAAATGGTATAAAACTGAAGAGAACGCTAAATTTTTCTATTGAATTATGAATATCCTACATACTAAACCTACTAATTGATAACAAAAGGAATAATAATACCACTATTTCCTAAGGGTACCTATAATTTTAAAGTTACCTGGTGAAAGTTTTCAAAAACATGATAATAAACTACGAAACTATTCGTATATTTGAAGTTAATCAAATTCGGTCCATTCGTTTAATTTGAAGGAATGAACAAACATATACATAGGATTTTACATGCCATTATAAATGAAGAGCTAATTGAAGAGAATGTCATATCTTTCATGCTAAAGAGTTCGATATAATTCAAATTTTAGGCGCAAAAAACAGGTTAAAAAATCTAGAAATTAGAGAAACGTATGGCTTTAAATAAATAGGCCAAACTAACTTCAGAATATACTAAAGATTTGAATATTTAGAGTTTAAGAGGAAACATACAGATTCACAGATTTCGAAAAAGGTAATTTCTAACATTAGAGTTGAATAAACGCTTATTACACAAGTACAAATACATAGATGTTTTAACGAATTCATGCATTACATATTGATACATTGATATATGTATGAAACACATAATATTATGTACATAAAAATATACAATTTAAATTAAATATGGCAACATCTAGTAAAATAAGAAAATATTATATAGCATTGATTGATTTTTATTTCTAAATAAAAAAAAATATAAAAATAATCGAATATATTTGTGCCAATATAAATGATAAGCGTGTCATGCGGAACTGTAGAAATATAAAATTACAAATAAATGAAGCTTACGAACATGCAAGGGCTAAAGCCTAGATTGATTTTGTGCGTCTATTTTGCTGGTACAGCGTTTCCCTGAATAAGAAATAGCATAAAAAGTAGGTCTAGCTTCACACAAATAGAATTCTACATGGTACTTTAAAAAAAAAAATTACACCATTAATTATTCAGCAATATGGGGTAAAAAAGTGTAAAATAAAATTGCAACAAGTGTAATGTACATTTAAGTATGAACAGAACTGTATTAAAAAAATTGAAGTTATGTAATAATAATGAATCTTTTATCAATCATAACTATACGTGAAAACATCACAAATGAACCACGTTCACGTAACATGCAAATAAAAGGCGCAACACACAGCTAAAATCAAACCTCGCACTACATCTAACATTGGACGTAGAAACAAAACTAATTCATGCAACACGACATATGTATGTATCAATAATTTACACTTGTGTTACTTTATACATAATATTTACAGAAAACCTAAGCTTACCCCAACTATTCTCTATTATCTCGCCTATTCACTACCACCTCACTGTCACCCTCAATGGTACTATTCCCATAAGTAGACTTACTCCCCATGACACCCATATATTACCTCTATATAGTCGTCCAGTGAAGATCATCTAGACAAGGCGGGTGAGGTGAAACTTGTCTTCTGTTGTATCTGTCAACTCTAAAGCCGTTTCCCGACTGCCATACATAATTTTATATAACAGTTGGGGAACGGCCTTAAAGGTTGACAGATAACAGTAACTTGCAACAAGCGCATTAAAATTCGAAACCATTCGCCATTTATCAAAAAAAATGTATTTTGACAACCCTTGCATTTAAAATCATTTCCATTAAAAATAACCCCAATAACTACCACTAAAAGCAATGAGTAGGCATACGCCTACTACATATATTAAATTATTGTTATACTGTGCTATTAGCACGCTCCCTCACTGTTTAACCTCTTACCCGTCTCCCTCCTTCACTGTATGGATTTTTAACACTGTGCTATTACCCCTCTCCCACATTATTATCGCGTTTATACAATTGTCATCTCTCCCATTATTACCCCACAACCCTTCTGCCCACTGTTACCCCCACTAGCACTAAGCTTATAGAACTATTATTACCCCATTCTACACTCACTAGCACTAACCCTGCTACTATCATCCCTACCTCCCCCCATACCCCGCTAGCACTACAACAGCACTGACCTTGCGCGCGCAACACCTCCGCGCCGGAGGACGCGCGGCGCGAGGCGGCCGGCCGCGCGCTCGCCGATATGCTGCGCTGCACGCCGCGGTGCGAGGGCGACGCGCACCCCCCGCCCCCGCCCGCGCCCGCGCCTGCCCACACCCCCCGCGTGACGGCCGTCAGTCGTGTGCGAATGGCGATAGTGACGTGTGCGATATTTGCGACCATGTATCTTACACGTACATATAATATATGTACAATGCACATATTATGTAAGTAAAGACAAACGTGAGCAATTGAACCATTTTTTTACATATAATAAGATTATTAAATCCTCATTAATCCAAGTACTATTAAATATCGATCGGTCGTGGCTATATTCTACTGTCTACATATAAAAATGAGTCTATGTATTTTTTTTTGTTTTAAGTTACTGAATTCGGGATAAGGTTATTTTATTTATTATTAATCTAAGTACTCATGGCTATCAGCAATTCTCTATTCTCTAGTCTAATTAATAAATTGTGTAAAAATATTAATACATAAAAGTATCAACAAATAATAAAATAATTATTTACCAATTATAATAATTGATATATTATTTTCATCAATTAATACAAATATGTTCATTCCAGCCCACTATGAATGTTATTAAATTTTGGGCGCGGCTACCAAATGGTCGTGATACAGTGAACGGTGTACGAGAACTGTTCTGAGATAGTTCTCTACCAAAAGTCAGTTGGACAAAACAATCCAAACAATTCAAATATGCCCATATACATAATTTATTAAAATAATTGAATTGTGTATTCATTTATTACGATTGTATTAAATCTATCATTATTCCGGACGAAATTAAAATCAATTTTAACTTAAAATTTAAGTTCAACTCGTCTATAATAGTATCAAATGTCACAACGTCAATATCCATCGCAAAATAAAGGACATCACCCCGCGATACAATACCGCCTCGAGGTACACCCGGCGCGACTATATACCGTTCCCTTACTTTGCACATTTAAATCACACTCTATTTACCATTACATCATGCCATTTCCATATTCACCGAGAAAGGACGTCAAAAGGCAGGATATTTCGATAGTAATTGACAGTTCTAATAGAAGTGGGTACACAAAAACAAACACATTGTACGTACTAACAATACAAAGGAAGATGTCACGGTTACAGTTGCGTTGGGTGTACGACATGTTAAGCACACAAATATACAGTAAAAATAAAAAAAGCAACAGTCACTACGGCTTGGAAGGAAAAGTTGAGATTACTAAATAAACATTCACATGAAACGATTTCATTTTTAAGGGGTAACATTGAACGTCATTGTATGTTCAAAGTTACCCCTCAATGATATTTTTTTTTTGGCAGAATATTAATAATCGTTTTGAACTATTTTCTTTTAATTCCAAGTCACAGTATATTAACAAATGGACCTCAAATGATATTATATAGCTTACTATTTAGACTGATGTCATATGTCCTGTTAGATAAGCTAAGATGAAGCTCGCCCAAATTATTTCTCATTAAATGTATTATAACCTAAGCACTTCATATGTATTCATAAGAGAACAAACAAAACAAACATAGCATTTAAAGAAGCAAGAACTTAAAAAAAAACTAATATAACCAAAACTTCCTACAAATATTTACTTGATATTTCCCCTAATTATTACATAAAATAACATATTCTAACCGATTTCAACAAAATCAATGCTATTTATTAGATCAAATAAAACATTTTTTTGCATTTGTTCTCTATTGAATGCATAATTGAAGCATTACTTATTACTATTACTTGTAAATATATTACTTTATCCTAAGCCTATTTTACACAGCTTATAGTAAATAGCCCCATAATAAATCTATGATAATCTTATGAATTAATATATAATACGTGTGTATTTTACTGTGTAATAACTTTCTAATAGTTTCGAATGTGTTAAATGAATTTGTAATTGAGTAAACAATAAGAGAAAATGTAACTATCAAAAACGAAGACTACTAGAAAACTTTGTGTATGTACATCAATGTGACTTAGATCTCATTTCATTATAATATCGTTTCATTCTCATTTAAAAACCACTCTCAAAAATTTACTACTCTGTCATTTTCCATTTTATACATACATTTAAAACGGTAGCAATAGATATAAAATAAATAACTATTAGAGTCTCACTGTCCTTGTCCGTATTATGTATGTTATATGTTTGCATGTGTATTAATTAATATGCATGTCAGCACACACACACACTCAAACAGGTGTATGAATGAATATATGTATGTGTATATGTATGTATATTAGGGTGGAGCGAAAAAAGTGTTTTTTTATTTTCTTAGCTTGGGGGTAGAATTTATAGCTTATAAAAAAATTTGAAAAATAATTTTTACTCAACAATTTGAGATGGCCCACTTGTTTTTTAAAATAATTTAAATGTTTAGTTTGAATGGTTTTTTTTGACTGATCACCTTTGAAAATATTCAAGAATTAACGAATATAGTCATTTTCTACCCCAATTTCACTGCTAAGCTATTTTATAAATAAAATAAAAAATGATATACAAATAAGCTACAAATTCTACCCGCAAGCTAAGGCAAAAAACCCAAAAAAAAAAGTTCTGCTCCACCCTACTATATATGTATGTATGACTGTATCTATGTACGTATATGTATGTATGTGTATGTATGTGTGTTGTGCACTCACCGGCGTGCGAGTTGGCCTGCGGCTGCTGCGGCTGGCCGGGCGCCGCCGTGTTGCGCAGCGACAGCGACGACCCCGACCGGCTGCCGTCCGACTCCGGCTGCCAAATATTACTTATATTAGAACAAATATCTATACAGGTAAATAAAATTGAAGTGTCTGTTTGTGATGTCAAAGTAACACCTTTTTACTAAATGCATATGAAATGATATACGGTAATTATAAGAAATATTTTTTTTGTCTGTTTGTTCGGACTAATCTCCGAGACGGCTCGTCGATTTTGACGAGGCTTTCACTGGCAGATAGCTGATATTATAAGAGGTAACTAAGGCTACGTTTATTTTAGAAAATGAATTTTGATTCCGCGCAAAAAATCAAAACCCAAAAAATTGAAAGTCAAATCGCACCCGAGGAAAGCGAGGGTATTTTGCTAGTTATGTTATAAGAGATATGTTATTTATCTGTTTTCATCCGGTAAACGCTACATTCAGCCATTACAGCGTGAAGAACTATCAAGCACTCACTCATTATTCACAATCTGACAATAATATTAATGGTTTAGCCTAGCTTCGCCTAGTTGCTAATTAAATTGTTACTCCAGCTCATATTCTATCTGTATACAAAATTTCATCGAAATCCATCCAGTCGTTTCAGCGTAAAAGAGTAACTAACGAACAAATATACACACTTTCGCTTTTATAATACTAGAATTGTTAGTGAAATGGAACGCAACCATTTTTATTTCCTGTTTCCGGGTGTAGCGCAGCGTTCTATATCTATATAATATATTGTCTGTCATCTTTTCTTCTTCAGAGTTCCGTTGTATATGAGGTGCAATAGACGTGATAAAATACTTAATATTTCAATTACCACAACCACAGAATTTCCTTCAAGAATGTTATATTTGAATACATAGAAAAACAATGAAAAAAAAACACTCACATCAGTACTTTTCCTGCCGAGAAGCAAGTACGTAGCGAACACGTCGTCGTACTTAGCTTCGGCTAAAGAGTACTCGATCTCTTGTCGATTATAACCCAGGCACACTAGCGCCTCTGCAAACATAAAAACAAGACAACATTAAAACATTTGTAAGCAAAACGAATGTTAGCGGATAGTTTTAGGGGATAATGATTTTCGAGTATCGAATATATCATCATCATCTCGATTTTATGTCCATTATTATATAAAAGTTAAAGAATCAACGATTTCTTTCAAAAATATATACATATTTCGCTTTATAAGAGAGCAACTATAAATAGTATATTATCTTTTCTTTTTACTATATATTAAAGTCAAATTTAAATCTATATACATATATAGGTACATTTAAAACACCCATTTACATTACATACATACATACATTCAATAAAAATAAAACATAGACGCAATTATAAAGAAATATGAAAATGACAAAAGTGTGTAAGGAAAAAAAAATATTTTTTTATGAAAATATATAATTATTTTCAAGTCTTATTTAACCACATTGCAATTCAAAACAAAATATATATCGCATTACTAAAGAATTCATTGATCAGACATTATAATATGTACAATGTACATACTATTAAAAAATAGGTTTAGGTACAATTTATTAAAAAGAAACTTGTCTTCGTTTAATACACAAATTAGAATATTCTATTTTAGCTTTGGTGAATCTCAATAACCTATTACCTATGTATCGATTGATCTACTTACTAAAGATAGTAATTTGAAATGTTTTGTATGGAGCATAAATACAATGTCTGTCTACTTTTAATGAGGAAAACCAAGCGTTGATAAGTTATTAGAATGATAGTGTCGTTGATGTTTAATTGTTGAATAACACTTGAAATTAATATAAAAATAAATATATTAAAGAAAATATATATGAATATATATCATGCAAAGATACCCAACTATCGCACATTACATTACTTAAGACCTAAGTCTTAAGTACACACCAATTAAATTATAATAATCAATGTTGTAATCGATATGAAACTGAAAAATTAAAAAAAGACATAAAAATAAATAATAATCATAATATAATCTTCCTAAAGCATGCACACAAAAGCTTAATTGAAATCAAAATTAATATCTGCCTCATTAAATGCCTTTTGATTTTAGATTCAGTAGAGAGATTTATTACAAGGAATGTTTTAAAATACTAATATTTATATATAATTATAAATCGATTATTAAAAAATCTATTTTTTATTGATGTTTCACTATAAATAAAACTATATTTTCACATTATTTCGAAGATTTATATTGATATTTGGTTTCCGACGTTTCGAATGCTTTACAGCAATCATGGTCACGGGAGAGACTAAGGTCTAACGTTATAGACGTCTCAAAGGCATTATATACTTTTTATAGTCAATGCCTTAGGCACTATCTGTAACGTCGAATTAAAAATGAAAATAAATACGCGAAATAATCCGAAAAGATAGTTTTATTTAAAATGTCAAACATTTGCGTAAATCTAAGAAAGTATGATGTTTCACCATATTTATAGTTTTTTTTATTTTTCAACTAGACAGTCTACAAAGTTATCCCAATTTTGATAAAACCAAATCTATATAACAATCAAAAGACATATAAAGCCGGCAGTAAATAATACACATATACTGAAATAACATTAGTACCGCGTAACGGTCACGTACCAACTTGCGCTGTGGAGTATAGCGGCGCGCATGAAACGTAGAAACATTGCTTAATACGATATATAATATATTTATTATACCATCTCGGTATTATATTTGAGTGGAATTGTAATCGATTTTTAATAAATCTATGAATATATATAATTAATCAAATAGCCGAAAATTTTAAACAGTATCTCTTTACAAGCCAATAAAAAATCAAAAAGACGTATCTCGCAAACAGTATCTAATATAAAGATATTACAAAATTAATAATAGCCTTGAAGTTAGCGCAAGTCACTAACTTCACTTCAGTGAACTTCGGTTGCGCGTGCGCATCTTAAACAGTATAACCAAATTAATTAGTCATAACAATATTTTTTTTATTTTATACAAAAATAACTAACTTATTAGTTAAAAATCTACAAATCGATAGCAATTACCACTCACAATGTACGTACAGAATCATCTGTAAATATAAACAATTTAGAGTCCTAATTAAACATTTTCAGTCAATAATTGAATATATTATAAAATTTTGGAGTCAATATTATAATTTTGGGTTCGAATAATCGATGTTTTAGTTTTATATAAAAGCGTGTGTTAGCTAATATTTCTCAAAGATTAGCGTAGTAGGTATTATCTAAGGTAAGGGAAAGCTTGAAAGAATGTTTAGTGATTTGTGCAAATATGTATACCTTAAGCTGGTCGTTTCAGCATTCAAGCGTATTAGTATGTGTGTTTGTGTTAGTATAGCTCAAAAAATTACTCTAAATCTATTTTCAATATAAATATATCCTTTGTCGAACTTTATTTAAAATCAATTTTGTTCGAATTCGAGCTCTTTTAAAAAAATATAATACATGTCACCTCAAAAACAATCAAGTAAACTACGTGATTCTTTAAAAAAACAGTTTTTCTAACATTTATATTATCTCATTAATATTAATCACTTTTGTATAATATTGATATACTTTTACGTTTACGATAAAATATAAGCTACTATACTTAAAATACCATCCCCAGATCAATTAAAATAAATCCCACATACAATTATTTGTTCTATTTCTCTTACATCAAATGATTTTCTTTAAAATTGACCTATTACAATTTTTTTACTAATATTATAATCTAGCATTTGCTTGCGTACCTTAAAAATAACAAATTTACATACAAAATTCTAACGCAATATTTACCCTTTCGGGGATTGAATATCCAAAACTTATTCACATTATACAAAATCACACTTGTCAAATTAAAATTTTGTAAAACTCATACATTCTGAGATATTGTAATCTCGCAAATTTAACATAGATATAAATCCCCCCTATCCCTAAACAAGATTAAAAAAAAGCCAATCAAACTCACCTATCCGTTTATGATCCTTGAAGTCCTGCTGAGGCTCTATATAAGGCCGCAGCTCGTCCTCCTCGTATCCCGTGTTCATCCATTTATCCCTCATGATGCTCTCCAGCGAAGCTCTTTTCGCCGGATTTAAGACCAGGAACTTCTTCAATAGGTTCTCACAGTCGGTAGACATGTAGAACGGTATCCTGGAATGGTGGGTTTTAATTACTTAAATTTATTTTATTCACATATCGATATAAGTTACTTCGAAACTTAGCGATAAACGTAGCAGCAAGTAATAACAATAAAAACATATTACTACCAGTCATATATAAAAAACAAAACAAAATTTATTGTACCGGGTTCTCTCATTCCCACGGGAAAACACGTTATAATACAACTCACAACAACTCATCACACCTATATGTATATGCATATAATATATAGTCTATCTATTCCATACTAACTATTAAAACTTACTTAGGGGCGTGAGTCGCTATTTCTTCATATATTACATACTAGCGACTCACCCTCGCTTCGCTCGTGTTCGTTCCTAGCTTGCTTCCCAATACAAACTTTTATCCCCACATTCACCCTCTTAAGGAATGATTTCCGGCATAAAAAGTACCTTTTGTCCTTCCCAGGGTCTCAAACTATGTTCTTACCAAATTTAATCTAAATCCCTATTATTGATTACCCCCTACAACGTCACAAATTTTACCTATTTATAATATTAGTATAGTTATATATTTAAAGTTACATAATTCGTTGGCTCACTATTACGAGGTTCTATGTTAATTTTAATAAAGTTTAGTCATATTTACATAGAGCTTCGTTATTTTGTTATCGTAAAAAAAAACAACATGGAACTATGTAAAATTGAATATATTGTAGTTATAGTGCCGCTATCTAGTGGTTTGTTTTTGCAAAACTGTAGCCAATGACACATAAAACCTTGTAGCATTCATAACTAAATAAGTACTAAAATTGTAACATAGAACCTTGTAATTGTGAGCCAACGAATTATGTGTAGTGTATCAACTATCCGGTATCCATAACACAAGCCTCGTAGCTTACCATGGAACTAGATGGTGCTGTGTGTTAATATCCCAACTATTATTTATAAATTACATATAACACTATCACACACACACACACACAAACAAACACACAAACCCACCTATACTTGCCGCGCAGCACCCTCTCGCGCAGCTCCCGCAGCGTGGAGCCGTCGAAGGGCAGCGAGCCGGAGACCAGCGTGTAGAGGATCACGCCCAGCGACCACACGTCCACCTCGGGCCCGTCGTACTTCTTGCCTGCGAGCAGATTAGGGGATATAATAAATAAATAAAAACAAAAAAGCCTTCTTTTTCACTACTAGTAATTAATAAACTAATACATTACACATTTTTTTAATGTTATTAATTAATCAACATAATTTAGTATAGAAGCGATAATCAATATGCATTATATTTTAACATTTTTACATTATTAAATTATTATTTTATATAAATTATTTTAATTATAAATTTTTATAATTGTATTTATAAATTACTGTACAAATTATTATTATTATTATTAAATTATATAATATTTTAAATTGTTTCTATTATTTTGGATTAATTAGTTTTAAAATTAGCGTGAACCCCTCTATTTGAGGATGAAGGCCTCCAAGCCTCTCCGAGGTTGGGGATATATATACATACTAGTACTTATTGCACTTAAAAATAAATACAGTAATTAAAATATAATTTTTGTTTGCAAAGGTATAAACATATTGACGAAGTCCGCCAAAATAAATATAGCGTGATTTGTTGTTTATGCTACTATATAGGTTTTCATTCCCTCACGAGTGTCAAAATATGACGCATAAACGGCCGTTCTCTTTCAATTACGTTTACTTAGAAATTTAGTATGAGTAAATATTTGAAATTTTTTAATAATTTCAACTTAAAACCACCACGCGTTCCTGAGAAAAAGTTTTTTGACAGACAGTCAGAAAGACAGACAACGACAACTCATTCGATCCAATAAGGGTTTCTTTTTTCCTTGTTAGGTACGGAACCCTAAAAATGCATTTTTTATATCTTTTCCGACAAAAGCCCAACATATCTAGGTAGGTAGAAGTTAATCCTTCCACGAGCACGGACACGCCGGCGTTACAGTTAACAATAGATTTCTTAGAAATTTAATTAATTTTTTAGAAATTTACCTGGAGGTGTTAATGTAATGTTACCTTGAAACAGCTCGGGCGCGGCGTATGGCGGCGAGCCGCAGAACGTGTCCAGCTTGGCGCCGGGTGTGAACTCGTTCGAGAAGCCGAAATCCGCTATCTTTATGTTCATCTCACCGTCGAGGAGGAGGTTTTCCGCCTGAAATTGATTATTATTATTTAAAACGATAAATTAAATTACATATAGGCAGTAGTGGATTTAGGTTCGATGGGGCCCTAGGCCCAAGTCGATATGGCGCCCTATTTCTTTCGTAACAGTATATATAAATTAATTAGTTTAACAAAGAAATTCTACCCTTGAAATTGTACTATGTTTAGATTGTAAGAGCGCAAGAAAAAAAACTTTAAAATGTTGTTAGTTTACAGAAAACCCAATTGATTTTAAATTTTAGTCGTCTTAAAAATTTTGGCGCCCCTCAAAATTTGCCGCCATAGGCCCGGGCCTCACGGGCCCGAGCCTAAATCCGCTACTGCATATAGGAAATGAATCATTATTATAATAGATAAAATAATGAAGCATACTAAAAAACTCAACACAGAGTTTATTGATTTTTCATTTAAAAGTTGACTACATTCAATAACTCTCATACACATATCGTTTTAAAAGCTTTTATAACCTTTTAACGAGCTCTAAACATAATAAATACCAACGTGGTGTTAGCATTTAGTGATGTAATCAACCTACTTTAAATATCTATTTAAGCCACTGTATCTTATTATATCTTGGAATATTAAAGATAATATTGATTAAAGTTAAATCTTGCATTCAACCCTTTTTAACGTTCCATTGCTGGGCACGGGCCTCCTTTTAATGCGAAGCGATCAGGCCATTGTCCACCACGATGGCCAAGTGCGGGTTGGCGGACTAAGCATGTCTTTTGAAAACTCGTTAAGTTCTCTCAGACAAGCAGGTTTCCTCGCGATATTTTCCTTCACCGTAAAGACAGGTAGTAATCATTTTGGAAATGAATCACAAATGAAAATATCAGAGGTGAGAGACCCGGAGTTTGAACCCATTTTACTCGGCTTCCCAAGCGAGCGCATTACCACTGGACTACCAACGCCCTAAAGTTTAATCTTATAGTCGTGTTATTAGACTCCCACTCCGAACCGTATACAAATACAATTAAATGTAGAGAACCTCAAGGCTCAAACTATTTCCTTATAAAAAGGCTACAATAACAAACACAAAAAGAGACAAATAAACAAAGTATATCTGTATATAATACCTTCAAATCCCTATGAATGATCCGTTTTTGATGACAGTACTGCACTGCTGATACGATCTGACGGAACTTCGCTCGCGCTTCCTTCTCCTTCATACGCCCGTGTAGTACTAAATAATCGAACACCTAAAACATAAATAAATATAAAGTTATATTATATAGATATATAGGTTTCGCTATATTCATTTATTAACATTTATTTACTTATCACTCAATATATAAATTGTCATTTGTATATTATAACATTATTATATTGGCTTATATAGACAGCCCTATTCAACATCCCACTGCTAGGCAACGGCCTCCTTTCAATACGAGGGGGATTAGGCTATAGTCCACCACGCCACCGTACGGGTGCGGGATAGGTGGACTTCACATGTTTTTTGAAAACTTTGGTTCTCTCAGGCATGCAGGTTTCCTTATGATGTTTTTATTCATCATAAGACAAGTAAGGCAAGGTAATCATGTCATCATCAGGTAATCATGTTAGAAATGATTCACACATGAAAATATCAGAGGTGCGAGACCCGATATTCGAACTCGCTTGCCACTGGGCTACCACAGTTTTGCGACAATGCCTATATTGTTCCTTAGTGAGGACCTGATGGACTATGGCCAGGAGTAATACGTAATCTACTATAAGAAACCTAGGATATTAACATATACAGATAAATAAAATCGAAGTGTCTCTTTGTAACGTCAAAATAACACCTTTTTACTAAATGCATATTGAATTACCTATTTATGGGGCTTATATGAAAAACACAATTTGTAAAATTTTTGTCTGTCTGTCTGTTTATTCCGGCTAATCTTCGAAATGGCTGGAACGATTTAGACGGGACTTTCACTGATAGATATAAGGATGATGTTATAAGGAGTTACTTAGGCCACTTTTATTTTAGAAAAAAAAACTAAATGTGCAATTCACACATCGTAAAAGTGAAACTTCAGAAAATGATATGAATATAGAGTATCAGGAGTAGGATAATCATAAGGATTTTTTTATATTATTTTTACCAAGTTTAAAAGTTATTTTACATTTTATTTGACATAAATATAAACATTACATAATAATCAGTAATGAATTTTATTATTTTTCACTTCCTTTGTAATGTATTCTATCAAATAACAACGGTTACCATGACAACGGTTACCATGGCATCATCGCAATGTATTCTATCTCATTCTATCGCCGGCTTAATCCTATATATTTATATGTTTGTCCCTTTTTACTGTCGCATTTCCGTTGCATCGAGTTTCAAATCACAACGATTCTAAAGAAGTTTCACTTCAAAAAAAAATCAGGTTCCGCTCAAGAAAATTAAAACATCCAAGCGAAGCGAGGGTAATTCGCTAGTATATAGAATATAAACAAACATTAACTTGTTAGATATTTTCGGGATCTAATTAACAGAGTTCAAAAAAGGTTTGTATGTGTAACGACTTTAAATTTTATTTAATAATAAATTTTTCGTGCAGTGTTGAGAAAGTTAATATTTAAAAAAATATATACTTACTATATAATAAAATCTACCTCTTCATACAAAATAAAGGCTACTTAAAGCTCAAGAGAGAAAAATTCCTACTCATATACAATCCGAACGTGTTTCGAATTTGTAACTAAATATTATAAATTGCGGTTTTCTGTCGCACTGATAACGAAAAACTTTATAAAAGTAGGCTAAATAACGTCCGTATACCTATACAAAGTTTAGTATAGTACTATTTGCGAAAGTTTCAAGTTTGAACCCTCTTAGGAATACATTAAGAGACAAAACTTGGTGGAAGTTCCATTAACTTTGTGTCTCCCAATGTAATATAATCAAGGGCAGTTTAAAAGGTTTTTCATTATATTAGTTAGAATAATAAAATATATTTTCAATATTTATTTATAACTACCGACTCTCGCTTCGCTCGGGTGCATCCCTAGGTACGTTTTATATATTTTGAACGGAAACCTAATTCTTTTCTTAAAATAAAAGTATAACATTAGTTATCTGCCAGTGAAAGTCCCAACAAAATCAGCCCAGCCGTTTTGGAGATTAGCCGAAAAAACAGACAGAGAGACAAACGTTTAAAAAGATGTGTTTTCCTTATAAATATATAATATTATTTCATATACATTTAGTAAAAAGCTGTTATATTGACATTACAAAAAGCCACTTCCATTTTATTTATCTGTATAGATTTTTTAACTTAGAAAAGTAAATACTATATAAATTTTTAGACGACACCAATTTAGCATTGATTTGATGTTATTGTGCTGTCTAAAAAATATACTACATTCCCTTACAAGTCACTCTGTAATCAAATCTTCTTATAATCTGATAATCCTATGATCGAAAGAGTTCGCCAGAAGATAGATAGCGAAACTGACTCATTGGCTTATAAACTTTTTTGAGTTGAAACTCATTTTATTCATTTTCACAGATGTTTTAATATAAATATATTGAAATAAATATGTTGTGTAATTAACACGCAGCACCATCTAGTTCCATGGTAAGCTACGAGGGTTGTGTTATGGATACCAGATAGTCGATACACTACACATACATAACTTTAAACACATACATATTATAAATATAAACACCCAGGAGTACAACAAATGAATGCCCCCAGCGGGACTCGAACCCGTGACCCTTGGCACAGCAAGTAGGGTCACTACAAACTAAGCCAAACGTGTCCTCAAATTGTTCTTTTCATTTCTTCAAAATATGTGTCCTTATTTAGTTAAATGACTATATTAAAGTGTAATCTATGCATCAAACTCACTTCACCGCCGGACGCGTATTCCATAACAAGATACAAGGTCTTCTCAGTTTCAATCACTTGGAACAACTTTACTATGTTGGGGTGGTCGAGCATTTTCATTATCCGTACCTGTAAATATCAGAAAATATGAGCTTATTAAACTTTTTAATAAGAAAAATGAAACTTTTAAATTTATTTTTAATCTCTCTAGTCAATAGATAAAAAAAGGTTTAAGAACTTACATCATACTTTTGATGATTATATCAATCGATCAAAAAAGTACCAGATACACTTACACAATCCCATGCAAAAATTCACCAATTGTGTTTAGGTTATTATTCTACTTGAAATAAATATATAACAAAGTAAATTGTAAATTGAATAAAAATGAAAATTAAACCTTAAATGCGATGCTTAGTTGTTTTCACAAAAAAAAAGTGCACTTAAAAGTTCAAATGAGCGCTCATTCGGTGAGGACATATTTTGGCGCTGATTGTGTATCTTGTGCTTTTTTGAACGATGAATGTATATTATATATATGGCTGCTATGGGATAGGTATAAGTAAACGAAGCAAATTCTTCTTTTAGTTGGCTAACTAATAATAACCGTGTTCTGATGTCACGCTTAATCATTCATACATAAAAAAAACTCTGTAGTAATTTCAAATATTCGATCCTTCGTATTGATCTAATCCACAACACAATCTATAAACAGTAATTTCCATCACTAAGCTATGGTATATTTTTTTCAAATAAATTGTCTGGCCAACACGCCAGTGTGACCTGAATATCTAATCTAATAAATAATAAATAACGATAATTGCGCTCGTCTACTCGATATACATATATAATACGATGAATAATTCTAAATGTGTTACATAACATATTAAAATAATGTTAAAATTGTTACAATTTTCATAATATTAAAGAAACACTTATTTAAATGCTTAGGTGTCTGCATACACATAATGTGTATTATCAGTAAGGCCCGATCCACACTACCGTGCCGATCACAGTCTGTTTTCGGTTCGATATCGTTCTGGTAAAGTATTTTTATACAAAAATCGTTGCTGGAATGTGATTCGACTGGAACTTGACTCTTACTGTTGGTGTGAATGCATTCATTGTTTATTGTATAAAAATACTTTACCAGACTGATATCGCACCGAGATCGAGCCGTGAGCGGCACTATAGTGTGGATCGGACTTAAAAAAGTATTTTTTCGGATTTTTCTCACGATATTACTATGATTTTTTTCCCAACGTTTCGAGTGTACGTAAACATATCGTGCTGACGGGAGAGACGAAGGTTTTTGACGTCTCCAAAGTCTTAGTTATTACAGCCTGTGTTTATTAGTGTGTAGTTATACAATTTATAAATAATAATATTTAATTTGGGTTACTATTACGTAATATATTTCAATTTTTTTTAAACTATATTAAATATTTTATTTGATGTTGTTATATTTGTAAAGTTTATATTATTTTGTCATTTAATTGCTATTATTCTCAGAATAATAATCTACACAATGAGAGCATTCGAATCGTAGGAAAACATCGGAATAGGTAGTTTTATTTAAAAAGAAAACTGTAAATAACCGTAACAGTTTAAAAAACGCAGATACCAAATAAAAGCAGCCGTACCTCTCTAAACAGTTTTTGCAGGGAGCCAGGGTTGAGTTGAGTTTTGTCGATGATCTTGATTGCAACCTCCTTGCCGGTGGGGACATGTTTCGCTAGCTTCACCTTCGCAAAGTTGCCTTTGCCGATAGTTTTCAACAGTTTGTACTTTCCTGTATAAAACGATGAAAAATTACATAACTGTTTTACTTATATAAAGTACTTATACTTATAATAAAGTACATATAAAAGTATGTACGACAATCGGAACTACTGGACCGATTTAAATGAAATTTGGTAAGAATATAGTTTGAGAACCTGGGAATGACACAGAATATTTTTATTCCAGAAATCGTCCCTTATGGGGGTGAAATTGGGGATGAAAGTTTGTATGAGGAATCAATCTAGGGGTGAAGCGCTTGTCTTCTAATAAACGTAGGTTTATACTTTTAAGCTTGACGATTTATCTATTAACATTAGGTAGATTTTTTACTGACAGTCTAAACAGGAGGAAGTCCTCTTCAAAATAGCCTTTACTTACTTCAAACAGACTGTGGTATTAGTAAAGGTCCAAATAATTAGCAATCACATACCAATATGCGGCTCCTCGGACGCCCTCGACCGCGACGACACGCGCGCACTGCCACCGGACGAGCCTCCACCCGCGCCCGCCGAAGTCTCCGACGCGCTCTGAAAGTATCACAATTATATTATTATGGAAAAATTAACAAATAGTATATTAAATAGAATAACATGAATGCTTATAATATATTACGAATAATTTTTTAAAATCATACTTTACAATTGGCCAAATATTTTAAACTACCATTGACATGTCATAAGCGCAGATTTAAAAAAAAATCTTCGATATTATCACAACATTTATCGAATATAGCACAAATGCAAAATATAAAGAGTCAAAACACAGTTAATAAACTTATTTACTAATAGCTAAATCTATACATATAATAAAATTGTAACAAAGCGAAATCTGTACGTAAAATTTTTTTTAAATACAATAACAGTCACGTATAGTGTACAGAATGTTGACCCCAAAAAAATAATTATTGATTTTTTTGTCTTTTTGTATATCTGTGTGCATTTCACGCTACAAGTATTGAACCGATTTAAGCTAAATTTTGTCTAGTGTAACTTATTACAACTACTACTATTTGGGATATCTTGCCCCAAGTGAAAACACAATAACTGGGTCTGTCGAGTCGTCTTATGAAATGCACATGGCTAAAGCTGGCTATAAATTAAGAGAAACATCAAAACAAAGTACTATAAAATTGTAGGTTTAAAAAAGGCGTACAGAAATAGTCTATATAGTATCTACTAAGATACACTCGCAATAACTATTTTTAACTATTGAAAATGTACCGCTAAGTCGCTAGTTGTTTGATAAAATGATTATGATTGATATTCAAACGCAATAAACATACACAAACACAAATCCTTATTATATATTATTACTGAAACAGTTATACAATATGTAGTGAAAAAACCTTGATGTAGTCATACAGAAAATGTAAGTGCAATTTTTCAGCGGATGACTGAACTAAATCTAGAGATGAAGAGGTCGTTGAACTCTATCCGAAATGAAATGACAAAAATTGCATGCTTAAAGGATTTACTTACAAAGAAGATGGACAATATTGACACATCCTTACGTTGATATAAAAAAAAAAGAAGAACATATAGGTTTTATTTATATCGGCTCATCTGGTTGGTGTTGACATATTAAAGCTATAAATCTACCTGCAGTTGATATATTGCTGTTATGTACATATGTATGTTACGCTTTTTCTTGTTTTTTTTTTCTCATGAAACTTTTCCCATGTGTCATACCACAGACAATTAACTAAAATTGATTTAATAACAAACAACATAGTTTAAAAAAACGCATTTATGACGCGTATTTCATAAATTTTTTATTTATTAGAAATAAAGTAAAAATTTTCCTCATAAATATGTATCTCTCTACTCGTTTATTATTTATAAAATGTTTGCATATTCTACACAATTTACAGATCAACAATAACCATATCTGGTTTTATGACTTCGATAACCTTATTATGAACTCTTAAGTAGCAACATGTGATATAAAATTTGGTATGGATTATGCTCATTCATACACATTACGCGATTTTATAATATCTACATGGCCTGTAGCTGATGTAACCATGCCTGATAATATTAAAGTGTGTTTAGGATATCTTTTTATTTCAAACAAAGGGGTTGTGGTTAGAGGGTTAAGGAAAGGGAAATTATATGTATTTTTGAAATAATATCATACCCCATGCAACCTCTCTATCGCTTTAGTCCTCCGCCTTCTCCATAGCTTTGACAGAAACACCGGAGCGAGCAGTGGCAGTACGCGGTTACGCATCGTTTGAGGATTTATTTTGACTTCTTAAACGTCCACCACGAACAAACACTGACCAGCTTATAAGCTAGCTGTAAGTTGTTTTATTTTACTCTGACACAGTGTTTTTAAAATGAGTTATTTCACAACACTTCACAATTAGTAATTTAAGTATACGAAAGGCCAATAAAAAAACGATTTAACTAAACTTGAGCTATATACCGTTTGAATATTTAACGTAATTGCGCAAATTTCAAGGGTTTAATTAAAAAGTTTCCAAAGAGTCCTCTTAGTTATAATTCTTAGAATCCCTTCTGTTTTTCTCTTGTTAGTAATTGACGTTATTTTTAACGACAATCGATATGAAAACCTTGAAAATCTACTTCATGGCTGTAAATAACGGTATAAATCGCACGAGAAACAAAACACGCGTTCCATCAAAGCGTCAAAATACGCGATAAACTTTAACACGTTTTAAATCAGTCAAACGAGCGTCCACACTACAAAGTACTAACAATAAAATAATGTCGTCGATACTCGTATAATGTATTTGCTCTGTAATCGGGGCTATTGATAAGAAACAATAACATATAGAGCGATGTTTCCAAAACTACTCACATTGCGTAATATATAAATTACGTATAGTCTTTTAAAACACAGAGGTAAACCGGCATTTGTGCCTAATGCTTAACGGTAGGGCAATTTCTTTTCGTACGTTTTTTTTTAATTTCAGCAAATATTTGACATTTTATGTACATATGTACCTAGTAGGTACTACCTACTATTATTTATTCGATTTCTTTCGCGTTTTTTTATTACTTCTACTAGTTCCTGTCGTTTTGAATGCCTAACAGCAAACGGTCATGAGAGATTAAGATTTATGACATCTCACCTTATGGCTATTACATTCTATTTATACAGAGTAATTTGAAGAAAATGTACACACAGACACGCCTTTTTAGTTACAAATTAGATATTTAAATATAGCTTGACACCACATCATTTGATTAAATCATGATTCACTATTGACAAAAAATGGTAATTAATTTAAAAATACTTATAAATGTATCAAAGCAAATAAAACACTGTTAATTACAGAAAATGGTCGTCTGTAGATACAAACGTATCGTAGAACAATATGTTCAGAGGTACGTGATGTTATATTTATAATCGAGGCTATCGATAAGAAAAATATCATATGGCAATATTTTATTGCAGCTGTGGCTCAATCCGGACTTATAATCTAGTTTTTCTGTTTTTTTTTAAAGTAGTTAGTAAGTAAGTACGTAATGAAGATTAAAATACAAAAATTAAAATACACTTGTCAGGATATTGATACAATAATTTAGTGACCTGTTATATAATACTCTAACTGCCTCGGTGGTATAGTGGCTAGCATGTACGACTGTAGATTCGGAGGTCCCGAGTTCGAGTCGCAGGTCGGGCCAAGTTCAGTTATAGAGTTACATTATATAATACTTACGGGTTGAATCATATCAGTTATTATATAATAGTTTTAATATTGTAAAATTTAAAGAAATTGTTAGGAAACGCAAAACAAGTTCTATCCACTTCTAATAAACACAAATAAAGTGAGCTGAGAAATATCCATCAACTTTGATCTTCAACCTTTAACCTCAAGCGCAATAAATAGTTACGATGACTATTGTATATAGAATTATAATTAAAAAATATTGATAAGTCTTCATTATACGTAATTGCTACCTTCACTATAAATCTCATTATAAATATACACTATAGTGTCCTGGGTTCGATTTCTAACCCAACTTTAAAATTTATCCTTAGGAAATTGGTAGTAGCATATTATTAATCGTCTCTGAACTCCTCTCATTATGTTAGTTGACTATAGAAAATATACAAAAAAGATACTTTTACAAAAAAGCATCGTGTATCTGTACTTATGCACGCACGTAAGAAGTTATACTTCCTTATCGTACCAGAACAAAAATAGCTAAAGATTTCGTCCCGTATGTCACAACTCTTAGTTTATAAAAGGAATGATAAATTAATAAAATAATTAAATAAGGCATATTACAATCATATATTTATACTCGTAGAATATCATTTAAGAATATAATATTAGGTACATATAATTTGTCAGACAATAACAACGGTTACCATGGCAACAAACAGTTATCAGCTAAATTCATCATGTCGCTTTGTGGCTGTCGGTGTGCGCGCCTATCGTAAAAACTTAACTCTCGTATTTTTTTCCAAACGTGCCAAAAGAAGTATAACATCAAAAATATATCTTAAAATTACACATTACATTAAGTAATTGTAGATACCATTTTGAGAGAATATTTCCTTCATTTTAAGTGTTCGATTAACGTAATTGGTATGAAAAGGTCAACAGAAACAAGACAACTCTTATTACAAACGGTGAAAATGATAGCTCATATTAATATAAACTGAGGGAACTTTCAAAATTAAGCGTTTTCCATAAATGGCACGTGTAAGTACTGGTAAATGGTAATACATTAATTATTATAAAAAACCTAAATCTTATTTTGCAATATTAGTTATGTGGGAATTATTAACAAAATATACTTCAAAATAATCGTACAGCTTATCCGAATAATTAAGCAAACAAAAAATTACTATAAATTAAAATATATATGTTACGGGTAATGCTAGAAGATTAAGTAAACCTAAGTTTACCCGGGTTTATTCCCGAATAAAAACTTATTTAATTTATTATTCGAACTTTACCCAGAACCTTGGGTGATTCTAAGTAAACCTGGGTAAACCTAGGTTTACTTAACTTCTAGCATTACCCGTAACATATATACTATACTAACAGAACCCACGGCTTCGCTCGCGCTAAAACTACGAAAAATATTTGAAAAGGTAGTTTCATACAAACTTTCATCTCCAATATTTCACCCTCATAAAAAATGAATTTCGAAAAATGCTAAAACATGTATTTATTTAATTTTATTGAAGAGCATTAATACCAAGTTTCAAGTAATTCTGATCATAATTATTTTTTTGGATTGTATTATAACGTATTTTCCCGTGGGAATTAGATGATCTTCCGCGATAAAAAGTAGCCTATGTCACTCTCCAGCCCTCCAACTATCTTCACACCAAAAAATCACGCCAATCCGTCACTCCGTTTCGACAAACAAACAAACAAACCCACTTTCACATTTATAATATTAGTATGGATTATATATATATATATATATATATATATATATATATATATATATCTTAATGCCATGGAAACCAATTTACATTAATAGTAAGTAACCTTATTCATAATCCCGCGGGAGCTCCTTCCTTCCCCATGAAAAAGAAACGGTATTAAATTGACTTAATTAATAGCTAATAATATAATTACGAGAATAAATATTTACATTAAAAAATATATTAGTGGAAAAAATGTACATTTTACACAATCGAGTTATTTCTTGGCATATTTAAAGATAGCAGACCTACTCATATTATAAGGCATATTGATTAATTTAATGTGGGTCACTCATGTGGGTCAGCTTATGTAACAATCATGCATCACACATGTCCGCATACACTGTGACCGTGCTAATGTAAACAATAACTAATAAATTAATTAGCACAGTCAATAACCCAATGATAATTTAGGAATACGTGATAAATAAAAATAATTAAAACACTTTTAACTCCCCACTGACTAGGCCTTCCCTATAATGAAAGGAGTACACGATACAACGTTCGAGAACTATGTAGTTCAGTTTACTCATATAAAGACATACCTTTATGATGTAAAATAAGATTTATGCACATAAAAAATCTTAACACCTCCAGGTAAATTTCTAAGAAATTAATTAAAAATCTAAGAAATCTATTGCTAACTGACACGCCGGCGTGTCCGCGGTCGTGATCCCAGAGGCGCTTCATAGACAATAATATTTTATAATAAAATCCCTCTTACATCCCATTTATAGTTCATTTATATATTGACGGGTAGCTACTAAATTAAAAATGGGGATTCTATCTAGTAATAAAAAAAATAAAAAAAAATATCGCCAAAAATACAATCGAAACATATATCTATGCAACACATCGTAAATGCATTTTTACAGAATAAAACTGTATATTTATATCGTCAATATAAATATTTATCACACTCAAACCCACGACCTCCGGTACAATGACTGAGTGAGTAACTACTTTAACAACTACGCAGAGAGTCTGTAAACACAGAAAGGATTACAAGTTTCTTACTATCTTCTAGAAAACAAAGTTCTGACTAATTCAAAGAAATATGTCAACTACCTCATTGTCTTCAAAGCGAAGACTAAATTTAAGTTTTAAGAAGCTCTCCTCGTCACGGTGCGCTTCTTGAACACAAAAGCTAAGTTTGTCCAAAACGTCAGCCTGTCTACTTAAGTGTAATAAAAGTTACAGACACATATTTTGCATTTTCTTGGTAGCTAGCACAGTTTGGAATGAACTGTAAACCTCATTTTAATCGCGTTTAATGTACGAGTATATAAATCGTTATATTAAATTATTTCTAAGTTTGAATGTAACTTCAAAACGAAAAAGATACTCAATTCGGTTGTTCTTTGTGTGTATGTATGTAATGCGATAACTTCGGTAAGTGTAGATCAATTTCCACAATTCTTTATTTGATGAATAGGTATACCTCAAAGGTGGTTCCATATTTTAAAAACTTAAAATCCACTGATTAAATTCTTTAGCTTAAGCGATTGGAATAATTAATATTTTATTGTCATTTTGAATTCGATGAACCCGATTTTAGTAAAAAGTGTTATTCATACAACTATAATTCTCTAATTTATTTCATAATTGAATAATTAGCCTTAAGAAAAATATCCTTTTTGCGACTTGAAGCAACAAGCGTAGACATATATACAGAGAGAATTAGAAAATACATCTTCCAGTGTAAGTCAAAAATTAGGTCTATTTGTTTACCAAGTTTTATCAGAATCAATCGTTCAACGTTCTTGATTTACATCTGTATAGTATTATATGGTCTGTGTCTATACTAATATTATAAAGAGGTCAAGTTTGTGAGATTGTGAGTTTGTGACATCGTAAGAGGTAATCTCTGGATCTACTGAGCCAATTTAGATAAATTTGGTAAGAAGATAGTTTGAGACCCTGGGAAGGACATGGGATATTTTTTATCGCGGAGATCATCCCTTAAGGGAGTGAAAATGTAGATGAAAATTTGTATGGGAATTCAACCTAGGGTCGAACCCGAGTGAAGCGAGGGTGAATCGCTAGTCTAAACATATTTTTCTTTATGGAAAAACATTTATTAATAATATTAAAAACAACTCAAGCACAGTAATCTATGTATGTATTAATCAAGATACAATCAGTTTTTATATTTCATCCAAGTCCGTTAAGCGCTTTTGACGTGATGGAGTAATAAACATTCAAATTATCTCATACTTTCATAATCTAATAAGTCATAATGATCAAAACAACACCCAATTGCCTTAACTACTGAAAATATTAAACACTAGCGTCTCACCCGCGCTTGGCTCGGATTCGCCTCTAGAAAAACAAAAACAAATCTATCCTATAGGAACCGCACATTTTTCCGGGATAAAAAGTAGCCTATGTGCTATTCCAGACTGTATCCTATCTCTGTGCCAAATTTCATCTATATCAGTCCAGCCGTTCTGACGTGACTGAGTAACAAACATACAAACATCCATCTAAACTTTCACATTAACAAATATACATATTAGTAAGATATAAAAATATATACTTGGGAAGCGTCAGATTGTTCTCTTCTACGGTGTTGGATTATTTTGTATTATTCGCAACTAACATAGAAGTTTTATCCTCCTGTCTCTGATGGTTGCCGTGGAATTAAAAACTTTGCAAATAGTTACTGAAAAAAGCTACTGAATCTCAGGACACTTGTACTTGACTACATTGTATAATATATATACATATATATATATATGTATATATATATACAAGAATAGCTCGTTTAAATATATAAGATATATATATATATATATATATATATATATATATATATATATATATATATATATATATACACATATACAAGAATTGCTTATCCTTATTTTGTACCTTCTATATTTAAAAGCTTTTGATTAATTGATTATTATTTATTTCAATAACAATTTCCTATTTGCTTAAAAGTTAACAACTTTTCTATAAGTGAGTAAAGTAAAAAATCAAAGGGGAGCTCAGAATCAATACTAACGCATCATGTCATGGCCTGGTTAATGGAATAAAATTATAAGGACAGCCGTAACAAAAATGGATACTTTTATTTTTACGTAATAGATACAATTTAAAAAAAAACACCTCGGTATTTTTGACACAACAGAGGAAGTTTAAAGAGTCATAGAGACGGCAGATAAAAGATCATCCAAGCGTTTGATGGTACAAGTGCTATTGTGCACTGTCTTTGTTCAGTGGTGACTTGCTTCATATATGTACATACAAACATACATATAACGCCTTTTTTCATAGTTCTGCCAAAGATTTAACAGAGAGTAAAACTGTTATTTCTAATTTATAATTAGCCGCTGAATTATCCTCATTCTCCTCATATGAAATACATACATATATTTGTATACATATCCACAAATATCAATTATTCAGTTGTACGTGCAGGCCAAATATTAGATTTTGTTAAGGCGAAGAAAAGAAAGGGATTCTTATTGATGGGTTACGTTTACTGAATACACTGTATATATTACCTATACAATATCGCATAATTAAAATTTATTCAAAGAAATTAATTTGAGCATAACAAGCAAATGTTTCTAAAGTTATAAAACGAGTCCACAATTTATGTATATAATATTTTGGTACAAAAATATAACTCTGTATGAAACTCTATGTGTGCTACAGGCTGTAAGTTTC
The DNA here is from genome assembly GCA_947093115.1 of Brenthis daphne. Lineage (NCBI taxonomy): Eukaryota > Metazoa > Arthropoda > Insecta > Lepidoptera > Nymphalidae > Brenthis > Brenthis daphne. The sequence continues at coordinate 6,513,681 of OX352482.1, read as the reverse complement.
ACGTCCCGTTAAGAATTATTAGAGCGAATTTTGATAGTGAGCGCTTAGATTTTAAACGAAAAATATTGCTTTAAACTTCATATTCCATTTTTATGCTACACTTTAGTTTTACTTTTCTTTACGACCGGCACTCAAGACATATCGTTTTATTTCTTAGTATTATATTGGTAAAATATTTCAAAATACTTAAATAAAATCTTCTTCCTTTATTAAAATAATATAAGCAAAGCTATTACATAAAATTCGTATCAATAAATTCAAAAGTAACATTTTGCTTGACCACCACAGTCTTTATGATTGATAGATACGCTTAGCTCAATACTAAATAATTCATAGGTGAGTTGGCAGAAACCCGAAATCAATGAACTAACGTCAGTAACTAAACCAAAATTTAATTTAATAATATAGAAAGCACTGAAAAAACAAGTTATTTTAGTTTTGAATCGTAACTGATAATATATTTAATCGATAGGAGACAAAGGACAACTTTTATACCTATTAATATTGCTTTAAAAATATAAATGTACTAAGTAGGTGACTAATAGTATCATATTATGTGTTACTTCAGCTATCTGTGTAGGTACTTTTCATCCTAATCCATCTAGGCGTTTCTCCGCAAAGGAGTAACAAGCATACACACTAACTAGGGTAGCGCAAAAAAAACGTACGTTACGTACGAACACGAAAAAACGAGTCTCGTATGAAAATATGTTAGTTTTTCATGTTTTAAGAGCTTCGTCAAACAATCAGCTCAAAAAAAAATTATTTAGAGGTTGGTCACAATTTTCTAAAATTTCGAAAATTGGCAAGTTTTTTTTTTTTATTTTTTTTCTCGTTAATTTATCATTTTTTAGATTGAAAAACGTTTCGATTCAAAAAAAATCAAATCGATATTTTAATTTCTAAATATCGCTCATAATATTTTTAACTTGAAAAATAGTATACCTAAAATGTTTTCGAGCGACCTCTAACACCCACACGCATCAAACTTTCGCATATATAACCGTAGTCAAATTCGATATTTCACATTTATTTGGAAAGATATAAGTTCAAAGTATAGTTCAAGATATAGTTTTAAAAGATTCATGGAGTAATTTAAATCAGTAAATATGCTGAGATCGTTAAATTGGCACATGAGTGATTACTTAATCTATATGTTATTCTGTGAGGTTAGCATACGGAATAAGGATGATATTGTGTTTTATCGATTCATTTAAAGGCCTATACATTTTATTAAAAGTAATACAAAAACTTTTAATTTTCTGATATAAATTCAAATCTTTCCATATATCCATCGAGGCAAATCATAAATCATTCGACATTCAGAATTACTACACACGCACACTACAAATTTCAAAATATTGACACAAACGAGGTTATGATTGGCTCTCGCAAATTGTATGGCAATGGATTTGCGAAATTTAAATAGATCTAATTTGACAACAAAATACGAGTATCGGCAATTTACTTCGTAACAATGACACATAAAATGATAGTAATATTAAAAACTAGCGAAAAAATTCACAAAAAAATATATATGTGAGCCGCTAGTAATATCTAAGTTTCATGGACATGGTCCATAGGAAGGGTAAAAAGGTATACCGACTTAAAAATTACTTAAAACTTAAAGGTCAGATTTTTTTAAGCCACAACTATTTACAATTGGTAAGTAGCGCGTAACCCATCCGCATAAAAGTAGTATTATACCGTACTGTATCGTAGAAACAATAATAAAAAACGCGTGGAATAAACTAAGAGTCTACATAAAGATATTATATTTTTTTTATTAAAAAAGTTCAGTATTTCGTAAAGATGTTGATTTAATCAATTTTATTTGTTATTAAGCTACGGATTGCTTATAATATTTCAACATCTGTACCCAAATCTGCGTCATAAAGAATTTCACGAATAAAAGTATCGATAGCCACTACTATATTTGTCGTAATAAGAAACATAACAACAACACTTTACTCCCGTTGAACTGAATTTCATCTAAAACTTTATTATACTCCAAACCACGTAAGCAACAATAGATTACGTTATCACAAACACTACGAGTATAACCGTACGCTGTGCGACACCAAATCACACGTGAATTTCGACTGAGATCTACACAAAAAGAACCTTAATACGCGCAGATATATCTATATATTTTTGAATATTTATCACGATTTATGACACAATTAATGTATCAGTATCGGTATCCAGTGCAGTACTGACAGGGTGAGGTCCGGTCTATAATAAGCAAACCAGTGAAGCTCGAAATGCTCAGCAGGCAGGGTGTGAAAAATGGCCAATGGATAATATAATAATAGAAGAAAAAGTTATGAAGGTTCGTGTAATATAAATTAAATTCATGAGTCTGTGCGTGTTAATGAAATTGGGTCGAAATTTAGTTCATAGTTTCTTAACTATGCCGCTACATCAATAGCAGTCTCAGTTCTCAGTCACTCTTATTAGTAAAGAAGGTATACAAGAAGTATATATTGCGAAGGTATGTACTATATCTACATACATATGTGTCTATTCGTATTTACTTACTAGCGGTACAACGGATTGCACTGGGGAAATCACACTCCAAAATCTTAATATTTTACCTTATAATATTCATGTTTAAATGTACCAATCATGTGTGCTATCTTCGGCTCACGGCTTACCTGAAACAGAAAAATATTTATATAATATAATTATATGAAAAAAAAACTGATTTAACAATCATACATACATCTATAAATATTTTAATAGAAATAAATTAATTTTAAATATATGCAATATACATCTATATATATAAAAGAAAGTCGTGTTAGTTACTTCGCTTATAACTCAAGAACGGCTGAACCGATTTAGCTGAAAATTGGCAGGGAGGTAGTTTAGAGCCAGGAGAAGGACATAGGATACTTTTTATCCCGTTCGACCGCGTTCCAATTTTTATGATATTTTAATTTTTGGATTTCTCTTAGTCCGGAATAGGTAAGTATTAAAACATATAATTAAAATGTGAGAAAGAAAGATTTTTTCTTTTTATATCTATTTAAAACGTACCTAGCGACGAACCCGAGCGAAGCGAGGGTGAGCCGCTAGTACTATAATAAAATTCGCCATATTGCGATTCATACCCAATACATTTTTCTCTTTGCTTAAAATAATAAGGAAGGAAAGATCCAAAGAAAAATACCAAAATATAAAGTTTTTCTTAAACGTTTATCTGAAAAAAGTTAAAAACGAACAGTACAGAGTAAAAGCACACAAAGCTTCACTAAGTTTGAAGCTTAAAACAGAATTCATTCTAGAACTCGTACCGCTATTCTACGCTTTGCAAACTTTATCTTTAAATATTATGTGAACACATTATATACAAAAAAATTGATTCAAAAACAATATTAAAGGTTATCTTAATTAAATAATAAGATAAATAACAAAATTTGCAAATATATTTTCATACAATTCCGTTCAGCCTTCAGCGTGAGGAAATAACATACTCGTACATACAAACATAAAAACTTTCAATTATATTAGATTAGTCCGAGATGTCCAATTATTTTTTCATGATATAATATAGAGACACTGCGACAAAATTTCACCCCACTATGTAAACGTCCACATCGTTATTCTCACGTATATCTCTTGTAGATTCATCCGGGGTACGCGTACACCGGAAAGGTATGTACAGGAAGTACGCACTGCAGGGGCGGTGTTGTTATGTAGGGCTGTCTGCTCTTATAGGGATGTTATTAAATATTTATTGCTATTTTTCTCCAAAAGGAAGACTGACTTATTTTTGCTGGATATTTTCTTTCATAGCTTAATTATTTCCCTTATTTTGACATTAACCCATTATATTTATGTAACTTGAAATATATCCTGCACTCTTTATAAAAATTTTTTGTTATGGTATTCAGTGACAAACGAGCAGACAGCCTACCTGATAGCAAGCGGTACCTGTCGCCCATAACACCTACGGTTCATGCACTTAGGTTATATGTAACAAAAATGCCGAACCGAAGGTGCGTTGTTACTGTGAGGACTAAGATGATATGCCTCTTGCCTGTAATTGCGCTGACTACCTTATCCTTCAAACCGGAACACATCAATGTAACCACTGTTGCTTGGCGGGAGAAATAGATAAGGGGGTGGTACCCATCCTGTCGGACTCCTCAGGCTTGACAGAGTCCCACCACCGGTAAAAAAGGTGTCAAATGGAAAATGGGCAAGGTAACGACGTCCAACAACAATGGCCCGTTAAGATGCTAAAGAAAACTCTCTACGGAGGCTAAATAAAAAAGTATTTGCATTTCCAAACGGCATAATGACCCAAATACAAAATTCAAAACGCATAAATGAAACGTCAATTTCAATTTCATTATTATACTTGTATACAATAGATAGACATTAAGGAAAAATAAGTATCTACAATTTAAGACAGAAATTACTAAGCAACCATATAACCGAATCTTGCGATACTGTATTTATTATTTTTTTATTCTTATTTTTTACTTAAATATATAAGTATTGCTCAAGTGAATATTAAATGACATCATATATCACATCATCACGTAAACTTCACATATTTAAATGACATCAAAAACACTACGAAATCAGTTTCAGAATTATAATTTAAATAAAAAAGTATATGGCAACATCACATAGGTATTCTGCATGCACAATAGAACATTTTGAGCTCTTCAAGATTAGCCCTCAACACCCACCCGAGGGTAGTGACCTGCTTCCGTTTCCGTGAAGGCCGGAGAGAGGTGCGGAAATTATTTCCCGTAAAATACCTACATGTAATAAAACGTTATACAACGATGTATGCTTTTTAGTCACGAATAATGAAATATTTTAACATTGTTTTTAATTATAATAATATTTTTTTATATTACGCGTTTACGACCATCACGCCATCTCTAGTATTACCCGCGTCCACAGTAACGTTAACGTCCACAGATAGGGTCGCACGACACTTTACGATGCGCGCGCACTCCGAAAGCCAAAAAGCGACATGATGAAGTTAGCTGCATTCCTTTTACAAAGAGAGAGTTGTGACGGGATGAAATCTTTAGCTATTTTTTTTCTGTTACGCCAAAGAAATATAACTTCTTACGTGCGTACATAAGTACACACACGCGTTTTTTTAAAATAAAAGCCATTAAATAAAGTGGTATCTCCGTATTTCTATTGAATTCATAATATCAAAATAATAAGTACCGAAAAATTGTTTTAATTTATTTTAAAAATGGATTTCTCAAGGGCCTTACAACCACGTTGGCTCAGTTAATACTTTCTTAGATTTTACGCGAATATTTGACATTTTAAATGAAACTATGAATTCAGATTTTGTCGCGATCTTATTTTATATTTATTCCCCACGTTTCGTTGCTTTACAATAGACATGGTATAAAATATTTACTTTACTAAACGTCCGTAGATATATATATAGATGTTCCAGATAGATAAACACGTATAAAACAAAATCAATCTAAAAAAAATCTAAACTAGTTAAATCGTGAGATACACCAGACCTAAACATACAAAAATCTATAATCACGATCAAAGATTTCGCTTTTCCATTTTATTTCTTTACAATGATTTCGAAAGCTTACGGCGATAGAATTAGCTGTTAAAGCAACTTTTATCTTGAATTCTGCATTCAATAAAGCTATACTTAACGCAAAGATACTACTTCACCCCGAGGGTTTTGAGGGTAGTGACCTATTTTCATTCAAATACGACTCGATAAAGGGAAATAAAGCGTAGATAAAAACAGTTGATATAGTGGCATTATTAAAATATAAAATCATAGTGAGGTATAAAAGTTTATAGTTTTATCAAATAACTAGCGACTCAAACACTCGTTCCCATCGGATTCCCCCTAGAGATTTTCCTGCAGTAAAAATTATCCTTTATGTTGATCCGGACAATCAGCTATCCTTATACCCGATTTCATCAAAATCTGTCCAGTGGTTTTCTCGTGATGCGTTCCCAGACAGACAGACAGGCAAAAAATACTATTTCAATACGACTTTCCAAAAAAAATAATGTACAGATTCGACTCAGTCAGAATTTTTTTACTATATGTACTCGTATAGAATATAGATTATAGATGTTTAAATTCGTGGTAATAGAAAATTGTGCATACAAATGTAATCATTGAATTTAAAAGATTCATAATTCACTTATCAGATCTATTTTATAGACTCTCATATATTATATAATGTAAGGTGTTTGAGTGTCTCTCATATAATATCTTTAAATTTTTTATATGACCCTAAGGGGACATTCAAATTACCTTTACTTTATTCATGTTTTTAGTAATATAGTTTATATGTTATAGCTTATTAATTTTTGGTGTAAGTTGTGGTTCCCCTTTAATCAGGCAAGCTTTTACCACACATACATCAATTGTTAATATTAAACATGTATGGTTTTTTACCCTGTGGACAGCATTTTATTTATTTATATTCCACAAAAAATATACACATGAAACAGAAAACAAATACCTTGTGTACAAAGGGTGACTTATCTCTTTAAGAGATCTCTACCAGAAACCTTTGGAGCATGAGAAAAAAAAATAATAAAAAAAAAATACATAAATAAATACACTTATCATACAGGTGATATATGAACATATTTTATTATTTTTTATTTAATATATTATGGGATAAGCACCATTTTATAGTTTATAGTAAAGATGCGCTTCACGTATACTATCTTAAAGGGTCGACACTTCCATTTTTAGTATGTTAGGCTACTTTAAATAGTATTTCTAAGAAAATTTGATATCTGTCGGATGCATAAGGCATATATGTACATTATATTATATATATATATATATATATATATATATATACCGGACTGCTTAAACTGGTTGCAGATTAGATCTGTGCACAACGCGTAAGCTAAGCATGTACTTATTATATCCAAAAGGGACAAAACAGTCAAGCGGGAATCGAACTTGTACACCGAGGGTTCTATACAGCGTTACGTATTGAACTACAAACATATAATTGTATGTATGAGATATTTTAGTGATTGAAACTCTTAGTACGAGTCAGGCTTACATTTGGTAAACACTATTATAGTAAAATTTAGAGTTTGTATACCATAACATAACAGAAATTTTAAATCGTATCAAAAAATGGATAAAAGTGTAGAGTGGTAGACATATTAAAGGAGATCTGTTTGTCAACTCAACTTTTCATTTTAAAAATCTAAAAATAGTTAAGTAATAAAAATATATTTTAATAATAAAGTTACCCTTTTATATACAAACATATAAAAAAAGTCTCTTCAAAATAATACGACTACAAAACGAGTTGCATAACAATTTTAACTGCATTTGCATTGGACAAGAGGGCTCCTTTGTGCGCTGTAATGTTTTAAAACGCGGCGAGCTTAAACTATTAACGAATACTGAATTCAACAATGCACGCAGAAGATAGAAAATTAAATAAACGCTTCAGTTAAAGCATTATGGAGCTCAAATGAATTTTACTGTATAAAGAACGAAATTATAAACGTCTAACAACTTAACCTCGCATTGCTCCGCTGAGCCTGGACCGTTTTAGAGTTAAGGAGGAACAAACATACACACACATACATACATACATATATACATACATACATCCATACATCCATACATCCATACATACATACAGTCTAGTAATTCGATTGTAAGCAAAATATTACGTCTGTACTAAAAATTTAAATCTTAAACACCTTTTAAAAGGGACTGCCACTATTTTCTATGGTAACAGCGTGATTATAGCAACCGTCATCGGCATAGCGTACCAAATTCATTATGAAGTGTCGGACAGAGTGATAAATAACTACGTTGGCTTATCATTATGAACACTATAAATGCGAAAGTATACTTTATAACGTGTTCTTACATGAAAAAACGGTTCCACTGAGCCAATGAATAGGTTAATCGTTATTTTAGAAACTCTTGGGTAACAAAAAATACTCTTTACACGAAATGTTAATATTAAAACTGTATGAATAAGCCCGAAGGAGCGCTTAAGACCTCGTACTATGAAAAACTGTATTAAGAGCACCACGAGCTTCCTTTAGACTTTTACAATATAAAGATTTAATATTTTTCATAAATCATAAGAAGATTACTTCCCTTATGAGTTAGTTGATAAAAGAAATGGTGAGATATGCTATTTTTTATACCTACAGATAAATACTTAGGTGGTTTCCGTGAAATATTTATGTTCGTAAAACTAAATTTCAGAAAAGATATTAGAACAATGTACGTAATATTAGTAATACTCCAAAATAAAACAGAATAGAATTAACATTATCTATACAGATAAATAAAATTGAAGTGTCTGTTTGTAATGTCAAAATAACAGCTTTTTACTAAATGCATATGAAATTTTATGCGGCACTTATAAGACACTTATAAGAAAAACACATTTTCTAAATTTTTTGTCTGTTTGTTCCGGCTAATCTCCGAAACGGCTGAACTGGTTTTGTCGGGATATTCACTGACAGATAGCTGATATTATAAGGAGTAACTTAGGAAGCGAGGTTAAGTCGCTAATTTTTTGTAAGATTAATCTAATATACTTCAACTTAAAAGATTTAAGCATTATTTTAACAAAATCCACTTTAAAGGCATTAGATTTTTGAAAGTAACTTATTTAATCTAAGCAGTAGAGAAGTTTTACAGCCTTTGATAAGTTGACGGAATAAGGTCAGCAATATCATCCCGAGTAGAATTTACCTTGAATAAATCGTCTAATATCCCGGTTATTCACCCTCAAATTTCCTTCGGAGTACCTTTACAGGAGCAACATGTTTCATTTGGGATATTAACTCGTAAATCTAAGATTACCACTTACCTACTTATAGTAGAAAGAAATATATTTTTTTTATTATTTTAGTGGAAAGAAAACAACCAATAGTTTATTTATTTCAATATATTAATCTTCTTATTCCAACGATAATGCAATAATATTTCACAAAAACCCACTTCACATTATATATTCTATCATATTATTGTTAGTATTTTTCATACATATTACTGCCTCAAGCCTCAGAGAATGCTTTATTAAGGATAAAAACATGTACGTTGTAAAACCCTATTTTCAGTTTGAAATTCTCACGTAGTAAATTGCGTGGTCCAGCCACCGTCGGTGACCTACACCCCACTTTGTTTTGACCGGGTGAAATATGTAGAGAACGAGTGACAGTATGAAACTAGTAAAACCGCTAAAATAGGCCACCGGGAATACGTGTAACGTGCCCAAGGCGGCCGATGCACTAGCTTACAGCATTTATTAAATCAAGTATGAGAATTCCAGTTAGTTAATTGTAATTGCGCCTTTTATAGATATTCGGTAAAATTGGTATACTCTTCATACATGAACGAAATTCGTTCATGTCTTCATAGTACAAAAACGTACAGGCATTGCTGCACAAGCCTAAATAAGCTACTAATCAAATTATTAAAAACTTTTTTTTGTTGCTTCCCTATGCAAACTTTCACCCCCATTTTCACCCTTCCCAGGGTCTCAAACTATCTTTTAACCAAATTTCATCTAAATAGGCTCAGTAGTTTCGGAGCCTATTCGATACAAACAAACAATCAAAAAAACAAATTTTTCCTCTTTATAATATTAGAATAGATTCCAAAGTGTTAACGGATATACCTACTTATATTTTCCATCATCATCAAAAATATATTACAACAATAAGTGAGTATAAAAAAATATGAACTCTACTCCACATACCTTATGTATGCTTTTTATTTCGTCTCATAAATAAATATAACAGTTGTTTATCGCTGAGGACGCCGACGGCTCCCTCGCATGTGCTTGGACGTACGACATAATAAGGTAACCTTTACATAATACCGCCGGCGTCCATGCGCAATCTGTAACTCGCTGCCTTCTCGTCTAATTTATAGCTAAATAAAAATGTATTTATGTATGTTTAAACAGGTGCAATATATATTTATAGAGACTAAAATAACTACTTATATGGGTATATACGTATATATAAGGGTTCCAGTTTTGCCTTTTGGCTACATAACCTTGAAGAAGCACACATAAAACCACCTGATCTCGAACACTTAAACAATTCGTTATGAGTTTTTAAAGAAACCATTACAGAGTCCCATTATTTGTTGTAGGGGGTAATCTCTAGATCTACTAAACCGATTTAGATGAAATTTGGAAAGAAGATAGTTTGAGACCCTGGGAAGGACATAGGATACTTTTTATTCCGGAAATCATCCAGGAGGGCGAAAACGGGGATGAAAGTTTGTATGGGGAATCAACCTAGGGACGAACCCGAGCGAAGCCAGGGTGTGTCGTTAGTATCAAATAAAGATATTGTTATTTGGATTTCACATAGTTAACAAATCGATAATAACGATGTTAAAATCAACTTCCAATACTTGATTACATAGCCAGTTACAAAATCGTGTTAATAAGATATTCCTATGAGTGAATTTATTTGAACTAGCGACTTGCTAACTTATTTCGGGTGCTTTCTAAGTGCCTAACAGTAACCTATATGTTACTCCAGGTCAAAGTCTATATGTGTTTTAAATTTCATTCAAATCCATCCAGCCGAGTCAGGGTAAAGGAGTAACAGACAAACACAGAGACATACAAATCACATTTATAATAGTAGCCCGATACATTTGAAACATTTTATTTAAATAACAGGTACAAATATTTCAAATATGCCAAACGCGAACAACACTCATTTATCATCATGGACAGCATCCAAATGCCGATCGCCGCGTTGGGACTGCAAACACGTGTTTCGGCAATTCAGATTTGTAAAATCGATGAACCGGTTTTAGAGGGAATAAGGACCGGAGAGACTCTGGGAGCCGATGAGACCAATATTTCGGAAAGCTTGAAACAACGGTGTGTGATGGTTGTTGATTGTCGAATTATTATGTCACACGTCTTAACGCTTCTCATCTTGTGTTTGGTTTCTCTATAATATCTTTTTAATACCTATAGGTACATAGCTTCACATACCATTTTTATAAATACAATGAATGCGAGAATGCAGTTTATTTTACCTGTATGGGGTTATTGCTGGATATCCTACAAATATTTATATACCAGCATAAAAAGCCCAACGCCACTCATGAATATAAAAGCTTCCAACATTAACTGATTTTTTAAATCACTAGTTCACAAGTTTACATCGTACAATCATACTAACAAGATATGCTCTCTATAATTATTTAGCGTAAATGTGTAAGATTAAGGAAATATTTCACCCCGTACAAGTTTGAGTAACTTATTTTACATTCACATTATTTCACGAACATAATTGATATTTAACGATTTTCTTTACGTTCATAAATTCACCTTCAAGCAGGAGGTTCAGTTTATTTCAATAAATTACACTTTCACACGGCTAATGCCTACAACACTCTTCTGATTACAAATTATAGGTGCATGTTACCTAACTGTAAATCCTCTGCTGTAACGTGATAGGGCAACTCCACCTACGCACAAACCTCTAGTTTCCGTACATTGAGTTCACTACAAGGATAATTTTTACAATGATTTTGACAAGTAAAATTACTTTAACTAATAAAAATTTAAATACAAAAGTAATAAAAGCCGATTGCTTAAAAAACAAATTAATAAGATGAAAAGAAGGTGACGTAGATATTGTAATATTAGGTACTTAGTATTATGCAGTCGTACATATGTACATACACATACATATGTTTTTAATACACGTATGGTATGTCTACAAAAATAGTGTCATAACACTGCTATCAAGATGAATCTAAAGATATATAATTCATCAAAGTCGGTTTAGTAATTACGATTACCATAGAACTAAGTGCAGCTGCACACATAATAACACTAATTTACCATACAAGATCATGGAAAACCCAGATAAAAACCGTAAAAAATTAAATAAAATGACAATTTACTTCTTGCATCATTATTTAGTATTTAAAACGATTATTATAACTGCCTTTCATTCAGAATCATGATGTAATGTTTCAAGGCGAGGACGTCGTGTTAACTGTACTGTAAAGGGACTAATAGTACAATAAATTTAGATTACAATATGTTTAATCTTGCTTTTGATATCGACAAATGATCAACTTCGCTGATTAATAATAAGTCAATAGTATGCTATAACTAACTGTAGGTATTGTTACTTTCCCTACCTACCCGATGTGTGTTCACCTTATCGCGAAGGCGGGACTCATTAGCGTCCGGCAACCCAGCCGGGCGGGAAGCCAAGAGGCGCACAGGTAGGTGGCCCACTCGGTGGGTGGCGTAACTAGACCAACTACTTATATTTTAACACTTAGTATACATTTCTCAGAGATGAGATATTTTCCCGCAGTAAAAAGAATCCTATATACTGACCCGGATAACCAGCTATCGTCATACCAAATTTCATAAAAATCCCTTCAGTGGTTTTTCCGTGATACGGTCACAGACAGACAGACAAGAATTCTAAAAACTATATATTCGGCCTCTGTATCGATAATAATGTCTATTTCAATAAGATTTTCCAAAAACTATTTAATGTACAATTATAGTTACAATTTTATTATATGTGTAGACATCCGCTAATACACCTGATACTTAAGTAAGAACCACTACTTAAAGGTTTTCAAGTAAATAAATCCTTTTTATACAATATATACAATAAATATATTACAAGAACAAGAATTGCTTTAAAAAGTTATTTTTAAACAAAATACTACTACAATAACAGAATATTAGATCTAAAATCGCAAATTCGTAACTCCTATTTTCGGATTTATGCGTAAAATCATGTCGTTAAGCGCTATTCAATATAAACGCTGTTTGATTTAAAGTAACTGGATCGACTTCGCTGACGTGGCCACGAACGAAACGTGATAGAAATGATTATCGAAACCAAATAAATACTGTATTATTATTTGACGACACGTTTGGCTCAGTTTATAGTGACCCTACTTACTTTGCCAGCGGTCGCAGGTTCGAGTCCCGCTGGGGGCATTCACCCAGTAATGGGTGTTTATATTTATAATATGTATGTACCTATGTATTTAAAGTTATATATTTGTAGTGTATCAACTATCTTGTATCCATAACACAAGCATGGAACTAGGTGGTGCTGTGTGTTTATGTCCCAACATATTTATATATTTAGTATTTATATTTATTTTTAGACTCTCAAGATATTCAAATATAAATTGACCATCACGCTCCTTCCCCCTTTCAAAATAACCAGAGAAACGTATAGGAATGACTCCATCATTCGTGTCATTCAAGTCAAGTCATGACAGTCAAGTCCACGCTATGTCTAAATTGACACCGAATTTTAAATCATTATATACCATAAGAACCATAACACAAACTAACAGAATATAAACTGTAATATAACTCTTAACCGACTTCAAAAAACTGCGTGTTTATTTATCTGTGTTATTAATTATCTTTTTAACAATTGTGAACTTATAACGATTTTCTTTATTAAATAATGAATATTATGATATAGTTAAAGGGTGGTTCTATATAAATTTAAAAATAAACCCACCTCCAAATATAAAAAAATACTTTTAAAGTGATTTTGAATGTGTGTAATCAAAATGTATTTTTTTTATAATTTTATTATCATAATCTGTCCTTTACACATTCAGCAACAGGTATTTATTTATTCATAGGCCTAGAGTGGTGCGTGTCCTTCCTATCCTTAAGTCAAGTCCTCAGAAAACCTATGTATTAGTATTAGTTAGAATAATTACAATGTTTAAAATATTAATTTACTTAAGTATGTACACATTTTATTCTATCAATCATTAATGTAGCTTAAGTGACTGTGTTTTCGTTTATATATAAACAAAAATAAAATATTATATATAATACCAGAACAGGTAATGTTACAATCATAAACAAAAAACTTAAAACTATTTACCAAATATCTGCCTTTGACACCCATCTTCTATAATATGTCTCCACTTGAAATCACTACACTTGATCCATCACTTAACACTTGATTATCACACTTATTACACATATTTCGGTAGAATATATTTGTTTTTATTTACACTTTTTAATAATTTTCACTCAAAACTTTCTACACTATTCTAGATAAAATAAATTACATTTCATTAAATAAAAAAATATAATTTTGCACAAATAAAGATAATAATTAATTAAAAAAATAATAAAAAATAGAGGTATATGTATATAAGGCTACATCAACACTACTAATAAAATCTAAGTAATATTTCTATGCATAATAAGAGACGCCTTCGTAATTACAGCGCAGGCCCCGAAGGCCGCACATTAATATACAATTAGGTATATCCTTTCAAAGAATAATAAAATTAATTGTTTATTCAATTAACTTCCTATGAGGACAGCGGGAGCTTTTAATTTTAATTAATGAAACACGCGAATGGTCATATCTATGACATTAACCTCGCAGTGCCTAAATATTGACGACACGTTTGTCTCAGTTTGTAATGATCATACTTGCTGTGCCAGCGGCCGCGGATTCGAGTCCCGCTGGGCATACATTTGTGTAATGAGCAGGAATATTTGTACTCCAGTCATGGGTTTTATAATATGTATTTATTTAAATTAAAGGTCATATTTATAATATTTATGTTTTAAAGTAATATATGTGTAGTGTATCAACTATCTGGTATACATAACACAGGCCTCGTAGCGTACCATGGAACTAGATGGTTCTGTGTGATAATGTTCCAACATATTTAATAATTTAATTCTTTCAAACTCTAAACTAATCTAAATTATTTTTAATAACACAATATTTATTAACAATATTAGAACAACGTATCTAATGACGATTTATAACGCTTGGTTAGTCAATGTACATAATATAACTTTCTAAGTTTCTACAGCAGAAATTATCACTTCCTCCCTTTACTTAGCTACGAGTACATACTCGTAATTAACCAGAAAGTCTTCGAATGATAAAAAATATACTTTCAGCATTAAATATCTTAAGTGATGAAAAACTGGTATTTAATAATTATTATGTAATTGGTGTCTCAATTAAAATTATTTTTGTTATTAAACTCATGGTGTGGTCAAAGAGGCAAGAAGAATAAATAATAAAATATACCCCAATACATAAAAAAACCAAACCACCACGGCTTTGACCAACCAAATCGATTTCACATCGACGACAATTAGAATAAGATTAGAATAGAATTCCAATATTCGATTACACAGTTAGTTACAAGAAAAACGAATATAAAAAGTATTTATTAAAAAGAGGCAAAAAGGGCACTTATTGAGATAGAGACAGGGAAACATTTATCATTTGTCAGTAAACATTATTCCTGATATTTCACACAAAAACAAAAGAAACAGACTAGACGGGCACTTATTGCAAGTACCTATTGATATTCTTGCAATCTCGCAAGGTACACTTCCCACAGCGCTCCAATATTGGAGTGTGCTTTACTATCGATCGAGCTCGTCCGCGAGCCATCGAGGTGTGTGTAAATATTTTATTATGGCTGTCTTTGAAATGCGACGAAAATTGATGAAAAAATATCTATTCAAATGTCTAGTGCGATGTAAAACAGTAACATTGCAAGTATTTTAATACAATACTGATAATAATAGCAATACCCTTATGAAATTTCCCATCTAATATTAATTTTGTGAACTTGGGAAACCGAGTGATGCGGATTCAAATCCCGGGACTCGAACCTCTGATATTTTCATGTGCGAATCATTTCTAACACGATTACCACTTGGCTTATGGTGAAGGAAAACATCGCGAGGAAACCT
This sequence comes from Brenthis daphne, assembly GCA_947093115.1. Taxonomy (NCBI): domain Eukaryota; kingdom Metazoa; phylum Arthropoda; class Insecta; order Lepidoptera; family Nymphalidae; genus Brenthis; species Brenthis daphne. Next base: position 6,497,911 of record OX352482.1, on the reverse strand, counting down.
GCATGTCTGAGAAAACCTAGCAAGTTTTCAAAAGACATGTGAAGTCCGCCAACCCGCACTTGGCCAGCGTGGTAGACAAAGGCCTGATACCCTCGTATTGAGGGAGGCCCACCCCCAGCAGTAGGACGTTAAAAAGGGCTGAATACATTGATTTACTCAAGCGAAGCAAGGGTGAGTCACTAGTTAGATTATATATTTTATAGCTAAACATTCACTGTGAAATTGTAAAGCGGTCAACGAGAACCAGCGTTGAATCTGAGGGTGGATGTTCCCCCAGGTTTCGTCATAGGCTGAGTGAGCTTCCTATTAGTGACAATAGACTGCTGTGCAAACAAAACTTTGTTTTATTTTTATTCGTTACATTTTACTTGCGCATGTCTAAAAAAGATATTATTATAGTCTATTTTAATAATAAACATATTATTGAAGACACATTTTATTTAATAATTTAATTCATAACTAGAAACTATTTATTAATTTTATATATTTTATTTTTATAATAATGTTATTAAGTAAGTTGTTATGTTAGCGTAATATAGAATTGAATAATTTTCAATAGGTTTTGAAATAAAGCCGTATACATATTTACTATATAAAACAAAATTGTCTGCCATTTGTCTGGGTATAATTTGTCATATAAAATATAAAAACGTATCACACACACACGACCGGAATTGAACAATATTTTACAAAAGAGTAAAATATAAAAAGTGAATAATATTTAGATTTTACTAGTTTACATTTAAAGCACATGAAATTACTATCATCATTTAAAGCCTGCCACGTTTTGATATGCAAAACATTCAGCAAAATCTGAGAACTATTCACAACTCCCTAATTTATATCATGTGGCAAACTTTGCGCTACATTTTCGTAGCGCAAACCCTTTATACTATGAATTAAGTAAATTAGGTTAATTTTAAAACTTGGTTGAATGTTTTATTGGAAGTTATATATGAAATGTAACATTAATCCCTCCACGACCGCGGACACGCCGGCGTGTCAGTTAACAAAAGATTTCTTAATTTTATAATATTAGATTTTTTAATTAATTTCTTAGAAATTTACCTGGAGGTGTTAAGAAAGTTTATTTACTATTTTAGTAAAGTGTAATCAGAGGACGGTACAAAAAATACAATAGACAAAAAAAGTTACATTACATCCGCCGTTTTCTTTCCATAAACAAATTCACAGTATGATCTATAATATAATTTAAGTACATATTAGGCGTTCAAATTGAACCCACTCACATGAGAAGTGATGAAAGAAATTCATTGGGACTTCTTTTCGTTGTAAAGACATTATATATATTACATATATACATAACATAATATGGATTTTCAAAGTCTAGTAAGCAAATAAATCTAATTTTATTTTGTATACACTACCATAACTCGTATAAAGTACGCATTCAAAAGGAAAAGATTAAAGGAGAAATTCCTTCACAACAAATTGCAGAAAACCGTAAAGCTACTACAGATTGATTTGCACATCCTTTTAGATCTAAAGATAAAATAAATAGACATTTTTCTTTGAATCGACTTTTATAAAAGAAGACAAACTGTTGCCTTTATACAAGAAAATTTAACCAAAAATTACGTATAAATTAAATAGTTTTATACACAGTATCATATTAAGTATTTATATTTTCTTTAAATACGTACATACATACATATATGAATATATAGTTTTATGTTGAGTGCTTCTAATTTAAATTAAATTCAAAAGTCAGCAAAAATGATAGATCGCCGTTGCCTACGAGTTTAACACATAATAGTGTGAGAGCGAGCCAAGATCAATGCATAAATCGAATTGCTAATTTGCAAACGTCAGCTCCGTCTCACCAAACCGGACAATATAACATCCCACATACAAACAGATAACAAAATGTAGAGCCATTTGCATCTATGCAATCTCTTCTAATGTTTATTCATAATAATAATAAAATCAGCAGCGATGCTAATTTTAAGCTATATATAACTTATACGTTTATTTTATTTATAAGTAATAGTTACCATATTGAATAATTAATGAAGAATGGTTCTTTAAACAAAAATAGCACAGATAAAATATAATTTAATTCTCCTAATCAGATGTAAAATAATTGAAGTGTCGATTGTTTAAACACGTTGGGGCGTAGACAAGATCTCGATCTACAATTTTTTTAAAGAATAGAAATCTACATGACTTATCGATTGAAGTCATTTCAATGCAAATCATCAGCGATTGCATAATGAAATCTTTGCCTAAACCTTCATTTTACAATCTCCTTTTTCTAGTTCTTTCTATAGATTTCAAACGATGTAGATAAATTATTATAGATAGCGACTCATCCTCTTTTCGCTCGGGTTCGTCCCTAGGTCCTTTTTGACGGTTATTATGGAACCGTAAATGTTTCCGAGATAAAAAGCCATAACCTATGTGCTATTCCAGACAATAATCTATCTCTGTTCCAAATTTTATCCAGATCCGTTCAGCCGTTCTGGCGTGATTTAGTAACAAAGATCCATCCTTCCAAACTTTCGCATTTATAATATTTATGGCATTTAACGTGCTTACAAAATATATAGATGAATACTAATTGCTACTTTCTATACATTTAAAAGCCTCAAAGAACATATCTACGCTAATAGAAAACGTTAAGAAAAATAATCAGAAATTACAAATCAAAATGTATCTATAGCTTTTAATCGATGCATTCAATATTGCAACCGGTCTTACTGTCGAAGTAGGTAACAAATGAACAGATGTTCCACTTCTAGCTCTTTAGATATTACAAGTTAAGGTCTGGGAATAAACTTACTAGATCTAAATAACAGCAAATGTAAGGGAACAAAGAATTTATATTTATTTACAAGGGGTTAACAAAAAATGTTACATATTTCTTTGGTTGACAACACAATACATATTTTAAAAAAATCATAATATCTAATGAATGTAAGATTTTGAAAAAGTTATTATAAAGTGAATTTTAATCAAGTATTCTACTAAAATTAAAGAAATGTGAATGTCCACATAATAAACGTATTGTGACGGTTCAATTTTAACCGCATCCCTTATAAAGACGAGCGGGTACAACGACCTATACGTAACAGCGTTACGGTGATCAATAAATTGCAAAATTTTGCAAAAATTTAAATTGTGTATGTGAAACGTGTTTATGTATTAAAAATATATTATTGATATAGACAAAATATACTGTGACATTATTATTACGTTCAATAAATTTACAAATTTACATATTGAATAAAATAAGTAAACATAAATATGTAAAAACAAAATAACTCAAAATAAAATAAAGTAATAAATAAAAATATTACAAATGGCCACATTTATACACTAAAACACAACAATAGCGCACTAACTTCAACCCCTTACCCGTTTCCTGGCCATCGCCACACTTAAAAAAAAACAAAAAACACACAATTGAAACAAGCTCTTCTCAAAAACAATAACAATTAACAACAAACTACATATTCCAACGGACGTCCGCTCGCGACGCTGTCCGAAATAACACTGCGGGTTTCGCGGGGTGTAATAGGCGCCCCATTTTTTTATTTGAAAATGGAACGTCTCAACTGTATTTATATGAAAAAGAAAAGCATTTTTAATTTAATGTCAGTAGGTTCAAATTCGAGTGTGTGGCTTTTGTTATTATAGTATGAGTGCATTAAAGGTGCAAATGCGTTTACCCCACCTAGGTTGCGTCACACGGCATGCTGGTTTCCTTTATAGTTTCTTTTATTCGCTATATTTACAATGGTTTTGAGAGCTATTATTAAATGTATACTGTTAGTATGAAGGACTTAACAAAAATAGGCGACATAGTCACAGTATATAATTATTAAAATGACATTTTTTAAAACGAAACGTCGGGAACCAAAAATCCGAAAAATATCGGAAAAAATAATTTTATTTAAAATTCTAAGAATTACTTTTAATGTATGTAAAAACAATTTTATAGGCATTAAGTACTAACATATAAAATAATTATGGTTGCTATATGTTTATACCAAGACCTAGTTTTAATCAATCAAATAGAGCTAAGTCCAAGCTACATTATTACCCAGAGGCGATACGAGCAATCTCAGAGCCATTGAAATTCCTAAAGCGAAACAGACAAATTCCGAGACATCAAATTTACAATATTGGTATCGTATCCGTTAACACAATAATGAATATTTATTGCATGCAAGAGCTTTGTACTGGCACTGAATGTTACCAGGTCTTCTAAAAGTATCCTTAAAAATCATTTATCAAATAAATACGACATTTGAGAAGTCAAAAACCCTTAGTTTCTCCAGTGACGTATTTGCTATATATAAAGCATTTACAACATCGGGAGCAAAACATCAAAATAAAACTGCGAAAAAAACTTTAAAGACAGTTTTATGTAAAATGACAAATATTCGCAAAAATCTAAACAACCATTATGAAATAATTAGCGCGTTGGCGCTGAAAGTAATAATAATTTTTGATGCATAATACTTATAGACATTTATCAAAAAAAACGCTCCCTAATATTTTAGTTGTATGACACGCTAGCATTAAGACATTTTTATAGTTAAAATTGCTTGTTTAATATCCTACTAATATTATAAATGTGAAAGTTTGTGAGGATGGATGTATGGTTGGCCAGAACGGCTGAAAGGATCTGGGTGAAATTTGGAACAGAAATAGATTATAGTCTGGAATAGCATATAGGTTATTTTTTATCCCGGAAAAATGTGCGGTTCCCGTGGGATACATTTGTTTTTGTCTAGGGACGACGAAACAAAAGCGAAGCGAGGGTGAGTCCCTAGTAGATTATATAACGCAAAAATGAAAATAGCTGCAAAATACAAGTATATTATCAAATGAATCTACTTCAGCATGTAGGACTCAAACGTACACTAGTTAAACATTTGCCAACAAATTCAAACGAACTGTCACCGAGCTTAAGCAACAAACACCACTAACCCAAATACGAAAAGCACTTAGATGAATGAAACACCTCGCTAATGTCCTAGAGAATTCAGGTTGCAAAAAAATTGCGTACAATCATTTTTATCTCAGAAACAAATTGATATTTGCTGTCTTTTGTAGTTTTTCGTATTTTTACTTTATTGCCAGTCTCTACAAAAAGTACTTTTAATCCTTGCATATATTACCCGCTACCAAATAGCGTTATATACATATTATTATTTTACATAATAAATTAGTTGTGTTTTTGTACATATAACAATACATAATGTGTATATTTGTATAAGTATAGTTACATACTTATTATCAAATTGATAAAATGTTACATAACGTATTGTGTTAATTACATGATGCTATATATATAATACACGTAATATAAGTAATACAGAGAAAAATAGTGTTTAACTTTTTCCATGCCAACTGCTAAGAACCACTTAATGCTGAATAAAAAATACTTTACACACGACTCTAACATTAAATCAAATACAATAAGGTATATATTGCAATATATTATTTAATTTATGACAATATCTTTACAATTATAGGGCTTCACAAAGGGCTTCTCGACGTTGGGGCGATCCGATATGCTGCGATAATGGAATAACCAAGACCTGTGAATTACTCTATATTGCACTACGATATGAAGAACTATTAAGATTTGTATATATTTGATGCTATACTTCTTTTGCGCGTTTGAAAAAAATATGAGGGTAAAACTTTTATGATGCGCGCGCACACCGACAGCCAAAAAGCGACATGATGAAGCTGTTAACTGTTTGTTGCCATGGTTGAACGTTGTTATTGTCTGATAAGTGATATCTATAATATTATATTCTTTCCTTAAATAATAATCTATATATATATATATATATATATGATTGATATACGCCTAATATGCCTTATTTAATTATTTTATTAATTTATCATTTCTTTTACAAACAGAGAGTTGTGACATACGAGATGAAGTCTTTAGCTATTTTTTATTTATTAATCACTATCGTTGTCCACGACTTCACCCGCGTAGTAATTTATGTATAATTTCTCCGCTCTTAAAGGCCATAGCGTGACGTTAAATTGCTATAACCTTCTTCAATAAATCCATATTATAAATGTGAAAGTAACTCTGCTGTTAACGTTACGCGTTTAAACCGTTAAACAGATTACGATACAATTGGGCAAAGATATACTTTTTTTTTTTAATCTTTATTTTTTTTTTAACATGGGAGTTTGAGTCATGGCATTGACTATGTCACCCCCGTACAACATCTGACTTAATAAAAATCTAAACTTAATAAAAATTAGTTCCAATTTCATTAATGGAGTAACTTAGCTAATATAATCGCGTTGCTTGACAGTGGTGTAGCCAGTATGCTGTTACATATACCCACATTATTTTAACACAAGTGGCCTTAATTCTTCGTTTCGCACACATTCCATTAGTAGATGATATATATCATCGATACAGTTACATTGTGAGCATTTATCTGTATTAGATATACCCATCAAAAACTTAAACTTATTTGAAAGAATGTGCCCGGAACGTAGTCTCAACAACGATACTATCTGTTTTCTTTTTATTTTAGATCTGTCAAACCAAGGGTAATGAGGAAGCTCATTTACAATTGTTTTATACCATATACCTTTATACCGTGATCGCTCGTCAAAATATTCTTGCCAATTACGTTTGCACATTTCTTTTAATTTAATTAAAATATCATTATATAGAGGAACACAATCGTAAGGAATCCCTTCGCTAATAGCCTGTTTGGCGGCCCTGTCTGCTTCCTCGTTACCCTCAAGTCCAATATGGGACGGTACCCATTGAATAAATACAGTCTTACTTTGAGATTCGATTTCATAAATACACTGTAAAATATTATAGGCTATCGGATATCCTCGAACAGTCGAGGTTAGCCGAGCCAAATGTAAAAGGGCGCTTTTTGAATCAGACAGTATAACGAACTTTCTTTCTGAACATGACAAAATAAACGATAGTGATTCAAGTATGGCAATTAACTCAATGTGCATGATCGAAATATTTACATTTATTTTAAATTTCATAGTACCTTTGGTATGAGGATCAAAAAACGCGGCACCTGCTCCATATTCATTTTTAGAGCCATCAGTATATAATTTATAGCAGGAGTTATATTTGTCATGTAATAACGCTCGACATTGATTTAGCACATTAAAATGTCTCGATGATGACTTACACGCGGTGATACCTTCGACAGCAGGAGAAATATTTTTGGAAATGTCAAAAAACCCAATCCACATAGGGAGAGAATATATGGTAAGCTTTTTTTCAGATGTAATAGGGTATTGATTTAATTTTCGGTATAGCAAAATAAGTAACGGTAATTTTTTTCGTCTCCAGAATTGATTGTTACAAATGCTATTGAGTGTTTTTAATTCATTCATAGTTATGTTTTCACTAAAAGACACTGATTTTAATAAATATTTTCCAGCTAGATATTTTCTTCGAATTTGTAAAGGTTGAAGGCACAACTCGCTCTCCATTACATGGATCGGTGTAGTTTTAATAAAGCTACCAATAACTCGCATACAATGGTTTTGGATTTTATCTAGTTTACTTAAATGGCTATTTATACTGTTATCATACAAAAAGCTCCCGTAATCTAATCTACTGCGTATTAATGCTATATATAGTCGCCTCAAATGTTTTGGATGAACCCCCCATTTGCTACCGGCCAAGAACCTAAGGATGTTAATAAATTTTAACGTTTTATCTCTGACTTCATTAATATGTCTTCCCCATTTTAAATTGCTATCTAACCACATATTTTACACTGTTTACTTGTTGTATAGAACTATTATCGATATTTACATTAATACTAGTTCTAGGCTTTCGTCTATAAAAAATACATATTTTACTTTTACTATAGGATATACTTAAACCAAGGTCTTCTATTAATTTACAAAATACACTCAATGCAATCTGAATATCGTTGTACGCTGTATTCACATTTATATTAGAGCTATAAAGAACAAAGTCATCTGCATATTGAGATATAAATACATGGTTAATATATTTACAAATTTTACTAGTAGCAATATTGAATAACAAAGGGGACAATGGGTCTCCCTGTGCCAATCCCATTCTTGTTGTTCGAGATATTTCTTCATGCTCATTAATATGCATAGTTAATTTTCTATTATTAAGAAATTGCCATAGGTATTGACACAAAGATGATCCTATCCCAACATCATCCAAAATTGCCATAAGACTAGGTATGTTAATATTACTATATGCATTATCTATATCAATAAAAAGACCTACTGTCGGGATTCCACTTGTGAATCCCATCTGAATGCGAGTAACTAAACAACCAAAAAGAATTAACCAAAAAGAATTTTTCAAATCAGACTAGTTAGTAGTTTGAAAGATTATCGCGTTCAAATATAATTTAATTAGCGGACAGACAGACAGATATACATATTTGTGCATAATATAATATGAGTCCTTATTGTAATCACTTCAAAATAAATTGTAATGTACTTAACTTTTTCTAGTTCTACTGGCTCTTTCTTAAAATTGAAGTTATTTAATTATTATTCTAGTAGGTTGTATAATCGAATTTTAAATCGAAAAATTATAGGAGAAGATTATAAATCACGGTTTAATTAAATAGGGATATACCGGATGGATCTCATGTCTCAAAGTTCTCTAAAAGACTCTCTAGCTGTCCTAAATTACCTAATATGCAATTCGAAGTTAGAAACATTTTGAATTTAACTTTAATATTAAACACATTTAACGTCAAAGGCGATCCCAAAGGCGAAATATGTACTTTTGAATCGAAATATTTTCCTTATAAAAGGTCAATTATTTTTAACTCCTATATATAATACTAGCGGCTCACCCTCGCTTAGCTCGGGTTCGCTTCTAGAAAAGCAAGAACAGATCTGTTCTACGGGATTTGTTCATTTTTCCAGAATAAAAAGTAACCTGTTGTTTGACCGGCAATATAAGGTTGTGTACTTAGCTGTATAAAGTACTATAGTTTTTTAACTACTCACGGGAACTCTTTAATTTTCCGGGATGTACCTATCTAAAATGTTGACCGGGGATATAAAGTAACACCATACAAAATTTCATTTAAATCGGTTCAATAGTGCGGAGATTAGCCCGGACAAACAGACAAACAGAGAAAAAAAAATGAAAAAATCTGGATTTGTTCTATTTCTCTTCTTACATCCCCCTGACTCGGTTTTTATAGAAAAAAAAATCTATGTACAGACATTCGACCTCTACAGATTTATTATATGTATAGATAACAATCAAATATAGTCGAAATCAAGGGCAACAATCATAACTCACTATGGAGGATATGTTAAGGTATATTAAGAAATCTACGAGAGAGCATCTAAGGTCAATTTCCTTAATAGAATCATGAAAAAATGTAGCTATTAAACATAATATCGATACACAAGGTTATATCTAACTAATGAACATAATTTACGTACTAACATAAGGTGAGAGTAATAAAAAAATAACAGAAAACCAGATATTAGGGCAATTTTGAATGAAAACAAACTCGAACACGAGTAAGCAAACAAATCGAGTCAACAACACACCGCGTTACAATGACTGAGCGAAGGCCGGACTGAAATAGACACTGCGAAGTTTGGAGTATTCGACTTATGATATAATAGGTGAGATTTCAATATAGTAAATAGATTCACTTTAGAGACAGTATTAGCTGAGTAGGTATCTATGTATAAATAGGCAAAGACAAAACCAGTTCAGTACCTTTGTTCCTCAGTGTCAACTGATTTTTTTTGTTTAGTAGCTTTTGTTTTATAAAATTTGAAACAGTTTTTTTAGATATATTCATAGAATTTTCTTTAAATTTCCAATAATTTTGAACAATGGGCAAACACTAGGTAATCATAATCCATATACCCAAACTCCATACTAATAATGCATACTAATATTATAAATTTATGAAAGTTTGTGAGGATGGATGGATATATGTTTGTTACTCTTTCACACCCGAACGGCTGAAAGGATCTGGATGAAATTTGTCACAGAGATAGATTATAGTCTGGAATAGAACACAGGTAACTTTTTGTCGCGGAAAAATGTACGGTTCCTATGGGATAGATTCGTCTTTGTCTAGGGACGAACCCAAAGCGAAGCGAGTGTGAGTCGCTAGTAAATATTAAATACACAAATACTATGTGAATTTACTAGTGCGAATGTACACACATTATACAGTATACACATAACATAACGTACACATATAGCTAGTTCCATTTTATTCATAGGCAAAGTGGTGTTTACAAACATCTTGAGCTCAATCTCACGAATGGATACATTCAATAGATATTAATAGGACTAAACACTTACCATACATCTATCTATGCTTAAAAAAATATTGACACATACATACCTATATAAAGTACTAGCAGTAGTAGTCCAAACTTCCTATCGCTAACAAAATTCAAATTATCACCCGCTGGGCTAATCTAAAGATAGTCTGACAGCAGCGCCACCTACCGCACCCAATTGTGTTTTCAAACCACCCAGGAACCATTGAAATATACACACAAAATTTCTTCCAAATCGTTCCAGCCGTTTAGGAGGAGTTAGGTGACAAACAGACGTACAGAAGAATTTTATATATATTAAGATATTGGCTAAGAAATTCCTTTTGCAAATTTATTGTTGCATGAAAGATCAATTATTTCACAATAAGTGAAAGTTTGCTAATCAGATTATATTTTTTCGTACACAAGAGCGGCAAGAGATCAACGTATTAATGTTGTTATTTATTAACGTAATTTTTGTAGAGAGTTGAAGATCCGGAGTGTGCTATGCTATAGATATATTTTAACCCTCTTGATATCACCTAAAACCCATAATAATAGCATAATAAATAACCAAGCCAAGATATTAGCATATTGTAAAATTAATCGGGACGCCACTTACATAATATTTTAAAAGCAAGCAAAAGCTGTAGTAAAGCCTAATCAATAGACAGTTAAATATAACTATTGGCGTGACCGGTTTAATTTATCCACACAAGGTCGAACTACGACCGTTTGTTCGCTTTTACCATATAAAGGCTGAGATAACACGTTTTTGCTCGATTACGTCCGCGCTCGAAATATTTCCTTTGTCATATTACGCGATGTGAACATTTTACGAATATTTTGCTTATAAGCTCACGGTGCATTGTTGCAATTATAGACATAAACCATTCTAATTTTTAAACTTAAATTATACTATCATTTACATATTTTATTAAAAAAACAACAATAAAAGAACTTTTGTAACAAAACAAACGGTTAGGTACTGTGTATTGATAATTGAGGGCAGGATATTTTTTTGGTTTTTATCTACGTTTAACAACTTACCTCAATTTGATACTTGATGTTATCTCTAGACAATAGTTTAAGCTGTGCTGCTTACCTGTAAATAGAAAAGAAATCATAAACAAATGTAACATCAATAATTTCTGCAACATATAAATTGTTTATAAATAATAAAACATTTAAATCAAAATTACACACCGTATACTATGTTTATTTGTTTTTATATTTTTAATTTTTTAGCGAGACTGTGTGCTAATTTTTAAATAATAATAATACATATATTTATACAATAATAGATACATTGGCGTTTTCATTTCTTTTAACTTAGAAACGATACATTAAAATAAATAATTACTTATGAGGTGGGGGGCTAAGCTTTGGTACAACATTCTAATTACAAAAATATGGAAATCTATATACAATTTTTGGCGAAAATATCGAGTAACGTGCACACAGAAATATCTACAACCCAATTGATTACCTCTTCCTTTTTGAATGCTCAAATTCGCGATATCTATTAAAAGCAATTATAAACGTTAATTCAGTCAAAACATTTAAAAAACATAGTACTAGTGTAGAAACCAATACATATTATCTTATATAATATATTGTACATTGAACATGGTCATATATCATTAGAAAAACATAATATTTATCACCGTTAAGAATCAGAGTTAATTGATCATTGCATAGGGTTATCACGTTGCTACTTGCTATAGAATATTTTTGTGAATATTATTTATTATAAATAAAAACTTTAATCAAAAAGAGAATAAATTATTAGATTATGAGTTGACATTATTTAAGCACGAGTCTTCAAAATATAATATATTAACTAATCTATAATTAATCAACAAGACGACGACATAAATCTATACATATGTATAATAAAATGTTTTTTGGAAAATTTTATTGAAATATACATTATTATCGACACAAAGGCCGAATCTATAGTTTTTAGAATTTTTATGTGTCTGTCTGTCTGTTACCGCATCACGGAAAAACCACTGGATGGAATTTGATGAAATTTGGTATGATGGTAGCTGGTTATACGGGTCAACATATAGGATACCTTTTACTGCGGGAAAATATCTCATCTCTGAAAAATCTATGCTAAACCTTAAAATGCAACTAGGAACGAACCCGAGCGGAGCGAGGGTGAGTTGTTAGTTTTTAATATAGCAGTTGAAGTTTCTTATCTAAGTCAATTTATCTTATACTAAAGTCTACAACTGATATTACTTTAGTTGTATACCTACATATATTTTTTTATTTTATATAACACCTTTAAGTTATAACATATTCATTAAAAATAATCATTTAAAATGGCGCGAATCAAGTCATAATTGGCAAAGATTCTACTACTACATGTTCGCTCCACAATGACTGTATGTTATTTTTTTTAAACAACGCAAACGACGCAAAAGCAACATATATAGGTAATTCTTATTTTGTTATAGTCAGTTAAATTCATTTTTGTCCAAAAACTATAGCAACCCTAACAAAATAATGAATTCACACTTAATTAATTTCTTACCAATAAAAGAACTGTTTTCGGTTCGTTTGTAGATAAGTGGCTGAGAATACCACGAGCTGTCTCTCAAAAAGTTTTTATTAAATTCAGCTCTATTAGGAAAAGTTTAAAGTTTAAAATTGATGGTATAAAAGTAAGTTTTTAATTGGTGACACAAAAACTAAGTGGTGACGCAATAGTGGCCATAGATCAAACGATCCCATTGAAATGAAAGAATTATTTTATCTTGTAACCTAAGAGTGCTAACGAATTTTAACTATCAGTACATATACGTATATTTCATCACTACATAGTAATACAAAGTCGCTTCCCGCTGTCTGTCTGTCCCTATGTATGTTTAGATCTTTAAAACTACGCAACAGATTTCGATGCGGTTTTTTTAATAGGTAGAGTGATTCAAGAGGAAGATTTATATGTATTGTACATGCATATTATAGTACAGAAAAGCCCAGAAATTCAAAAATTTGTAAATCATACTAAGCGAGGGTGAGTCGCTAGTAATTAAATAAAGCAAGTTCAATCAAAAGCAAAATACTTCTACATTTTTCGATACGAAACAAAAATATTAATCAATGAGTATTGATATTTTTATATAAAAAATAGCTACATTCATACTGATGTGTATACTTTGACTTCTTTAGCGTTTATATTACAGTATAATCAATCAAGCTTGTCTCGTCATTTTATTCTATAGTATAAAATCTAAACGATTTAGTACAATTCCTATTATCTTTAAACCTTCGAATTGAATTTAATTATACCCAACTACATCAATCATGATTATATTATATTGTTCGTTTTTTTCTTGGATCCGTTATAACTCCTAAACAAGTATTCTTAATGGGTAAATTACTAAACACGTGTTTTGTATTCGTGTGGGAAGAGGATAGTAAAAATATTTTAGAGTTGACGTGTTGTAGTGCGAGATTTAATCATCCGCATTTTTCCACCATCCCAACATCCTATTATCTAAATTAACTACCCACAACGATATTTAATAACTATTAGTAGCTTATAATATTTAATACTATTATAATTAAATAAAATTACTCTATTCTAATTATAATAATATAATCATTTCCCAAATCGATTATTTCAAAGTATCTATAACATATAATAAATAAGACTCTCACATGACGTTCACAGATTCTTTACCTGTACAGAAGAGCGCGGCGAGATAGGCGACGTAGGACTCTTGGGGGACACCGGCTCCGCTCGGTGCTCGGCCAACACTCTGTGCTCGTGTTTAGAACCAACCACGGAGTTCTTAACTCTCTCCATCCTAGCTTGAATTGCTTTCCGGGAAATCACTTTAGTTTTCTCATCTTTAGTACCACCGTCAGCTAATTTCCTCATTAAGCGAGCTGTTGCTGCGACATTGTGTTGTTGAGTATCGGAATTCGTTCGAGAGAGTCTTGTGGCCGGTCGGGTACTAGGGGCCGCCGCGCCCGTACTACTTCTTGTAGTTTCATTCCTGTTGAACGGTACTACATCGTGTTCAGTATCGGAATCGGCCGGCAGGTAGCCTCCGCCACCCACTGAGGAAACACCTGTACGTAAAAGATTTTCGTGCTCAGCGTATCTCACACGTTCGTCTACTGGTACGGTGCCATTCTGCGCCCTTTCGAGGCCACGCTCCATTTCACCGATTTGTCGTTCGAGTTTACGTAACACATCGTCTGAAGGTGGCGTTGGTCCATTATCGTCTGGCAGTTCAGTGGCTTGGAAGGATTTGAGATGTATTGGATGAGCTCTGTTCAATTCTAAACGTTTCGGAGCAATACCGGAAGACGTGACTTCATATTCAGTTCTTTGGGGGGTTCTTTCTAGCATGGCTAAGGACACCGGAGAGGGTGGTGGTGCGCCGTTAACGGCGCCAGGTGATTCAGGGGCCGGAGACACTCGTGGTCCTCGGAAACTCTTCCGCATGAAATCCTCACGAGTCAATTTCCTCTCCATTTTAGATTAAAACCATTATATTTCAAAAAAAGTATATCACTTCATTAGCGTTCGGAGCCCATTCGCTTATTTATCAATTTTATCACGCACTATAACACTACTCACTACATTTATCTAACAGTTCATAACTCCGATATAAATCTGAAATAATAAAAGCCAAATAGTACAATTGCAACGCAAATGTGATTGATACCTTTGAAGAATTCAAGGAATAAAAATATATAAAGAGATAAAATTAGATGAATGATTAAACGATATGAAATGCCATGTAACAAAATTGACATGCACCACCAAAAATTTCATGTCAATGACGAAATACGACACTATTGATCAAAGGCAAAATACCATAACTAAGGCAATATCAAGTAATTAAGCGTTGACGTCATAGTAGTACATTTGTCTAAAAATAAGCGACGTATTGACATTGATATCTATAATAAATAAGTAGAACAAAGAACTAACTTTTAAAGTAAAAAGAACGTATTGATCGAATTGGGCCACATAATATCAGCTGGACATTATACAAAATTCGATTATACAAAAAAAGTTAAATAAAGGTAGAAAAAGAGTCTAGACTTAACCGTGACAAATGTAATATAAACAATATGATATGCTTGCCGTAACCAAACGTCAGAGATATGAAAAAACTGTGTAACATTTTCAATCATTCTTAACACACACTGTCAATCGATATCGAATATATTTAGAACTATAGCCTTATTGAGGAAATTGAAGTCGTAGTGACTTAATGGTTACAACAATGTATGTCGAGGGTAGTTCTAAGCATAAATTTTAACTAAACTTAACTCTGATTTCAATGGTCGGTCCTGTAAAAGGATATTAAAATTTATGAAAAAATCATGAAAATAATTTCACATTTGAAGAAGATATCCAGTAATGCTCCCTAATTGTACACCTCCTCCCCTTTCTGAAGGCGGACAATAAAACAAAGCTAATATATCTACATACATATTAATTATTAACATTTGTATACAAATTAATTATTAATTTATTTAACGACTCTACTTCGACAATTACTTCAGCTAACTCATTTTTTAAACCAATTAGCAACTTTAAAGATAGCACCTACACCTAGCACATGAAGAGATATATAGGAGGGATACTAAAGTTTTATACATTAAACTTTTATCGAAATAACAAATTAGTATGGACTCAGAAACAAAACGATAATTTGTTCCGTGGTAAATTTGACCGAGGCGAGACTGCAGCCCGTATCTGTAAAGAGACAAACAATACGTTTAGTCAGGGAGATAACTGAAAACCGTTCACCATTTACCCAATAGCAGCACACAAAGCCGCCTAAACACCTGAAAAAGATACGAATACCAACACACTTGTTCAAACACACAAAAGCGACACATAATGACGACACACTTGACATTTCTTATGGGTGAACCCAAAGCCCGTTATCACGGTTAAAAAAGTTACATAATATATGATGTTTAACAAATTTTAAGTAATATTTATTCATCTCACTATTATCTAACCTAAATGAACGAGTGTTTAGAGGTCAAGTATGAAATCTTATTCATAACAGTGACCATATATGGTGTGCTGATGGCATCGAGGTCGATAAAATCAATATACATAGTTTGACGTTTAGAAATATAACTTTATTATTTTATGTTATTAAATTATAGCCCACACGAAATAATCTATAAAAATAAATAAAATTGAAGTGTTTGTAATGTCAAAATAATAGTTTCTTACTAAAAATATATACATTTTTTTGTCTGTCTGTTTTTTCCTGCTAATCTCCGAAACGGCTGGACCGATTATGACGGGATTTTTTATTGCAAATAGTTGATATTATAAGGAGGAACTCGTTTACTTTTATTTTAGAAAAAGAATTAGAGTTACCCTACGAGGATAAATCGCTAGCTACTAAGCTAGTATTTAATATAATAATAGTTTTTATTTTCGACTTTCTGGATATTACAACTTGGTTTTTAATATAAAATGCTGGCAACATACTCTCACTATACTCCGGTACGTAACTTGGTGTTTTTTGTAATATTACTAACAGTCTATCTTCTATACATATAGTAAAATTCTGAGTCGAATCTGTACATTAAATATTTTTTTTGAAAATTTTATTCAAATAGTCATTATTTTATTTTTATTATCCATTATCCATTATTATACAGAGGCCGAATCTAGTTTTAAGATTTTTTGTCTGTCTGTCTGTGACCGCATGAAGGGAAAACCACAGGACAGATTTTGATGACATTTGGTATGATGATAGCTGGTTATCCGGTTCAACACATAGGATACTTTTTATTGCGGTAAAATACCTCATCTCTGAGAAATCTATACTAAACTTTAAAACGTAACTAGTATAGTACATGTTACTACAGGTTATAGTCTATCCGAGTATTAACATTTATATATCCACATCCGATTGAGCATATGGGAGTAACAAATACACAAACATACCAATTATAATAGTAGTATGTGGTATAATCTACTAAAAAAGAGTTCAACATTCGTTTTGTTTATTTTTCTCATAATTTATTTGAAAACATCGACTTAATCGCAACGTAATGATGACTTTCTCATTGAAGTAGCTAGAAAGTTTGACAACAACTCGGATGATAAGGGGTAATTAGTTCGTTTAGTTGACATAATGAATGGTAGAGATGTTAATTATATATAAAAAGTTCAACGGTTTGAAACAATACGCAGAGATATTTTTTTATAATTAAAAGTTTTATAAAACACCAGATAAAATAATATAAGTAGGCACACTTGGTGATAACGTCAGTCCAATATTAAATAGATCTTAGTGCACATATGTTATACGTAGACTAATATCGATTATTCAGATAGTATTCTATTTTAAGACCACATTTATTTTGTCTTTGGAACTTAGATATTAATAGTTTGGTACTTCTTCGCCAAATAACGGTTAGAGGCGACGCACCTATCACGCGTGCAAAACCGCGGGCATAATCTAGTAATTCATAACGTCGACTACCAGTCTTTACACTATCATGATATTAGCCCTCAATGATAATAATAAACCGTTAAGTAGAATTTCGAGCTTTAAGTTTACGAGATGACGTAAGAACTATTTATTCATCAATCAAAATGCAGTAATTCAGTAAATCACGCGCATTTAGCGAATATATTTAGACGTCCGAAAATAGTAAGCATCACGTGTGAATTATAAATAACCGGGTATCGTCTGTTTAGGGGTGTCGAAGATGTTGGTAATAAACATATAAGTTTATCCAAACTATTATAAGTCAGTTCGTTCAAATATTTATTTTTGAAGGAAATGTTTATTTTTCTATGAAAATTCAATTCGTCATGTCACGATTTAAATAAATAACATTCAAAGAAAATACTTATAAAAATGATTCGTAAAACCTATGAATACTGGAACGTTAGTTTCGATTTCATTACGACTCCAATTGAGTTTGCGTGACTTTCGTTTACGGAAATCGTTGGTTAATATATTTTCCCTTTTAAAGGTCACAGTAATTGACCTTCACTAAGTTATAGTCACTACGGTAAAAATAAAAAAGGTCACTAATATAAGATATATTAAAATAGATGTGGATGCTGTAGGTATGTTATTAAAAGTATGGTAAGCGAAGTGCTTGAAGACGTGTTAATAGTTAACAAGTGCATTAACACAAAGAAGACCTATAAAAATATGAAGTGATACACTTAAATAGGGTTGGTAATATATTATGTTATGACGTTATATTCTATACTAATATTATAAAAATGTAAAGTTTGTGAGTTTATGAGTTTGTGACGTTGTAGGGGGTAATCTCTGGATCTATGGATTTTTTTAGATTTAGATTTCGATGAAATTTGGTAATAAGATATGTAGTTTGAGACCCTGGGAAGGACATAGGATACTTTTTATCCCGGAAACCATCTCTTAAGGGGGTGAAAATGGGGATGAAACTTTGTATGGGGAATCAAGCTAGGGACGGACCCGAGCGAAGCGAGGGTGAGTCGCTAGTCTTTAACAATAAATATAATTACTGAACATATAGATGATATTTACAAAATAGTAACAACATTGCAACTACATCTTATAATCAAAAAGCATCCCTTCTCTTTAACATAAATCAAAAAATCATGTACTAAAGATTACTACAGTAATCTTTTCATCTCACTTTTTTAATAATATGTTAATTAATTTATGGCTTGAAAACCCTGGAGATGTACTCGTATATTCTGAACTACTGGTAACTCAACCCTCTTTAGACGACGCAACATGAGACATTTGCGGTCACAGCGACCTCTATTCAGCAACTAACACACGTATGTATATTTTCTGCTGTATTTGTAAATAACTGTAATAAATTTCCGCTATGTTGGTAATGAACACATTATTGAAGCAGTAGCCTCATAATAAATTATGAATTATCGGCTACTTTTAAGACTGATTTACGTGCGGTGAGGAAATTTGATATTCTTTTCAAGGTAATTTTTAATAAAAAAGTACTTGTAATATCTATACATAACTTTAATAAAATTCTAATTGAGTTGAATCTATACATTAAATATTTTCTGGAAAATCTTAATGAAACAGTCATTATTATCGATACAGAGGCCGAATCTATAGTTTTAGAATTTTTGTGCCTGTCTGTCTGTCTGGGAACGCATCATGACAAAAAACGGACAAATTTAAATGAAATTTGATATGATGATAGCTGGTTTTCCGGGTCAACATATAAGATACTTTTTTACGGCGGGAAAATATGTCATCTCTGAGAAATCTATACTAAACGTTAATCAGTAAATTGAAAGTAATAATAATGTACATTGTATACAAAACTATTGGCACCTAAGCAGCGTTTAGCAATCCAAAATATACGTACAAGGTTTAATACCTGATCCACTTAGTTTAGACGAGGTAAACCGTGTAATTACGTCCCACGTAAATTAGCAAGTTTTAAAGGTACACTCGGAACAGCCATTTTGTGAAACGCTGCTCATTTTTTGCAGACAGCAGGAACCTGTTTTGTTCTTAAACTTTTTATGAAGTAAAAACTCGGTTGGCTGTCTCGAGTTGCCGTCATTATTGAGTTAACGTGATAAACGAGATGGTATTTTTAAATCTTTAAAAGGAATCCGCAATAGTCGATTTCTCATTTCCGTTTCCATTTCACAGACGCCGTAAATAGATACATTAATTACATCCGATGACAACTTTACGGCGAAATATTAATAATCTTAGAATTTAAATGTCTAGCTTGTGGATAGAATCTAGTGTTTTCTAAGTTAGCTAATAAGTTTTTAGGTACTAGCGGCTCACCCTCGCTCGGGTTCGTCCCTAAATACGTCTTAACGGTTAGCATGAAATAAACGATACATTATACATATTACAGAAGTATGGTGAGTTGTTGTGGGTTGTATTATAACTTATTTTCCTGTGGGAATGAGATAATCTCCCGCAGTAAAAAGTAGCCTATGTCACTCTCCAGCCAACTATCTCCACACTAAATTACGACAATTCGTCCCTCTGTTTCGACGTGAAAAAAGGACAAACAAACAAACTTTCACATTTATAATATTAGCATGGATATCGATATGAAGTACTCTGACTTTAAAATCACAAAAAAAGAGGAAACAAATACTTTAACAGAACTATGGCACAGAGCACTAAACAAACAAACAGTATAATTTCATATAAAACTCTTACGTCCTCACGCAACAAAATCAGTCCAATGACATTTAAACATTATAAAACATCAAAGTAGCTCTTGGTGTGAGTCATCATCGCGATTTCGCACGCGGTCATTATATAGGAGACTGAACATTCAACGGTATGGTGTTAATAATAGCAGTTATCTATGCTGTAATATAATTTGTACGCGAATTAGACTGTACATTATCGTTGTAGAGAGCCGACGACCAACATACAAAACGTGATCTCTGAAATATCTCACGATACTTAATTTTTATTCATATATAATTTTAATCTTACCAAATTTTTTACTCATTGAAAATAAGAAAAATTGATTCGCGCATACAACATTAAGTATATTTTATAGTATATTATAGTTAGTACTTTTTTGAAATATTTATCAAAAGTGTGCGTACGCTGTTTAATATTCATCGTTAAAATTTAAAAACCATTTATCAAATATTTGCACTACAACCTAATATAGCTGACAAAAGCGAGCTCGAGAAGCGTCCCCGACTACACGGCCGTTGCTTTCGTCACACTTTACGATTTAAGATGTCAAGCCGGTATACGGCCTATATTACAAGACAAGATGTTACTTACTACGATAAGAGGGAATATCGCTTATTATTTGATAAATTTAATACAAATTTTCAAATATGAGATTAACTACGTTAAAATATTATATGCACAATTCTATAAAACAATATTTCTTAACGATTATTTTTAAAAACATTGCTTAACAATTGTCTATTACTATTTGGTATAAAAAATTAAAAAATAACTATGATAATTCATCCGAATGAACAAAGCAAACCGCTAGCCGCTCACACCACAAGCCAGAAAACAAAAAGGCTGTGCGCCGGCGCATGACTCACGAGCATCGAACCAAGTATGCGTCTGTTTCGCTCTAAACAAGTATTTTGTCTCTCGCACACATCGTGGAGGCCGCGAGAGTGATACATGAAACTCTGATTAGATAAAACTGCCGTTTGTCCACATTGTATTTACTTTGCAAGCGGATTCAATTATCTTAAGCACTTTAAAGTTGGATAGCTTTACAATAATAGCGTTAATATTAATTTCTTCTTCTTTTGGAAAACAGGTCGAAGTCCAGCTGGCTAGATATTTTTCAAAGTAAACCTAAGATGATTCATCAAATGTACGTGTATATTTGATCCGTTTGTAACAAATATACCTATCATATACGAAGGACTGCAACTGGCTCGAAAAGGTATTCTTAGAGATAAATAGAAAGAAAATATTTACATTTTACAAAGAAACAATATTACTATGCATATGTATTTTGGAGACTCTTTTCAAGAAGTAATTCGAAAAAAACTATTTTGCTTCAACACTTATTTATATTTTACTTGCGTCCCCAAAAGAAGGTGACGTTATAATGAGTGCGACAGGAAATTTCATCTGTATCAATTAGGGAATCATTATGCGTATTTAGTTCACATTGTTAACGATGTTTAATATATTTGACCTCACTGACGGCTGGATAATTTGGAAGTTTTTTGCTGTACAGATAATGCGTGCCTAAGTTTTTAAATGTACTACAGACAAAATGCGCGCGCTCAATCATTTAAAAATTCAGAAGAAGCTTATACTTGAATGAATATTAATTCATGAGGATATCTATTCTGTACAAATCGTTAAGTGCCATCAGCCCAATACGAAAGGCATTACTCAGTATAGGCAGAAAACTCAAATCAACAGAGAAGATCCCATATATTAAACAATATCCATTATTGTAAACATCAAAAACAGTTTCCACTATGTCACGGGGAATCACTCGAGTCTTATGAGAAAACAGTAATTCAACTTGAGATAATTTAATTTTAATGTTCCCATGCAATCTATCGTCTAACACAAAGCTTAGTTAATTAAACCAAAGTATTTACACTCTCACAGCGGTACTTAGACGCATCATCATCAGACGTTTTGTCTTCACGTCACGCTTAGCTCAAACATGACAAATCACCACTTAGCACTCTCAAAGCTTACATACAGTACAATTATTTTCCATTGTTGCCCCCTGTCACCCGGCTCGTGTGAACATTACTATCATCCTAATTGTACCGTTATATATACGAAGCAGTCTCTTTTCCCCTTTAGTAATATATCAGATAAAGCGAGAAAATAATAAAAGTCTGAAACATTGTAACGCATAAATAAAAATACGAATAAATAGCATAGAATTCGAACAGATACATGAGCTGCTAATCGCGCACAAATTATATCTACATATCTCACTTAGATGGCACCTGTTGTAATTAGACTTATGTAATTAATTAATTCCAAAATTGGCCATTAAAATAATATTTCTTGACTGTAATAATATACTTGACTTGACTCACCCTCACTCTGCTCGGGATATACCGGGGGATAACCAGTTATTATCATACCGAATTTTATCAAAATATGTCCAGTGATTTTCTCCTTATGCGTTCCCAGACAGACAAATATTATAAAACTATAGATTCGGCCTCTGTGTCGATAATAATGACTATTTCAATAAGATTTTCCAAAGATCCGACTCAGTTAGAATTTTATTATGTGTATAGACGTTCAAGTTGTATTATGAACTTTGTGGGTTTTATTAAAACAAACACCATTATATATTATAATGAAATTCCTTAGATGAGTATGCATTCCTCACCCCAAAGGGTTGAACAGCAAATATAGGCGTTCCCTTGGAAGCTACATTTTATGTAAGCTAATCATAATATCAGTAAAATATAATCAGTAAAAGCAAACAAATTACACTCTGTAATTACTATGTAAGTAGGTATATACCTAATGAGATATTACGCAAAAAATTTATAATATATATAGTAGGTATATTATATACAGATAGTGTGTGAAGAAGCATTTCCCAACAAAACAAAAATTATGTAGCCCAGCGTATTAATTATAAAAATGAAAATCGATTCACATTAGACGAAAGATATCGTATCGCGTAACATGTATAAAAAAAGACATACAACGGTAGAGTAGGTTAAAAAGTACATTCACTATTCACGATATTGCTAAAATTGTTTTACGAAAATCTATAGCAGGACATTAAAAGCAATTTTACAAATAACGCTTATGCGCAAAGGTGAAAAGTCATAAAAACCCAAAGAGAAAACCACTAGCACAAGTAAAACAGTATAAAAATTGAATTGAACCGGCTATTATGATGCAACGTATACACGCCTACTGTGGGAGAAAGTTTACGACATTGTTTTGGAGAGGCTACACTATGAACTTCACAGTCACTATGACTAAGACGAACTGAAATAGAGTTTACTAATTAAAGCTACGCACAATTAACTTCACATTGCCATATAATTAAGTTTTACTTTGGTTAGAGTCAACTTAAGCACACTCTTCATTTTGAAATACCTATCTATATCTATATCTATACATATAATAAAATTGTAACTAAGCCGAATTTGTATATTAATTACTTTTTGGAAAATCTTATTGAAATAGACTTTATTATCGATACAAAGGCTTAATCTATAGTTTTTAGAATTTTTGTATGTCTCTGTCAGTCTATCTGTCTGTCTGTTACCGCATCACGGGAAAACCACTGGATAGATTTTGATGAAATTTGGGAGGATGATAGCTGGTTATCCGAGTCAACATATAGGATACTTTTTAATGCGGGAAAATATCTCATCTCTGAGAAATATATACTAAAGTGAAAATGTAAGTAGGGACGAACCCGAGCGAAACGAGGATGAGTCGGTAGTAAAAAATAAAAAAATAGATTTACTAAAGCCATATCAAACCTTATTTTGATAAAAAAATAGCTTACTTTAATTTTATTTACGTATTATTAACACCTACATATAAAAAACAACTTATTTACTCACAACACGAGTATTGTAGAGCTACCGTAGCAACATTCTGTCGATTCATACTTAGACGAAAGCAATTTCGAATGTTTCTGAGGTTACTTGTTACTTGTTATAAGTTATTTATAGGTTAATCTTGTGTGAAATTTGATGACCTTTGGATTTTTCTTTCGGAGCTTACGTAGAACTTCAAAAACTGGTTATATTTTTTTGCTATATATTTTGAATTTTATATGACATCACAACTAACATAAATATATATAAAGTATCGATTATATTGATTAAAAATATAAAATATATCAGAATATAATATAAGCTGTTACTTGTTTAAATATACAATTATAACGAGTATCGTGGCTTCTCTTGCATATTAAAAATCTCACAACACTATGTTTAGTCATTTGAGCACGAAGAAGTAACAATTACACTCATAAATTTCTGCATTTATAATATTGGTTTGATATTACTATATATACGTATGTGTACGTATTAATTATTTTTTTATGTATTAATTAAGGTGATATCGACATAAATAAAATAAAGAAAATAGTAAAAATATTGTTCATAATATGCATTATTTATTATAAGTAAAGCTTCATATATGATATATAATAATATACTAATATTATAAATGTGAAAGTTTGTGAGTATGGATGTACGAGTACTTACTCTTTCACGCCAGAACGGTTGAACGGATCTGGATAAAATTTGGCACAGAGATAGATTATAGTCTGGAATAACACATAGGCTACTATTTACCCGGGAAAAATGTACGGTTACCGTGGGATAGGTTTGTTTTTGTCATCCTAGAGGCGAACCCGAGCGAAGCGAGAATGAGCCGCTAGTATGATATAATTATAATATTATTTTCCCAACTCCACCATCTAATACATTTCTAGCTAACTTGCCTTTCCGCGTGTACGGTTCGAGACAATAGATGGTTTTTAACAATAGAGAAACAAACCCGTTCAGTTGAGCCATTACGATAATTTCCGCTCATTTCCAAGATTGCTTGCAACTTATTCAACTTTTTTAATCACTCGCACATTTAGCCTGGCAATTTTTCGAAAATTATCTGTGAAGCGAACGGAATCGCTATAACATCGTAATAGCTTTGTCGTCGGGTTCTGAAGAAAATATATTTTAGAATACTTTTTTAATGTAGGTACCTACTGCATTAAAAAAAAGTATGAAGAATTTCTCTCTTAAATTTAAAGCTTTTATAGGTAGGTACTTAAATTACTTTTTAACTATAAAGGTACACTGACTTCATAATTACTTTAAAAGTAATTTCAGCCTTAATAGTAAATCTTTTCCTTAGAATTTACATAGTGTTATCATAGAGGCATATATAGCCTATTCCTTAAAATGGAATCATACCATATTATAGATTTACAATTGAACGAAGACTCTACACTTGTATAATGCATGCATGAACGAATTAGCCACAATTCGTTCATGAATGCATGTTATGAAATAATATTGTCAAACATTGTAATTCATTACAATATATATTATCTAATATAAAAAATTCTAGTGTCGTAGTGTTTGTAACAAAACTCCTCCGAAACGGCTTGACCGATTCTTATGAAATTTGGTGTATATTTCAGTAGGTCTGAGAATAGGACGTTAACTATTTTTCATACCCCTAAGTGATAAGGGTGGTCCACCCTAGGGAACTCGGGCGGAGCGAGGGTGAGTTGCTAGTATTATATAATAATAAAGTTCACTTTATACTAACCATTTGATAGTCTTAAAACTTTTCAATATGTAATAATATATCAATAAAAATATGAAATTAAATATATGTAATGTTAATAAATTTAACATTACATCACGCTGGTAAACGCGTAGGTTGAATGGCAGTAACAAGCCTCCATTTTCTTCACGGCCTTTTGGAACACGATATTCTATAATTTATTACGATAAACGAACCAAAAAAGGTAGATGTTAATTTGTAACATGTGTAATGACAAGCATTAGCGCTCTGTAACCTGCTTTAGGCGTGTGTGCTATTTAAACAAATGATTTTCTTGTTTTTTCAGTAATAACTTTTAAATATGAAGAGAAATGAGATCTCATTTAACTAAATGTGATAATATATTTTAAAACAATTATATATTTTCGTATAAAATGTAGAATACAGAGGACGAAATGTAAATAAGCTTAATATAAAGTATTTGTCTCACTTTACTGTGGTATCTACCTATACATATAATAAAATTGTAACTAAGCCGAATCTGTACATTAAATATTTTTTGAAAAGTCTTATTGAAATAAACATTATTATCGATACAGAGGCCGAATATATAGTTTTTAGAATTTTTGTCTGTCTGTCTGTTACCGCATCACTAAAAAACCACTGGAGGGATTTTGATGTCATTTGGTATGATGATAGCTCGTTATCCGGGTCAACATGTAGGATACTTTTTACTGCGGGAAAATATCTGATCTCTGAGAAATCTATACTAAACGTTAAAACGTAAGCAGGGACGAACCCGAGCTAAGCGAGGGTGAGTCGTTAGTACTCTATAATTATAGATATTCTCATCGCGTTAATACTTGCAAATTTTATAATTACCTACTGCAGATTTCACAAAACCAAATAAGGAGTGTAAGCAGATTAATGTATGCTAAAACATTCACAAATCGCGAATGATACCACGTATTCTATACTTTTCTTGTATTTTTTCCTTATTTTTTCAAGAAACTTAGAAATTTTCAGTTAGACCATATCATAACACAAACTTTTGTTAATTTTAAAAAGGACATTTGAATTCGAAGGCTATAGAGAGAGCTTTTCAAAATAGATGTTGGTGGCTTTAACTGTTTCTCTCAAGAATTAATCATTATTGGTAAAACGTTCTCTCCCTCTCTCTCTCGTTTCTTTTGAACTTAGCTGAAACTTGACAAATTGCAAGTTAATTAGCGACTGTCTTAAACAAGTCGATTTCAACTTTGACATTGATAAAAACTTTTAATTGATTTCATTATTTAAAGTGTCATTTAAGCATTAACTTAAGAAATCTAATTAATCAAAGTTACAGTCAAAGCTCTACATAACGAAATTTTATTTATTACTTGATGTACCTAAATATCTGATGCTTTCTCAGTACCCACTTTAACTTTCGCTATAGAGCTTCTAACTTTAATTTATACCAAAATCAAAGTAACATAATCTATAAATCATATTATATAATCATATACAGCAAACAATATCGTAATATACGAGCTTTCGTTTTAAATATTTTAGATCTAAAAAATACACTGACAGAAGCCATATATTCAGTTAAAAGAATATTGAAAATAGAAAGCGTCAACAACCGGTCGCTAAAACGTGCTAACATGGTGCTGGTATTAATCTGTCAATATGCTTAGACGAGTCAGCCATGTAGAAACATGTGTACAATATAGTGTTATATTTAAGCTCTACATTTTTCATGTGAATGACAGAAAAGAATTATAAAACGTGTTAAAATCATAAAAAGAAATTAACAAATATTCATGTTAATGAAGAAAAGAATTATAAAACTTATTAAAATCATTAAAAAAAATTTAAATTAACAAATATTGTAGGGTGCTTTGGTGGCATTTATGTATTTTTAGAATTTATTTTGTAATTTTGTGGGTACGCTGTCTCTAACAACTATGTATATAATAAACCTTTGAGACATCTACTCGTAAAACCTTAGCCTCTTCCGTGACCGTGATTGTTGTATAGCATTCGTAGCGTCGGGAACCAAAAAATTAAATCCGCAAAAAAATCCAAAAAGATAGTTTTATTTAGATTGATCATTGATTCCCCATACAAACTTTCATCCCCATTTTCACCCCTAAGGGATGATTTCCGGGATAAAAAGTGGTGTGGTGGATCCCAGGGTCTCAAACTATCTTCTTACCATCTGAATCCGTCCAGTAGATCCAGAGATTAACCCCTACAACGTCACAAAATCACAATTCACAAACTTTACCTCTTTATAATATTAGTATAGAAGTATAGATATAGATTGTATTTAGTTGCCTCACATAGAGATCAGCAAATGTCATTATGTTATGTAAAAAAAACAAAAAAATAAAATGAAGGTACAGGTAGAGAAGAAGCAGTTTGACTGGTTGTTGTTTACAAAGCTATGTGGATAAGTGTCAATGGCTATAAACACTCTTGTATTTAGAAATTAATTCCAACATATGTAATTAATATATAAATAAATCAGATAAAACTATGTATTTAAAGTTATTGATAAAATCTTTAAAATCAAAGCCTGTAATACATACAACAATAACTGTTTGTATATAAACAAAGTCAATATCAACGCACAATACATATATAAAACAAAACAAATGTGAGTGATCCGAAATACTAAGCTATTACTCCTTCATAATTTATTTTCTAAGCGTAGCAGTAATACTTATAGTCAGCTTATAAAAATTTCTTAAAGGAAAAAATATACAGGCCCATGAAAAAAAAAGTAAAAATAACGCAGACAAGCCGGTTATGCTCGAATGCTAAGACGTCGACGCCGTTGTACGTAGTATGTACAAACGTCGTAACGTCAATTTGTTCATCCACGTGGAAAAACGCATGTAAAGGCTACCAGACCGTACAGTTTAGCTTTTCACACTCTGAATCAATTATGAAGTTGATTATTTCTCCCCTGCGCATATTAATTTTCAATCGATGAAATATTTTTAAACTAGGTATACACCGTATGCACTGGTAATACTATAAGTGACGGCTATAGCTCGTATTTTATTTTTACTACATGAAAAATACAAAGTTAAATTTCCCTAGCGACTCACCCTCGTTTCGCTCGGGTTCGTCCCTAGATACGTTTTAACGGTTAGTATGGAATAGATAGACTATATTATATTATTTTAGTTGATATTAATTCTTTAGCCTTTATTAATGTATTTAAGGCAAAAATAATTTTTCAAATCGGATTAGTACTTAGTGAGATTAACGCGTTAAAACAAACAAACTCTGCCTCTTTTATCACCTTCATATTAACTAAGAAATTAATTAAAATTCTAAGAAATCTATTGTTAACTGACACGCCGACGTGTCCGCGGTCGTAGAGGGATTAATATTAGTATAGATAAGAATCATCATCTATATCGATGGGTTTATCACAAAGAATATACTTAACGAATATAACTAAGTTCTTACTCTAACATTAAAAGAAAGATCCATCTCTTTAGAGCCACGCCAACTTTCGCTGGCTTGAAATTTTTCAATTATTATACCAATTTATGACTTCTTGGTTTAACAGATAACAATAAACGAGATAAGGTAACTTTCACATCGGTATAAAGTATCACAGATTAATTTCTGCTGTGCGTCTGTGTGGGCTACCGGTAACGGTAGAGCGTAACGGTACACTCTCGTGGCAGATTGATGTTCCCAATTCTGAGCACTCGAATTTCGTTTTACGTTCAATTTATTGTATCAGAAACTAGAATTCAGGAACATGGAAATTGACACTATTGTTTTCGAAACAGAAAAGGCATAAAAGAAATATTGGAAATTGATTGTTTTATTGGGGTATTGTTTTTTGTCGTTGTAGTGATATTAGTGTGACTGTTGCCTTTATTTGTGCGAGTATAATTTATTTTTGGATTCATAAATAAATGTATGTCGAGTTCATTTTTGAATATTATGATCAAGCAAATGTCAAACGTCATAATGGCAATGACGCTTACTTAAAAATAATAAATTATACCTAAGACCCAAATGACGAAGAATTGAATATAATTGAATAAATTATAAAACAACATTTATAACTAATTTTACTACTTTTCCGAATCATGTTAGCCTCTAAGTGTTGTAGAGTTTGTCGTTAAATGAAATTCTATCTACACAAATCTACAATAGATCACTAATAAGTATTTTTATTTAACATAATTATATATTAAATTAATCGATAATATTATTCGGCCTCGACGTATATAATATATATCCACATTTGACCCATTCAGATATGATAAAACAAGACTAATATACCTATAATCATTGAGCCTTGTATAGAATACGTAATCGAATGTACTTTGGATAGAGATAAAAACATTGCGTTGGTAAGCCAATGTTGATGTTAATCACTCATATGTGGCACGTCTAATAAATATTGATTAACTTATTAAAACTAATAAGAGCAGAAAGATGTCTTAAAACGATGCCCTATCCAAATTTCTATAACTTCGTTTTCAATATTTGCCTTCATATTATACAAAATCTATACAAAAAAATCTTATAAATTTTTGTCAAATTTCCCCCCAAAACTAGTAAATTACGAACTTTTAAAATATATAGTTCTCAAGTGAAGGGCTTAGGTACCTGATATTCCACAAGGGACGCCCAGCATTTCATTTTTATTAATATAATAATAATAGAAGATTATTAAAGTACCTACATGATAATTTCGGCTGTTTGTTTAGAATATATGATATTTATAAAAAAAAAAACAATATTATTCTTATCCGCATCCGCAATTTTTATAAACCAATATAATTTTATTACCTTTTTCCTACATAATTATTTCTTACTAGTTACTACATAAATAAAAGGCACAAACATAAGCGAAACTACTATTCAAAGTTTCACTTAATCCACATCATTTACTTTGAATTGTTAACTTTCAATTAATACAAAATAACATATTCGAAAGGTAAATGTAACAAAGTTATAATTAAATTTAATATACATATTTCGAGTTCCATCCACTTTGTCATGACATGTCAAAGTTTGTTTCATAATTAATACGAGTTATTTAAGAGCTTGAAATCATTCGAGCTTTCAACATATAATTGAAGTGAACGTCTGTCATATTAGATAAAGAGAGAGTAAGAATAATGTATATATACGAGTATGTATCTGCAGAGTGACTAAACGCTCTTTTGAGTATAATATCGTAGACGTCTAGTAGAAATGCGCTTTCGGCAATATCCTCGCTTCGTTTGTGTTCATCCCTAGTGAAAAACAATAACAAATCTGTCCCACGAGCACCGTACATTTTTCCGGGATAAAAAGTAACCTATGTGCTATTCCAGAGTATAATAATCTATCTCTGTTCCAAATTTCATCCAGATCGGTTAAGCCGTTCTGGCATGATTGAGTAACAAACCATCCAAACTTTCGCATTTATATAGTATAGTTTCGCATTTATAGGTATAGTAGTATAGTAATAAGATTTAACATGCTTTAATATAAAATGACAGAGGTTAGAGACGAACAATGTACCTATACAATTACATTACATTTTATATATAACATAGATGAAACATAAGCTAGGGGAATTCTTGTGTGCAGCACACGCGTCGATCATGTGGTGACTATCATTTTTCCTCAATACTTTTAAATTATGATAATTTTGTTTCATGAATAAAATCAGTATGAGCATATTAAACACATAAATATACATACGCTTCTAACGCACTAGTAATATCGTTTATAATAAGGCTTAATTAGCCTAAACATGAAACGAGTCTCATTACTATACAAAAGATCTAAACTTTAAACGTCTTCTCTCCAAAGAGCATACGACGCCCTTGGAGGGCCCTCGACCCAGATATCTAAGAACACCTGAATAGGGGTATTAACAGTTGCAACAACAATTGAAGCAAAATTGCAGATTCCCCACATATGTATCAAAAGAGTTAATTGTAAGACAATTTCAGAAAATTAAAATAATAACAAATTGTTTTAAAGTAAAGAATGTGCCTCACATTCTAAAACAGTCAAATTCTATAAAACCGTGGGAAAGAATTTTAAAAGAAAGCAATTAACATAAAAATATTTTCGCAGTATGTTCGTTTAATGTATGAATATTTTATCTCATTCAATAGTAATATTAATAAAAATGGTTAGAAGGAGGTAAACAACCTGATCTGTTCGATGACCGGAACGGAATTGCATAAAACTTTCCAAGCACCGGTTTCCTATTTAATAGTGAAAGTATTTTAAATGGCTATTTTTTTTAATTAATATCTCATATCTAAATATATACAGACTTTGTAAATAATAATAAATGATTACACTATTTACTTTATAACGGTCGATTTCTTCGGCTTTCCCTTAGAACTATAATTTGATAATTGAGTAACTACTATGTACCTACTACGTTCCATGTCAAATATCATTATGTAGAACAAGCGTAAAGACTTCAAAACTATATTACTGAAATTGGTTACGTTAGAGGCTTTCATCATTCCACAAAATATATTAATATGGGACCACTCTCAGATATAAATTTACAAAAAAAAGAATTTTAAACCCTCATAAAATACACACTAATTCAGTACCTTCTTTCTTGTAAGGTCGATCAAAAATCAAAGTGCTAATAATACGAGTTAGTATCTATTAAAACAAACATCCGTTTGTCTATAAATCAAACTGTCAGTCTAGTTAGCATCGCCTTTGTATAATAATAAGTGTTTGTGGAGGATAACTTGACACGTTTTTAAATAAAATTATACTTCGTCTAAACACATTAAAAACCTATACATTACTTTGTTTCTAAACGTGGTGTATTTTAAAATAACCAATAGTAAATTTAATTGAGTGTAGAAAAGATATACATTATACGTACATATATAACGATAACTTAATTCGCTCCGCTAACTCCGTCTAGGTCAACTTTTCAAAGGCTACCAAAAACGTAAATATTTCAATAATACTTATTACGAATCAATTTTTTTAATTATGATATTTTTAAATAATTTAAAATTTTATGTTTTATGAATTCGTCGAATACTATTGAAATAGTAACGTTTTCAGTGCACTCCTGAAAAGTCCATTAAAATCGAATTAGACGACTTACTGATTAAGATATAGATATGCCCAAAGTTGTAGGTTCGATTTTTGCATCTGACAAGTTACCTACCTGCTTAATAACTTCTGCAGAGTACAAAATTTAATATCCTTTGTGTATTATGATAGGAATATGGCACAATGCATCATCATTATATATACCTATTTATTTAAATATTTGTATTAAATTTAATGTAAAGCATTTGTTTCCTTTTGATAAAATACGTGTTTTTTTGACAAAAAATCGTCAACATAATTTATTTAAACGGACTTGACTGGTTGACGAGAAACCAATAATCATCGACAATAGCAAAAATACCTATATACCGTGGCATATCATGCGATGCGAGAATTATTGAAGGTCAATTACATATCCTTCGAAACAAATTTGAAATATTCCACGTAAAATATAATATGTTTTCACTGTACACGTTTGGTCTCTTGACACTTATCTGATAAATGATACTGATAGTGATATAATGAAACGCGTGAATGTTTGTTATTTTCATCACAAATAAATATTACGTGAGGTTAGTATATGGCAAAAACTTTAAGAGTAAAATAATATAAATTGTCGTAAACTTTTACTCAACGTACTAACGTACACTTTATAAAACGCACTGATGCAATACCATTTTGTGCACCATTCTCATTGTATTTAGGCCTTTTTAACGTCTCACTGCTGGGCATATATTGCTATCAGGACATAGTCCACCACGCTGGCCAAGTGAGAGTTGGCGGACTGAACATGTTTTTCGAAAACTTGCTAGGTTTTCTCAGACATCCAGCTTTCATCAAAATGTTTTCTTTCACCGTAAGACAAGTGATAATCATGTTGGAAATGATTAGCACATGACAATATCAGAGATGCGAGACCCGGTATTTGCACCATTCTCATTATAAACAAATATAATAATATAACATACTTCTAATTACTAAAAATGTAGTCTTAATAATTCAAGAGAGCGCTTGGGAGGAATACTTTAACTTTGACTATTACAGCCTTGCAATTGCCATTAAATATTAACTGCAACAAAATATTTTACTTAATTTTGTATAGATTAGCTATATATTTAATACGACTTTTACCTTATAAAATTCCGAAAATTTTTATATATGAGTGTTACTTTTTTACGCTAAAACGGCTGGAACGGATATGGATGAAAAATACACAGATACACTATGACCTGGTGTGACACAAAGGCCTGCAACCAAACGAAGTGAGAGTAAATCGCTAATCAGATAATTAAAAATAATATGTTATATACATACATACATACATGTCTTTAAGTAGGATTATCATTAGTAACAAAAAGGCGTGTTTAAATTACAAGCAAAAAGTTCGATGTAAACGATCGCGCAATTGTGACGCAAGCTCATTGTGTACGAATCTCATTACTACAAACGAATAAACGAATGCACAAGCTTTATTATTCGTTTAATTTGGTTCAACAACTAATATAAAACTATCCGTCTGTCAATGTGCAATATATTGCACATTCATAGTATTTCATAATTCAATTATACTTCAAATGTGTTTAAATATATAGATAGAGTAACTATAAGCACTTAGTTACCCAAAATATCAAACTAAGTAATTTATCTAGCATAGTGCTTGAGTACTATATAGACAGACGGTAAGGGCATAGAAAAAATACCTAAAAACTAAATTACCTACTAAAAAAAATAAAAAGTGTCCCCTTACGCACTTTTTCTTCTATGTATTAACGAGAAAATAAGCTTACGTCAATACGAGATATTATGTATTGCTTGCACTTTTTATATGTAAACAAAAAGCCGAGCGGGATTTATGACTTTATAAGGTAATTTAAACACAACCGTACATATATCTCAGGCCAAGGTTGAAATATTTCGTGCTGTACGTAATTAAAATAGTAATATACATTAACTAGACCCACTGAAGTCAGGGGTAGGCGTGCTTATTTTTCATTAAATTTACCGACCCAGATTATGAAATAAAGATATTTGAGAAAAATCTACTTTCTACAAACTAAACCAAAAAATCATGTGTTGTGTTATAAAAGCTTATGTTTGTAAGATTAACATGAATCTTAAATTTTGTTGAAGTTATTCCAATATACCAAAGCTCTCTCTCGTGTCGGGCCATGTCTTCTGTAGAAAAAGACTAAAACATCGAAAAACATGCAAAAAGCATAAATTGTCACACTGCATTTAATGTATCCCAGTTACATTGATCTACGCATTAAAAATAACTACATAAGTTATCTATGCTAAGGTCAGCCAAGTTCTACTATCGAGGCCGCACTGTCAGCTGATGGCTACTTATCGAACACTTGACCGCGCTATACCCTTACTCGCCTTTAGTATTAAAAATACATATATACACACTTATTTATTATTATTATATGAAATTTATAAAAATAAATTGTATTATAAACGCAAAAGTGTCTTTGTATGTGTATGGATGAACAGATTGATGAAATTAGTACTCAAGCACTGTATGACCCGACGACTCAATAAAATTTGCTAAAACATGGCTATATGCAAACATACATAAGTACAAAAGTTTATGGGGGAAAATGAGCAAAGCTAGGGTAAATCACTAGTATGTACATAAAATAGATTACTTTAGAATGTACCTAAATAAAAATGAAAAACTACACAGACCAGACGGGCGGTACATATGAGCAAAAAAGAGAGAAAAATTGCAAATTTATAAAATTAAGAGAGTGTGCATCAAAGTAAATTCATTTCATCTTAAAATTATTTAAAATTTTATGCTCCAAATACCATCTTGCGATACACATCAGCCTTCGAGGCTTAAAAACTAAGTTGCGTTACAAGTTCCTCGTGTAACTTTCCTGTCTAATTTTAGCTTTTAATTTTATAGATTTCTTTATTAAGTCTTATGGAAGTGGTCAGGGCAATGGCCTGGCTCAATTACGGACCCGTGAGGAAATGATATCTACAATTTATACATATACCTGCTATACATTTTATGCAAGAAATTGTAGCTTGTCATGAAAAACACTCGCGTTAGGCCAAAATTACTGTGTAATTTGAGTAGTTTTCATTTATTGACCATATATATTTTTATTTATATCTGGTTAAAAAAATACTAAGTCTTAACATACATCTGACACGGCATTGTCTGAAGGCTAGCAATCAAACAGCTAGCGGGAAACGGAATAGTTTTTATTGTAATATATTCATTATTCACTTTAATAAAGCGAGGTAACAATAAAATATTATATACGTGATTTTATAACTTACGATTATTAATTTTATTTAAAAATTGATGATGAGCTTTAATTTTGATAAAAAAGCACTGATACGTAAAAGAATGTTAAGGTTTACATATTTTTGTCTTGCTAGTCTTGCAATTAAAGACAGAAATTATACATATAAGAAATAACATTATTTATTCATTTATTGTATATAAAAACAAGGATTTGCAAAACAAAACTTGTTACGAATAGAAAATATTTCAGCAAATTTATTTCATAGCACGACATGACATCATCAAGAGACCGTGCCATTATCACTATCTATCAGCCACTTATCACACTAAAAACTGATAACTTCTTTAACGACTAGATAAGGAGGCAAGTGGATACTTTCAACATATTGTGTTTTGAATATCGCCAATTCCTACCTTAATACTGTGTGATATGGTTTGCAAAACATTAAAAAATAGCGACGATAATATTGGTTTTTATTCTATAAATAGGCCAATAGCAGTATTTTTTTCATGCTAGCCGTATTTTCGTACTTTCGTGAATACCGTTAAATGGAAAGGGTTAACAGCTCATATTTAAATTTATGAAACTTATATAAAAATACGATACGATTATGAAAATAAATCTTTAAGATTTTATGGTCACCGACAATATTTTTATGAAGTGAAATGGGATATTTACCACGTATATTATATACCTGCGACCACAGCGCTTGTAAAAGTACCGAAATATCGGGAATTCATAAAACTAACTGAAAAATATAATAAAGTAGCGGCTCACCCTCGGTTCGCTCGGGTTCGCCTCTAGAAAAACAAAAACATATATATCCCACGGGAACCGTACATTTTTTACAATCATCCATAAATCTATACATCCAGACATTCATACTTCCTCACAAACTTTCGCGGGCTCTTCCTCTATTAATGAAAAGACAACTACAACAGCTTTCTAATACATTTTCCTTTGCTAATGACCTGACTAGCGACACTAATTCACACTAATATAACAAATCTGAAAGCGCAAACGTTTGACTTATGATCACTACGCTAAAGATCTTATTTCATTTTGAAGTATAATAAAAAAATATCTTAAATTATAAAACAATATGTAGCAGTGTAATTTTATCTATTTTATTCTAAGCTAGCTATTTTAGCCACGGACACTTGGCTAGGTTTATACGTTAACATCATCTAAGTATATGATATTATGAATACAAACTGAGCATTACAAATACAACAATATATACGCTACATTTTCAACTAATATGATCAAATGAAATCAGAGGTAACTTACATACTCATTACGACCTTCCAAAGCAAATCTTTGAAATGAAAATACTTTGATATTATTCATAATAAACCCTAATAAATATATAAATAATAATTGACAACTAGGCAAGAAAGTGCTGAAAGCTCAATAACTATATAAGTGTCTTATAAAAACTTGCGAGTATCCATTTCTAGAATTACTTTTATCATTGCTCACTTTTCTCGAGTCAAGCCAGTTTAACCCAGAATACAACTAGGTCATAGAATCCAGCGACTTCATGACGGTCCACTGTACTTTTCAATATATTTAAGCTACACCTATATATCATCTTTATATGGTACTAGCGACTCACCCTCGCTTCGCTCGAGTTCGTCCTTGGATTGCCTCCCAATACAAACTTTTATCCCCATTTTCACCCCTTTAAGGAGTGATTTCTGGGATAAAAATTTTCTATGTCCCTTCCAGAGTCACAAACTATCTTACCAAATTTCATCTTAATTGGTTGAGTAGAAATTCAAAGATTTGTATTTTATACTAACCGTTAAAGTGTATCTAGGGACGAACCTGAGCAAAGTGAGAGTGAATCGCTAGTTGACTATATAAATATCGACTAATTAAAAAAATAACGAGATTGAGATTATCACTAGGAGTTTTGTTATTTAATCAAACGTGTCGTCATTAAGCGTCTGTTTAATTGAGATACTATAAACAATATAATGCTATTACAAAATATTCCCTTTCAAATTTAATGCCATCCAGTCAACAAAACAGTAAAACAAGTATTGTATTCGTTGCTGCAATGCCGGATATCAAGGTCCAATTGCCACCGTTTCACTTGGCCGAAACAAAACCTCCACTGCGATACAAATTATAATCTCTCAAGCGTAAAATAAAAAAAAATAAAACTTATTATACCGAGATGATCAGTTGTGAGTCACCCGCTAATAAGTCTCACT
Organism: Brenthis daphne; assembly: GCA_947093115.1. Classification (NCBI taxonomy): domain Eukaryota; kingdom Metazoa; phylum Arthropoda; class Insecta; order Lepidoptera; family Nymphalidae; genus Brenthis; species Brenthis daphne. Next base: position 6,459,337 of record OX352482.1, on the reverse strand, counting down.
GAACAGCTCTACAATATCGGTATGGGTTTCGCTACACTTTCTTGTATTAGAAATGAAGTAGCCAAGCTTTAACTTAAAGCCTCATACAAATTGGCACAACACATCAATACCGTCAATGACTAGAAATTATTATACAGTATACAAAGAATATTTAAGGAAAACAAGTATTATAAACTCACAGGTAATCTACGGCTCAATGAATATATCGCAGAAACCAGTTTGTACTGATCAAACAGAACGTCGACAAAGACGGTTTCCGAGAAAATATACAGCAAATGTACGACGCCGTCTTAAAAATGAATCAGTATCAGCCAAATCCAATACGCTATCGATAAGTAAACTAGATTGTAGGTACACAAGGAAAATTCTATGTCCCAAATTTTCTGATATCCACGAAAAGCCTGTGAAAAATATAGACTTTCTAGAATGAGAGCACTTCGAAAAATCCTTCAATACTCCACCGATCAAGGTAAGTGACCTTTCCACGGTATTAAATCTTAGCAAAACCACTATTACACAGTCACTGTAGATCCAAGTTATTAAGTGAACCGCCGAAGCGAGACGCAACGGTACCGGCGAGTCGCGAAAAACTTTTTCACGTTATAACAACAAACTTTTAGCACATGACACTCTTCCATCCACGAACACTTTATTTGGGTATCACAGCACTTGAGATTACTTTTGATGATTTAAAATTCAGAGGAGCGTTACGTGCGCTCCATACAACGGCCATGAGCAAACTAAAGCCGCTGCGCCCGCGCCGCCTCGCTCACCTGGTTATCAGCCTTCGGGGGGAAGGGGTACGAAAGAAAAGTGCTCACGTGATATAGAGATAAGCTGAAAAATCTATTTAACAATGTAACCCACGATTCTAATAAAACATTTCAGTTGAAATAATCTTTTTTTATGTTTTAGTTTGTCTCTGCCCGCAAAAAGAGACAATTTTAATGGTACACGAAACATTTTATAGGTTTCTTTTTCGAATAAAATTCTTCACTAAAATAAATTTAAAAATAGTGAAATAAAGGCTTATTTGATAACAAGCTTTCGTAAAAAACAATCAACAATATTTGATATAGCATTCAAATATTAATAACAGTGAACTACATGAAATGCTTCAAAAACCAACAAATCGACGCCATATGTATTTAGACGCGTCAGGTGTTTAAGACGCACCTGTTCATTACACCATATAGGGCTGGTATCGTCACAGCTGCGCGTAAATATATTTAAATTATCAAATTATTCTATTGATTTTACCCTTTCTATCGCACTTTTAAAACAAAATCCTTAACTTAGGCTATAAAACAAAAAAAATAAATAAAACAAAACTTTCCCATAAAGCCACTGAACTGACTTTTAATGTAACTAAGCATTTTCATTTATTCTTGCGTAGGTCAACTCCACAACGCCATGGGAAATCTTTTACAATGCAGAAGCATTTAAACCACAAAGCCGGTATTATGACTGACGATCTAGAAAGCAGTACTAATATAAAATGACAAGCCCTTATTACGATCGGCACAGAAGCTATATTCTCTTTACAGTATTTAAGTTAAATAGTCCAGGTCGTATTTGTATGGCCATAAAAGTTAGATTAGCAAGTGAGATGAAGTGCAGTCAACAATAGCCAGTAAATGGGTTTGCAATAAAGGATGGGAACGGAATGTGTGCAGGTTAGGTTAGGATTGGACGGAAGCTTTTACAAAATATGCAGAATTATTATAGTAGGTATGTATATATAATAGGCTTTAAACAGTCTCACGCATAAAAGGGGGAATAGATACTCATGTATGTAATATAATAATCAATATGTAATAACATTTAAATGCACTTTCTACGCAATTATTGTAAACTAGCAACTCACCCACGCTCCGCTCGGGTTCATCCCTAGTTACGTTTTAACGTTTAGAATAGATTTCTCAGAGATGAGATATTTTCCCGCAGTAAAAAGTATCCTATATGTTAACCTGGATAACCAGCTATCACCATAATAAATTTCATCAAAACCTGTCGAGTGGTTTTCTCGTGATGCGGTGACAAAAATTAAACATAAAAATATAATCGAATACACTGTAGATTGCGAAGTCGCATGCGACAGTGGAAATACACTCGGATGACTCACCGCAGGCTGCGACTTGCTCACAGGTAGTTAAATACTAGAAACTACTAACTTAACTAGGATTTTAAAGTTATTTAATATAAGAAACATTGCATACATATCATTATTTTAAAATAAAGCTATCTATTTAAGGCACATTTGCACCAACATGTGCAAGTTAACTCTACTTTCTATTTCTACTCTCTGACCAGCTTTAGCTCAACGCAATTAAGCTTTACGTATGTATCTCTTTGACCTTTGTTAAGATTGCTTAAATGTGGAGGCGTTATTACTGAGCTCAGCTTGTCTATTAATTATGAGGGGGAAACCATTAAAACTATTGAGTACTAGAAACCTTCTGTGGAAGATTAGATATTTACTTAGTATTTTAATGCCTTAAAAATATCTCTTTACCATTTTTAATATAGAATACTAGAATTTGCAGGCGACGCTGCCCGCGTAGTTTAAAAATTTCCAATTCACTTAGACCCCTTTAGGGATTTAATTTCTAACAACACTTCCTTATATCTTCGATACCTACTCCTGACCTATATGGTATCAACCTGCTTTTGAAGTAGCATTTATAAATATAATATAAATAATTGACAATTCGTCTGTTTATAGGTTAAGTAATAATAATAATAATATTTCATATCAACTTTACACACCTTTAGGATCGTACGTATTAAATGGCGGTTCCATGTATCTACTAATTAACTCATATCAATTAATTTGGCAATTTGGCGTAATAAGTGGATGTGCAATTAGTAATATCATATGTGTGTCGTTGGTATCCGTTATTACACGTTTACAACTACTTTAAATGTTTAAACAGTCATTTTGAATTTTATTACTGCCATCAGCAATATAACATTATGTATGTATAATATATAACTAAGCCTCGTGTATATGTTGGGATATTAACACACAGCACCATCTAGTTCCATGGTAAGCTACGAGGCCTGTGTTATGTATACCAGATAGATGATGCACTACACATATATAACTTTAAATACATACATACATACATATTATAAAATTCTACCTTCCTACTGACTAAAGTACCTATTGGTTTACTAAAAAATATCAATATATACCTACATTTTATAGGCCCAACAATAAAATTTACTTGATATATCACAATTCCAAAAAAAAAACATTTTTTATAAAAAAAGATAAATACTATCTTTTATACACTTAACTTTAATAATTTGATAACATTAATATAAGCGACTAAAAAAACACTATAAACACCATTCAAGCTATATATAATCTAGCTTCACTCAAACTGAAAACTCCCTAATGTATACAACTCGACTGTGCACTAAACTAAAACACACAATGGGAAAGGCAATTAAGTGATCGCTGGCCTAGATGCATACGTAATTAGTGATCAGGCAAGTACTCCTGGGGTAGTTGAGATAAGTGGGTCGGTAGATCGTCAAATAATATGTGTGGCCACTAAGCTTGTCATATGTTAATCACCACATTATTAATATTAAAACGACAGGGTATATGTTAGTAAGTCCTCCTTTTATAAGGACACTGGCAACTTACGTAAAACTTTGCTATGATGCTACTCCAAACCAGCCAGGTCATGGTCTATCTATGTACTTTTAGTCCAAATCCGTCCGTTTCAACATGAAAGTATAAGAAAGAGTAAGAAACATACACATAAGTACATACAAACCTACGCATTTATAATAGTAATAATCTCCGATGATTTTTTGCGACTTAATATTTTTTTTAAGAAAAGCGACAATTAAGATAAGTACATGATTTTTATCCCCGCACACAAAGAAACTATTGTGAAATACTTAAATAAAGAAATAAGTAAGTTGGGAAATTGACACACAGTACCATCTAGTTCCATGGTAAGCTACGACGCTGTGTTTTGGATACCAGATAGTTGATACACTACACATATATAACTTTAGATACAAGAATATTATAAATATAAACATCCATGACTCATCACACAAATGAATGCCGCCAGCGGGACTCGAACCCGCGACCGGTGGCACAGCAAGTAGAGTCACTACAAACCGAACCAAACATGTCATCAATACTTATTATTAATTTATTACAAAAGAGTTACTTAAATAAAAGTATAATAAATAAGAATAGTTAAATAAATAAGATATAGTTTAAAACGCAACACAAAGAAAATAATCAAAATATTCAAGAAAATCCAGGTCACACGACAAATTACATTCAATTATTATCACTACAATCATATGTACGTATGTACGTGTGTATGTTGAATTTTTTGTAAGTTAAATTAAACTTAAAACTTTAGGTCCCTGTAACTCTTTTGGTACTGGTAATTCTAGTTCTTTCTTCCTTAACCGTATGTGCCTGCGGGGGTCAATAGCCTTATATGTCTTGATTTACGATACATTGTGAATTTATGAAATATATTACGAGTACAGGTACATTTCTTTAATCGAAGTTTAAGTGTGTTCGATTGTCTCATTTTAAGGTGAACATATAAATTTACAACATAATATCCAACATAATTGATAACTTACAGATATTATATATTGTTTATTTTTTCGAAACTGCGAATTTGACATATTAACAAACTTATTATATTATAAGGTTGTACCTAATCGATGAAATAAATATACATATTATGCATTAACACAAAAAAAGAGCTAAGACCATCAAATAAAGTTACTTTTGTATGCAACTAGCGCCATCTAGTTTGGAGTGGCGACACTATATCATATTGAACTTAGAATTTTCTTTACACGTTCTAACCATTATTATCTCCAATAATAATACTAAAATACATTTATAGTCATAGTTCATTTAGTAAATAGTAAATTTATTTTAGGTATATGTATTAAACTTTTCCAAGATTTAAATCGTCTACTCATCACTAGATGGCGCAATTTGTCCTTAAGTCTCTAAGTAGAACCATTTTCATTAACATGCAAATGCAATGTGTTTCTCATTTGCATGATATTTATAACGAATGTATCTATAAAACGTTAATGTTTTAAATATGTAAATAAATAGATTAACAATACATGTTTGAGACACACGTTCGTATATAAAAACAAATCAAAAAATACTTTATTCAAATAGACTTCTAAAAGCAATTTTGAAAGGTAAATTTTACATTTTCAAAAATGTAATTAAATGTCAAAATAATAACAAACATACATACGTCCGTTAGGTCATTATATAAAAATAAATTAACCGTGCATTCAATTTTCTTTACTAATCGAGCTTTTCTAGAGTATGACACTTTCGTATATAATAAAAATGAAACTTACAAGATAATTTGACAATAATAAAATAACAGCCATTGTGCCCCAACATTCTTGGAGCTACTTGCTGAAAATTAGTAGGTAGGTGTTTCATATTAACTGCTAAACAATTCTGTAGTCAAATTCTCATAATTAATAAAAATAGGGGCTCTCCTTACATATAACTGATTTAAAATTCTGATAAATGTTATTTTGTATCATGTTTCAGTCAACAGTCACAGAGTGATACATATATTTTCAAAGTTGTAAACGTTTAAAAATTTATCTAAGCAAACATTTCTCATCTCAAATCAAACAGCGTGGTTAAACTAACGTTATTAGGTATCTACGCTGAGATTATGCATTAACACTAAAAAAACGGAGACTGAGATAAAAAAATACTAATAACGTAATACGACACTGAGATAAAAAATACCATTAACGTAATACTTATTATTTAATTAGATACTATTTTCAAGAACGTAAATATCTTGGGCTTATCTATATTTTATAATGTTCTTTAATGCATATAGCACGCTCGTTGCATGCTGTTCATATACAATCATATAATTAATAAATAATATACAAAAATATTTTATTAAGTATGATAATTATCATAAACCAACAAAAATTGCATCACTTTCGATACAGCTTTTATTTTAAAAAAACTAGTATTACTAATTAAACTAATTGGTCCCAATCAGATGCAACGATAAAGATATGAAGAATATAAACAATTTTAGAAAATTCATCATCATAATACTAACAGCTAGGTAAGCAAGTTTATTTTGAAATCGACCACAACTTTCTAATCTATTGTGTTTTACGCAAAATAAAAACCAGTTTGCGGTAAATTGACATCGCGGGCTCAATTGACAGCCATTTACATTTGATACTCGTTTTATTACGAGCTTTCCCTCAATACAAGTAAAACTACTTCACCATATAAAATACCTAATACGTGTAAACATACAAATATGATACTTATATTAATTTGAAGGTCTCCTACATTATCTCTATATTATGTATAACTAGCGACTCACCCTCGCTCTGCTTGCTTACGTTTTAACGTTTAGTGTAGATTTCTCAAGAGATGAGATATTTTCCCGCAGTAAGACCCGCACAGATAGACAGACAGATAGACAAAAATTCTAAAAACTATAGATTCGATCTCTGTATCGATAATAATGACTCTCTCATTAAGATTGTCCAAAAAATATTTAATGCACAGATTCGACTCAGTTAGAATTTTACTATATTTATAGATTGTTAAATATCTATACTATTGAATCGTTTATGAATATCCATAATAAAAATTTTAATTACCGCCGAGTGATAAGTAATGTGGAAAGACGTGCGAGGAGTACTTAAAGGTTTTGATTAAAGCTTTAGCCTCCCTTTTTATATAGTATACTAGCCACTCACCCTCGTTTGGCTCGGGTTCGTCCCTAGATTGCTTCCCCAAACTTTCATCTCCTCAAGGGATGATTTCCGGGATAAAAACTATCCTATGTCCTTCCCAGGGTCTCAAAATATCTTCTTACCAAATTTCATCTAAAACGGTTCAGTAGATCCAGAGATTACCTCCTACAACCTCACAAACTTTACCTCTTTATAATATTAGTATAAACTAGTATACATAAAACGGATTACTTCTCTCTTTGAAGTTAATTGCCTAAAGTTAATTACTTATTATACATGATTTACCTCTTTCCAAGGAAATTAAACTTAAATCACCCGACAAAGTATGTAATTCCAAGAAACACGATGATCCTGAGACTAATTTACAATAACAGTGTTTAAGTGAATATCAAATGGTAATTTACAATAACCATTTCATATTCACTTGCTCTAATACGAACACGGCAGAGTCGAGTAATGTGAACAAGTAGGGAATACCTATGAGAGTAAACTTTCAAGTTCATCCAGATAACATTCAGATATCATGTGGTGGTTTAGATAACGTTTGTAAATATCAGTTATGTAGATTTAGATATAGATTCGGTACTATTGAAAGTATGAAATATTGCTACAGGTTTTTATTTTTAGGTAAAGTCATTAATTCAGCACTTTTTCTTCTATACCAGCCCCGAAAGAAAACGCCTCATATTACTAGCTAGACCGTTTTTTTTTTATATTTTATTTTAAATGTAGTAAATAAATAGTTTATTTTCATATATATAATGTAACACATTTTTTTATTCACAATTAGACAAAGTCTCATTATATTTTGGATAAAGTGTACAATTATTACAGTTTGAACGAAATAATATTTCTTTTCCTAACTCTAACACTGCTTCGTCTTGATTTTTGAAGTACCGACACTCGGAATTACGCAAATATGTAATAATAACGTCAACCAACCAAAAAATAATTTGTGTATTAAAAATAAACTTAGAAAAGGCTGGGCATATAGTTACATATTATGTATGTACATATATACATATGTACCTACTATTGAGCGCCAAATAAACTAATAATTTATAAATATAAGTTAATAGCATCAATAAAATTATACTTCAATATTTATTGAACAGTATGAGTGATTGTAAAGCCAGGGTGGCTTTACAATCATTCATACTGTTCACGCTCGTTGCATGCTGTTCATATACAATTATATAATTAATAAATAATATACAAAAATATTTTATTAAGTATGATACTTATCATAAACCAACAAAAATTGCATCACTTTCGATACTACCACCACCCTTCTATGAAAAAATTATATAAAATCTGAAAAAACCAATAAGCAAACGAGTTAAATTCCATTTAATCAACAATTTTAGCGTGCGCAAAAACCCGGTGTAAAACGCAAACTTTCATTTCGCATTCATTACGCAAGGACGCTCTAAAAATAACGTCTAAAAATATATAATTCATTCATATCGCACACACCGTGTTTATTGTTGTTATTATTACCAACAAGAAGCTTTTTAATGAGATTTTTATATGGAAGTATTATATATAGAATAAGTATCTAGTAGTATATTGAAATATATGGAATTTTAGAATTAACGTAAGCAGAATTTTTACAGAGAAGATACAAATAAATGTTGTGTGTTATTCATTTAGTAGTACCTACATAGACTACATAATTTAATCTAGATTTTAAGGATATCTTTTAGGATACTCATTAATGTGACTATGAACTTTCTGAAGTACAAAATTAGAAACCCAGCATTTTATTAAATACATTTAGTTTAAAATATCATAAGCATCAAATGTGCTTGTGTTTAAAAGAAAAAGAAACAAACATATGTATAATGTAAACTATTTTACACTTCATTACGATCCAACAAACCCTAAATCCGTCTACAATCGTCCATGAGGCGATTTAAAAATATCTATCTACACGTGCGCTTTAGTATTTATTTTTAAGGTAATCAGTTTGTGTAAATTTAGCTAACGTATTATATATTTAAACTATTCACGTGATCAAACAAATAAATATGGAATAGATATTTTTTTTTCAATGTTTACTAAAAAAATAATATAATAATTATTTAAGTAAAATGGTATATACCAATTCCTAAAAGTATATTAAGTGATGTTAGTCCAGACTTAAAATTACAATCCTACGGAAAGTGGAAACTTATTGTCTAGTATAATTTATTTACATAGAATAAACTATTTTAAACTTTCGTTTACAAAAATATAACGTAAACGATAGAAAAATGTATTTTTCATTCAGAATAAATCCGATGCGATAAAGAATGAATACAACTTGCATAGTGGTGCCGTGGTGCAGCGGCGAACGAGATATTTTGTTTTATCACAAAACTTGTCTATATACGTTATTGCCTACTCTAAGCATTCAATGCAGTGTATAAAATACTTTTTGTAGTTGCCTCGTTTTATTTATCTATGTATGTACATATAATAAAATTCTGAGTCGAATCTGTAGGTACATTAAATATTTTTTGGAATAACTTATTGAAATAGTCAATTATTATTATCGATGCAGAGGTTGAATCTATAGTTTTAGTATAATAAAATTCTAACTAAGTCGAATCTGTACATTAATTATTTTTTGGTAAATCTAATTGAAATAGACATTATTATCGATACAGAGCCCGTATCTATGGTTTTCAGAATTTTTGTCTTTTTTGTCTGTCTGTCTGTCTGTCTGCTGTCTGGGAACGCATCACGAGTAAAACCACTGGACACATGAAATGAAATTTGGTATGATGATAGCTGGTTTTCCGGGTCAACATACCTATAGGATACTTTTTACTGCGGGAAAATATCTCATCTCGGAGAAATCTATACTTACCGTTAAAACATTCCTAGGGACCCGGAACCTGAGCGGAGCGAGAGTAAGTCGCTAGTTTTTAAATAAAGAATAATTTCAAAAATAGTTTTTTTGGAAATCAATAAAAAAAGATAAAATATCCCCGATATCGGTCCAGCCGTTAAGGAGAAGAAGAATAACGAACACACGCACACTAGAATTATAAGATATGATAACAGATTATCATATCTTCAATTAAAGTATCAATTACTAAACAAATACGAAAATTGCTTTTTTTTATTTTTTTCCATAAACTTAATAATAGCTTTTGATTGTTTTTCCTGCAATGAGTGCACGCTATGGTGTGAGTGAAGGGGTGCCTGTGCTCTTTCAGGAATCGATCTATCGCTTCCTGTATGCAGCGGCCTTTGAATAACAAATGTATGTAGATTACAGATAGAACGTTTGCCTCTAGAGCGGATGATGTATTTTTATGAAATGGAAATAAAAATATTTAAATCTAAAACTCTTCCTAAAAATAGAATTCTGTTTGTTTTGATAGTAATATATAAGAAGTATTTCAGTGTAAATTTTATTAATTTAACTAGCGACTCATCCTCGCTCCGCTCGGGTTTGTCCCTAGTTACGTTTTAACGTTTAGTATAGATTTCTCAGAGATGAGATATTATCCAGCAGTAAAAAGTATCTTATATGTTGACTCGGATAACCAGCTATCATTATACTAAATTTCATTAAAATCTATCCAGTTGGATTTCTCGTGATGTGGTCACAGACAGACAGATAAAAATCCTAATAACTATAGATCTCTATCCTAAGATCTATAGACCTCTGTATATATATATGACTATTACTATAAGACTTTCCAAAAAAAAATTTTTTTAATTTTTAATTTTCCACTTTTAGTGTAGACATAATAAGCAAGTAAATTGTAAGAAGAAAGTTTTTGAATAACATATTCGATTAAACAATTTATTTCAAAAATATATTTATTGTTGATTTTTTTTAAGACTGCTTGACCGATTTCCATAAAATTTATATGGGACCACCAGGGAAGTATACCTATATATACCCTTTGAAACAAAAACAAAAATTTTCCAAACCGATTCAGGCATTTTCGAGTAGGTAATCGGTGAACATACATAAAAAAAAAGATTTCGACGAATAGAGAACCTCCTCCTTTTTGGGAGTCGGTTAATTATACTATAGTAGCGTAAGAGAAATGTTAAAAAAATTATGTCATTAAAAATTTATACATTACATTATGCAGGAACTGAACATATAATTCGCACATAAATTGCATACAAAAATTACAGATAATTTGTACAAATCTAGTACGACATTGACATTTTTCCACGAAACAAAGGACATAATACGGCCAGTAGAATACCGTTCTCTAACAGCTGATTCAGTGATATCTCCTGTTACCAGCGCGACATATTTTTTTTCTTAATCAATTGTATGAGTCATTATGTGACATTGTTCAATGATTTTTTTATAAAAATGCAATTATTTAACGCTAGTATGAAATAGAACTATTACGCACATACCTATACGTATAGACAGTCGGAGTATTTATTCGTTTTGCATCATTGCACTGTTTAGTATCGTTTAGCTATTAAATATTTTCTATATTTTAAATTAAACATATAAAAGAAGTTTTAATCTATACATATATTAAAATTGTAACTAAGTCGAATCTGTACATTAAATATTTTTTGGAAAATCTAACTGAAATAGACATTATTATCGATCAGATCCGGTCAGATCGACAGAGTCCGAATCTATAGTTTTTAGAATTTTTGTCCGTCTGTCTGTTACCGCATCACGAGAAAACTACTGGGCAGATTTTGATGAACTTTGGTATGGTGATAGCTGGTTATCCGGATCAACATATAGGATACTTTTTACCGCGGGAAAATATCTCATTTCTGAGAAAAAATACAAAAACTGCATTGTAAGAGTATACTAATACTAATATGTAAAACCTAAGAATTTGGTTTTTGGTCATCTGAACGCGGGCGGAGCCGCGGGCAATACTACTAGTATTATGATAGATTAGAATTTCTTTAAGTAAAGGAAATCAATTATTATGTACTTTTTCTATCGTATCTATTGAAGATGTAACAACTTTATTATAATGTATTTCTATTACAAATATTTGTATAAATAAAATAGAAAGTTAGCCGTCAGTTATCGATGTATAGACGATTACAATTTTCTTTATTGTATTTAAAAGAATGGAAGAAGGTATAATAAAGAAACAAGATTGAAGAAATATACGAGAATATTATTCGTAGTATATTGACCAATATGTAATATACAAATACATATGTATTACAACAAAAAAAAATCGAATGCAGCAAAACAACCATTGAAAGTTAACCAAATTTCATAGCTCTTATTAGATTCTGCACCATTTCAAATGAAAACTGGGGCGCTTATATTGAGCTTTCCAATTTAAAGCTAATTTCCGCTTTAAAGTCTTCCTAATAAGTTACGTAAGCGTGCCAATGTCTATTTAGTAGTTAAAACGTGATTCAGAAACTAAATGAAAAATAAAAATTTATTTAATTGTATAAACGTCATCGCCATCAACGACTTATGGTGAAAGTGTAATTAAATACAATAAGTAGCTTCTATGGTTTAATATTTATAAGTCAAATTGAATATAATATCAAGCTTATTGGTCATCTGTACATATAATCTATCTAATTTGTGTGGTATCCCTAAAGTTGGATAAAGGGGCTATAAAGTTCAAAACTATAACTATTTCAAACTGCTTAGGAGATTAACGAAAATGTGCTTTAGTAACTATACTTACGTACTTAGTTCTTGTACTTACCTACTTATACTATATTCTTGCTAGTTCCTAGACAAACAATATAAATCTTAGTAGCAGCAAGAGATATATACAAGTTTTATAACTTAGTTTGAATTGTGAGAGATTTTAAATGAACACTAAAAAAACCGTACCATAAAAAGGTTGACATATTTTATAGAATAATTTTAAATAAACAACGAGTTACGTGATATTGTTAGTATGCTAAATAATAATCCCACGTATATTTTGCTAGTTATGCATATTTTATTATTATTAATATTAATCTACCACACGTGAAAGACACGTGAATCATATTTTGTTGAAAACAAATAATAAGTTCTATTATTTCGTATAATTATTATTAATAATGTAAACATATCCGAATGTATTGATTACGAATATAAGGGTGTTTAGGCAGTGGTGGCATAGTGGTAACTCACTTGATAAACCGAGGAAGCGGGTTCAAATGCCGGGTCTCGCACTTGTCTTACGATGTAAGAAGAAATCGTGAGGAAACCGGCTCGTCTGAGAGAACCTAGCAAGTTTTCGAAGGATATATGAAGTCCGCCAACCCGCACTTGGCCAGCGTGGTGGTGCTGCTCCCCCTCGTAAGGGAGGCTCGTGGGCAGAAATGACACGTTATTGGGGTGTTTATTGCTCAAATTACTCGTAAGCAATTAAACATAATCTAATAAAATTTGGTATAGAATACAAAAAAAGACCTTTTGCATTACGGACAGAGGTTGCAAATATAAATCGACAAATTACAATAGATTCAAATAATACCACAACAACAGAAACAATCACCGCAGCCGTCAATAAGAAGCAGCAATTTTCGTTTCCCGCATATTATCGAGGTTATTAAAATGTACCGAATTTATTTTCCACTTCGATATAAAATTGATTTGATTGCAGACTAACTGCGCTTCCTCGATATTCTGCAGCTATAAATTGGTGCCAACTGTAGGGTTATCACAACGATACGATAAAACAATTTGATGATATTCATTTGTAAACGTTCCACCACGGTGCTAAATTCTTTATAAATTTTATTTATTAACATAATAAAATATGCTGAGTAAGACTGAAGATATAAATTAAATATTTTTGCGTTAATTTCAATAAAACAATAATACTTTCTTAGATTTACGCGAATATTTAACATTTTAAATAAAACTATCTTTTCGATTTTTTTTCGCTGAAACCTTAATCACTCCCGTGACCATGATTGCTGTAAATGTAAAGCATTCGAAACATTAGGAACCAAAAATCAAAATAAAACCGCGAAAAAATCCGAAAAAATTGCTTTATTTAAATTGTCCAATAAAACATATTTACGGTTTGCACGTTCTAAATATTTAAGTTTTTACAGGTATTTCCTTCCATACGAAATTCAATAAATATTGCTTTAGAAATTAACCTTCCAGATAAAGATCATATTGTATTGTATTTTATAGCAGAATAGAGGTAGTGCCCCTATTTATAATCGCTCTATTAGTCACACTATCACTTTTACACTAACCGAGTTTCATAATGCATTCTGCATGCACGTGCCAATGTGAGCCGAAAAATCGTCTGATAGACATTTCGGATGTAGGTTAACAACCTTAACGTAAGTGAGAGCTATCCTCTCGATATTTGGGATTATCGTAGACGCTCTGTATGAAAATCGTGTAGTCAATTTTGCATAAATTGTTTTAGTTTTAGAGTCGAAGGGTTATTAGTACTTTTTATGTATGTATGGTTATTTAATTTCATTTTCTTCCAAGCACCTCAATATAGTAGTGGTATTCAGCCCTTTTTAACGTTCCACTGCTGGATTTCAATTTTCCACGTTTCCTAACGATTTTTTCCTATACCGTAAGACAAATGATAATCATGTTGGAAATCACTCGCACACGAAAACATAGAACATGTCCGAGATTTGAACCCGCTTCACTCGGTTTTCCAAGCGAGCAAGTTACCACTGGGCTACCAATCTGTATAATGTATACAATAACCCACGCTGTAACACTACTTCTTATTTCCTTAGGTTGGCTCAAAGAGATCTCTTTTAGAGATAGGTTTACCTTTACCGACACTGATCTCTGAATCGATTTTGCTACCCTGATTTAAAATGCAATAAACTATATATAAATAAATAAAAAAGGCCCGACGATGTTATAACTACAAAATATTTTTGGTAAATAAATATGATCTTTACTTTGGTTTAAGCTTCGAAGCAGCTGATATATGACATAACATGTACTAATCCTTTTCACTACATATAGCACTTTGTCACTGTTCATAAACGTGAAGGTAATTAAGATAATTCCAAATGACGCACAAATTCATCACACTATGAGCCGCACATGTTTGTAAAGAAATATTTTAATCAACTTTAAGACAATACATACTACATTTTATATGGCATTGGCAATTTTAAATCAAATATACAGCAACGTAGAACGAATAGGTATATATTTAATTAAACTTATAAAATATAGATTTCCATCTGTCTGTCATAACGAAGAGTTTCTTCCGCCCGAACAATTAATACGAAGCAATTGCACAACATTATTTATATAAGTATATTATAATACTAAATAGTTCTAAGGAAATAGATTATAAATTTTCCCTTATTACAAGTCAAATTTAAAATATTTTTGGCAGTTGTTATTTAATATAATCATAAATTATTATATGATAACAAAGCCGTAATATACTCGCATGTGTGTATACCACGCAAATTGAACCCAAAATGTACACACAACTATATTTAGTTTTAAGTTTGTTTTATTAGTTCTCGTTTTATCTATTGATAAAGTCATTATCAGTGACGGAGAGCAAATTAACGCCTGTATAAATACGCACACTGTATATTTGCTAAATAAATATTGGATGAAAACACAACAAACAAATTTATTAAACTATAAAGTATTTTCGATGGTCGATTAAAAAATTACCTCAGAAATTACTTTTCATTTCGAAAACATCTCATTGACCTAATTAGGTTAACATGAAGTAATAAAAGATTGAATAAAGTGTTCGAATTAAATTTTCAAACGAATTAATAAATTATATAAAATACCGTAAAAATATATATGGGTATGCCTTGAGATTTTTGATTCGTTTTATATTTTAAATCGGCCCTATAAATCTGAATCTTACCTTATCTCTGTGAGAATGACGATGATGGGTGACCGGAGGCGGATGCTGTGGCGGTGGTGGCACTTGACTCTGACCAGTCACTACTACTGGCAACCCATCGACTATGGTCACCATAACACGTTTGTCAGCACTACGGCGTCGTTCAGCCGAATTCCTTCGCCGCCTTTGTTCATCGGCCACAGGTTTAGAGAACACCGTTCGCCTATCAAATGCTCGAGGGTCGCCTTGGATTTCCGCTGCTCTGGTCGCAGGTGTATGGCTCTTAGATCGTTTCAAGAGTCTCATCACATGAGATTTCAAAGCATCTGGCTTACTCACTGGCGGTGGTTCGGGTTTGTGCTTGTACGATTGTGAGTGCGCGTGGTGGCGCTGCACGGACACGGCGTGCCCCATCCCTGGTGGTATTACGTTAGACAGGCTCTTGACTGCGTAAGCAGCATCTACTTTGTTGCCAGCCACACACGACACTTCGTACATCCCGACTCCTCTCGCGGTGTACCGTCGGTACCACGAAAATATCAACAAATTCCGAAATTATACGGCCATTTGAGTTATAATTCCGTGAAACACTGCAATCCTCTCACTTTACACTTTCCGCATATTCAAAACACTTGTTCTATAGCCGATGCTTACATTTGTCGGTGATCATAAGTAAGTAGGACCGGTTAAGGAAAACTACAAAACATCACACTGTTTACAGTATTAGTAATAAACAAAGTGAGTTTACGTGACTCAACAGTCGCACCATTCACAAACCTGTGTATTTATTAAAAACGGCTATGGTAAGTAACTGATAGAGTGCGCACGTCTCAGGCGTGCGGCAGCTGGCGTCGAACTGAGAGTGTGAAGCATTGATGGCATTAGTAATCGCCCAATGATACTCGAATGATAAGAGAGATACATATTTATATGTTGATGGACGACACATCCACAAAGGTCAATGTTTCAGTGAAGTCGGTCCAATTGATGTAATTGTATATAACAAGGTTACGTCTATTCCGACCGACAAAATGACGTCCAACGAATTAATCACTTAAACTTTGCGGATTCATTGAGTATAATTTTGGTTATATTAGCACAATTGGTATTACCGCTCCTAATAAAATTGGCTTCGGACAATCTAATGGACAAAGAAAAATAAATTTGATCTTTTAATAAATGTACCGGAACGTGAGAAATCGCTCACTAATATAAAACTTTTTTTTTATTTTTTTATTTTTTATTTTATTTATAAAGTACACTAACAATACACACATAAAACATTTCTGATAATCTTATTAGTAATATAAATTAAGTACCTGATATGTATATTTATTACAATTATCTATTACAACTTTATAATTTATTTGTACTAAATCTTGAGAACATATAAGTATATCTTCATGATATGTAGGAGTAGGTCCACAAAGTATAATTTGGGTAAAACCCGCAAAAAATGTCGCAAAAGTATTTAATATTCGCCCTAAACGAAGTCAACGCGAGGGTCCAAATCACATTATCTTGCGTTACGCTCAAAGGAATTTAGAGTAAATTCCTTGTTTTAACTTTCCTTAGAATTCCCTTTGTTAAGCCCATATCTTTCTACTATTATTTTGGTTTAAAGTTGACCTGTCATAAACAAGTATTCCTGAACAATTAATTTAAGTTCTAACTTCATCTATATTAATATTATAAATAGGCAGACTTTGTTTGTTTGAATGCGTTAATCTCAGGAACTACTAACCAGACTTGAAAAATTCTTTTTGTTTTAGATAGCCCGTTTATTGAGAAAGGCTATATGCTATATATCATTCCAGAAGAATGTACGGTTCCCGTGGGATAGATTTGTTTTCGTCTAGAGACGACCCCGAAGCGAAGCTAGTGCGACTCGCTAGTACTATACCTATATAACCAAAATGATAAATTAATATAAAAATTATATTCAATAAGACCTACTTTTAATTAATTTTGAAATAACACCTTGTTATTTATATATTCGATAAGTTATAACTCTATTACCACATCTGTGTATGTTTTATAAACAAAAATGATTTACTTCGACCGGTATTACTTCTCAAGCAACGAAACAATGCCGGTTTGAATGCGTCGTGAAGTGATTACATAACTTTAATTACTTGCTTTTAGGTCTTTATGATTGGTTACCATTCAGACAATAATAATTTACAACGCAACAAGACCTAAAAGAGTCTTGAATGTTATATCCGTGTCATATTTATAAAATAGCTAATAGATATAATTTAATCACTGTTTAATTTTTTTCCTCATATAAGTACTTATTTTCATTCAAAAATTATAATAATATTAGCAATTCACCACCTAGTTACGTTTTAACGTTTAGTATAGATTTCTCAGAAATGAAATATTTTCCCGCAGTAAAATGTATCCTGTATGTTGTGACCGGGATAATCAGCTATCATCATACCAAATTTCATCAAGACTTATAGAACAAAAATTCTTAAAACTATAGATACGGCCTCTGTATTTTCCAAAAAATATTTAATGTACAGATTCGACTCAGTTAGAATTTTATTACTATAATAATACCAAATATGAATATGTATTATTGTTAAAAGTGAAAGGAAATTTACAATGAATAGAAAGATAAGAATATCTTTAGACCACTCGATATTCATCCATTAGTAAATTGCCGGCATATTTTCTTACATAAAAGAGTTTTGTAGAGATACAAGAAGAATACACAGTGAAACTCATTAACCAGTTAATTGTCCCAAATTGCATTCAATGAGTCATAGGCACAGTAGGTACATTTGCCCACTTCGTATTTGGAGAAATTGAGTGAAAGCGCACGCGCAGTGTTGATGGCACGCCAATGACAAATCAGTAACTATTTAATACTAACTACTCTCGCTTCGTTTTGAGGCCTGTAGCCTATTTGTTACTCCAGGTCATAGTCTATTTATGTATGTACTAAAATTGATCTAAATCTAGCCGTTTCAACGTGAAGGTAACAAACATACACACAGACAGATTTTTAACTTAGAAAAAAAATTTTTTTTTAACATTAAATATACAATAAGGTTACTTTAATATTTTAATTAGTTTTCTATATTTTTAAATAAAACTATATTTTCGGATTATTTCGCGGATTTATTTTGATTTTTGGTTCCCGACGTTTCGAATGCTTTACAGCATCCATGGTCACGGGAGAGACAGTCTTTCCCGTGACCATGGATAATCGAATCGAAATAATCCGAAAAGATAGTTTTATTTAAAAATGTCAAACACTCGCGTAAATCTAAGAAAGTATTACTTTTCTATACACTAATCTTCAACGAGTTTTTGTAAAAATGCTCACACTGTCTACGTAACCTGTTTAAATATTGATGACAATATATTTCTCGATTAACTCGTTTTATAGTAAATATCGATTTGCTATTAGAAGCACATTCGATATCAATAACGTTGTGTGTGAATTACTTTTAAACTATTATTAAAAACGTATTATAAGCCCTATAGCTATAAACTTTACTTGATCACTATAGACTTTTTGTCTACATTCTTCATTCGTACGAGCACGGGCGCGCGGTCATTTGTTCTCAGAAGTCACGGCCTACTTGCACCTGTATTGAATCATTTCATTATAAACGTCGACACGAATGATTAATGAGATATACGCCTCTGCTATTTTGTAAATTAGTATATATCTATACATATAATAAAAATTGTAACTAAGTCGAATCTGTACATTAAATATTTTTTGGAAAATCTTATTGAAATAGACATTATTATCAATACAGAGTCCGAATCTATAGTTATTAGAATTTTTGTTCGTCTGTCTGTCTGTTGCCTCATCACGAGAAAACCACTGGACAGATTTTGATGAAATTTGGTATGATGATAGCTGGTTATCCGGGTCAACATATAGGATACTTTTTACTCCGGGAAAATATCTTATTTCTGAGAAAAAATACAAAAACTGCATTGTAAGAGTATACTAATATGTAAAACCTTAGAATTTGGTTTTTAGTCATCTGAACGCGGGCAGAGGCGCGGGCAATGCTAGTCATAAATATAATTATATATGATTGCACTCGAGTGTAACATTTTAATTTATAGTGACTATTAAATTAATTCAAAACTATAAGTCATTAGGCAACAGAAATCCTATCCAGCTACTTCAAACAAATCATGCGAATTAAATGTATCCGTGACCGTCGATGATATTTTTTGTGAGTATCTCTAGTCTTTTGGTCGATTTTAAAAAAGAGGAGGCACGCACGAAATAGTACAGGTTTATTATGCGTTATCTTTTCGGCAATATGAATGAAATTTGGCACAAAGATCGACAATAGTCTGGGATTAGCACATAGACTACTCGTACTTTTATCCCGGAAAAACGCGCGGTTCGCGGGGAATAGATTGTTTTTGTTTTTCGTACAGGCGAAGCCACGCGAAGCAAGGGTGAGTCGCTAGTAATAAATATTTTTATCTAAATGACTGGAAAACTTTAACAGTTAATTTGAACGGGTTTAAAATTTAAAAGTTAAAACTTACATCATGAACAAGTCTCTTACAGATTAATTTAAAAGGAAAAATAAACTTACACACACACACACACACGTACACTGAAATGTGACAACTACTTATATTTATCACTTCGCTGTGAATGAACTAACAAATTACACTTTGTTCCTGCGAGGCCATTGGATCATTCATCTGTTCGAGAGATATTTGTAAACAAACCTATCCCGTTTCGTTGTATATATTGGAATTCCGGTATATTTCGCTAAGAGTATAGTATTTCTGTTGAAGGTACTTCGCTTCCTGAACGATCGGGATGTTTAAAACTGGTTTCAGTTTGTACTTCTTTGATTTCAGATATAAATAAATTTAATTTTACTTTAAATATTTAAATGTTTACCGCTAAAAAGAGTCGGGAAATCCTTTAAACAAAACCGTCACACGATTTCCTTAAAGTATAATAGAAATAATTAGAGATTATTGTATACTTGTGATTAATGTTTTCCTGTTTTAAAAATAACTATTTATATTTTATACTACTTTATTTATGTACTAGCGACTCACCCTCGCTCCGCTTACGTTTTAACGTTTAGTATAGATTTCACAGAGATGAGATGTGTTCCCGCAGTAAAAAGCATTCATTATACCAAATATCATTAAAATCTGTCCAGTGGTTTTTTCGTGATGCGTTCCCAGACAGACTGACAGACAAAAATTCTAAAAACTTTAGATTCAGATCGATAATAACGACTATTTCAATAAGATTTTGCAAAAAATATTCAATGCACAGATTCGATGCATTTAAAATTTTATTATATGTATAGATAGAAGATAGCATTTTACACTATTATATAATTTTACACAGGTATGAATCTACATACAAAATCTTTTTGCCCTAACATCATATTTCACACCGACAGGTTTCATTACATACTGTCAGGGACACTTCCTGCAGTATCTCGGCTTTCTATAGTATTATTATAAAACCCTCTTCATTTCGACCGCTCGTATTCAATAGCCAGCCATTCATAGTCCATTTTTGTATCAATTTTGTGATCCGTTCACTAGGGAGTAGTTACTAACTTGCGAATTAGTCAGATTTGAAATATACTAGTCATCGCCATGTGGTTGAAAATCATCCATAGTTGCTCAAGTTTGATCGATATTGAGGTTCTATTCTCAATTTGACCACAGACTTTAACAATAAACAAAAGAGTATAAATGAATGTGTGTGTCAAATACATTGCAGTGTGTGTGATGTTTTTTTTATTGATTTAATGTATTTTTTATGCATAATTAAAAAAAAAATAAGCATTCTGCACTATAATAAGTGTGGGAAATTTTATACTCCTCCGTCCGCGTAATTTTCGTAAAAGGGGTACAAAGTTTTTGCTTCACGTATTAATATATAGATTAGAAAATACTCATAGCTATAGTGACTCAGCACAAAATTATAAACTTAAAATACGCTCGAAAGCATCAAATTAAAGTTGGGGTAAAGTTAAATCGGCTATTGCTAATTCGTTTCCAGTGGCAATTACTCAACGAGGCTTGTACAAATACTGAATACACCTAACCTTTTTATGTAAGTACATTACAATACCAACATTCTAATATACTTACTAAAATGAAAGATAACGTCCTTCAGTTGGTACAACTGGTTTTCCGCTGTTCAACTTACGGAAATATGGGACCGACGGGAGAGCGCGATAAAATTTTCATGTTCAATGAAATGACAATATTACCCATTATACTGTGCTTGGGTTACAAAAAATATGTAGGTATAAGGTGGAGTTTTTTCTTCCCCCCGCTTAAATTTAATGTGCCTTTGAATAGAGTACAATAATTATTTTTTATATAAGTGATTATATACCAGGCAATACAACACAAACAAATTAAAAATCACAATTTTAATGATTTTACAACTATAACAACTAAAAGAGCTTTAGGCACTCAGACGGTGGACAAATGTTTATCTTTAAAACAAACAGGAGGGAAGGGTAGAATCCGCAACCTTCTAACTTAACGGGTGTAGTTTTAATAGATTATAAAATTATCATATAAGTGGTCTATTATCTGGTTAGTACCTCTGCATATACCTACTACTATATACCGCTACTATACATTATATTAAAAGTAAATTTTAAAACATCGACAATTCTATATAAATAAAAATTAATGTTCGTATGTTTGTCCTCAATGCGTTCCTAAGCCATTGACCATTGTAATGAAACTCTGGTGGGTTATTCTGTATACGCCTGTGAAGATTTCGGAATTCTGGCACAAAAAAAGAAATTTTCGTTGGACGTTTGTATTTTATGCGTTCCTAAACCATCCAAGCTGAACGACGCACCCGAGCGAAGCAATTGTAAATACGTAGTATATTGTAAATGTTGAACTCGATAACAAAAAGGTTGTCGGGTTAAAAATCATTCCTTTATTACAGCGACGAGATTAAAAGATCTTAGTGAAAGCGAAATCGTAAAAATAATAAAAGGGAGGAAAAATGAAAATAATGGAAAGCTATGAGAATGGAAATAAGTAGAGACGTTGAAATAATGATCAGGAACATGGCTGCAGGTAACGGCGCTATTTGTAAAGATGAGCCTTGGCGTAATGATATAGGGGAAAATGTTTGTTTTCGTCTACGTTGACGAAACTAGCGTTTTTATTCTAGCGGTTGCAGAAATAAGGGGCGTTGAATTTTAAAGATTTAATTTTTATTATTCGAGTACATAAATGCGAAAAAAAATGTGTGTGTGTATGTGTATTTTTGTTACTCCTTTGCGCTGAAACGACTTTAAGGATTCGGGTGTTTAGTATACAGATAGAGTAAGACCTGGAGTGAGACATAACCTTACTGTAAGGCGACTAGGGACGTATAGAGTGAAGAGAGGTTAAGTCGCTAGTAAAGATACTCGTATATAATTATTCCCTGCGTTTAAAAAGTTAAACGCATAATATAAAATTCTTAAGAAACATTAGAAACTTATAATATTTATTTTCATTTCGATACCCTTTTTATTTGAAACACTAGAAGATGAGATAAATTGTGACACGAAAGGTGCATTACGTATCTTGATTTCGAAGCTTTACAACTTACTAAAGCATCTCGTTACGGATGTTATAAATGATATCATTAGCTATGCACTTACACACCTGCTAAACGTAGCGAGATTCTTTTATAAATTATGAATAACTATGAGTCACTTGCTCTTATTTAGCTTGAGCTTCATAAAATTATTTGAAAACCAGCATTGCCGGCGACTATAACCAAAACCCAAATTCTTAGGTTTTACATATTAGTATACTCTTACAATGCAGTTTTTTATTTTTTCTCAGAAATGATATATTTTTCCACGGTAAAAAGTATCCTATATATTGACCCGGATAACCAGCTATCACTATACCAAATTTTATCAAAATCCCTCCAGTTGTTTTTCTGTGATACGGTAACAGACAGACAGACAGACCGAAAAAAATTCTAAAAACCCTAGATTCGGCGTCTGTATCGATAATAATGTCTATTTCAATAAGATTTTCCAAAAAATATTTAATGTACAGATTCGGCTTAGTAACAATTTTATTATATGTAATAGATTATTATTTATTACTCCTTTTCAAATGAACTAATATTCATATACCTATATTGGCTATTATATGCATATAAACCACCAATCAATACCGATTAATTTTTACTGTCAAACCTAACAAAACTTACTGTACCCGTTGCATAGATTTGTTTTTGTTTGTCATGTTTATTGACATAAATTAATTCAGGCATTACAGAGAAGATAATATTATTTTGCCATTTTATAGTTTACATTTAGTTCTGATAGATACGACAACTGTCGATTATCTAAGATATATGTACAAACATAGGTAGCAGTGCTAATTAATATTGAAATAAAAACTCGAGGAGCGGTGCTTTCTAAAGAGGAGTACAATAAAGGCTTAAGCGAAGTCAGGGCGGAACGTTATCAATATAGTATGATTTTATTAAGTACAGGTATATATACCTATACATAGTTAATACCTGCAGCTTAACGTCGACGCGACGGAAAACGCTGACTGTGATTATTCACCTTTTAAATTGTCTCCCGATGATATTAAAATGCTTTTGAAACGCTGATGGTTTAAAATTTTAATTTCAATGGATCGGCTGCAAAATGCAACAATGTTTACATAAAGGTTTCAATCAATTATTGAAGATTAAAGTTATTTAATATGTTATGAAATAACTCAATTTTTTTATTTAGTATCGTCTGATGAGGAATGCTCTTCAACTTACGGCAGTCTACGTAATGCAACTAATTTTTCAACATTTTATTACACTAATAATGTCATTCTAGTCGATTTCTACTAGTAGAAAATAGGATTCATCCTACTGAGGCTATCCATAGTATGTGGTCTGCACGGGACATACATGTTATAGTTAAGTGCATATGTGTTCCAATTAAACACGACCGGTGAGCCAGCAGGCGCACGACCGACAGCCTAACGTACTGGAGCACTACTCAAGGATCAACACAACTATTCGTATTTCGTTACAGAAAAACCCACTAACTGTTTTGGCCTAGCCCGGGACTCGAATCCTACGATCTGCCGCCATACACGCTAACCACTAAACCAAAAAAGACAAGTTACTACTACCCTGTTATATCAACTTTTATCGTTACCAAGTTCCAAGAGCACTTAATAATCTTTATTGAACGTGCATTACATGAATTTTGCATATGGTAACATGCGCCTTGGGAACATTTTAATGGCGTTAGGGAGTATAAGGATCTTGGCAATGGTCCAAGATGTATGGCATATAATTTTATTGTATAGGCCCATTACCAATTCTTCCTGTTCATTTAACAATTCAAAACAAGTCTTATACGAAGGTAACAAGAGTTATATTCGATGAATAACTCCTTTAAAGAATTATCCAAACACTTCTACCAAGGTTTTTTAAGGTCCATATCTAAGTGTGTGGATGTTGCAAGTCATTGAGATTAGAATAATATCTAATTTAAGCGATGATTATATTATTCGACATCGGTTCGAAGCACTTACATCTCATCTATACATATAATCTGTACATTAAATATTTTATGGAAAATCTTATTGGAATAGTCTTTATTATCGATACAGAGGCCTAATCTATAGTTTTTACAATTTTTGTCTGTCTGTCTGGGAATGCACCACGAGAAAACCACTGGACAGATTATGATGAAATTTGGTATGATGATAGCTGGTTATCCGGGTCAACGTATATATTTTTTGCGGGAAAATATCTCATATCTCTGAAACCTAAGCTAAACGTGACGTGACGTGACAGACCCGAGCAGAGCTAGGG
Source organism: Brenthis daphne (assembly GCA_947093115.1). Lineage (NCBI taxonomy): Eukaryota > Metazoa > Arthropoda > Insecta > Lepidoptera > Nymphalidae > Brenthis > Brenthis daphne. The sequence goes on along the minus strand of OX352482.1, from coordinate 6,433,927 downwards.
TTAGTCGCTAGTACGAAATAAAACATATATGTATATAGTATTTATATTTTAAAAATGTTTCTCTGAATTCGCTAATGAAATTTCTAAAATAATATCTTAAAATAAATTGTTTCATATTGCGGTATCAAAAAAACCGTTAACATAGTGTATTTTGGGATTGAGCTTAATTAAAGCAGCTATGCAAAAAGAATTTGATGATATACAAAAATTAAAGAAAATATTCTAAAGAAAAATATAAAATAAACAATTTGAACCGAAGCCATAATAAATTAAAGCATATTAGGAATAGCATTATTAATTACGTCTTCCAAGTATCTTTTCATTCTTCAAATTATAAATTTCATGTGAACTTTATGTACATCTTCTTTTTCTAAATATAGTAGGTAATTGCTCTTACTTTATAAGTACGAATTTATTATTTATTTATGTTAAAGATTAAGATCAAGAGAAATAAATATAATTTTTATTTTTTTATGTAAGTATGTATTTGGATGTTGAGAGCATTAAATTTATTTTATAATTCAGCAAAAAAAGCCACCCAATAGTTACGAACTGGAAAGCTTAAATCATCAAGGTCAACACTTTAATGACTGCTGTTGAAGTTTTAACTCATCAACCTTAATGACCTCAGACTTAATTGTAGCTTGTAGCGCTAAACCATTAATGTGTTTACGTTTAAATTATTATGTAAGAACAATGACACATGTATGTATGTTGTATTCAGCCTTTTTAACGTCCCACTGCTGGGGGTGGGCCTCCCCACAGTACGAGGATGGGATCAGGCCATAGTCCACCACGCTGGCCAAATACGGGTTGGAGGACTTCACATGTCCTTCGAGAACTTGTTAGATTCTCTCAGACGTAGTTTTCCGCACAATATTTTCCATTACCGTAAGTAAAGTGGTAATCATGTTAAAAAACGACACAATAATAACATATTATGATTGTGATGTAAAAATGCACGACGCAAGCTGAGATAATAAAGCAGTACACAGACAATTTGGGGATTATTTGGCAATCTTAGGAAGTCTGCCAAATACGGTACAGTCTCGAAACCTAAACTACCATCTCACAAGTCTGTAACTAGGGAGATTATCCTTCAAGCTGGTAGGAAAGTATATATGTATATATACAACAGCTTCTGTAACTTAACGCTGTTAATACTTTGCGATGCATATTCTAATTGTCTAGATGATTTTCTTTATATTGATAACCGTTGTGTAAAAATATCTAGCATATTTGTTTAATCGTTACCACTTTTACAACCACCTAAATTTGTTCACCTTCTTTTACACAGCAACTAGATAGGGCTCAAGTTATCAGTATAGACTACTTGTATTACATGTATTTACTATTTATGCCTATTATGGACTGCTGCATAACGTTGCTTAGACTACATGTAATTAACCTATTATTTTTAATTCAGTTAGATATTTTATCACTATACTCTAAATGCACTATAAGTATTCTAAATGCATTACTATATTCTAAATGCAATTTCTCGACACAGTGCATAAGACGCTTGAATCCCTCTTCTTTCTACGCCACTTTGCAAGGTACAAATTGAATGAGGTTGTTAGCAAAAGCTTGAAAACTGCTAGAAATAGAAAATTTTTCTTGTGCAGTCACGTTCCGACTTCGAAGATACGGAAAATGCTTATTATTCAGAATAAATAAAAACAGATCGACTGAAATCAGTATCAATTTTTTTACATAACAATGTAACAAAGGGAGCAAAATGTAAACAAACAGAAAGAACAATTAATTGATTCCTACACTAGAGCGACGCACTGTATGTTTTCAAGAGGACTGCGACAGCGTAATCGGACGTGCGGTTCGATTCTGTTTACGCTCTGTTTCACAAGTGTGTCGCTCGAATAAAGGTAGGTAGGTATGGGCTTTGGAGGGATTCATCGAATTATTGCATGTGCATCAATCACAAATATATCTATGTATACAACGACTTCATTCTAATAAAAGGTTTGCTATGCTGTATTTGTTACATCAGACAATATTTAACTTCTACGAATTTCAAATCTGACAGTGATTTAATACACGGTAAATACCAGTCATTATAATAACAGTTAAATTATCCTGATCTAAAGACTATACCTTTGGCAATATATCTGATATAGCAAAAAAAAACACCTATATTTAAACTCACTGTGAGTAAAATGGACATACAAACACGCTTTCACACTTATGTATATATAATACTATAATAAGGATGATATGTTCGTCATAAAACAATTAGGTCATTTTATTGCTTGTTAAGATAACTTAGTAAAAGCAAGAAACTCTAGAACTAACAAAATTCCGAACACTGACTAAAGCAATTTAGCTAGACCTAAATTGTAAACGGAACGAATTAATACCATCTGGAAAAGACATTGCGGAAACTTCTTAAGAACCGCCCTCCACTAGAAAACCTCCTAACGATAATTCATACTTTATACTGGCTTTTGATGCGACAAAATTTAAAGAATTGGATATACATATTTTTTTGTGTTAATATATATTTAGCTATTTTAAATATTAATTTGTAATTTAACCTAAGATATCTATAATACATGGTTATTAGTTATCTTACACTATTTGTAGTAAATCTAAAGTTTATAACATAAAGAATGAATTCTGGTAGCTAAACCAAACCACCTAACTGATAAGGTAAAGTTCATAAGAAGCAAAACAGTAATGTTCGAACACAAAATAAATCCCAAATAGAAGATTAACTTGGGAGCTTTAATGGTTTTAGGATGACTACAACAACGGCAATATTGGAAATGCACTATGCTTTAACGAGCACGTTCTATACTATATAAAACCGGGCACTCCGTATAAATTACCTCAACTTGCTAGACTATTAGTGTTTGCTACATGACAAAGAGATAGATAACTAAAAGGTTAAAGTCTCATTTAATTAATAAAATTAAAGACTGAATTATAAAGTTATCTTACATTGAAAATAGCTATCGAGATATTGTGATCAATTAACCGTTATCCATGTACAATTTATAGTACAAATATTGTACAAAAATCGAAGATAGAAATATGTATTTTCTGTACTGTATAGAAACAATATTGTTTCACAACAAGAATGTGACTTAGTAGTTTTTTCTACATCGTTCGCAACACGTTGGACAAAAACCGCACAACTGTTACTTGTTAAACAAAAGACATTTATACTGAAGCCCCTGTTTGTTTCTCGCAATCACTCTAGTGGTAAGTCGTTACTCGGTAAGTTATTGGTACGATTAAAAACAAAAGTTTTGGTCTATAACAAATATATTTAATTTAAAATGGAACTTGATGGTTTAAGTTAAATTTCGTATTTGCTAACATTTTATTATGAAATAATTATACTAATAAAATATTTTATATTAATGTTTCCCTAACCCATTTCGGTAAAGTTGGACAAACTCACTGAGACAAGTCAAATATGCGCAAAATATATAGAGCACCAGTGTATAAGCAGAAAAAGTGCTCTCTCATTTTTAGACAGTAACTTATTCTTCAAGACATGGGATGTACGCCCCGCCGATGACGTCCTAGTGGGTTACTTTTAAATATTTTCTGATAAAAAACCCAGCAACTAATTTGATATTACTAGAGCAAGAAGAGAAACAGCTGTGCATGCTAGCATGCAGCAATAGAAGAGTTAAGGGCGCACCGAGGCAATTACGAAATGATTGCGTTCGTTTGAACCCTTGCTGTATTGCTATTACTAAAACTTTAATTATGCAATCAATACGTAGGATATTTAAGGATTCATTCTATAAATCATACACTTTAGAAACACGATTACTTGTAGTTTCCTCAATAGAAAAAAATCCATAGTGATTTCTAAAAAACAAAATAAACCCTTAGTGCGTCGTAAATAATTCAAGGAAGTTCATCAGTTTTTTAATAATAACAAAGCTAAGCTTCGCATGCGTTCCGTCCATCCTAGCCACATCCTCACCCCCCCCCCCCCATCCCGCCCTCTGTCATCCTACTAAAATAAAAAGCTCGGTAACCCCTTAAAAATGTTATAATATTGATATTATCCCTTTTTTTGGCATTGTTTTACTTCTGCCATATTTGTAGTCCTTATTAGGTAAACAAAAAAAATCCTTTTAAGACAAGCAACTGTCACGTTTACATCAAACAAGCAATGCATTATTTACACAATTTTTTTTTGTGTTTACGCTCAATTTGCGTCCTAACGCTAAACCTTGAATGCTAATGCTGTTATTCCGTCCATGTTATTTCGAGCAGATTTGATCAGATTTCCAAATCCAATCGCTTGTTCTATTTTTTGTTTTGTTTATTTCTTGTTGCATCTACGGTTTGAAAGTAAAAGCTGTCTCCTGTGGCTTTTTGCTTTAAAAATAATAATTGTAGATTCGAAACGTATGTGGTAAACTAGTGAATTATCTGTAAACAATGTTTTATATATTTTTCTTTTGTAAAGTCAATATAGTGTAATTAATAATTTAAGATACCTATTTATAACTTGGCGATACGATAAAAAAATGATTACATATACACAGAAATCTCTAAATTTCAGTAAATATACTTATTTTATTAGCCTTTTATAAGCATTTAAAAACAATTATTATCAAAATCTACATCATTCACTGCAAATAAGTGAGGATTATTAATAATATTTTACTACATAAATGAATGAAGTGAATTTCATTCTTTGAATTCAATAATAGAAGTACAAATAATACTTTCTTAGATTTACGCGAATATTTGATGATGATGATGACAAAATCCGAAAAAAATAGAAGTACAACATAAAATTCTAAATCTACAAACTGTCCGACAAACGTTTTCACTACTATTATTATATTCAGTTCGATAGCTTTCCACAATAAACATATATATAAATAATATTAATTGTATAAAGCATTGCAAGTAAAAATACCATTTCAATGTTTAACACATAAGTATGCAATGTTAAATAAGCCATGACGTAACTACAATCATACGAGAGAATTTTGCATAAAATTATAGCCACGATACTTACGTAGAGCGTGTTTGTGATGTTATCACGATGCATCAACACATTCTCGCATTATGTTAATATATAATCAATAAATATTACAGGGACCAGGTTTTGCATTAAATTTTGTGACTTTACATGTAATTATAATATTGTAGACAGTCATAAGTATATTATATACTAGCGACTCACCGTCGCTACGCTCGGGTTCACCTCTGAAAAAGCACAAAGAGATCTATCCCGTTCATTTTTCCGGGTTGAAAAGTAACCTGTTATTTGACTGGCAATATATGGTATCAACATTCCAAATTTTACTAAATTAAGTGCATAAGTTGTTGTGTACTAAGCTAAGTTACTATAGTTTTTTTAACTATCCCAAGGGAACTCTTTAATTTTCCGGGATGAAAAGTATCTAAGATGTTGCCCGGGGATATAAGGTATCACCATGAAAACTTTCATTTATATCGGTCCAATAGATTCGGAGATTAGCCCATACAAACAGACAAACAGACAGAGAAGCAAAAAATTTGAAAAAAAAACTGGATTTGTTCTATTTGTCTTCTTACATCCCCCTGACTCGGTTTTTAGCATTTTTTTCTCTATGTACAGACATTTGAGCTCTACAGTTTTATTATAGTATAGATAGATAAAAGCTATATTGCTATACGATATAATTATTGTTACCAAGTATAAAAAACTCCGACTTTAAAGTCAGTTTAAGGGTTTAAATTATTATTATTAAAATATTAGAGGCGTTCCTTTTTTCTTTCTTAAAAATTGGTGAGGTATAATATTAATTAGATAATTATGAAAATCGATTAAAGATCGGCGAAGATATCGGATAACAAAACACTCGAATTCCCCTCCTTATTGAATTCAACTTAATAATCCAAAAGTAAATTACTTATTAATTGAAATGGTCTCTACAAAGTCATCGACTAACTTAAGTATTAAAAAAATTTTCATTGATTTTGTAACTAAATTGAAAGTACATACATGTAATATAAAAACAAATCTCAAGAGCCTCATTGTTAGATACATTGGTTACACAACGTCCTTTGAGAATCGATTGAAATATCGATACTCTAGAATTCTACATATTCGTGCTAAGGACACACTTTGACACTGATTGTATACTACACAAAATATTGTCATTACGGTCTTTTATAATTTAAAATAAGCTATAAAAACAAGCAACTTTTGTAAATAAATTAGGTTTTAGTTTCGATACCTTGTTATATATTAATAAAGTCATAATATTTCATCACATATTATTGTTTGATAAAATAAAAAAATCATTAACAGTCATCATATATTGTATAAAGTGTAGTAAACTGTATTAGAAAGGATTTGATTCTAGTTTTATGTGCGTATTGAGAAAGTATTATAAAATAACTTAAATAAAAATATAAACTTAGTTTATGTACGATCCGCACGAGACACGAGGCGTATAGATTGTAGGTTCGAGAATATAGAACGATCAACGAACAGCCCATTGTCATTTGCTTACTATTGTGTTAGTATAAATAGACTGTCGAGAGCATAATTTCTAGGTTCACTAATAGATCACAAACTTAACATGTATAGAAAAGATATTATTCAATCTTGTAGATTAATTTAAAAATTTTGTGTTTGTGAATGTAACATTAAATAAATAATTTATTCATGTAACAACTTTCAAATATCAGATAAAGAAATACTCATTCAGTATATAAAATGAGACTAAATAATTATTTATTTATTTATACAACTACCATGTTGCATTTTATCTATACATATAATAAAATTGTAACTAAGTCCAATCTATACATTAAATATTTTTTGGGAATTCTAATTGAAATAGACATTATTATCGATACAGAGTCCGAATCAATAGTTTTCAGAATTTTTGTCTGTCTGTCTTTTACCGCATCACGAAAAAACCACTGAACAGATTTTGATGAAATTTGGTATGATGATAGCCAGGTCAACATATAGGATAATTTTTACCGCGGGAAAATATCTCATTTCTGAGAAAAAATACAAAAACTGCATTGTAAGAGTATACTAATATGTAAAACCTAAAAATTTGGTTTCTGGTCGTCTGAACGCGGGCAGAGCCGCTGGCAATGCTAGTCCTATATATAATAACAATAAATACTGTTCTCATAATTTAAAAGTAAGTCCAACATTATTTTTTGATTTCTTTATTTGAAAGCTTTTATTTTATAAAGACTTACTTTTGAAGTCATAAACTTAATTGAAACCGTTCATTCTGTCACGAGACAAAATGAACAATTTTGGCAATCATTATGTGAAAATTGCTCGTGGGGGACCATAGAGCGGATGTGTTGGTAGAGTTTCTAAATTTGAATTTATGCGTCCGGTCAGCGTCACGTGCTATCAACAGTATGTGGTTATCTTGACGTCTCTATTAAACATAAGACTGAGTAAGGCACCGACATTGCAAAAATTATGACACATTCCAATTTGCACGGATCTATTCTTCCCAGCAAATTATAAAATTGTGAGACTTAATTGAAAAACTTTTCTACACTCTGCCTAAAAGGTAATAAAGAAAGAAAATTTCATAGGTTGATAGATTAAGCGTCTATATGACTTAATCGAGGCTTGGCCCAATTTCCTCTATTTTGACCGGAAGGAAGCTTTGTAGACTTTTATTAAAGTAGTTTTATCCTCGATCGCGTCACTTTTGAAAAAAATTATGACATAATTTCATGAAACATTTTATACCATTAAATTAACATTAACAGCGTTAAATCGCACGAAAAGAAGATACTAAACAATTTAAATGCAAAAAACATTATCCCGCAAATGGACTTAAAAATTTAATTCAGGATGAATGCATCTGGTCGTAGTAAATTAAGAATTCAACGAATTCATTTATAGAGCCTAGCCTTGCTTGATAATAAAAGATTTTTATTTTTTTATTTATTTATGGTAGGGTTTACCTCAATAAGAACTTATCAGAATAAAATTGTTTACAGTTTTTTTTTTCAACTCCAATAATTAGATAATATAATACTACAGACCTCAATTCGTTTGCAAACTTTGTTACCGATCTTATCAAGGAAACGGCAACCACTGAAGCAGTTAAGGGAGCACGTAAACGCGAATTCAATTTGAGTCAACGGTATCGAGCTTTTCTTTGCTAACCCTCCCTCCATCTATAGCTACATAGCAAGTATAGTTTATATAACGAGCTCGGAATTTAGTTAATTTCATTTAATATTCCTAATGTTGGCTATTAATATATGAAACAATGAATTAATATTTATGAAGAAATATGCTCAAAAAGAAATCTATGAAGCATTACAAAGTATGTATGTATTTTGCAGTTATTTGTTATTTAAATAATATAAGACTCAATGGTATAAAAACATATAATTTTAGAAAATAAAAACATTAAGTTTCTGAATTCTAGATATATAAATTAAGACCCATATCAACAAAAATCATACCCACATACGAGTATATCTTACTATAGCAAAAGGTACATCACTGACAGGTACCATCTAATATTTACACCAGTAAGCTGTAAATAAAGTCTTAGGAGATACGATTCGTTTCAAGCTTTATGGTCGAGGGGGAATATTATTACGTTTCGTGTTAAAATGTAGCTTGGAAAATAATCATAACTTCAGTATTGATTAAGGTCTCAGGTTTATTTAACACTAGCGATTCATCCTCACTTGGCTAGGGCCCATCCCTAAGTACGTTTTAACGGTTAGTATGGAATAGATAGACTAAATATTAGTATATATACACAGGTATAATGAGTTTTCAGCTTTTTACCCGCTTTAGGGATTATTTCCGGGATAAAAACTATCCTATGTCCTTCCTAAGAACGGAAGAAAACTATCTTCATACAACATCTAAATCTATTCAGCGGATTTTTTGTTTATCTATTACAAACAAACACACAAAAAACCTTTATAATATATAAATTATTTGATTAATAAAAAATGATCAATCATCAATATCAAATAAAGATCGCTCATAAACTTGGATATTTATAAATTATAATTTAACCGTCGCGCGTCGGTTCAAATTTTGTTTTCATATGTCTTTTTTCTACACATGTTTAAAAATGTAAGATATAATATTTTTGGAATAGAGAAAAATTGCCAAGCAGCATCTTATGGCTAAGAGTTCCATAAGCTTTTATGTTTAACCACCCAACAGTATATTACATACCTACTTGGTCCTAAAAGGTTATTAGAGGCCTCTCATCTCGCATTCAATTCGCATTTCCATCACATATCATTTACCTTTCTTTTGTCACTCTACGATTAGAAAAAATGTAGGAACAAAAGCCTATCATAAAATATTACACGAAACTAACATTTGGCTTACATATTAAATGTATGGTAGTCTAGATTTAGATGTTAATCCTCATTTACTGAACCTTGCTCTCACATCCAAGATAGCATTTCCAATCATCTTTAAATCCCAGGCACTCAGCGACGAAAACACCTTTCAAGGAAAAAATATTACAACATTATGGTAAAGAAATTTAATTTCGAAATGGAGACGTAAATATCTGACATCCCGAAAATCGTGTTAAGACGTCGGTTATATTTCATAAAATTTAAGAGCGGTTATATTTACATCGGAACTCGTAGGCAATTTGTAAGCCCAAGAAATTTCATTCATGCATTTTATATAAGTAACCCCACCCCAACTGTTTCTTTAATTTGACACGAGAAATGTGTCGTTTCCCGGAATTTTTTCTAATTTTTGTCATTACATAGTGTTAAATATGAAAAATCGTGTTTAGATTGTTCAATTGTTAGCCCTTCAGAGGAGTGGTCTAATGTAGGCGTTTATGAATCAGCATAAATAATAATAATTTAACATACCTATATGCAAAATAAATATTAACCCACACATAATTGCTTGTTTTAGGATTTATAACATGAAAGAAATTGAATCATGGTTCAAATCATATAAACAAATACTTACAAAAGGCGCATATGGAATATTTAACTATCTAATATCTATACTAAATTAATAAATATTTTTTGTGTTTAATGATTAGTTCATCTTTCACACAAAACTACGAGATTTTTATTCACAGATATAACTTATGTTACCTTAATTACTTTTACCTCATTACAAGTGGTTTTCATAAGGTATTTAATTTTAAATGTAATTGTTTAAGAATCACTTAATTACTTTTGGATTTATTGTAAAGAGGTAATTAAAAGATACGACACTCGTCAAGCCAACAATCATAGAGAATATATTCAACAGATAAAGATTAGTAATTACAGTATTTACAAATATGTACCACAGACTAAATTCAATGTAACGCAGAAAAATTTAAATATATTCAACAATTATATATACTATAACAAAAAGTTAACGATGGGTTAGTAGTAAGTAGATAATAAAATTTAACCAGTTATGAAGAAACAATATATTATGTACGAGTATGTATATATAATGTTCAAACACAATCGACGCCCTACCTAATGTAAGTTTATATTCAGACAATATGCGAACACTTTAGCACGTGTAATGTTGCGTAACGTCAATTACCTATACGTATGATATCTTGGTACATAACCGTGGACCGTGGACGTGGATATCGGTTACTGTTAACCGAAGTGTCATGTGGCTGACTTAATTTAATTACATTGTTCACTATATTTAGCCGATTTAAAAAAAAACTTGACTTCAATTTTTTTTTTTTGCTAAAACGTAAAAAATAATTAAACGGGGGTTTTCATTTACTAAAGATACCTAATCAGATATTTTCGATGTCGATGCCAGCCAGCCAGATTTTTGAAGTCGGTTTAATTTTTTTTTAAATGATTTAATTATAACTAGTGGTGACTACAATACATGATACACATATTATTTAAAAAAATCTCGTAATTCTCTATTATAATATTATATTTGAGTTTATGATATATCTACATAGATATGTATATGTACGTATCATAAAATCAATCGTCTAGTACTGAGGCAGCCTCCTCCACTAAAACCACTGTGGGTTTCCGATCAATGCAAACTGTTATGCCCTTAGTTAAATACGAGTAAGTACAGTATTGGAAACCTAGTAAGTAGGCTTTAGAATAAAGAGCTAATATAATTGAGAATCAAACGAATTTACCTTGTGATGTTTGATTTCTAATTATACGAGTGTCTTGACCGAAGATGATTATGTTTACAAGTAGCAGCACGCCAGATTGATGCTGTCCTAATCAATTTGCCTTTAGGACAGCATCAATCTGGCGTGCAGCTGCTGTAAACAAAATCATCTTCGGGAGAGATACGAAGTATAATACCAAGTTAATATAATACAAATAATACATATGTATAGACAAATTCTCTCAATTATTTTAATATAGATGAAAAACTTATTACTTAATGTCCATAAAAAACGTATTTGATAATAATAGGGTAGGTATAGCATAAAATATCATTAGGAACTCATCAATACTAAGAATATTTCAAGTTCACTTATTGAGATATTACAAAGTGATAGTGTCGTGAAACAACAATAGTTGATGTTTGAAGGCCGCTTAATGGAAAGGCTTTTATTCCATAAAAGTGTCAGCACACGAAGTAAAATGAATTAACAGTTGAAAGTGACAAGTGTACGGAGAGAAAACATTAAACAGAATTTAGATTATTTAGAATTAGCGACTTACTCTCGCTTCGCTCGGGTGCGTTCCCAGATACGTTTTAAATTTTTGAACGGAACCCTAATTCTTTTTCTAAAATAAAAGAAGCCTAAGTTACTCCTTGTTACACGAGCTATCTGCCAGTGAAAGTTCCATCAAAACCGGTCTAGCCGTTTCGGAGATTAGCCGGAACAAACAGACAAAAATTTTAAAAGTTGTGTTTTTCTTCTAAGTACATATTATTTCATATGCAATTAGTAAAAAGCTGTTATTTTGACATTACAAACAGACACTACAATTTTATTTATTTGTATAAATGAATCATAATAAACTCTCTAATACGCTATGATATTAAAGAAATAACGTGTAAACTTATTTAACCACTAAGATAAAATCTCTTATTAGCACTAATAAAACGTCCTTGGTCGTTTGATACGGAAGTTTCTTTCACAATTAGGTGCTTTTTATGCATGACCTGTTGCAAAACTACTTGTTTTACAACAAACGGAACAAAACCACGGATATTAATTCAATGTACTTATATTAAATAAATTGTTTTTGGCTGTGTTTAAATATTTATACTACCATACCATACTGAAATATATCATTATTTTCATATCACGAACCTCGATTACTAGAAGGACCTCACTCAATCATCATTTGATGTTTTATTTTTTCGCTGAGCGATTATCCACTTTTTTACAATTTATAAAATGTAGAAGGTAAATGGCATAAAGTGTAGGAAAGTTTTACTTTTAAAGCTATGTAGCTACAAAAGCATGACACATTTAGCTCAAAGTAGAGCCACGACAAAGGCTTCACAAAAATCACAAGCACGTATTAAATTGCACGTGAAATAGCGCTTAGCTTGTGATATAAAATTGTTTTCATAGGTTTTCTCTCTGGCTTGCGAGAGAAATAAGACTATACATTGTGACCGAAGTGGAACGCTAAAAATAAAATACAGTGAACAGCAAATTGTTACTGCACATTTTCAGATAGATAGGTACTTCATGGCTGATCACTCAGTTTATATTTGAAGCAGGACCGTATTTATAAGTGTGGGGTCCCCGGAGCAATTAAGGAGTGGAGGCTCTTAGTAGTACCTACTGCAAAAATGATTACAGGAGTTGTTTTAACTTCCAGTGCATCACTTTTACGAAACCATTAAATAACCGTATTTAGCAAATTTAATTCCTTGATATTTCTATTACGGAGGCCTGCCTGCAGCTGCTGGCCGCAGGAGCTTGTCATTATATATTATCATGTCATAAACAATGAGATATCATACATACATATTATATACAGATATATGCTTTTTAGGTACTTACAGTTCTTTCACTGGGGTGCATGCCTAGTGACTTTTGTACCAACAAGTCTATCTGTGTACAAAATTTTATTCAAATCCATCTAGCCGTTATAACGCCAAGGAGATACATACACGCACATACATAAAATCTTCGCCTTCACAATAATAGTCCGATTTGCCAATTCTTTATTAATCAATCTATACTAATATAATAAAGAGGTAAAGTTTGTGAGTTTGTGAAGTTGTAGGGGGTAATCTCTGGACCTAATGAACTGACTTAGATGAAATTTGGTAAGAAAATAGATTGAGACCCTGGGAAGGACATAGGATAGTTTTTATTCCGGAAATCATTTCTTAAAGGGATGAAAATAGGGATGAAAGTTTGTATGGGGAAGCAATCTAGGGACGAATCCGAGCGAAGCAAGGGTGAGTCGCTAGTAACAAAATAAACCTAAGTAATACAAAATTGACGGCAAATTACTAACATTATATGTATAATTACGATCTGTGCAACACAACCCCTTCGTTCTCTACCGTTACACATTAATTACAAGGAATGAGCAGTTTCGTAGAATTACGCCCTTTTAATTTGAGACCCGGCTTCGAATATTTAAAACATTTCTCAGCTGATTGCGTTACGTCCAATTAAGATTACGAAAGGCGTCTATAAAGATGCAAAGAAAATCTGATGGTCTTAGCTATAATAACGACTTTGGCTTTTCACTTTTGCGTTTAATTAGTGTGAACTTAATTTTGTTCCTTAAAGTTACATTAATTTATTATTAGAAAAGATTTTTTTAATGAAATTTGGCTTCAAGAGATACAAGTTATGATGTGATTATCCAGTATATTTTCTTAGATTTACGCGAATATTGGACATTTTAAATAAAACTATCTCTTCGGATTTTTTCGTAAATTTAATTTTAGTTCCACGCGTATTGAATGTTTTACAGCACGCACAGTCTCTCCAAAAGATAGTTTTATTTAAAATGTTTATCTTTAATATGTTTCAAGACACTTTAATATAGAGTTAGAAAAAACGTTTGTAAACATTATATAACTATTTCTTTTTCTTTTTAAAATTTACTAACTAAAATGCAGATTTTAGCTAAAAATTAACCTTATTTATTTTGTGTTACCATTACAATAGCACAAATAATATTCATATATGAAATAATACAAATGAATATTTCATTTATATAAAGGTTATAAAAATAGCAAACAAAACATATTACACCCTCGTCCCTAATGAAGACAGGTTGACAATCTGACTAGACACATTTGTGGTGCGATCTCGCCATTAGCAGAAGAACATTGGAATATTATAACAGTGTATACCTCGGTAAGTACTAATAAATAATTTATATTTCAGAACTTGTCAAATAAAGATATCATTTCGCACCCATCACATGTAAAAGCTTATAATTAATTTTATTCAAAAAATATGACGTATTTAAATATGTTACTCATATTTAAGTTAATTGAATATATCAAAATAGCAAATGTATACAGGCAATTGCTATTCTGAATGACGCAAGGTCTTCGGCAAACCTTACAAATGTCAGAAACAGCACGCAATCATTCGTTGAAATTGTTTATCGCAGGTGTTTTATTGAAGTAAAATTTAAAGTCTATTGTGATTAATATTGTATATAAAATTACATAATTGATTGAGCAATGCGCAAAACAAAGTGCCGGCTCAAGATAGCTATAATTTACTATGGTATTCCTATACCAACTTGGATTTTTAAATGGCACTCTGAGGCTCATAGCGAAAAACAGCGGCAAAATTTACATAAAAATAACAAAGTTTTCTTTTACCAAATTTGCTTAAATCTTAGTATTATTCCCCCTCGGGCTGCAACACAATGAATAAGTCACATTTCAACTTTACGAAATAAAATTACTTCCATATTCCTAGGAGATAAGATTAAGCTTGGAAGCACTAAATAAGACCTTTAAAGGTGTGCATAAAAAATCGGATGTAGAGCAAGTTATGAAGGCTTTGAAATAACCAGTTAATTACGTCCATTCAGCTATAGTTGGAATGGTGTTAAATACAAAACTAGTTAAAAGGTGGAATTGTAAAAGATCACCTTGTATATAGTACGTGGTCAGGATTATTACCGAGCTGTTTGTAAAGCAACAAAAACTCAGAAGGATAAAAACTGGTTTCAACAAATATTGCGACCTTGCGGAATCACCCGATGCTTGCTAAAAAGGCATAAGTATATGTAATATCTTAAAACGTTATATAATAGCCTACATACCAGTTTTAAGGAATTTAAGAAGATACTATCAATACTTTTCGAGTATAAATACAGATTTATTTAACTCTTAACTCGAATGATAACTCAAAAATTGGACCTAAAAAGCCCGAAAAATTACTACATAAAGTGTTCCATTGTCAAACTTTTCAAAATAGAATTGATTTAGAGGGCTCCCCTAAATATAAATCTGATGAAATTAATAAATATACAATTTTCAACGTAATACCTATAAATGAACAATGACCTTTACAATTATCAACAAAATTCGCCGAGCTCAACAGATGGAGCCGGCACACGTATTTATACTTGTGACATTTACGAACAATACATATTGAGAGCGTGCCATGCGGTCATGTGATCAAAATTATAATATAAATGTTGTCTAATATATTAATCAAATGAAAAAAAAAACAATATTACGTTATTAAATGTAAAATATGCATCTACATAAACAAAATAAAGAGTCGTATTTAGAAATTCGATTTAAATGAAGTAGATAGAACAAATTACTTTATTATACTTAAATTGAAGTAGCACAATTGTATAATAATTTGCTGAGTGATATAGTAAATGCTATGTATTTTCCTGTATTTAACCATACATTTAAAAAATATATTATTTAGAACCTGTTACTTACTAATTTACTTATATGTTTTAGGTCACTACTGGGTTACACTGGGCTACTACTGCATATGGTTGTACCTAATATATTAGGTTAAACTTATAGTCTAATTACAAGTGAACTATGTTCTTAAATGAGTAAAAAAATATTCTTTACTTACAGAATATAAATTTTCCATAACAGTACATCATAAATCTATGGGGAGAACATTTTAATCTAAATTGCAGCATAAATTCCGAAAATATTATAGAACTGCACTATACCTTAGTCCATTCACAGCGTTTGTCGTAACCCAGTAGCCCGAAGGCGAGGAAACTAATCGTCCCTTTCAAGTTTTTCGCCGAGACTGCCAGGAAGCAGGATATTTTGCACAAAAGATAACCATCGCTATTCAACGTTAAAATGCAACCTTGTGACACCTTCATTTCTGTAGCTTACGAGTAAATAAATCTTTTTTTATTTTATTATATCACACTTTTATCTATTGTTTACGATATAATTAAATATAAACAACCTACAGCGTTAATTAATTAGTGGTCTTTACTTGGATTGTATTCATTACCAGTTTATGATATGAATGAACGATAAAAATGCTTTCTCCATGAAACAATTTCAAAGTACTTATACATATAATAACATAAAAACTTTTTAACAAAAAAATAAAAACCGACTTCAAACAAAAGCACTAAAAAGTAAAAAATAACTGATTGTTAGTTTTCATTTACTATACATACCTAATCAAAATTTTCGAAGTCGGTGTGCTTTGCTTTGTATGGGCTGGCACCGATTTCGAAAATATTTGATTAGGTATGTATTTAATAGGTAGGCTTTAATTACTTAGCCAAAGCACACCGACTTCGAAAATATTTGATTAGGTATGTATAGTAAATGAAAACTAACAATCAGTTATTTTTTACTTTTTAGTGCTTTTGTTTGAAGTCGGTTTTTATTTTTTTGTTAAAAAGTTTTTATTTTTCCCTTTTTAGTGTAGACAGTAGTAGCAAAGTAAGAATTCCAACGTGTTAGGCTTGTCAAATCAAACAAAATAAGCCCAAACTCAAAGTATCTACTATTAGCCGTTGAAGAGTTCCACCTATCCACCTTCTGGCCTTACCATCAGATCAAGTCAACAATACCGAACCACTGTACTATCAACGCAAATAGAAATACTTGCAAATTTAAAGTTAATATGACAATTAGAAGTAGGTTAAATTCATCATTAGCTATTTTTCCACCCTTAGGGGTGGTATTTTTTTTTTGAAATTTAAATGGGACCAATCTGGAAGTATACACTTTCAAACAACACAAAAATTGTCCAAATCGGTTAATAAATGACGGAGTTCTGAGGTAACAAACATAAAAAAAAAAAAAAAAACAAAAAAAAAATACAGTCGAATTGAGAACCTCCTCCTTTTTGAAGTCGGTTGAAAAAGGGAGGATTGAATACACCTTATATCATTATAAGTACTACACTCCCTACATACGCATATATAATTAATTCTGTTTCAACAATATATTAGAAAAATTAAGTACCTGCTCAGAAACAATTTTTTTATAAATTGTAGTAGTAATATTATTATTCATGAAACTGTTTGTTCACATTAGAGGTGTATACCTATGTTTATCTCCCAATGCTCTTTTATGGACAGAAATAAAGCTGACAGATTCACGAGCAACGGAACAGTATTACTCACAATTCATTACCAGTATTTTGCTGTTTATTTCTATTTCTGATGTTAAAAAAATGATTCATGAGAAAATTAGAAAAAAACACAATAGCACCAAAGCTATTACGTAGTTGTAATAATACATTAGTGGTCTGTATGGCCAGTTTATTAGATAATGGGTCGAAACAGCAAATATAAATCTGCAGCTTATCTAAGAAGATTGTCCTCCATCGTTTAAAGATAAGTTCAACGGACGATAAATAATAGTAAGTATAAATGGATTATGAACACGACGATATAACAACAAGCAGTGTACATTATATCTATAGATATAATAAAACTGTAGAGGTCGAAGGCTAATCTTCGAAACTGTTGGACCGATATGACATTTTGCATGGTGGTACCTTATACCCCCGTTCAACATTTTAGATACTTTTTATCCCGGAAAAACGTACGGTTCCCGTGGGATAGATTTGTTTTTGTTGTATTTAATATTTATGAAAAAGAAAAACTATTTGTTATACTCTAATGGTGAAGTTTAAAAAAAACCACACTAAAAGGTTTCGAATACTTGACCGTAGTATTCCGAGTATTATCCAATTTAACTGTACAAACATTCAATATCGAGTTGCTCTATTTTTTTCGATACACGCTGTGAAGCTTTACGAGAGTATAAATACGCTTTCAGTTAACACACGCCATAAAGTCTGCTCCAGCCAAGTATTTTCTACTTTATTGTTGTGTCATTTACTGATGTCGACTGTACGGCAAGTGTCCTTTCATCTAACGATGTAGGCATCAAAGTGGAAAGTACGTTGATAATAGTAGAATAAGTTGTTGAACCTAACGTAAAAATGTATGTAATTTATTACTTAGAAAATCCATAGATAATATAAAATATTTTAATTATTCATAATATCAATAAGCTTAATTTAATATTTAGATTAAATAGAACGATTTAATAGATTTCACTACAACTTAAGTTTTATTTAGAAATTTCAGTCTAGACTTCGTACATTACATTAGTATAAGGAATTTCATTCCAAGCATTCGTGAGAAAATATATGAAGCTAGCCCAAAATGCAGTCAGTGTGGACATTTATCACAGTCGATTTTGTTTGGAAAATACTTTACTACTAAAAATGTTAAGCGATTTTCCTTAAGTACCTACTTACTTCATCGTTTATTTATACCGAATATGTTTAAAAATTCTCAAATGATATTACATTTAATTTTATTTAACACGGTACAAACTACAATTTTAGTAAATATACAGTCTTGTAAACACGTAAGACACCGAAAGGAGGGAAACCTAACCGAAAGTGACAAGTCAAATTGCACTAAACGACGTTAATTGACGACTGTCACCGGTTTATATGACGCACGTCTGATTCACACGGCCCACACTAAATCATAAGCCGTGTACATTTTGACCAAGTAAATACTACAAAGTGTTAAAGGTGTTATGTAATACATATTTTTAAGAAAACTTTTAATTGTAACCTATACTAATATTATAAAGAGGTAGAGTTCGTTTGTTTGTTTTGTTGTTTGAACGCGCTATTCTCAGGAACTACTATTCCGATTTGATTTTTTTTTTTGCATAAGCTCGTTTATTGAAGGAGGCCGTACATCATCATGCTACTACCCAAGGGAGCGGAGCAGTAATTATTAATGTCAACAAATCGGGCAGACTTCCACGCATGAAACTGATGTTTATTTATGTGCTTTAAGCTCAGAAACTTTGGTAAAATACTTATCGTGTAGAAGGTAGGTAAATGAAACAGGCATAAATAATAATAAAATTTAACGCGGATGAAACCGCGAAGCACAGCTAGTAAGATAGAAGTTTACAACGCACATTTACGTTTTAATACTTCAAGTAATAACCATAAAGGTGAAACCTTATCAAAAGCGGTTCAAAGTTGATTTAAACAGAATCTAAGAGGTTTATTAATATTATTATTGAATACAAAAGTAGTATAAGAAAATCTATTCCACGAACCATATTGAATTTCTTTGATAAATAAAATACTAAACTTTGAGGTCCTTCCATGTTCAGGGCATTTTATGAATACAAAGCAAAATAGGAACTAATTATCAACTTGAATGAATGTTATGTGCATTTTAAGGTACCCGTATACTACGTGACCCGTTCAGGGGGGAAGGGGGATGGGGGGGCGGTCTTCAAAATACCACGGTTGGTCACAAAATGGGTCACGTAATATGGGTACGTTCCCTTATTGTGATTAGTAAATTTTTATAAATAGCTTCTACATTCATTTTTAAATGAGCCAGCTAGAAAAAGCTCCTCCCACACTAACGAAAATAAAAGATACAACTCGATATATACGAAATCGAAAACATTTAATCACTCGGCTCATGACACCAAACAAACTTAACGTTTCATAATATTTGTTTTGGAAACAATTGTCTACTTCCGTCTATGGTTCCGCTTTTCAACAGGTAAAAAAATAGATTTAATGTTTTTCATTAAAATATAAGTACGTAAGATGAGTTTCATTTAATAGAAAAAAGTTATATTCCATCGCGATGTCTGATTAATCAATTTACGAGTAGATGTATTTACGAGTAGCTGAAAAATAAACTTTAAAATGAAAATTTTTAAAGAATCATCATAATTGTATTGCATTATAAGACTGGCTCACCCGACAAACATCTGTCGACCGACAAAAAGCACTTTCAGTTTTTCCTGAATTTCCCAAATTTCCGGACAAATTTTCATTTTTTCCCCCAAACAATCTTATTCTCGGTCTATTAATAACATTTAAAAAAAATAGCCAAATAATTCTCAAATAATGCGCTTACCAACAGCTCCATCAATTCTTATTTATTAACATAGAAAAATATATTTATTTCTATTATACTATACTCGTAATACTCATTTAGTATTTTTCAAATAAA
This sequence comes from Brenthis daphne, assembly GCA_947093115.1. Taxonomy (NCBI): domain Eukaryota; kingdom Metazoa; phylum Arthropoda; class Insecta; order Lepidoptera; family Nymphalidae; genus Brenthis; species Brenthis daphne. Next base: position 6,413,509 of record OX352482.1, on the reverse strand, counting down.
AAATATAATTATTATTATATATTATTTGACATATTTACAGTTAAAGGTCAACAAATGATATACAATCTTATCTTTCATAACATAATACAAATATTACTTAAATCATTAAAACCACTCAATACACAAAGATATGGAAACTTCCTTGATTGTGTCACATATAGTCGTATATTTAAACGCAATGAGCCAGCTACTAATTTATTCAATCCGCCGGGACGAGGGATACAGACACGTGCTGAATTAAATATTCTAGATGTCAATTATAGTAATAAGTGGACGTGCGCTATGAAATGGCCGAAATAGTTCCGAATTTTCTCTTTAATGTTTACTAAATTGAGCAACATGCACGTCGCAAATAAAAACACTTGGTTTTTAATTGCTTTCTAGCTTTAAAAAAGATTTATATCCTTACCACAATTGTGAATGCGAAATTGTTTTCGTATGTTATTACACGCAACAAATCAATTGTTGCGTCGTGATTTTTATATCTATGCATATAATAAAGTAACTAAGCCAAATCTGTACATTAGATATTTTTTTGGAAAACCTTATTGAAATAAACATTATTATCGATACAGAGGCTGAATCTATAGTTTTTAGAATTTTTGTCTGTCAGTTACCGCATCGCAGAAAAACCACTGTAGAGATTTTGATGAAATTTGGTATGTGATAGCTGATTATCCGGGTCAACATATAGGATACTTTTTACCGCGGGAAAATCTCTTATTTCTGATAAAAAATACAAAAACTGCAATGTAAGAGTATACTAATATGTAAAACCTTGAATTTGGTTTTTGGTCATCTGAACGCGGGCGGCTCCGCGGGCAATGCTAGTAAACAATAAAGACAGTTTATGGACGACCTAGTGGTAAAAGGTATTTTCATTCTACCATATTGCGTTGTTCCATTATGATAACAATATCACTATGATAGAAATCGCCATTTTAAAGACTTAGTTATTTAATGTTCAGTAACTACTTTCTTGCTTCCTTATAATTACAATACTCATTCTAAGGCCGTCACTAATTGCGTCCCACAATCATACACCTTCAGTGTCAGTGGAATCTCAATTGAGATGAGATAAATCTGTAATGTTATACGTGTTTACATACAAGCTCAGGTGTACCCATGACAGAACCTTGAGAATGTATAAATAATAATTATTTTCCTATATTAATAACTTCTTGTGTAATGTCTGATAAGTCGGTCAAGTGCAGATACTGTTACATCGACAGTGATAACAATTTTAAATGTAGAGAACTTTGATTATAGCGGATGCTCCTTTGTCATTACGCTTTTAACGAGTCGGATTGCATAAGCATTACCTTACAAAAGACTGGATTTCATGAAATAAATATATTATTTATTCTCTCGTTAAGTGTTCATTATAAATATTTCCTTCCTGTCCATTTCTCACAGAATTTAAGCACAGTAATTGGCACGTATTTCATATCGTAGAAGATATCACTTGCCTCGAGCAATTTCCCTATCTAGAGCATCTCTTGTATACTTGCCCCGGAGAGTACTCTGGGGCATTTGAAATGATGTATACGATGGTCCTCTTTTCTTAAAAAGTAACGTTCTAGTAACACCAGCTATAGTATGTATGACATAGCTTTATCGTCAAGTTGTTTTTCATCAACACTTAAAGAAAACATATCTGTTATGTCAGATTATATGATTTTACTATGCAAATATAAAGAAAATGTAACAAAGTTTGTCAACCTCCATTTTAAAAGTGGTTTAAAGCGTATGAAGCCTATGGTGTGGCAAAGTTTTGGTATTCAATATGGCGTTTGATGTGTTTATCGCTCGTCGTATAGAATACATAATAAGATCCAATGCCGATCATCCGCTTAAGGCATCGCACCATACTCGATATTTATGATGCTCTACGTAGGTTGACTGCATAAGCCGGTATTGTTTCAATTATTAATAACTAGCAGAACCTGCGACTTTGCTCGCGCTAAAACTACAAGAAAACTCTAAAAAGGTAGTTTTCATACAAATTTTCATGCTCTATTTTACCCCCTAATGGGATGAATTTCGAAAAATGCTAAAACACATATTTATTTAATTGTATTGAAGAGCATTAATACCAAGTTTTAAGGAATTCTGATCATAAATATTTTTGGGCTGTATTATAACGTGTTTCCCGTGGGCATGAGATGATCTCCCGCGGTAAAAAGTAGCCTATGTCACCCTCCAGCCCTCCAACTATCTCCACAAAAAAATCATACCAATCAGTCATTCCGTTATCACATGAAAGAAGAACAAACAAACAAACACTTACACATTTAAATTAGTATGGACTAGCGGCTAGTCGTAGATTTGTCTCCATTATTAACACACGAATGTTTCATAACGACGTTTTTTATGTATGTATATCGAGGGTTTTTACAACAGATAAGTTTTCTCTCTGCTTCAAAATGTGATAAGATAAACTACTTAAAACTTATATATGCTATTGTAATAAAATTTTTGCTTCCTACATGATCTCAAACATTTACTTCAAATATTCTAGAATTTATAAAATACAAGTGCACTTTTGCCATAGGAATGAACTCAATGCTTTTAAGCGAAGAGCTTCAATGGACATAACCGCAGACGGCAGTTGCTTTAATAAATAAACCGCATTTTAATAATTAAAAATACATTAATATCATACGATATACATATTATGTTTTAAGCCAAAATGCAATCTTTCATGTAAGATTAAGGTTATTTTTAATAAGGAGTATCAAAAAATTCCTTTTAGACCAGATACATAATTTTAAATTCTTTGTTTCATTATTCTTTATGCAACCGATGTTTGAACACAATTTTAAAAATGGTTTCGACGTTTCTTTAAAGGGTTAATTTTTTAACCACAAAAACTCATTTTTTAAGCGTCAAAAAATGTTGAGAACTCACTTTTCAAAAGCCTAAACCTTGACCTAAATCACATTTTTATATTCTAGGTCATTACATAGTGTTATACATTTCTATTTAAAACAGGTTGCAAGAAATGCGGCAAGTTTTATCATAAGGTCAAGCTAAGATGTTTATAAATCGAAAAATTAAAAAATAATGATTAAGGAGTGAAAATTAAAATATATAAAATTATAAAAGATCTCTTAAATTACTTTTAAAAAAGTAAGTGAAAAAATCAGTTTAATGTGTAATTGTTCTTCCAAATAATTAACAATTAGGCACCGTTAGGACAACTAACTGTAACGTTAATATTCTAGCAATGAAGTAAATGCGATAAGTATCTATATTAAAAAAAAATTAAAACAAATCATATGAAATATAAAAAGAGCGAAATCTAAATTTCCTGGAGTATAAAGGATGTAATATATATAGAATACATATTACATCATATAATAAAATCTTGATTGATATAGAAATATTTTAAATATTACTTTAAATTATTGACATTATATGTATGGAAATTAAATTACAAAAATAAATAAACTCGCCATAATAATGAAGATGGAAACCCCTTACGAAACTCGTGTAATTTTCATTGACAGTATTAAAACAACAACAATTACAAACTGACACAACAAATACCTATATCTCAGAAAAGTTAAGTTTCACTTATCAGTCTATTCCTATTGCATGATTATCTATATATATAAAAGAAAGTCGTGTTAGTTACTTCGCTTATAACTCAAGAACGGCTGAACCGATTTAGCTGAAAATTGGCAGGGAGGTAGTTTAGAGCCAGGAGAAGGACATAGGATACTTTTTATCCCGTTCGACCGCGTTCCAATTTTTATGATATTTTAATTTTTGGATTTCTCTTAGTCCGGAATAGGTAAGTATTAAAACATATAATTAAAATGTGAGAAAGAAAGATTTTTTCTTTTTATATCTATTTAAAACGTACCTAGCGACGAACCCGAGCGAAGCGAGGGTGAGCCGCTAGTTATACATAAAATACTTCAAAAAATGAAGTAACACATTTTTATTAGCTATACTTGTTTCTGTCTAACGATGTATTTTTCCAAGTCGATTTATCTATCTTCTATATATCGTATTGATTTGATTTTTTTTATGAAATCCAGATAAAATTACAATCATTTAATACTTTTTTAGATTTACGCGAATATTTGACATTTTAAATTAAACTATCTTTTCGGATTATTTCGCGGATTTATTTTGATATTTGGTTCCAGACGTTTCGAATGCTTTACGGCAATCATGATCACGGGAGCGTCTCTCCCGAATAATCCGAAAAGATAATTTTATTTAAAATTACAATAATTTGATACCATCGAAGCTGATGTACCATGTAGCTAGGGTTGGATATAGAGCTCTTCAACAAATACTATTAAAATTTTCGACCTAAGCAAACATTTAATTCGTTTAGACGAGTCCTTACAACCTTGGTCAAATTCGTATTTTTTGTATTTGGAAATGACATATTAATATCACGACGCACTAAGCGATGTAAACATCTATACATATAATAAAATTCTAACTCAGACGAATCTGTACTTTAAATATTTTTTGGAAAATCTTATTGAAATAGTCATTTTTATCGATACAGAAGCCGAATCTACAGTTTTTAGAACTTTTGTCTGTCTGTCTGTTACCGCATCACGAGAAAACAACTAGACAGATTTTGATGAAATTTGGTATGATGATAGCTGGTTATTTGGGTCGACATATTGACATATATATGGGAAAAATATCTCATTTCTGAGAAAAAATACAAAAACTGCAATGTAAGAGTATACTAATAATATGTAAAACCTAAGAATTTGGTTTTTCGTCATCTGAACGCGGGCTGAGCCGCGGGCAATGCTAGTTATTAAATAATTGCAATTGCATAAATCAAAAAAGGACGTGGAGTAAGTATTGACAATCACAGATTTCGCGCAAATGATAAGAAACGTCGAGACCGCAGTAAATTATGTAAGTTTGCTTAAAAATATACAAGTAACGTTTTATTATTTTTGATTTCGCATCTTATGTAAGATACAATATATCTACTGGTTTTGGGTGTGATGAAGTAACAACTTAGAATATTGTTATTCAATTACAGTCGAATGTACCTAAAGAAAACACTTTCTCCGTAAAATATCTTTTTGAGTGACATAAAATATCAAACTCGTATAAATAAGGTCGGCATTCTTACTTTGGCAATATAAAACTTTGCCAGAGTCACATAGAAGAAATAATAGTTAACAAGCTTCAAGGAAGTTGTATTCGTTTTTATTTTCAATTGAGTATTTACTTCTGAACATAGTAATGTATAAGATTTACCTACATAAAATAACCTTACTTTTTACATATTGTATAAACGATTCTCTATTTTGTTATATCTTTATTACCATTACCAGAGTTTCCCAACCAAAACCTTTTGTTTAAAAGAATCCCACGCATTTTTTAATCAAATATAAGCTAAAATTAGTAACATCACATCATATATTAAAAAAAAAATTCAATTCGTGAATGGTGCGCCAAAAACTTAACCAAAGTTTAAATCTGAAAAATCAATATGTTTGAAACTTATTATTTGCAACTAACCGGTCCAACCAGGTAAGAGCAATCGGAACGCAATACAAACCGCGTAAACACTATAATCAACTCGCTACGGAACCAACCCTCGTGTCCAGTCTTTAGGAAGACTGTCGGAGAGCACGCCACTATACCTCAAAACCATCAAAACAACACAGCACTATTTAGCACTTGCACACGAGCACGTGTTTATTTGTTGTTTGTATCGAACGCGTGCATTACATCCAAGCCTCGGTCCCCAACTGCCGCTGCGGCGCGCGGTTATACCCGATACCGAATTCTGAATGCCACGCCCATAGTGTTTTGATTCCTTTACGCGTGGTACAAATTCGCTAAATTCCTTACTGTGATTGGATTTTCAGTGTGCAAAGTAGTTAATTGGTTTAATGTTAATATCGTTGGTTCAAACAAATGTTTGGTACATTTAATTTCATTACGTTATATCCTAGGGTTAATATAATTAGCATGACCTATTCGTTAATTAGCACTAGAACTAATGTGGCTGGTGCACATTTAGGAGAATCTCATCCCTTTCGTTCATACATGGATAAAGTAAACAAACCCGATAGGTAATCACGGTAGATTCCTTATAATTCAATAGAGGCCAAGCCAGCGAATGCAATGTAAACAAACATGAGCTTAAATCGTCAGATACCTCTCAGATAGGTCATCTCTGTGTGCATGTAAACCATATATGTATAGAGAATCTAAATTCATAGATTACACTTGCTTTTATATCTATGTACCTTCTATTTATCTTGTTTTTTTTTTATTAAATATTTATTTACCTATCATACTAATAGGCATTATAAAGAGGTAAAGTTTGTGATTCTTTGTAGGAAGTAATCTCTGGAACTACTGAACCGATTTAGATGTTTGGTAAGAAGGTTGGTAAGAGGTTCGAGGTTTTTATCCCGGAAATCATCACTTAAGGGGGTGAAAATAGGGATGAAAGTTTTTATGGGGAATGTATCTACTCTCGCTCGCTACTATTTAATAATATAAAATGCCTAAAATTACTTGGAATGCAGTAAAGATCTATAATTTATTGTCCAAAATTTAATGTGTTGCTGTATTTTTTTTTAATTAATCAGTACATCCTAACGTATCATTAGTACTCCATAAAAGTAAAGACTAGTTTATGTTGTCACAGCTCACATTTTTTACCGTGTCTGTAAACGTGATTTTCGACTTGAAACGTATCTATGAATCGGATGGAATGCAAAGACTGGGTAAGTAATTGGTACACCTGCATCTATGTGCATAGTTAATAAATTACGTAAAGATTATATAACTTCGAACGGAAAACACAATCGGATCATGTACTTTAACTAATAAATATGATTACTATTAAATTCTTTATTATACATACGTATGTTAAAGCGTATTTTTTTCTTGGATATAAGCGGGTGCACACGGACAGATATGCATTACTTACGAACATGCATTAAATAACAAACTGAAATCCCTAAATGCTTTTTACCAACTTAATTCACAAAAATCATCATAACGGTAGCTTATTTTCGCAAATTAGCATAAATTATAGCCTACCTAACCTTCCTAGATAATCCCAGTTTCTATTATTGGAAACCGTTTTGTAAATCCATACTGTAAATTTTGAGCCTAGCCCGAACAAATAAAAACTTTGTGCGGCGTGGGGATATTAATTTTGTAATACGTAGTGACACTATCTCTCTACAAGGATCACTTTAAAATAATAAATCATTAATTGCCGCCTCATAATCAAAAATTAACCTATTCCCTGGAGCTCGTAGAAAAACGCACAAAACATTCATTTGAGTAATAAACAGGCTCCATTCCAACTTTTCTTTTTCCGTCTGGTATAAAAGGGTAAAAAACTGAAAAACTCTCATAAATAATGTTGGCTGACTTACTCCGCACTCGGACCATGCATTATCCCGCGGCAGAATTGAAATTTCTTTTTCTGGCGTTGGCGTTTAGAATTGCGTAGTATTAAAATACCTTTTCGCAATCTAGTACTTGATGTATAAGTTAGCCGAGATTTCTCTTTCACTGTTCTTTTTTTTTAAATTGCATATTTCAATAGTTCAATAAGCTTCAGGAGCAGCATTTCTACCTATAGCTACTGTAGGTTTTTTTGCACTTATCGTATTTTCTCTATCAGTTAAAAAGTAGAGTACAATTTGAGCATCAAGTCCAATTTCATAATCTAAAATCAAGGCAAACTGATAATATAAAAATAAAATTAACTCCCATAATTTCATCGTTTTCAACAACTCCACATATTTATTTATTTTATTTATGAAGGTCTATCAGCAGTTACTCATTCACATAATGTAGCTAAGAATAAAAATAAAATAGTATTAAGATATAATATTTCTTTGAATCAATTAAAATTACCCACTGCTATTTATACTGTATTGATGCTTGAGCTTCAAATATCGTATGTTGAAGTTAACTAGCATTCTATTTAGGTCCAGACAAATTCACTGCAGTAGCAGCTTTGACAATTAAGCAGTTGCAATTTTAATTGACATCGGATAGGCTATTTTCATTTCAACTATTTTGAATGGAGTGGATATTAAACAATGAAAGCAATTTCAGCGGAAGGGTGAATGCATGATATATTATACATTAACATAGAGATTGCTTTCCTCCGGCACTCTCGCGGTTTGTTTCAAAGTTATTTTATTTCTTGAATATTAAACAGTTTGACACCTTTATTGCTATATCCGGCTCGTAGGACTTTTACATCAACATTACAATTATATATAAAATAAAAAGAAACAACAATATATGTACGTTTGTAGCAAAATATTTAGTCGACAAAGTAAAGTATTTTTAGTAAAATAGCCAAAGCATTAATATTTTTAAAATAGGTAAGTATATAGCTCTAAAGCCCATAGAAAATTAATAACCTAATAACTCTTAACTATAGTAAATAACAAATGAGATATTTATTAATTTTACGTTATAAACAAATTCAAAATTATATGTAAATTCAAACGCATTCACACGCATAGGTATAAAAAGGAATTTTAAAATATAAAACTAATATAATAGCAAATAACTTTTTCATATCAAATCAAATATTGTTCTTGCCTTTCCGAAAATAACTTCTTAAACTAAAATAATGAATATCATTAAATAATACATGGTCAAATGGTTTGAATTAAACCTTAATGATCATGAATAATTTTGTAAAAAGTTCATACAGATCCATACTTTTACACTATTGTTAAAAATAGGTAAGTTTTTATATAGGGAAGAGTTTGTATGTAGGGAGGAGGTAAACTCTGAAGCCACTGATCTGATTCTGCAAATTCATTTACTAATAGGATGCTGCATTAGCGCGGAGTCTATTGGCTATTTTTTATTTCGATAAAATTTGGCCAATAATTATAGTACTTTAATTGAAGTCGTAATAACACTGGGTGTTGAATTGTTTTATTGATCTGCACTATCGATCAAAAAAGTACTAGATACGTAATATATACATATAATAAAATTCTAACTGAGTCAAATTTGTACATTAAATATTTTTAGAAAAATCATATTGCAATAGACATTATTATCGATAAAGAGGCCGAATCTACGGTTTTTAGACTTTTTGTCTGTCTGTCTGTCTGTTAACGCATCACAGAAAAATTACTGGGTGGATTTTGATAAAATTTGGTATGGTCATAGCTGATTATCCAGGTCAACATATAGGATACTTTTTACCGCAAAAAAATATCTCATTTCTGAGAAAAAATACAAAAACTGTAATGTAAGAGTATACATACTAATATGTAAAAGCTAAGAATTTGTTTTTTGGTCAATGCTAGTCAACTATAAAACATGTCCTCACCGAAAGAGCGCACATTTGAGCGCGCTAATTTTTTTTTTGTGAAAACAACGTTAACAATCATTGAAAGTTAAATTTACATTGTTGTTTATTTAGTTCAAATAGAATAATTACCTAAGCACAATTGGTGACAGTTTTAAGAAAACTTTTGCATGGCATTGTGTATCTAGTACTTTTTTGATTGATCACCTGCACTGTCTTAACGTTTTAAAATAAAGTAATAAAACGTTAGGCAAAAACACACCTAGGGTCGCACTCGAGCGAAACGAAGATAAGTATAATAATTGTGAAAGTTTGTTTGTATGTCCACCTACGTAGAAATGGAGCGATTAGATTGATATGAATTTTGTAGGGTAGGATCACTCTCCAGAGACCAAGATTACTTTTCAACCTGTGAAAACATCTCATTCCCACGTGGCAACATGTAATAATAAAACTCATATATATAGAGAATTTCGAATTTTGTTTTCTGTATACTCGATCTCGAGATCTCGAGAATAGGTAATATAGGTTCTTGTTTATCTCACCGACCGGAGGGAAGCGAGGCTGCTCAATATAATAATAATAATAATATATGCTTAAAATATAATATATGTTTAAAACTAGTGACAGTGACTATCACTCAAACTAATGAAGATTGAATCAACAAACATTATAATATTAATGGGATACCATAATATTCTTACAATTTCATACTACATTAAACTCAAGTCTCTTAATGAGATTTTCGCCATATTACTTTTTAGGTTTCAATCACGAAAGGCTAGTACAGTGATATATATAACTGAACATATACTTACATAGCTTGAACATTGATTAGCGTAACGGGAGCTTGTATAAAATGATCAGATGTTGAACGGCTAATCAAACAGTATAAAGGATGTAGACGATCGCTTGCGGCGTGAATCGAACTTTCAATTAGCGAACCCTCGCCAATAGCCCGGTTCGACGCCCGGTTGAATTGGTTGAAGGTTTTTTTTAATTTGGTAATTTAGTTTATATTGTAACCTAGGAGTACTAGATCAACGATTTCACAAATAGACTAAGTAGGGCAAAACTAAAACAACAAAACAAAACTACTTTAAAAAAAGTACCTAATAGGTAAAAATAATAATTTTATCTTCAGAAATCAAATTTTCTATTTGAATTTATATAGAACCACCCTAGATAACTTCTTCAGTATAAAAATGATTATTAAAATCTGGTTCACATTTAGCAAAAACATCACGTAACTAAAAACTCAAATAAGAAAAATACAGCCGAATTGAGGACGTACCTTCTTAAAGTCGGTCAAAAAAGGAATGTGCCACTTTTAATATTATAAAATCAATAAAATCTTAATTACTGTTGAGAAAACTATGACACATTAAACGGCCTCATTTTTACTTTCTCTTATGAAAGTGTATCATAATTACGATACGTTTCTTTGTCTTAATTCCAAGATCCGAATATAACAAAGGATCAGATCGACACATAATCAAATACAATGATTTATCTTGAGTAACCATAAATATATACCTAAGTTTACTCATATTTATTTGAAGTATGTTACACACTTAGCAACGATCAGATACAGAATATGCGTTTTTGTTCAAAACCAAAGGATCAATCAATCAATCATTTTTAGAATGTATTTAGCCACCAAATATTTTTGTAATGCGCATGCATTTTAATAATATATAATATGTATTTTTCCCTAAAGAAATTCCAATTTAATCGTTCTCGACGGATTTCGCATACCTGTTATCTATATCTATACATGTAATAAAATTCTGAGTAAACCGAATTTGTACATCAAATATTTTTTGAAAAATCTTATTGAAATATACATTATTATCGATACAGAGGTCGAATGTAGTTTTTAGATTTTTTTTGTCTGTCTGTCTGTCTGTGACCGCATCACGGAAAAACCACTGTAGGGATTTTGATGATATTTGATTTGGATAATAGCTGGTCATCCGGGTCAACATATAGGATACTTTTTACTGCGGGAAAATATCTCATCTCTGAGCTAAAAACGTTACGTTTGCATTATTTCTTCAATCGCTTTTAAATCAGCGGGAGTATATCAGGCAATTGACCTGTCAATAGTTTAACTCGATGAAAAATTGAACATACCTATTTAAAATTTAACTTGTTCATTCAACTTCTAATGGCTTGAGACAAATAATTTAACCACAAAGAGTACTCGAAATAGAAACCTCGCACTTTGAATATATTTTAGTTCAAATTAACTAGTCTGAACTTTCCCCAAAATATTCTATTTTCTAGAACTCGTGCCCACAGCTTCGCTCGAGTAATTTTTTGTGTCTTTGTCCCTCTCTTTAGGTTTAGGAGAGATTTCGTCGAAAGATAGGCTTTATGCCCAAATATAATAGTATTTTTTTTTAAATCTGCCGTTCACACAAACAATCTGTTTAGCTTTATAATTATTATTTAATATGGATATAGGTATAATCATCATAACAAAATAATGACAACACAATCCCTAATAAACAAACAGAGTAAATAAAAACAAAAACTTTTAATCTCTACTAGATTTTAGATAACGATTTTCCACTTTATTCTTCATGTTATTTATACAAATATCTATAAAATTGTTTACTTTATATGTGTGTTCACTGTTCAATGACAATGTTTGGTACCTACTATTTAATAATTAATTTATATACGTTTAATATTTATCTAGGCAGTGGTAGGTAGCCCAGTGGCAACGCGCTCGCTTGGGAAACTGAGTGAAGCGGGATCAAATCCCGGGTCTCGCACCTCAGACACTTTCATGTGCGAATCATTTTCAACATGATTACCACTTGTCTTACGGTGAAGGAAAATATCGTGAGAGAACCTGCATGTCTGAGAGAACCTACCAAGTTTTCGAAAGAAATGTGCAGTCTGCCAACCTGCACTTGGCCAGCGTCTTGGACTAAGTGCTGATCCCTCTCGTATTGAAGGTAGGCCGGTATCCAGCAGTGAGAAGAGCTTAATAAAATATTTAACTATTAAATGCAAATAAGTTTTAAGTACCTATATATAATATATATATAGAAATCCGGGGAAAATTCAGTCATACTGTAAGAAGCACTAAAAAACCTGTAAGTAAAGGAGGCTGAAATTTTGTATACTGCGAACTGCTATACAATGTAGTTTTAATACGATATCCATCTCGATATCAGCGTTCAAGAATAGCATCCATACATCCTCAATCGACGAGATGTGAGCTAGTGGATAATTGGGGCTGTCCGGCGATTGGCCTTGACAGTCTTGCTTACAAACGGGCACATTTTGAAGTTATGATAATGATATGCGTGAAAAATAAAGTATTCCACAAATACGAAAATTGAAATCATGTGGACTTTTAAGAAAAAATAATAATATGCACATGTTAAGTTAACTAAGCTGTGATACGTTATTTAGTTTTATTCTAGTATTTTATTATGTCAGTCCTAAAAATCCTTACAATTATAAATATACAAAACAAACATTGAAAGCCATAAAAATGACAGAAGTAGGATTGGATGGCGATAGTCGTAAACCATTCGAATATTAAAAATAATTTTTATTCTGTAACACTATAAAACTGGCTATTTTATAAAAACTGTATATTCATGGCGACATTTTGCTAACTTGGAGTATTTATTTAAATTCGGACCCCAAAATAGTTCATGGATATGAATTCGTCTGGCAACGTAGCGACCGACTCTGAATAAAGTTTTCCTCAGACATGATATGAATAGATAACATTTTAATATGAATTCTCTTCAAAAATTCATACCAGACATTTCATAATTCATACAATCTGTTCTCTAATAAGACTTAAATTTGAATTGACATATTTAGCTTAGCTAGAAAGAAAATAAATAATAAAAAGGAATACGTTTTTCATCAAAAAGACTTTTCAGTATCCTTCGAGTGACCCTCCAGGCTATTATCTTAAATAATGTTAATAAATACAAAAAAGAAAAAGACAATGCTACATTTTTGTGTATTTTTCCCGAAGAATGTGTTTATTATCATTTATCTATAAGCCTTTATAAATTTTGGTCTTAACATAGGTCTTTATATCTGTTATTGTTTTTCCTTAAATTGATATAGGAATAATATACCTATGTAAAGTCTTTATTCCACGAAGCAGAGCAAATTTCGTTCATAGTTCTAGCTAATTAAACCCAAGGGCGGGGAAATTTCCAAGCATCAGACGGTAAATACATTTATCTGAAGGACAAATACAACTCAACCAATGCCCATAGTTATTTGCACATATCTTGATAAAAGATAGGATATCATTAGGTACCCCACTCGGTTTGGGATGTTTCCATGAATGAGGCACGTGTAAGAGAAAAAATTATGTTCAATTCATAATCTATTGAATTAAATGTTTATTTACAATTTAAAACATATAAAAAATGGTATGAGATATGAAAAAGCAAGATTTGTTTAAATAATAAATAATTTTTATCTCGTTAATTAGCACACGTTTAATACACTGTACACCAAACACAATACCAGTATTAATTTACTATTAAGTAATAACGTGTCTTGTCATGGTTATGACATTAATAGGTATATTCTGAGAATAGACAGAAGGGGTTCCAATTGCAATCTGCTAACACTTCACAGCATCCGCCTTGATACTTGAATAAGCAATCTTGATAATTGCACATACATAATTATAGTTAATGCGATAAATTCACAGTTTCCTCGTGTTGGAAACAATATTCGCCAAATTATAAAAAAATACAATATTAGTAAAATTCTGGTGTATTGCATAAAGTCATTTCATTTGAGCACATACGGGCATTTATATTCGTTGTAATATCTAAAACATCAAAGTCATAAAACTAACACTGACTGACTGCCTAAACAACTAGCTTTAGAAACATGAAATTTTGTATAAGATTTTGTATAACATAAGTTGAACACTAAGGAAAGATTTCATAAAGTAGGATTTATTTAGGTTCGAAATGAAAGTTAAGCCACTTTATATTATTATTACTGACGCGAAGTAGCATTGGGACCCCTCCATGTATTTTTAATCAAAATATGAAACCAGACTAGAATAAAATATATCTTAGCAGTAAAAATATATGGATATAAAGCAAAATAAGTATTCAAAGACAATACTAAGTTCACCAACACGAAACTTTCTAACAAGAATTTCAAAATTGTAATAACGCTAGCAACTCGAATCCGAGGCTTTATTGGCATACTTTCTTCTACACATAATTAACAAAATTGTAACTAAATCGAATCTGTACATTAAATATTTTTTGGAAAATCTTATTGAAATAGACATTATTATCGATACAGAGGCCGAATCTATAGTTTTTAGAATTTTTGTCTGTCTGTCTGGCTGTTACCACATCACGGGAAAACCACTAGATAGATTTTGATAAAATTTGGTATGATGATAGATGGTTATCTGGATCAATATATAGGATATTTTTTACTGCGGGAAAATATTTCATTTCTGAAAAATCTATACTAAAAGTTAAAACGTAAGTAGGGCGAACCTGAGCGGAGCGAGGGTGAGTCACTAGTCAAATAATAAATGAAATAATATCATAATATGTACCGAGATATCAATATTTCTGTATCCCCTACATACCCACTGATCTCAAATTCTCTTTTTCAAATCGATCGATTATTTATATTATAAAATACATAATAATGTCTCCAATAAATACACCACCAAAACCTATTAACTTATAGAATTATAATTTATTAATATTTATTATATATTATGTTTCCTTCATCTTCGTTCATATTATTTCTTGGCGTGATTTTTTCATACATATTTTATGACCCAATTTCTAATACGCAATTAGAAATAAAATATGTGTATGATAGGTGTGTCCGCTGAGATGACGGCTGGTAGAGTGAAGTGTCAAGTGGAAGGAGACATGTTTTGCGGACCAAAAGTGAGAAGGATAAGGACAAGTCGAAGAAGATGACTGTATTAATCAATTTCAAATTCTTCGAAATTTTTCGGTCGAAGTTCAACCCATAATCATTCTAGAAAATAGGAAAACACATTTGAATAGAAATTACCTGTATTTCAAAAAAAAAAACTAATTGTTTCCAAAATTTTTTATTAATAACACCAAAAAGTCAAAAGCTACAAAAAAAAGAAAAGATAACCGATTGACAAACCTCTGTTTGCACAAAGGTACTGAAATCTTTTGTCTTTGCCTATTTATATATAGATATTTTTAAAACTTTTCGAATTGAATGTCACAAGAATCACGTATTTAATAAACTCATATAAACACAGAAAATCACAAAATGTACTAACCCTTGGAAAATACGCTTAATATCAAATCAGAACTTGGAAATCCAATAACGCAGAGGAAACTATTACATACACTCCCGCCTCATTCAATTAAAACATCAGGCCGTTGAACTCTGTGTAGGATCGATTGTAAGCCTTTTTTTAGCATACTCGTAGTTAGTTGTTACGAGATCTATTTTAACCAGCCATCTGTAGGTTATTGTTTTTTTAGGCAAATACAGGTTACGTCGGCTACGACGATATATAGTCATGTTTTATATAGCATGGACGTTTCGTTATTACTTTTTAGTTATAATACGGTACAATAAGATTTATAATTTAAGAAAATAAAATTATGTATTAATAATTACAATTTCACTTTACTTTGTTTACTTTTAAAAGGATAAAGTTTTCAATTGAACTGTATCATTTTTATCGAAACACACAAATATTCATAAGTTGCCAACATTGATAGCTCTAACAAAACAATAGGAGGCCCAGTATTGATATGTCACCTTGACACGATCGCTACTCCCGCGCAATCATCCAATTGGCGGTGCAAGATGGCCGCTGACAGTTGCGTTTAGTAATTGACGCAGGTAATTCGTGAATGTTATATATGTAGATATCGGATTATATGCACTGAGACTTGGCTACTGAGTGAGTAAAGATAATTTGTTCCCTAGATGTAATCCTAAAAGCTGATAAATATACGGTTTTTGATACTCTTGAATCTATCGAGTTTAGCTATTATTTTATTATTACAATTTAGGTTTTCAAAGTATTATAGAGGTTATATTAGCAAAATAATAAATTATGAGGCATTTATATGTCATATGTTTATAAATTACATTTAATCAATCTCTAAGTACCGTTTGGCGTATAATATAAACCTCGCTTTAATTGGAAACAATTATACCATAAACTTCCATTACATCAACTGAGGCTACATATAAACTATGTAAAAGGTAGGTTATTATTACATTATTATTTTCTAGCAACCGGAGATTTTTCTATAATTATCAAAGTGTAGCAAACGTATCGTTATATTTGCAGCACTTCCTTTCATAGATATGCAACTATGTATAAAATCTTATTTAGATGAAAATTTACGGTGATCTGATAGTACTTTTGTTGGCCGTAGGGGAAGAGAACGATGAGAGATTAATAAAGGAAATCGCAATAGTGGATCTGTGAGACGATTTAAAATGAGCTAATTTCCTTATTTCTTTTGTATAACATCAAAAGAAAGCCGTCTTGTTGCAAGAACTGATAATAAAAACAAAGCGATACCAGTAACATTGAAAACATTGCTATGTCAACTTTAGATAGGAAAGGAAAGGGTAAACACTCGTATCACTGAGCAATCAATATTATATTTGAACGTTGGATAAAGGCGAATCAATAACACGGCCGACGAAGCGCTTAGCGCCATCTATTATTCAGTAGCGTGACTACTTGGAAACCCCTTGCGGAACGAAGGAGCAACTTAGTGGTTTGAATCATACTTGTATAAAGAATTTACGCTTTTGGTCGCAGGTAGCGCGGTTGTGTTTTAAAAATGTATAAATGTATGTCCAATGCCTTATAAATATACATATTTAATCTGCGTTACATAAATTTGTTTAACTAATGTTAAATGCATAAACATATCCAGCGCTTAAGCAGTAAGTCTTAAAAATAAATGTCTACACACACTAACTATAAGTGTGGTCATCAAGTACTCGTTATAGGTAATAAAACAGAATCCTTAAAATCTAGGTCAAGACTGATCAAAAAGGACGTTTAAGATTTAATAATTTATTAGCTTTTAATGCTCAACTTGTTAATGATCGAACGAAGACAGTTAACTGCCCTTTTATAATCAGTTCGATCATTAGTACTGTGAAAATTGAAAGTTTCGGCAGAGTGGTTTGTGATACAAATTATTATCTATACATATAATAAAATTGTAACTAAACCGAATCTGTACATTAAATATTTATTGGAAAATCTCATTGAAATAGACATTATTATCGATACAGAGGCCGAATCTACAGTTTTTTGAATTTTCGTCTGTCTGTTACCGCATCACAGAAAAACTACTGGAGGAATTTTGATAAAATTTGGTATGGTGACAGCTGGTTATCCGGGTCAACATATAGGATACTTTTTACCGCGGGAAAATATCTCATTTCTGAGAAAAAAAAACAAAAACTGCATTGTAAGAGTATACTAATATGTAAAACTTAAGAATTTGCTTTTTGGTTATCTAAACGCGGGCGGAGCCGCGGGCAATGCTAGTTAGAAATAAAGTTAATAAATATGCTTTTAATAAATGCTGTAGATAAATATCGAATACAGAATATTGCTTCATGTCACTTCGTTTTAGCTTCCTTCACATGTATGCTCTAAAATATACAATTATATTCAGCCCTTTTTTTAACGTCCCACTCACTACTGCGTAAGGCCCTTTACTACAAGGGGGACCTGGCTATAGAGCACCACGTTGGCGTTGCCAGACTTCATATGTTTTCGAACACTTGCTAGTTTCTCTCAGACATGCGGGTTTACTCACGATCTTTTCCTTCACCGTAAGACAAGTGATAATCATGTTGGAAATAATGCGCATATGATAATTAAAAAAGTACTAGACCTGGGATTCGAACTCGCGTCACTCGGTTTCCCAAGCGTTTAATTTCAATATAAACTTTCGATATAAGCAATATTGAAATTTATCCTGAGCTTAATTTAAGATCAACAATGGGAACGGCCACTTAGTTGATCATTATTTCTCTAAAAAGTAAAATATAAAAAATAAACTATCCTATTTATAAAAAATAAAAACAGTTCAGTACCCTTTACTCCTCTGTTTATCAACCGATTTTATTTTTTGTTTAGTAGCTATTGACGAATAGGTACGTACATGGACGAATTAGAGACTGGACCTGACATAAAATACAAAAGTATGAAAACTAGTTCAACCAAGTGACGCATAACGCACACAAACATTTTATTACATTATTATAAACACTGATACAAAATACAATATTTCTAGTGCTTGAACGTAATCGATAAAATACATATATCGATGAACCAATGAATGACATTTTAGACATTGGTTAGCATAGTCATCATATTTTACATCCTATAATTTATTCTTCTTCTTTTAATTTTAATAAATTATAATAAATGAATTAAAGAGGCAATAATAATGTGTCAAATAATAATTATTTTTTAATTTGATTTATATAAATACGATGGCATTGATGGCAGCATTCTGTTGGCCTATAATAATGTTAATGAACAAATGAATATCGGGTATATATTCCATTAATATATAATAAATATTATTTTGTAAAGATTAAAAAAATATTAAGCTAATTTAATTAAATAAAGTGATTTGGTTGATTCTGTTATCGAACTATTTTAATTGGCAATTGATTATCTCGAGTAGTTATAAAAATGTGACACTGTCCTAATATTGCTCAGTTCTTAATAAGCATTTGTGAAATTAGGAAAAAGAAAAAGTGATTGCAAATTAAAGTGAGTGTTGGGTCGTGAAAGTAAAATAATTAGTGCAAGTGGTAAAGTGTTTTATTACAAATCACCAACCCAGAAGTTTAGTGCTAAAACATTATTGTTTGATTTTGTGTAATTTGTGTTGAAATAAAATGATCTTTATTATTATTACAATGGAATAATATTCCAAATTACATAAATGTGGAATAAAATAAAATAAAAAATTAAGTACACATACTAATTATAATTTTTGCATTTATATTTTTATTTGATTTAGAAAATATTTTTATAAATTTATTGTCATTAGATTGTAGGATACTGTGGTAAAAGTATTTTATGTTATTGTACTGTACAAATAACACAATTCGTTTAGTAATTTCGTCAAATATCGATATATTTTTCGACATTGTCAAGCACTAGTCAATGTCAAATAGACTCACTCGACAGTTTAGTCATTTGTTCTGAATGGTATAATCCAGGGATTTTATGATAGTTGTCAGATGTCAACAATACATAGAAATATCGACTATATTTAACATAGTTGGATAATATGATATTTTATTTTACATTTAATTAAATTGTGTGATAAATAACAATAAATGTAATAAAATAATGTATTTACAAGTGAAAAGAAATACTGCTGCTTCCGCCGTTATAGTTTTTACATCATTTAACAGAACATTTAGTCATTTTTGGGAGATGTTTTGTTGACAAATAAGTGCTTGAGACTGACGCAAAAAACAAACGACCAAGCCTAAAATCTCCTGGTTACTGAGAAGACCGATAAAGGTACGTCCGCTTATATGTCTAGTCCAGTCGTTAATTCGTTCATGGGTACGTATTATCAATAAATTTTCAATTATGATTATGGTCGACCACTATACGAACACTAAGCTTACGTCAATACGCTCTGTTTTTCTCTTACATAAGAATATATATTAAAATGTATAGTATACTAGCGACTCACCCTCGCTCCGCTCGGGTTCGTCCCTAACAACTTTTCAACGGTTAATATAGATTTCTCAGAGATGAGATATTTTCCCGCAGTAAAAACTTATATGTTGACCCGGGCAACCAGCTTCATGTGTTCCATCATCTGTCCCGTGGTTTTCTCGTGATGAGTTCCTAGACACACAAAAATTCTAAAAACGATGGATTCGACCTTCGTATCGATAATAATGATTATTTCAATCAGATTTTCCAAAAAATATTTAACGTACAAATTCGACTCAGAATTTTATTATATGCATAAATAACCAATAATCGAAAATATTACAGTTATAATGAAAACCCTGCCCTCGTATTGAAGATCGGCGATATGAGAATAACATAATACATCTTCAAAATATTTTCTTAATACATTTCTGATACATTTAACTGAATGAAAATATGTAAGTATGTATAGAATAACTTTCTATCATCATATTTAAATGTATATCATGTAAAAATGTATATCATTACAAAGAATAAATATGACTTTTCTAGACCAAATAAAATATTGGTTGGTTGAGTAAGTCCTTTGATTTTCCGTCCATTAAAATAAAATAGCAGTGAATTAATTGTTTCATGAAAATACATATAAGTAATAAAGATAAACATCGTTAACCAAGCAACTGTACAGGCAAAAAAAAGAATATAATAAAGTTATTATTATAAAAAATATATTATAAATTAGATACTAAAAATTATGTGTTTCTTGAATTAATTCGAGTTTTAATTAAGATTTATTTTATTGTTACATAAATAATAATTATTACCCAAGAATATCAGTAAGCAACAAATAGCACAGACTAAATGTTATATCGATGTTAAATATAAAATATAAATCTATACAGATAAATAAAATTGAAGTGTCTGTTGGTAATGTCAAAAAAACAGCGTTTTACTAAATATATATATATGCATATGAGATTATATACGCTACTTATAAGAAATACACATTTTTAAAATTTTTTGTCCGTCTGTTTATTTCGGTTAATCTCTGAAACGGCTGGACTGATTTGACGGAATTTTCACTGAAAGATAGCTGATGTTATAGGGAGTAACATAGGCTACTTTTATTTTAGAAAAAGAATTAGTGTTCCGTTCAAAAAAATTAAAACGTACCTACCCCGAACCCGAGCGAAGCGAGAGTGAGTCGCTAGTATGTTACATAAAATACCATCAAATAATAATTTCTAACAATATACAATTAATGCTTAATATTTTAACTTCTTTTAAATTACATATAAAACAATAATATTGCTTAAATAAATAAATAATATTTTTAAAATTTTTAATATTCTTTATGTTTACATAATATAATAATAGCAACACTAAATAATACTAGTAATTAATAAAGTTTAAAAAAAATGTAATATTTATAATAATAACAGCTAAAATGAAATAAATAGTATGGGTATATTTAATTATAATATTTATAAAAAAAAAATAAGTTGTCTAGAAATACAAATTAACAAATATTGTAACGTACTTTAGTGCCATTTTTGAATTTTTGAAATTATTTTTATAAAATAATGGGTAAGCACTGTCTGTAACAAGTATTGAGACGTCTATAACCTTAAGTCTCTCCTGTGACCATTCGAAAGTCGGGAACCAAAACTCAAAATAAATCCGCGAAATAATCCGAAAAGATAGTTTTATTTAAAATATACAATATTAGTCTGTGTGTAATACCATAAATAATATATAGGGCAAAATAATTCTCGCCGCGTCCACTGAGACAATACAGACAGACACGTTACTATATCCAATTTCACAGTTCAATGCAAAACATGCGCGCGCGATCGCATAGGTTGATAAAGCATTCGCTATTACGGCACACGACAACCAATAACGTCATGAATGAAAAGATCGTTCACCTTTTTAGGACAAATTGCTGATATTCTCCACTAGTGATTTAACCACGCTTCGCTTAGGTGCGTACTTAGACACTTAAGAATGAGCCTATAAGGCTTTTAAGTTACAGACTGAGTGTTAAATTTCATTCAAC
Organism: Brenthis daphne; assembly: GCA_947093115.1. Taxonomy (NCBI): domain Eukaryota; kingdom Metazoa; phylum Arthropoda; class Insecta; order Lepidoptera; family Nymphalidae; genus Brenthis; species Brenthis daphne. The sequence goes on along the minus strand of OX352482.1, from coordinate 6,391,411 downwards.
TACGTCCAGTCGTTTAGCGTAAAATAGTAACAAAAAATGCACATACACAATTTTGAATTACGTAATTTTAATAGAAAACATCTTAACGTAATGCACGTTCTATCATGTGTAATTGTATGAAAAAATATTTAAAAGTTACGTCGAAATTATATATGCACGTTTATTATATAGAGTAAGTGAGCTATTGCATGTCAAAATGTATGTATGTATATTTTTAAATTACACATGCAGTTATGTAACAATGTGCGTGGTAGCGAATATTACAAAATGCGTACACGCACACTCTTTCTATAGCGTAACGAAATTTAAAAAATGTTTAATATAAGAGATATTATCTCTATCTATAATAAAAGTGCAACTGATCGCTGTCTGTGCATTAAAGATATTTAAGTAAAACTATTATTGGGGGTCTTTATTAACGCAAATTAAACGAACACGAAACAATGTTTTTTGTTAGAATTTTTGTTTATTTGTCTGTGCGTTTGTGCGTGTCAATCTCAGAAAGGGCTTAACCGATTTAGGTGCGGTTTTCACTAATGTATTTTGTAAGCTTCACTTAACATTTAGTATTTGATTTATTTCAATCGGTTCATAAATAAAATAAAAAAAGCAGTCACGAGGACTGCCGACAGAAGTGAAAACTTAAAACTATAAACAAACTGTCGTTATTTTTGCATATTCAAATTAATTATATGATCTTAAATTAAAATTTGTAAATTAAAACTGTGTACATTTATCTGGTTTTTACATCTATCGGCACTCTCGAGTCTTAATGTCAACACGTTACGTGACCGTGTCGATGACGACTTACATGAATTTACTCCCCATCCAAACCTGCCTATAGAAGTTTTTTTTATATTTTTTTTTATTATAAATTAAACAAAACTACTTTAAACAATATCAAATCAATAATATTGAAAGCTAATTTTAATTGTAAAGAAGAAGTACTTTTGACTCTCTAAAACATGTAATTAGGAAACTAATTACTAATAACAATTTCATCCTTTCTACTTTAGATAGTGGACGATTAGAAAGCATTCGTGTCCCTTCCAAAGGACAATTGTAAAGGACAAGAAAGCATTCCGATCATCAAACAGTGCGCGGGCGCCGGTGACGTCAGCGCGGAAGCTACGTACGTGTTGGAGGTGACTAACCGCATTGTCCACGCTAGCACCCTTTTATCGGTAACTGGCTTGTTAGATACGACTTGAACTTACTACCAAAATAACAGATCTATTTTTGTTATGTATTAAAAAGCCATTAAGCTATTTGTGGTTTACTGATGGTCAAAACAATAAGTTTGGTTATGTTGACACAAAATACTCTATATATTTTAGTTCCATTTTATTTTCCATCCAAACTTAGTGTGACGCAAAATAAAATAAAAATAAACAAATATGCTCACGTAAAGCATGTTTTTATTTATATCGTATTGTTTCTTTATTGTATCCATTCAAGTAAGACAAGTCGGAACCCTCTTCAAAGAAGAAATCGCTTTTCTCCTGCATTAGTTTTACTTTCATTATTCTTGTGCTATACCCGTGTCTATTTACCGGTTAACTGATTACTGATTAGGAATGAACACAATATTGACAGTACGCCTCACTATTGCAGATCAGTTTATTTATATCAAACCTTCAAATTACTATATTAATAAAATTAATATAGCTTTACAGACATTTTTAAGAAAAAAAAACATAACAAGCGTTGTTAAAAAAATATATCTAACCACCGTAATTAAGTTAGAAATTAATAAATTAATGTTACTGTACTAAAATCCAACAACTAGATGTTCTCTGTCGCGTGGTACAATTTAGCACAACATAAGTTTTGCACTGAATTGGGTTAACGTCACCGTAATACATTATGGAAGCGTTTCATCAAATCAATTTCAGCTTTCATCGTCAACATAGCGACACCTAGGCCCACGAAACCCCCTACCCAAGCACATATGCATATTTATAACAGCGGAAGACCGATGACATTGGTTCGTTCACTATACTTGCATACAAGTTGGCAGGGTGCCATGTGTTAAAAATGTTTTACCGCAGAGTCAGTGGGGATTCTGTATACTAGAATTACGTAAAGTAGTGTTTTGGTGACTTGAAAATTCGTGACAGATAAGATGAAACTGATGAGCTTTATTTGAGTAATGAGATAAACTACAAAACAAACTGTCTTACTTTTCGTTTATATTTATTGACAAGTTATTTAAAATGTCTGAATCAAAAAGAAAATTTATATAAATAAATAAAATTGTAGTGTCTGTTCGTAATGTGTAAACAATACTGCCGTCATAATAAAGAAGGCCTTAACTAACAATTTGGTCAAAAAGGACTTAAATGCAGATTCGGTGTCAGAAAAAAAGTTACTTGATAGTCTTACTGGTAAAGCTCTAAGTCTTATGAATCCAGAGATACCATAACCATTTTCTTCGTAACCACGTCGAAACTAGTAGTAATTTTGACGTAGTGAGACAAAACTTCAAATATCTCAAAACAACTTTGACGAAGTTGCGGCCTTCTTTTTTATGAGGGCAGAATAGCTTTTTACTAAATGCCTATGAAAGTATAAAACAATTTTTCAATTTTTTGTTTGTCTGTCTGTTTGTTCTGGCTAATCTCCGAACCGGTCCAGGATTTTGACTGCAATTTCAATGGCAGATAATTGATGTTATAAGGAGTAAATTAAGCTTCTATTTTAGAAATTAAATTTCGGGTTGTCCACACAAAAAAAATTAAAACCCATGAAATTGTAAGCAAATGAAGCGAGGGTAAGTCGCAAGTACATAAATATGTATATTAGCAAAACAACAAAATCAATAAAATCAACTAACTATTATCTATTGCCTAAAAGTGATAATGTCACGATAATGTTTTTTTCCTAATCAGAGTTGTTTATGAAAAGACTTCCCAAAATTAAATGAGAAACGTAAGAAAGCTTTGTTGTAACTATCAAAAGTTAAAACAAGATCGATATGGGAGTTCGGAGACCTGACCTACTTTAATAGATTTGAATGGAACAGAAGTTTGAAACTTAAAATCTATGCAAAAAGTTCGAAATAGTCACCATTTAAAAGCTTACGAAACGCAACTACTAAGTATATTTTCGACGAATGAGTCTAAAAAGCCTAACTATGTATTGCCTATAGGTATATTAAAATGACATGTATGAATATATTTTTACATATTGATTTTACGCATTGGCATTATTAAGAAAATGTTTAGTTCCGCTTTTCTACGTGACATTAGAGAAAGAAACTATGTTTGACTGACACAATTATAATCATTTACCAGAAAACAACAGATTATTATTAATATATCACGTATAATATTGATTGTAATTTCTTAAATCGTTACTCGCCTTTATTAAATTAGACCTAGATGATAAAAAATCTTATTAAGACTTAATGAATAATTAAAAACTGATCCTGTTTTCTATATTAGCTGGAACGCAAAAAAATAGGTGAGCTATCGTTTTTACACCAAATAATGAACAAACTAACACGTTAATATAATTATTTAAGTATTAGAATAAACAAATAAACATTGTTTTTTCCCCCAATTTACACATTTTCCACACAAGGTGTTTCATTAGTTTGGCTCAGTTTGTAGTGACCCTACTTGCTGTGCCAGCGGCCGCGGGTTCAGTCCCGCTGGGGGCATTCATTTGTGGATGAGCACGAATGTTTCTACTCCGGTCATGGATGTTTATATTTATAACATGTAGGTATGTATTTTTAAACTTACATATGTATAGTATATCAACTATCTGTTATCCATAACACAGGCCTCGTAAGTCGTAGTTTACCATGGAGCTAGATGGTGCTGTGTGTTAATGTCCCAACATATAACAAACGAAAGGAAAACGACAAATGACGGTGAAACCAGATTTGTCACACTTCACTTGTCTAACGATAACACTTTCCTAGCGAAACTGCACTCTGGCCTGTGCAATAAGATAGTTGTGATCATGTTTACAGTGCTTGTTATAAAACTTCAAAATGTTGAAGATACTTCAGAATAAAGGACACATAAATTTCTAAAATAAAATCAATATTCATTCATATACTTACTTGCTTTTACTTTACGCGCGCGCCAATTTCTGCTTTGGTGCAACCACTTAACATGCCTTTTTTATGTTGGGAAATGCATTTACGCATACCACCTATAGACATACAGGTGGGTATGTAGAACTCACCGGCTAAAAAAGCCAGTACTAATCACTAAAACCCAACAAAACCTCGCAGGATCGCTTGCGCATTCAACCAGGCTGCCCCAACGGCAGGTCTGCCGAAGCAAACCACAGCAACCATGGGCTTGCTCCAACAATCCACTCTAACCACTTAGCATGCCTACCAATTTATACGTGAAGAGAAAATACACAGGACTTAAGCTCTCCTCAGATCTCGTAAGCTAATTATAATGAAATTTCGCAATGTAACTTGACCCCTTTTTACTCGACTGCGTCGAAAGCTCAAGGGAGTATACGGTTTTTATACATTACTAGCCGACCCAACAGCCGTTTTCCTGTCCAAGTAACGTGTTCTAGTAGCTTTTTCAATTTTTATTTCTCTAAAAGCCACTTATTCGGACTATTACGAACATTTTTAAAAGAAATCTGCTTTATTTGTCCAGCAGTTGTCTAGCTTATAATCGAACAACATTTAATTTTAATTTTATCTATATAAGATATAAAATTTATTACTTAAAAGTATAACTTTCAATCCAATAATAGACACCACTTAAAATCCTAGACTGCAATATAAGCTCAATCAACCAACTGTTGAAGCTAACTGGAAACCCAATTTGGGATAATCAAAAGTTATATTTGCATTCCAATTATACTATATTTGAGAACACACGTGCGGTCAGTGGTCACACGTGTACGCCCGAAACTAGTTAATAATTTTCGACAAACTACAATGTGAAAATTCAATTATTTTAAACTTTAGTAAGGAATATTATTAATATTACAACACAATCCATGGATTCACACTCCATGGATTATACGCCCAAAGAGGCAATAGAAACAGGACTAGTGGTTTTCAAATAACTAAAAATATGTCACCAGCGACTCATCCTCGTTTCGCTCGGGTTCGTCCCTGAGTACGTTTTAACGGTTAGTATGGAATAGATAGACTATATATTATATGATATGTAGCCTATAAGCCTTCCTCAATAAATAGGCTATCTTATGCAAAAAGATTTTTTTAGTTCCTGAGATTAGCGCGTTCTGACAAAGAAACAAACAAACAAACTCTGCCTCTTTATAATATTAGTATAGATTATCAGTGAAGCAATTTAAAAAAAAAGACAACTTTTGTACAAAACAATAGCAAACGCATCCTTACTCAACGCTATAATTACCACGATTGTAGTTTTCAGCACAAGACACATTATATTTGCGCAAACGTTATTATTGCCATAGTTAAGTTTATGTAACGTTGCATTTTGCGGTCACATCAACTATATTATGATAAACTTGGTATGATGTGTTAATTTCCATTCGTTTTGTTCTGCTCTTTGACTTTGATCAGTTCTTACGTTTTATAGGACCAATTGTTTATTATCTTGATAAAAAAACTGTTACTAACATTATTAAAGAAAGCGTATAATTTGTTAGTTCCTCTTTCTTTAAGGTAAACAAACAATGAAATAAAGAAATATAAATATGTAGGAACATTAACACACAGCACCATCTAGTTCCATGGTAAGGTACGAGGCTTGTGTTATGGATACCAGTTAGTTGATACTCTACGCATATATAACTTTAAAAATGCATACATATTATAAATATAAACACCCATGACTGAAGACGGAGTACAAACATTCGTTCTCATCATATAAATGAATGCCCCCAGCGGAACTCGAACCCGCGACCGCTGGCACAGCAAGTAAGGTCACTACAAACTGAGCCAAACTTGTCGGCAAATAGACATTAGACATGTCTATTTGTTATCATATGGTTCCCATACTTTAATTATTACAGGAAGGTACTGGAAATAAATTGTAAAATATACTTTTGGGTATAGTTAAGTCATACATACGGTGAGGACTGTTCACTATTTTAATCACTTTATAATCTTTTAAATGTCTATGAACAAATCATTAAGGTTGTTAACGAAGTGATATAATATTAAATCAATTAGTGCAAATATATCGATAAAAATTGACGTAAAATAATATTTTTTGTAATACATTCGTTAATTATATACATATTTGAAAGTTACATATAAGTTCATTTTATTTAATAATTCTTAATAAGTCAGCCTTTGAGACGGCCTCCTGATGGCGACAAAGCTTACCTCATTGCAATGGGATACAAAACCATAGTGCACCACGCTAGCCAAATGTGGTTTGGCGGACTTCACATGTCTTTTGACCGCAAGATAAGTTTTTTCAGCCGTGCAGATTTCTTTACGACATTTTCCTTTTAGACCAGGGTAGAAGCCTTTAAAAATAATAAAAAGTGAAAAAATATAATAGTAGGATGCAACTCATTAGAAAAGAAGGGGAATATTATAAAAATGAAATGAAAAATAATTTACGGGCGATCTGAGGTCGGGAAGGGGATGGGGGTGAGTTTTTAAGGGTAAAAAACGGTATAATATATTTTTTATACATTTTGACATTTATTTCTTTAATATATTTTTTTTCATGGGGGTATACTCACGATAAAATAGTGAAGGCATTATTAATTCGATTTTGTCTTTTCAGATTATCAGTATGGATGAATCTGTTTGTATCATCTGCAATAAGGCAGATGACAAGCAAGTGTATGAAATAAAAAAGGTTTTTTGTTTTTTGCATTTTCTCAGAATATTTACTATAGTAACATATATTTTTTTTCACCATCGGAAAGTAGAGATTTCAACGAACAGAAAACATACCAACTTTTTGAAAAAAGCTGATATTTTGACGGGTGAATTTTCGATTGAAAATTAGGGTGCTTTTTCGATATTAATTCAAAATAAGGTGAAAAAATAAATATTTTTAATCAAATAAATTACAGCGTATTTAGGACATAAAAAGGTAAGTTTTCACCAAATTTCGTTAAAAAAATTTTTTTTTTGTAAAAGATAAAAATAAAAAACCAAAAACTTGGTTTTTTGAATTTTTCACATGAATTTTGAGGTTATGCGAAAAAAGTGTAAATACAAAAGTTTTAGATCTTTTTATTACCTACAACTTTGCCATTTGACTTTTTTCGATAGGACTTTTAGTTTTGCCGGAAATCGAGAAAAACCGTTTTTTACCCTTAAAAACTCACCCCCATCCCCTTCCCGACCTCAGATCGCCCGTAAATTATTTTTCCTTTCATTTTTATAATATTCCCCTCCTTTTCTAATGGGTTTCATCCTACTATTATTTTTTTTGGTTTTAAAAATTATCGACCCGGTCTTTTTACCGTATAAGCAAATGTGAATCATGTTGAAAATTCGCTCATGAAAATCTCAAGAGGCTGCGACACTCGCTTCACCTATCTTTCCAAACGAACGCGGTACCCATCCACTTATTTAAAATTACTTTATTTATACTTCTAGACTTTAACACGAAAACAGCTAACCCTAGATTTTTTAAATATCTAAGACTCGTCATAAATGTATCACAAATGTTATTTTTACATGTGATTAATTCTACTAGCGTGAATATTTACAGTCGTAAATCTTATAATTTTGTTATAAAGTATGTTTTATATTAGGTAAAGAACATTAAACTCAGACTTTAGTGATCTTAAACGAGAAGAGTCATGAAACTGCATATTACACCCACAATATTATAACGAGAGCGTGATCTTGACCATGTGACTCATAGCTCATATTGAAGCTATACAACTAAGTCTTTCTAAGATTTAGCGAGGTGGGCGTTTAATACCGTTAACCACTGGTTTTTATCCGTTTTAAAAATATTTTCTTATCATTTTCAAGAAATATTAAATGTTTTTTAGTTAAGGTAACAAATTACTTATACTTTTATCTAAGTATAAAATAAGTTTACTAAACTCATTTTCTGAAAAATAACAAAATGCTAATAAGCTAAATAGACATTTGGATGTCAAATAATCCCGGTGGTATTTTTTATGATCCACATTCTACTGACCCAAATATAAAATTTGGCACAACGAAAAAGACATTATTTGGAAAAGGAAAATATAACGACGATAAATACAAAGATTTCAAAAAACACACCTTTGATATTATAAAAATATATGTACGTTTGATAATTTAGGCAATAGAGTACCCACCCTAATTAGCTTAATAAAACTACACTATACCAAGTTATTTTATTAACCGCATTTATTAACATTTATTTTACGCACTTAAATTAAATTTAAATTATATTTTAACTTAAATTAAAAGATCATTTTAATCTAAAGCTAACATTGTAACTATTTTGTTAGTACTCTATACTCGTTATTGTTCAGTATTCTATCGGTTTTGTTTTCCAGTAGGTAGATTAAGTGCCGATACAGGATCCCGTGGGATATTAGACAAACCCTAGTAAAGTATCTTTCTAAATCTTAATACGTCTATCTATTCAACCGCAATAAAAGTCATTAAATAAAAATAATACTTTTAATCTAAGTCAAAATTAATGGACGAATGTTATACTCGTACACAACACGTATATCGAGATCGTTTTGTTAATTAATAAGTTACATCACCACGCGTACCATGTTACGAGCACGTTATGAAAATTAATTGCACAGGCTGGTATCGGCTGGGCCACAGGGAATGGTGTATTTTAAACCATGTTACAATACTCGTATTCAACATGGACGTACAGATGGACTGTTTTGATGTTCATAACGATTTATTTTTTCAATGTCCTTAGTAGTAGTAGTACCTAGTCAGTAGAAGTAGTCCTTATCGGGCTGCCATTATAATGCGAAAGTTTGAAATAGGTATGTATGTTACCTCTTTACGCTATAACGTCGTAACGGATGGATAACATTTAATACAATATGACAATAAGCTGTGACTTGGAGTAACACATAGGCTATTGTGTGGCCTGTAGGAAAACACCAAAGAGAGTAAACCATAGCTAGGTCCAAATAAACAAACTAATATTATTATAAATAACTAACGACTCACCCTAGCTTCGCTTCGGGTTCACCCCTAGACAAAAACAAATCTATCCCACGGGAACCGTACATTTTTCCGGGATGATATATAGATAAAAGAATTTTTCAAATCGGATTAGTAAGAAATGAGATTAGCGGGTTCAAACAAACAAACAAACTAACGAACTCAGCCTTTTTCTAATATTAATATAGATTAGTTGTTAAGCTTCTAATACGACAACTCTATACAGTTCCGTCAAAACGATTACGAAGAAACAATACTTCTATTATTACACGCTGTGTGTGTTTATGAGCATCTTAAACCTACAAAAGTGCCATATTGTCCACATCCCGGAGGAAATCAGTAAAATCCCATTTTATCTGCAGAAACATCTCTGGACGATTTAATAATAGATTACGTGGTATTTCACTTTTACTCTGTTATATTTAGTAACAAAACACTGAGATGGGCTAAAATTAACTTTATAACGCTTGCAATTTTATTACTCTTTTTGTTCGTTTAATTCGTTAAATTAATTTTAGTGTATACAAGAATAAATATTATATTGGAAATCGTAATAATATATTTTTTTTGTATGAATTTAATTAAACATGTTTACAAAGTCAAACATGTTCTACTGATATGGAGGCACTACACTATTACGCTACTATTTACACACATTAGAATCATTGATCACATCACATTGCGATTTTTTTTATGACAAAAAACAATTAATGTCGCGCGACTTCTATCTGACATTTTTAAATATTTATTAGCCTAAATCTATTTTAAATTACATCTATACATATAATAAAATTGTAACTAAGCCGAATCTGTACATTAAAATTTTTTTTGGAAAATCTTTTTGAAATAGACATTATTATCTGTCTGTCTGTCTGTGACCGCCTCACGGAAAAACCACTGGGATTCTGATGAAATTTGATATGATTATAGCTGGTTATCCGCGTCAACAAATAGGATACCTTTTACTGCGGGAAAATAACTCATCTCTGAGAAATCTAAACTAAACGTTAAAACGTAACATAACTCTAGCTAGTATTTACTAAAAGTATGTACATACTTGTATATTCTGGGTCTCTAGTAAGGGGCTACAATTATAAATGCGAAAGTTTGTGTGTGTATGTTTATTACTCCTTCACGCTAAAACGACTAGACAGATTTAGATGGAATTTAATATACAGATAGTCTACTACCGCACGCAGCGAGTCGAGAGTAAATCTCTAGTTTAACATAACACAACAGAAACTTACAATCAATCCACATAAGTCCGATATTAATGAAACACGTCCTGTCTAAGAAGCACATTTCCTTGTATTTTTAAATGAATCTCATTCACGGCGTTCTTCATCTAACCTTGGCAGGCAATCAAGTGTTAAAGAAGTTAGCGGTATTTGATGAATGTAAGGTACGCATTACGATTTATTAATGCGCGTACTGTGTTACATTACGTTACAATTGGGTCGACAACTGGTTGACACTAACGGAATTGACTTTGGTGTACCGTGTGACGTTTAATTTGTTGTTTTAACTCCCTAGTTGGTCTAGTGAGTAGCTTATAAAGCTGAATAGCAGGCTATATTCGGTTTGAATTCCAGGTGTTGCCAAAACTTCTAATTAATCCTTCTTTTAAGAATTTCTAGGCAGCAACGAATTGGAAAATTGGTGTCGATACAACCCCGTGTTACGTAAGGCACTTAAAGTCTTGCGTCCTGATAACTCTCAGGTCATGTATGTTTCAGGTTAAACAGAATTCAACTGTGGTAACTCTCATACATACTTGGGTACTATAAAATTTTCCACAAATGAGACTAATTTCAATATTTTTAGTTCCTGCAATCGAACCCGGTTAATATGGAGATGTCCATTGTTAAGACATCATTTAATCAGTAAATAAAAAAATAAACCCTACTATTATGCTACAAGTGGCGTATTTTATTTCCGTATTACGATCACGAAAGTATGTATTGTTTATTTCGATGTTTGTCCTGATCTGGTTAAGATTAAGGGTAACATTGCGCTGTCGTAAGGTTGAAACGAGTGATGAATAAGATCTCAGACCTTTATGATCTTCCTATCTTATTTACGAAGGTAATATCATTAATAAGAAATAAAACTACCTAATTAAACACCGGTTTTAATTATTTTATTTTCCGTTAACATTTATAATATACCTATATAATTACATACATATAAAATTCTAACTGAGTCGAATCTATGCCTTAAATATTTTTTAGAAAATCTAATTGAAACAGTAATTACTATCGATACAAAGGCAGAATAAGTCGCTAGTCTTATATAATAATTAATAATGAAACGTTTTATAACGTTAATGAAAAAAAAAATCAATCAAAATATTGAATGAAAATTCTTAAAACGTTAAAAATAAAGTTACCAAGAGGAAAATCACCGTTTACCTAATACACTTCAATTTGCATAACATTATTAAGACTCCCCGAGCTCCTGTTACGTTGTCAGCTTTCGCAACTTTTAGGAGAAAGATTTCTCATTGTTAGTTCTTAAATATATCCTAAATGAGTAGATTTCAGTTGAAAAAATCCATGTAACGAATATCACCATACATTTTACAGCTAAAATAAAATAAAGAAAAAGTATTAGCCTACATTTATAATTACTAGTGATTTACGCTCGCTTCGCCCGAATGTGCCCTTAGATACCTTTTGTATTTACAATATTATATACAGACAGAGTTTCTCTTTGGCAAATTTTAATCCTAACCCATAATAGTCAATACGTTGCTCCAGTTCATAGTCTGTGTTCCACAAATTTTACTAAAATCTGTTCAGCGGTTTCACCGTAAAGGAGTAACAAACATACACTCACAACACATATCAACTTTCGCTTTTATATTAGTAGTGTTATTAAGAATTAGAATATTGGGTACCAACGTAAAAAACATCTTTTAGGCAAGCCATTAAAAAGGCTACATAATGACCAATTTGAAATTCCAATACATTTTAGACACAGGTGTCCTTTACCGATGAGTTCGACATCGTTTTGATCCTTGTTATTAATTGTGCTCACTTTATTTGGGTCTTTTACCGGCACTCCACAAGATGAAGCATTAAATTACTTAAGGATGCTTAAAGCTTTATAAGAGCTACTTGTAAATCGCTTTTCTTATATTTCACAACATTTCTTATTTAATATATTGCTTTTCTGTAAAAATTATAATATTATGTACTAGCGGCTCACCCTCGCTTCGCTCGGGTTCGTCGCTAGATACGTTTTAAATGGATGATATAAATAGTTATTAGCCAGAGTTAGCCATATAAATTTTAATTTTTTTTTCGTTAATTTTTCAGATTTTTTAATACTTATTAGTTATTATCCTATTCCGGATGAGAAATCCAAAAAATCAAATATCATATAAATTGGTCCAGCCGTTCTTGAGTTATAAATGGTGTCACTAACACGACTGTGTTTTATATATATATTTACCTTATTATATATATTTTCTCTTTATTAAAACTTTCCGTGTACCTTAAGGAACATACGAATAAAAAAATTGCTGAATTGATCGAGCCGCTCTCGAGTTACAATTTTATTATTTATATAGATTTATATGTTTTTTTTTTTAATCTTTATTTTATTTTTAAAGAGAGTTTGTTCATAAATAGATTTATATGATAAAATGTGTCAATGTTTCACTAATCATTCATGTTTTATTAATATGTTATTTTCCTTTCAGTTTATATTTAAACTTTTTTAAATCTCAATATTCCAAGTGCTTCTTACTAAGGTCGTAGAATAAGTTCAACACTCTCATTTGGACTTTATTTCCAAAAGCAACGTAAGCTTTTATATAGCTAATATTTGACAATTGCAAACTTGTATGAAAAGAAAACAATGTATTCATTCAATTCTAAGCTTTCAGACGATTTTATATGAGAATTGTTAATTGAACACGTTTCACGTAACCCAAGCTATAATTCTAAGTTGAATTATACAAAAACATAGGTATTTTAAAACAATAATAAATCATTATTTAGAAAGTGTTCCACACATTTTTACCGTGAAACGTCCATTTACAAACTAGTAAGGAGGCCCGTCAACTCTCTACACCATACATGGCCATCTCAGTACGATGTACGTAGTTCTTACAAGTGTCTATATGTTCGGATATGGATGACCGCCGTGCCTAACATTGGCAGAGATAATCTGAACTTTCTTTGTAAATTTATTTTCGCATGGTTCTATTACAGGATATAGGAAAGACGTTAACATCTAAAGTCCATAAAATATAATAATAATTAAACGCTATTTTCCCGCACTTCCTCAATGTTTCCAGAAAGTATTCCTGTAATTTCTTTTTCTACTTCTGACTAGAATTAGTAGATACCGCGGTTCACCTCAAAACTTATCATCTGATATTTTTCTTATTCATACATATAATAAAATTGTAACTAAGCCGAATCTGTACATAGATATTTTTTTAGAAAATCAAATGGAAATAAAAATTATTAATTATTATCGATACAGAGGCCTCTGTCTGTCTGTTACCGCATCACAGAAAAACTACTGGAGGGATTTTGATAAAATTTGGTATGGTGATAGCTGGTTATCCGGGTCAACATATAGGATACTTTTTACCGCGGGAAAATATCTCACTTCTGAGAAAAATACAAAATTTGCAATGTAAGAGTATACTAATACGTAAAACCTAAGAATTTGGTTTTTGGTCATCTGAATGCGGGCGGAGCCGCGGGCAATTCTAGTTCTGATATACGAGTATTCCTTGACAAAATTATTTTGTTTGGAGCTTATGTCAAATTTCCATCCCTAGTAACAAAAACCTCAGATATATAGGTTATTGAGAACCGTCGTAACTCACAACCATATAAACAACGGCCCACACTGTCGAATGCAAAAAAATATTTAGATTTTAGACAGTATTTACGAGATAGGTACTGATGCCATTTTGCGAGTTTCATTCATTTCAATATAAATTCGGAAGGATCTTTTTTACAAAATTATATTTGTATTATTTTGCACCTCTATGTTAAAAGCAGGTAGGTTAACACTATAAACCATACATATTGTAAAAAATAATGCTCGAGTTTGTTATATAGGTATATGGTCAGGAAAGTATTGCAGCCGCTCTAACGATCAATCAAATTATCCTACATTTAGCTCCAATGCTATTACAGTTCCCATCCTAAAAAATATTTTAGAGTATGATTGTTTTTTGGTAGCCATTTAAATATTATTTCAGCAGATTGAAAAGATGAAACAATTATAATAAAAGCTTTATTATAATGGGAAACTTACATTCAACTTTTTTATTTTATTTAATTAAAAAAATATAGGTAAATAATCACTTAATATATGATCTATACAGATAAATAAAATGAAAGTGTTTGTTTGTAATATCAAAATAAAAGCTTTTTACTAAAGGCATATAAAATTATATACGATACTTATAAGAAAACAAAACAATTTTTAAAATTTTTGTCGGTCTGCCTGTTTATTTCGGCTAATTTTCAAATCGGCTGGACCCGTTTTTCACGAGACTTTCACTGGCAGGTAGCTGTTGTTATAAGGACTAACTTAGGCTAATTTTATTTTAGAAAAAGAAATAGGGTTCCGCGCAAAAAAATTAAAACCTAGACACGCTCCCGAACGAAGCGGGGGTAAGTCGCTAGTATCATACTAAAATTATTTATTAATTCAATATCAACATTTAAATATACCAGATAATATTTTAATTAAATTCTATAACAAGCAAGAAAAATACTGTGTCAATATTTTACGATAATTTAGCATATTGCACGACACCTATGCTTTTGATAGGTATGACGTAACTTCTATAATGTTTAACATTGTAGCAAAAAATCCAGTAATGATGCGGCAGCTGATAGGTATTATAAATCCATTCAATGTTATGATGTACATAACAATAAATGAATTAAAATTAAATGAATCTTTAATGTAAAGACCTAAGTCATCAAGATAATCATTTCCAATAAGTTGTTTTTATTTCCAATGACTATAAAAATATTTTTGTTGGTAAACAAATATTCATCTATATTCAAAGTAGCACATTAAAGCAATATACTTACGAGTAAGAGTGAATTAATAACTTTCTTTCAACGGCCTAGGAAGAACAGGTGTTGCTAATATAACATCATTGCAAAATGAAAATTATTTTTATTTTTTTATATATTAAGCTTAGTTTATAAATACAGAATTCTAGCGACTCATCCTCGTTCCGTTCGGGGTCGTCCCTTGCGTTTTAACGTTTCGCTCAGAAATGAGATCTTTTTCCGCAGTAAAAAGTATCCTATATGTTGACCCGGATAACCAGCTATCATCATACCAAATCTGTACAGTGGTTTTTTCGTGATGCGGTCACAGACAGACAAAAATTCTAAAAACAATAGATTCTAGATATTAGATAATAATGTCCATTTCAATAAGATTTTCCAAAAAATATTTAATGTACAGATTCAGCTTAGTTACAATTGTATTGTGTATATAGATTTTTTTTATACTAAAAATTGGTCTGAATTAGAAGAAAAGATGTGCACGCTCAGTTTTAGCATAAACTTGACTTTAATAAAACTTATGAGGTATGGACCCAGTAAAACCTACGAGAAATAAAATACTGTCCATCTAAATTATCATGTAAATACGCTTTGATCCAAGGCCACAATACACTTGATAGACGAATAACATTACTTACGAATTATGTCAGCCACAGCATATAGATTAAGGGATGGTGCGTCAAATATCCAAATGAGATGTCATATTCATAGCGCTCTCGCATTACATGTCAGATTGTATTACAATGAAATTGTTCACTAGTCGGTAATCGAAAATGTTATATGTATTCAAATAAATAAACGCGGAGACTAAAATTCTAAAGGTATAATATCTACATTAATTTTATAAATAGGAAAAGTTTGTAAGTTTGTCAGTTGGTTTGTAATGGATAAACTAAAATTCCGTTAAACGGATTTAGACGGAATTTGTTATAAAGATAGATTGAAACCCTGGGAAGGCCAAAGGATAGTTTTTATCAGTTATATAAAGAACATTTATACATTTAAAAAATAAAATGTATGTAACATTATAGCAAAATACACTTTAAGGTAAGACGTCTTGTATGGACCCTTTGCCACTGATATATACTAATATATAATCTATCTTTTCCATACTATCAGTACCCAGGGACGAACCCGAGCGAAGCGAAGGTGAGTCGCTAGGCTAGTACTATATATTATGTACGGAACAAATGATTCATTTTCTAGGTAAATTTTATTATCTATATAGAAAACGCCCTAGCCTCGCCTTTAGCAATTTAACTATCTCAGATTTCGTTCACTTTTTTATATTACACAATTCACTTTCATGACTCTTTTAATGCATAAATTATACTACTTTTATAGTGTTGTGAGTTGTGAGTGTGTGAGAGTTGTGAGTGAGTGGTTGGTTTGATTTTTTCTTATGAGTGACAAGTGAGTTTAAAGTGCATGAAGTTTGAAGAAAGAATTATTAATTTATTCAGACATTTTATCTTAAAATAACATTTTCAAAAAGTATTAAATACCCCAAAATTTAATAATACTGATAAAATAATTAATAGGCTCCATAAATACCTTTTAAGGTTTCGTAACACCTAAACTAACACAAACTTAGGTAAGGTACGTATACTACCTGTGGAATGTATTTAAATTCAATTATCAGATTTAACTACACCCATATTATAAGCATTAACGTTGATGAAATAATATCACTTCAACGCCCAGTTTTAGTCATCTAAATTCTATATCGTATGGCTGATTGATACCTACAGGCTACAGTAACTGTCTATAACTGTATGCCTCACATTATTTTTATTAGTCCTGCTATTATAAAAAAAAGGTTTATTATTTTTAATCATAAATAACATAAAGCAATTATGATATTGGGTATTCTGGGTTTGAAATTAAAAAAAGCCTTCTCAATTTACGTTGTCCAAGTCGGGACTGTCACATTTTCGAAAATTAAAAAAAAATCTTTTATCCTAATGCTCTAAATTTAAAAAAAAACAAAATGAAGTAGTAGCTGGACAAAAAATTAATTAGATATTACTCGTACAGTAACTGGATTAATATTCACTCTCAAATATCGCAAAGGTCTATACAAATTTAAATAGGCAAATTTTACAAAACCGCATACTTTTATAGCTATATATATATAATAGAATATACATATTTACTATTGTATTATATGACTCCTTACTCTCGATATATATAGAGCATGGATGGCGATTCCCAAAGCCACACTTTGTCTTAAGCAGTTCGGTACACACGTATGTTGTGAGATCCGATATGTAGATATGGGTTAGTTTACTTTATACGGATATCAAATTCGTTATCTATCTTACTATAGTAAGATCTTATAAGATTGCTAATAATGCTTAATGATTGCGTTTTTGATATAAATTTATAATACAGCCGAACCTGGATAAGCGAAAATTCACGGGACCGCGATATTGTATTAAATAATAATCAATTCTTGATATATATTTTATTTTGTGTATCTCGGAAACGGCTCTAACGATTTAGATCGAATTTTGTAGTTAGATAAGGTTTTGTTTTTTAAATTTATCTATATAGGTGCAATTTATAAAATATTATAATAATAATATGCAATTTTTATATCTTTAAATATGCCGACCGAAGCTCGGTCGCCCAAATGCTTTAAATGAATGTTTAACTGTTCTGAGATATGTCTACCCAATGAGTTCCGAAATGGGCAGCATTGTGTGACGTAGCTGTGAATCTGGCCAAATCTGGGTATTGGCATCCACCGCTGTCAATTATTCATGAGATTCAATTTCTTGAGTATTCACCACAGATAATAATCGATTGAAGTACTTAAATATTATACTTTGCAAGAATCGACTGGTAAAACTCGAATTATTATAATTTTGTAAAAGGAACCTAGATGTTTCCATGCGATTATATTATATATGATTAAAGTAAGAAGTGGATACAAAAGCATAAGTCAAATATTTAAGTATAATCCTAGTATTTATTAAAAAATGTTATAATACTTATTATATAGTAACTTTACGAAAGTAATTCACCGCTGAACCTCAACAATTACGTTATCGATTGAAAATGACCAACACATCAAACATTTTTGCGGAAAGTATTTAGCTGCTGACAGTATGAAATTTATTAATGGCTACTCGTTAACGGTACTACAGACCGAAATGAAAGTTAAAAAACGTTTAACTTTTTTGCTTACCAAATTAAGGAACGGTCATTAATTCCCATCAAGAGACACCAACAGTTTAACATGTTTTATCCTAAACGTCTCGCGTTTTATTACTATCCGAAAGATTCGTAGTACAAGCGTATACTTCTACCTACTACAATCTTTCGGTTCCTTGTAATGGAGCGTACAACTTCTAGTCAGATAATAATTAAATAACCCGTTCATAACAAGTACACGTGTATACTAACATTAATTACCAATATTTTGTATCATTATAGATAAAGCAAATCAGATCTTATATGGATATAGAAGCCATTTTAACTGTGTAATAAAATCAACTCTTCTTTTTAAATATTAGATTTGTATGAAGCAAATCAAATCTTATATGGGTATAGAAGCCATTTTAACTATGTAACAAAATCAACTAATATCAGATTTATTTACGCCTTCACAATAAATTGATTTACACATTTTTGATTTAAAAAATCCTGTTGTGTGAATATGACAATAGATAAAACTTGATTAAAAGATTTTTGCGTAGGCATTTCTATACGCGACCATATACATATAAAATATGCAAATAAGTCACTGAATATTAAAATAGAAGAAAAAAAAAGTGTAAACAATGTTAAAAAGCCGATAGAAAATCGTTCATCCGGTAAAAAATCGTGTAATGCACCTTTACGCATGACGTCAGATCGCGTAAACAAATACGATATAATCTATGAGATATTGTAGATAAATAGGTCATGTTGCAAATTTAGAAAAGGTGATTTTTTAGATTTTATATATAAAATATATGAATCATGATAAAACGTTATTATATTATATACGTTTGTTGACTACGTTTTTCTTCCTACTATCTATTAATATCTTAAAACATTGCACCTGTAATAAAGTTATACACACACTATACATATAACAAAAATTCACAATTTTCATATAAACATCACAATACACAAACATAAAATCTCGATTTGCGAGACGAAAATAACTTGACACAATAGCTTAAAGCTTACATAAAGCAAATAAAAATGATCTCTCAGATTAAATTTAAAATACTGAAAACCTGGTTTTGTTTAAACATTAAAGATTTTAAATACATTATTATTATTTTTATGTAGAAGATTTAAATGATGAATTCATAATAAAAGTGATAAATACTAAAAAGAACAAAATTTCTTAAATTATTTTCAAATAAAGAAACAAATCTATCCCATGGGAACCATAAATTTTTCCAGGATAAAAAGTGCTATTCCAGACTTTACACTATCTCTGTGCCTCATCCAGAGCCGTTCTGGCATGATTGAGGAACAAACAAACATCAATCCAAACTTTCACATTTATAATATAACTTTGTAAATATATATAAAAACAATTATCATACCCTACATATAATATAAAATCCAAAAACAGACCATTAATATTAAATATACATAATTATGACTCATATCCAAGCCTGTTTTGTATATTGTGATATCAAGCACACCTCACTTAATATAAATGAATATAAAATATATTAATAAATTTAGTTAAAATTTACTGAAAACATAAACTCCATTCTAATCTCTGTAATTTAATTGGCTAAATAAATAGTTCAAGCAACTTTCATTCTGAATAGCTTAATTAAGGCAACAAAATTTGTATTATAACATAAGAATAAAAATTAAATATTAACTTTTATTTCATTAACTGTAAATGTATTAAAGTTTACGTTTCTAAATAAAATAGTAAGGCTTGTGGTACAAAATATCTAATAGTTTTATTTCTATACTAGCGACTCACCCTCGCTTCACTCGGATTCATCCCTAGGTGATTATTTAAATTGACATAACTTTTTTATTTATGAACCGATTAAAATAAAACAAGCACTAAATGTTAAGTGACACCTACGACAATACATTAGTGAAAACCACATCCAAAATGGTTAAGCCGTTTCTAAGATTAGCGCGCACAAACTTATTTTGGCTTCTATTGGATTAATAAATAGTTTTTCTCAAATATCTTTCATGTCCAGAAAGTGATCAATTACACTTTTATTATATGTATAGATATCTTTGTTTATTTGATTAATAATTTTTTATTTGTACATACAAATTCAGACCTAAATGGCTCAGTCATATGCATTCATTAATGTAAAACAAAGCTTATACCCACTTAACAGGCTGCCAAAAGTGTGATTATTTAAAAAATATGGCACAACGGTATTCCTGATAAGCTGTGCAAGAGTCATAATAAATTCATAGATAATTTTTTATTTGCAATATAAATAATAAAAATTAATAAAAATTTCCTTGAAAAAGTAAATTAAATACAAGGAAAATTGAACAAATGATATTTCAATAATTATATTATTTAAATTAAGTAATTTAGTTACTATTGTTTTAGGTATTATTCTGCATTATAAGGTATTGGTGAACAAGGTGTTATCTTACACAATGAGTGAGTACCAAGTGAGTACACAAACATCTTACCTATAATATAAAATTAAGCAACCACTGAAGATTTAGAAATATATAAATATTGCAATATATTCATTCTTTAATGATATGCAAGTATGCTGTATTCGGTATTATATGTATTTAAATAATTTTCAAGTACATATATGAAACTTCTTTGTAATTATATTGTACAATCATTATAATCCTTATTTCAGTTTGTGTATACTGCAAACTAGCAGTTCTAATACTAAACTACTATATTTAATGAGTTATAATATAAAAGTAAATTTTGAAAGAATAGTATGTTTGGATTTTAGTAAATTCCTTGTCTATTTCTTAAATCTTTTATTAACAATTTTACTTAATAATAATTTTAGTGGTTTCTTTACTAGTAGTGGTATTGTTTTGTGCGATTGGATTTTAATTCTTAAAGATCTTCTCAAAGTAATGCTATATTATAATGTCTAACCACAAATGGTTGTTGAATATAAATAACAAGAAAGTTCATAATGCCTCTTATCCATAATTTAGTTTAGAAACTCTAAGGTTTCATAAACATGGTTAATAAGATAATTGATTGGCTAGTTAATGAATTTGATAATTTAGGCTGAATGCAACAGTGAACACTTTCCAAGACAGTTAATGCAAATAATAATATGGTGCACATTACTTATTAAATAGTTATCTTTGTTGTTTCTGTCATTGTTAAATTATATCTTTTAAACCACATTGAGAAGAATTATATAAAATTATATAAAATTTTATAAAATTAAAAATTAAATTTGTTTTAGAAGTAACTTCTAACAAAATGTAACACTATATCAATAAGGATATATAAGACAGTTACAAGGATGCTAACAAATTATGTAATGAGCCTAATTAGAATAGTTGATTTCCTTGTACACCAGTTTGATTCATTTTTTAAAATATTTATTAATATATAAGTTGGATTTTCATAGGCTTTCATTTTGATGAACAAAATTATGAATTAAAATCTGAGTATTTACATAAAAAGCACAATATCTCCACATTAACAGAAGTTACAAATTTAAATAATTATATGATTAAAGCATACCCTAAATAATAGGCTTTGAAGGTGGTATGCTGTATGCTATAACATAACCAGGTTTTCAGTGATATCTGAGGAATCTTGACAAATAAGGGCACATACCTTGAACATAGGGCGCGGGTGCCTCGGCTGAGACGGCGCTGCAGCGGTGGTCGGTGGTGCCGGCGACGCCGTCACGTGGTCCGCCGGTAGAGCCTCCGGCACCGTCTGGAGCGTTGGCCGCATAGTAGTCGACATCTTCCCCTCAACAGTTTACGATACACCTCGATACTCCGCCTTCACCGCTCGCATCCTCTGAAGCCGTGCCCGACTGGCCCAGCACCCGGATCACTCGGAACCGACACTGCTACGCCCAGCTAACCGCATTTTTGACCGTCAAAATTACAAATTTACCACAGAACCGATTTAACCAATACCTATTTCACTTTCACGTATATGCTAACGATCGTCGAGATGGAAAACGGAAATAGACACGCAAAAAACTATTAGAAAGCTCAGTATCTTCTCCTGTCACATAAACACTACGAAAGAATTCAGCGTTTCGGGTATACAATGACGTATCAATCGATTTCTTTAACGCGAACCGCCCATATAAACCTTACGAAATCGTGTAACGACCAAAGGTTCGTCTATTTAATAATAAATTTACTAAAGATATTCACTTAACTCCGCTAAAAGTCCGTATATTCTTGAATTCACTCTCAAGATGGCGGATTTTACCTACTCCTCGTAAATGGGCACAAGGCTGACACGAAAACATCAACCGGCTCTCTATCAATCCCTTTCTTTTGGTACTATGTGAAATGAGATAGTTGTATGTGAACGACTTCAACAAAATTATAAAATACGTCGAGATACGTCATAGAAAAACCTGCCAATGAAGCATGCGCAAAAGAAACGAATTCAAACTAAATTGAACGCAGCTTTAACGTTTCATTTATAATAAATAAATAAATAAAAATAAATATTAAAATTATTCTGTATATGTTAACAATTTCAAGGTTTTATATATTATTCAGATCTAAATTATAATTTACATGTTTATTTTAATGTTTTAAAAAATTATTTAACAATAACACTAAATTAATAGATCTAGCAATTTGTTTTATTTTATTACCCTTCTATTATTTATTTATTAATAATAAACATGGACCTAGCATTCGTGTACCTATTGTTTATTAAAGTTGAAAAATATTTACAATTAGAGTTTAATAAAATATTCTCTTGATGATTCCCTTGATGGTAATGAAATAGCATTTTCTTAAATAAAACACAATAAATATATAATTATTAATGTAATTTAATTAATTCTCCTGTTAATTTTTGTATTATTCATATACGATTATAATATTTTTTTGCAAAATATAGTGGAATGCTTACATTCCTTGTGTGTAATAAAATGTGATTATTTAAATGGCAATATTTAGAAGCGCCATTTAATAAAAATGGCTACCTTGTTGTTGGCGACTGTTGGGCGCTTGTTTAGAAATTAATGTTTGTTTCGTTTCAATAATGAGTTTGGTTAATAGTCAGTGCCCAGGTTCAAAAAGTTATATACATTATTAAACTAGTTGGTGAGTGATAACATCAATTAGATATAATTATGTAGAAATCAATCGGTAACGTAATAACTTATTGTTCAGAACAACGTGAGCTTGTGATCTTTGTAACGTAAAATCGTGTATTTATTATAAAAGAAAATGGAACCAGTAATCTGTTGATATATATTACTTGTAGAGAAACGTGTTGATTTCTGTGAATCTGAATGAAACCACATATTTGGTGACCTTAGCGCTTTACTGTAAAGAACAATAAAGGTCTTGAGACTAAATATTGCCACGATATAATTCCGCAAGTTACGAAGTTTTTTTTTCTTGCTATTTGATTATAAGCGTTTTATTTCAGTATAGCTTGTTTATTTAACGTGTATATAAACAATATTTTTATGCTAGTGTATAAAGGTGAATGAACTTTGAAATAGACGTCCACAAATAGAATGTTTTCCAGAGCCTCTGTTTTTTATTAGATCATTGTTTCATAGGTCCGTTATTTATTTAATAAATTACCAAAATTACGAAAAACTGGATTGCACATTAAATTTTACCAAAAAATATAAAACGATGATGTTTTGCTTCACTGAGCCAACAAACAGTACATAGTAATTTAAAACATACACTTATAACATTGTAAAGATCTTCCTTTTCACCCAAGATAAATTTATTATTTTATTCTAAATATCTATACCATGTAAAAAAGACATCCTCGGTTTTTCTTATATTATAAAGAGCTATTTGTTCTAAATATTATTGTTATTATGAAAACAATAGAATTTTCTTATATCTGCCATTTTTTTCTCATATTCGCTACCAAAATCTTTACTGCAGTATCACCATAACCCTGAAACAACATCAAGGCTAAGATTATTTTAAAATTGTAATTTGCTTTGCATTAGTAAATGTAAATCATTTATTTAGTAAATTTTTCTATATATAAAGAAGAAGCTGAAAATAGAATGTGCACACTGTAAAGGATGGTAAATCTTTGAGTACATTTTTTTGTTTACTTACAAGAAAATCTATCCTTTTCTAAAAAGAGGTCAAGTCTTTGTTATTAATTTTAGTGGATTCCTTGTATTTAGGACAATATAATATTTCTGTTATTATATTACTATTATAATGTGCTATAAAATTGTTTGAATACATAGTTTTCCTTTTGATATTCCATTTTTTATTTTATGACAATGCTTGAAATCAAAAAGTCTATATCAATATATAACATAGAAATGTTACATTTATTTTTATAAGTTTATAAAAACTGTGGATAACATTATTTTGGCTGGACTTCAAATTTTTTATCTGTAATTACTCAATCTAATTCTTATTTTTTGTTTTTTAGGTAACAGCCCCAATAGTTGCCTATTTAGTTATTTAGCCATTGCATTTTAGGCTTAATGTTCAAGTACCCACCATTAGTTTGCTAAGTATCACATAAGTAAGCAAAATGTGGCCAGCGTCGCAGTACTCCCACACAAATCATGCGCAAAATGCTGCAAAAACAAATGAACATCAGAACCAACAGAATTTGAAGACATTGGGCATGACATCTGCTATATCTATGGCAGGTTTGTATATGATTTTTCATTTGTTATACATGCTTTTATAATTTATTTAATTTTTTAATATCTCGTATCTTTATATCTTGAGTAAAGTTCAAAGTTATTTGGATTATATAAAATAAATATTATCTCAAGTAGTTTCGTAATTTATAAATCTAAAATGCTAAAGTTTTGCATAAAGATTTTGACACAATAATGTAGTAACTTACAACTATAATAAAGTTAGTAATGAAAAAAATTGTGTTTAGCTTTCTCCAACAATTTATATTACACAGTTATTTACATTTTACTTCAAATAACTAATTGATAAAAAATTATATTCCATTGCTATAGTACCTTCATAAATCCAAAGCAGAAACTATTTTTTATTTAACTTTATTTTATCCTCTTCAAACAATATTTTTGCAAGGTTGTGATAAAGCACTAATACAGATAAATTCAAGGATTATTTTTTATTTACATTACTGTTGAATTGTCTACAATAAAAACTTAGTAAATAACAAAATGGAAGGTCATGGATATGATGTTTACCTTTGACCTTTAGGACAAATGGTATTTACCACATTTAAAATTTTTAAACATCCTTTTGTTATCTAGTTTATGTGAGTTCATAACTTAACTGTCATATTTTTTATATGTAGGTCATTGCTTATGGTTTTTATTAAACATCAGATATTATGTAACTTTAATACAAGGTCAATGACAATTGTATGTTCTGTCACATATATTTTTTTTATTTTAACCAAATAGTATTTAGACAGGTATAAAAGATATAATTGTAGGTTTTATTAATTTTGTTAAATTTGTGTTATCAATGCTGTGGGATTGTACAATAATAATGTCTGATTAATTGCACATCATTCAAGTAGTGTTGAACATAATTAAATCAAACTTTTATTTTTTGACTCATGATCTAATTCAAAGCATATAAGTTTTTTTTAATTGGTTGGATGTATATTTGGGCAGTTGTATAACAATACAATTCTAGACCTATACGAAAAGGGAGTCATCTTTAGGTTTTAAGACAATTATATTATAGTCTAGGGCGAGTTGCGGAAAGTACTAACTACTAGATATCTACTTACTCATACTACTTTTATAATTGTAAAAGATTGTATGTGTAGACTTTTTACTGTTTCTCGCTGGAATGGCTTGACAAATTTGGATGGAAATTTAGTACACAAATCGACATATGACCTAGGGTAAAACCTAGGTTACTGTTAGTAATCTAGGGATGCACCAGAACTTTAGTGAAAATAATTATCAAACATTCTCTTTATGTAATTTTTCTATATACAGGACCCAAACCGATTGACATAGAAAAGACAAATGAACTGAAAGAGTCTCTAGTACCGTTCGGTGTTTTCGAATCCGAGGCGGAAATGCACCATCGTATGGAAGTGTTGGGTTCGCTGCATAGACTTGTGCGTCAGTGGATTAGAGATGAATCGTTGAGAAAAAACATGCCGCCGAGCGTCGCTGACACTGTCGGCGGAAATATATACACGTTTGGATCTTATAGACTTGGTGTAAGTTGGTTTTTTATATTTATTGTTTGAAAATAGGAGGTTTGTCTTTGTTAACCTATTATCGTGCGTCTATATTTTTTAAATCTATATGTTACCATATAAATTTCAAGAAAGCTTCTAAGCTAGCAATTTTTTTTTTACAATTATTTGGAAGTTCTCGTAATATAACTGAATGTTTTCTTAGTTTACGAGATTACTTGACATTTAATGTAAGTAAAGTTATTTTTTTCGTTGTTTTATTGAAAGTTTTCGTATCGGAACCAACATTCAAAAAATCCTAAGGAATAGTTTTATTTAAAATGTCTTCATAACCGTATTCTTGATTTTTTAACAGGTTCACCACCGTGGTGCCGATATTGACGCACTTTGCGTGGCGCCCAGACACATCAACAGATCAGACTATTTCCAGTCCTTCTACGAGTTGTTGAAGACTCAACCCCAGGTAAGGTGTACATGGCCATTGCCTATGGGCATGGAAAACTAGTAATATGAATCCTTTATGAGTTCTTATTAAGAGAATATTTAGTACGCTAGTAACAAATTGAATGATAAAAACATTAACTAATATAATAAAATTATAATAAAAAAAAAACCTAATTCTTAACAATTTACATTAAGAGAATGGTGGATTAGGTGTTGTATTCCTAGCCAATAAATACATTATTAAGTATGATGGTCAGTGCATGTCCCTATAGAGCGGGTTCTCAACCAGAGGGGTGGCGCCCCTCTAGGGGTGTGGAGATAGTTATTTTCTATAACTTAACATTAAATTAAATGAAAATCATTAAAATAATATATATTTTATTATAATAAAAAAAATAAGGGGCGGCCTGCAAATAATTTTTATAATCTGGGGAGGCTCAACAGAAGAAAGGTTGGGAAACCCTGCCATAGAGTGTCTAATTAAATACTATACATAAATTGCTGTTATATTGTTTTGTTTTACAAACTAATTATTATAGATGACTTAAACAAAAAACAAGTATTTACAAGTAAATGATTTATTTATCTTTACAGGTGAAAGATTTAAGGGCGGTGGAAGATGCCTTTGTGCCCGTCATCAAAATGAACTTTGATGGCATAGAAATAGATTTGCTATTTGCGAGACTTGCCCTAAAGGAAATACCAGGTATGTTTCAAAAGCACTTAGTTTTATATAGTTTTTTTTAATTAAATATAATTAAAAATACTTATTTTATGTTTTTTAATAAGAGATAGTGTAAGATTTACCCCTAATAACCATTAGGAATATTACAAATGCATATTATAATGATAATTTATCCAATCAAAGATTATTTTATTTACTTTTTAATTATTATTTAACCCAAAAATTAGTTTAGATGATGTATGAATATATTTTTTACATAACTCTTTCACGTTAAAACTACTGAATATATTTTGATCAAACTTTACACTCATACAGTTTATACATCAAAGTAACATAAATATGGAATAACTTATGAAGATATAGAATTGTATTCAGCCCTTTTAAAAGTCTCACTGTTGGGCCTGCCTCCAATACGAGGGGGATCAGGACATAATCCACCAAGCTGGCCAAGTGCGGGCGGCCATAC
This sequence comes from Brenthis daphne, assembly GCA_947093115.1. NCBI lineage: Eukaryota > Metazoa > Arthropoda > Insecta > Lepidoptera > Nymphalidae > Brenthis > Brenthis daphne. Next base: position 6,363,367 of record OX352482.1, on the reverse strand, counting down.
TGAGTATGCCTTTCTAGGTTCTCTCAGACATGCAAGTTTTCTCACAAGTGTTCCTTCACTTTAAGACAAAAGATTCGTACATGAAAATATCAGAGATGCGAGACCCGGGTTGAACTCGCTACACTTGGTTTCCCAAGCTAGCGCGTTACCACTGAGCTACCACTGCCTTAAGTATAATATTACTAATACATATATTTTAAAGTAATACTGATAGATTGTGTCCGCCAACCCGCACTTGGTCAGCGTGGAACGTTAAAAAGGGCTGAATACATACAATACTGGTAGATACTGTAGACATATTTCTAACTTCGATTAGATTCCTTCGACCTTCGTGACGACATGCTGTTGAAGAACCTCGACCAGAAGTGCGTGCGTTCGCTCAACGGCTGCCGCGTCACGGACGAGATACTGCGCCTAGTGCCCAATATAAATAACTTCAGGCTGACCCTACGGGCCATCAAACTGTGGGCTAAGCGTGAGTTGATCTTTTGATATTTATTCCTAATTATATACTACAAAACATCGATCAAAAAAGTACTAGATATACCTACATAATCCCATTCAAAAGTTCTCTTAAAACTGTCACCAATTGTATTCTAGTTGAAATAAATATACGACAATGGAAATTGAACCTTAAATGCAATGCCTAAAGTTGTTTTCACATTTTTTTTTAAATTAAAAGCTGGCTCAAATGTTCAAATGAGCGCTCATTCGGTGAGGACATTTTTTGTCGCTGATCGTAAACCTAGTACTTTTTTGATCGATGCTACGAAAGTAGTGATTAATTGATAATTGATTTACGCGAAAATTTGATGTTTAATACTTTTCGGTTTTTGCGAAAACCGAGAGGTTATATTTTGGTTTTCATGCAAAACTATCAGCAGTCTTGGTTATGGGAGTGACTAAGGGTTTAGATGTCAGTTCAGGTCACTTTTCTTGTTAGTGGTTTCAAAGTGTGTCACTTGACTACAGATTACTTCGCTAATGTCAATGTGACGTCGTAGAAGTTTTAGATGTCTCAACTATTATTAAAATTATTTTATAGGAGTTACAAACAGTGTCCACTATCCACCCACAAAATGTATATAATAAATGTTGATGCATTACATTCATAATCATGTAACATGTATTGTGTTTTACAGAATATAAATTCTTTACCTAAAAAAAACTATTAATAAATACGAGAATATAACAAAGAGCTATCACAACATTTAAATAGGGTGCTGTTTGAATTCCTTTTTTTGACGATGGAACAGTGTAAAAGTGAAACTATTTCGGCCGCACCGAGATAAGTATTTCAAGGTCGTGTCGCGACACGATTAAAGTTTTCAACTCATAATAAAAATATTTGTATTTATGTTTACAATAAAGAAATAGGAAATGGGGACAGAAAGTATGGAAAATAAACAATTTTTGTGCTATTTAATCAATTTTGAATTATTAACTTCTCAACTACATATAGTACTAACTTTAAAATTATTATAAACGTTTATTTCATTCTTTAAAGTCGAGTTTTTGTTTAATTTATATACATAGGATAAAGTAAGAGTTACTTATTTAAAAAAAAAACTTTGGAAGTTTGTTTCTATTATTCTTATTGCATATATTCTTCTGTGAACTTGACTTGAAAAATTCTGTGTGGATATTCATACAGTATTCAACAATAGAAAGGAAGATTATTTTAGGAAGGTTATCATAGTCTATAATTTATAAACATTTTGCAAAACAACTTTGGCAACAACAAACAACAAAAAATTGACAACAAACAAGTTTGAGAAAAATAAATAACAAAAATTAATTCCTTCTGAGAATTAATATTATACATATTATAAATGTGAACAGTAGAGATTTACCCGTGGAGGGCGGATAGTTTACTAGTATAAGATATATTTATTGTTTATTAAATGTTTAATTGACACAATAAATACAATTCGCGGATTTATTTAGATTTTTATTCCTGTAGTTTCTAATGCTATACAGCAATTATGGTCACGGGACCAGATATAAAATCTGTAAAGATAGTTTTATTTTACAGTTAATATGGAATAGATAAACTATGTTTATATATTTCTATATTTTACATTTATATATTATAATACGTAAGTAAAATGAGTTGTTGCGGGTTATACTAAAACGTGTTTTCCCGTGGGAATAATATAATCTCCCGCGGTAAAAAGTCACTATGAATGTGACAAGTGTGAAAAGACAGCCTATGTCACTCTTTAGCCCTCCAACTATCTCCACACAAAAAATTACGTCAATCCGTCACTTTGTACGTGAAAGAAGAACAAACAAACACTTTCACATCTATACATATAATAAAACTGTAGAGGTCAGAGTCAGGGGGATGTAAGAAGAGAAATAGAACAAATCCAGATTTTTTTTCAATTTTTTTGTTTTTCTGTTTGTACGGGCTAATCTCCGAAACTTGGACCGATTTAAATGAAATTTTGCATGGTGGTACATTATATTCCCGGTCAACATTTTATATTATTTTCATTCCGGAAAATTAAAGAGTTCCCGTGAGATAGTTAAAAAACTAGAGTAACTTATTATACAGCTACACAACAACTTATGCACATAATTTAGTAAAATTTAGCATGCTTGATACCTTATATTGCCGGTCAAACAACAGGTTACAATTTATCCTAGAAAAATGAACGGTTCCTGTGGAATAAATTTGTTTGAGCTTTTCTAGTCTTAGTAATATTATAAACGCGAAAGTTTGTAAGAATGTATGTATGGATGTATGTTTGTTACTCTTTCATGCAAAAATATTAGCATAGAAGTATGGATGTTTTATATGGTTGTTTGTGACCCCAGGTCACGGCATCTACTCCAACACGCTGGGCTACCTGGGCGGTGTGTCGTGGGCGATGCTGGTGGCGCGCACCTGCCAGCTGTACCCCAACGCGTCGCCCGCCACGCTCGTGCACAAGTTCTTCCTGGTGTTCAGCCAGTGGAAGTGGCCGCAGCCGGTGCTGCTCAAGCAGCCGGACTCCGTCAATCTGGGCTTCCCCGTCTGGGATCCGAGGGTATGTTGGTTTTGTTAATGACTGGTCAACTGGACTCGGATATGTTGGGCTTTCACATGGGATGAGAGGGTATGTTGGTTTTTTTATTGTATTCAGCCTTTTTAACGTCCCAGTGATGGGCACGGGCCTCCCTTCAATACGAGGGGAATCAGCCCATAGTCCACCTCGCTGGCCAAGTGCTGGTTGGCGGACTTCACATGTCTTTCGAAAACTTGCTTGATTTTCTCAGACATACAGGTTTCCTCACGATGTTTTCCTTCACCACAAGGCAAGTGGTAATCATGTTAAAAAAGAATCGCACAATAATACTTTCTTAGATTTACGCGAATGTTTGACATTATTAAATAAAACTATCTTTTCGGATTATTTCGCGGATTTATTTTGATTTTTGGTTCCCGACGTTTCGAATGCTTTACAGCATCCATGGTCACGGGAGAGACTGAGGTGTTACATGTCTTAAAGGTATAGTTGTTACAGACAGCCTACCCACAATTAACAAAATGAAAATTGCACCAATTACATTACAATATTTTAACTTTAAACATTTTTATAATTTTAATTATAATTGAATATGGAAAATTATTTATGTAATTTTTGCTATTATTTTTATAATTATTACAATTTTAAAAATATTAATTAGTAATCTATATTTAGTGTTGCCATTATTATATTTATAACCATAAAGAAAAATATAAAATATAGTATTAATTATTAAAGCCATATAATTGTTCTATGTGTAATTTAAAAAAGTTAAAATTAATTAAGGATAATAATTTTAATTTAGTTTGCTATTATTTAAAAACAACTTACTAAGCAACACTATTAATATATACTTTTACAAATGAAAAATAAAAAATATTAATCTGATAAGCTGTCATTTTGATCTACACAGTATGAACTTACTACATCTGCCTGTCTGTTATGTTTATATTTATTATTTGATTTTATTATATTAATAACAGGATCCCATGACGATGGTAGTACCCAGCCATCTTCCCTATTGAAATTTGGATGTTTTTTAATTTCTATGGCTTCTCGAATCATTCTAGGGCGATATCGGTTTTCTTTCGCCAGGATTTGAGGTCTATCGAAACGAATATAATGGCTTGAAAGAATCGCACATGAAACTATCAAAGGTACGAGACCCTCTTGGTGGATTTGAACCCGCTTCACTCGGTTTCGCAAGCGAGCGCGTTACTACTGGGCTACCACTGCCTAATTTTTTTTTATTTTTTTTTTATTAGCGTTCTTTTTTATTTGATATGATTCCATCGCTCATTTAAAAATAAATGAAAGAAGTATTTTAATAATTATTTAATCTATGCATATTATAAAATTGTAACTTAGCGAAATCTGTACATTAAATGTTTTTTTTGGAAAATCTTATTCTTAGACTTTATTATCGATACAGAGGCCGAATCTATAGTTTTTACAATTTTTGTCTGTCTGTCTGTCTGTCTGTTACCGCATCACAGAAAAACCACAGGAGGGATTTTGATGAAATTTGGTATGATGATAGCTGGTTATCCGGGTCAACATATAGGATACTTTTTACCCTAGGAAAATATCTCATTTCTGAGAAAAAATACAAAAACTGCATTGTAAGAGTATACTAATATGTAAAACCTAAGAATTTGTTTTTGGTCATTTGATCGCGGGCCGAGCCGCGGGCAATGCTAGCTTATTATAAACATCTATTATTTTTTTATTTATTATTTGAAATGTTCATATAATAGTTTAAATAATTTTCAATTGACTATTTATTCACTTCCGTAACAACCGTTTCCGTGACAATTATCGTAACGTTAATCTTTTTTTTTCCTCTCATGGTGCACCTAAAGAAGTATCACTTCAATAATATATTCTTTATATCAAGTATTAAACTTGATTACTTTTTTATTGCACAGTTCAAGGAAAGGTCCAAAGGCGATAAATATATTTATTGTGCTTATAAAATACCAGCTTTCCACACTTTAATATATTATTTTAAATCAATTAAAATATTTTTGTCATTGTTATTTAGTTATAAAACAATAATTAATGTGAGATAATGTGACTATCCTGCAGGTGAACGTATCGGACCGGTTCCACCTTATGCCCATCATCACGCCGGCGTACCCGCAACAAAACTCTACCTTCAACGTGTCAGCCTCCACTCGGACTGTCATCATGGAGGAGTTCAGACTTGGTGAGCATGTTTGGTTTATTTCTTTATTCATACATTTATTTATTTTGATGCACAATTTCATCATGAAATCGTTTTGGAAAGTCGTGTGTAGACACTGTCTGTAATTGTAAGGTATATCCTTGAGACGTCTAAAACCATTGTCTCTCCCGCGATCGTCATTTGCTGTAAAGCATTCAAAATGTCGTGAACCAAAATCAAAATAATCTCGCGATAAATCCGAAAAGATAGTTTTATTTAAAATGTTAATCTACAAAATTATTAAATTAAACACATTAATATTTTATGATTTTATGATCAGGTCTCGCAATAACGGACGAGATAATGTTGGGCAAGTGCGGTTGGGAGCGTCTGTTCGAGGCGCCCAACTTCTTCTCGCGCTACAAGCACTTCATCATGCTGATGGCGTCATCCGCGCGCGCGCCCGACCAGTTGCAGTGGTGTGGACTCGTCGAGAGCAAGATACGGCATCTCATCAGTGAGTCTATCTCCTTCTCACATCTGTCTATCTCCCTCTCACATCTCCCTTCTCTCACTCTCACATTTTTCTCTCTTCCGCTACCAGTATCGCCCAACCAGCTGCATACACTCCTTAACATTTATGGTCGCCTGGTACTTTTGTCATGAGTACTAGGCTAGCTTAGACCTCAAGGTGTGTTTATTATAAATGTAGGGGTCTCATCACAATAATGCATACAAACTACTTATTACATACACTCCTCAACACTTATGCCCGCCTGGTACTTTTGATGACGTCACACGGGGTGCTCGTAGTAAATAATAAAATTACAATTAATTACACTTTTTCCCGTCTAGGTCTCATTAGCCGAGTGTGCCGAGTAACGTACGATAAGGAAATTCGTTTTAAATTCTAAATATTTCATTGTGTAGAAAATCTATACATATAATAAAATTGTAACTAAGCCGAATCTGTACATTAAACTTTTTTTGTAAAATCTTATTGAAATAAACGTTATTAATTATTATCGATACAGAGGCCGAATCTGTAGTTTTTAGAATTTTTGTCTGTCGCATCACAGAAAAACCACTGCAGTGATTTTGATGAAATTTGGTATGGTGATAGCTGGTTATCCGGAAAACAGAAAGTTTAATAACAGCAATTAGAGTTCGAAAGTACAATATGCATGTCACTGTAGCCACATTTGTTGTTATGCCATAATTAGTTTTTATATATATTTTTTTTAATTATCATAATTATTTAAATTTAGCTTTCATTTTGTTTTTTTTTTTGTGTTAATTTGATTATCTGTCTTTGTGTAGATGCCTATGTTGAATTGTATTTGCTTTGTCTTTGTTACTGTTAGCGTTTATGTAGTTACTATCAGTGGGAACTTAGCTTTGTTTATTCGGTTTCGGCTTAAAGATATTTATTTCCATAAACAGACACATTACAACCACTTAGATGGAAACATAAATTTAGTTAATGATAGGTGTCGATCCTAAAGTTATATAAAATATAATCAGATTATAGACAGTTGTCAGTTAGTACTCATTTAATGTATTAATTATTGATCAATGTGGATAGTTTTTAATTTGAAAAAAATGTTTATATGCCTAATAAATATTAAATACATAAATATATGTATACATGTCGTCCCGCAGCCACGCTGGAGAGGAACCAGCACATCACGATAGCGCACGTGAACCCCGAGTGCTACAACTCGGTGCCGCTCAACACCAACAACGGACAGCCGCTTGCGTTGCCGCCAGGTTAGACTTGATTCTGAATTGTTTTTTTATTTATCATTATTATTATTTTGTTTTTTTTTTTAAATGACGGTTTAAGAATTTATTTCTCAAAAACAGGATACAATTCACTTAGTATGTGAGAAAACGAGATACATCTTAATAGTAAATATTTACTTATATAAACATACAGGCGGTACATAAAAATGTAGAACTATGGAAAATAAGTTCATCAGTCTCAGTAATGTGGGTATACAAAACCATCATGCCTCATTACGTATTGCTTTTGCGATTGCAATTAGATAGCAATTTATGTAAATGCTTATTAGTTCGTTGATTTTTAATAAAAAATATTTAAACTATGATATTAAACAATAAATGCACAATAAAAATGTTAGTAGGAAAGTATTAAAGCATAATTTATTTTTGGTCCAACTATTTTAGTGCCTTGAAAATTCTTTTAAGTTGTGGTACTTTGCTCTTTGTATTTGATGGAAGTACAACCCTACCTGAGCGACCTAACTTCGCTCGGAGTTTTTTCAAAAAAGACCACCTATATAGATAAACTTAAAAGCAAAATCTTATCCAAATACAAAATTTAATCAACATCGTTAGAGCCGTTTTCGAGATATCTATACTAATATTATAATGAAGGTAAAGTTTCTGAGATTGTGGGTTTGTGACGTTGTAGGGGTAATCTCTGAATCTACTGAACCAATTTAGATGAAATTTGATAAGAAGATAGTTTTGAGACCCTGGGTAGGACATAGAATATTTTTTATCCCGGAAATCGTCCCTTAAGGAGTTAAAAATGGGGATGAAAGTTTGTATGGGGAATCAACCCAGGGACGAACCCGAGCGAAGAGAGGGAGAGTCGCTAGTATGGAATAAATTTATATATGTAACATACAAGAATTGCTCATTTTAATATTATAAGATATTTTTTGCAATCCTTTACAATGGTTTTATGTTATTATTGTTTTTTGTAATTGATATAAAAGTTAAGAGATTTTTTGTGTATAAGTATTTTTTTTAAATAGAACTTAAAGTTCTATAATCGGACTATTATTATAAAAATAATTGTATGTGTGTGTGTTTGTTACTCCTTTATAAAACGGCAGGACGGTTTTGGATGGAAATTAATATACAGATAGATTGAGCTAGAGTAACACATATACACATAAACACATATACTGTTAGAGAGCTATGGACGCACTTGAGGTTTTTTTTAATGTTATAGAAATCAAACTCATTCAGTTTTTTAAGTTTGGTCTGTCAGAAAGTCCCACTCGATATGTGTTTAAAATACAGTTTTATCTCTATATAGATCAACGTTTCAGTTGAATATCGTTTATATATAGACCATCAAAGTCATTTTTAGTGATAGTGAGTGGTGTTATGTTGCAGTTATAATACCATAGTAACTTGTAGTACTTGGATAATTACATTCTACCAGCTGACATCACAACTTTGCCTATATGAACCTATACATATAATAAAATTGTAACTAAGCCGAATCTGTACATTGAGATATTTTTTGGAAAATCTTATTGAAATAAACATTATTATCGATACATAGTACTGTCTGTCTGCCTGTGACCGCATCACAGAAAAACCACTGGAGGGATTTTGATGAAATTTGGTATGGTGATAGCTAGTTATCCGGGTAAACATATAAGATACTTTTTATTGCGGGAAAATATCTCATTTCTGAGAAAAATACAAAAACTGCAATTTAAGAGTATACTAAATTATGTAAGACTTAAGAATTTGGTTTTTGGTCAACTGAACGCGGGCGGAGCCGCCGGCAACGCTAGTTTTCCTATATAATTGTTCATAATGATATTTAAAATATATAACTATATATGTTTATTTTATTCTATGCTTAACCAACTTCAAAAGGAGGAGGTACTCAATTTGTATATTAATTGTTTTATGTGTCTGTTACGCTATATCTTTTTAAATTGCTAACTGATTTTATAATTCTGTTATTTATTAATAGTTTATGTATCAAGGGTTGCCCTATAAAAATTTCGATAAAAACCCCACTAAGCATGGATTATTTTTAAAGTTAGCAATTTATTATAGTTCACCTAACTTCACTTCAATTGTAAAGTATTTACGATATTAATGTTAGTAATAAAATGCAACACTGCTTTAATTTTTTTTTGTTTTATTTAGGAACACCGGTACCACCTGAGAACGCCAATGAAAATGTAAGTTTCTCTATATTTCTAATAATATATTTATTCAATATAATATTTATGAATGAACAAATTTGTGTGAAATTGACAATGGAAATAGCTTAAATTCTAGATTACCCTTTTCATATTAATGATTGTCAAAAATCATATTATTGATTTATATTTTTTAATATTACAATTTGATGACACGTTTGGCTGAGTTTGCATTGACCGTACTTGCTGTGTCAACGGTCGCGGGTTCGAGTCCCGCTGGGGGCATTCATTTATGTGACGAGCACGAATGTTTGTACTGCAGCAGGGTGTTTATATTTATAATATGTATGTATTTAAAGTTATATATGTGTAGTGCATCAACTATCATAGTATCCATAAAAAAAACCTCGTAGCTTACCATGGAACTAGATGGTGCTGTGTGTTAATGTCCCAATATATTTATTTATTTAAGGGTGAAGTGAAAGCAAACGTGTGTTCCATGTGGTTCATCGGCTTGGTATTTGACAAGACAAATGTGAATGTGGACTTAACATATGATATCTCATCGTTTACCGAAGCAGTTCACTATCAGGCTGAAAACACTAATATGCTACGGGAAGGAATGACTATTGAGGTGAGGTTTTTTAATATCTTCTTTTAATATTTTAGATATGAGATATGTTATTGTTTTGTCCAGACACTTATATTTCTACACTACTATTATTAAAAAAAAAGTATTTTTGTATGTTATCTATACATATAATAAAATTGTAACTAAATCGAATCTGTACATTAAATATTTTTTGGAAAATCTAATTGAAATAGACATTATTATCGATACAGTATAGGAATCTACAGTTTTTACAATTTTTGTCTGTCTGTCTGTTACCGCATCACGAGAAAACCACTGGACAGATTTTGATGAAATTTGATATGATGATAGCTGGTTATCCGGGTCAACATATGGGATACTTTTTACCGCGGGAAACATCTCATTTCTGAGAAAAAATACAAAAATTGCATTGTAAGAGTATACTAATATGTAAAACCTAAGAATTTGGTTTTTGGTCATCTGAACGCGGACGGAGCCGCGGGCAATGCTAGTCTACAATAAATTTTAAAAATTAATACCTCACATATTCATAATAATAAAAGTAGATCGATAATTCATAGCAGAAAAAGACAAGTAATTTACAATGTTTTTAAGTACTTTAAACTGTGCGATTTAAATGATTTTGATTCTTTTATAATAAATATAAACGAAGATTCTAGTGATACTGATTAAATATATATATATATATATATATATATATATATATATATATATATATATACACACTAGCGATTCACCCTCTCTCCGCTTGGGTTCGTCCCTAGGTGATTCTTTAAAGTAACGTAACTTTTTTATTTATGAACCAATTGAAATAAAACAAATACTAAATGATAAGTGAAGCTTAAGTGCTCTGTGTTAATGTCCCAACATATTTATATTTATTTAGTGTATAAGTAACTAAGTACTACATGTGTGTATGTATGTCGGTGCGTGTGTCTGTGCTTCAGGCTCGTCACGTGCGCCGCAAGCAGCTGCACCAGTACCTGTCGCCGCGGCTGCTGCGCCGCGAGCGCGCCGCCAAGCGCAAGCACGACGCGCTCCCGCCCGGCGTCAAGAAGAGCAAGCGATTGTCCGAGAGCAGTGTCAGTATACTATACACATACATACATATACATATGCCGCACACGTGATAATAATAATTATGTCCTAACCGATTTTGGTCACAGCAGCTAATCTTACTAAAACTAGCCAGCGCGGGGGATATTATAGTGCACAAGTGTACATAAACGCTTATAACAGAATACTGTAAAAAAACATGTTTCAAATTGCATATCTATCATTGACCCCTTTTTGATAATCCAAGATTTTGATCACTATCACATACACTATATATTATTTTTGATTATATTTAAAAATAATTTTATTATCTTACAAGACTAAATTTATAAGATATTCTTTTCTGATCCACAGGCCGATGAAGTAAGCGTTCTGTCATACAACGAAGACTCAAACTCCTCAAATGTGTATGAGGTGAATCTCCACAACGGCACCCAAGCACACACAGCAGAAAACAAATCAAATGAAAAACCAATGATCCAGCCCACAGAGCCATCCACGTCAAACAGTATCGCCTGCACGTAGCAGTACGAGGAATGGCGTCAACGGTTCATATATGGAACTAGTAACGCCAAGTATAGAGTGAAACGCGCTTAAACGCTCAGTGTTAGTGTTTAAATTGTAAGTAAAGTGCTCCCCACTTGGAAAGCATGGATTGTGATCAGATTTTGACATAAAAAATGGCGGGCTCTGTGATAGTTCAGAATGACAGGTGACATAATACAGAAAAATGTCAAAAATAATAAATTGCTTATATGTTAATGGCAATAATCTCTAGCTGAGCGAGGCAATTCTTTACAGATTAACAAATTCAAGATTAATATGATTAAACAATCAGTGTTACGATTAATGCGGACATAAACAGTGTAAATTGCTAAGTGATGTGACAGTGACGTGCTATCAGGAGGCGGCATTTGTCGGTAAGTAAGGTAATTGTCTATTATCTATTTTACTGAAGTAGTCATGTATTAGGTTCAGTTCATAATACAACAGATGGTACCGTAAAAAAAAGAAAATTCAAATTTTAATAATGTCTATGGTATGTTGCCGTATGAACTGCGCCTTAGTCACATTTTATAACGAATATTATTATTATCCATTTATTCGTTAGATGCACGGATCAGGTAAATTTTATAGATATAGATAGATGTTTCTATGAGGAAATAAAAAAAGTGTTAGGTTAATTTTTTTTAATATATTTGACTTGTGAAGGTCCATTGTGTTTGTGGATTTTCATTGCAGGTTACAATGATTGGCTGACATGAGAGGTTTGAACCATAGATAGGACTATCTAATGGGGTTGGTGAGGAAACTATTTAAACTAACTACTTATATAGCTTAAATGTTTGAAATAAAAAAAAATATATAGTAGATGGTTTATACAAATTTTTTGTAGTAGTTACAATTTTGAAAATTTCATTGAATTTTTATCTTGTAAATGTCAACAGCAGATTCAAATAGTTTTCTTGCAAACACCTCGACAGTACAAAGTGGAAGAAACTATGTGAATTATTATTGATAATTCATTAACCTTGTGTTTTTTATATTTTATTATACCCCTTTTTACATTTAATTCGTGTCCGTTTCTATTAAAACATAAAATTGAAAAAAATTTCTTCTACTTGTTGGTTTATTCACACTATTCCAAAAATTTAATATCTTTTTCAATAACTTAGGTTTGCATCATTCTTCTTTGTATTGAAAAGAGTACAGGGAATAATAAATAAATATAAATCTTTCTTTCCATATTATAGTACGCTAAAATTTATAACATATTATTATGTAAATATGTGACATATCAGCTGTACTTAAATTGAAAAATATTGAGTGTCTCATCAATGTATTTCTTAATGGAAGTTTAGTTCAATAGTGCTGTAAAGTGTAGTTACATTAAAATATTATCTTTATATATGTTACTGTAAAAGTCCATCTATTGGTCAACCTTAGATTTTACTAGTATATCTTAGGATTTACCTACATGAGTTTATAAATGTTGGTTTATCTAAAAATTTGCGTATTCGTCCTTGTTGAGATAAAAGCCGGACATAAATAACGTAGATTGAGAAGCCTTAACATTCTCGTTAGGTCTTTTTTTTTTAATTTCAAACCCAGAATCCCCATACCCTCGTTGGTAACACCTAGAATGTACCATACTCTGATGGTAAAAGCCTAAGACATTGTCTACTTTTAATAAAATCCTTAAATTTACCAACTCATGTTGGTAAATCCTAAGATTTACTAAGTAAATCTGAGACTTACCAATATATGGGTTTTTATAGTAACATATCCTTATTATTGTTCTTGTCTAATTGGCAAATTCTTCGACAGATATATTTTTGCTATGTTAAATATACATGCCATTATGATTAATTTCATTAAATGTAAGAAGCTAATTTGACATTAACAATTTAAATACTCATGAAGTGTCTTACTCAATTATTACAGTAATTAATTATTTGTCTTAGAATAAAGATATTTATTTTTTGTTTAGATGTTGTCTCTTTTAGGTTTTTTTATTTAGCGTTCGATTTTTAGTCTCCAGAAGAATGATGCAAATGTACATAAACTCCTCTCGAATTAGAACAAATTGTATGTGTTGGGATATTGAGAATAAACGTATATTACAATGTACCGTGATTTCTTTTACACTTGCCCCATATATTTATAAATAATCATTTATTTCTTTTATCTGTTGACGAGTGCCATGAGGATATATTGCAGTTTAAGTCTATTTCTATAAATGGCACTTACATTTGCTTAATTTTTATGATTACATATATTAATATTACTTTTTTTTTACACATGTGTCTTAAATTTGAATGATAGACCTCGCAATAATATATTATGTTTTATTAGCAAAGTATTAAAAAAAAACAGATTTATTTTTTATAACAGTTACACTATTAATGAAGAAAAGAAGTAAAAAGTCAATATTTTTTTATATTTATCAAATTATTGAATATGAAATTTAAAACAGAAATAAATATTTAATTTGTTTACTATTAAATGTACAGATCTAATTGATTGAGGGAATTAGCAAAGATTGAAGTTTCCTGATAAATTGTTTTTGTATGGAATATTGAAAGATAAAATATATTTTTATCTTTAGTAAAAAAGAAATGTCACATGTGTCATCAAAATTATATTTTTTATAACATTTTTGTCTGTAATCAGTGTTTTAAAGAAATCACGTTACACATTAGTGTTAAAATTAATATTAGCAAACAATGATTCCACCTAGTTGATAAGACTCAAATGTAGTTCTTGCTAAGAACCTTCTCGATATTTTGTAAGTTGTATATATCGATAGCCAATTCATGATAATTATATATGAGAAAATATATTGGAAAAAATTCAAATTAAAAAATAAATATATACAAAAGGGAATTGTTGTTTTAATTATACACCTTTATGTTATTTTAGCCTTTTATTTATCATATGAGACATATTATAAATCAATATTTTAAAATATGTATATTTTTATTAATATTTAGTTGATACCTCATACTTAAATAATATTCAAGCATTAAAACTTCATAATTTTCATAAATGTCTGTAATAGTCATTTATTTTATGACTGAATTGCTAGGCTGGAAGTAGTTTCTAGTTCTTTAGATATTTTCTTTCACTGTAAAATAATGTAAATATTAGTGTTAAATATAAGTTCTAAAAACTACACAGAATGTAATAACTAATAACAAAAAAAAATAGTTTTTAAATTACAATTGTACACCATCATATTTCAACTTTTATGACCCATGTAGGTATTGAATCTACTACCTCCAACACAATATACTCAGATATATAAATCACTAAAACACATACATATATCTATTAACTATTAAACTAGATTAACCGTATCTGGATGGCTGGAAACATATTCAATAGTTGTGAGATGTCTCGCACACTTAAATTCCCTAATTGAATTAACTTTAACAATAAAGTCCTGTTCGATTTGGAACACGGCAGCTTGTCTAATTTGTCACGTCTCTCTAGCTATTATTTTATTCTTCTATATCTATCTTTGTAAAATAATAGTTATTTCATTTACTATGTTCGGTGTTACGACTCTGGCATGATCGAAAAGAGGAGCTGAATTGTGTTGCAATTAACTGCGCAACTTCCCTGTTACTGTGAATTTCTTGACAGGAAATCCTCCATGACCACTAACCCGGGCCGGGACTCGAAACCTGACCTTAGGGTTTACAGCCGTACATGCTAATCACTCAAACCAAATAATTAAATAGCTCGACAAAAAAGTCAAAATTATAAATAGTAGCGTGTTTTGACGTTTATGCTGCTATTTTCAATTTTACCATATTATAGATAGTTTACTTCCTCAAACAATAAGGAAAATTTTGTGCAGGTATTAGTCGTTAATTGCTATCCTCTAATAATTGCTAATATTCAGCAATTATTTTACAAAAGAACAAAGATACTTACCCATTTGGACGCCTGAGCCTCCTTCTGTGCAGCTTGCAACTCTAATATCTCATTCTGTATGGACACGCTCAACTCTTGTATGGGGACTGTTTCAGTTTTCCAAAACACATTTTGATGTTTACTCGTACGGTTCCTACGCTTATGGGCTTTGAGATGCACCTATATAGAAAAAAACGTAAGTGCTAATAATATGATAAACTAAATTACTTATGACATATATTTAATTTTTTTGAACTGATACTATATGGAAGAATTGGAAGAAAGTACGTTAAAGTTTGAAGTTATCAAAGTTTACTCAAAGAAAACATTGCTTTATTAAAAAAAAAAAATAGCTGCATTTAAATTTTTAAGAACTTTTTGCATTTTTAGTTGGTTTGATTTTCACCAGTTCCGTTAACACCTTTTAAAAAAATTAAATGCAGTTTTTTCTTATTAAAAAAAAATTAAATAATGTTATCTTTGATTAAAACTTGATAACTTACTTTATTATTATTTAAGGTGCTTTTCTTCCATATCCCATCCATTTGTCAAAAATTGTTAAGTTCTTAATGATTAGTGTGCAAATCAAATTATTTTTTTTATATATCAGCATTCATGTTGCAACATGAGCAAGTGTAACACTTATGTTACACTAGTTTTTCATTGAGATTGTTGAATGATTGATTCTACCACCATTTATATGTGAAGTACATCATATATTTCAAGTACATCCGTGGATACGGATACGGATATCCGGTGCATCTCCATGACCAACCTTCCTGACGTGCGTGTTGACCATGGAGCGCAGGTGGAAGAGCGCGGGGCACAGCGGGCAGCGGCGCGCGGGCGCCGTGTGCGCGCACACCGCGTGCTGGTTGCGACGGTTCAGCGACACGAAACCGCGCCCGCACACCTGCGGATACAGGGAAGCATTGTTGGCCTCTGTTACATACTATGTTTATTTACATTTAGGTTGATTCCTCATACAAATTTTTCATCCCCATTATCACCCCCTTAAGGGATGATTTCCGGGATAAAAACTATCCTATGTCCTTCCCAGAGTCTCAATCTATCTTCTTACTAAATTTCATTTAAATCGGTTCAGTAGTTTAGGAGCCTATTCAGTACAAACACACAAAAAATCAAATCTTTCCTCTTTATATATTAGTATAGATAATAAATCAGTTCGTAAACAAAAAAGTTATGCCCGAACATCCATAAAAAATAAAAAAACAGTCGAATTGAGAATCACGCCAATGAGTTTCTCGCTGGGTCTACTCAACAAAACTGCTTTCCGAGACGGTGGTAGATTCCTCACGGTCTGACTAGACCTAGACATTTAATTTAAATTTAAAATATAAAATTGACGATTCAAAAGTGCTTGCCAAAATCTATTTGAATAAAGTATATTTTGATTTGACCCCTTTTAAAGTAGGTAAAAAAAATATAGTGAATTAATTGGATTGTGCGTGCGTGTGTTTATGTTTGTACTTCTTGACGCTAAAACAATTGGCTGGATTTGGATAAAAGTTATTGCATGCAGATGGGCTACGATGTGGAGTAAAACATGGCCTACGATTTGATACCTGTCAGTTCTACAACCTCTGTCCAGCCATTTCTGTATGAAGGACTAACAAACAAAGACACTGATACACAAGCTTTCGCATTTACAATAGTAGTCAATTTTATAGACAAAATAAATATATACTATGTGCATGTAGAATAGCAGCAAAAATGCTAAATGCGTTCCTCTGATGAATAAAAGTAAATAGGTATACTTTGTTTAATTTCTTCCTTAGGAATTTTATATTCTTTAAAAAAACTATCATAATGTTGGCTAAGAATTGCGAATTATTGCTTAACTAAAAAATGACACATATGTTGAACAAGAGCAGATTCAAACAATGTTCTCTTTATATAGTAAAATCAGAATGGGGCAACATCTGTCAGGTCAACTAAATGTTATAAAATACATTTAGGTTTATTTTTAACTCCATTATAAAGAATATACACAGAAATTGTACTTTAAAATAGAATAATAAAACCTTTCTTAACATAACACTCACATCACAAACATAAGGTCTCTCATTTGTGTGGAGCCGTTCATGCCACAATAAGGCCCTCTCGTCTACAAAATCCTTTCCACATGTAGAGCAAGTGTATTTCCGTTTTCTCTTTGTATCCTGTTTTACTTTTTCTAACTTATTTCTGAAAAATGTTATTGTAGATTTGTATAATGTCTTTATTCCTATCACACTTTGCCTTATAAATATGGTAACTCCATTTCTCTGCTATTTTG
This sequence comes from Brenthis daphne, assembly GCA_947093115.1. NCBI lineage: Eukaryota > Metazoa > Arthropoda > Insecta > Lepidoptera > Nymphalidae > Brenthis > Brenthis daphne. The sequence continues at coordinate 6,345,873 of OX352482.1, read as the reverse complement.
GCAGTTTCAGATTACATAAAAATAATGATAATGAAAAATAACAATTGGTTTACAATTACAAAAACTACATAATATAAAAAACAATTCAGCCAAATTAAGAAAGCCCCTTTATTGAAGTCAGTTAAAATATAACTAAATTAAATTAAAAATTTAAAAAACCCCTGACCATCTTGGGCCTATTTTCATTAAACATAGCTAAGAACACTCCCAACTAATTCACCTTTCAAACAAAAAAAACCAAATCAGTTCATCTGTTTGGAAGCTATGATGCCATAGACAGACACACACACACACAAACATATCAAATTTATAACAACCCGTCGTTTGTGCGTCGGGGGTTAAAAAGTAAGAATGGCTGCTAGATAGAGAGACTTGTTTATCATCAAACATTATTTTTTTTTTATTAGTTCTACACAAAAAACATTGACAGAGGTTTTAAAGAGCTTTTTTACCTCAAATTTTAATTATTTCGTGGGTTATCTGTTACTTTTTTAAGGAAAATTCCAATAATTATAACGATAGCATCATTAATATGTATGAAAATATAACATAAAACCAGCTCACCCAACATTTTTATTCATTTCATGCTTCTTAATATGGTGCTCAAAACTCAATTCCCCTTTATACATTTTCCCACAATAATAACAGGTAAACTTATTTACATGTTTTTTATCATGGTGTTCCTTTAAATGTTCATCACTTTGCAGTATCAAGCCGCATATTTCACAAACATGTGCACTTTCTAGCTTATTTAACTCCTTCATTTGTTCATGCCATTTGAAATGAGCTATGATATTCTCACGTTTTTTGAATACTGCATTGCATATAGAACAAGTGTGTATACCAGAGTGTGTCTGTAAGTGATTGTTGAACTCTTGTTCATCTTCAACTATTGCTTGGCAAACCTTAAAATGTAAACAAACACTAATGTAATAAAGCACTACATGAATCTGTGATATTAATGAAATATATATAATATAAACATTTTTTACTGAAATACAATAAATATATTTATAGTATTGCAAATACAAACCTTGCACACAAACAGATCCACACCATGTTCCTCTTTCATATGTTCTTTCAATTTTCTAACAAATCTGTATCGAATGGGACATCGACTACACATTTTATACTCCATTGGGTTTCTTTTTCTTTTCCTTTTTTTCTTATTCTCACTCTCTTCAGGAATTTGTTGTAATATTTCATTTAAATTTTGATCATCACTAAGAGGTATCAAAGTTCCATCTTTATGTGGTTTATAAAATGTAGGTTCTCCATTGTCACCCATTATAATAATAACATTTTCCTCAAAATTATCCTCTTCATTCTCCACTTTTATTTTAGGAACATCAATTTCAACCATTTTATTTTTATTTACTTGTATGCTACTAGTCCCAATGCTTTGAAAAGGAAATTTATTTAGATCAAATTCATCGTCATAAGATGGTGACAGTTCAGGCAAAGTTATACAAAGATTTTCTGCTGATAATTTTTGTGGTAAATATAAAACATCTACTTGATTTTGGAGTTCATTTATGCAATGATTGAGAATTTTTTCACTTCTTATAGCTAATAAATAGAATTTATAAGCTTCCGAAGCAGCAATAAAACATTTAGAGCACACTCTGTAGTTATCAGTTTCACAAATCTGTAAAATACATATAAAATTTACGAAGTAAATCACAATAATTGATTACTACAATAATAGTATATTTTAAATATTATTTTATTGTTTTTATAACTTTTTTAAATACCTGTATATTGCATAGCTGTTCCAAGACATCTGCTACACAAAATTGACTATTTTCTTTACAGACAGTGGTAAATATATCTTCGTATAAATCTTTTAATGGAAGGAGACATATCCTACAAAATTTTTGTTCAAATGTACCATTTGTAATATGTTTTACGAGATTTTGTAAGTCGAAAGTCTTCGCCATTTTCTTTTAAGTGTCCTGTAAATTAATCTTTCAGTAAATACCACAGCATTAACCATTTTAGTCCTAAATTTTAAATGAATATATCAAAAATATCAAGTCAAATTTAAGAATCTACCACTGAAGTGAATGAAAGATAAATTACCGATGCGTTCTTGGACTTAAGCAGTAAAATTGAGGTTCATTCAAAAGTCGACGCCATATTTTGTTTTTTTACATTTTGATCGTGTCACTAGTTCAGAGTTCAATAATAATGGTATATTGTTTTTAATGCAATAAGTATATTTTACTAATAACAAAAAAATCTAACTGTGTAAAATAAAGTAAGTGATATTAAATTAAATAATTTTCAATTAATTTCACAATGACATTTTCGATAAATTTATCGATAATACATCCATAATCCTTTTCTTCTGAATCAAGGAACTGTTCAAAACTCGAAAAACTATTTTTTAAATGATAGAATAATTTATCAAACCTACAACTTAATTTTGTATTTTGCTAAACGAAACAAAAATGATCTCCGTCAAGACTCAAGACTAAGTAAGCTCTTTGACTATTTTGATATATTATCTATGTTAAAACTAATTTAAAAAATGAAAATTATAAACTAAATTAAAAAGTAGCCGTCAAAAGTAACATAACTTTGTGAATTAATGTTTACGTTTTTATTCTATTTATTTTTCTTGTATAAATGAAAATCGAAGAAGAGAAAATCACATTGGGATATACTTATGTATCATACAGCATGCTTATTAGCATAATGATTGATCTTTGTAACTAAGGTTTAGAAAATAACTCGGTGTAACAGCATTAATTAACATCGGGCTAGCTATTGTTAAAACATTAAGTATTATTTCTTCTCATAATTCAATGCATTAAGGGTACTCAGTGAACTAAACGACATGGTTATCATTGAATAAAAGTTACATTAACGCAGTGGGTAATTATGGTGATATATGTAATTGCTTAATTAAGGTATGCTTAAAATAATAAATAAATGAAATAAATTCCCAATGTGCTTACAGTGAATTAATATTCTTTGCAGATTTATACACACATAATATTCTAGAAACTGAGATTGTCACTTAAATCATTCAAAATGTCAACACAAAGCTCTGAATACCAGACAAGTGATTCAATGAGTTTAATTGACAATATGCAAATTAAAGAGGAGGAAACTAATGAGTTAATATTAGATATTAAACCAGAGAAAGAAGATATTATTAGTGATGATAATCCATTTGAAAATGTTCAAGTAGAAGTTAAGGAGGAATTTATAACACCAAACTGTGAAGATGATAAAGAAAATATGTCTGTACCTGGTGATGAGGCTGAAAATTTTATAGTAACAGAAATTAATGATACAAATTTAGATAATAGTGTAAAAATGGAAATGCCATATGAATATCCAAGTATTGATGATGGAAGTATGGACAGTGAGGAGGCCACTGCTCTCAATAATGTTGAAGCTTGTTTACAAGATGAGATTAATATAAAACATGAAATCTATGAGGTAATATGTGCATGTGTTTCTAAAGTCATAGCTGTTTTAAAAACTGTTACATAGTTATGAGTCGGTTTCCAGTAACTTTTTGATAACATTTAAAGTAATGTTTGTTATGCTTGAAAATGTTTTATCTAGGTATCGTTACTTAATCAATAGTTATTGCTATTACCGTTATCTGAAAAATAATACTATGCACATCCATTGCTAGGTACCAGAAACATAGAATATTTGAAAACTAATTTACTATGTTTTGCTTATGTTATATATCACAATTCTTTCCACTTATTGAACAACACAATTCCTTGGGTAAGTAATTCAACTGAAAAATTGTTTATAGTGTATATATTTTAGTGATTATTGTAAAAGATGTTAATTATTGATATTTTTTTAATTTCATAATGACTTCTTATATAATTAAATACAAAGTTTTATGTCTATATCCTTCACTATTGTAATTTTATTATTGTAAAATATCTCTTTAAATCTATGATACACATAAACCACAGGATTAGAAACCATATTTTTTTATTGTATCAAATTTGTTTTAATGCCCTGTGACAATCTGTGTGCTAGTACTTACTCATCATCAGAAATAATTATGAATTTTACAATTTATAAAAATGACAAAGGCAGTGGTAGCCCAGTGGTAAAGCGCTCGCTTGGGAAACCGAGTGAAGGGAGTTCAAATCCCGGGTCTCGCACCTCTGATATTTTCATGTGCGAATCATTTCCTACATGATTACCACTTGTCTTAACGGTGAAGGAAAACATAGTGAGGAAACCTGCATGTCTGAGAGAACCTAGCAAGTTTTCAAAAGACGTGTGAAGCCCGCCAACCCGCACTTGACCAGCGTGGTGGACTATGGCCTGATTCCTTTCGTACTGAAGGGAGGCCCGTGCCCAGCAGTGGGATGTTAAAAAAAAAAGGGTTGAATACAAAAAAGACAAAGAAGTAATTAAGCACATTCATTGCTTAGTTATGGCAAAAAAATAGCCTTTATTAATCTCATCACTATCCTACTAGTAAAAAGTAATTCTAGACTTTAGTAAACAGATTTACTCTCTTATTTGATTTTTTAATGGTTGTTTGGCCTTTGAATTATGTATATAAGCATATGTGCTCTATGTTGGTGTGGTTACACTAATAAACAGACGGAAATTTCAAGTTTATATACAAGTATGGGCTGTAATATGATATTAAATTCAAAGATATATAATATTTTAATATATTCACACTGTAAGTTATTTTAAACTTTGGAGGATTTGAAACTCTACAGGCAAGTGAAATGTAACATTTTCTTTAAATTGTTTTAGGAGCAGTCCAAAGAGGACATCGATAAAATAATCAAAGAAGAAATGGACATAACAGTCACTGAAACACATTTAATATCAAACAAAGTAATCAATACCACATCAACTATAACAAACCCTCAAGATGGACTTGTGCAGTCACAAACAACTAAAACTTTAGTCATGGAAATTCACCCAATGGGCGGAGTGACATTAGGCAGGATGGGAAACCCTGAAGAAATATTGCCAACATTCAACTCTGAATATGACAAAGCTTCAGAGTATGATGAGTCTTTCCAACTCAATTCAATAACTGGAAATGTACTATCTTTAGAGCAAGAAGCATATGGTCTTCTTAAAGCAGATCACTGCACAGAAAAAAGATACAATTGCCATAAATGTGACAAGTCTTTCAAGAAATCCAGCTATTTAAAAGGTCATATGAGAGTGCATACTTCAATAGAAAATCGTGCCATGGGTCTAATCAAAGGCTTGAAAACGCGAATGGCAAATATGAAGAAAAAAATATGCAAAGATATCAAAGAAGAGGTAAAAAGTATAGGTGATACTTTCAAGAAGAACTCTCGACTTGAGAGATTGGAAAATCGAACTCGTGTTAAGGAAGAAGTGAAAAAAGAAGGCTACGAATGCACTTGCGGCGAAGTTTATAAGCGGAAAATAAGAATGTTGAGTTGTCTAAGGTCACACGATGAATATAAAGACGCAGATTCTTGTTTTTCTTGCATTTCTTGCTCCAAGCAGTTCAAAGACAAAAATGAGTTAACACTACACAGAAAACGACTCCATAGAAAGCGGTTTCCCTGTAAATTTTGTCCTACAGATTACAGTACAAGGAAGGAACTATTCAAGCATCTCCAAATACATCAGAAAGTGCAGCTTATGGAGTACAAAGTTATATCAGAAGTAGTAAAAGGGAAGCAGGAGTTAAAATGTTTTATGTGCTCGAAAAGCTTTTCAGAACTATCAGAATTAAAATCTCACGTAATGGACGACCATAAAGAGCCCTATATTTGTCCACATTGCAATGGAAAATTCGTAAAAATCATTGATTTTGGCAATCATACAAAGACGTACCACCCCGAAGTCGAAGGTCAATCTGTTTTGGATGTGCTCGAAGCGTTCTCAAAATTGGTTCAGGCTTGGAAATGTGAGGAGTGCAATCTACAATTTCACGAAGCGGATAAGTTTGCGAAACACCAAGTCGAAAATCATAGTCCAGATTTGAAAGCAAAAGAACAGTTCCAATGTACTGATTGTAGACGAGTTTTTGTAAGTCAAAAAGGATTGACGTCCCACAAACGGATACATCACAGCACTGGCAGTACAGAAGAAACTGAGTCGGTAGAAAAGGGTGTGATGTGTGTCGAGTGCAGGAAGATATGTAAGGATATGAACGCGTTAACCTCACATATGCGTCTACATTCACTGGACCGAAAGTACCCTTGCAAGTTCTGTGACTTTAGATTCGCAACCCCAGAAAAGAGAAAAGCTCACGCAGAACTACACACAGGAGATATGAAATATGTTTGTTTCATATGTGAATATCAGTGCAGTTCAGAGAACAGATTGAAGCAACATAAAATGTCTTTGAAACATTTGAATATGAAAGAGTTTTTACTAACTGGGAAGCCATTAATTGAAGAGCAGTCGACATCTAAAAAGAGTGATAAAAAAAGTGATGAAAAAGAGAAAAAAAGAAAACATAGTAGTTCTTCATCAGGTGATGAGAGGGAATCAACTTGTGATGTATGCGGTGATAAGTTCCCGAGTGAAGAGTACATGTTGAAACACAAACAGACACACCCTTTCATTGAATTCCCCAATGAAGACACACCTACTAGAATATTCTTTAAGTAAATCTTGCCTATTGTTTTGTTGTAGTTTATTTTATAGATTAAATAGTTATACTCCATTGTTTTCTTTATCAGATTTTTATTAATCAAAGCTTAATTATCTCATTTCCATCAATCAAAAAAGTACTAGATACACAATCCCATCCAAAAATTAAAACTTTCACAAATTGTGTTTAGGTAATTATTCTAGTTGAAGTAAATATACAACAACGTAAATTGAACCTTGTTGTTTTCACGAAAAAAATATATATTAAAAGCACGCCCAAATGTTCAAATGAGCGCTTATTAGGTGAGGATATTTTATGTCGCTGATTGTGTATCTAGTACTTTTTTGATCGATGCTCATTTCAAATTATAAAAAGATAATATATTTTATTTTTGAAACATTTATTTTAATAAAAATCCGATTGGAGTTTGGGCAGCGTGCATTCTTGATCGTTAGATTTTTTTATAGATTAAGCCTATCTTATATAATAAGATATTTACTTTTATAAAGTTATTGGCTAAATATTATTTTTATATAAACAATTGGAGTGTAACGGTTTTTTTTGTTTTAGGAATAATTTACATATAAGTGATATTGTACATATCGCAGAAGTAATTCGAGTCATAGTTTTTTTTGTGTGAAATTCGCACTGTCTAATGTCATTTTCAATCTATTGTAAAGGTAGATTATAACAAACATTTTTCGTTCATACATTATAAATTTTCCTTTGTTCAAGATTTTTAATCATATGGATTTACTAGCAACTCACTCACGCTTCGCTCGGATTCTTCCCTAAGTAGCTTCCCCATAGAACCTTTCACCCCCCTAAGGGATGATTTCCAGGATAAAAGCTATCTTAAATCGGTTTAGTAGTTTCGGAGCTTATTTGATACAAACAAAAAACAAATTTTTCCTCTTCCTAATATTAGAATAGATAATAAAACGCTTAAAGGATAAAAGTCTTTATACAACCATTTAGACATTGAACAATTATTTATAAAAAAAAAAACAATTATTTCCTGAATTTCTTCTGCGATAAATGCACTAATGTTCGTGATTGTGTTTTAAACTAGTCTGTTAACCTGCTAATGCTGGGTTAATTTGTTGAACAGTGCCTGAATAAATAAGTTATATTTACAGCGGTGTTGCTTTATAATAAATATAGAGAAAATAAAACGGCATATGTATTAAAATTGTATTTTATTTATCACAAGACGTAATAAACGTTAAACATTTTCAAAAGTAAAATACTTGTTTGCAATTATAACGTGCGCTGTAAATACTATGACACAAAATTACCTAAAAAGAAGTCAGTTGTCTTAGATGTAAATGTGTTCAACTTACACTTATAAATAAATCGATATTTAAATTAATCGATTAAGATACAGTCTTTAAAATTGATTATTAAATTATTCAAAACGCTTATTTCTAATAAACATTTTGTATAACTATAAAGTTATTTCAGTATGATTTCAAATCGAACACAAGCACAGATTAGATATTTCAGTATCATAGTAAATAAAGCACAGTTAAAGTTGATCGATTGTTCACATAATTAGGATTATAAACAAATATTTAATAAATTTAGATATTGATGTAATACAAAATTGTATTTTAAAAACGTATTTCAAATAGAAATTTTGTCGTTCTAAACCTTAGACATAATGGACTGAGTTTCCTTTGTCAGCTGTCAGCTAAAAATAAAGGAAAGGCGCGACAGAGACAACACGAATGTGCGGCCAGAAGTCTTTTGTATTAACACCTCGCGGTTAAATTGTAAGAAATTAATTGTTAACCCAGCCACCTGTGGCTCCGCGTGCTTTGAAAGGTTAAATGAAATATGATTAATGAAGATAGATATTTATAACTTTTACATTCCATTATAATATTATAATTTTTTAACATACATTCAAATAGGAATTTATAAATTCAACTTGGAATAAAAGTCAGGTATTGGCGACACGTTTGCTTCCTCTCTTTCTAGAGAGTGGTCAATTTCATGAGAGTATTGCTCAGTCCATTCTCTAAGTCTATGTTCTAAACCCAAATATACAAATGAGAGCGAGTTCAAATTTCAAACACTGCACTGGTAATAAATAATGACCCCCAAGTAAAAATACTTTCTTATACAATGTACTTACTATAAACCTCCAAAGCGTTGTGACTGTAAATATTTGCAATTATAAATATATCACTTATCAATCGATATATTTTGAAATTGTCGACATATTGTAAATTTATACTGTTTTCTACATATTGAGGCTATATGTTAAACATTATTATGACTAATAAAATATAGCCATAAGCCTTATTATAAGTAACATATGATACAATGATATTAGATGAAAATATTTTTGAAGTAAAACGTCTTTAGGCGTGACTGAGGGGCAAGTCGATACATTGGGAATATGATTGTCGCGGAAGTGAGTCAAATTTATAATTAATAATTAGAAAAAAATATTATGTTTATATTTTTATAATAATTATTACGTATAAATATCAATATTTATCTGTACTAATATTATAAAGAGGAAAGATTTCATTTTTTGTTTGCTTGTTGTTTTTGTACTGAATAGGCTCCTAAACTATTGAACCGATGTAGATCAAATTTGGTAAGAAGATAGTTTGGAACTCTGGAAAGGACATATGACAGTTTTTATCCCGAAAATCATCCCTTAAGGGAATGAAAGTTTCTACGGGGAAGCAACCTAGGGACGAACCCGTGCGAAGCGAGGGTGAGTTGCTAGTAATACTAATAATTTTATGAAAAATATTATGATGTGTTTTAACTTATGACACAGCGGCAAAGAAGTTTTACTTCAACAGCGCGTAAAGGTTACACGCACCCATTCATTTAAAGAGTATTTTTTATTATTTTTTTCAAAACTAAATATAGAAATATGATCAATATGTAGAGACAGTGTGTAATTTGTATTGATATTTATTTATTCATTTAACTAGGTTTATGTGTCTATGAAATACTTCACTTAAACATCATAAAGTGAACTCTATAAATAACTTGATACTTCTTAGTCTAAGAGTAAGTGGATGTTTTGACTTTAACAATTTATATATAAATGAGATACAAAATGCTCATCATTTTAAAAAATCATGTAAAAGTAATGTAATATGTAAAATGGCTACAACATGTCTAACTGATAACAAAAACACGACAAAGTTCCACATGTTTATTTCAAAACATCCACTTGTACGCTACTAATACGTGAACTGTATTTCCCATGGAGTCGCCATCATGGCGGCCGGCTTCCTTACTACGAGGACGTCATTTCCACGGTGTAGTGTCATCTGTAGGGGGGTGCTTTTACCCCCTTGACTCAATTTGGCAGATTTGGGGGGTGTTTTGATACCAGCTATGACTATCCTTTCGACCCATGAACGTGTTGGATATGATGAGTTCTCGTTGACGAAACTATAACATACGCGTTTGGATATTAATAAAGGAATTGCAAATTGGCCCATATATATGTGTATATAAATAGTGGTAGCTTATTGGTAACATGCTGGCTTGAAAATGCAAGTGTAACGAGTTCGAATTCGGAGCCCACACCCCCAACATTTTATTGTGCCACACATTTTTCGAAATTATACTACTTTGCTTATAGTAAAGGGAAACTACCAACCAAACCAAGGGAAACCACAAAGGAAAACCACAGAACCTAGTAAGTTTTTGAAGGACATGTGAATTGTGCAGTCCGCCAACGCGCACTTGGCCAGCGTGGTGGACTATGGCCTGATCCCCCTCGCATTGAAGGGAGGCCAACCCCCAGCAGTGGGATATTAAAAATTTATTTAATTTAAATTGTAATTTTCCTAGGGCCTACTAGTTTAGCAATAATTGTTCACTTCAATAAGATAAAGGCTAATATTTAATATTGCCTTTGTCTTATTGAAGTGAACAATTATTAGACCTTAATAGGTCTTTATAATTCTTGAATAAACAAAGTATATACACCTTTACCTATATTAATATAAACATTATTTACATTTACAAAGTAATAGCTCTTATAATATACCTAAATAATAAATAATGTCCCAAAAGTAACTTAAAAAGAAGTAACTTTCGATAGAAATAACACGTTAGTTTTCATTGATTCATAGAGTATACAAACACTAAAGTTTGTGTAAAAAATTTCATATAAAGAAATTACAGAAAATGACCATATGATACATATATAAAATCATAAATACTCACGTGTATTTAATGGCGGCGGGCTCGTACGTCAGCTTGGCGTATATATATTTGTTTGATTTGTATTCGTAGGTCTCACCGTCGTCCATGTAGAGGCTGCCGTGAGCAGTGTTCTGAAAAGAATTTAGTTACAGCATTAGATTACTTGTTGCAACTGCAATAAGTGCTATTGTACACTGGCAAGTAACGCCCTATAGCTATTGTTGAAAAAATATTTGTTAGAGCGGCAGTTGCGATAAACGGAACATATATACGAAACATTTTCGGTCATAGGATGATCACACAAAAATCAAAATAAGTCCCCGAAAAAACCCAATAAGACAGTTTTAACTAAAATATAACGAAGCTGTTAAAAAAATTGTGGCAAATCAGTTGGTAAGTCAGTCATTCAGTCAGGGTGTTTCTTAATCACTATGTGTATGTGACATACATACAAACGTTCACTTTTATAATAATACTTAATAGGCTACATTCACATGTTCACTCACATTGGAGTCCAAAGCAACCACAAGCGTGTAAGGGTCATTAAGCATCAACGCGGAAGATCTCCGCACGCGTTCTTTGCGAGGCACTATCGAGCCGCCGCGTTGGTATACAGGTATCTGGAAGAAAACGACAAAATATAACAACAATTTGATCGAGCCATGGTTTAATAAATGATAAAGCGCCTTATGTTAAAGGCAACAGGGTCCATGTTAGGGAAATCTAGCGTTGACACTTGTATATATTTCTTTAACCTTCTTAAGAACGATATAAGGAACCCTATAGTAACATACGTCGGTTAGAATGTACAAATTGTTCAAAGACGTTTTCGTCTGAAATTTTTTATTGAAACAAAGTTCCATATCGCGGTTGTTGTACACATTCTTATTACGGGGCTCTAGATTGCTTGTCGTTTATGACACTCGTTTATGGTATCGAGCCAAGGGCAGACAACGAAAGGACCTTCGTTCCTGCTGTGTATCTCGCAACACAGAATAACTGTTTTTTAATTAAGTAATCTATACTAATATTATAAAGAAGAAAAATTTGTACGTTTGTGACGTTGTAGGGGGTAATCTCTGGATCTGGATCTACTGAACCGATTTAGATGAAATTTTGTAAGAAGACAGTTTGAGACCCTGGGAAGGACATGGGATACTTTTTATGCGGGAAATATCCCTTAAGAGGGTGAAAATGGGGATGAAATTTTGTATGGGGAAGCTAGCTAGGGACGAACCCAAGCGAAGCGAGGGTGAGTTGCTAGTGTAAATTAAAATAATAATATTACATACCTTAGCAATATTAACTTCAACATTCATATACCCACTGGCTCTGTACGCTTGGTAGGAGTCCACATCGTACCAGATAGTGTTAGTATCTCTTCCCGGCAAGTACACTTTCACACTCGACGCCCCCGCTTCTAACACGGGCCGGACTAAGAGCTTGTCACCTGTACAAAATAATAATTTGTTGCAACTGCTATTTCTTAATTATACATATGTGCTGTTTTCAACAATAAAATCCGGGATAAAAAGTAACCTATGTGTTATTCCAGACTATAATCTATCTCTGTGCCAAGTTTCATACAGATCTGTTCAACCGTACTGGCGTGATTGTGTATTAACAAAATTTCGCATTTATAATATGTATGGGTTTGTGTTTTTCTCCTTTGCCAATGCCTATATATCGATTATCAAGTATTATATATAAATAGTAAAAATATTTATATGTAATATATATGTCTATAATATATTTCTTGCACTACATTCAACATCTATGGGTTTGACTGGAAGAGATCCCTTTTAGAACTAAGTCCACCTTTATTTACTTAAACTAAATATTTGGTAAATATTTTCTTTATTACTATTAAAGTGTAATATAGAATATAAAATACATTTGACCAATTAAAAAAAGCATAATTCAAACTAACCATAATTATTACATTTATAGACAAAAAATATATTTTAATAATAATTAAAAATAGTTACCGAGTAAGTATGAATTATCGATAGTGTAAGTTTCCTCCTCCTTGGGAAACTCTTGGAACAGCGGCCTGGTGACGGGCAGACCGTCGATGGAGTGCTCGTAGAACAGAGTGTACCTGGCGGATATTCATACTAATATTATAAATGTGAAAGTGTGTTTGGTTGTTTGTCCTTCTTTCACGTTGAAACAGAACGACGGATTGGCGTGTTTTTTTGTGTGGAGTTGGAGGGCTGTAAAATGACATAGACAACTTTTGACCGCGGGAGATAATCTAATTCCCACAGGAAAACACGTTATAATACAATCCAAAAAAATATTTATGATCAGAATTACTCGAATCTTGGTATTAATGCTCTTCAATAAAATTAAATAAGCACGTGTTTTAGCATTTTTTGTAATTCATCCAATAAGGGAGTGAAATAGGCGATAAAAGTTTGTATGAAACTACATTTTTAGAGATTTTTTCTGTTAGTTTTAGGTCGAGCGAAGCCGCGGGTTCTGCTAGTATGAAATAAATATTATTTTAGTCGGTCATGTATCACAGATGGATGATCAAATCTGCTGTTTTACAAAACCCCTAGGTGTTTTACATTACAGTTCCGTTATGTAAAGCAACTGAACTGTTGAACTTTTCAAGTATAAAGAGCTAGGTTACCTACCAGTTAAGTCTAGAAGAACATGTCCATCTTCAAAATAAAACTATCTTTTCGGACTTATTCGCGGATTTATTTTTAATTTTGCTTCCCGACATTTCAAATACCGAAAAGATAGTTTTATTTTAAATGTAAAATGTTAGCGTAAATCTAGATATTAACTGGACTGGAGTAAATATGCAATGGACAAACAAACAACTAGGCCACCAGCGAAGTTATACTTAATACGACATATTGTCATGTAAAACACTCGGAATGTTGAATGTGAACCCACCAGTGACGGATCAGCGTGCGCAACGGGCATGCGCTGTTGTTTAACTAATTGTAGCGCATGCGTTATTGCATGCGCTATAAGTGCTTTATGCATGCGTCAAAACGCAAGATGAACATGAGAGCGCACTGGTGTGGACATAGCTTTAAAGAGCACGACCACCTCCTAACTATAAAATAGACAAAGAAAGCACTAGGTTACCAGAAGTCTAGCAGCGCGTATCTGCGGCGCACGGCGTCGCGTATGCGCGAGGTGGTCGCCGCGTCGTAGAGCCAGGGCTCGCGCCGCTTGGTCTCTATGTGCGAGTGCGCGCGGAAGAACGCCTGGTATGCACCTGCCTTTGGACAACGTTTATTAACGGTTAGTATGGAATAGATAGATTATACATTAGTATTATATTTTGACGACACGTTTGGCGCAGTTTGTAGTGACCCTACTTGCTGTACCAACGATCGCGGGTTCGAGTCCCGCTGGCGACACTCATTTGTGTAATGAGCACGAATGATTACTTCAGTCATGAGTGTTTATATTTATAATAAGTATGTATTTAAAGTTAATATATGTATTTAAAGTTAATATATGTATGTATGTGTGTAGTGTATCAACTATCTGGTATCCATTACACAAGCCTCGTAGCTTGCCATGGAACTAGATAATGCTGTGTGTTAATGTCCCAACATATTTATCACCAATAACAACTAACCTGATACCACCTAGTCATCAACTCGGCTTCAGGATACTTGAAGAAACCACCTACATCTGATCCACAGAAACTAATGCCAGAAACGGCCATAGATATGCACATAGGCACGGACGCCTGCAGGTAGCCCCACTCTGCCGCATTGTCACCTGTCCATACTGCTGCGAAACTGAAATATAATAATAAATACTTGTATATAACTATGTAGATCTCAGAGATGAGATATTTACCCGCAGTAAAAAGTATCCTATAAGTTGACCCGGATAATCAACTATAATCATACCAAATTTCATTAAAATTTGTCCTGTGGTTTTCTCGTGATGCGTTCCCCGACTGACAGACAAAAATTTTGATAAACTATAGATATTTTGGCTTCCGTATCGATAATAATGACTATTTAAATAAGATTTTCCAAAAAATATTTTATATACAGATTCGACTCAATTAGAATTTTATTTTATATTTAGACAAATGAAACATAACAAACCGTTGCGTCCCCGAGAAGGCCGATCGTGTAAGTATGAATGGCCGGTAGCGTCCCTCTGCTCTGGATAGAATTCCCTGATGGGTGCCCCTGATGTGCCATAGCCCGTACTCGTTGTGCACGTGTCTGTTGAAGGTAATATATAATATTTCTATTATAATATAAATATAAGAAGCGTAACTAGCTAGGTACGTTTTAACAGTTAGTATGAAATACAAATGTTTGAGTTTCTCGGTGTTTTGGTACTATAATATGCATTATACATCCATAACCTTCCCCTTGAATCACACTTTAGTATAAAACAAAGTCGCTTCCCGCTGTCTGTCTGTCTTTATTATTCTTTCATCTTTAAAACTACGCAACGGATTTTGATGCGGTTTTTTTGATAGAGTGATTAAAGAGGAAGGTTTATATGTATTATACATGCAATATTATAGTACAGAAAAGACGAGCAATTCGAAGATTTGTATTTCATACTAACCGTATGTAAGTAATAAGCTAGTATAACATACCTGTGTTCCCAGTATGAGGCGAGCCCGTCCTGTCCGTCCTGAGGCGGCTTGTAGTGGCGGCAGTCTTTGGGCATCGTTATCTCTGGACCGTTGAATACCTGAACAAAAATATTAAAAAAATAAATAAAGAACCACTAAATTCATGTCATTTACTTTATAGTATCTTATAAATTTTTAAATAATCTTTTTTGATTTTTACGCGAATTCATTTACATTTTTGGTTCCCAACGTTTCGAATACTTCACATCGATCATGGTCACAGTTAGTTTTTCCCGTAGACCACGATTGAATTTTTTGGCAGGCTCCGTTTATGTTATTTCTTTATTATATACTAGCAGAACCCGCGCCTTCGCTAGCGCTATACTATAAAAAAATCTCTAATAAAAAGGTTGTTTGAATTTCATAAAAAATGTCATATCCTATTTTACCCCCTTATAGGATGAATTTATAAAAATGCTAAAACACGTATTTATTTAATTTTATTGAAGAACGAAAAAGAAGAAAGAAAAGAAGTTTCAAGTAATTCTGATCATAAATATTTTTTTGGATTGTATTATGTGTTTTCCCGTGGGGATTAGATAATTTCCCGCGTTAAATGTAGTCTATGTCACTCTCCAGCCAACTGTCTCTACATAAAAAATCACGCCAATCCGTCATTCCGACGTGAAAGAAGGACAAAAAAAACGAACAAAGACACTTTTCATTTATAACATTAGTATGGATATATGTTATTCCAGACTATAATCTATTTTTGTGCCAAATTTCATCCAGATCAGTTCAGTCGTTCTGGCGTGTGAAAGAGTAACAAACATACATACTCACAAACTTCCATATTTATAATATTAATTAATACGATTTAAAAATACTTACACTAGGTTCATTCATATCGTTCCATATGTGAACGTCCTTGCTGGTCCCCGGGAAGTTTTCAAAGCTGTATCTCTCAGAGTAGTATTTAGAGACGGCAGGATTGAAGAAGTCTAAGTACGACGACGACCCCGGCCAACACCAACCTATTCGAAATATTTTTTTAATTATAATATACAAAAATTGTCCAAAAGGAAGTCGTTAAAAAGAGTGAAAAGGAAAAAATATGTATTTCCCATTTTTCCAGAAACAAAAAAAAATACGTTGTTTTTGAAAGAGAATTGAAAACAAAACATTTACTTTACAAGTTATAGCAAATAATTTGGTACTAACATAAAAAAATCGCAAACCAACCGAAGACTTAATTAAAAAAATATTTTGACTAGTCCTATATATACTCTATCTTTTTTTGTTATTTTCCTTAAAAATAGCTTTTTCATTTTAGTTCTAAATGTACGAATTTTACTCCTCATTTGGTACTGGTAATATTATGATTTTAGTATAGTGTATGAAACCTGAAGGTCTAATTGCTAGCATGTACGATTTCAGGTCGAGAGGTACTGGGTTTGATTTCCGAGTTTGGCCACATTGTTGGTCGCTAAACGTTTTGACGCTTTGTATGGAATATATAGACTATATATATTGTATCCCTTACTTGAGAAATGATTTATTACTCATACAAACTTCATCTCCTTAATGTATGATTTCAGGGATAAAAACTGTCCATTCCTATACCTAATTTCATCTAAATCGGTACAGCTGATTAAGCGTGAAAAGATAACAGACAGACAGTTACTTTCACATTTATAATATTAAGTATGGATTTTTTGTGGTAGGTAGATAATATACTATTTATGTAAAAGGAGGCAGTGGTAGCCCAGTGGTAATGCGCTCGCTTGGGAAACCAATTGAAGCGGATTCAAATCCCGGGTCTCGCACCTCTGATATTTTCATGTGAGAATCATTTCCAACATGATTACCACTTGTCTTAACGGTGAAGAAAAACATCGTGAGAAAACCTGTATGTCTGAGAGAATCTAGGAAGTTTTCAAAAGACATGTGAAGTCCGCCAACCCGCACTTGGCCAGCGTGGTGGACTATGGCCTGATCCCGTCGTATTGAAGGGAGGCCCGTGCCCAGCAGCGGGGCGTTAAAAAAAGACTGAATATAATACATAACTAAAAAATTATTTTGAACGGAGGCATACCTTCATAGTCTTTTCCATCCTTATCCTTCACATACAGTCCTTGCTCTGTGGCATCCTCGTGCAGGAAGTATCCGGCCTCCCGTTTGATGTGCGGGTCGATGATGACCACGAGACGGCGGCCCTTCGCCGTGAGGTTGGCCACCATATCCGCAGGGTGCGCAAACTTCTCCGGATCCCATGTGAAATATCTGCAATTTTTTGACAACACATTTGGCACAGATAGTAGTGACCCTATTTGCTGTGCCAGCGGTTGCGGGTTCGACTCCTGATGGGGGCATTCATTTGTGTGATGTGCACGAATGTTTGTACTCCAGTCATAGTTGTTTATATTTAATATTTATGTTATGTATGTATTTAAATATTGTGTAGTGTTTCAACTATCTGGTATCCATAACACAAGCCTCGTAGCTTACCATGGAACTAGATGGTATTGTATGTTATTTATATTTATTAGTATGTATGATATTTCATAAAATATTTTGGTAGATATTAGTTGGTACATGGATGATAGGTTAGAGAAAACCATTGGTGATAGCCAATTTTGGAATAATACATGGCTACCTAATATTGGTAATTAAAGATCAAAAGATGACGCTATACGTACAAAATATTATAAACACAAAAATACTTATAATAAAAAAGAACAAAAACAAATGTGTCTTTTCATGTTTGTCCTCTATAAGTTCCTAAACCATTCATCAGATTTTGATAAAATTTTGGCGAGTTGATCAGTGTACGCCTAGGAAGGTCTCTGGCACAAAAAAAGAAAGAATTCATTTTTAAATTTAGGCTTATGTGTTTTGCCACAAAGGAGACGTAGGAACCAAAAAGTACTATGTTTTCTTTTATAATAGCTTCCCCATACATATCATTAATCATTCGAGCTGTTTATGCACCGGTGGAACTCGTATTCATAAATAATGCGATATTTTAAGTTCTCCATATTGTTAACAGAACGATGTCAAAGAAAAATGAAATGGCGTGATAGCATATGAATTATTAAATTCGTAACACAAACACATACGCCTAAATTTGAAATAACTTTCAACACTAACTTCTTCTGGTTGGTGTACTCGATGTCCAGCCACAGCACGTCGGCGGGTATGTCGTGCGCGTCGAAGCCGGCGTCGACGGCGCGCACGTCCGCCTCGTCCACGTAGTTCCAGCGCGACTGGTGGTAGGCGAGGGAGAATCTCTGCGGATGGTGGCTTGGGTTACATAAATGTATTTATTATATAAAATGTATATTAACGGGTAAGTGTGTAATAGACTATATCTAATCTCTACATATAATAAAATTGTAACTAAGCCGAATCTGTACATTAAGTATATTTTGGAAAATCTTATTGAAATAAACATTATTATCAATACAGGAGCCGAATCCATAGTTTTTAGAATTTTTGTCTGTCTGTCTGTTACCGCATCACAGAAAAACCACTGGAGGGATTTGTAAAAAGTATCCTATATGTTGACCCGGATAACCAGCTATCACCATACCAAATTCCATCAAAATCCCTTTTGTTGTTTTATTGTGACGCGGTAACAGACAGACAGACAGACAGACAGACAGACAAATATTCTAAAAACTATAGATTCGGCCTTTGTATCGATAATATTGTTTATTTCATTAAGATTTTCCAGAAAAATATTTAAGATTCGGATACAGATTCGGCTTAGTTATAATTTTATTATACGTATAGGTGATCACAAGGAGGCGCTTTATCATTGATATATAAAAATAAAAACATAGATACACATTCCCTAAAAATATCTTTTCAAAAAGTGCCGTCGACATGTCACGTTAACTCAAACCAAAGAACAAAATTAAAAAAAATCGACAGTGCTAATTGCCTAAACACAAATTTGAACTTAAGCACACCGCATAAAGTACTTTTTTAAACGAACAACATGCGTTTTAATTTTATCATCGGAAAAGCAATGGCCAAAAAAGATTTAGAGAAAGCGCATTATTTCGAATCGTTCAATTTTTTTGATTAAACTTTTGAGACACTAATTGAGTAAATAATACTTGAAGAAAAAAAAGGTTCATCTAAGTTTTTGTATATCAATGTACAGTAGAGACTCGATTTTCCGGCCCTCAGTTATACGGATTCGCGATTATCCGGACTACCCATGGCGATCAAATAACTTCGGAACTGGCGCCCGCCCGCACCCACCCTCGCCCTGCGCGTTCGCTGTCGCCGCGTTTTTGTTTTAGTTATAGTTACCAATCGTTACTCCGCTGTGTCGTATCACGTTTGTGCTTAAAAATGTGAAAGCGTAAGATAGTGGTGTTATCGCTTAAAGATAAAATAAATGTTGATTTGTCTTTAGTTGATTTTAATTAAATACCAACATTCAGTATTACGTAATATGTACGAAAACCGTTTTATTTCATACATTCGATTATCCGAATGCCTACCGGCAACAATTAGTCCGGATAATCAAGTTTTTCGTGCAAATATGTCAGAGAACGATTCTTTTTTTATAAATATACTAGCGACTCACCCTCGCTCCACTCGGGTTCGTCCCTAAGGTGGACCACCCTTATCACATATACTTTAAAGTCAAGCCGTTTCGGAGGAGTTTTGTTACAAACACTACGGACACGAGAATTTTTTATATTAGATTCATTATTTGATGATGACTTACCGGCGGCAAAGGCGCGACGCCGGTGAGGGCGGTGTACTGGCGGAACACGTCGCCCGGCTTGTCGCCCATCAACACGAACACGTCGATGACACCCGCTTCACTCATAAACCTGTTAATCATATTTTCTTTAATTTATTCATTTCAAAGACAAATATAAAAAAAAAACACTTTAAACGTCTGCTATTTCGCGCGCTTGGCTTGACGTCATGATTATATACAGAGAAATGACGGTTCAATCTCTCTGCTATGATATACTCTGACGTCATTTTCCGTCTGACCAATAGCGTTCGTTTTATCTACTTTGAATTTCCCACTTGTTTCTGCACTTTTTAATAATTAATTGTTTTCTTAATCAAAAAGAAATTATATTAAAAATATCGATATAGGCTCAATTCAAAAGCAATTATAATATAATTATAAAAAAATATTTCACCTTTATTTAAATCACACGCATATTTCCTATTGTCATTGAGTTCAATAAAAAAAATGCTATCGTTTGGTAGGACGACAATTCGACACGACCTGTAAGAAAGTAAATCTAAAGACCGTAAATTAACGTCTACCTGTTACTAAGACTTTCTAACAATAAAACCCAATAGGTAAATCCTGATCTGGGACTCGAACCCGGGACCCTTGGGCTTCCTAATTACAAACGTACATGCTAGCCACTAAACCAACAACCTACATACCTGGCATCAACCCTTCTCTTCTGTCCACCAGTGACCAGGTTGACGAGAGACGACACGACCGTGCCGTCCGCGTAGTTGATCACGTCCACCCACGTCTCGGCGGAGTTGTGCCAGAAAACACCCGCGCTACGTTTTGCACTGCGACATAAAAATAAATAAATAAATACGTTGGTACGTTCACACACAACACCATCTAGTTCCATGGTAAGCTACGACGCCTGTGTTATGGATACCAGATAGTTGATACACTACACATATATAACTTTAAATACATACATATTATAAAATATATAAACACCCATGACTGGAGTACAAACGTTCGTGCTCATCACACAAATGAATGCCCCCAGCGGGACTCGAATCCACGACCGCTGGCACAGTAAGTAGGGTCACTACCAACTGAACCAAACGTGTCGTCATAATGTAATACTATTGTTTATCCATCTAAAATGTCATACCTGTGAGAATACAACACAGGTATAGCTCCGTATATAGCCATGCGGCTGTCCAATTCGTATTCAAACACGTCCAAGTTGTACAGCCGATAGGGCTCACCCGACGTAGTTGTCTTGAGGTAGAAATTGTCCGTGTGTTCGGGTATACCTGTTTATAATTATTATTATTATTAAATTACACTATTATTAATGTAAAACTTTTTATGTTTGTTACATCTTAACGCTAAAAGAGCTGGACGAATTTGGATGAACTTTATTACTCAGAAAACTATAACCTGGAGTAATACATAGGATATTGCAAGTAATAAAATTTGCCAAAAGGCGTACATCTTATAATATTAAATATGCAACTCTTGTATGTATATGTGTATATGAACTTGTTTCGTGTGGGTATCTCGGGAACGGCTCCAACGACTTGGCTCAAATTTTATATTAAGATAAGGTTTTGCTTTTTATGTTTATATAATATACTAGCATAGCCCGCGGCTCCGCCTGCGTTCAGATTACCAAAAACCAAATTCTTAGGTTTTACATACCTATTAGTATACTCTTATATTGCAGTTTTTGTATTTTTTCTCAGAAATGAGATATTTTCGACCCGGATAACCAGCTATCACCATACCAAATTTCATCAATATCCCTCCAGTGCTTTTTCTGTGATGCGGTAACGGAAAGACAGACAGACAGACAGACAAAAATTCTAAAAACTATAGATTCGGGTTCTGTATCGTTAATGTTTATTTCAATAAGATTTTCCAAAAAATATGTAATGTACAGATTCAGCTTAGTTACAATTTCATTATATGTATAGATGATACATCTTTTCTGAAATGATGAGGTGTCTTTTCTGAAAAGACACGATATTACAAAACACCCAATGAAGCCCGGTCGCCCAAGTAGTTAGGCCATAAATTATAAACAAAAAAGGCATCCCATACCATACACGTGGTCAGCGTCAGGGAAGGCAATGTCGAGGGATATAGCTTCATTTCCTCTTGGTTTGCTGTCGTGATGAGATTTAAAGTTTTCACTCCATGTACCTTCCTCTTCCTGAAACATTTTTTTTTCATTAATCTTTATTACACATCCTAATATGAGGACAAAAAATACAAACAAAAATACATTAATGCAAAGGCGGTCTTATTGATAAAAGCAATCTCTACCACACCTTTGGTAAGATGATTTAATAAAACAAAAACGGGACGGTGTCCTCAAAACATAAATTAGTTGTATTCAGCCCTTTTTAACGTCCCAATGCTGGGCACGGGCCTCCCTTCAATACGAGGGGGATCAGACTATAGTCCACCACGCTGGTCAACTGCGGGTTGGCAACTATTATTACTATTTGGTAATATTACCTATATGGAAATTTCAACTTTTTATGTTTGTTACATCTTAACGCTAAAAGAGCTGGACGAATTTGGATGAACTTTATTACTCAGAAAACTATAACCAAATTTCATCATTGTCAACAAAAATGATACGTTCTTTTTCGTTTACATTTTCAGAACCATTTATCTAATATCACCTTAAAAGGTAAAAGGGCAAGAACATCTCAGGATATAACTAGTTATTACGCATTATTGATAACAACGAACGACAAACCGTATTCGACCTCATGTAGACAATTACATAAACCATTACACACTTTAACTGCTATTTTGTAAACAAATATATATTTAATTACCAATGTAATTAGGTTGATTATTATTGTAAACTAATAACTAATTTTTATCTGTTTATAAAATATATATTTTAGTTTCTATGTTGTTATGGGAAGTGTACATAAATAAATATGTTTATTGCTAAACAAATACTAAACGTTAAGTGAAGCTTACCACAATACATAAGTGAAAGCCGCATCAATATGGTTAAGCCGTTTCTGAGATTAACGCGCACAAACGCACAGACAGACAAGAAATCTAAAAATCATTGGATAGATTATGTAAGACAGGACATGGTAGAGAAAGGGGGGTGAGTAATGATTTGACCAGTAATAGGGGAGAGTGGAAGAGGAAGGCGTACTGCGCTCACCTCAAGTAATTTGGGAAATGGGCAGGGCATGATGAAGATATTGTTAGCAACGCTAAAGACAATATATAAATTATAATTATAGTTGCGAATTCTATTAAACACATAATAATGTATCTAGTTATAGTTAAAAAAAAAAAAACAAAAAAAACTCTTTTGACCAACTTTAATGTATGACAATCGTCAAAACAAATCAAGTTGGCCCAAACTGAAAGGATCACTAGCAGCCAATGAATGGTTCCATTATCAACCTCCTGGCTCTATCATCCAATCAGCTCGATGGTATGAAATAATTATATTATGAACCCGATTTCCATTCAAGTTTCTAACACGTTTGCGTACTACAGTTAGTAGTGAGTTAAAATCAATTTTCAAGATACGATTACATTGTTACTAGTGAAGCTATTAAAAGCGTGTAAATACCGATACAATATCATCGATCAATACAATCGATATTTAGAAATGAAATTCAAGCGACGCCTGTGAGTGCAGAATTATAGTTTTATACAGGCTGATTAATTATTTGCATGATGGCAAAATTTTATTTTGTTATAAAAAAAATCTATCGGTTTCACCTTGTTCTATGGGATTTTAGAAATTAAATCTATATAATTGACAATACCAAGTTTTGTTTTTCATCCTGCAAGAAACAATATTGTAGCTCGGTATTGCTACGGTGTTGCAATTGATTTTTAAAAATAAAAAAGAAGTTTGAAATTAAATATTCTTTATTGTACACCATTTATTTCTATTTGGAAAAAAAAAAAGAAAAACGCTAATCCAAACAGATATGGAATAGTAACCTTGTTGCTAAGCGTGCAATCTCGATTGAGCGATTTCTTCTATTTAACCGGGAAAAGGATCACCGTAAAACAAAAAAATATATATGACGGAGGAGGATTTAGTTACCTTTTTCTGTTATAAAACCTTATCATTGTTTAAAGTCACTATGTTATTTAGATTAGTTTTTATTGCTTTTAAAGTGATTTTAAATTTAGAGCACAGATTACGTCTCGAGCGGGGTCGAGACGCCATCATGACATTCATTGGAGATAAATGGTTTAGTAAGGTTGGTTAATCTTGATGGTTCATAGAGAGTTATGTTTGATATTATAGTTGGAAGTCGACGATCGCTGCCTGTGAACCCACTGCCCCACTAAATTATTTGAATTGCCATTTCAAGTTTTTAATATTGTGATTTCCCTAACTAAATTGTACTCATCAATGAATACCCTGATAGCGCCCACAAGATTAATAACCAATAAAGATGATGTTCGTAGTATATGGATAACACGATATACATAATATATATCTATACTGAGGTACAAAGTTTCTTTGTTCTTCCCGAAAGCGATATTTTGAGTCTTTTGCGTAACGACTTTAAAATAGATTAATAAAAACTTAAAAAAAAAAAAAAAAAACCGACCTCCAGGCACTAAAATGTAAAAAATAACTAAACGGGGGGGTTTCATTTAAAATAGATACCTAATCAGATATTTTCGAGGTCGAAAGAAGAAACAATTAATTTGAAAAAATAATTTATTGTTGATTTTTTTAAAAACCGCTCGACCGATTTCGATAAAATATATATGGGACCTCCTAGGAAGTATACCCTTTGAAACAAAAAAAATCCAAATCGGTTCAGGCGTCTTCCAGTATTCGGTGAACATACGTAAAAAAAAGATTCCGACGAATTGATAACCTCCTCCTTTTTGGAAGTCAGTTAAAAACGTAGTTAATCAAAATTTCAGCCACAAGAAATATCGATTTTTTGAAAAAGGTACTATTGTTTTTAGGTTCCAATATGGCATATTAATATTAAGATAGCTAAGCAATTGCTAATATTAAAGAACGAATATAGATTTATATGTCACTAGCATTGCTCGCGGTCCCGCCCGCGTTCAGATGACAAAAAACCAAATTCTTAGGTTTTACATATTAGTCTACTCGTAGTTTTTGTATTTTTTCTCAGAAATGAGATATTTTCCGGCGGTAAAAAGTATCCTATATGTTGACCCGGATAATCAGCTATCACCGTACCAAATTTCATCAAAATCCCTCCAGTGGTTTTTTTTTGTGGAGCGGTAACAGACAGACAGACAAAAATTCTAAAAACAATAGATTCGACCTCCGTATCGATAATAATGTATATTTCAATAAGATTTTCCAAAAAATATTTAATGTACAGATTCGGCTTAGTTACAATTTTAATATATGTATAGATTTCTATTACATTGTGTAAACAAATGTGCGATTTGCGAAAAAGCCATAAAATATAATAAAAGTATGTATACAAAATATGGTGAAAACGGTAGTACATCGTATGCGTTATAATAGGAACACTTGAGATAAACATTAAACGTTATCTGTCACGTACAGAGACTAATGACAGATCGACGACATTAAAGACACGAGTGTATTCACAAAGAATACGTTAAACCTTTGACATATCGAGGTCAGCATTTGAACTGTTGAATAATGATTAAAAGTTTATATTATACTTTATAGTATAAAATTTGGCAAATTTAAAACAATAAAATTAATTAAAAAGCTAGTAAACTGCAGTTTTAGAGCCATTTCAATGAGTTCTTAGCGCTCTTTTCTGATATACCCCTTTCTCACTATAGGACGTTAATAATTTTCCTTCTGACCAATTTAGGTCACGAGGGCTAATTTTATAACACACACGGTTGTACCTAGCGGTAGATAGATATTTATATGTATATCATGTTGTTAATATATTCATTTATTCGAATGAGTTTTGAGTCTACGTCAAACAGCGGTAGCTAGCTCACGTGTCCCTCAATTTTTCCTATTTTAAGTCTCAGACCAATAAAAAAGTATAGACAGAGCATTGCGCACAGAAAGTGAGGCAAGTAATATGAAGACGATTCAGCCATATGAAGACGGCCGCCCGGTAGTCTGCCGCGAGTGAGTGAGAGCGCGTGACGTACTTTTGGTGAAATAATAATTGCGAAATTATGCCGCCCTGTGTCATAAACTGCTACAAAAACAATTCATGTTTTCAAAAAAAGTCTTCTAGGATAACTTTTCACAAGTAACTGATTTTCTGTATAATTTAAACAAAATCGCAAAAATATTAAACATAATTCTCCAAACACAAATTCTAGACGCCATTGTGTCAATGCTGCAAGTTAAGAACATTATCTTTTCCCAAAAGTAACGGAAGTTGTGATTATTGTACACGTTACAACTTATTTTTTTTTTAATCTTATTATTATATTTTAGTTTTCGAGTATATTAGGTATATTATTAAACGTAAGTATTTATAAAATACGTGATTCCGAACTAGAATCAATATTTGACACTCCCAAAAGAAATAAACTCAGACAACTCAACAACTTAATAAGAAGGTTAAAGGCCTTAAAAAGAAAAACACGTCAAATTAGTTATAATTATTCTAATATATGTAAGTTTTGTGTGGTCTTATTGTTAAATTACTAATTATTTTTATATAAGAATAAATGACTCATTAAACTAATTTACCTTTCATTTCATGTAACCAAGGCAAATAAAAAACAATACTACCTATAATAAAACTTTTCACCAAAGTATATCTCTCGCACTTGGGAGTCGTAACGCTATCTTACACCGAGTTACGCACAGAAAGCCAAAACTTTGCCTCACTTATTTCGTCGCGTTTGTTTACAACGGCTCCGTCTATACTTTTTTATTGGTCCGAGTTTTAAGTTACCTATATAATTACAATTTGCTATAAATATAATAAATTCTTTCTTATGTTGTGTTTAACTTACCGAACCAGCACGCAACACTAATCTTATTGAGAGTTTACAAGTGTCGCGACTTCTGGCTGTTATTGAGAAATCCGTACTAAAAGTGAAAACGTAAGTAGGGACGAACTCGAGCGGAGCGAAGGTGTGTCGCTAGTATGTAAAATAGTAATAAAAAGGAAATACTGTTCGCGCATTTCGGTAAGCACAGCACTTGAAAACGACTTACCAGATTTGGATATATGTTTTTTTAATTGTTCGTAATAGTCTGAATAAGGTTTTTAGGGAAAAAAAGCAGAAATATTGTCTATCGATTCCAAAGAAAGAAAAATGTAAATGTGATATATGAAACCTCAAACCTGTACTGTTCATAATTGTATAAGATTAGTGATAAATATATATTTTATTTTATCCATAATATACTACTGATAATTTACATATAAATAAATAATTTAGTTTAAAAACAAAATATTAAATTAAGTAAACTTAGTCTATAAATAATAAAAAATATATATTTGTTAGATTCTTACGTTATCATTTTGACATATTTTTTTTAATTAAAAACATCTGAACTTACAAATAAGTATTATATGATCTCTTATTTTGTCATTTACGGTAAATATCAGATTACATTACTCATATACATATAAACTTGGCGTTAAGAATCTATTGTCAACCATTGAACAAACAACACGTAATTTAACAAAACAACATAAATTCATTATAGAAAAAACACATTATCACACTTTATGCCCTCAAAAGAAAAGTTAACAAATTCTCTTAAAATTTTTGCACTTTATTTGATATCATTCGTTTTTTGAGTATTATTTTATTGATGATATTATGATTATTATATATGAAATTTCGGTAAGCGTATGTTCGTAATTCTTCTTCTCTAAAACGGCTGGACCGATTTTGATTGTCTGACCAATTGAGTGTTTGCTAGTTTACACGAAAAAAAAACATTACCCTTCAAAATAAGCAAACAAAAGCAACACCAACTTCCACATTACCCTCATCATAATCGATATTCTACTTTGAAACCTTCCAAAGGCATCACAAACAATTCGGTATTTTTTTACTTTTACCCCCGACAATTAACTTACCTCCCATGAAACTTACCCATAACCCCCCTCCCCCCCCCACACCAGAGACATATACAAAAGCAACACTCACGGCTTCCACCACATTGCCTTCATCATCATCACCAATCTTCTCCCTCCGTACCCTCAAAGGTTCCACAAACAGCTGGGCGTTGTCGTTCAGAATAACTGCCGTATCGCCATTTAGATCCAAGAACTCAAATTTGAGGGGTTCCGCTGTGATGACCACTTTATGGCCTTGTGTGTTAACTAGAGTTACTTTGCCGTTTTCGTTTGATACTAATTTTAATCTGTGAACAGAAAAGAGATGTGAGGAAAAATAAATCGAATTGGTTTTTTTTTGGAAAATTGGGAAAAGCTTTTGTCTGTACAATATTATATTAAAAAATATCGAAATTGGGGCTGAAACGCCTGTTGGATAAGCTATTTATTAATATAAACTCAATATTTTTAACAGTTAAGCCTTTTTAAAAAAACGTACGTAATATCGTTCTTCGCTTTCCATAATATTAGTAATAGAAATGAACCAAGAATGTGTCCATTTAGAGGGCTAATACAAAGAGCTATATATGCAGCAACTGACAATACCTCAGAATGTCGTTAACCATCAAAGTCTTAAAAAGGGCTCGATATCTCTGTATATACAGAATGTAAATGCATTCGTAATCAATCCTTACCGTGTATATTTCTTAATAAGTGTGTCATCAAACGTTATTAGAACAAAAGATTTTATGATCCGTTTGTTCAATCGTGTATTGACAGTTGACACGATTTAACAAACAAAGACAGTTACATATATATAGATAAAATACTGTATGTATTTAATTAAAATAATTTATGAATATAAAATATTATTGTATGTTATTATTTAAATAAAAAAAATAATCTTAACTCAGACACGTAATTTTGATTTCTTAGAAATTTTATAGAATAGAATACCTTCATAGGTTCTTATCTTTCCAAGGAATGTAGTACGGTAAAACCTTATTATTTGAAGAACTTAGCTAAATTTTAAAATTAAATAAATAATAGGAAAAATAAATTCTATTTAATATTATTGTTGCAATGTGAATGCAGTCCTTTATCTTGTATCTTATACATAGCCTTTTATTTATATTTAACGAATGTTTTTAGATCATTCAACATAATCTTATATTTCTTTTTGTTAATTATCTAAAAAGTAATTAAAAATGTTGCCTACTGTTGCATGTTGTCTACTGTCTACTAGCGTATCGTAAATCGATATACGATATATAGCGTATCGTAAATGATAAAATACTGTAAAATTTAAAAACATAAGTACTCCATACTAGCGTCTTATCTTCGCATCGCTCGGGTGCATCCCTAGTTACTTTTTATTTTTTTAATTAATTAGGTACGCGGATTTTTGTCACAATTTCATATATTTTTTGAGCGGAACCCTGATTCCTTTTCTATAAGTTTGCCAAAGTTACTCCTTATAACGTCAGCTATCTGCCAGTGAAAGTCCTATCAAAATAGGCCCTTTCGGAGATTAGCCGGATCAAACAGACAGACAAAATTAAAAAAATAATATTTATTACATATAAGTAGGTACCATATCTAATTGTGTATTATGGTTGTACATTTAGTAAAAAGCTGTTATTTTGTCATTACAAACAGACATTTCAATTTTATTTATCTGTATAGATTTTTACTAGAATGCACAAATATACAGGATGGATTTTTGAGACGGGACAGTAAGGGCAGACCACCTTAACTGCTATACTAAATAAATTACAAGAAAACGTTCCAAGGAGGCCATCCATAACTTTTTGAGATATCCTGAATTACATTCACAGATTTTGGAAAAAATGTACTGTTAACGAAAAAAATGCTAAAATAAAAAAAAATATGTCAATCGATCCTATTTCATGTAGGGATCAAAAGAGTACTAGAAATGACAGAAATCGGCAAAGACTTTTCCCATACATTTTGTACGGAAAAACGATTTGTACGGAAAAATGATTAATCAACTCGAAATATTCTTTGTTGCTAAACGGTCCTATTTCTTAATGTGAGACCAAATGGAGTTTTTGCGTCCAAAAACTACATCTGTGAATGCAGTTCAAAATATCTCAAAAAGTTATAGATGGTCTCCTAGGAACGTTTTCCTGTAACTATAGCAGATAAGGTACCTGTCCTTACTGTCCCGTCTAAAAAAATCCAATCTGTATATACATGCATAATAATTATAAAGCAATTCGTTAACAAAAGTAGAATACAAAGTTAATATTCACATATATACACATTTTACTTCCTTGTTAGTTTGAATGTGACCTTCAAACAAATTAATAAGTATGCAATTCAAAGCTAATTTAAATTTTGATACTGCATACTGCTAATATTCTATTTCAGTTTAAGATAATATGTTCGATAACTTTTTATAATGGAAACAGAAATAACCTCACTTATGAACTATTTTTTTTGTCCAGACTATATAGTGTCAAATCAATTGCTGTAAGAAGTTTTCCTCTCAAAAAATAAAACATACCTAGGGAGGTACCTGAGCAAAGCGAGGGTAAAGCGCTAATAATGATTATAAATAGTGAATGAGTTTTGACTATGATGTTAGTATGATCTTCATTATAAATTTTTAATATAAAGGTGTTTACTTACCCATCCCCTTTAGGTTCTCCATCCAAAGCCAGTTGTGTTCTATACCGAGGGTATAATGGATCTGCTTCATCTATTTCCACACGGAATGTGCCATCAGTGATAGCAGATAATTTCAACGCATAATGCCACTGTTGAAGGTGAATGAAAATTAACATACTTAAATACAATATGATATAATCAAAAATGCCCAAAAAAACATACCTATAGAATAACCTATAGAATTTAATTTTAAAGTGAATCATTAACAGATTATGATTTTATGTTAATATTAAAATAAACAAAACTGCAAGAGATTGTAAACTGTCTTTAATTATAAAAATAATTATGTTAAATAAAAAGCATCAAAAATAAAACATCATTCCACTGAAAGTTAAGATAATTGCGGGTTTAGAATATACAATATTGCAATTGTGTAACATATAAATCTTGTTTCTTTCTTTTAGTAGGGGACCCCAGAAGGTATTTTGGGTTGTACTCAGGCACGGCAGATTAACATAAGAGGAAATACCGATAAGAATATTTAGATGAACTATACCTTCGAGACATGTAACACCTCAGTCTCTCCCGTGACTACGAATGCTGTAAAGCATTCGAAACGTCGGGAAACAAAAATCCAAATAAATCCGTGACAAAATCCGAAAAGACAGTTTTATTTAAAATGTCAAATATTCACATAAATCTAAGAAAGAATTAAGAATATTTAGGCTGCCCTAGACACGAGACCTTAGACAGACGACTTATAAATGGAAGAGGTATTCAACAGAGTGCAAGGTATCCATCCCTCTTATGTTAATCTGCCATGCTTAAATAAATCCCAAAATGCCCTCTTGGGCTCCCTTACTGTTATTTGTGATGGTGACATACATATAATAAATTATTCAATACTACCAATGTTAAAATAATAAGCAATTAATAACTTTATTGTGCGATATATTTGGCCAAATGGGCAGAGTTCCAAAATAAATATGTTACAAAGTATTAACTAAGAAGTATAACCATTATTACATACACTGAAAATTAAAAACATTAAGTAATTTACAAAAAAGACACAATCAGCCTCCTTTGTTTATATAATATAAATAATAGTTTTTTTAATCCTTCATCGTTTAAATAAGAAGCACACAATAAAAAAGGTTAGTCATATTATATAGGTAAACTAAATATTTTATATATTATATTTTATAACTATACAGAAAAAAATGAAGCGTCAATGTGTACTAATAAATGTTATGGTATTCATAAAAAGGTCTATTTATAAAGATACGAGAATAATCTCACCAATACATTTTTCTTTTCACCTTCTGTATCTACTGTGATTACTTCCGCCGAAAGAACATTGCCGTGAACAATTACACTGTCTAAATTCAGTGAATACTGAGATTTTTCAGGTTTTAGCGGCCGAAGCCTTTTGCAAAAGCCCGACTGATCACAAGACTTGAAATTATTTCTATCAACGGCTAAACAGCCGCTAATAACGATAAACAGAAGAAGACCAAAGGCCTTCATCCTGCAAAAGATAATATTATTTGTAAAATTCATCTATTACGTGAAATTAACACGAAGACCGGTCTCACAAAGCGATAGAATTACAAGAAGTTCTCTTGCATACCTGATCACTTTTAAATATTTTCTTTACAACCAATAGTTGTGAAATGATGTTATGTGTATTTTTCTACAAAAGCATCGCTCCAAAGTGATAAATTAAATACAAATAATTGCTTTTAAACGGACTAAACGCACGCCTACGTTACGTGGAGGAATTTCGTTTGACAATTTTCATATCAAAAAAAAATGTAAGAATGTTGCTATCAAAAAATATATATAAAATACATGCGAATATTCTATACATAATACATACATGTTGTCATAGAGAATACTGTCTGGCAATAAAATTTAAATATAAGAATATAATTTTCATAGATGTCGGTAAAAAATAAATGTGTCAGGTTGTGTTAATAAATTGTAAATTGAAATAAAATAAAACTATGCTTATTTAAAAGAGATTTAATTAAAGATAACTCCACTGCGATAAAACTACTCTCTATAAAAGGTTATGGGCTGCGCGTAAACGCGAGAAATCGTATATACGAAAAAGAGAAAGATGAGCCATCATGTGCACATAGAGCCATTAAAAAGAGAAAATTACGATACATGGAGAATTCATGCAAAAGCTCTGTTGTTGAAACTTGGTCTTTGGAACTATGTTTCTAATAAAATTAAGAAGCCAATAAGCGAAGGCGACGAACTGAGCAAATATATAGAAAAAGATGGGTTAGCATTAGCTGAATTATTTCTTATAATATCTCCAAGCGAACTAAAACAAGTAAAAAATTGTCAAACAAGTAAAGAAGTCTGGGATACGCTTGAAAATATATATAATAGTAAAGGTCCCGCTAGAAAAGCAACCCTGTTAAAAGAGTTGATATTAAGAAAAATGAAAGACGATGACAGCATAGTTGATCATTTAAACAAATTTATGGATATTGTCGATAAACTAGCCGACATGGATATAATAATTAATAAAGATTTATTAAGTATAATGCTGCTATATAGTTTACCACAATCTTTTGAAAATATTCGCATAGCCATAGAATCTAGAGATGATTTACCAAATCCAGATAGCCTGAAAATAAAAATCATTGAGGAAGCTGAAGCACGAAAAAATATGGCTACTACAACTGATGGGAACTCAGAACAAGAGGTACTGTACAGCAAGCAGCAAAGAAAAAATAAGAAATATATTACTGAATGCTACAAATGTCATAAAAAGGGGCATAAAGCGAATGAATGCTGGTCAAAAGTGAACAAAAGTAAAAGCAGTGCGAATTATTCCATAGAAACATTTCTAAATGCTAATAATAATAAAGAAAAAGCCAGAAAATGGTGTCTTGATAGTGGATGCACGTCACATATGAGTCATGAATTGGAAAGATTCCATAATGTAGAAAAAGAAGACTATAAAACTATAAGGTTAGCTTCAGAGAACTGTACAGCACAAATTGAAGGTCGAGGTTCAGTGAAACTGAACATAAAGGAAATACCTGGTCTACAACTGACTGAAGCCTTGTATGTACCGTCGCTGACTACAAATCTTATGTCAGTAGGAAAAATGACAGAAAAAGGTGCAACAGTTTTATTTAAGAAGCAACAAGCAAGCGTAATGCGAAATGGTCAAATTCTGTTAAAAGCAGAAAGAAATGAAGATGGTTTATACTACGTTAAAGAAAATTTAGAAGAGAAATCCAACTATTGTGGAACAAATAAAATGCAACTATGGCATAGAAAACTAGCACACCTTAATGAGAGGCAAATGAGAATAGCTCTTGATAAGAAAAGTATGGAAGGCTTAGAATTTAATAAATCTGATACAGTTAGAGATTGTGTAGTCTGTGCTAAAGGTAAGGCAAAGAAACTACCGTTTAATACATGTAAAAATGAGCAACGGACAAATCATAGATTAGAAATTGTACATACTGATGTATGTGGTCCCATGAGACAGCCATCTAAGGGAGGTTCAAAATATTTCATCACTTTCACAGATGATAATTCGAGATATACACGAGTATATACAATGAAAACTAAAGATGAAGCCCTATCAAAATTTATAGAATTTAAAAACGAGGCTGAACGATTTACGAAAAATAAAATAATATATTTGCAAAGTGATAATGGGACAGAGTATATAAACAAAAGATTTGATAATTACTTAAAAGACAAAGGTATCAAGAGGAGACTTTCCGCACCATATACGCCAGAACGAAATGGATTAGCAGAAAGAAAAAATAGAACATTGCTTGATAAAGCTAGATGCATGCTGATAGACGCTAATATGAAAGAAGATTTTTGGGCTGAAGCAATTAGTACAGCTAACTACTTGGCGAATCGAAGTCCTTGCAGCAGCATTGATAATGCGACTCCATTTGAAAAATGGGTAAAGAAAGTACCATCTGTGAGGCATTTTCACATATTTGGGGCTAAAGCATTCGTATTAAATAAAGGAAAGAAAAATGGAAAATTTAAAGCCAGAGCAACAGCTGGAATTTTCATCGGATATTCCGAAAATCATAAGGCGTATCGGATATTCAACCCGAAAAGAGACAAGGTGATAATCAGCAGAGATGTTAAAGTATTAGATAAAATGCTTTATGAGAACGAGATGAAAGAAGAAGAAAAACAAAAAGAAATTGATAAAAAGGAAATAGAAGTTATATTTTTTCCAGAAAAACATAATAAAGAAAACAATCATAAGTTAATAGAAAATGAAGGAAATGAGTCAGAACACGAATTTAACAATGATGAATTATTCCTAGATGCAACTACAGAAATAGACGAAATAAATAATGACATGTGTACACATAATGAAGTCGAAGCAACGACTAATAGTATAAAAAGACAGAGAAAACCACCAGCATGGCATCAAGATTATGAGATGGATGCTGAGCAATCATTCCTCTGTGAAATAGATGAAACAGTGATGAATGGGAAGATGCAATAATAAACGAGATAGAATCTCTTCTTAAAAACAATACTTGGACAGTTGTACACAAGAACGAAAGCAAAAATTTAATAGATAATAAAATGATTTTGAAATATAAATATAATGTACTAGGAGAAATAGATAGACGAAAGGCACGACTTGTAGCGCGTGGATTTAATCAGAAAGAAGGTATTGATTACACAGAAACATTTGCACCTGTTGCGAAAATGAGTACTATTAGGCTACTCATTGCACATGCGATTGAAAATGACATGAAGTTATCCCAACTAGATGTGTGTACTGCATTTTTAAACGGCGATATAGACGAACAAATTTACATGAAGATGCCGAAAAATTTGGATAAATACTTAAAAATGATAATAGCAAATGGAAAAGATAAAGAATTAATAAGAAAAACAAAAGAAATGCTATTAGATATAAATAGATATAAATAGATATAAAAATAATAATAAATAATAAATAAACAAGCAGGACGACAATGGTTCTTGAAGTTACATAATAAATTGATGGAAATCGGATTCAAGAACTCTACAGCAGATCCTTGCTTATATATTTTAGAAAAAGAAGGTGAAAAGCTATTAGCAAACATTTATGTGGATGATTTAATACTGGCATATAAATCAGAAAGTTTGTTGAAAGAGGTCAAAATGAAATTACAAAAAGCTTTTCAATTAAGAGATATGGGTTCGCTACATCATTGCCTTGGCATACAATTCACCCATGTAGGGGGAGAAATGAGGTTGTCACAGACAAGTTATATTGAAAACTTAATAGAAAAATTTAACATGGGCGAATGTAAGCCGGTTTCAACGCCGATGGAAACAGGTTTAAAATTGGAAAGAGCACAAAAAGAAGAAGAAATGGAGAACATACCATACCAGGCATTGATTGGTTCTCTGATGTATCTGGCTATAGCTACGAGACCAGATATTATGTTTACAGTAAGTTATTTGAGCCAATATAATACTTGTTTTGGAAAAACGCATTGGCAAGCAGCAAAAAGGGTTTTGCGTTATTTAAAAGGCACGAAGAATGTTGGCATCAGATACAGTAAAACAGGAAGTGCATTAGTAGGAATGGCTGATGCTGATTGGGCAGCGTGTACCATTGACCGTCGTTCATATACGGGTTACATCTTCAAGTATGGAGGTGGTCTAATAAGTTATGCTACAAAGAAGCAACGAGTTGTAGCTTTGTCAACTGCTGAGGCAGAATATGTGGCAATGACTGAAGCCGCAAAGGAAGCGCTACACTTAAAACAGCTTTTGGAAGATATTGGAGTGACTACACAAGCTGTACCAATCTACAACGATAATTTAGCTGCACAGAAGTTAGCCAACAATTTAATGACTGGAAAAAGATCAAAGCATATAAGCATAAGGGAACACTTTATAAGAGACTGTGTCCAAAAGAAACTAATAACAATCCATTATAAGGACACAGACAATATGGAGGCAGATCTTTTAACAAAGGCCTTAACCCAGCCAAGGTTAATAAAACTGCTGAAGATGATAAGGGTCACTCAGACCTGAGGTGACACCCCAAGATCTTCGTGAGGGGGAGTGTCATAGAGAATACTGTCTGGCAATAAAATTTAAATATAAGAATATAATTTTCATAGATGTCGGTAAAAAATAAATGTGTCAGGTTGTGTTAATAAATTGTAAATTGAAATAAAATAAAACTATGCTTATTTAAAAGAGATTTAATTAAAGATAACTCCACTGCGATAAAACTACTCTCTATAAAATATGTAATATTAAAATCATTAATAAAATATGTTTGGCTTAAGTATTATAATCATAATAATTATTATTTCGATTACTTAACAAAAATCAATTTAAACAAAAAAAATATAACAATAACTAAGTATTTATGAAATATTGAAATATAAGTTACATATTGTACAAACGAAACGTAATACGGTGAAAATTGTTCTATTTTCAAATTTCAATAGAAAAGATCAATTTAATTTTGCTTTACTTTAAAAGTTGGATATTTTTTACCTAGTTTTCTCGGATATTTTTTACCTAGTCGAAAAATCAACAGTCAATGTCAAATATTGAAGTAACTAACTTCAAAGTTCAAACTTGTAAAAATAATACAGTTTATTTATGTAGCAATATACTCTATGTAATACAGTGAGGGAAATGTTATTGCCGGAGCCGGTTACAACAATTTTTCTTAAAATTGCTCGTTCTTTATCCACCAAATTTCAACAAAATCGTTTTTATTCCGTGTTCAAAATGTCTAAACAAGCCAAATGGGAAGCTGAAAAGACAAAAATTTTATCTTTATCATTAGAAGAAAAGAGAAAATTATATAAATCTGGTGATTACTTAATTGTTGATAAAATTGACCCTTGGAGTTTATACTTTGTAAGGAATGAGGGAGTAAAAGACAAAAAACACACTGAAGAGGATTTAAGTGAATTCAGCAAAATAAAAATAGATGCTGACAAAAATAAAGAATTAATAGACAAAGTATCTATTTTTAAAGGGGACATTACTAAGTTGGAGGTAAGTTGAAACTTATTCTAACTTATTCTAATATAAATAAAATAAAAATTATGTTGTTTTAATAATACATTCCTTAAATTCAAGATTGATGCAATAGTAAATGCTGCTAACTCGAGATTAAAAGCTGGAGGTGGTGTTGATGGGGCTATTCATCGTGCTGCAGGACCATTACTCCAAGTAAGTAATATTTCTTGGCTGTAATATTAAAAAAGCTGTTGCTAAATTTTATGATGTAAAATTTTTGTCTATTATTACTTACTGAAATAATTTGTCAATCATTAGGCAGAATGTGATACTCTTGGAGGATGTCCTACAGGAGAGGCTAGGATCACTGGAGGATACAACCTACCTGCTAAATGTAAGCATGAGTCATTTCTTACATTGCATATTAGTAATATTTAATTAGACTGATTATAATAAAAAATAAGAGGTACATTTATTAATTATAAAATATTTTGTGCATAGGCTATTAAAAGAACATTTGTTGCAGATGTCATTCATACTGTTGGTCCACAAAATGGTTCTGCTCCAAACCTGCAGTCCTGTTATGAAAAGAGTTTTGAATGTCTCAATCAATTACAGTTACAATCTATAGCATTCCCTTGTATTTCTACTGGGATTTATGGTTTTCCTAATCGTCTAGCTGCGCATATTGCTTTACGGACTGCTAGAAAATTCCTTGAAAATAACAAAAAGATAGAAAAAGTTATATTTTGCACATTTATGCCAATAGATGTTGATATCTATGAAACATTAATGCAAATGTACTTCCCAATTCATGAAAAGAACTGTAATCCATGAACCTAGTAATTAGTTGCAAAATATTTGAATAAACATTTTTTTTTTAATTTTTGACTTTACCTTTAAATGTGCTTAGTCACAACATCTAATATAACTCTTCGCTTATTTGGGAGGGCATAGATCTAACAGTGCAAGTTCTACATTTTTAACATAGATATAAATATATAATATTATATTGGCCCCAACATGTTAACATAGAAACATTAGACATGGCTATTTGAATATATTAGCATGTTGATATGCTAAACACTCCAATGCCGAGTTCTCTTGAATGGCCATATTCCTTTGATGCTCCTGGTGCCGACAAATGCATAGCACAAGAGTAAGTTAAACGTCAATGTGTGCGAATTGTAATATTTCATGGTTTTCTGTAATTTTATAATATTGTAGGATCACACTAATAAAACTTCAAGTTATATAGAATATATTCTTATATTCAGTACTATTGCAACATTTACCTACTTAATTTTTTATAATCATCAGTACATCCTTTGCTCTTAAAATAATGAGTTACATAATTTATAACTCGTGTCATCTAAAAAGAACGCTGGAAGAAAGTGGAGATGGTATGTTTGCGCATGGGTATACTCGCGCACAAAAGTACTAAGCCTATTATTTTATTTTTCATAGCATTTCGCTCACGGCTTCATATATTAGTTATTGGTAGGGACATTGAAAAATATATTAGATAGAACATCAGTAAATAGAATTCTATTCATTATTAAAATATGTCTCATTCAGTGTAGACTGCTTAATCTACGTTTGTACATTTTTTTAATGATTAACTGCATTATTATCAGACTCTCTCTTTGTAAAACAATATACGTCAAAAATAATTTTTCTCTTTTCTATTTATAAAACCATTTCGTAATTAATTTTTTTTGTGTGCGCGATGGTATTTCGAAGTGAAAAAGCGCGCCGGCAAGCATGCGCCGCTGCCCCCCCCCCCCCCGCTCCCCACTTCTTACCACCAATTTGACCGCTAAAGCGCTTCTGCTTGACAGCCAGCGTTCTTTTTAGATGATGCGAGTATACTTATAATATTTAATAACAATTTACTGTATTACAATCTACGAATAAATAATCTGCGTCCTTTTTATTTGATTATAAATACATTACTTTCGTGCAAGGTCACATATGTAAATAAATGCTATAAA
The DNA here is from genome assembly GCA_947093115.1 of Brenthis daphne. Lineage (NCBI taxonomy): Eukaryota > Metazoa > Arthropoda > Insecta > Lepidoptera > Nymphalidae > Brenthis > Brenthis daphne. The sequence continues at coordinate 6,306,110 of OX352482.1, read as the reverse complement.
TATCATTACAAATTAGTGAAACATATCCATCAAAAACATAACATGTAAAAAAAATGCAAGTCTCACAACGCAGTTCTTCTACCACAAAAAAAATATGAGATATAATGTAAAACCAAGTCGGTTAAGTTATTCAATACCTTATCTATCTGACCGTATCAATATCATCTTTATTTCTTTAATAAATAGAATGACTTGGCCATCGGACGCGCTAATAGAATCTACAAATAATAAAATTTACCTAATATTAGTGGTCTGAGCGAATTATTTATGTTTGTGTATGCATAAATTTGACCCGCTAGCGCTATCTTCAATTAGGATTATTTAAAATAGGACTTCATTTATTTTGTAAATTATAGTTCTCCCTTTTTTCTTTTCGTATACTTAATATTTCATGTGCGTATATCTGACTGAATTTAGCCTGCTATAAGATCGCTAAGATCTCAATCTCATCCCTTGCTTTCACTATGGTGCACTGCGCTGATTTATAAGTATAGTATAGATATATGTATTATTAAAAGAGACATCGTTTGTGACTTACTGTACTATATATCCACTATTTACCTATCTATCTATTTGGGTAGTTTAAGTGACGATAAATTATATGAACTGCAAAATTAATTTTGTAATCGTATATATCACATATATATTATATAGGACTAGTGACTTAAATAAGGAAATGTATATTTATACCTAATTATATTGCGTCATCTAAGTCAATGAAAATTCCGGCGTCTAGCTTTTTCCACAACGAAGTTACAGGGGGGTCGAAAATGACCTGAATGCCTACCAGAAAAAGATGTTACGGCTGTGCCTCCTTTTGCTCGACTTGGTAGGAATACTACCGTGCCCCCAGATTATTTCATTAAAACGCTTATATACAAAAATGCAAAATCTTACATGCACGTTATCAGGATCAATGGGTTATCCCGATAACGTACCTTATATCCCCGGTCAACATTTTAGATACTTTTCATTCCGGAAAATTCAAGAGTTCCCGTGGGATAGTTAAAAAACTATAGTAACTTATACAGATTAGTACACAAGAACTCATGCACCTAATTTAGTAAAATTTGGCATGCTGATACAAACAACAGGTCACTCTTTATCCCGTTATATTTTTTTAAACAATAAAAAAAATCTTTAAACTTCCCTAACTCGATTAATTTTGACCGCAGGAAAAGTCTTGAACCTTTTCTATGTAAAATTTTAAGCTCTTTTCGAGACCGTTTTAGAGTAATTGCGAAAAAAACACTTAACAAATTTTTTTAACCCTTGCAAGGAGTTGCAGACACGAAAACCATTACACATTGTTTTTGTATTATTAACTTATAAAGTAAAAAGTACCTATAAACTAAAAAAGTATTTTATTGGTCTGAGATTATTAAAACAAAAAAGTCACGACAAAAATTGTCAGCAGTCAGCAGTCTTGTTGTTCGGTCTGTGAATCCCAGATTGTGATCAGTAATTGTCAGTTTGACAGTTTTGCAAATGGATCTTACATTTTACAATCACTTTAATATTTTCAATAGAATTATCTTATTTTTATTGACTCAACAGTAATAATATAAACGTTACTATTGTCTGTTTTATTGTTATTTCCTAAATAATATAAAAGAACAGGAAAATTTCAATCAAAACTAAAAAGCCGTAACATCTTATTTACGTCTAAAAAAATAACAACACTGATCCTTGTCAAATACATTGAAATGTCCGCAACAAGTGCATTAGAAGGTAATGAAGATCTAGAAAATATTCCGCTAGTCAGAATGGCAGATGTACAACCAGATAGAAGTTCTGATATGTATTCAGGAGGTACTATAAAGTTGGAAGCCAGTAGCGTTGTTGAAGATTATAACGTTTGTAATGACGAAGAGAACTCTAATATTGGAAGTATGGTTTCTATACGATCAGAAGAGGTAATTACAGTGGAAGATGGCACAGAAATTACAATACCAGAGATGTTAAAAAATAAAGAAGAACCTTTGGTTTGTATACATATAGTGTATTGAAATATATTATAGGGTTTTTTTTAATGTATTGTAAATGCAATGGAAGTAGAAATAATATTAAATTAACAAATAACATTATTTTCTCCTTTTAGACTGTAGCTCTGGGAAAACCAGTAAAACAAAATCCTGATAGTTGGCCAACATTAGAAATACTACCTGGTGGAGTTATTAAGCATGCTTATATGTATGATGATAATACCATTCCAAGCATATGCCAGAGTGGGGAAGCTGAAAGTGATGACGATAAGATGTATGCATGTGCAAAATGTCCACAAAGATTTAAGTTTCTTTTCTGTTTGGTCAAACATGTGAAATGGCATGAAGATCAAAAGAAAAGGGAGAAGTTAATGAGATACATAGGAGAGGTTCCAGAGAGACCGAGAGTCAAAAGAAGTAAGTGAATTCTTTTTCAAGACTTCATACCCGAAGGGTGCCAACAGAACCCTATTACTAAGCCTTTGCTGTCTGTCGTTCGTCTGTTAGAGGGCTGTATCTCATGAACCATAATAGGTAGAGAGTTGAAATTTTCACAAAGTATGTATTTCTATTGTCACTATAACAACAAATAATGAAAATAAAAAAAATACAAGAAACATCATTTTAATGTTTATAATTGATCATCAAAGTTAATATACTACATACATACAGTAAAAGTCATATTAATAAAAATACATGTGCGATGGTTGGAACCCTTCATGTGCGAATTCAACTGGCACTTGATCAATTTTTTATTTATTGTTTTATTATTTTCAGAAGTTCAATAAACCTGTGTAAAGTTTATATTTTCGAAGCTGTAATATCAATAATGATAACATTTTTTTTTTCAGGCATTCCTCCAAAAAATAAATACATCAATGTGAATTCGAACAAAAAGAAAGTTATATCAAAACTAAAATCAAAATGCAAGGTACCAAAGAAATCATAATTTAAATTTAGCATTTCTTCTTACTTATTATAGTTAATCAGTGTCCAATTAATATTACTGAGAACTAAGTAGCTTATTTTTAAAATGAAGATTCTTGAATCTTTTAAGGAAAATTCTAATTTAGAATTTGCTAAATAAATATAGATAATTAATATAAAAAGTTGAGATTTTATCTGTCAACATTTCTAAAATTATTAAGAAAACCAAAAACATTTCAAAGGTTAAACAAATATTATTAAGTCTCTGTTTTTTACTTTTATTTATTTAAAAAATAAGATTCAGAAAAGTTTTTTTTATTACCACTTAAATATAAAAGTTAGACTTTTATTATAATATTAAGTAGAATAATTATTATTGATGTTTGGTTTATATTTTTTAAGTTCTTATTTATTTAAAAGGTTCAATGAATGTAGCGTTTGAGATCTGCACAAAATATAAATGTTTTTACCTATATAGTAAAACATAATATAATAGAATATATTATAGTTTTTAACCAATTGTTTTCTACATATTATAATATTATAGGGGCCATTCATCAATTACGTAAAGACAATTTATGCCATTTTTGACTCCCCTGACCTCGATGTAGGGCGCACATAAGATTTCTCAAAGTCTACCTTCCCCCATTTTACATTAGATTTTATTTGGTTTTAGAAAAGGATCAATTGATCTAAGTCAGTCATCTTTGATTTGCGTCAAATCTTAAATTTTACACAAATCAAAGATTTTCCTCACTTCCCCAGATATAAGGACATGTCCCCCTCAGGATCCTTACATTATTAAGGAATAGCCCCTTACATAAAATATTCTACTTTAAAGTAAAACTTCTATTGCTGTATCTATATAAAATATCCCAAGGTAATAAGACATTTTTAGAATTCCTGATGTTTAGTTGTATAGCTATGTAAGTTACATATAGTAAGTAAATTAAAATATATACATATACATTTTAATGTACTTGCGACAAGAATTTAGACTTTTCCAAGATAATTCCTTTTTAAACAGACAAGTAAGTGTATGTAGATGTTTGATGTTGTAAGTAAATAATAGGGTAAATTAACTACATTCTTGGTTTTTGTGTATGTTGTAGAAACCAATATATTAAGTACAATATTGTGTGTCTGTATCTATTTTATGGAAATCTCATTTCAAATTAAACAAAAATTGAATAATTATAACTGTAATTAAATTTTATAATTAATATTTATATTTATTATAAAATTTATATATTTTATATTCATGTCTAAACTTTTCTTTGATGTAATGGTATAAAATTCATGGATATATTTTCTTACATACTCTATACAGGATGGAACAAATCAACAGGACATGGAAGAAAAGTATGTTAAGTATTGAATATATCAAGATTTACTCACAGGAAACTTTTCATTATTTTTAAAAATAAAAATAACTGCATTTTTTTTAAATGTTTACCTGAACTGGGAATCGAACCGAATAAAAATTCAAAAATGGACACTGTCACTATTTTATCGAATTAATTGATAGGGTCTATGGGAAGGATAAAAACTCTCGAACAAACATTGCATCTTAGAATTAAAGAAAAAGATGAAATCTTTCAAAATGTGAAAGATTTCATTGTTTATCAGTTCAGATAAGCGTTTAAAAAAAAACATGCAGTTATTATTACTTTTAAAAATAATGAAATGTTTCCTTTGAGTAAATCTTGATAACTTCAATATTTAAGGTACTTTTCTTCCATGTCCCATCAATTAGTTCCACCCTGTATATTATTTTATATTCCAAATGCTTATATGTATTTCAAAACATTTTAAAATTGATGCAGCTTACACAAATGATAATAAGATTTATGATTATGTGTATTTAAATATCCCATATAAGTATATCTCAGTTAATATTTGTTAGTCAATATTAAAGTTTTTATTATTATTAAAGATTTTTAGTTGTAGTTGAATTTGAAAATTGTTTGAAATCGAACCTTTGAAAAGTGGTGTGGTCTTCATTATTTATTAGTCCAGGTTGATTGCCAAATTGTAGTCGTTGTTTTATTTGAAAAAGATGTAATAATAGTGCATTAATACACGGATATATTGTAAGTCTTATAATTAAGGGAATTTCAAAGTATTAGGACCTTATTGATAAAAAGTTTCATGGAAATTCATAGTAAAATAAGTGTACCCCCTGTAGACTAAGAAATAAGAATGTATTTGCGATTCTATCCTCTCATTATCAGACCCACTACAATTGTTAGTCAATTAAAAATAAATAAATATATTGTTTGTTGTAATATGTTTTATTTGATTTCATGAATACTATATCTATTATAATTCTTACAAATATATCAGAAAGTGAACTGACAAAGATATTGTTAAAACTTAATCAAATTATCTAAAAGACCAAAAATTCAATAGCTGTCAAAAAATTAACTGATGAAAACAAATAAAATACCCTGACTGCATAATTATAAGGCTGGCAAGTGGCAAGTGTAAAACAGGACAGATAGATAAATAGTGTTAAAAAATTTACGTTATGGACTAAGATCCCGCTGCAAGATTGCTATGTTCATAGCGTATTTAATTAAAATCATTTTTAATACAATAAAAAAAAGGGGCAATATGTTTTGACCGGGGTGCCTATTAAAGTGTGCACGCTAGTATGTTTAATTAATTTTTAATGACTTTTTGGAACAAAAACGATGCATTTGTTATAAAAATTAATTATACTCCACTTCACAGAAATATACGTAGAGATCTTGAAAAGTCATACCATGGCAAAGATAGATTAAAGTGAAACAGTTATCGCGTCGCGCCTTTTTAGCTTTTAGGCTTCGCCAGCCTGGTAAAAAAAATCCTTGAGTCACGTTAATATACTCGTATCGATTAGTACGATTCTAACCACGACAGCTTGTCCACTTTCTCATTAAAATAAGTTTTGACAGTAAATACTATTTTTTCTTAGCCTACAGTTTCAGTCTTCTCAAACGATTCAACTCTTCTTTTTTTAACACTAGTTTTTCTTTATCTAACTTTTGGATACTTTCATGTATATTTTTAATATATTGATTACTTGTAATTTTGTTTTCTAATTTAATAAGGTTTTCCTCCATTTTTCTAATTTTCTTCTGCAATTTTTCTTTTGCAGCTAAAATGGTGTGTTCGATGTCACTAGTCACTTCAATGCTTATTTCTGTATCTTTGTCCAATATGGCGTTTATTACTTTCTTTTCTGTGTTTATATTTATTTTGATTTCTCCACATTTAGATAAATTTTTAACGATTATACCATTATTTTGTAAGTTTGATATAAGCGTGTCATCATTGGTCTTTATATAAATTGCTGGTTTTATCTTATTAGGAATATTGTAAAAACCTTTTATTTCACGTATTAGATATATAGTGTTTAAGAGTTTGTCGACCTCTTTTTCCAAATTTTCGTTCCTCCATATTTTAAAATCATTACTTTGAGGAAAATCGTAATAATCTCTATCGTTATCATTAAAATTGTGGATGATATTAATTTCAAATGCAGGTATTTTTGGTATAACTTCGTCTGTAAGGTAAATCATGAATGGTGCTAAGCATCTAAGCGAAGTATTCAATACGGCGGATAACGTATGCGAATGCGCGTATGCTATTTTAGAATTCCCACTATCGAAACCCGATTTAGTTGCTTCTAAATAAATATCACAAAATTCATTATAAATCAGAGTTTTCAAAGATTTTGTTGCTAAATGAAAATTATATTCATCCATAGATTTATTAACAATATCCACCATATTAGACAGTCTGCTTAGAATCCATTTATCAAAGTACGTCAAATCTTTATATGTTATTTCATGATCCATCTGTTTTAATTTTGCAAAAGATAACTGAGTGTATTTAATGCTCTGCCAAATTTTATTGCAGAATAATTTATTAGCGTTGCATTGATAAACGTCGAAACTAACGAAATGTGATTTGATATCTTGAGATAGAAGAGTGAATCGTAATGCATCGACCCCACATTCTGGTATACCATTGGTACTAGAAAAATTTGACTTGTGATAAACTAAAGCTCTATTTAGTTCATCCGCATTAAGTACTCCATCTCTTTTCATGGCATCCGCTTTGTTTTTTAGATCATCCAAAGAAATACCATTTATAACATCAATTGGATCGATTACATTGCCTCTACTTTTAGACATTTTAGCACCTTTACTATCACAAATTATTCCATGTAAAAGAATATTATTAAAGGGTAGTTTATTTGTTAATTCCAGACTCAATATAACCATTCTATGTACCCAGAAACCTAAAATGTCATGACCTGTGACCATTAGATTTAGTGGATAATATTTTTTATACTCTTGAGTTTTTTCAGGCCATCCTAATGATGCAAATGGATAAAGTCCAGATGAAAACCAAGTATCGAGGACGTCCGGATCTCTTTCTGCATTAACTTCTATTGGCAAACATCTAAGATATTTTGATGCTTCTATTTTAGCAGTTTCTTCATCCATTGCGGCTACCCAAACAATAAGATTATCTAAACTACATTTATATGCGGGTATTTGGTGACCCCACCAAAGTTGTCTAGAAATACACCAATCTCGATTATCCTCTGTCCAATTGAGCCAATTTTTAACAAACTTATCTGGTTCTATTTTTAAATTATTGTCTATAACAGCTTGTTTGGCTTTCTCATTTAATTTGGTGCAAGACAAAAACCACTGTTCTTTCGGAATATATTCTATTACATCTCCAGTTCGACTGCAAACAGGTAATGTCATTTGATGGGACTCAATTGATTTTAGAAGACCTAAGTTGTCTAAAGCGCTAAGTAATATCTCTCTGCACTCATATTTCTTCATATTGTCGAATTTTTCAGAATTTTGTATACATCCATCTTCGTTTATTACCTGTAGTAAAGGTATATTGTGATGTCTAGAAATTTCATAATCTATTTTGCTATGAGCAGGTGTTATTTTGACTATACCTGTACCAAATTTTACATCGACGAACTTATCAAAAATTATCGGAATCATCTCATTTCTAAATGGATGAACTGCTTTTTTACCTTTAAGATGTTTATATCTGAAAAAGTAATTGAATCATATGAAAACCAAGTCATAAATATAAACTTTTTTGCTACATAAAATATATTACATTATAATCCAAACTAATGTTATAAATGCCAAAGTAACTCTGTCTGTCTGTCTGTCTGTTACGTTTTCACATCCAAACCACTGAACCAATTTTGATGAATTTTGGTATAGAGATAAATGGGACCTTGAAGGACACAGGCTATGATGCGAATAATATATGGGGAACCTACTACCTAAAGTACACTCACAATAACTATTTTTTTTTAGATTTAAAATGTACCTAGACATATCCAAACAAAGCAATGGTACGTCACTAGTGAATAATATATTGCTGGTGATTAGATTAGGTGGCAGTTTTTAGAACTAATGACAAGCCGTTTCTAAAATGACTTATTTGATGTTAACAGTTCTACCTATTACAACTACTTTTATAACAAGTACATTGGTTGAAGTTAGTTCTGTGACTTGCTTGGTAGGGAATCTACTAACTACCATTATAATAAATAATTAATCATTTAAAATAAGAACATTTACAAAAATTTCATTTACAATTTTAAAAATATATAGAATAGAATAGGAGGATATAGAAAAAAAAACTTAAAATATTGTATAGAAGTTAATAAAAAGGGTTTCATTGATTCAAGATAACTTTCCCAAAAATTCATTCAGCAGCACAATTAACTTGATATTAACAAACTAAATAAGTAAACTAAAATCTCTTTACACAAAATAATATAAATAAACAATTTTATAAATTAAAATATAATCAAAATTACCTTTCATCATCAGGATGTACTGCCAATGCCATGTCACCTAACATTGTCTCTGGCATTGTCGTAGATATAAAAACTTTTTCATCACTATCAGCTATTTTATATGCAAAATTATAAATGAGCCCAAACTTTACTGGTTTTTCATAATTAGGCACAGTTATTTCTGTAGGACCATTTATTGTAATATTTTCAACTTCTATATCAGATACAGTTGATTTTAAAGCATTGCACCAATTAACTAAAGCTTTTCTTCTATATATTAACCCTTTTTGAAATAGTTTTATGAAAGCAGTATTGACTGCATGTGTGTACTTTTCATCCATTGTAAAAATTTCACGAGACCAGTCTAAAGAACAACCTAATAATCTTAATTGCTGGCATATGGTGTTTCCATGTTTCTTTCTCCATTTCCATACTTCTTGATTAAATGTCTCTTTGCCAATATCATGGCGGTTTATGTTATCTTTGGACTTAAGATGTTTTTCTACAACACCCTGTAAATAATATTAATTTACAAATTGAATATCATTTTTAAAAAAATATCAAAATTTTTACGCACTTAACCATATAGATGTAGAGTAACTATTCAATAAAAATGATTTATTTGTTTTTAAATATTCCAAGTCTATAAAATATGTAAAATACCTGGGTAGCTATTCCCGCATGATCTGTACCAGGTAACCAGAGTACATTAAGACCCATTGATCTCTTCCTTCTAGCAATAATATCTTGAATTGTACATGATAAAGCATGTCCTAAAATATTTAAATATTTATACATTTAAAACACATTGGAAGCTAATTTTTAAAAGTTTTGTCAACATTATATAAAAGATGGTACATCTTTATATAGTACAGACTAATTAGAGTTGTACAGATCAAATTACATCGTTTAAATATTAATTTAAATTCTAAATAAAAATAGGAATATTTAGAACTATAATATACTAACCTAAATGTAATTTTCCAGTAACGTTTGGTGGTGGTAAAACTATACTAAATGTCGGTTTTTCTGTTTTGCTATGAGCATTGAAGATTCCCTTCCTTTCCCACTCGTCATATTTGTATTTTTCTACAATTTCTGGCTTATATGCAGTAGCTGGTAAGTTATCCTTACGAATTATTCGAGTAGTACTCGATAAAAATCTTTTAGCCAGATAAGATATAGAATGAGTTCGGCTAGCTCTTAACATTTTCAGTAAATATGTATTTTATAAAATGTTTAATTCAGTCAATTTAATTCACATAATTTATTTAATATTTTCAAACATTTTATTTTGAAATTTGAAGTTTTTAACTATTGTTGACATTTGAAATTGGGGCTGCCAGATGAATATAATTTACTTCTTATAAGTTATAATTATTTATTGCATCCAAAGGTGATGATGTCTTTTGTGCTTATTTTGTTTTTCTAATATATCGTGTTTATGTAAATTGTACGAGTTTTTGTTAAACATTCCAAATGATACCAAATAACTCGTAACAGATAATATACATTTATTTTTAAGGAATTTACCTATAAATTTGTCAAACAATGTCAGCAGTCAGCTGTTAATTTGACTGACTAAAAAAATAGGTAGTAAATAAAAATATTTTGTACCGCTCTTTGATATTCTTCAGCGTTGTGACGTTACAATTTAAATTTCTTATTAAAACAAACCAATATTTTAGAGCTATTATAATTTAAGAAAATGTGAATGCTGAATACACCGATACTGTTATCATTATCAAGCATACCCTTCGGAACTTGTGAAATTTATCTTATAAAATTATCTCTGTTTTATATTAAATCAAACTTATCTACCCTACAGTCTAGGTCCGTTTCCTTGACCGTTTTGTTTTTATATGATAAGAATAACCGAAATAATTATTGGTGCGATAAGTTTAATACAAGATGGATATTTTAGCTTATTTAAGCCCTTTCAAAGTTTTTCGTGATTTCGTCAAGTATCCTATTGAAACGTTTGTAAGCGACCAATATACGGGATATAAGAAGAAAACAAACGAAAGTATAACGAGTGTAAAAGAGCTTTTGTACAGAGCTGGTTTAGTTGCAGTGTTATTGTCAGCGATTTTGTGGATTTCAATATTTTTATATGTTATTTTCTATTACACATACATGCCTAATGTTACCCACGTGCGACCCGTACACTTGCAGTTCAAGTAAGTCACTTTCATTATGATAATCAGTAGTTTAATGAATGATCTAATGGATTAAATTATTCTATTAAATCACTAATATTGTTCTATAGATAGATTAATTTATAATTTGAACTTTGAACTTCTATAGAGATAATTGAATTAATAATATCATGACTCAACCTCGCTTTGAAGCTTTGGGTTCCTACCTAGTCAAAAACAAAAAGAAATCTATCCCACGGGAACCATACATTTTTCATAAAAAGTAGCCTATGTGCTTTTCCAGAGTCTGGAATCCAGACTTTGAATCTTATCTTTGTGCCAAAATTTATCCAGATCTGTTCAGCTGTTCTAGTGTTATTGAGTCAGAAACATCCATCCAAACTTTCGCATTTATAATATTACATCTAGCATCATGATGCCTTAATTTAAAAGAGCCTTAAGAAAAAATTTATCAATCTTTATATAGTGTACCTTTTTATATCTTTTTTATATACTCATACTCAAAATATACTCATTCATAGAAATTTATAAACAGTTTTGAAATATGAATTTTTACAATACAACTATATACAACCTTTCAATTGTTTTAGGTCATGTGATGAAAATATGGGCATCTGCTCTTTCCCATCAGCTCATGTACAGTTAACTCGGCGAACACAAATGTTGATGTCACAGCAACCTTACAGAATAAAGCTTATTTTAGAAGTCCCTGAGTCTCAAATTAATAAAGATTTAGGTATTTAAAGATATAAAACATGTTTATTTATTAATATTAGTTATTGTCACTAAGCATTAAATAAAAAAGTGGTGGTAGATAGTAGGTGGTAATGTGTTTGCTTGGGAAACTGAGTAAAATGGGTTCAAATCCCGGTTCTTGCACCCTTCGAAATTTTTGTGTTCGAATAATTTCTGACATGATTACACTTGTTTTACGGTGAAAAAAAATATTGCGCGGAAACCTGCATGTCTGAGAGAAACTAGCAAGTTTTTGAAAGACATGTGAAGTCGGCTAATCTGCATTTGGCCAGCTTGGTGGATTATGGCCCGATTCCCTTCATAATATGTTAAGCTGATAAGAAAAAGAGGTCTATCCCAAAACTTGTGGTGGACAAAGATTCTAGTATATATAAACAGAAAACATTTTAACAAATTTAAAACTAATGCAATATTTTTGAAGGAATGATTATCATAAGGGAATAACAATAAATAAAATGAATTAATATTAGTTTATATTCAAATATTACTTCCCCATTTTATATCTTTTTTACCTGTTGAAAAATCTGCTATTATATAGCTATTAAATAAGTTAAAGGAAAATTTTATTATATTTTAGGCATGTTTATGGTGTGTGCTCAGTTGCGTGCCACGGGAGGGGTCCTCGTCTCTTCATCATGTAGATCTGCAATGCTTAGACATAGGTAAATACTTTCACTTTTCATTTAAACTCTTAATTATTTGCAATTATTTCCATTTCTCAAACTATCTTTATGACCTTTCTATCCATTTGTTGACTCTGCGGTCTACAGGCTGGCATGTTCTGGGTTTTAGTTCTGGGTCGGGCTAGTTAAGTTATTTAGTTTCTCTGTCAAGATATTCTCAGTAATAGCCAGATGTTGGGAAGTTGACGGTGTTTTTACGCTGTTTTGACTTCAAAGAGCACAAAGCCGTTAGTCCTTTGCCTTTCGCCTTACTCGAGTTTGAGTGTGAAGTGTGAGTGTGAATTAGATGATTAATTATCATAACATATTTTAAATGTTACTTGTTTATTAAACAGTCAACAGTATTTACTATAGCCACAGATCACATAATACTATACTAGTACAGATGCCTCATCCCATATAAAAAAATTGGACAGCGCTAATTCGGGCTATTTTTGTTTGCATAAATATATATGATAATAGATGTCGTTGATTCGCAAATACATCGTTAAACTGTATTGTTTTATAAATATGTGCAAACTAATGTATGGTAAATATTTTAAAATTCACTCTGCATTTGAATAAAAAAATCTGTGTTTTTAACAAATATTAACCTACAAACCCATCATCTGATTGCTGGTATTTCAATAATCAATGAAATTATGCAAATTAGATTTACAGGCGCATTATTTCTTTCCCCTTCACTTAGAATATTTTATTAAACAATTATACAACTTTTTGGGATTTCTTTTTCTATCTTTTGTTACTTTAACACAACTTTAATAATCGATACATATAACGTCGTCTATTGACATATTTTTGAACTTCTATCTATTGAAAGTTCTGTTTATTCATGATGAGACCCCATGCTATAGTTTTGACTGTTTTGTATTTTAATTTAATATTATTATTATATTTGTGATTACTTTCTATTACAACATTACTAATCTAATACTAATATTATAAATAGGGAAAGTTTGTGAGTTTGTGTCGTTGTAAGCGATAATCTCTGAATCTACGGAACCGATTTAAATGAAATTTAGTAAGAAGATATTTTGAGACCCTGGGAAGGGCATAGGATACTTTTATCCCGGAAATCGTCCCTTAAGAGGGTGAAAATGGGAATCAACCTATAATATACTTAATATGGCAACATTGATTACTATATTACAATAACAAAACGGAGTTTAGGAAATTAATATGTTTATTTTTTCCAGATCGAATTTGCATCATATAATAAGAACTTTATTCTTTGCACCGCTATTACTATCAGGCATAAATGAAGAGAAACAATTCATACAAGTGGAGCTTTTCAGTGATTTTGAAGATGATCAGGTTATAAATTTACTTGTTTAAATCTAAATTTGAATTTAATAAGTACATTTAATAGTTATTGTGAAGTTACACAGTCTATAGTAACATAGAAATATTATGTAGTAAAAAATACTATATACTATATAATACTATAAGGAACTGATATATATATTTAAAAAAAATCACTCATAATTAAATCACAGTTTCAATATTTGCAAGGAAAAAATATTAAATGAAACTCAAGCAAATATATAGTATACAAAAAATGAATTTTAAATAAAAAAGGGTTGTTAAACCTTGCTTCTTAAATCAAATCATTACTTAATAATTAATATTATAAATGCGAAAGCCTGTTTGTCTATTTTTCATACATCAATGGATCGTTGGAATGATACAATCAACGGAAGTTTGTAGGGATCCTACTTGCTGTGCTAGCGGTCGCGGGTTCGAGTCCCGCTGGGAGCATTCATTTGTGTGTTGAACACGAATGTTTGTACTCCAGTTATGGGTGTTTATTATAAAATATGTGTGTATTTAAAAAGATATATATGTTTAGTGTATCAACTATCTAGTATCCATAAGATAAGCCTCGTAGCTTACCACGGAACTAGATGGCGCTGTGTGTTAATGTCCCAACATATTATTTATTTATTACCTTATAAAACAAAATAACACAACGTAATACAAAATAAAAAAAAAGAATAAATGTAGATGTAGATAATTAATACAAAAATATTTAAATCCAGGCTCTACCGGTAACAGACGCGTACGTAGAGTTACAATCGCGGTTCGTACAGTTGTTCTCGTGCGAGCTACACATCGAGGCGCACTTCACCGGCCTCCGCTACGCGATGTACTACTGGCCCAAAACATCCGCCCTCATTGGTAAAAGCATTTAGTAAGCATGATCATTATATTCATTATCATTCATTTTAAAAAAAATCGTTTGTGTGTACTTATGTACGCACGTAAGAAGTTATACTTCTCTGGCGTTACAGAACAAAAATAGCTATAGATTTCATCCCGTATGTCACAACTCTCTGTTTGTAAAGGTACAGCTGACTTCATCATGTCGCTTTTTGGCTGTCGGTGTGTGCGCGCATCGTAAAAATGTTACTCACATATTTCTTTTCAAACGTGCCTAAAAGAAGTATAACTTCAAAAATATATTGTTAAACTCACTTGTGTTTGGCGCCATTTTTCAGCAATGCACGATAACGCATGGATTTCGACCTTTTTTGTATTTTTCACCAATCATCTTATTTAGTTTTTTTTATCTAAAATATTCTTTCATTTTATGTATCTTTGAATGTAAATTAATGTTGTACGTTCAGTATTATCTCATCTTCACTTTTAATTATTTTCTCATTCAAATTTTTATTTTTTTATTTCAACACAAATTTATAAAAAATAATAATAAATATTTAAAATCATAAAAATCGAAAAACCGTTTTATCTTACTATATTTGACAAAAATGTTATAAAACTAACATCACACTAACAAACTTCTCCTCTCTATCGATATATTAAAACTAAGAAAGCTTTTGCCTTTAAGTCAAATATACTTAATAAAAAATATTTTATAATAATTACATAAATATCTATTTTCACACTTTTTACCAATTCAAATACAAAGGGACGTTTTTCTTAGCGCCCGCTTTTCTAACACGCTTTTGTTAGCTTCACCAGTATCTATAGGTATATGTAAAGGAATCTTTGAACGCGATTTTACCCAAAAACGTCATATTAATTTGACAAGCGTGCTTATTAAGAACCGATTACAGTATAATAAATAATTAAAAAAAATATTAAAAATAATAATAATGAAAAAAATAAAATAAAAAACACGTTTTTTTATACCAAATCAAACTAAAAAATGGAAAATAAATTAAAGTTTAAAAACTAAAAAAGACGCTTCAGTGATGAACCGAACTAAAAAGTAAAAAATATTTTTCAGTATAAGAACAAAGTGATTAACGAGAAAATTAATGTTATTGTGAAAAAAGCGTGGGGTGCTTTGAATAATATTTTTATACTTACTACTGTACTACTTTTAGAAATCATACCAATGAAATATTTATAACAACTGACATTGAGCACTTTTTCATTTTTACTTTTTAGTTCGGTTAATTATTTAGTTAATTATTTTTGTTATTAAAGCGTGTTTTTTTTTGTTTTTTTTTTAAATTATAATTTATATAAATTCATACTAAATCTTGCTTATATCTTGGAATTTGCATGAAGATATATTTTGCCTCCATTTAAAATTGGTTTGTTTTGCCATTTTTATATTTTGAACTGTAATGCCATTAATAATTATGTTTTTGACAAAATTAGAATGTTTTTTTGCATTTAATATATATTTTTTTATATTTTTTAGGTATATGTTCAAATCTATTCTTCGTCTCGCTCATGTTCATTCTGAGCTGGTATCACTTACAAGATGGACTGCCAAAGTTTTTAAAGGTATTTATTTTATAAAATTGTTATTATTTCTAATAAAAATAGTTGTAACTTTCTTATTTAGTCAAAATTAAAAAAAAAAACCTTTTTCCCTTTAACATACATGGTTAAAAATTTATATGCTTTATTGTACACATTGTTTATTCTAATGTTAGACTTATAAATCTGTGGGAATAAAAGACTGATAATGTTAAAAAAATGAATTAATTTGTTTTATTGAATTAGCATATTTGAATTCTAAATTTCTGTAAACCTTATATTGAAAAATAAATGTAAAAGATATATAAAAACATAGATACACATTTCCTAACAAATATCTCTTCAAAGAGTGGCGTCGACATGTCACGTTAAGTCAAACAAAGACAACTCACACAATCTGCTTATAGTTAAACTGAATGCAGATAATAAAAATAACACAAAAAAAAGGTCAAACAAAAAATAATAAAATTCCAAAATCGTGTATATCAATGAAGATCCAGAGATTACCCCCTACAACGTCATAAACTCACAAAGTTTACCTCTTTATAATATTAGTATAGATCAATAATGAAAGACAATACTTTTTCAGGAAAAATTAGGCATGGATATAAAGAGTGAAGAAGAAGAGGATAACAAAGAGCTGGTTGGGAAAGTTAAATTGGAACGAGAAGGTAATTTTTTTATTAATTTTTATTTAAATTGTGTATTTTGAAATGATAAAAAAATACATTTTACTTATATTATAAATGAGAAAGTTTAGATGTTTGGATGTTTGTTACTCAATCACACCAGAACGGCTGAACGGATCTGTATGACACAGAGATAGATTATAGTTTGGAATAGTACATAGGCTACTTCTTATCCCGGAAAAAAGTAGTTCCCGTGGGATGGATTTGTTGTTGTCCTTCTAAAATCGAACCCAAGCGAAGCGAGGGTGAGCCGCTAGTGAAATATAAATTAGTTTTTAAAGATTCATAATTGAATGTTTCATTGTTATAAAGATGTTAAAAAAAATATTTCGATTGTCCTATTTATTTAAATATGTACTAGCAAAACCCGCGGCTTCGCTGGCGCTAAAACTACAAAAAAAACTCTAAAAAGGTAATTTCATACAAACTTTTATCCTCTATTTTAAAGGATGAATTTCGAAAAATGCTAAACAAGTATTTATTAATTGTATTGAAGAGCATTCATACCAATTTTCTTTGGTAATTAATCCTGATCATAAATATTTTTTTTGGGTTGTACTATAACGTGTTTGCCCGTGGGAATGAGATAATCTCCCGCGGTTAAAAACTAGACTATGTTACTCTCCAGCCATCTTTACACCAAAAATCGCGCCAATCCGTCATTCTGTTTCGTCGTGAAAGAAGGGCGGACAAACAAACAATCAAACAAACACACTTTCACATTTATAATATTAGTATGGATGTTGATATTTTGGCTCAGATAATATTATTTTTCAATAAATTTTTATCTACATTATAAATTGAAAATGTACATCAATTTTTTATTCAGATTCTTTCCCGTTCATCGAAGAAGAATCCCTTCTAGAAGAGTTTCAACGTCTAGAAAAGAAGAAAGAGACTTAAAGAGAGATTCTCCAACATTTGTGTTTCCACTACTACTTAAAGTTAATTACATAAATTAAAACAGAACTGTAAATAATAAGTTTTATTGTATTTAATTTTCCATAATTTTTTTTTCAAAAATTTTATATGTTTCCATATTGAGGCTATTTTATTCTGGTTGCGGTAATTTATTCTAAGTTTTTGACTTTGGAAACATAAATCTAGGGGAATAAAAGACTGATAATGTTAACAAAGTTCGTATAAATGGGTATTTTTATTTATTTTTACATATTAATCGGGCCAGTGGACTGTTTTAGTACAATAATATATATTTAGATGAAAATATAAAATGTAACTCGGAACACTATAAAATTTGACATTATGAATTTTATTTTTATGAATATAAGTAAATAAATAATAATAAGTGCAATAAAGAATTTAAATTAAATAATAAAATCTAGCACTGTACTTTTGATAGGTTTTTTGTATCTTTTTGCATAAGAATAATAACAATATGGACATATGGATTTTTTTCTTTGTTATTTATTATGAATTGTGAATAAAATTTTAATGGAATAATTTTGCGTGCTCAAACTCAACTCTATGCTTTGGTAATAAGGCTTTTTTCATGTGAAACTAACATCAAAATAATTTTTTCACCAGATTTAATGATATCCGGGATATTAATTTGTATTCGTCACTCAAAGAAAACTTCAATATGTTCTTATGTAACAAAAGGACAAAGTCATAAAAGTACATTTACAATTATATTAGTCGAGATCATACTTGACTTTTTCTCTATTCAATAGACAATAATAATGAAATTTTAATTTGTATTTATTTTTGTTTCTGTAATGCTAATGGTGAAATTAATTATATTCAATTCGTAGTTATTATTTTTGTGTGTGCAGCGCTTGAAAAAGTTCATGTATTTATACTCTAATATACTACTCTATTATACTCCTAAAGAACAGTTTGATGGATTTCGATTCGATTTGCTTAAAGGTAGCGTAATTTGTACATGGTATGTTGTATTTAGTATGTAATATTTAGAAACCTTTTTAACGTCCCACTGCTGGGGGTGGGCCCTCTTATACGAGCGGGATCAGGCCATAGTCTACCACGCTGGCCAAGTGCGGGCGGACTTCACTATATGTTATATAATAAACACAAAATGCACTCGAGCGAAGCAAGGGTAAACTAACTAGTTTACCCTTGCTTCGCTCGTATTTTTATTTATTTTTACATTTATTTATTAACTAATAATATTATAAATCTGTAGAAAATAATTGTTTTATAGTACTTAGTGTATATATAATAATAGTGGTGCTGTCTGTTTAACGTTCGCTGTGTAGACGGTAGATTGCCCCGCTCGTCGTATCTCGTCATATCATACCAAATGTTTTAAATGTTGTACAAAATATGTTAATTTGTAGTAATTTATATTTTAAAATGGGAATAAAAATAATTTGATTTTTATATTTGTTTTATTTCTGATATTTTTAATTTGAAACAGCTCAACTATTTTAATTTTTAACAATATATTAATTAGACTTATGTATAATGTATTGAGTAATAAATAGATATACAAAGAAATACAAAATAATATAAAGTATATGTAGTTTAAAAAAACACGATTTGGTCAAATAAATGAAAATAATGGGGGTCTCTGTCAATCGTGCAGGGGACTGTAAATTTCGTTTTACTTACCCAATAATGCACAACTATTCGCCTTTTAGCTAATTCAAATTACAATTTCGATAGTAATTTTTTCTATTGTCGTATGTTTTTCAAATACATACAACAGACAAGACGTACAAAATCGAGATATTTAATTAGAAGTAAAAATCGATTTTATACGTTTAATTACATCTTTAGTTATAAGTGAAGCAAAATGGGGTTTAAAAATTGGTAATGTGGAGGAGGTGAGATAGCAATAACAATCTTTTATCTCTCTTCTTACTACTTGAGCGAAGCGAGGGCGAGTTAAGTCATTAGTGTACAAATAAATAAAATAATACTTATTTAATACCTAATAAGTTATGGTTAATAAAATTCATCATCAATACAATACCCTTTATTCGAAAAACCTATTTACAAAAACCATGAGCAATCAATACAACCATGTATTAAATACATTGCGACGAATGTAGCACATATATAGTATTACATTATTAATCGTACACATTATAATGTATATTTTAGACAAATATTGTCTATTTCAAATAAAAACTGTGAAACTTTGCCAAATTATTAAATAAAATTATTTTATACCAATTAAAATGAAAAAAAAAAACGTAAATTTAATTAACATATAAATAATTTGGCCACAGCATAACATGTTATTACAATCGAGTCAGTCGATGTATTGATTATAAATTATCGATTTTCGACAAATCTCATTGAGAAGTATATTTTTAGTCGTTTCTACCTGATTTTAGTAACCTCAGCGATATGTAGGAAAATACATTTTTCAAAATTATTATACATATATATAAAAAAAACTATGTAATTAATCCCTCCACGACCGCGAAAACGCCGGCGTTCCAGTTAACAATAGATTTCTTAGAAATTTACCTGGAGGTGTTAACAAAATATTTAACATATTTTTATACAGTTTTAGTGAATATTGTACATTTAAGTAAATAAAAAATGTATACATTTCATTTAAAGTAATAGGCCATAATATTATCGTTATTGATCCGATATGAGTATAATTTCAATAACACATATAGATATTAGTACTACAAAAATGAAGACATCTTGTTTTATTGTACAATATTTTTTATGATTTCATATTGATTAATTTAATTTTATATATATTATATTTTTTTTAATATGCCATACAATGTCTTCAGATGATATTAATGGCAGTGTTAGTTTTAATATTTGTCTAAGACGATGACCATAAAGCTGTATAGAATATTAGGAATAGCTACTAAAATGGTCTTTGCTTACATAAATTTTGGATTATATATATATAATATATATAAATTTCACATTGGCTTATTCATTCTAAAATAATATACAGAAATGTAGAAGTTTTAAATTTCGATATGGCTCTTAAAATGGCTGGACAAAATAATATACATAGTTTTAATTTAATTTAGGAATTACGCATGAATTTATCATTATTTTTTAATATTACCATACCACTCCACTATTTTATTAATTTTAACACTTATTAAATATTACCTATAAACTAAAAATGTTAGCACACCAATATTTGACCACCTACCAAAAGATTAATAAATTCGTTCATATAAATATGTATATTATTTATAATACATGATTAAAAATTTCCCGTCTATATAGCCAAAAAGTACATTCTTTTCAAAAAATAATAAAGAAAATAAATCTTATAAGGTAGTAATAATTAATTTAAAGACTAATATCTAAAGTGATTAAAGCCTTACTTGTAAGTTTGTGCATATTTAACAAAACTAACATTATTGTCGCATTTATAACGGAAATTAGGAATTAAATACTCAAAGTAAAAATGTTGCCATGTTTAAAATCACAAAACGATTTAAATATTGTCCAAATACTTTGATTTTCATATTGACATTTTGCAGAATTTTATAGTTCAAAACAAAGTAGCTATAATTTTATCTTTCATTTTATATTGTAATTTAGTAGTTGCTATTTTAGAATTTAAAACGTTACGGCATTCCTAGAATTGGTATATTTTCAATATTTAGAATGGCAATAACTAAATAAATATACGGTATGTTTAAAAAAAATTATAATAGGTTAATGTTCAAAAAGGCGAGGAACTTCGTGGTTAGTTCTATCCCTGTTTAATGATAATTGATAAACAGAGACAGAAAATGTTATTTAAATTTCTATGCTCTCTATATTTGTATAACATAAGCTAGCTTTATTTTGCCAATTAGTATTTTTATGTGTCTTGTATAAAAGTGGTAAAGATCCAAATGGATGCAGCCAATTTGATTACACTTTGGTTTGATTAAAATAATATTTTACATTCTTTAGAATCCTTATTTACTTCAGTTTTGGTACTTTTATAAAAGTGATATTATGTTGCCAATATAAAATTAAACTAATAATATTTTACCAATATCTATTATCTATTCTCCATTCATTGAAAACACACAAAATAAAAAAGTAAATAATAAAAGCTGTGGTCAAAAAGCATAATAATCTAAGATTCATTAAACATGAATTGTATTAAAATTATTTTTAAAGCCCATGTACTTTTATTTTTTAAATCAAAAAAATTTGGCGTTTGAAAAATTTGAAGTAGTGTTGCCATTAATTTAACTGGCTGTAGAAGCGTATCGCGAGAGTTCTGGCAACACCATGCCGATAGCCTGAAAAAATTGAGCAATCTGTTAGCTTTTTTTATATACCGTTCACAAGTGGGAAGAATAAGGATCTTAGGTTTAAAGGGAAAGTTTTTTTTAAATATTTTTTACAGCTTACAGGTTATAATTTCAGGTCCACAAATAAGTAACATAAAATATAAATATGAGATAACTATAGAAAAAATTTCAGTAGTCAGCATCCTTTTGGTACATTAATGTTCTTAGTAAAAACTCAAATAAATCTCGCTTATAAAAAATCTGTCATTTTTTAATATAGATAATACTTTTCTATATCATAATATATACAATATACATACAGATTAACAAAATAATAATAAACAATTACCTCATTATCGGCCCTTTCATCATCGCTTTGGTACTGCACGTCTAGTTCCGAACTGTTCACACTGTTCTCCCAGTCTTCGGACGATTCTATGGACGAGGCATCGAGTTCAATATCTGAGGATAAAACATACATTTAATTCACTATAACCTCTACAGATATAAAGAATAGGATTATATATTAAGAATAGGATTAGATATGGGGCAATAAATTATATATATAATTATTTTTATTTTAAACTAGCTTTCATTTGTTGCTCATGCTTTAAATTATTATCCTTAAAATTGCCTCAACTGTTAATGCATTATACTTTTTTAATTTCATAATGTTGAAAATCATATAATATATATTTACCCACATTGTTTAAATATATAAAAAAAAAGAAATTTGTTGTGTGTAACTGTAAACTCATCTCTATATAAATTAAGTTGGTAAGCCTTTAAAAATAAATAAATACATTCCCACTCACCCAACATTGGTGGTTCCGGACCAACATGTCTATGGTTAGGTACAGCGGGCAACCTTAGTGCTGTAGCGTTAACAGCCAGGGCTTGGGCAGCGTGATGTCTACTTGAGATGAGAGATGCATCTGATTGGGGTAGTTCCTCTGTATAACGGATTAGGGGATGGTCCTAGAAATATTCATTTTTATTTTGTATTAAATTGCTAGCAATCTATAGTCTACATATTTTAAATTAAATTATTTTTTCGGATTTTTTTATTATTTTGATTTTTTTCCCAACATTTCGAATGCTTTACAGCAATCATGGTCACGGGAACCAAAAATCAAAATAAATTATTTAAAATAGATTAAAATATTTAATGAACAATTCTTGTATGTCTATAAATTTATTTCATGTATCGTGTCGGATCTTAACGATTTGGATCAAATTTTGTAATTAGATAAGATTTTGTTTTTTTTTTAAGTTCATCTATATAGGTGTCTGAAGAAATGCAATTTTTATATCGTTACCGAAACTGCCAAGCGGTATAGTATCCATATAGTAAGCCAAAATAGTATGTAAAAAACAGACTCATAATAAAGTATATGACTTACCTGATGAGACAATTCACATATAGGGTTCAGCCTGAGATCAATCATTTCGAGCACAGGACATGCATTTGTATTAAAATCTTCAGGTATACTCGCTATCTAAAAAGTAAAAGGCAATATAAAAATATTCAAATGTATCAAAAACTTCAAATATTTTGATAAAAAATATATTACAGTATGTAATTCAGTTATAGTGGTTTGCTGAGATTGACTGTATGCAGACCTTATTTTATCTATAAGTGTCAGTTATATAGCTCTCATTTCATGCTGTGGATTTACTAGACTACGTTGTATTACTAGCGACTCAACCTCGCTTCGCTCGGGTTCATCCCTAGATACGTTTTGACGCTTAGTTTTGAATAGATGAATATATATACGGGGCAATCCCCGCCAAATCGGAAGGTTTCAAAATTTATTTATTTTATTTTTAATTTTCTTAATATTTTGGTATTTTTAGTACCTCTCAAAAGGTTCCTGGTAAATTTTGAGATTATTTTGATCACTGGTTCAAAAATATCGTATAATTTTTTTCGATTTTTAATTTTTTTTTATTTCTAAACTTCCCTATTACTTATACAATAAAATAACACCTCCTGGTAAATTTCTAAGAAATTAATTCAATTTCTAAGAAATCTATTGTTAACTGTAACGCCGACGTGTCCGCGGTCGTGGAGGTATCAATACCTATTGATGATGATGCTCTCCTGACCGATTCCGGTCACGGCGGCCAATCTCATAGAGACTAGCCAACTGCGCAGGAGATATTATAGTGCACAAGTGTACGCGCAGACATAAGTGCACTCTCTATTCCTGTCACTCTCATACTCTGGTGGGACGACCACTCGACACGACCAGTGAGAGTTAAGACGCAGGACCGACGGCTTTACGTGCTCTCCGAGGCACGGGGGTGAAACACCGCCAACTTCCCAACTCCGGGCTGTTACTGTGGTTTACTATACAGAAAGACTCAATAACTAAACTTGGCCCGACCCGGGACTCGAACCCAGGACCTCCGGGTGTGCAGCTATACATGCCAGCCACTACACCACCGAATTACTTATACAATAAAAGCATAATTT
The DNA here is from genome assembly GCA_947093115.1 of Brenthis daphne. Lineage (NCBI taxonomy): Eukaryota > Metazoa > Arthropoda > Insecta > Lepidoptera > Nymphalidae > Brenthis > Brenthis daphne. Next base: position 6,281,651 of record OX352482.1, on the reverse strand, counting down.
TGGATGTCTATTTAAATAACAAATTAATAATAGTACTTGTTTATTCACTCTCATACCATATATACTTAGTTAGATTTGTTGGCTTTACTTTATTACTTTGTATTTATCCACCTGCTAACTAATTTTATTGTATGTTAATTTCTGTATATCAATTAAGTACAATTCAGAACAGTTTAATATATGGATGACAATGAAGCAAAAGAGCTAGGTAATATTAGCTTGGTAGTAAAATAAAATAATCATATTAAAAACACAAAAATACATTTATAAAAGATAATGAAGAATAAAAAAAGTAAAAATTGTGTTTAGAAGATATTTGGAATGGAGCACAGAGCAAAATAATGTACATACTTTTTTGTAATCTGATAAACACATTATTATTGAAAAATAATCTTTGACTGAAGTCACAAAATCTCACCCACAGGAACGAATTCTTAAAAAAATTATTGAAATTAGTCTGAATTAATCATAAAAAAAAATTGAAATATTTTTTTAATTAATTTTAAGGAAACATTCAAAAGAGGGGTGCAATAAATTATATTTCTTTAGCTTTATTTTCATTATTGTACAATGGCTTAAATATTCTTTTAACCTAATTCAAAATAAATTGTCATTGAAAAACTTGTTAAAAATACCTACTAATTTAATATTAACATTCCATTCTTATAGATCTAGACATTTCCATAATTAAATAAAAATATTGAATCAATAGTGTTACTAGCCTTTTTGGGACCTCAATGCAAAAAAAGAAGTGCCCCTAAAGAGGGGTATGTATTCATTTTCAGAATAGACAAAGGTCTATTCTGAAAATGAATACAGATTGCTGAGCGTTGAACGTAAAGTCATTTTTGGCCCACTGGGGCCCCATTGAATCAAGGACCCCATGTAACCACATTGATTGCAATGGCATAGCTACACCACTGCTATGAGTAGGTAATTAATTTAACATATTTATATAATTACCTGATTATGATTCAGCTGTAAGAACATAAGATCGCCACATTTGAGTAAGGATGTGGGAAACTCTTTAAGACTATTGTGCCTCAAATTACAATGAACTAAAGCCTCCAAATTATCCATGGTGTTTGGTAGAGTGTCTATTTCATTGTACTCTAAAGTTAACCATCTAGAGACAAAATAAGGAATATTATGTTTTTTTTTTTATTGAAAGTTACAATTTTTCTTCATTTAAAAGAATATAGAAATCACACATGAATATAATTAAAAGCAGTACTACTTTACCTCAACTTTGTCAATTTTGTCATTTCTTCTGGAATAGTTTGAAGTTCATTTCCTCTAGCACCAAATGTGTCTAACTTTGCCAATTTACCAATCTCCTTTGGTATTTCTTTCAATCCTATCCTATTACACCAAAAGGCTTCAAGATTTTCCAAATCACCGATTTCAGGTATTAACACACATAGTGGATTGTAACTTATGTTCAAGTTAACTAAGTTTTTTAAATTACCTATTTCCGCAGGTAGAGTGTTTATATTATTATAGTCCAACGTCAGAGTAGTCAAGTTGAGCAATTGTGTTATTTGTACAGGGATCGTCGTTATATTATTTAGATGTAAATAAAGATGCTCTACATCCATACATGTGTATAATAATGATGGTATTTCAGTGATTTCAAATGAATTTAAACTCAAACGTGACTTCTTTTTCGCAATAGCTTGTTCTATGACTGCCAATATGTGATTTTCACGGATGAATTTTAAAATTGCACTCATTTTGTATCTATTTTTGGTTACATTGCTATTTGCTATTTGCTGTGATTAAAGAGTTAGAGTACTGCGTTTGAAAAATGTTAGTGACATTGACAATCACCTGATATTTTTTATTTACTTTTAAAATGTTACCATGCTATACATTAATTTTTCTACTATTAAAATTAGAAATTCAATTTTTCTGCCATTACTATATATATAATTATAATATAATTATCGTCTTTTATTCTTAAAAAATAATCGAGAAATAATACGAACAGAGCTATAGATTTCTTGCTTTAAACAAAATTTATGCGTCCAAAGGAGCGACATTGTAGTATTGATTTTTCTCGGGCCATATCTTTAAATATTATCGATATCCCTAAAAATAAACAAAAGTGCTATATCTTAAGAGTTTCCTTGAAGTTTGTTATTTAAAGTATTAAGTGAAACATAGTAATTTACTTAAGCAAAATGATTAGAATATACAGTAAAATTATTCTTCTAAGTATTTTCTTAAATTTATTTTTTATATTGAACTCGGAAGGTAAGATTATATATATACAAAAAATATTTCTTATATTTTCTTTCAAAAATGTTAATTTTATTTACTCAACAGCTTTTCAAGAAAACAAAAGCTCTCATCACATACGAAGACCTAGTATCGATGAAAATTCTTTTAAGAAAATCGCAACATATCGTCCTTTTCAACCAGTATCAATTAATTATAACAAAGCGTTGTATCCAAAAGCAGAAGATCGAACAGATTACGATGTTAATTCGTACGATAATGAATATGGAGGGGTGGTTTCTAACTTCACATCGTCAATATATGATGATAATCCACCTTTATATCCGAATCCTGAAATACTAACAAGAAGCAATCAAGGTATTTAATGATAGAAAAAATATTATTATATTTTCATAGAGCTTTTATTTATTAATAGTTAAAATTATATTATAAGATTAATTATATACTCGTTTAAATATTAATATTTATAAATACAAAATGTGAATACATTAATTTTGCATGTTAAAAAAAGAGTAGGTTTTGTTAATGTTTTTTTACATGATATTTTTTATAAATCGTTGTTTATTTTAGCAGAAATTAATAAGTTTATGGAAAATAAAATACCTGAACCGGAAGTGGAAGTACCAGATGGCTCTTTAGCTGATGGCGATCTCAAAGAACATAATATTATTGATAGTGTTACGTATGTTTATGGATTTAATAACTGTCAAGGAGTCAGAGACGAATGGATGATATTGGTAAGTTAAAAATTAGAGAGAAATACACATATTTATGACTATTATTTATATTCTTTTCAAAAAAACGTATAGTTCATTGGCACTGTTTTTACTACTGCTTTTATAAATTATAGGATTTCGCATGTTGTATCTTTATAGTGGATTGAATACCTACTCTTTTTTTAACATCTAACTAGTGATTTAAGCTCGCTTAAGTCTCTAGTTACGTGTACAAAGCGTTGCTACGGTTTAATAGGAAGCTCTTTAAAGTGGAATAATTCTGTAATACATTGTTTTCATATAACTTTATTAGTTAACTCACACGCTAATAAAGCTCCCAGTCATCATGATTTTTTCCGACATCTTCAACAATCATTGTCTTATTTCAATTAATTTATGCAAAATCATAATGAATTATACACCTCAAGAACCGCTCCATCTATTGGTGAAAACCGTATGACAATCTGTTTGGTAGTTTTTGAGTTCAGACAGACAGACAGACTGACGCGGCGGGGGACTTTATTTTATAAATAAGTAGTGATATATCATATACATAAAATTTAAAATATTCATTATTCTTAGCTATTTCTTTGTTCCGTAATAGATTTTCATCACAAGTGGATTAGCAATAATCTTGCCTGTATCAGCAATAATGTGGTTAATGTGGAGTGAATATGCTGCTACATTTAGACGAAACAGCAAGCTTTACCCAATTATCATCAATTTATGCTGTTGCCTAGTGGCGTGTACTTTAATTTACATACAAGCCATCGTGGTAAGTATTTTTAAAGTAACATATGATATTTGACGACACGATTGGCTCAGTTTGTAGCGACCCTACTTGCTGCGCCAGCGATCGCGGGTTCGAGTCCTTCGGTATCATGGAACTAGATGGTGCTGTGTGTTAATAATAATGTCTCAACATATTTATTTATTTATCAAAATAAAAATATATTTTACACTTCCTTTACTTAATTACAAACGCTAATATTGTAAACAGGGGGCTTCATCTCCCTCACAATGTGAAAGGATTGCATTAGTTTTGCATTACACACATATTTCTTGCGCGATGTGGATTGTGGCTTTGGCAGCTGCTGTTGCAGAATATTGTGTGTGTGACACCCTCTTGCCTTTGAAATATAATTACTTATTGGCCTATGGAGTTCCAGCTATCGTTGTGATGGTAACTATATCAAAATATAAACTACACCACTACTACTATATGAAAATGTACACTAATACTACACTAATAAACTTGATTATTAATATTTATTAACTAGCATTGCCCGCGGCTCCGCCCGCGTTCAGATGACCATAAAAACAAAATCTTAGGTTTTACATATTAGTATACTCTTACATTGCAGTTTTTATATTTTTTCTCAGAAATGAGACATTTTCCCGCGGTAAAAAGTATCCTATATGTTGACCCGGGTAACCAGTTATCACCATCCAAATTTCATCAATATACCTCCAGTGGTTTTTCTGTGATGCGGTAATAGACAGACAGACAAAAATTCTAAAAATTCTAAAAACTTCGGCCTCTGTTTCGAATATTATGTTTATTTCTATAAGACTTTTCAAAAAAATATTTAATGTACTGATTCGGCTTAGTTACAATTTTTTATATGTATAGATAATCATGTTTATTAGTCCTCATACTTGCACATCTACATGATAAAATTATAATAAGAAACTGACTCCAAACTCTTAGGAGGCTTACTCAATTCAGGTATATATTCATTATCATTTTTTTGCGTGTATTTGCGCGGTGTTGTTTATTGTCTTCGCTAACCTAAATAATTACCTACCTACTAACCTAAATTTCTACAACATAATATTGTAAAGCACTAAATTCTAAAAGTATAAAATCATTTTTAGTCAATGTAACTAGCAGTTTAGGTAAAAATGAATTATACACCCCGTTGGATTATGCTTCTATTTAAAGTGCCTATCTTTAAAAAGAAATCAATATGCAAATAATAAATAATCAGTTAGAATATAATTGAGTATTCAATCGATAATTCAATGACAAAAAATAGTAAAAAATAATTTGTCTTTCAAAATAAATGTAAAAATTTAATGGATATCCTCCATTCAATGTGAATTTTACTTTCTGTGTGGTCAAGAAACATTTTATAATTCACAGTTCAATTACGCTTTATCAATGGAACAATATGAGATTAAACATTACTGCTGGATGTCTATCGAAAAGGGCATGGTTATGGGTTTTATGGTACCTGCGATGATTTTAATCTTAATCAACACAGCTATAATAATTGTTGGCTTACAAAGCGTAAATAAAAAGCAAACGGAAATTTTATCAGCAAAAATTCAACAGTTGGTTGAGCATCATTTTTCGAATGCGCCTAAGAATGATAAAGTAGAAGATAATGCCGAGGGAAGTGTAGAAACATTGAACAACATGTACACCCCATCGAGTAGCAGGAAAAATACGGACAGTTCCGACACTCTGGAGAAAGAGTTTAATTTTAATAATGAGGAGTATAATCAATACGGTACTATGAATAACTCAAATAATGATGTCAATATGGAGAATGGAAAGGATGTAAGTTTTAAATTAATGAAATTAATTATAGGAATTCAATATCAAAAATATTTTTAATAAAATTACTTAATACTTTTATTTTAAGTTTTTTTCTCTAAGATTTAAAAGTATATATCAAACGATTTTCATTATTATATGATAACTTTTCAACGAATGTTGCTAGTAAAATATTTCTACTATTTCAGTAGTTTTTTAAAATGATATTTATGTATAAGTCATGTTCTAGACAAACGAAAGTCTCAAAATAAATGAAAAGAGTATACTAAATGAACTATATTTGGAAAATTTGGTTTGGAAGTGGAGCTGGAATACCGAAGGAAATGCTCTCAAAGCTTATCTGAATCTCTGCTTGGTTCTCGAGCCGTTTTTCGCTATTAACTGGGTGATGGGAGTCGTTGCTATAGAAAATGCCACCCATTGGTCGACTCCTACTATCTATCTTATACTGGTCGTGTCTATGGTAAGTTCGAATTTTAATTGATTTGAAAAAGCGGGGTTTTAAGGAAGAGAGTATCTAACTTGGGAGTACTTAACTATGATACGCGCTAATTTCGTCTATCGTGAACCGCTTTTGATGATTTTTTTTTTAATGTAAAGGTAATTAAAATCCGTTTTACTAACTGAACTTTTTAGGAAAATGACCATAATTTGATTAAGTTCAAACCAAAAATATTTTTCTTTAATAGGATATCGTTCAAAGAATAAATAAAAAGTCTTGCGAGAATAAATCGCCACGGTTAATGAGTAAGTGGGTGACCTTAACGGCAGGTCAAGATAAATATTTTTCCTTATGAGATAATATAATACGAATCTATAAGTGCAATGTCAAGCTGCATAAATATATATATATTTATGTATAAGTATACATATATTAATCGTATATTTTTATAGCATAAAACTGCGACAATTAAAGATGTTTAAGACGACGTAGAGTTTTACTTTTAATAAAATATACGAACTAAAATCTACATTTACATATGTAAAACTATTAACCAGGTAATTTTTTGCATGTAATTTCTAAAGCATATCTACCTGGCGGCCACGGTGTGCAGCACACTACCGATAGTCAACGACAAGGCTATAATTTGTGAAGAGATCATAACCGATCCTGCTATATCACGAACCAGGTGAATCTTAATAATATAATAAAATAATGTAAAAATTAGACAAGGTATCTATTTGGATGTTTTTTAATTAAATAAGAGTAAATAGCTGAAGCAACACGCTCGCTTGGGAAACTGAGTGAAGCGGGTTCAAATCCTGGGTCTGGCACCTCTGATATTTTCATGTGCGAATCATATCCAACATGATTACCACTTGTCTTAACAGTGAAGGAAAACATCGTGAGGAAACCTGCATGTCTAAGAGAACCTAGTAAGTTTTCGAAAGACATGCTCAATCCGCCCGCACTCGGCAAGCGTGGTGGACTATGGCCTGATCCCCCTCGTATTAAAGGGAGACCCGTGCCCAGCAGTAAGACGTAAAAAAGGGCTGAATACAAAACCGTTGAATGGATTTGGGTGAAAGTTGGTACTCAGTTGTTGCATATACTCGTACTGTCAACTGTGTAATTACTAATTACTGGGTTCTAGCACTGAATTATAACTTAATGACTTCTGAACTCGAAAAGAATGCTCTAGTGCATTATATCTTCTGAGTAAAATGCTAATCTAGATGAGGTTGACCATCGTGACCAAGTTTATTAGGTCACATTATTGGTAAGAATTTATTTCTCTCTTGCAGGACTACCGATAGCATCCCTCTACTGGACCCCGCGATACAACACCCGAACGTGACCCCTGCTCCCGCTGACACTATAAGCACAATAAGTATTTAAGTATACAAAACATTTCATGGGTTTTTCAAATAATACGATTGAATCGTACATAATTTATGTACATTCTCGGCGAAATGTCGCATGACAACCTTTTAAATATTCAAAGTTTAATATTTACATCTAAATATTGTATTTTAATAATATTATAATAAGTATGGATATTGGAAAGGAATTGATAAATTGTACCTGGATATTGAAAGTGAAAAATGATATCAGTCGCGACTTTGGTAGGTAATGAAGAATGTTTACAAATAAAGGTTTGATCGCTCTTCTAATGAAGATCGAACTGGAATTTTAAAATATAGGCAGAATGGCGTTAAGAATTACACACGAGAAGTATTAAATAAAAACAAATTGATTCGTAAATAGCGCCTGTCGGCCACCGTCTAAGTTTTTAAAATTTAAATCTCTAATAAAACAGTATTACAATGAATGATCTTTGAATCTGTCAAAATGGATATTTTGCCAAATTTTTTGAAATTTTGCTAATGGATCAATGTACGACTGATTTTTATTACGAGAAGAAATGACATGGGCGAAAACATAAAGTATCATAAGAGTTTTTGAATTATAATAAAATAGGGTTAATCTAACATTTAAAATATTCTCTTCATTTTGGTGTAACTTACCTAATAATGGAATATTGGATCTGTACTGTTTTATATAAGTAAATATAAAATCAATAAAAAAATTATATACTAAGTTATTGTCTAAAAGAAAGCTTTTGATGCATCTATGAAAGTAAAAACACGCACAGCACATGCATTCAATCAACCCCCAAAAAAACTGACCCCAAAATATATTTTTCTAATTTGTTAAAATAATACATATATCATTAGCAGTTTTCGATTGACTGTATCTCGTATCTGTAACGTTAAATGAATTATTATACAAAAGATTTTTGTAGTTTATATAAAAAGAAACTGGTAGTATTTCAATTGTTTTGCAACGTTAGAAATCGATTTATTTTGCAGATTTCTATGTCATAGACAAAAAATGTTACTTATAAATTACATAATATTATGGACTTTTCTAATATAAAATCGATGTATATTGATTTACATTTGAAAAAATACTTAAATTTTTAACTATTTACTATGAGTCTAAAAAGATGTTTTCTTGCAAGCCAATGGTAAACCTAGTTGAAGATTAATAGAAAAACTATATTTACTGAATAAAAAAGAAATTTCTCAATTTTCTGATTTTAATGTTATTGTCTATAGTAGTGTCTACTGTTCGTGATTAAAAACTGAAATGAAACATAAAATAAACAAAAACAAGAGCATTATCGATTTCTCAACGTGATTAACGATTTTATCGATAAAATTTTGTGTATTCATATTTCTTAGTAGTGGAAACTTATGGATTGAAATTTTCAAATTGTCATTGTTAATAGAGTAGTTATTTGTGATCCGTAGTTATTGTGATAGCAATAATGTTGCCAGAGGTTTTATTAAATGTTTTCATTACTTCAATGGATTTTTATTTATCAGCCATCCTGTTATTTCTACACACAAGGAGTTAAAACATAATTTAAAAATATAATACAAGAATTATGAACACTAGCGACCAGTCCCTAGGTGTTTTAACGGTTATTATAGATTTCTTAGAAATGAGATATATTCCCGCAGTAAAAGTACCTATCCTATAATATGAAATTTCATCAAAATCTGTCCACTAGTTTTCTCGTGATGCGTTCCTAAACAGACACAAAAATTCTAAAAACTAAAGATTTGGCCTCTATCAATAATTATTTTTAATCTTTGAGATAATTTAACATTCTTGTCTCTTATCAATTGTGCTAGAAATACATACATAGGTGGTGAAACAAATGAACGGGTCGTAGAAGAAAATTTACCTTGAACATTACAATATCAAGTAACAGTCACACAAAGGGAATATTCCTTAATTTTTTAAAACATTCATAACTGCATTTAAACGTTTTGAGACTTCTGGTTCGATTTCCAGAGCCCAGCAATCGTAACCTGAATAAAATAGTGACATTGTACTTTTTTGCATATTTACCTGGTTCGATTACTGGCTATAGTAAGGTTTTTCTTAAAATAATTAAATGCAGTTATCAACATTTTTAATAATAAAGGAATGTTGCCCTTTTCAATATTTAAGTACTTTTTTCCATATCCCATTAGTATGTCCCTTAGATAAAAAACCATATAATTAAAAATAAAAAAACATACATAAATAGGGTAAATAAGTAATGAAACGACCAATCACTTATATCAAGTGTATTTTTGAATAAAATGGTTACAAAATACTTATGACGCCCGCCGGGCCCGAGCATTACAAGCTAACTGCTAGCACAGAATTAAATTAAGGCGATCGACCTTTTTACATCTAAGTATAAAAGCGACCGGCCAACCTGTACTCAATAATAAAAAAAAACACGCCACTGAATTTAATTTAGTTTGAGCTTAACTTACTCTTTAGTTTATAGGAAAAATATATATAATAATTATTATAATTTAAATTATTACATAAACATCCCTTATTCTAAACGTCGGGTGAATATCTGTACAGATTCCGACGAAAATCGAACAGTTGAAGCTTATATGGAGAACCAATGATATCACTGCGGTATCGCGTAGACCCTTCAAGTATAAAAAAAAATCTGTTTTGAAATGTACAGTTTTTAGAACTTTTGATAATGCAACAACAACTTGTGTCGAGTCAGTATCGAGTTAAGGATGTTTAAAATGTTCATTTTAAATTAAACAAGCGTGTTATCAAATCAATATGTAATCAGGACCGTTTTATCAAAGCTCTTCAGGTTAACTCGAGTTATGACGCCATCGATCGAACACATTCCCAATCTATTATTGCGACATTATCAGTATTCGAACTGTAGTACAGTGTGTATAAATGCTTATTGACGATCGGTGGCGCGTAGTTTTTCCTCGACAGCTTCTTGCGAGGATTCAGAGAGATCAGTCGCTTGTATGTACTTCTGTACGCCGACTAGCGACTTCTTCAGGGCGTCAAAGGAGCTGGAAAATTAAAAATATATATTAATGTCATGAATTTGGCAATTTTGGTAAGAAAGATATAAGAAAAAACCATTGAGCATTTAAATGTCAGAAGAGTCGAAGTGTAAAAAAAAGTGGGAGTATACTTATGTACGCACGTAAGAAGTTATACTTCTTTGGCGTAACAGAACAAAAATAGCTAAAGAATTATATTTAATTATTTTTTAATAATTAATATTAGCGAAAGAATATTAAATTGTCATCTCTCAGTAATTTTAATTAAATAGAAACATTCATTATTGCTAGAAATATTTACTTTATATTCAAATCTTGTTTGAATATTGCATTATTAAGATTGTTGGATTACTTAATAAAGATTTATACTAACATAAAATAAAAAAAAAAAAACAAAATTATTATAACATCTAATATTATAAAGAGAAAAAAAAATAGTTTCTTTTTGTATGTTTGTAATGGATAAACTAAAAAACTACTTGACCAATTTTAAAAATTGTATCACCTATCAAACGCTACATTATCAGGCTACATTTTATTTTCAAAGAAACTAGAGATCCCCACAAAAATTACAATAATGTAACCTAAGCTTTAAAAAATTTGCCTATAACGTTAACAATAAAACAAAATATCAAATCTAATGAAATATTAAAGGAGTAAGTACAAATCGACCCTCACCTAGAGTACAACATCTTCTTCTTGACCTTAGCGGTGTCCGGGCACCACGACATGAGGAACAACTTCTGTTTCTTGCTAGCCTCCGACGTGCCTTGACACTGGTGCGTGTATTCAAAGTCGAACAGGCCATATCTGGAAGATACATATTTGTGTAAATATAAATTCAAATAATAAATATGTTGGGACATTAATACACAGCACCATCTAGTTCCACGGTAAGTTACGAGGCTTATGTTATGAATATGAGGTAGTTGATGAACTAGACATACATATAAATAACTTTAAATACATACATATTATAGACATAAACACCCATGACCCATGTGTGATGAGCACGAATGTTTGTACTACACAAAACAAATGAATGCACCCAGCGGGACTCGAACCCGCGACCGCTGGCACAACAAGTAAGGTCACTTCAAACTGAGCCAAACATTTCGTCGTCTATAGTCTTACTTTTAGGTGGAAATTATGATTTCCTATAATTAACGCTACAAATGTTAAAGGACTACATTCATTTTTAAAAAAGCATAAAAATAATACAATGTTCAAGTACTATCGAAATAAATGTTAAGAACATTATATAATAATAACCATGTAACTTTTTTTGTGCGCAAAATTGGACACTACAAATGCAAATTTATATGTAATTATATTTCTGTCACTGGCGTTTGGTTCTGCTAAAAAATACAAATTTTATTTTGTATTTTTTAAGCAGAACTAAAAGCCAGTGACAGGAACCTTTATACTAAGGGTTCAAACCGACGACGACACGTAATAAAAGACGTGAAAAAGGTTTTACTAAATAAAAACCATTCACAAAATCTCACTATGCTTATAAAATGTCAAGCATATTGAACCAACTTTGTTTGAACAATTAAATACCATATAATGTAAACACTTTTCGCAATAGATTTATTGGCCTTGTTTATAATACATTAGGCACTGTTTTCCTTCATTTTTATCATTAGTTAGTTACGGTTAGCGCTGAGTCATACTAAATTTGTACGAGAAACCAGTGATTCACAAAGTCTGTACAAGGGAGTGGTTATTGATGTACACATATACTTTAACGAATGTTTAAATTATTATTTATTCATTACTTCAATATTATATCCTTAACATACATTACTTCAATATTATATCCTTAACATAGTACAACTGGCGAATCGCCCTCGCTTCGCTTTAGGTTGGTCCTTAGACCTCGTACATTTTTCCGTGATAAAAAGTTATGTGCTATTCCAGACTATAATCTACCTCTGTGCCAAATTTCATCCAGATCCGTTCAGCCGTCCTGCCGTGAAAGAGTAACAAACATCCATCCATTCTCACAACTTTCGCATTTATAATATTTATTATATTTCAAGGGTTAAAATTGTACATTTAGAGGCAAAATGGCAACCAAAAAATATTTATAATTCCTTTATTATATATAGAATTATGGGATAGTTTTTTTTATATACACCTCAAAGTTTGAACTAAAAATATAGCTGGCTTTCGTGTCGATATGCTTTAATATGGGCAGATAAAGGATTTCAAGCATTCTTGCCACCTTTTTAGCCAAGTGCGGGCGGACTGAGCATGTCTTTCAAAACCTTGCTAGGTTCTCTCAGACATACAGATTTCCTCACGATGTTTTCCTTCTCCGTTAGACAAGTGGTAGTCATGTTGGAAATGATTCGCACATGAAAACATCAGAGGTGCGAGACCCGGTATTTTAACCAGCTTCACTACATTTCCCAAGCGAACGCGTTACCACTGGGCTACCACTGCCTATAAATAACAAAACTAACTAACTATAAAACAAACTTCCCAAGCATTACCTGCACTCTCCAGTGCCGCCTTTCTGCAAATCCTCGAGGAACTGATCGTACTCGGCGTTACGCTCGCCAACAGTCTCTACATCGATCTGTTTCTCATCACGAATGTAGAAAACCACGTAGCGGTGTTTTTTGTCCTTTTTGATCTCCTCGTAGGTTGTTTTGCACGCGTCCGACACTGTCACACCAGACGCCTGGAATTAAAAAAACACATTATCGTTATCGCACCCTGTAACACTATTTATAATAGATGGGAAACTTTAAAGAATAACTAATATGTTGGGACATTAACACACAGCACCATCTAGTTCCATGATCAGCTATGAGGCCTGTGTTATGGATACAAGATACACTACACATATATAAATTTTAAATACATACAAATTATGAATATAAACATCCATGACTGAAGTACAAACATTCATGCTCATCACACAAATGAATGCCCGTAGCGGGACTAGAACATGCGACCGCTGGCACAGCAAGTAGGGTCAATGCAAAATGAGCCAAACGTGTCGTAAATATTGTCAAAACGTCAATGTTCAACTTTGTATTTATGTGTGTATGTTTGTCACTCTGTTTCTATGAAATTTAGTACTAAATTTTGTGAGTTTGATTGTTACTTTTTATCGACGGTTCCTATTTATCGACGTACCATAGAGCACAAAGAAAGTGTGAAAATGCGTTTGCCTGTTTGTCCATCTTTAGATCCTGAACATAATATGATTTTACAAAACAGTTGTGTCATCCATCGTAAAGCCCAAAGGTCAAACAATAATTTGACAAACATGTATAATTGACAAAAATATGTATTTTAATGTGTCGAGAATAATGCTTAATGATTTCATAGTTTATGGGCCGGAAAGCGATTTATGGTATTTTCCAATTTTTAACCCCGACCCAAAAATGTCAGGGTGTTATAAGTTTGACGTGTCTATGTGTGTGTGTCTGCCTGTGGCATCGTAGCTCCCGAATGGATGAACCGATTTTGATTTTTTTTGTTTGAAAGGTGAATTAGTTGAGTGTTCTTAGCTATGTTTGATGAAAATCGGTCCAAGATAGTCGGGGTTTTTTTAAATTGTTAATTTATCACTTGTGACCTAAGTCCACTACACTATCAGATATAGTAATAATGAAAAAATATAATAAATAATTATCTGTTATAAAATTTAAAAAAATACATCTTAATTATTATTTATGATAGTGAACATTAGTAATAAATTAAACTCTACATAATGTAAGAAATAGAATCTACCGAGTAGGTAAATCGACATGTTCGCGAAATTACGTCATACATATTTTCGTGCCCAGATAAAAACCTTGACAATGAATAAGATAATGCTATCTATTGCATACATTCAATTTCATAATAATATAAATGATTACAATTTACTACTAATATAGAAAATTAATTTAATTACGATGTTACATTACAAAACACATATAATGTTGTAACATATATGACAATACATAAATATTTAATGAATTATTTTTTTTATCATAGTGTACATGATTAACCCTCGCTTTGAACGGATTCGTCCCTAGGTACGTTTTAATAGTTAGTATGGAATATATAGACTATAAAATACCTAATATATGATATAAAGCCTTCCTCAATAAACGGGCTATCTAATGCTAAAAGAATTTTTCAAATCGGATTAGCAATTCCTGAGATTAGCGCTCGTGCGTTCAAATAAACAAACTGTCTGTTTTATAATATCAGTATAGATTTGGTCTATAAATTGATACTTCACAGCTCGATGGGTTATTGGAACAAAGCCGCAATCGACAAAATACAATTTTACAGGAAAAAAGATTTAGTGAAAATCATGAATAATTACTAAACTACGAGGCTCATCAAAACGGTTTATATATCAAAAGATGCGTTATTTTTTTCTGGACGGATATATAATGTACATAAGCTTATAATTCTAAGGAAATACCTAAAAACAAGTAAAAAATCATATTGCCGCTTCATACATTGAATGTCGTTTCCGTAAGAATCCATTGTGGTTTTATTCCGGTAAAAAGTGCAAAATCAATCAGACAGCAATAGTCTATTGCAACGTTGTACGCTGATCTGGAGGATGTATGGCGAATAAAGTAATAGCGTTTTGCAGTGATGTTACATGAATTTAATGATCGACTTGGAAAATGTACTTGTGAATGCTGTGTACATTATATGAATATGGTTGTTTTGGAATGACTACAATCAATCTAGAATATAACGTAATTATTTATTATTATGTATTTATTATTTTTAATTAAAGTTTTGGACACAGCATAATTAAGTCATAAGAAATAATACCAATATACCTATTTACCAGAACAATAACATAGTCTTCAGGTTATTTACATTTCTACGATCTAAAATGTATTAAAGTATTACAATCTTGGTAGGTATCAAAAAGAAATAACAAAATTATCCATAAAGAAATGGTGTGTCTTCTTGGGAATAATGTTCTGCTACGAATACTTCATCCTCAACAGTTTCGCATTCCAAAACCTCATAAAAATCATGGTAGTGACGTGGTGTGTCATAATTTTTACAATTACTTAATAAGTCTGAGTGCAAGGCTTTAGGCACAGGAAATGGTTCATTGTAAGCCCTTTGCAGCTTGGATACGATTGGAATTTCAGCAGTAGGAGTAGCAGCATCACGGAGTATTTGTGCACCTCGTGAACGTCCACTTTGTGTGCGTCCACCGTACCCGGGCGCCTCGAGTAGGAAATCTGGCTGGTAGATCACGAGTGTGTATTATTATTTATTACATTTTATTGGAAGTGGTGCCGAGGTCGGCCATAACTACGTCGACCAATTGTGGTCCATTGTAGTTCCCTGTGTGTGTAACTCCGTACGCGTGTGGAACTTCATAATATAATCATCTTCAAAACTGTATTTTAAGTTCAGTATACCCTCATGAGTACCCGCAACAACTTCCATAATATTGGACCACAATATTTTATTTCCCTCAGAGTCATGCGTCCAATTTCGGCCTTCAATAAGCATTTTTATATCGACAAAATCAGATTGATCCATCTCTATCACTTTATATTTCTCGCCACTAACTATGTCATTCATTGCAAGTGCGTCTGACAAATAATGGCATAATAATAATATTATTATAAGTCTCAATATTTTGTAAATAGCTTATTGTGCTATTTCGTAGTTCATTTGCAGAGGGCAGAATTAGTGATGAGATGTTATGGACCACGGGGTTCAAGATAGAACAAGAATCATTATCTTCTGAAATTCTTCCTAAATTGCATAACAATGTTTGACTTGAGTCGGAAACCGTAATATTCTCTGGTTTTAAAGTAGTATCTAATTCCAAGATCTTCAAATCTATGGCGCTACCACTACCTTGACATAGACAAGAGACATTAAATCTAGAATGTGTATCTTCGGCAAGTACTATATCTTCTATTGATACAGTAACCCCTCATTGTTCTCCTGGTTATTTACACTCAACGTTTAACTAATCTGAAAGTTATGTTCTCGAGGGGATTTTAATTCTATACCCACAAAATACCCAATTTCTTCGTTATTTCTAATTTGATTTTTGTGTTTTGGGTGTGCTTAAACTAATAATGGTATGGTATGGTATCTACTTTTAAAATTTCTGATGGAGATATTTTTATCAACTGACTTCTTCAAAAAGGAGGAAGTTCTCAATTCGGCTGTATGTGTTTTTTTAAGTTTGTTACTTTAGAACTCCGTCATTTATGAACCGATTTGGACAATTTTTGTTTTGTTTGAAAGTGTATACTTCCAGATTGGTCCCTTTTATATTTCAAAAAATATAACACCACTAAGGGTGGCAAAATACCTAATGATGAATTTAACCTACTTCTAATTATCATATTGACTTGAAACTTTGCAAGTGCTTCTATTTCTGTTGATAGTGCAGTGGTTCGTTTTCGTTGACCTGATCTGATAAGTAAGGCCGTAGATCGGGTAAGGCCCGAAGGTGGATAGGTGGAACTCTTCAACGGCTAATAGTAAAGTAACGGCTAATAGTACTTTAAGTTTCGGCTTATTTTGTTTGATTTGACAAGAATTTTTAGTGTTAATAATAAAAGTGAATTTTAGTTTGTCAGTCTTCATATTAAAATTAGCATCAAAGTAACTTAAACGGTTTAAGCAAAAATATTTTATTAAAATACTTTCTTCTCACTTTGCTACTACTATGTCTACACTAAGAAGGAAAAAATAAAAACTTTTTAACAAAAAAATAAAAACCGACTTTAAAAAAAGCACTAAAAAGTAAAAAAAATACTGATTGGTAGTTTTCATTTACTATACATACAAAAATAATAATAATATAATATTTTATTACTTTAAGATGCACCTATGTGATGTGTCACAACAATAATAATATAATAACTACTTATTCAATATTAACTGGCAGGCATTTAGGCAGGCATATTGATAAACACACTTTTGGTATTTAAAAACTAATGTGAGAAAAACAGTACATAGATTACATACATATGGCACTGTTTATTGAAAATCAATCGACATATTTTTATTTCATGGAAGAAAACCATAATTACTATTATTAGTGAAAGTTTAAAATATTTGTACAGCAATGTTTATTGTGAATCGGTATACTAAGTTTATTTCCGGGAACAAAGCCGCGATGGCCGTTAGCTGTAGAAGGTTGAAAAAAACTTTTATCATTGCACATAGCACGATTATTCCGGCAAACAAAATTCGAACGATGAACGGGGAATAACGAGAGAATATCCATACTGCTTTTGCTAAATCAGGCAGTTTTCATTATTAATTCGTGAAAAAAATCCACAAGGTGTAATAGGGTGCGTAGATTACGAAAATGGCTTAATCGGAAAACAGCTACTATGGCTATTGCGGTCTTGTTCCAGGCACCCATCGAGCTCATCAATATGTTTGATGAGTATTTTACAACATCCCATGAGAATAAGAGCTGTGTTGGGATAAAAAAGATGGTAAATCCAGGATATTGTTTATTTATGTGCAAAATTTCATCCAAATCAGCTTAACAATTTAAGCGTGATAGAGTTCTACCACGCTTAAATTGTTAAACTGATTTGGATTTGGACAAATATAATATTAATAAAATAAGTATGTTTATTTATGGCTTTTAGACGTGTCCAGATAAGCTAGTTTCCTATAATGTGTACATATTTTGCACTACTCTTCGCCAAACTAAAACCGCAATTGCTCAGAACATGTCATTGTAAATAATAAGCGTTTCGTCGCTCGTCGACGCGGTAACGGACAGCTGGCGTCGCATATCAACTATTTTCGTAAGCCAGTCGGGTTGGTTCAATATTGGGGGTAATTTGTTTACTAATGTCACTGTTGACATTTGTAAAAACTGTCCTTCACAGACAATAAAGGAATTTTAAGAAAATAAAAATATAAATACACTATGTATAGGTCCCGTCATGTAAAAAGAACGCTGAACGACAGTGGAGGGGATGTGTCTGCGCTCTGGTGCAGTCGCGTCTTGAAGTACTAGAGCTATTGTTTTATAAATGTAATTGTTTTATTGTAGAATCATAATAGGTACTCCTCCGTCGCGCCCTGTTCATACCACCGATTTTATCGATAAATCGCTTAGTGCACAGGTAAACGGCCAGCGTTCTTTTTACGTGACGGGACCTATACCACATATTGACATGATATTGAGGATATTTAATTTTGTTAGAGTTATATGTAAAAAAATAAATACGCTTGTGTGTGTGTACGTTTGTAAAGTTTCCTTTGATAACATTATGATGGAACTTTGATTAGTTGTCGTACGCAATGTGCAACGCATGACACGTATGTATGTACCTATATAATATCATCAGAAAATAAACAGCCAGCGCCAGAAGTAGTTTTGGACAAGTTGAGATTTATTAGTATGACTACGACAGGTACAATGAGGTCGCAAAAAGTACTGAACCGATTTTAACAAAATTTCATGTAGTGATAACTTATTACTCGGGTCGATATTTAGGATACGTTTTACTACAGGAAAATCTTTCATTCCCACAGGAAAACGCAATAACTGGTTCTACAGCATCGTTCTTAGAAATTTATGTCTAACGATCGCGAAGCCTTAAGAGATACATTTAGATTTGTACTAAAAATTGTAGGTCTTAATAAGGCTTATAGAAAAATCTGCAATAGCATAAGTCTTTCTCCTAAGGTACACTCTCAATAACTATTCATATCTATTTAAAACGTACCTAGGGACGTAAGGCACTAGTACATAATATTAAAAAAGTGGGTCACACTGAAAACTACCTAAATTACAAGTTTTACGGGACCAAAGTCCGTGAGAAAATTGGCAGATATCTTGAAATACCAGAATCCATGTAGTAGAAATAGTAAGATGTCGTAATTTTATGCGAGCGTATTCTCAATAAATCTCCTATAAACAAAATTGATATAATAGATATTTAAATAAATTATAATGAAATTTTTAACGAAACATTTTTTTTTAAGAAAACAAAATTTACCGTACAATAACCACACAATCTTTAATTAACATAAAAAAAAATAGAAATATACACCTAGAAAATTAAAAAAAATAAAGATTCTACAAAACACTTAACGAAACATTCACTCGATGGATCTCTTAGCTACAAACGTATTTTGGGCGTTGAACTTCACTATCTCGTTATCGGTCGGTCGTGACATTTGCGCGATCTTTGAAACTACGCGCACCCAAGTCTGCAGAATGAAACGTAAGTGTAGAATCCCCTATTGTTTATAAATATCATCTGGCGTATTTAATGTAGCAAGTAGCTACTGTTTGTACAGGTGTTATGTATCGTATCGCGTATATTGTTTGTTTTTGACTGAATTTGAAAAGAAATATGCACTAAAATCTGACACATCGTCGGGTGTATGTTTATTTGTGTATATTACGCGACATCTTCGTCAATTATGGACCAATTATAGCTATTTAGACACGATTGCTTTTTAAATGATCAGGTTATCAAGGATGGTCAAATAAAAATATACATTCCAATAAAAATATCGTCTCAATGGAGGATATAATAAATTTTGAAGTAATATAAAGTAAATTCGCGTAAGTCTAAGAAAGTATTATTTAAATAATTAGGTATTTCTACTTTCATACGAATCATTTACAACTTAATAGTGCTTAACAAACGCTTGTTACTAATAAACTAAGTTGTAAGCTTCTATGGGAGCAAGCTTTCCAACAAATTCAAACTTTTTAAATAAATGAACGATCAGAAACCTAGTTCATATCTTGATTGTATAAATACGCAAAGAATGTGATCGTTTTTAGTTGTTTAAAGCATTCTCACATGTACTCGTATATGTTTTATTTTTGTTAATTCTAAAAGAATTAAATTTATTGGTTTTCAAGCTGTGCATTCTTTAAGCATACTGTTATTTCGAGATAATTAAAATTATTTTTTAGCTAATTTAGAGAACTTACTTATATACTTTCTCTATAACGGACTATATTCACCGCTAACGAACTCAACGATTCATGATAAATACGAAAATAATATATTTGTAATTTTATCTTTAAATTTTTGAAAAGATCTAAGAAATTTTGTGGAATCTATATAATCATATTATATATGCGTATACTCAAGCCCATGAAGGATTTATTCACCTTTTGGAGTCGAGATCTAGGCGTAACGAGCTTATTACTATTCCTAGTGTTTATTGTGTGTCTATTACTATTTTTTACATAATTATTTGAATTTTTACGTACAATATATTACACAGTATATATTGTTATTATATTAATAATAATGTATAGAAGTCTGCCCGATTTGTTGACATTTATGATTACTGCTCCGCTTCTTTGGGTAGTAGCATGATGATATACATATAGCCTATAAGCTTTCCTCGAAAAACGGGTTATGTAATGAAAAAAGAATTTTTCAAATCGGATTAGTAGTTCCTGAGATTAGCGCGTTCAAACAAATAAACAAACTCAGCCTCTTTATAATATTTTCAATTTGAATATTAGTATATATCACTCAATACTCAATGGGTTAGTAGTTATAGAGACTTTACATCTCTATACATAAAATGGTACCCTTAGGCTAAATAAACCAAATATTGCGTTAGGTACACCATTACACAATAAATGAGACATCAATCACACCTATAGCGGATATATTTATCAACAAAACGTTCCTCATAGGCATTCTAGTATTGATTTATATGAGATTGCCACCCGCATGGCGGGTATAAATATAGGCGTTACCCATCTAAATACAGAACGGCACGTGGGTCTAGTCGATGTGGTGAACGCGTGTGGTTGTTGTAAAGGTCCACATGATCCATAAGACCATGAGGTTTATTTAAGACTGCAATATTTAGATACGTCTCTCACAATTCATAAAGAGACTGTATAAAATACAAACAGTATCCGCGGCTTTGCCCGCGTTCAAAACGCAAAGAAAATAAACTCTTTGGCTTTATGGTATAACTAGCATTGCCCGCGGCTTCGCTCGCGTTCAGCTGACCAAAAACCAAATTCTTAGGTTTTACTTATTAGTATACTCTTAATTTGCAGTTTTTCTATTTTTTCTCAGAAATGAGACATTTTCCCTCGGTAAAAATTATCCTATATGTTGACCCGGATAGCCAGCTATCACCATACCAAATTTCATCAAAATCCCTCTAGTGGTTTTTCTGTGATGAGGTAACAGACAGACAAAATTCTAAAAACTATAGATTTGGCCTCTGTATCGATAATAATGACTATTTCAATAAGATTTTTCAAAAAATATTTAATGTACAGATTAGTTACAATTATTTCGCTTACATACATTTAAACTTCAAATTTGCTCATTTAGAAAGTATAAGACTTCTGTATGTACAGAAATCTATACATATAATCAAAATGTAACTGATCGCTGTCTGTACATGGAAGATATTTGTGAAAAACTATTATTGGGGTCTTTACTAACACAATAGAATCCAAAACAATGATTTTTTAGAATTTTTGTCTGCGCATTTGTGCGCTAATCTCAGTAACGACTTAACCGATTTGGGTGCAGTTTTCACTAATGTATTTTGGTAAGCTTTATTTAATCTACTATTTGTTTTATATCAATGGGTTCATAAATAAAAAGTTATGTCAATTTAAAGAATCACCTAGGGAACCCGAGCGAAGCGAGGGTGAGTCGCTAGTATAATATAAATTCTTTGTGACCTTTAAAGTGTAGCAGAAGAAAATTTTAAGAATAATACAAGTTTTGTATTTTTCGTAAGTAAAATGACAGATTAATTGAAAGGCGTTAAATTTTTATCGGTTTAGTTTATCAAAATTATGTAAAGCTCTATAAATGTTCAGTTTCATATAAAAAGGAGGTCAATCGTTGCTGGCTTTAACACCCCCACACAAAAGATGTTAGTATGAAAAGTTTATACGTGCATTTATTATACATATGAAAGTGTGTCACTACATTTAGAGGTATGTACGGTTAGAGGACGACTCACGTTGTATTTATAGCTTCATTCTTAATTCTAAATTTTAATCACAGAAACGGTACAAGGTTTATAATTAAACTGTGTGTAATTAAAACTGCAAGTTCTGGGTTTCAGCCAAAAGTTAAATGATACGTGAATGTTTGTTCATTTGTCACTTTAGATTGTTTCGAAATTTCTTGCTCCTTAAAATTGATTTTAAAATGGGGACCGAATATGGAAAAATCTGTAAAATCTAGCAACTAGCCTCAGACTAAAGAATTACATAGACGAAGTCCACCAAAATAAATGGCAAATCAAAAATAGTCGCGTGATTAACGAATGCTACTATTCTCGATTTTGCAATACTGATAATTTACTTTGTTTAAGAAATAAGGGAAATTTTATACACATATTTATTACTTAAAATTAATATATGTACATATATAAAAATAAAACTATATCCTTTTGTATTTTTAAACATTACTTCTCTTCTCATTTGAAATAGAGATCGCATAATAAAATTCATTAGCTATTAATACTTTCTTAGATTTACGCGAATATTTGACATTTTAAATAAAACTATCTTTTCGGATTTTTTTGCGGATATATTTAGATGTTTAGGGCGTTTTGCATGCTTTACAGCAATCATGGTCACGAAAGACACAGTCTCTAAATAATGGATGAAATCCTATATAATATTCATTTACTTTTACGAGTATTAATTTTAAGTTAAGATGGATAACTTGAAATGTTCTCATATTAGTGACAGTTAAAAATGTCATATTATGCCTTTTATGGAACACGTACAGTTATGACCAAAGTGTACAATTTAAGCAAATTTTTAAATTGAATTTATAATATTGTTTCAATACCTTCGTTATCTTAGTGTGTAGTGTTATGCATTCAGTATCCTCGTGTACAGCATAAATCCTGGCAATTGGCAAGACGACTAGAATATAATTGCTAGAACATATGAAAATAGTTCCATTTTACCGTCACTTTGCAGCTTCGAGCAATTCAATATAAACATTATATAATTTATAGAGTAGGGCGTGATATGGTGGGCCGATACATTTTCTTCATCTACAAAAAAAAAAACTATTTTGCTTTTATACAGCGACTCACCCTCGTGTCGCTCGGGTGTATTTATTTATATATATATATATATTATTGTTCATACAAAAATACTAAAATCCCGATTAAAAAATGGGGGGTGGTGGTACGAGGGTGAAAAATACTTTACGACCTAATCTCATACCTACCAAATTACAAAAAAATCATTAAAATCGGTCGAGCCGTTTCGAATGAGTGCGACCACAAACATCGTGATACGAGATTTTTATATATTAGAATATATGTTGCGCGAAACTGTATGTGTAAAAATATATATTGTTATTTCATGAAAGGGTAATACATATATGTATATTTAGTCAGAATATTGTTTCTTCTAAAAATTATTATTACATGTCCATATCATCATATCTGTGATAACGACATTATCTTCATATCAGTAAAGGTATTTAAGTGTGGAAACGACAATCGATTTAAAATGAAGTTTATTATTTTCAAAGTGTACTTAAAAAAAATATTTACAATTTTAATATAATACGGCTGGCTTTCTGCACTTTTACTGGCTTTCTCTTCTATATATTAGCATTTAATGTGTTTTAATTAGTCAAATAAAATTTCTAGTCGTTAAAGAACAAAAGACAGTTTAATTTGTATCTCAGCATGAGCCGATTTGAGGGTATATTGATGAATTGCAAACGTTACACAGTCCGGTGTCTGTTGCTGCTTCCCTATTAGTTACATATTATAAGATACTAGCGGCTCACCTTCGCTTCCCTCGGGTCTAGAAGAACAAAAACACATTGTTTTCACGGAAACCGTACATTTTTCAGGATTACAAATTGCCTATGTGCTGTTCCAGAGTATAATCTATCACTGTGCCAAATTTCATCCAGATCAAATTAGACGTTCTGGCATGATTGAGTAACAAACATTCATCTAAACTTTCACATTTATAATATTAGTAAGAAGTAAGATTTTATTAACATTACAAACTACTCTTGTTTATTATCCTTTTATTAGAGTCATAGAACAACCAAAAGAAAAGATTTTTTTTTTACAAAAAAGTTATTTCACGACAATGGCTTATCAACCGACTTCAAAAAGGAGGAGGTTCTCAATTCGACTGTATGTTTTTTTTTTTTATGTTTGTTACCTCAGAACTCCGTCATTTATTAACCGATTTGGACAATTTTTGTTTTGTTTGAAAGGGTATACTTCCAGATTGGTCTCATTTAAATTTCAAAAAAAAATACCACCCCTAAGGGTGGAAAAACAACTAATGATGAATTTAACCTACTTCTAATTGTCATATTGACTTAAAACTTTGCAAGTATTTCTATTTCCGTTGATAGTACAGTGGTTCGGTGTTATTGACCTGACCTGATGGCAAGGCCAGAAGGTGGATAGGTGGAACTCTTCAACGGCTAATAGTAGATACTTTGAGTTTGGGCTTATTTTGTTTGATTTGACAAGCCTAACACGTTAGAATCCTTACTATGCTACTACTGTCTACACTAAAAAGGGAAAAATAAAAACTTTTTAACAAAAAAATAAAAGCCGACTTCAAACAAAATCACTAAAAACTAAAAAATAACTGATTGGTAGTTTTCATTTACTATACATACCTAATCAAATATTTTCGAAGTCGGTGTGCTTTGGCTAAGTAATTAAAGCCTACCTATTAAATACATACCTAATCAAATATTTTCGAAATCGGTGCCAGCCCATACAAAGCAAAGCACACCGACTTCGAAAATATTTGATTAGGTATGTATAGTAAATGAAAACTACCAATCAGTTATTTTTTACTTTTTAGTGCTTTTGTTTGAAGTCGGTTTTTATTTTTTTGTTAAAAAGTTTTTATTTTAGTTATTTTCATAACGATTTATCCACATTGTGCAACAGTTTGATATTAGTAAACTACATCTTAATCTATACTAATATTATAAAGTTTGTGAGGTTGTAGGGGGTTCTCTGGATCTACTGAACCGATTTAGATGAAAGGTAAAAAGATAGTTTGAGACGCTGGGAAGGACATAGGATACTTTTTATCCCGGAAATCATCCTTTAAGGGGGTGAAAATGGGGATGAAATTTTGTATAGAGAATCAAACCAGGGACGAACCCGAGCGAAGCGAAGGTGAGACGCTAGTGAATAATAAAGATATTTTTAACATCTGATCGAATCGTTGATTCACATATTATACTTATCATGTTGTGTTATGTTTTTAATAATATCGAACGACCTTTGTAATTCTTAAATATAGTTTGATCGCGTCTTTTATTTACTAACCTACTACTAGGTACGTTTTAATGGTTAGTATGGAATAGATGGACTATGTATTGTGTAATGTATGTATGTATTCAGCCCTTTTTAACGTCCCACTGCTGGGCACGGGCCTCCCTTCAATGCGAGGGGGATCAGGCCGTAGTCCACCACGCTGGCCAAGTGCGGGTTGGCGGACTTCAAATGTCTTTTGAAAACTTGCTAGGTTCTCTCAGACATGCAGGTTTCCTCACGATGTTTTCCTTCACCGTTAAGACAAGTGGTAATCATGTTGGAAATGATTCGCACATGAAAATATCAGAGGTGCGAGTCCAGTGATTTGAACTTTGTTCACTCGGTTTCCTAAGCGAGTGCGTTACCACTGGGCTACCACTGCCTTTTTAAATTTATTGTGTAATATATAACCAATAAAATATTATCAAATCGGATGAGTAGTTCCTGAGATTAGCGCGTTCAAAAAAACAAACTCTGCCTCTTTATAATATAAATATACCACATATTCAATAATTTAGATTGTTAGAAAACAATAAATAGATTTTTCCATATAGTAAGAAAACGTTAAAGATCGTCGTAGACTAGAATGAAATCGGCTTAGAAACGGAAAATTATAAAAAGCCAGTTAATATTAGATACGTATGACGGCAAGACACCACGTTGCCACACCCACGTTATTCTAAAACTCGTGTTAAACGTTGCTTCTGTTTCATTTTGACTAGAATTGCTTCTAATGCTTATTATGAAAACGTCAATGTCCCGCGAAAAAAAAAGTGGGTAAAGTTGTGTAAAATAAAAAATATTTAAAAGTAGAGCTACACTAACAATAATACTTATTTTTGCTTTAAATCCCATTATTATTAATAATATAATGCGAAATTTTGTATGGATGGATGTTTGTTACTCAATCACGCCAGAACAGCTGCAGTGATCTGAATGAAATATGACACAGAGATAGTCTGGAATAGCACGTACCTTATTTTTATCCAGCAGTTCCCGTGGGATAGATTAGATTTTGTTTTCACAGAGCAGGGGATCGACTATCTATTCCATACTAACCGTTAAAACGTACCTAGGGACGAACCCAGACAAAGCGAGGTAGAGTCGCTAGTTCGTCATATAAAAAAAAATCAACATATTTTGATCCTGATACCATTATACATTTAGTTTAATTAATAGCACTAACATTCTACGAGGTCGGGTTTTTAAACTCAAAAGCAATTGATTTAAGACATAAATATAAAATCATAGTATAGTAAATTTTAAATTATGCGAGACTATGACAGAAAAAGATATATCTAAGAAATATGATGATATATTGGAAATTTTTAATTTGAATATTTTAAAATATAGATATGTTGGGACATTAATACACAGCACCATCTAGTTCCATGGTAAGCTACGAGGCTTGTGTTATGCATACCAGATAGTTGATACACTACACATAATTATATGACATTAAATATAAACATCCATGACTGTAGTAGTACAAACATTAGTGCTCATCACACAAATAAATGCCCCCAGCGGGGCTCGAACCCGCGACCGCTGACGCACCAAGTAGGGTCACTACAAACTGAGATAAACGTGTCGTCAAATATGTACAAAGAAAAAATTATTGATTCTAAATACTTTGATAGGAACACCGCTACTGAGGAAAAATCTATCATACCAATCGTAGTAGAATATGTTTGCTACTTGATAATTGTCAAGTAAAAATATAAGCTCAGATACGATATGACCAGTTTCTATACACTTTCCAGACAAAACATCGCAAGTACCTACAGGGGAAGTCAAGGGCGCCGGCTGGGCCATAAATAAA
The DNA here is from genome assembly GCA_947093115.1 of Brenthis daphne. Taxonomy (NCBI): domain Eukaryota; kingdom Metazoa; phylum Arthropoda; class Insecta; order Lepidoptera; family Nymphalidae; genus Brenthis; species Brenthis daphne. The sequence goes on along the minus strand of OX352482.1, from coordinate 6,254,176 downwards.
GAAACGCAACTTTTAACTCGTATGACAATGGCTGTATCATTGAAACAGACATCAGTGAAATTCCGATAAGTCTGGCATCCGTTATTAATGACCGGCGACGAGTTAAATTTAATGGCGGAAATCGACATCGTGTCATTACCGTTTTACTATATTATATACATACTAGCGACTTACACTTGCTTAGCTCGGATAAGTCCCTTAGTGCCATACAGTACATAGTCTGTGTTATTCCATATCATAGCCTATCTGTGTAATAAACATCCAAATTCATTCAGCCGTTTTAACGTGTAGGGGTAACAAACAAACATACATACATACAAATTTTCGCATTTATAATCATAGTTTAATTTTAACCGACCTTCAAAGATTTCATTTGCTAGTTTCTGAAAATGAAATGGGCGTATCGTTGTTAATATTTACAATTTAATACTTTATTAGTATTACGCCAATATATTTTGACCATTTAAATACATTATATCCGAATTTATCTACAATTAAATTAAAACAAAATTTAAACTTATTCTAATTTAAGGAACAAAAGAAAATAATGTTATTTCATTATGTTAAACGATAGAAGATCTAAACGTATACAAGTCGTGATGAATCATAAGAGCAGAAATGATTTTACAAATCGATAGCAGTAACATTTAAGAATGGGCTTAAGTGTAAATGTTGCATACAAATCGTGGCGCAATCCATCTGCAGAGCCGTATCGATTTTTTTCAAGAAACAACCTAACAGAATTTGAAACTATAAGAAATGGAAAGGGACTTAACAAACTACATAAATATGAATTAAAAGTAAATTTTATGAAAATCTTTGCCAAAGAACTGGGCTATTCCAATAGACTAATAAATTTCACTTATCTCAAAGCTTTTTAGATTATTGGATACTAGAAAAACGTAAACAAATTCATACCACGAGAACCGCACATTTTTCCGGGATAAAATTGCCTATGTGCTATTCCAGACTATAATCTATCTCTGTGCCTTTCATCCAGATCCATTCAGCCGTCCTGACGTGATTGAGTAACAAACATCTAAACATGTAAACTTTCACATTTATAATACTAATAGTAAGATTATTTGCTCTCGTGTGTCTCCAATAAAGGTAGTCTTCTATTTTACTCTTAAAATCGCTGCGTAGTACATACTTTTATAGAAGACACGTTTGGCTCAGTTTGTAATGACCCTACTTACTGTGCCAGCGGTTGCGGGTTCGAGTCCCGCTGGGGGGCATTCTCTTGTGTGATGAGCACGAAAGTTTCTTCTCCAGTCATGGGTGTTTATATTTATAATAAGTATGTATTTAAAGTTATATATATATGTAGTATATCAACTATCTGGTATCCATAACACAAGTACATGGAACTAGATGGTGCTGTGTGTTAATGTCTCAACGCATTCATTTATTTAATTTATTTTATCCTAATAACAAGGAGAGCAAAGGCAAATATATTAAAAGATAAAAGTATTTAACAATATTATTCCGCTGTATAAACACTACTAACGTTTTCCTGCGGATTCGCCCGCATAGTACATTAATGTATTAAACCATTTAAAACTAATTATAATATTACAAATGCGATAGTAGCTTTTTCTGTCCGTTACGTTTCACGGTCAAGCCGTTGAACCTACAATTATTTAGACGAATTTTGGTGTAGAGATTGATGGGACCTTGGAAAAGGTCATAATAGGCTTTTTGTCGCGAAAATAAAACTTGAAGTTGAAATTTTGTATGGTGCACTAACTACACTAACGATAACATTTTTTTATTTATATAAATGGAACCTAGGAACGCACCCGAGAGAAGATAGGGTTAGTTGCTAGTATCTTTTATACTGTATGTATGCTTTATCAATGGTGAAGTTTCATCATAATACGTTCAGTAATTTTTGCATGAGAGTACAAGCTAACATTCATCGATACGATACATCTTTAAAACTTTTGCATTTATAATATTAGTAGAATTTGCAAGGTTTATTTACATTTAAAAAAACATCTATAAAAATTAAAAATCCATTCTAATATCATAAAGGTGAAAGTGTGTTTGTTTGTCCTTCTTTCACCTCGAAATGGAGTGACGGATGGCGTGCTTTTTTGTGTGGAGATAGAGGGCTGGAGAGTGACATAGGCTACTTTTTACCGTGGGAGATTATCTAATTCCCACGGGAATACACGTTATAATACGATCCAAAAAATATTTATGATCAGAATTACTTGAAACTTGGTATTATTGCTCTTTAATAAAATTTAATAAATGTGTTGTTGTTTTAGCATTTTTCGAAATTAATTCTATAAGGAGGTAAAATAGGCGATGAAAGTTTGTATGAAACTACCTTTTTAGAGATTTTTTTGTAGTTTTAGCGCTAGAGAAGCCGCGGGTTCTGCTAGTGTATAATAATAAGATATTTCCACAAGCCTAAAATCAAGAAATTAGGTACATTTATTAAATAATAATATATAAACACCTATTGACACATAATTATCCGTAAATTTAAACCAAAAATTTATCCTCAAAGCTTTGTAAACTTAAGCCATTGTTCCGTAATGTTGCGTTTTACAAGTATAATATTTGTCAATGGTAAAGGATTTCCTTCAAGCCGGCCGGCCGGAAGGTGCTATCCCGAAGGGGATGGAGACCGTTATCGACGTGGAATATAGATAATGTAGAGCTATAAAAAAACCGTACGTACATGACGAGTGTTAAATAAATAGTAAATAAGATGCAATCGATATATCGGATTGATTTTTTTTTTATTTCTATAAATTCACATAGATATAATGGTTTTTATTTATTACTCACGATTTCGGACGTTATGAAATTAATTGTATTTTTTTTAATTAATAAACGAACAACTTCATATTATTGACTAATAGACTTAAAAAGAAAAAATGTTTTTAACGATTGGCATATTCAAGTTACTTGTCTCTGTGAATATTTTATCAACCAACATACCAATTACCGAAACCTATAACATCTGGTAAACATTTACGCCTAGTTGCAGTCTTTATTACCACCCTTGACCGTCAAAATAACAACCCTCCATCTCATTAAAATCATCCCTACGAGATGAACATCGGAGGGCGGCGGTCGTTAACCTCGCTGACGTCAGGTCAGTGACTCAGGTATCGTTCGCGAAATTATAGTCTGACATTGTAAAGTAAATAAGTTTGTTTGGTTTTTTTTGTGGAAAAGTACTTAATAAACAGTTATATTTTGCTATGGATAAATTTCCTGAGTATATTATAGATATTATTTCAGCTGATTAAAAATATAATTAAGATTATATTAATTCTTCATATAAATAAAAAAATCATAGACAATTCCTAACTTTATTTAGAAAATTTGCTTGGAAAATATTTTTGATGTAAAACAATTAGCAAACGTTATATTGAATATACATATTTATATTCAAAGAAAGTATTGGATTTCTAATCTAAGCAAAATGAATACCAATTAGGCGTGGATTTAGAGCAATTATTATTATTGCTATTTAGTTGTTTTTTTTAATTATTACTTACAAACTGCAGAACTATGTACAAGAATAATATTATCAGCATTGAAAGTATAACATTACAGTATCAAGGTGATAAATACATTGTAATACATGTTATTTTAATACATTTATCTTATTCTTAGTTTGGCTAAAAATTCCTGTGGTTATTCCAGTATACCTACTATGGACATACTTCCATGTTGTCTTATTTCTTTTTTGAATTACTGTTTTACATTTAAATATTTTCATTTTTTATTTAAATTAAAAATTTAATAATTCATTATATGGCTTTTATAGGTATAATTTTGTTTTGTGAATAAAGTGCCATTTAAGACGATCTGTTCGTCACGCCGGCTACTTATGAGTTACCTACAGTGAAAGTCTGACATGACACAAAAAAAAAAACTATATGAATCATTTCAGTCTGTGACTCATGGTGTCAGACGCCTTCTAATTAATACAGTGAGGCATATAAGGAAATCTATAAACAACATAATATTTGAATCATATAAGAATATATTCTATGAACGTAGCGGATAAGGTCCAAGTACTCGTAACCTTGACATTGTATATTTTTGTACTTTTTACGTGTATTGCAAGGGAAGGAGACGCCCAGTGGTGCATTCGCCCCAAAATAGCCTCGAAATGGATGTGACAGGCGGACGGCTATACCATATATGGTCAAGTAGTAAAGCGACTGCGCGACGTAGCATTACCTTGTCGGTTCGATGCCCTCTACCATTCTGTCTACTGATAACTATATATCACGTAAATCTACTCCTCCCGTGTTCTGATTTCGTCATAAAAGGCGATGGAAGATTAGTAACCTTTCACATGCGTGAAATTCAACACCAATGCGAAGATATATCATTGAAAATATCCATACATTCACATTATTTAATATCGTCTCTATTTTTTAACGGCATTAAGAACACAACACGTGGCATAAAATCACTGAACGGTGACAAGTTATTCGTTGAAAAGGCGTGCGAAGTCGGCGAAGGGTTGTGCAAAATATGGCCGATGGCGGCGCCGGTTGAGCTCCGAGAACGAGTAAATGCGCCATTTTAATATCTATTAACACTATCTGATATAGGAAATCACACCACGATTACAAAACACTAGAATTTATTTTCATCACTTACCATTTTTTGATGTTATGCACGTAAAAATTCCACCACTAACTTCACCGACTCCACGACAACGGCGACCGGAACGACACTGATTCGTACAGTTGGCTAAACCTTATTTTGTGGCAGCCAATGAGCGCATGTGTCAAAACTGTATAAATGAGTCAACACACTGTCTTTTATTCTTCAACAATAAATTATTACTCACAGCTAATATTTGGAATGAAATATTGCAATAAAATAATAATTGTAAATTTAATATACAAATAATACTTGAATTTATTAATTAGGAAAATAAAAAAATACTCTTGATAGAAGTTGACACAAGATGACAACTTTTTAAAATACCAGCTGCTCTGTTGCAATTCGCAGTAAAACTACAGAGTTTTTTACTGATTATTATATATAAATAGAGTTCGAGCGCGGTAAGATAAGATTAAATACAAAAGTCCTTTCAGCGTACAGATATAACTATTTTCAAGACTTCTTTACGTTTGATTACTACTTGAAAAGTGAGTCACTGATGACGATAAAATTCTAACCAATGAGCGTACAGAATTCAATAAATGTCCATATATGGAATGACGGAAACTGCCGCAAAATCGTGTAAACATTTAAATTTTAGCGGGCAATCATTATCTAGATTACAGGTAGATTTTTATTATTTTGTCAAATTAGATTATAGAAAAATCTTTAAGGATATCAAAAAAATTTAATAATTACCCGATCGAGTAATTAGAATTAAGCATTGTATAGTATATGATAATTAATATATAATATATATTTTAAAAATAACGATAAAAATAAATTTTCCAAAAATTAAAAATAACCTTTTGTCAAAGAATAACATTATACGTTATTCATAAACAGATTTGTAATCAAAGATCATTGAATGTCAGCGTAGTTTTGCAGGTTATATTACCATCATGAACGAATTAACCACATTCGTTCATGATTACCATTTACCATATATGGTAACTTCAGCAGAGCATGATATAGTTATTATAAATTATAAGTGCAATACATACTTGTATTACGTGTATGTAGCGTAAGCTAATTGTTCGATATTTCCTAACATTATCATAAAGAACGGAAGATTTATATATTTTAAGTAGATATATTAATTCATACAAACTTTCATCCTCTATTTTATCCCATTATGGGTTGAATTTCGAAAAATGGTAAAACACGTATATATTTAATTGTATTGAGAATTAATACCAAATTTCAAGTAATTTTGATCATAAATAATTTTTGGGTTGTATTATAACGTGTTTTCCCGTGGGAATGAGATAATGTCCTGCGGTAATAAGTAGCCTACGTTAATCTCCAGCCCTCCAACTATCTCCACACAAAAAATCATGTCAATCCGTCACTCCGTTTCGACGTGAAAGAAAGACAAACACACTTTCACATTTATACAAAAACAAACCTATTCGTCGGGAACCGTATATTTTTCCGGGATAAAAAGTGCCTATGTGTTATTCCAGACTATAATCTATATCTGTGCCAAATTTAATCCAGATCCGTTCTGGCGTGAAAGAGTAACAAACATACATCCGTACACACATTCTTACAAACTTTCGTGTTTATAATATTAGTAGGATTATTAAGGTAACTTACTTTTAAGGCATTAAAACAAAAATTCAGGTTTTTAGGTAGTTGTATTCTATGCCTTTTCAAGTTATTAAAACCTTTATTTAGTACGGTATTTTTTTTCTATTTACCCATAATAATATTTTTTCATTTGCAAGAAAGCCGAGGGCATAGATTGAGTAAAATAGCAGAGCGACATTGAATTTAATTTTTAAGTTCCGTAAACAAAGACTCGGGGCCATTATACTAAAGTCCAAAATTAGTAATTAAACAAAATTACTAAAAAATAAAAAACGTAATTAAAAAGAGTACACAAAAATAACAAATAATAGAATAAAACAACATTTTTACTTATAAATAATTATTATACAAGCCACATATTTTATACAGTGAAAATACCATAACAAAAAAAGAATATTGCAAAATTATTTTTTCACTGATTTATTAGATTCCCGACGTTTCGAATGCTATACAGTAATTATGCTCACGGGAGAGAACCAAAAATCAAAATAAATCCGCCAAAAAAAATCGAAAAAATAATAGTTTTATTTTAAAAATATTCGCGTAAATCTAAGAAAGTATAAAATTGCAAAAACCTAAGCGTTGCCGACATATTTATGATATCTTTTGTACATTGTATACATGTTAGTGAGTGTCATCTGACCAATAGAGCCAGCTAGAGCTCTCCTCAGGAAAGCCATAGAGTAGGTAGAATCAGAAACTTGTATGAGTAGGGATATGGAATTTTCTAGATGTTGCCGGACCATCTTCGGTGGAGGACTCTTTTCCAACCAAATACACATATCTGCTACTGCATATGCAGATATTCTAGATACATGCGCTTTACGTTTGCATATTGATTGGGTTAATCTGTAAAAGAAACACAAATGTTATTAAAATAAAGTTTTGTTTTAAATGGATGGTGTGGAAAAGATTTAAATTTGATTTTAAGTCATTTTTAGTTAATTTGTTATGAAATATGTTGATATCGCTTGAATTCTCTACCTGCCAGTAAGAACTCTATTGCAATGAGTTAGGTAGTTCCTAAAAGCCAAACGTATACTTATTTGGGGCTTAGCCATTTCGAAGTTATAGATATATACCCCAATTCTATTATTAATAATAAATTTTATACTCTAATGATATATATTAAAAATATTGCGCTTTATAAGAATTACTAGCTGTATGATTAAACAAAAAAAAAAAACAATTTCATAACCACAAATTAATTTTTATAATACAAAAATCTCGTTTTAATCATTTATTTAGATATAAAGTTATTCTGTAAACATATTAACAAATAATTTTAAGACAACAAAAAGTTTTCCTTTTCTTACTTTTCAATAGAATGTGCCATTTCAGCGAATTTATGTTCTACAGATCTGTCTGTAATATCTTCTGAAGTTGCTCTCTCACACAAACACAATAATAATGCTTTATAACACTGCATATAACATGGCCATCTGGAAAATAAAGTTTATCATATTAAGTTATGCAAGTATTCAGCCCTTTTTAACGTCCCACTGCTGGGCGTGGGCCTCCGTTCAATACGAGGGGGATCAGACCATAGCCCACCACGCTGGCCAAGTGCGGGCGGACTGAGCACGTCTTTTGAGAACTTGCTAGGTTAAATTAATAATCATTTATGTTATTGTAATATTTTAATTCATGTATATTTTTCAGTCACCATTTTTTTAGATCAGAAAATTTAGTTTGTAGTAATAATAATAACAATAAATGCAAAAATAAGTATAACAAAGTAGTACTCAGGCGAACATTAAGTTACATACTTAATTATAAAAATTATTTTAGTATTTTATCGGTAAAATAAGATTATTAAAAAAATATTACGCGGTTGAAGTAAATCTTTATTGGCGCTGTGGCAGATAAAGCAATTAAATTAAAACAAATCAAAATATAATTATAACATTTTAGTAATGAATATTAATTTTTATAAATAAAAATTGTTATAATAATAACAATATATATTTTTTTTTATTATTAAAAATAAATTTGACTATCACTTCCGCTACACTCATTTTTCAAATGCGTTGACTTACCCCTCAGTCACGCCTAAAGAAGTTTTACTTCAGAAAAATCTTACCTATCTTCTAACAATTCCTCTCTTGAAAGCAATAGATTGTTCAAAACGGTGACACAGCCTTCATATATGTTTACAAAGCTTTGCCATGAGATAACACATTTAGTCTCAATTGTCTCGAAACCCAGAATGTAGTGCAGTAGATGTTGGAGTTCGAATACTGCGTCTAGGAATTTGTAGTCGAGGGATATCTGGAAAATTAGAAAATCAAATAAATAATTATATTATAAACTAATGAGTTACCATTGCTTCGTTTGGATGTGTCTTTATTGGAACCCTAATTCTTTTTCTAAAATAAAAGAAGCATAAGTTACTCTTTATAACATCGGCTATTATTATTTAAATTAAACTATTATATAATATATATTCTTCTTCTTCTCCTTGCCCATTTCCCAATCACATGGTGTCGGCGCAGTACATCTTCTGTACTGCTGAAAGATTTTGGCAAAAGTTTTACGACCGGCCGACGTCAACCCTCCTTGGGAATATTATAATATATATATATATATATATATATATATATATATATATATATATATATATATATATATATATATATATAATAACCGAAAGAAAATTTATACATTTAAAAAATTAAATGACTAAAATTATAGCAATTTTAAGGTAACAAATGTTGTATTGATTTTATGCCACCGGTTGGCTGGTTGTTATGCCACTGAGTCTCTATAGTAGCACAGTACCGACCTATCTTCTTCGTGTCTTCTCCATTCTATGTGACATTGGGTGAAGTAATCTGTGCTCAACTGGCACATTTTGAAGCCATTAACAAGGAAATTGAATTGAAACATAGCACAGTAAAATTCATGGCGAACATGTAGTGCCACCTCGTGGCAAGTTAATCAATCAGTCAGTTAGTCGGTCATATAAAAGTAAGTATGACAGTCGGGTGTGCCTACCCCGTGTATCCCTCTTGCATTCCCCCATTATTGTTTTGTCTAAATGCCTCAGACTGTATGGTTTTTGAGACTGTGAACATAGTATGTACACTTCGAATTATATAGGAAAAGCGGTATCTTAATAATAAAAAAAAAAGTTGTTGTTTTCTGACTTAAGAAAAAAAACTTGTTTTTTTTTTAGAATTAAGTTTTTTTTTAGAATTAAGTTTTTTTTTAAAATAAATATTAAAAAATACCTTCTTAGCAGCCAAAATAACTTCAGACAATATATCAACATCATTTTTCAATAACTTGCAAATACAATCTTCAACTCGAATAACTTTTAATATTTTAACATTCACTTCCTCATCACCAACTTGGTCACTATTTTGTTTAGCACTTTCTTGTATTAAGTCGTAGTGTTGCTGTATCCAAAATCTAATATTTTTTGTGGCTCTGAACATTAATTTTGTCATGGCAATACATTTTGGTCCAATAATGTTAGCTTTAAGACAGTGTTGCCACAAGTATTTGGATACTTTCTTTGACGTTAGTTGGGAATTTGTTATTTCTATGTTCTTTAGAATTATTGAGGGTTTCTGTAATAAAAAATAATGCGAAACGTCGGGAACCAAAAATCAAAATAAATCGAAAAGATAGTTTTATTTAAAATGTCAAATATTCGATTAAATCTGAGAAAGTATTAACTTCGATTGTAACTAAAACTATTAAATTACTAGCAATATTACAATTTAATATACTTAACTTTAAATCCATATTAAAAATAATGTTTTTCTTTTATTAAAAAGTAATTTTATTGGCATTCATTATGTTAAAAATAATTTAAATATTACCTTCAAAAGAGCCAAGTTCGCCAGATCCCCAACAAAATTGTTGCTGAAGCTCTCAACAGACGACAATTCAGCTATAAACTTCAGTGTGACCGCTATCTCTTCTAAATGGCTATTATATTTTCTCTTTCCACCAAACACCATAAACAATCTAGATTTTATGCTGTTCCATATTTGAGTGAATAGTTTGTCTTTGTCTTGGAATATATTGTGCGACTCAAGTTTTTTGATATAACGCAAAACTACATTGAGGAGTTGAATTGATGAATCAATATGTTGGTATTTAGACGACGGATTTTGGATTGACTGGATCTGTAATATTGATATGTGTTTATTTAAATAAATAAATATGTTGGGACATTAACACAAAACACCATCTAGTTCCATGGTAAGCTACGAGGCGAGACTTGTGTTATGGATACCAGATAGTTGATACACTACACATATACAACTTTAATTAAATTCATACATATTATAAATATACACACCCATGATTGGAGTACAAACATTCGTGCTCATCACACAAATGAATGCCCCCCAGTGGTGTGTTCCAAGGTATATTTCATTTTGTTTTTGAGTAGAATCCTAATTGTTTTTCTAAAATAAAAGTAGCTTACGTAGTTACTTCTTATAAATAGTGAAAGTCCTCTGAAAAACAGTTCTCCTGTTTCGAAGATTAGCCGGAACAAACAGATAAAATTTTTAAAAATTTTATGTTTCTTATAAGTAGGTACCATATAAAATTTAATATGCAATTAGTGAAAAGCTATTATTTTGACATTACAAACAGACACTTCAATTATATTTAGTTGTATAGATATACAAGCAGGGACGCTTTTAGACAAATTTTGTTTATAACAGATGCCTGTGTTACTCCAGCTCTGTCCTAAATTTTCTTTTCAATTCCTTCAGCTGTTTCAACGTTCAGAAGTGACAAATATATAAACTTTCTCATTTATGATGTCCTCCCGACCGAATCTGGTCACGTCGGCCAATTTCATTGAGACTAGCCAATTGCAGGAGATATTATACTACACAAGTGTGTGAGGGAGAGCGAACACACAACATGCACTCTCTATTTCACTCTCAAATTTCGATGAGTCATAAGACGATAATTCTACACAGAATCAGAATATATTAACAGAAAGATTTAATAATAAAGCTTGAACGATCCGGGACTCGAACCTAAATGCTAACCACTAGATCATGGAGGCAGTTATCATTTTTATTTATTTAAATAAAGGGGAAAATAAAGTTTTTTTAATTTAATTAAATGTAAGTTTAAAATAGAAATAATAAATAAACATCATTTCATTAAAATAAAAAAGAAATTAGATGACTTACAGCAGTGTTAACAAAAAACTCCAAGCCAGACCATAGGCAATCTAAATTTTTTATTTCCTCTGCATCTGTTGTTTCACAGCATTTCAATAATGTTAACGAATATGCTCCCATTGCAGTCAATGTTGCTAGTGTATTCTCAGAAACTACACTATCGTCAGTGTTGCCAGATTCCATACATAAATTACTATTATTGCTAAAATCAATATTTTTAAAGGAATCTAACATTGTATTATTTAATTTTTCTTGTAAATTAGCTAAAATTGATCGATATGCACTTGTTGTAATTGCTTTCTTTTCTTTAGCAATAATTGGCAAAATTATACAACTTATTCGAAACACGCTATCAGCGAAATAATCTATACTCGATATTTCACCTTTTTTCTTATGATTTTTTAACAGAATATCAACAATATGTTTAACGATTTCTGCATCTGTTTTCACTTTTTTCACACCAGATTCCAAAATATTTTTAATTATTAACATGTTGTTCGAAGTTTTGTTGCTTAATGTCAGTAATTCAAGCATTATCTTATTTTTAAAATCAAATATATAACTGACTGGAAACATTTTGTACAAATCCGGATATTTTGGACTCAATTCATAAATGCTTTGTAATACATAATCGATGTTTTTACGAAGTTTTTTCGACTGGCAACACTTTTTCAAAATCAATAATACGAAAATAGCTGTCAATTGAGAATTTTCATCTAGATAGTAAATTTGTAAATGTTTTAATATTTCCACGTTATTTATAGCTTCATCTTGATTTTGTAATTGTACCGAGTTGAAAAAATCTTTTAAATCAATCTCTTTGATAAAAGAACATATTTCAAAATTATTTTTATTCAATGCTTTTGTAAGAGTCGTTGTATTTTCCATACATTCACTTATATTTTTTGCAATTTTCAAAGTTAGAGATTGTAATAATTCTTTATTATTAATAGTAGCTTCGTTTTGAAATATCTCGATGTTTGAATCATTTTGGTAAGACTTTACAAGTGTCTTTGAAAGTAATTTCAACTGGGTTTTGTCTAAATTGACAAAAAGATTTTTAGTATAGTAAGTATTTTTCAACAATATTTGTGGGTAGTTCGATATTTGTTTGAGTAAATTCGTTTTTATTTCTGAATTACTTTTTGTCTGTAATAATTCGGCAGCCATTAATTTTGTAAGCAGAAGGTGGTCCTGAAAATGTTAAATGCTTAATTTAATAATTATTATTGGTTGAAAATTTAAATTTAAGGAATGCAAATCTTTAAATATCTCATAAAATAGAATTTTATTATAAAAAACATTGGAGGTTCAAAAAATCCGTAGAAAAGTTTTTGTTTTAATGATTTCCCTAAAAAAAAATGATTTGTCTTCTTTATTTTCCAACCTGGTCTATAAAGAATACTTAAAAAATACATACATCTATACATATAATAAAAGTGTAACAGATCGCTGTCTGTACATGAAAGACATTTGAGAAAAACTATTATTGGGTGTCTTTACTAACGCAATAGAATCCAAAACAATGATTTTCAGAATTTTTGTCAGTTTGTCTGTGTGTTTGTGTGCGCTAATCTCTGAAACCGTAGTCCGATATGTACATATTGATAATACTTGTATTAATAAGCATATTGTGTTTGTTAGTAATAGCTTGTGTAATAATAATAATAATGAACACTTTATTGCACACCACACAAGAAATCCTTATCGCTAGAAGCGATCTTTTTCAGGCAACCTTAACCTCTTGTGTAATATTTGTCTGCATGGTATGGTATGGTATGGTATAAGACGGGCCAGTTTCCGCAACTCGACGTCTGCGCGCCTATTTTGCGTGTGTGGGAAATTTCCAAATGTTTATTCTTGCCAGCCCAGTTCCTCCAGGAACTTCAGTAGTCTCTTCGTCCTACCGAAGACCTCCGGGAGTGTACTAGGGGTGCCAAGATGTTGAACCCGGTACGCCGCTACACCTGGACAATGTAAAATCACATGTGCAGCCGTTTCATCTGCCCTCATGCAGGCTCTGCAGAGTGGGCTGTCAGTTATACCTAAATTAAATAGGTGTTTGTTATAGGGTCCGTGGCCTGTTAGAGCCGCGGTTATCTGTCTGAGTTGAGATCTGTTGAGATTAATCAGACGGTTAGTCGTTTTAGTGTTAATGAAAGGAAGCGATTCCTTTGCTTGCCTGCAGTCTGCGACTTCACGCCATATATTTTCGTGTAGTCGTCTTGTGCGTTGTCGTATTTGACCTTTGAGCCAGCAAGAAGGTAGCGCCACGATGGGCTCAGGACCTATTGCATTCAGGTCCGATCCTCTTCTTGCTAGCTCGTCGGCCCTATCGTTACCCCACGAGTTGCTGTGGCCTTTGACCCATTGTACTGAGACCTTGTTTTGGTCACTTACCTGTGTCAAAGCGTTATGACATTCATAGATTATACCTGAAGTGGTAGAATTACTATTTAATGCCTGTAGTACTGACATGCTGTCTGATAGTATGCGGATAGAGAAGTTTTTGACGTCTTTATTCGCAATTGTTCTAGCTGCCTCAAGGATACCTAGACATTCGGCTTGGAACACGGTGTTATAGGTACCTAGGGGTATTGAAGTTTGAATGTTTAGATCATCAGAGAAGATCCCGCAACCTGTCCCTGATTTGGTTTTTGAGCCATCAGTGTATATTCTAAGGTCCTTGCTGTCGCGACCTTCGTTTTTGTCAACCTCTAGCTCTATTTTGTATTTTTTGTCAAAAATGTATTTGATTTGGATCCCGTCATTCGGTGCTCCCATGAGCGGGATGTCTTTGGCTACGTCTATCAAAATTTTTGTATGTGGCGTGCCTGTTTTTCGTAGCAACTTCTGGTTATCTAATCTTGTTGCGGTAGTCGCAGCCTCTTGTTGGATAAACAAGTGCAGCGGCAGAAGGCTTAGTATGGCTTCCAGGGCTGCAGTGGGTGTTGTTCTCATGCAGCCCGTTACTGCCATGCACACCAGTCTCTGCCAGCTTTGTAACTTGCATTGTGCTGTGGTTAGAAGAGTTCTACGCCACCACACTAGGGCACCGTAGCTAATCATAGGTCGTATAACTGCTGTGTAAAGCCATAGAGTTAGTTTTGGTTTAAGGCCCCACTTCTTACCTAACATTCTTCGGCATTGCCAGAAGGTAATGCTGGCCTTGTTTAGTTTGGTTTCTAGGTGTTTGGACCAATTTAATTTGCTGTCTAGAATAATACCTAGGTATTTTACTTCTGTAGTTAGTGACAGTGTCGAATTAAAGAGTTTTGGAAGGGAGTAGTTCCCTAGCGCTCTTTTGTTTGTGAACATTATTAGTTCAGTTTTGCGCGGATTGACGGTCAGATGAAACTTTTCGCACCACTTTTCGACTATTAATAGGGCCGATTGTGTTAATTCGCAGACCGTGCTTGTGAATTTACCCGTTACTAAGATGGCTAGGTCATCTGCATAACCGATTGTATAAAATCTGTTGTCGTTGAGCAGGGATATGAGGTCGTTAACTACGAGGTTCCACAAAAGAGGCGACAGTACACCTCCTTGTGGACAGCCTTTAGCAACGATGGCTCCCTGTTTGTTGCTATTTCCCAGCCGGACTACTCTATTTGCGAGCATGTGTTGAATCCAGTTTGATATTACTGGGTTCACATCATGTCTGTCGAGTGCTGCTCTGATGCTGGTGAAGTTAGTTTTATCGAAGGCTCCTTCAATATCGATGAAGGTGCCTAGGCATATGTCTTTGGTATCTAACGCCTCCTCGATCTTGCATACTACAGCGTGGAGGGCTGATTCCGTTGATTTGCCTGAACTATAGGCATGTTGGTTCCTATGTAGAGGTGTTTTTACTAATGCATTGTCTCTTAGGTATCTATCACATAGTCTTTCCATAGTTTTAAGTAGGAATGATGTGAGGCTTATTGGTCTGTAGGATTTAGCATCCGTGTAGTCAGACCTGCCGGTTTTTGGTATGAAGATTACCTTGACCTCTCTCCAGGTCTTGGGTACGTAACCAAGAGCCAGGCAGGCCTGATATACTTTATTGAGTATATGGAACAGTTTTGGGCCTCCCCATTGTATAAAAGCGGGGTAAATGCCGTCTAGGCCTGGTGCCTTGAAGGGCTGAAAGCTTTTAATGGCCCATGCTATTTTCTTTGGACTTATGACCTCCGTTGCAAGTTGCATGGATGTGTCTGTTATGTTGTGGTTGACATCTAACCATTTGGTTTCGTTAATCATTGAGCAGTCGGGGAAGTGCGTCTGCAGAAGTACTCGGTGTGCTTCTTCCAATGATTTGGTATATGTGCCGTCCGGTTTCCTTAAGGAACCCAGTTCCCGCTGTGGTTGTCCGGTAAGAATTTTACGAATTCTGTTTGCCTGTATAAACGATTCTATGGACTCACAGTATTTTCGCCAAGCACGATTCCTCCAGTATCTTATTCGTTTTTTGTACTTGGCTTTAACATTTTTGTAGTGGTCCCAATCTAGATCGTTGTATGTATTCATAGCTCTATTGAAGGCTTTCCTGACCTTGGTTCTAAGGCGTTTTAACTCTGGGCCCCACCAGGATCCTCTGTCAAGTGGGTTTGACGGAGGATAGGTTAGTGGGCAAGTTGCTTCGTAACATGTAGTCATTAACTGCGTTAGTTTAGTGACCAGTTGTTCGATACTATCCGTGTCGGTTAGTCTGTCAGGGTAGTCGAGTGCCCGCAGGCCGTCGACTAGTAGTTTACGAAATTCATCTTTGTTTGTCTTTCGTACGTTCCTAAAGGGTTGAGGGGGTGTAGTGGATAAACCTAGTTCAAAGCGTATCCATCTGTGGTCTGAGCAAGAGGCTTCATCAGACACATGCCAGTTGGATATCAGTTTGGCACCCCCGTCGTTTGCTAGCGTGAGGTCAATAATGCTATTGGCACGTCTTGTTACAAAGGTAGGCTTGTTGCCTGTGTTAATAATGTCTAAGTTAGTAGTTGATAAGTATTCAATTAGTATCCTTTGTCATTCACAATCATTTGTCTGCATACAAATGTATGTATTTATTAAATTTGATAAAAATATTGGAATGGATTTAAAGAAAAATGATAAATATAGTTATCTTACCCAAATCAAGTTTGCCTCATCATCAAAATTAGACGTAAGTTCGATCCATTCACTTTTGCTCAAAAACGGCAGCAAGTCATTTCCCTTCACATTCATCTTGGTGTTGCTATATTTTATATTTAAAAGTTTTAAATGTGCCACACTTAGACAAAGTTTTAAGAATGCTTCGACAAGAGATGGATTCTGAAATAAAGAAAGAAATAATAAGTATATTGTTAAAAAATATGTTCTACTTCTATGTATGTATGAACATAGAGTCGGATATATGTACATACATACAGGACAAAATGTAGTAAAAATTGATTATTATTTCAATGAAATTACAACAAAGTGTTTAGTGAAACTGGTCTAATATGGGCTGTGGATTTGATTCTAGCATTAACTAAACTAGACTGGGATAATATTTTCTTAGGTTTACGCGAATATTAGACATTTTAAATAAAACTATCATTTCGGATTTTTTCGCGGACTTATTTTGTTTTTTTTTCCCGACGTTTCGAAGGCTTTACAGCAATCATGGCCACAGGAGAGATTGGCATATTACCTAAAGCTTAAAACTTACATAATTTAATTTCAAAATACAATCTCCAAATTTGTTCAGGCATTGGTCTTCAAAATCTTGAAATGCTGACCAAAAATCTTCTGCAATTGGTAATGGCACTGTGTGGTCTGCCATTTTGTTGTGTCGAAGGAAACTTGACAAAATGGCCGATAGCATTTCCGCTAGTGTTATAATTGAAGGACCTGGAATAACATCATAATTTATAATAAAGCACTAATAAACTTATTAGCCGACTTATCCTCACTTCGCTCAGGTTCGTCCCTAGATATGTTTTAACGGTTAGTATGGAATAGATATTTTACCACCATACCTATGTATATATATTTTTATACACAGGTATGGTGAGTTGTTGTGGGTTGTATTTATTATTACATATTTTCCAGTAGGAATGAGATAATCTCCCGCGGTAAAAAGTAGCGCATATCACTCTCCAGCCCTTCTACTATCTCCACACAAAATCACGTCAATCCGTCGCTCGTTTCGAGGTGAAAGAAGGATAAACAAACAAACAGATCTTCACATTTATAATATTATGGATATATAGTATGAATTAATTTTAATGTATCAAACTAAACATTAATACTTTTAATCTATGCTATAAATTTAAATAAAATTGTAAAAAAATATTAATTTATACACACAATAGTACATATTAATTAAAAAACAAATATTCACTTAATGAAACTTTTAAGTTTGCAATTTTAGACGTTTAAGCTTTTTGAATGTTCAAGGCAACAATTTGTAAACATTGTGCCATGCTTTAATGTAAGTTTAAAGGTTTTCATTTCATGTATAACGTAAACGTAATATTTAATTGTCGGTGAGTTAAAGGTTAGTTTTTTACATAATACTGCTAGATTAAGAAACAATTTCATATTGGTGCAATATAAAGGCACAATATCAGTATGGTAGTTAATTAATTATTATAATTACTATATTTGTTAATAACCAAATTATTTACAAAAAAAAAACCAGATTGAGTAAAAAGCTAACTAAAAAGATAAAAACAAATTGATGAAGGAACATAGTATTATGCAGTCATAGGTATACAATTATGTGTAATTTTTTTCACAAAGGCCAATTTAATTTATATAATTTTGATATACCCAGTGTCTTTCTCACAATTAAGACGTATCTAATGACACCTCTCAAGCTAAAATGCATCAAGCTGTTTATGCTACAGAGTGTGCCAAAGAAATATACATACATACATATACTTGAAAAACATAACCCTGCTACTTGCGTAAAAAGTGTTTAAATAAAACAATATAATTAGATACATACTAACAAATCCTTCTTCAAGCATCATTAGGCAGTTAACTTCAAAATCTTTTTGTAACACCAACAAAAGCTCTTTATTTTGCCTAAACATTAATTCTGATGTCAATTTACCATACATTTCTGCACATTCATAGGGAAATATATCATTACCAGTCAAAATTTTTACTTTAATTTTATCACAGTTTTCATTATTTTTCAACCCATCAATGAATTTCTGTTTTAATTCAAACTGCTCTACGTTAGAAGCTTCTAAGTTCAATTTTAAATCTGATACTATTTGATTAATGAAATTTAATCCTCGACTCAATTTGAATAAGGTGTTAAGTAAAGAATTCATAGTTTCAATATATATTTGGAGTATATCTGCATTATTCTTTTTTGCAGTCATAATATATGGTAAAATTTTATTCATTTTTGGTTCAATCAAACTTGGATCAAGAGTTATAGCTGTTTTAACAATTAAAAGTGTTGTTTTGTCGAGCTTTCCTTCTAATTTTAATATGCCCATCATTACAACTTGTAAGAATATCATAAAAGTTTTCTTCACTTCTACGTTTGAAATCTTTTCAGCTACTGTATCTGTTAATCTTATACTTATATCTACTTCATTTACGAGTAATGTTGTGAGCATATCTAAAAATAGTCCACGTTTTATCTTTTCGTCATTTTCTTCAAACATTATGGGTGGCATTTTCATACTCGGTATCATATAATTCTGTTGCATTTTTAATGCATTTGTCACCATAATATAAAATGCGAATAAAATTTGACTCTCACTTTTATAGCAATTCACAAATATACTAATGAAGTCTGATAAAAATTTCTGATCCTTCGCTGTTCGACCCTTTGGAAATGTAAATAATGCACTCATAATTTTTAAAACAGATTGTATATTATCCCCCCTCTCAGCTATTAATTCATCAATATTGTCTTTTCTAATTAAATTGAATAGAAAACTTGAGTAAAATTGCTTTTTAGTCATTGGAAATAAAATGTTTTGACATAAACTAATAACTATGCTATGGCAATTTGTGTTAAGATAGCTAAATATAGTTTCTAAATTTTCTCCATCTAAGAATTTTACTATAAATTCCAGTTTCTTCTTGGATTCCTTATAAAATTTTGTCAGGTTTTTGAATATCATTTGGCATTTTTCATCATTGCCAGTTTCACTATGCAAATTTTGTAGTAAGGTAGTAATAATAAACAAATATTCATCGATTTGAAGATGGAGTTGAATTGACATTTTGTCATTTTCTAAAAATGATATAATGTATGAAGTATCATCGTTTTGTAGTGAATTATTGTGAAGATATTGTGATATTATCTGAAATACGAAAATAATCCATATTAATTAATAATATTATAAATGTGAAAGTTTGTGTGTATGGAGGTGATTTTATTACTCTTTCACACCAGAACGGCTGAAAGGATCTGGATAAAATTTGGCACAGAGATAGATTATAGTCTGGAATAACAAATAGGCTACTCTTTATCCTGGAATAATGTACGATTCCTGTGGGATAGGTTTGTTTTTGTTGTCTTAAAGGCGAATCCGAGTGAAGTTAGGGTGAGTCGCTAGTAAAATATATTTTATAATCAATTTTTTTTAGAAATTACCACATAACTTATTCAACTCACCCTTATAAGTTTAGATTTTAATTCACTGGTTAAATCATCCACATTATTTAACCATCCAATTACATCTTTTAATTCTTTACTCGTAAGTTTATTTCCTTTGACTAATTCATCAAGCCATTCTCCAATAACTCTTTCTTTTGGTGCAGTAGGAAAATGATGAGACTGGACAACATTTTTAGCTAGTTTTATGCGTTTCGGTAATGATATGGTGTCATCGTGTAGCCTTCGTTTTAATTCTGTAATTGCATACAATAGAATATTATTTTCATAATAAATCTATACATATAATAAAATTCTAATTGAGTCAAATCTGTACATTAAATATTTTTTGGAAAATCTTATTGAAATAGTCATTATCGATACAGAGGCTGAATCTATAGTTTATAATGATAGCCGGTTATCCCGGTCAACATATATGCGAATTAGGATACTTTTTAATACGGGAAAATATCTCATCTCTGAGAAACCCATACTAAACGTTAAAACGTAAGGGACGAACCCGAGCAGAGCGAGGGTGAGTCACTAGTCATTTTTCAGTTCGTAATTATAGTTGAAACTCCACTGCCAAGAATCGATTAAGTATTAGTCATTTATGATTTAAATAATTTGGTTATAAGGTATTCTGGGTACAAAATAACCTTAAATTAATTTGTGTTTTGGGACCATACACGCTAAAAACAATGTAAGAATATACGTTATAGGTTATAAAATATATTGTTGATGTTGCTACTTACCGTTAAGTGGATACTGAGACATTTGGTTTAAAATTAATTTTAGTAATTATATAAATATTAATTTGAAAAGTATCAAATAAGTAATTAGTAACTTTATTAATAATTAAAAATAGGTACATATGTTTGAGTTGCCGTCTTGTTATTGTTTTGACGTATATCATAGAGTATATTCAAATATTGCTATATTATTGGGGATTGGGGTGTTGGTGTTGCTATTTCATAAATGATTAAATTTACAGATAAATAATATAAGTCGCAAGCCGAAATCTTACTTTACCTATTCGATCAACAATACTACTAGATATCGTGTCGGCGTAAGAAATCCGTCTCGGTAAATATAAGGTCACTTGCAAAGTGAGCATATATTTTAATTATGTAGTTCAACTAACACTGCCAACGTAAACACGTTCATAATGCCGCAATATGTATTTAAATAAATACATGTAGATTATGTCAATATTTTAAGAATTAACCTACGAAATAATATAAAAATGATTTTTTTTACAATTTTAAATCCGCTAAGAACGTTGGCCCAGGTCGGCCAATACAAGCGACAATTCAAAGAAGTAAAACAGAAACAATACATAATAATTTAGCTCGCAAAGCAACAAAGGGAAAAAGTGCTTTATGTGCTTTTAATAAAAGGTTGATTTAGGATTTTACAATAAAGATTATAAAACTTTCTGAAATGATCATGTGTGATGATAATTTGAAGATTTGTGATTTTATTTCAACATACGGTTTAATAGATTTCATCAAAATCGGTTCGTTTTTTATGATATGAATGTAATAATTACTTATAACAAAAACTATTTTAGTATTTACTTAAAACTAAAAAGGTAATTCTAAAAAACTTTACGAAATAAAAAAGTAATTAAAAAAATGAAATTTTCCAGGCACTAGAAAGTAAAAAAAAATACTGAACGGGGTTTTTCATTTACTATACCTAGATACCGAAAACTAATCAGATATTATAAAAGTCTGATTGATCGATATGATTGTGATTGTTAAATTATTTTAATAAAGAAATAAAAATCGTACATTATTTCGAAATATTATTATTTTTACCCAACTGCGC
This sequence comes from Brenthis daphne, assembly GCA_947093115.1. Taxonomy (NCBI): domain Eukaryota; kingdom Metazoa; phylum Arthropoda; class Insecta; order Lepidoptera; family Nymphalidae; genus Brenthis; species Brenthis daphne. Next base: position 6,232,369 of record OX352482.1, on the reverse strand, counting down.
GACGCAAAAGATGGTAATGTATATCAGTCTATAAATATGGTAATGTATATCAAAGATGGTAATGTATATCAGTCTATAATAATGGATATCAGTCTATGTATGTATGAATGTGTGTTCCTATGTTGCTATCTAGAGACCAAACGCTAGGCTTTTGAGGTTTTGACCGATAGATCGACGGTTGGCTCTACGGATCCATCGATCGATACACACATATCGATCGGTACCTGCTCATATACGATATTTTTTTATATGTTGTTAAATGCAATACAATAGTTTTTATGTCTCCAAATAGACTTTACGATATAGACCGTATAGTTGCGGTTTATGTGAGACACTTACGAGTACCTTCAGCTATATGTATAAATAATACCAAGTCTAATAATACTTTCTTAGATTTACGTGAATATTTGACATTTTAAATAAAACTATCTTTCCGGAGTTTTTCGCGGATTTATTTTGATTTTTGGTTCCCGACGTTTCGAATGCTTTACAATTTACATCAATCATGGTCACGGGAAAGACTAAGTTTTAGATGTTTCAAAGGCATTAATTAATTATATACATATATGTAGTTGTTACACACAGCCTACCTACAAAAAAACAAAATGAATTCAAAAATCCGTAAGTGGCACCAAAGTACCTTACAATATTTGTTTACTTTTTAAAATTTAAAACCATATTCTAAACGATAAAAATGAAATATAATTAAACAGGGGTTTTTATTTATTATACGAGTAGTTAGGTACCTAATCAGATATCTTCGAAGTCGGTGCTAGCCGAAGCAAAGTAAAGCAAATCTATTTCAATATGTATAAATACATGTCAAATGGATATGGGGTTAATCTTTATATATATAATTCTTCTGTGAGTGTGTATGTCACTGAACTTCTCTCAAACGACTGGACCGATTTTGATGAAATTTTTTGTGTGTTTTAAAGGGGTTCTGGGAATGGTTTAGATTCACAATTTTGTCCGCTGGACAATGTTTTTTAATTAATTTTTAATTTATTAGTAGTTGTTGATTTTGGAATGTTTTACATTGGATCCGACAGACGGCGCTACCATCGCAGTGTCAAATTTTAAATAATATTCAAATTTTAACTTTAGTCTGTCCCGACAGTTAGCGCTGCGATCAAATTAAAAAAAAGTTTTGTTATCATTGTAGACAGGACAACGTCTGTCGGGTCCGCTAGTCTATACATATAATAAAATTGTAACTAAGCCGAATCTGTACATTAAATATTTTTTGGAAAATCTTATTGAAATAAACATTATTATCGATACAGAGGCCGAATCTATAGTTATTACAATTTTTGTCTATCTGTCTGTCTGTCTGTTACCCTTATCGCATTACAGAAAAACCACTGTAGGGATTTTGATCAAAATTGGTATGGTGATAGCTGGTTATCCGGGTCAACATATAGGATACTTTTTACCGCGGGAAAATATCTTATTTCTGAAAAAAAATACAAAAACTGCAATGTAAAAGTATACTAATATGTAAAACCTAAGAATTTGGTTTTTGGTCATCTGAACGCGGGCGGAGCCGCGGGCAATGCTAGTATAACTATAATTAAGTAACTTATTAAAAACTTTCCTCACAGAAAGAAAAAACAATAATATTGTCTAGGTATATTCAGTACTCAAGGTAATAATGAAGTCGTTGACTGTATAAAACAATTACAAGTTACAACTATAGCTGCCAAAAAATTATACAACTGTAGTATTCGAACTATTGCGTCGATCTAAGCAAAATATTTTATGAAGACAAAAATAAAATTTAATTATAAGGTCTTTTCACTAAATTATTATCTAGGTATACTAACATTATAAAGTACATAACTCACATACACACGCGCGCACACATACACATACACACACACACACACACTTACACATTACACTTATACACATATCATTAAAATCATAGTGAATATTTTTAATTATCCTTAATAGTATTAATTAATAATGCATGCTACTTTACTCATACACTGTGAACTATGTTGGTGTTAATTATACATATTTTGTTCAACATGGAAGGCAAGACGCTCGTAACACAAGTTCACTTAGTACGAGTGTCTTAGATTTGTATAAATGACTGATCCCGGCTGCTGAATTTCATCATCGGACATCGCGCCAAAGTATTAAATTCCATCCACACCACCTCGATGTCCAGCGTTCCACAACAGTGCGATTTTTAAGGTATTTTCTGCCCCGCACAACCACTCTGTCGAACCAGCTATCGCCGGCGGTCTTTCCGAACCGCTACGACTTGGCCACCTTCAAAAAGAGAGCGTATTCTTTCCTGAAAGGCCGGCAACGCATCTGCAAGCCCTGCGGTGTTGCAGATGTCCATGGGCGGCGGTGATTACTCTCCATCAGGTGAGCCTCCTGCCCGTTTTCCCCCTTAGTCCCATAAAAAAAGGTAAAGTTTGTACGCTTGTGACGTCGCGTTGTAGAGGGTAATCTCTGGATCTACAGAACCGATTTAGATGAAATTTGGTAAGAAGATAGTTTGAGACCCTGGGAAGGACATAGGATACTTTTTGTCCCGGTATAACCATCATCCCTGAAAAATGAAAATGGGGATAATAATAATAATATATTTATTGTACTATATAATGTGACAATATAAGGGGTTAAAATAATAAAAACCAATTGTACGCAAAGGGTCAAAAAATAAGTTGAACTACTATCTCCTAAACTTAGCCAGAGCCTGTATTTTACATGACCGACGTTCAGCTTTCACAATTGAATTTACAATTATTTATACGTCTTGCGAGTGCTCCAACAATTAACAATATCAACTATTTATCTAATCAAAAAATGTTCCTCACAAAGGATGCTGGAAATTTCATGCTCTATATTTTTTGTAATGCCCATTTATAACCTATATGACTCTAGAGAGAAGATATTCTCGAAAAACTGGTTTTTGATACCATTTTTCCAATAGCGCGAGAATCGCAAATTTGGATTAATAATGACATCAAAATGTAATATTTGGCCAAATTATTAGAATCCTCCTTGACCTTTTCTAAGTCAGACTGGAGTACAAAGCCAATATAACAAGTTCCTTGATTGGCAGTCATAAGTTGTGTTTCTTTTGAATTCTTTTCTTAATTTCAATCATTCAAGAATTTATCATAGTATCCTACTGGGTTACATATTATGTTACTTATATATAGGTATTAACATATATGTAATATATATTATATTATATATAAGTATATATAGGTACACTCCAACAAAAAATACTAATACGGATTAGCTGGGGAAGTTTACTAAAGTATAAATGTTGCTGATGTATTTTGGTCAAGTTTTGGGGTCAAGGAATGTCTAATCTGATTTAAAATTGTTGAAGATTTAGATAGATTTAGGTTTTTAAAATTAACCATACGAATTATTAAAAACTAGCGGCTCACCCTCGCTTCGCTCGGGTTCGTCGCTAGGTACGTTTTAAATAGATATAAAAAGAAAAAATCTTTCTTTCTCACATTTTAATTATATGTTTTAATACTTACCTATTCCGGACTAAGAGAAATCCAAAAATTAAAATATCATAAAAATTGGAACGCGGTCGAACGGGATAAAAAGTATCCTATGTCCTTCTCCTGGCTCTAAACTACCTCCCTGCCAATTTTCAGCTAAATCGGTTCAGCCGTTCTTGAGTTATAAGCGAAGTAACTAACACGACTTTCTTTTATATATATAGATATACCTATATGGAAACCTGAATGGGGACGCTAATCATACGTAAGCTTACTATAACATGAACGTGGGCGTACTTCAATAAATAAATGCTGCCAAGGGAAACTCACTCATAGTTTTAAAAGTTTGCGGAAACTGGTCAAGTCTTTATTAATCGGAAGTCCAAAAATAAACATTTGAATGAATAAACGACTTTCATTCATAAAACCGCCATTTTGTGATGACGATAAAATTAAATATGGCCGTCACGGTCACGAACCGACGCTATGAAGTAGGCCAAGGAGAAATTTTGCGCATGTCCAAAAGGATTGATTTTGCCTGTGACGTCACAAAATGTCCGCCACACCACCGAAACGTTCGGTATAAAAAGTTAAAAAAACAAGAATCACCCTTAGTTACGTCCAAATGGATTGCAGATATACATAATTTTTGTAACATTCACCTGTTATTTAAAATTTTCATTTAATAATTAAAAACAAATTTCTGCTAAAAAAGAGGCGGCTACGGAATGCGTCGCGTAGCGTACAACAATTTTTCCGCGATCTTAGATGCAACGATGGGCTCTCTGGCGAAGTTGGTGTGTTTATGTGAGTACTATTTTTAAACTTACTATAATAATAAATATATATATTTTATAATTTTAATTAATTTTGTTATGAAACCTCTTTGAAATTTTTTCGAAGATTTTATAAAAACAACAGTTTATGACATAAAAGAGTATGAAATTAATATTTTTTCTTATATATTATCCCGTTTATATATTTTATAATTGATTATTAATAAAAATCATAATTTACAATATAATTATATGATTCTGAATTGATTGCACATTGTTTTACCATTTAGAAATAAATTAAAATTGATTATTTGATTTTAGATAAATTAATTAAATGAAAAGAAGTGAAAACTTTAGTTCATTTACAATTCAATGTGTCTAAAATCGTAGTTCGATAAGACAATGGAGTGACATGTAATGTATTCAGCGGCGGATTTACTTCGAATTATCTTTTCTGAACGAGAATCACATATTTATTAATCTGTATAATATAAAAATAAGTTATTATAAAATAAGCTAGAACTATTTTTTGGACATAATGACTTTTTCGTATTATTTTTAATTGTTATATTTGTGTAAGCTTTTTGTTTGTTTGGTACATTTTATAACCTACGAGTATGTTCGTTTTTATACCGGAAAATGAAATTATTTGATATGGAATTTATACGGACATTTTGTTTTTTTTTTGGGAAAACCTACCTACTAGGTAAGTAGATGATATAATAAATACAAGGTTTTGGTGTCATTTGATATGGATTTTCTCAGGGCCAGAAGTAGTAGCTTTTAGATACTTTATATGATGGGAACGAGTATTCATAGGTTAAAGATTAAAAATCCTTGGAATTTTTATTATTTAGGTAGCAAAAAATTAATAAAATTATTGAATTCGAAAATGGAGAGCCGTTTGTTATAAAAACATTAGCCATTTTTCTTCAATTCAACGGGGGTGTAGTCGAGGAATATTTTAGTTAAAAAACTTAAAAAAAACTCCGACTTCTAGGAAAATGAAAAAAATAATTTAACGTGGGCGTTGGGTCAGTGTTTTGTACTTAGTCGGTTCTAGCCAAATAAAATAAAATACATATTTACCTATTAGATATTCATATCTTAAAATATTGTCGGCACCGACTTCGAAAATATCTGATTCGGTATCCATTCTAAATGAAAACCCCCGTTTAGTTATTTTTTTTCATTTTAGTGCCTGGAAGTTGTTTTTTTTAAGTTTTTTAACCAAAATATTTTTTTAACCTGGGAAGTACACCCTTTGAAACTAAAAAAAAATCCAAATCGGTTCAGGCATTTTCGAGTAATCGGTTAACATACATAAAAAAAAGATTCTGACGAATTGAGAACCTCCTCCTTTTTGGAATTCGGTTAATAAATAATTAAGCTTTAAAAACTTAATTTATATTTATGAAGTCAATTTTTCCTTGTGTAAAATTTGGATATACTGATAGCATCTTTTATTTTGTTTCACTAATATTTTATTAACGAGAAGGCGGAATGTTTATGAGTAAACGTAACGTAGAGTTTTTTTACAATACACGGAAGTCTTTCTCTGTTTTATTGATTATAAGCGACTTATCCTCGCTTCGGTAGGGTGCATCCTTTGATATGTTTTATATAGATAAGAATAGTTATTTGATCTATACATATATAGTTCGATCTATGTATCGTTCTTTTTTTCCCGACTGCTTCTCTACTACTACTCAAAGTTATGTATTTTGCCTGGCCTTTGTCTATACTAATATTATAAATAGGTAGTTTGTGAATTTGTGAGTTTGTTAGGTTGTAGGGGGTAATCTTTGGATCTAGTGAACCGATTTAGATGAAATTTGGTAAGAAGATAGTTTGAGGACCCTGGGACGGACATAGGATACTTTTTTCCCGGAAATCATCCTTTAAGGGGGTGAAAATGGGATGGAAAGTTTGTATTGGGAATCCACATAGAGACGAACCCGAGCGAGGGTGAGTTGCTAATCATCTTATATAACGAGAGCGATTGAAGATTCAAAACGTTTATATAATGACGAATCATATTATATGCCTGCAACATATATGTCAAATTAAAAAACCTTTGTTCTTATATGAGTCTTTTGGTTTCAAAGTTTGTAATCAATTTTTCAAACTTTTATTGGCATTCTATTGAGTTAAAAGACGATACCTACGTGTAATTGTATCCGAGTTCTAAATAAAGACAGTCGTAGCTGAGATTCTTTCTGCAGTTCTTTTCAAGGCTTCGTTATTTCTAAGATGCTGTAGACATACGCCCAAGAATTGTAAAATCTAATTAAAGAAAATCTTATGTTTATAGCGCGAGCTCTAATCTATACATATAATAAAACTGTAGAGGTCGATTGTCTGTACAGCGAAAAAAAATGCTAAAAACCGAGTCGGGGTGATGTAAGAAGAGAAATAGAACAAATCCAGTTTTTTTTTTAATTTTTTGTTTCTCTGTCTGTTTGTACGGGCTAATCTCCGAAACTGTTGAACCGATTTAAATGAAATTTTGCATGGCGGTACCTTATAACCCTTATGTCAACATTTTAGATAATTTTCATCCCGGAAAATTAAAGAGTTCCCGTGGGATAGATTTGTTTTAGCCGCTAGTAATCAATAAAACAGAAAAAGACTTCCGTATATTGTAAAACAAACTCTACGTTACGTTTACTCATAAAAAAGCGAATTTAACTACAAATTGTAATTGCCTTTTCCGCCTTCCCGTAAATAAAATATTAGTCAAACTAAATAAAAAATGCTATCAATATATCCAAATTTTACGCGAAGAAAAATTGACTTTATAAATTTAAATCAAATTTTTAAAGCTTAATTATTTATTAACTAGCATATTCCATATTGCTTTTCTTTTTTATAACAAATGGCTTGACGAAGCGAGGGTGAGCCGCTAGTACTTCCACTGTACATTAGGATTACTAAATTACTAAAAACCTCAAGAGATCAGATTTGAGATAAAAGTTGGAGCGCTTTCAATTTGTTTTAAAAAGACCGTCCCTTGTGTGCTTCAGAGAATTTATTTCGAAGGTCGAAGAAATACGTGTAGGAATAGATAGTTTTGAAATTAGTTTTCTTTCTGGCATGTGTTTTTTCAATTATGATTTTACTGTAAATATGTATAGTCCTGTTGAGTTCTTTTCCGCTGTTTTTCTCAAGGTTTTGTTATTTCTACAATATTGTATTTTCATAAACTTACAAACAATATGTATATATAACTTTGACAACAACACAACATGTGGCATCATGTCATGAAGATCTAAATCTTTGAACGTTTATTTACTCGAATTTTAGGCGGAGAGATCTGAATGTGGAGTGAATACCTATAATTTGATTGCAATTAATATTTTTCGTTAATGAAAGATATAAATCTAATATAGTTTATTTCGTCCAACTGTTTAATAATTATTTTTTAATATTATAAATGTGAAAGTTTATATGGATGTTTGGATATTTGTTACTTAATCACGCCAGAACGGCTTAACGGATCTGGATGAAAGGCACAGAGATAGAGATATCGTCTGGAATAGCACATAGACTTCTTTTTATTCCGGAAAAATCTAGAGTTCCCGTGGGAAAGATTTGTTTCTGATTTTCTAGATGCAAACCTGAACGAAGCGAGGGTGAGTTTTAAATATATTTTATTTCATTTTGATTTTTTTGTTTCCAATGTTTTGAATGCTGAATGTTTTTAAAATTGTTAGGTTAGGTTTTTTTTATTTCGGTGTCATTTCACTTATTTTACAATTTTTGTGGGTAGACACCGTTTCTAATAACTATGACTTTTGGGACGTTTTAAACGTTAGTCTCTCCCGTGACCACGTTTGCATTCAGTTAATTTAATATATAGCGTTCAACATCTAAACAAAATCATTAAAATAGTTGCATTAAAAATGAAGTAGCAATTTTAAATAATTTAACTTTTTCAGAATTTAGTACAACTGTACCTAGCATTGAAGTAGCCTCGAGTCCAACATATAACTTCCAAGAGATACTCTTTATGTTAATCACTAACCTATAATAATCTATACCTATAATAAAACAGTAATGTGTTGTGCGTGTTTTACGCAAAAAGTACTTAACCGATTTTAACTAAATTTTATGTAGTGAGAACTTATTACTCGGGTCGACGTTTACGATACCCTTTACAACAGGAAAAACTTTCATTTCCGTGGGAAAATACATTAACTGGTTCTATGGAGTCGTCTTCAGAAAATATGGCTAACGCTAGGTAAACCTTAAAAGAAACTTCAAAACAATACTAGTACTAGAAAAATGTAGGTCTTAAAAAGGCCTACAGAAATCTGACACAAAAACATCCTTCAAAGTAGAAATATGTTATGTATCACAGGTTTTTGTGTGATATATGGCCTTAGCTAAGTTATTACGAGCATACATAAAACAAAGTTGTGCGGTCCAAATTCATAACTTTGAAACTTTCTTCATCTTCGTATCTTATTGTTGGGCGAACTTTGAATTTACAAGTGTATATACTTGAGGGGCTTATAAGAAACATGTTCTATTTTCCGCTTTAATATTTAATATTTTTTACATTAATATTATAAAGAGGTAGAGCTTGTCTAAACGGGCTAGTTTCAGGAACTAAAAATCCGATTTGAAAAATTCTTTTTGCGTTAAATAGCCCGTTTATTGAGGAAGGCTATAGGCTATATATCATCATGCTACTACCCAAGGGAGCAGAGTAGTAATCATAAATGTCAACAAATCGGGCAGGCTGCCATAAATTATCGTAAAAGTATATATATATATATATATATGTATTATATATGTATATATACAATAGGGACGATCTCAAGCGAAGCGAGGGTGAGTCGCTATATATACATACTATATATAATCAAAGTTCGTAGTAAATAATGATCACATTTCCGAATTGACCAACGTGCACACTGTACAACATATACTAGCCTAAAACAAAATAAGGGTCACTTTTTCATTTTGACATTGAGGTTGATTTATTTATTTAAAAGTGTTCTTAAACGGCTATTTCTTTTGCGTGGAATTACGAGTACCTTAACCACTGGGCTACCACTGTCTTTGAATCGTTTTAGTTTTAGTAAACTTTATATGCCTGCTAACATTTCAAAATCATAAAACTTCAGGTTTTCAATTAAAAAAAATCTCTTAAAAATAAGTGGATTCCGATTGGTCTATTAGATTTTTTAGCTTAATTTTTTTATTGAAGAGTAAAAAGTGTCATAATTAATTTAAACTTAGCAGTTTGAGGTATCCATTTTTCTTTTTTATTTAAAATCATGCCTTATTTTAATTAAACTGTAAAAAAGTTTCTACCATGTAAAGACGACTTCGCAGAGTAAGATGGCAATAATAATGGCTAAACTGGGTAGGTATATTTTAAATAAAAATACGTTTGCTAGTTTGGTTTGCGCAAACCCACAAGAGAGATCAATTTGAACGAGATTGGAAGAATTGTTAGTTTTATTTTATCTTTAGACGACAAAACCATGTATCGCTCTAGAAATATTGAATTTCAAAATGGAGTTCTTTGTATTTGCTAGCGTTTGCCCGAGTCTTTTAAAATCGCCAGGAAAACATTTAATCAAATTAAACTGTTTTAAGTATATTATATTATTTTAATTATTTCTAACAAACCTTAGTAGTCTAGTCGAGAAATTCAATATCTGTGAAAAATAGTTAGAACAGTCAGAAAATTGTGGGTGATGTGGGTTGTGTGGATGACTCATTAGACGCGGAATAAAGTTCTGAGGAAGACGTTTTTTTTATTTTAGCAAATAAAAATTGCAACTGTTATAAAGGAATAAAAGGCCTCAGATTTTTGTTTATAACTTGAAGACGGTAAATGATAGCGGAAATCAGCAAAAAGATCTTTAAAGAAGAGAAAATTTTAAAAAAATGTCGGAGACCTACATATTCTTAGAATAGTTTAGAATAGCTGCGTGTGTATGTTTCCGACTGCATAATACTATGTTCCTACGTCAACTTGTTCTTTTCTTTTTAGTTCACTTTTTTCGCAGTCGGTTTTTTTGTAGATATTTTTTTTAATTATAGCTTTTTAGTGTTGACCAGTTAGACATTTTTAGTTTTATTTTACAACTAGCGATTCACCCTCGTTCGGCTCGGGTTCGTCCGTACTTACGTTTTAACGTTTAGTATAGATTTCTCAGAGATATATAGGTATTCCTCGTAGTAAAAAGTATCCTATATGTTGACCCGAATAACCAGCTATCATCATACGGAATTTCATCAAAATCCGAAAAAAAATTCTGTGATCCGGTCACAGACAGAAAGACAGACACGAACATTTTTAAAACTATAGATTCGGCCTCTGTATCGAGTATAATGACAATTTCAATAAGGTTTTCCAAAAAATATTTAACGTACAGATTCGGCGTCGTTACAATTTTATTATATGTATAGATTATTCAGAGTATTTTATATTATTGCCCTAAATTCAAATTTAGCGAAATAATACATATTTATTAAAAGTTTCACGTGATTGATATTTCCAATAAGATAGCGTTTAATATAGAAGCTTATTTCGTTCTTTTGAAATATCCATGTTTATTTTAAGATATTTTGATACTTGACAAATTCGGCGCACTCAATAGATCGGACCCACGCAAAGTTGTTAACCCTGACCTTCGACAACTGAAAATGAATACCTAATAGAGCTCAGGCTTGCAGAATTTAACGGAAATAGATTTATCTATACAGATTAAAAAATTGAAGTGACTGTTTGTAATGTCAAAATAATAGCTTTTTACTAAATGCATATGAAATTATATACGGTACTTACTACTTATAAGACGAAGGATCCCGCTTAAAAAAATTAAATACATATAAACGGGTGTTAATGTATGGTATTTAGTTTACTATTATTATTTTCATTTGAATATATTATCTAAAAAAGAATACTGTTAGAGGTTATATAAAGTTTTATTAGAATAAATTAAATTACCACACTGCATGTCGCTACATCTCATAAGGGATGGGCAGAGAGAACGGACTGCCAAGCGCTACGATCTTTACATACATACCTCTTTTGCTTCTTTCTATTCACCATTGTTATTATACTCTTCAGTCTTCATACATGGCCGTCGAGGAGGTCCTCAGATTTTTGGCTTATGATTAAGATACCCCCCTACTATATAATATATCAGACTGGTGGAATATTTTGCATGTTATGTTAGTTTATCAGGTGACAAGTGACTCACTCTCGCTTCGCTCGGGTTCGTCCCTAGCTTGCTTCCCAATACACACTTTCATCCCCATTTTCACCCCTTTGAGGGATGATTTCCGGGATAAAAATATCCTATGTCCTTCCCAGGGTCTCAAACTATCTTCTTATTAAATTTCATTTAAATCGGTTCAGTAGTTCCCGAGATTACCCTCAACAACCTCACAAACTCACAAACTTTACCTCTTTATAATATTATACGAGTAGTATATATAGTATAGATAATAATAATAAACATCCAGTAATACCCAGTTAATATAAACTGGTTACAGAATACCGCGGTATATAAGTAGATGGCTAAGTTAGTTAGGCATGCTATCGGCAAAGATAAAGCAGTTCAGTACCTTTTTCTCCTCTGCTTGTCAACCGATTTTCTTTTTTTTTATTAGCTTTTGACAAGGTAAAAAAATATTATGGCCGAATTGCGCCCACTGGGCGTACACTGGTTTAACCAAGTTTTTATAAATTATTTCATTGACTTCAATAATTAGGAAATCTGCGTGAATTGTAAATCGATAATTGGAAAAAAAAACTCGGAGATGGTCCGTGGTATTGATGTATGTTTTTTATGTATATTAATATTGTTAACATTGTTTTCTTTGTACCTTTTATAATAATAGAATAAAATAAATATCGTTTACGTACTTACACAAATTAATTTGATAAAAGCATTTCTGGTACCTGTTTGAAAGTGCTTAAATTCTGCTGCAAGCTCAACGAAGTTATTGATAGAAATCTCGTCTGAAATTATAATAGGAAATAGGTTGGCGTAGAATGTAGAAATTCTGTAGATCTTCTACACCTAAATTTGTTCGTCGTTGTGACCGATTAAAAAGTAACAAGCCATTTTATTTTCATTTACAATATTAGTGTTTGTACAATGAATTATTATGTAAATTCATTCAACCATTCTCGGGTCCACTTAATGAATCAGATACAAATACTAAAAAAATATTTCACCCTTAGAGGCGAAATGTTTTTTTTTAAATATTATTATGGGACCACCCTTGAGATATATCTATGTATATATTAAAACAAGTATGATGAAAATTGGTAGTGCAACATGTTCATAAAAAGCAGTCGAATTCAGTTTTGAAGTCGTTTAGAAACCTTTTTGAGAATTTTGACCTCAAATTCAAAAACCTCTTTAATATATAAAAAAATTACGTGCCTTTTCTTCCATTGTATATGTGGTACATTAAAATAGAAGAGATTAGAATAGCTCGTTTTGAATCTAGTCTAGTATCTTGATTTGCTCTGACCTACATTTCCTACCATTATGTTTTCTTGGAGCAATTCACGATAAACTACAGTTGTTTTGAACTATTTCTGCTTTTACTCAGCCATTGTTATGTTGAATAGACTTCAGCGTAAACAAGTTTTAGATAGGGTCTAATGGAAAATGAAATCCATTTTCCATTTTATTTTATTTATGACTTGGATGTGAATCTGCAATTGTTATTTTTAGATTTTATTCTAAAACTCGTTTATATACGAGTATACCTTCTTCTGTACTGTTAAATGTATATTTGCAATACATTGTTTTTACTTATATATAACGTCATATAAGAAGAAAGGAGAAGAAGGCTGTTTTAAACGGTACTTTTCTCTCTCTCACACACACATGATATATAAGTTAATTGTTTTATGTGTATAATTATAACAATAAGTTAACAAAGACAGTTTTATTACAATCGGATGAACGGTATGGCAGCCCATGAAATACGAACAAACAAACAAACTTGTTTAGAGAACACAAGTAAATAAGATTTTCGTAAAATAAAAGTTCTCGAGTCATTATTTCGGCAAAATTAATTTCGTTGTACATTGTTTATAAATCCATCATTCAAAGTGTACTTACAGTAAAAAGCGAACGAGCGAGAGCAAAGGAACATAGTATTATGCTGTCGGAGACACACGTTTTAAACTTGCTTCGAGTTTTGCATTTCAGTTGGCTTTTTTAAGATTCAGAGATTGGGGTCTGCACCCGCCATTTTGATCTTCAATAATATCCATATACTCTTTTGTTTTTTTGACGTGTTTGACGACACGTTTGGCTTAGTTTCTAGTGTGTTGTAGTACTACTTGCAGTTCCAGCGGTCGCGAGTTCTAGTCCCGTTGGGGGCATTCAATTGTGAGATGAGCACAATTTTTGTACTCCAGTCAAGGGTGTTAATATTTATAATGTGTATGTATTTAAAGTATCCATAACACAAGCCTCGTAGCTTACCATGGAACTAGATGGTGCTGTGTGTTAATGTTCGAACACATACTCTATGACATTCACGTTGTCGCTATCTATCATGAATCCATACATACATAAGTACATACGAGTACATAACCATCTTTTGGGCTTTACCGCAGTCGAGTCAAAATATTCAAGATGGCGTAGGCGAAGACGACGTAGGTAATAACAAAGTAAAGATATAAAAATATAATAAACCTTTTAATTTAATTAATCAAAAAGTTTATACGATGTAATTTAAAATATAGGTACATGCCGATGATATATTATGTACTTTTAGTATAGACATTTAGAGCGATCGTAGGCGGTGTCGAGTTTCGATACGACAGTATCTGCCTACATGCCATTCAACTTAAATAGCGTAACCTTCTGTGGGAAGCTGTTACGTTGATACAAAGTCATGGTTAGATAAGGTTAATATACTAGTACTTTATAGAAAGGTCGCCGCGAAATGTTTTTGTTTTTCTTGATTTTATTTAAATAAATCGGTCATTATACGGATTTTTTGTTTTATTTTAGCACGATTATGTTAGATTATTGTGATTTTTTTAATTGTTTTTATAATATATCGAAAAAGCTTAAAAATTATTAAAAAAAAACTATATTTTCGGATTTTTTCGCGAATTTATTTTGATTTTTGGTTGCTGACATTTCGCATGCTTTACAGCAATCATGGATAGTTTTATTTAAAATGTCAAATATTCGCGTAAATCTAAGAAAGTATTACACAAAATTATTATTCGAGTTTTGTGAGTCCGTTAAAAATAAAACTCCGATATAGAATCACAATCACTTGCGCATTTATCGTATAATATGAAAGAATAATTGTACGCTGTAGAATTATCCGAATTATGGCTAGGGTTGTTTCACATTGATCATCAATTTGATCGATTGCAATCGAATCTCTTTTTTCAATGAATATACCTACATAAACATTGAAAAAATATATAAAAAATAATAAAATATATATGTTTGTTTGTAAACCAATTAACACGTTATACGTATATAATTAAGGGAATATATACATAATAATATACTAGTAATCTAGCGATATTTTTAAAGAAAAGCAAAAGCTAGACATAGAACAAAATACTAAGAATTGCCGTGTATATAGCAGTCTCTTTCCCCACATACATAGGCTTTGGTTTTCTCGTTACATTTTAATGGAATTAGCTCGTAACCAACGATGCGTATTGGGTTAGTTAACAGTTTAACACCTTTCTTAATAATTTTTATTCATTTCTAGGCAAACTTTTAAAATATTTAGTAGATGATTGTACGAGGTGGGAATTTAATTTAAAAAAAAAAATTGTTCTTTAAACATTTCCTTTATCTCGTATTTTTTATCAGATTATATATAAGCTTGCAATTGCATGTGGTCTCTTCTGTCTTGGAGTTAAGCAGTTACTGAATTAATGTGATATTATTAATTATTATATAAAACACTTTAGGGGCTTAGCTTCAAACAGTAAATTATTATACAAATCAATTTGATTGGTATTTTAGTTGATATTCATGTAAATGATTAAAAATTCAGACTGACTTCAAAATCACTTTAAAAGTATTTTTTTCACCCTTAGAGATGGAATTTTACCTGAAGATGTATTTTCATAAATATGTATGTTGTTTAAAGATATATTATTATTGTATATTCATCAAAGAATAAATTTTAATTGTTTTTTGGGTATCGATCGGCACAGGCATTGCTTGGCGAAAGTACCTACACATAAAGAAACTTTAGGGTTAGGGACTCTTCGAAATCGGTTGATAAAACCACTAAAAATATAAATAATTACATCCCAAGCTTAAAAGTAATTTACAAAATAAAAATATTTCACCGACTTATTCTGCCCCATCTGAACAAAGAAGAAATAGTGGAAATGGGGCTTTATTGTTCTATACTTATTAAGTACTTTTAAAGGAGCATTTAAACCTTTTTGTATTGTTTTATATTTTTAAATTGTAAATCAAGTTTTATTTATAATAATTGTTAAAGATTTTTATATAAAACAAGCGACTTACTCTGGCTTTGCTTAAGTAACTTAGACATGATATGAGATATGAGCGTCTCGTATTGTATAATATGTAGGTAGTATCGAATTGTTTATATTATATACAGTTATTATTATAGTAATAGCTGACATAAATTTTTGATATGAAACATCTATTGACGCGCCTTGGCAGTAGAACCGACTAGTGGTGTGATGGAAACGGTGGCGTGACGCTGTCATGCCATCATGCCCTTTCTATGCCACCGCTCTTGACTCCCTTGTGTGTGAACGCAGAACGGGTGTATACTATTCACGCTCCATTGTAAAATAGTCTCTATTAGAAATACTACGTATTTTATATTCTATTTATGAATATAATATATATTCTGTAATTATTACTATAATTACAATATTACGAAAAATAAATTGATTTTATGAACGAAACCATTTTTACTGCATATTTCGTTATAGATTTTTATTATAATCATAAATTCTAATATTAACATAGATGTTTCACATCTGCCGGGCGTATCTGTTAAATTTTGAATTTGTATTTAGCTATTAATTTTTAATTCTCAAAATGTACCTATTTTGTTATAATTCTTACTATAAATCAAGCACTATTCAACTTAAAAGAATTGACTAAATATTTTCTTATAACTTACTGCAAGAACTTTCATTTTACTCTGTCGTTATAAAATGGACGAATAAAGCAAAATGTGATGTAAATCGGAACAAAGAAAAAATAGTACAGCAGTAATATAGTCGTTTATAAAAAGACCTCTAAAACCAGACACTATTTTCTAAATCTTTAGATTTAGACGATTGTAGGATTTATATTTTGAACATTTGAGATACTTAGGTCGTAAGACGTTATTTGGTAAATGTGGACGCCAGCAGTCTGTCGGAGTCCGGACGTGATCTCTTTATAAAAGCATAATCTAGATGCTGAGGTCGAGTCGAGACCCGAATGTGACATATTTTTCCACTCATAATAGATGTAGTGATGTAAATAATGTTTTATCGATATTCTTTATTATATTGTTTGTTGTTCTTGCCGACTTCAGAGAAGGAGTAGTAAACGTTGGATGCGTTTTATTTATTGTGTATTACGCTATATCTTCACCAATTGTTTTTAATTATTCTTTTTATTTTTATTTTAACGATATAATAAAAAGGTAAAATATGTAAATTTTAAATGAACTTTTGGTGTATTTTTGAAAAAATAAATTCTGACATTTGTATAATAAATGTCAGAATAGAAATAACTTATATATTATACTGTATTAACACATAGGTAACTTATACTTTTCAATAAATAATATTTAGAATTTTATGTAGTTTTACTGAATATTATTTATTACATAAATTATTATGAAGAACAATTAAAATTCTAAATAGAGAATTGGTATACATTTACCTACTGGTAAAATATAGGCTACCTAGAATTGTGTAGAGTCATTAGCCGTGAGTTTTTGTTGATTGCTCTGCTTCCAACTATAAAAGACACATAAAAAATATGCGCGTCGTTCCTTTTTTTTAAAGTCGGTCAACAAAATCTGCAAAAATTATCAAAACTGATCATAATATTTTTTCTATTTCATTTATTTGTTTGTTTTAAAGACGTATATAGGTAAACGTAAAATTTTTTTGCACGATACTTACTAAATGCAAAGGTACGATAACGCTTATATTTAAATTTTTCTTTCTGTATAAATATATACCGTAAGTAAAAATCAATTATGAATATGGTTAGAATCAATAGAATTATTTAGTATTGAAGCTTTAGGTGCCTTAGTAATTATAATGACTACTGTAATAGTCTGTCTAGCAACTGCCGTGGAATCCATAGTTTTATTTCAATTTTTAATGAGACGATATAAAATATACGTATATTTTACTACATTCCGTCACGAATACAATTAGGTGTTAAAAACTAAGTATAGGTTTATTGATTATATAAACGCTTATTTTGACTAACATTAAATTACTTTATGAGATCTGAATATAGAGGCATCTAACTTATGACCTATTTACTCTTATAATAAGTAATTAATACGATTAATATTTACCGTGCCTTCTTTATTCAAAGGGATGTTAACTATGTGTTAAATTAGGTAGACTTAATCATCATCATACATTAAAGATAACAAACTAAAATAATGTTAATTTAATAACGTAGAATATAGAATGTTTCAATTTCCAGGTCTAATATTCACTCATAAATAAATGTGAAGTTTCTCATATGTAACGACCTAAAAAGTAGGTATTTTGGGCTAAAACAAAAATACCTGGTATGAGAGTGGATTGTTTTAACACAGAAACAATATCAGCTAGAATTACACATTTTCGCAGTTTATCGTTTGAAATCCTTAATATTTTAGGATCTTAATGCATATTAGGACAAAACTGATTAAATTAAGTTACGGCATATTAATTCATATAATTTCTTAAGATGTGTCTAAATTTTATGAAATCAAATTTCATTCTTTTTTATTTAATTAAACATTAGAGTTGACTTAAAATCAGAGTGTAACAATTTTTATTGAACGTCATTAGTCTATCACTAGTTCGGAAAAAAACCTTAAGAAGAAGAACTGTTGAAAGAATCGGCGAGACAAAAAAGTTTTTTTACACAAAATTCATATTTATTTATTAACGTTGAAATATTCTGGATGTACTCCTATCATACCCGAGCTGTTTAATCGATGTTTCTAACCCCACAATACAGCGCTAGGACGATTAAGTCATTGCTATATTGTGCAATACGCCAATACGGCTGAGTTTTAGACTTTATAAAATTTATTTAAAATAATCTTTTCATTCGTTTTTGTTATTTAAAATGTGAAATTCGTTCTCAATTTTTCCTCAACTGTCACCAATTGTGCAAAAATATTTAAATTGGTCATACTATAAGTGTTATTACATTGTGAAACCATGACCTATATCTGTGACCAATCTTTTTCTCCATTTGCAATGTGTTCTACTTTATTGGATATGAAGTGGATAGTTAAATTAATATTTTAAACGGATGACTTTAATAATAACGGACGAACTTGCTTAGTTATAATATTTACGTACATATATATAGAATAGCCGAAATGGGGGGTATAGATAATAAAAAATATTTTTTTTAAATATCAAGTGTAATGATTGTATGGTCTATGGCAGTTTTGGTGGTGTGCTCCGTGCAGGGCTTGCAGCTAGAGAGCCAGGCGTCAACGCGGAAGCCCAGGGTTACCAAGTATAGCAAAACAACTGTTATGCCTGGTGCATCCACGGTTAGTAAGTTTTAGATGATAAAAATATAATCAAACAAGTAATATTAACAAGCTTTTGCCGTAGCTTATGTAGTATTATTGTAAATAAATATATCTCCTAAGTGTTGTAGCGTGATAATAGATGGATAGCACTTAAAATGAATAAAATAATGATTTCTAAGGGTCAATAAGGAATGATTATAATAACAAGATTGATTTTTATTTGACCTTGTTATCTTTTCCGTCATTTTATTGCCATTGCATTTTTTAAATAATGTTTTTTTAAAATTAAATATGTTTCGGAAAATTTTCATTTAACAATATTTTTGAACCCATTGCCCAAAGTATTTTATAACCTTGGAATCTTATTGTGGTTTTTGTGTAGTGCTTAGATAAAGATATCTTATTTTTATGTTAACGAAAATGTCATAAAGAAAAGACAAGTTATATATAATTAAATGAAATTCTATTCGTAACTATTTAATAAAAAACAATACAAATACAATACAACTTTTTATAATTTCTAACAAAATTCTAGTTCTGTGTTTGCTTTGCTTAAAAGAAATGTATACAATATAATAAACTATTAAAATATTTTTTAAACCTTAGAGCTACTTATGTAAAATTCTTAAATGTCTAAAATATTTTATGTCATTGAATCCTAGGGTTTCTTAACTATTTTAATACATTACGTTCGTTTGACTTAAGTAATCCATTGCATTAACACCTAAGTTATGTCACGAGTATCACATACTATTTTATAGATTGTGTTATAAACCAGCCATCTTTTTAAAAAAATCATCCAAAAATCTAGAATTAAATGTTCGTTTTCATATTTTTTGACATAATATATGTAGATTCATTATTGCACGGTGTAATAATAGCCCATTTAAGTCACTGACAAGTGTTACTTAAAAGCGGGTTTACGTGCATTATGCTGTAAAATATATTTAAATGAAATTAAGAATCGGTGTGGCCATAATACTTGTATGTATGCTATATTAGGTCATTAATTAACATTCTAGGAGCCAGCGACCGAACGTAGTCTTATGACGGCAACATATCGTCTCTATGGAAGTGGAGGAGAAACTTGTATACTTTTGACCGTTGACGCCTTACTCGATATCTCCTATGTCACTAAACTTAACGAACGCGCTGTAAGTAGATCCCAATTCAGTAAATTGTTAAACAACTGATTGTGCCTATTAAAACAAATGTTTGCGTGCATATGTATGATTAATATTCCTTTATGATTAAACGGCTGGATGGATTTATACAAAATAGTCTAGATCTGGAATAATACATGAGCTACTGGTTAGTAATGAATCTTGTTAAAAAGTGGCACCGCCTACGGATGGACACGTGATTGTTGACCTTACTGTAGAGGAGTTAAATAAAAAAATGTATAACTTTAAATATTGCGTTAGTTCTGATTGTGTGTAAAATTCAATTTAACTTTTTTGATTGCCCCCAACGCCCAACGGTTTTATGGACTTTGGTAAAACTTTTAACACTGTGCAGTTTGCTGTTGCTAATCTATAAATTTGTCTAACTTTGGCAAAGTTTGTCTTTTATTTGGAGGTCCCTTGGTTGAAGTAATTAAGGTTTCAAGATATAATCTTCAAAGTGATCCGGATTCAAAACTGAACTTAGGTTAGGAAATTAAAGATCATGACCCAAATAATTTAATATTATTTGTTACTTTTATGGATTACTTATATAGACTGAATTATATAGATATTTTATTGCAAATTTACGTCAACTAGTACGAATCTCTCTTAAAGAACAAAGCCCTTTACAGTATAATAATGAAAATATTATTATTTTGCAGGATGCCAACACTTTTGTTCCAAACAACGCAAACGTAGCTGGAGCATGTAGGGAGAGTGATTTGGAAACATTGGTTCTGTCATTTAAGGAGTTTTCCTTAGAGTGGACATTTGATAAGGTATGTTACATCAGTGTAATAGCATTTCTTACTTCCCTAAAGGCGTGTTATGAGCATCATATATTTGTGTAACATTTTATTTAAGCACAAGGTAAGATTCTCTCTGAAAAACTCGCAGAACTAACTTATTACTAACAATTTAGTTTTTTTTTAATGAAAGTATATGAATATAGACCACAGTTTTTACGGACGGAAAAGTAATTAGAGCGGTAACTATTAACATGTTCTTCGGGACATGCCGACTTCTGAATTTTGGGCTGCTACTAATAATTTGCACCCGTACATTCTAGCCACTAGACTAGAGAGTAATGAGGTACTCAAGCAACACGATTAAATAGACAAACAGATGAGCATTTTATAAGCTATTGATGTGTTTTCAATATAGTAAATTTACTAGAGAATGACTGGACTGATTTGACTATTTTTTATAAATGTCCGCAACGGTCCCAGTAAGAATTTTAGGGTAAGATTAGAAATAAACTTAAATTCAAAAATCACAAGAATTACTATTAAAATTTGAATAGGGTGGTAACACGCTACTGTCACACTAATGTGATTAACATAATCGAGAGTTATGTAGTACTTACCAGTTATTCTTAACAATTTTGACTTTAATCATCTGTTAATCTAAATAAGCAAGTTTTAGCAAAATATTTAACTCATGGACCAATGTTTATGGCGATTTGTTGAACAGTGGAGGAATTAATGTATTTAAGCATATAAAGTAATTGTAATAGGTGTACGTAACAATATGTATATAGTATAATAAATTGTATAGAATACATAAATATACATATATTAAATTATTTATTTTAATAAGCTACTTTAATTTCCAGACACCAGGAGGAGAGCGTTGGTATGCAGATAATATAAGACTAACATACAATTCAAGTGCGAGGATCCTTGAACATGCAGCCAAGCAGGGCAGGCGAGTCTCTCTTACCACTGGGCCTAGAGCACTTTTGTTCCCCACACCAGTTGGAAAATCATTTTCGTGTCCCGAGGAAACTGTGATTGATTTAGCTGAAGAAGAACCTAGGTGAGTTACAGCTACAGTATTTTTGAATTATATTGGTATAATTACATACATACAGACATACTACAAGTAATATATACTTATAATAATTACTCGATTATTTGAAATTTTATTCGAAATGAGAGCGTAAGCCACCACTCTAGCCTACTGTTTAGAGTAAGTGCAATTTCTATTGGGTTCAACTCCCTCACTTTCTTTGCTTTTCATCAAATATAAGATACTAACTTTATCAAGCAGGCATTGAATCTGGGACTTTGAGCAGTAATGGGCCTAATTAGTAAATATTAATATTGTCTATAAATATTACGTTTTTATTATGTGAAACAGTATATTTATCACGATTTTACTTTATTTTTTGATGTTAACCGATGACCAAACATATTGGGGTTAAAAATATATTAAATATGCCGTTTCACACTCCAAAATTATTTTAAAACTAAAAAAAACTTATATCGCATATAATTTTCTTCTAGCAACCCAACGCTCGCACACCGCGCGAAATTATACCTTCGTCAAATGCGTTTACAAGCTTTCATGTTTAAGCGTGACGGTGAATTCGGTCCGCCTTGGCACTGTACTGATTCAGCTCGTGCGCGGTCCGAAACTGCCCCAGTAGCAGTTGGGGCAGCTTTGGCCATAGCCACTGCGGGCACGTTAGTCGGTTACGCGATTTGGCGCTATTTGAAAGTGAAAAAAGTACAATACGACACGATGGAATGAAGAGGTTAAGCGTTCTGAACTTTGAATTTTTTTTTGGTAAATTTGTTATTTTTTGTTTATGTTAGGTTTTTGGATGTATAGATAATTTTTGTTGTAATTATTAATAATAGTTTGTTATATTTTGCTATAATTCATAATTGCTACGATTTAATCATCGAGCTATTTGTTTGCAATGTTTAATATGATACAACGGAGTAAATACTCTTTAAAGCTTTTATAAATTAATTAGTAAGCTTAAAATGTATTTTAAATCGATTCTATTATATTGTATTTTAGTCTTATTAATATTATTATAAAATATTTAAAATTATTAAAATTTGATTTCAATCAAAGTTCAGAACGGAACTGCCCCGTGGCGGTCGGGGCAGATTTAACTTTAGCTACCGCAATGACTTCAGCCAATATAACTGGCGAATTAAAAAAATATGAATTGATGATGAGTCTAAAATGTTCTGAAATTTTAAAATTATAAGAAAAATGTTACTATCATGTCAGGTTTTTTTTAATTTAAATAATATCTATATATTGACGAAGTAAGTTTAATAATTTTAAACTTATTTATTTACAGTACTTCAATAAATTATATTATTTATTTCATTGATTGCAATAAAAAAAAAACGTTTTATGGCAATTATAATTTTCAAAGTTCAGAATAGATAAAAGCTTACTTATCTATTCAATGAAATAAAATGCCAATTAATATAAAATAAAAAAAAAATCATTGCGCAGTAGTCCCACGACGTTGTTGAATATAAATTTCACAGCATTTTAAAATTATATTAAAGGATAAAGGACAATATGTGAGTTTGGACGCAATTATGCTAAAATGTAATAACACAAAATTAATTAAAATAAATACCAACAAAAATTATAAATAGATAATTTTCAATAAAATATTAGAGTTTTGACAGAACGCAATGTAAACTATAGACATGACAGAAAATAAATTTTGTGTTAGCACATTTTGGCATTAGATGATAATTATATACTTACATGACTTTAGATAACTTGCTGTCCGATATTCGTTAGATAGAATGTATGAAAATAAATACTGAAATATTAGAAAGATATTACAAAAAAAATCAAGGCGAGTTATAAAAGCTGTTATTTAAAGGTGAAAGCGATGTGCCCGTATCGATAGTGTTGAATCGATTAGATGTTAGTATTGTTATGATAGTGTTTGAAAATGTATATACGCTGAAAGATATATCTTTGTGAGGATAATCTTTTCGAAATTATAAAAAGAACATGTTAAAACATAATTTATATGAGATATTCATTGTGAAAATGAACCGATTCTACGTTTGAATTGAAAACGTAATTGTTTACATAAATATGTTGTTGAAGGTTGATATGTAAAAAAAGTATTTAATCCCCATTATATTCCCAAATAATCCCATAGGCTAGTCTGTGTGTTAAAAGTTCGTATTCACTGGTAAATGAATGGAAGTATGGAGATGGAAAATATGTATTGTTTTCCATACATCATGTAGGTACACACGCAAGTTTAGTGTCGTTATCTAATCATAACATATCAGACGATAATAAAATCTAATTTATTGACAATTATTTATACGTATAGTTTATATGTAATTATATGGAAATATATAAATATAATTTATTTTAAAATTGTTTGCGGTATAGCGGACATTATGAAGATATTACGTGTACAAGCAATAAGTACTTTTTTATTCGTCGCCGTCGTTACGACGTTTATGGCAGATTCGATGTTGTATGTGTGCGCAAAACTTGGTACGACTAGTGTTTTATTATCGCACATTTTAATATAAGTCTTATGCTTAAACGATTATTTATATAATTATAGATATTAATAGCTTATAAATACATATAATATACAGTTTTAATAATCTTCCGTGTAACTAAAATCTCGTAGAATTACTTGATTTTGGTACTTTCTATGAGTTTACAAGGCTTTATGAGAGAGAATATTGAATTAACTTTTAAATCTATTTATGTATATATTGACAATTTCCATTTATATTTCTGATATTTATAGGTGTATTACAATATTTTATAGTATTTCCATAGGCTAAGTTTAATTTATAAGATAATAATACATTATTATGGTTCTAATGAAAATATATCAATCTACCTCTCCTAACTTCCACTTTTATTTTAAATTTTACTCCGCATACTCCTTACTTCAGAATAAGTAAATTTAAGATTTTCGAGAGTATATGTATAATATTACTTTTATTGTATAAAAGACACTAGTTTCCAAGTTTTGCTAGTTAAGATGCGCTGTGTGTTAATGCTTTCAAGTCAAGTCTTTCTATTTGTTTGAAATATATCTTATACTCATCAATTACTATTACATATCGTTTCTAAGTAATTAATAAGTTATATATGTGACATGCGTTTTGTGATCATCGTTTTACGATAGATAAGTCTATATCTTTTTAGGTAAGATTTAGATTAAGTTGTAGTCCATTTGTTAGAGTAGGAGCTCTGACAGATAAGATAAAAGGATGCTTAATCGATAACAAACCATAACGAATCAATTATAATGCACAACATTGAAAATCGATATTCTTCATAAATATTAAATACTCTAAAACATAAACCATGTTTTTGAATAAAGTTCTATTCTCAACTGTCAGATTTCTTCCTTTTAATAACAATTTATATAGTCCTTCACCTCCTTACTTGCTTCTGCTGTATATAAAGGCTATGTTTTTGCCGAGCGATAAAATATTTCAAGTATTTTTTACATATGTGTACTTGAATTTTTCGAAACGTTTATATATGTATCTACATTAAATGCTTTTTTCATCTAATGTTAATATTTCTTGTTAAATCGTGCCACCTTACGAATTTTCCAATATGTCTTGCACTATTGTTTCAAATTTCTCGTTCTTAAAATGTAAACGTAATTCGTTTTTCGAAATCTAAATATTTCTGAAAAATTTTCTACTAGATGATATAAAATTCTATTTTCCTAATATTTTGTATTTGACTCCCGTAGTTTTTTTCCTCAATAGTTTGGTAGCGTTACGTACATATCGGTGCATTTATATTAAAAATAATGTTGTACTAAAATATTGTATGCCATACGATTTGTCTTCCAGTAACATTGATCTTGTAACAATAGCGTAAAGTATTGTAGCTTATTATTATATACATAAATATGGTCATAGAGAAAAAGTGGTGACGTTGCGGTATATGTGATGTTTTGTTACTAAAATTAAAATTTGATTTCTAAATGCGATATCTAATATCGAAGGCAATACAAAGTGCTTAACTTCTAAACAAAACACCAATCTTAATTGATATTAAATTTTAGTAGCTGACAACGTAACGTCCACCACTGAATAATATTTAAGTGACATATCTCAAATTATTGTAATTTAGTGCGTTCATTTATTGAAATTGTCTTTATGAATAAATGACGTCAAAATGATATTTATTTTTATTTAATAAAATATTTTCTCTATTTAATTTAAATATTTTTTTTACTAATTACTTTTTTCATAAAAAAAATATTCAACATAATATGTTTGAATGTGCAATCTTGCGCGTATCTTTTATTGTATTTATTTTTATTTAAATAAATTTGAAAGGAAAGTCTGGTGAAAGGATGACAATTTTGACAAACTATCTTATAATAATATTGGAAACCACTAAGAAAGATTTTTTTTAATCAATTCTTTAATAAGACAATGTAGTTTGAGTGTTGAATAAAAAAAAGCCGAACTAAGTTGGACAGGCCGCTAGTTTAATATATATAAGCGTTTTAATCAATAATAAATAATATCGACGATCTAAGTAATGTACAACACTATATACGATAAAATATAATAATTCTTTATTAGATGGTGTTAATAGTATAAAATATTACGCAGGTGAAGCAAAAGTAATTTATTTTGATTTCGTATCGGTAATAGGTATAATTTATTTTTTTCACTAATAGTCTAGATAACAAAAGTGACGAAAATAAACAAAATAAATATCTTGTTATATAATAATATTCTTTTTAACAAAATGGTATGAGTAGTCCCATTTTTAACTGACTTCCGATAAGGACGAGGTTCTCAATTCGCCGGAACTTTTGTTGTTTTATGTATGTTAACCGATTACTCGAAGACGCCTGAACCGATTTGGAAATATACTTTTTTGTTTCGAAGGGTATACTTCCCAGGTGGTCCCATTTAAATTTTATCGAAATCGGTCGTGCGGTTTTTTTAAAAAATCAACAAATATTTTTCTCTGTAAGAAATTGTTTAATCGAATATGTTATTTAAAAAAACTCATCTTACAAATTACCTGCTTATTACGTCTACACTAAAAATTGAAAAATTAAAACTTAAAAAAATAAATTAAAACCGACTTCCAGGCACTAAAATGTAAAAAATAACTAAATGGGGGGTTTCTTCTAGAATAGATACCTAATCAGATACTTTCGAAGTCGGCGCCAGCCGATGCAAAGCAAATCTAATAAATTTCGATACCTAAAATACATCACAAATTGATGTTTAATATTTTAACTATACTTAGAATCCATACCAAATCATATTTACCTATTAGATATTTATATCTTAAAATATTGTCGGCTGGCACCGACTGAGAAAATATCTGATTAGGTACCTGTCTATTCTAAATGAAAACACCCGTTTAGTAATTTTTAACATTTTAGTGCCTGGAAGTCGGTTTTTATTTATTTTTTTTAAGTTTTTTGGCAAATAGCAGTAATAGTGATCCAAAAGCATATAGGTATACTGTTTTATATATTATGTACGATTTAGTTTAAAATATCATTATTCATATTTAGTAATAATAAAAAAGACGGATAGTACTTATAAGGCTGAATAACAAATTCCATTGTCACGAGATTTGCCATTTGACACTTAATTTATATAGATAATCTGTGCTGTGCACATTGTTACCCTCGTCCCTAGTTGTTACTGTACACACCCTTATTTTCCGCTAATTTAATTGGCTCCCTGGAGATGAGTTCGCTATTTTATTACCTTAGTACTTCTTTTTTGACTTATTAATAAATAAGTTGTTCGCCATTTTATTCTGCCACAAAGTATGTTTTTTTAATATAAACATTACTTGTTCAACTAGCACGTTTTGAAGACATTAAGACGGAAATTAAATTGAATTTATTTTATTGTATCTTACGAATGGGTGTTAAGTATTTATAGTAATCTAAGCTAGTAGCTGACTAAAATAAACTTTTTAAAGTTTTTAAAGTTTTTAAGCACTAATGGATATAAAATTTTATTTCAAAAGTATAATAGTGTTTCACAAAGAAATACAGGTGCTGTTTTTTGATATAAGTAAAAATAAACAATCTTCTTTACTGCGCAAAATTGGTGTAATTAAGTGGAATTTTCTGCGTAATTTGGCATTACTCCCCTACAAAACATATGTCGCCCATCCCTTTATTGAGTTCAACCCTATCAAATTAGGTTCAACCATCAAAGTTGCTAGTTTTGTAGCTTATTAATTTAATTGAGAGGGCTGGTCATGGTCAAGTGTTATTTTGTGGATCTGATATTTTAATTAACTATTCCCATGGCAAAGCTGGTGTAAGCTTCTTACTACTTACGTCTACTTGTAGTTGTTTTAAATATTGCACTATATTATAGTATCTTAATATATCTTATTATTCTTCTGTACGTGTGTTAGTCACCTAGCTCCTCCGGCTGGACCGATTATGATGAAAATTTGTATGTATATTTCAATGGGTTCCTGGATGGTTTGAAAATACAATTGGTCCCGGTAGGTGGCGCTGTTGTCGGTATGTCACTGATCTTCTCCTAAACGGCAGGGACGATTTTAATGATATATTTTGTGACATGATGAAGTTTGCTACATTCCTTTGACAAACAGAGAGTTGTGACATACGAGATGAAATCTATACTAATATTATAAAGCTGAAGAGTTTGTTTGTTTGTTTGTTTGTTTGTTTATTTGTTTGTTTGTTTGTTTGTTTGTTTGTTTGTTTGTTTGTTTGTTTGTTTGTTTGTTTGTTTGCTTGTTTGTTTGTTTGTTTGGTTGGTTGAACGCACTAATCTCAGGAACTACTGATCCGATATGAAAAATTATTTTTGCATTAGATAGCCCGTTAACTGAGGAAGGCTATATATCATCCCGGAAAAATGTACGTTTCCCGTGGGATAGATTTTTTGATTTTTGTTTCTAAAATGCATTTTTTATTACATTGAAGTTTAAAGTAACCCTTAATTACTAACTAGTAGCGAAGGCACGAGTGTGACCCGTTTGACAGATTTATTGTCACAAAAACTTCATCCGTTTTACAACAATATATTTTATATGGACATGACTATATTTTTTTAATTATATATATCAGTTAATTTTTAGGTATTTGAACGTAATAAAAATATTACTTAATATTTTATTCATTTTCATTTTTTATATTAATCAAAATATTTTATTGTAAGAGCTTAGAGATTATTTTATCTGTTCTGAATAAAGATTATAATTAAAAATAATTCAGAGCGACTATCTTTTCTAATCGTCTGTCTGTATGTGTCTCAATCAGCAATGTTTCACTATGTTCTGTTGTTTATTGAGATGGTAAGATATTAAATCCCAAATAACCAAAATTTATTTTTAATCTTTGTATTGCCAATTTTTTATTTCATATAACTTTGAATATTTGAAAGCTTATCCACAATATCTATTTCGTATTTATAATATTTAAAAAAAAACAGCAATAGCCAGTAATGAGGTGTCATGTGACCTTAAAAATAGCTCAAATATAAAAACAGTTTAAAAGTGAACCCCAAACAAGAAAAAGTGTTATAATAGAATGCTAAAAGAGATGTTTCGAGATTTTTTCCCCCTTTTTTTTGAGCCAATTTGTCATTTTTCTGTCGGAATCCACCCAAATCCAATATTAAGGATTCTTTTAGTTTTTAGCAATAAGTAGACACTATCTTAGGTGCATATTAAATGAGCAATTCTTATCAGTGAGGGAATGAGGAATAAGAGTATACTAGTTTTATTTCGTATGTATTTCAGAAACGGCTCTAACGATTTGGATCAAATTTTGTACTGTTTTGTGTTGTTGATAAGGTTTTGCTATTAAAGATTATCTATATAGGTATCCTTACCTAAAAAAACGGACTTTTAATATCTTTTCCGAAAAACGAAACAAACAGAAAACGCCGAGCGTAGGTCAGTTTCCTAGGTACATATACTAAATTATATTATGTAGGTATATGATGTCGCAACACATAACATCTAAAGTCTAACTAATGTACTGTGAAAGTA
Organism: Brenthis daphne; assembly: GCA_947093115.1. Taxonomy (NCBI): domain Eukaryota; kingdom Metazoa; phylum Arthropoda; class Insecta; order Lepidoptera; family Nymphalidae; genus Brenthis; species Brenthis daphne. Next base: position 6,202,387 of record OX352482.1, on the reverse strand, counting down.
ATAGCGTGTTCGATTCTCGCTTGAATCAAATATGTATGTAGATTATTTCTTCTTTGTTAAAGATATTTTTGTGTTTCTTGGAAAAAATAGAACAGTATCATCATAAAGTAGGTAAGACCATATCAAGCTTTAATTCGTGACATTTGAACCTCAACAGCAAACTTTGCTCTATAACTAAATAAAAAATACTAAAACCTAAATAGTTAGGCATTGTATGAATTGTAATATATTTATTACTAGTTTTCATTTTAAAACAATAAAAACAGACTGAACTATGACTTGTTTTCTTTATATAGGTGCCTAATAATAAGCTGATCGTGTGACAGGTTCTGCGCGTTGAGGAACAGACGGACCGTGAAATTTAACTGTCAAATATATTTGTTAATACGAGACGGCTATTTTCTATGAATTCGATTTGGATGATTCAAAGAAACCATAATACTTACTAAAGTATTTTAATTCTTAACGTGCTGTTAGCTTGTAAAGAGAGAAATACGTTCAAACTTGAGCCTTGCACTCTGAGATTTTTTGTGTTGGAATAATTTTCAATAATATTTTAATTTAATACTTTCTTAGATTTAGATGAATTTTCGTTAATTTAAATAAAACTGTATTTTCGGATTTTTTTGGTAATTTTATTGTAATGGTTTCCGATGTTTTGAATACTTTATGGCTTGGTGACCAGTAGACAGACTAAAGTATATATGTAGCAATATACTCTATGGACTAAAGGTTTTTGGCATCACGAAAGTTTACCATTAGCTAATATCACGAGAAAACTTGCAAGTTTGAGGAGAAACTGTCTAGTTATCGGTACGCATGTACCTAAAGTCTACTCTTTACTTACCCACATTCGGCCAGCGTAGTTTATCCATCTCACATTGGGATGTTAAAAGGGCTGAATTAACAAAAACTACCTATTAAGTAATAAGAATGATTATAATTATTTAAGGAAGACAGATTTTTTGTTGTCTTTGCTCGGCTCTGCTCACATAATTATATCAATAGCATCCATCACCATTCACCGTCTATTAGAACCGGAATAAGTACTGATGTTGAATTTTGTCTATCATATCATATAGCCATTTTATATTAAGTTCAAATTGTTAATTTTACAATAACAACGGAAACTACTGGACGGGTTTTGATGAAATTTCTTATGATAATGGCTGGTTATCTGGGTCAGCATATAGGATACTTTTTACTGCGAGAAAATATCTCATCTCTGATAAATCTATATTAACCTCAAAACGTAGGGGCTAACCATTTTATAAGTTGTTTCACGAGACTGTAATAATGGCCAAAGTGAAACGGGGGAGGTCCGCTAGTATACCTACCATAATTTATAATTGAGACTCGTATTACAGTAATAGCGGCATGTGATCTTATCTCAGTGTAAGATTACGGAGATTGTTATTATGTAATTATTATATGTGCATTGTGTAATTAGACGCTTATTTGTCATTTAGCTGTACACAATAGAAAATAATATATTTTGTCATAAGATACTAACATTAGAGACCCTTGATACCAAGTTTTTTTTTCGATAAATTAGTATCTATCCTAACTTCCAGGATTAAAAATAGGAGTAGTTAAAAAAAACTATAATTATACAAAAAGTATCAAATATTTTTGATATATTATTCCGTTTACTATAAAGAAGAACACTTTGGCATTTGTAATACATATTTAATAACAGTATTATTAGAATTCGACGACTCTCCTGATCTCAGAATACGGTATTCTGAGCTCCTAGTGAGTTACTATTTGTAACAAACTATATTATGCGGAAAATCAAAGGTTGCGATCCCATGCAGACTGAATATTTGTCTCAACACTCAGACTTCAGTGTCATCTTATCACTCATTGTTTCTACTGTTTGTCTTTTTATACCTACAGTAAAAGTCGGTCCGCCTTGACAACAAAAAACAGAAATAAGGAATCGGAAAATTAGATTTCATTACATACTTAATTCAATTAAATTAATGAAATTCACATCTTAAAACAATTTCAAATAAATTAAAATTAGCCGCCATGGCAAATATGTTTTAATGATTTTTTTTACATGGCAAAAGAAAAATGCACTCAGCCATGTGTACTTTACTAATAACATTAAGTTTGTTTGTATGTTTGTCTAATGGTGTAAAAAATTACTATCACTATTCGCCTGTCTCGAGTAAAAACAAATTCCACGCTGGATTACACTAATCCTTCGAAAGTGAAAAATGCAAAAAATTAAGCAAGTGTGCACTAAACATTATAAAATTATAAGTCTTAAAATATAATCTATAGAGTTTAATTTGAACTAAAACTTTTATGCTAGTATTGAATAAAAATGTAAGTTTGAAGTAGTAGTAGTACCATTAATAAAATGGCAAAATCAGGACAAATTGTGATTTACATAATGTGTTTAAAGCCTTCTATGACTTTACAATTTACATACCTCCATTTCAATAATGGTTTTTTATAAATTAAAAATAACAATTTGTAAGTCTGTTTATTTTTCTTTAAAAAATATTTTATTTTATTAGTTCTTGTTCTTATTAAATTTTCTTGTTTCTTTATATTTTAAGTTACATACCTATTTCATAAATTAGTATTTACTATTTTTGTTACATTAACTCCGATAAAATTCTTAACCACCTATTCTGAGAAATCTGAATAAATGGCGACCTTATTCATATAAGAACTGTATTAAAAAAATATCGTTCAAAACGTTGAAATGGACATTATGCAGGCAAAGGCCTGACATCTCTAATGCGCATCTATGAGGACCGCAACAATGCGGTGTTTGAAGTGAACAGCGTATTGTTATATTTATGCGCAATCGAATTTTGAACACTTGGTTTAATAATAATATACACATTCCCGTGGTGTGTTTTATATAAAATACTATTATGGCATTTTTTTGTTTTAAATATAAAGTTTTAATAAGGCTATAAGCGAAAATATGAGCTTTGAGAAATTGCCTTCGGTCTAGATGTTAATCTATCAATACATATAATAAAACTAGCATTGTCTGCGGTTCCGCCCGCGTTCAGATGACCAAAAACCAAATTCTTAGGTTTTACATATAAGTATACTCTTACATTGCAGTTTTTGTATTTTTTCTCAGAAATGAGATATTTTCCCGCGGTAAAAAGTATCCTATATGTTGACCCAGATAACCAGATATCACTATACCAAATTTCATCAAAATCCTTCCAGTGGTTTTCTGTGATGCGGTAACAGACGGATAAACAGACAGACAAATATTCTAAAAACTATAGATTCGGCTTTTGTATCGATAATAATGCCTATTTCAATAAGATTTTCGAAAAAATATTTAATGTACAGATTCGACTTAGTTACAATTTTATTATATGTACTTATAGATGGGGAGAATCTATAGATCTTACAATTTTTGTTAGTCTGTCTGTTTGTTCGTTCCGGCTAATCTTCGAAACATCTGGACTGATTTTGACGAGACTTTCACTGGCAGCTGATGTTATATGGACTAACTTAGGCTACTTTCAATTTAGAAAAACAATTAGAGTTCCGATAAAAAAAAATAAAACGTACCTAGGGACGCACCCGAGCGAAGCAAGAGTAAGTCGCAAGCTAGTATTTTTAATAATGGCGTGTGTTGTTAATCCGTAGTAGCGAGTATCGGAACAATGCAATGTGTGAAATGAACAGCGTCATTGTTGCATGACACTTACGCGCAATCGAATTTTGGACACTTGGCTAGATAAATGCATAGTGTTGTAGCTTGGATTAGTAAAATTATGTTTCTTCTAAAGTTCTAAATACTTAGATATCGATTTATTTAGATTTTGTATTATTAAGGACGATCAATTTAATACTTTCTTAAATTTACGTAAATATTTGATTTTTCATCTATACTAATATTATAAATGTGAAAGTTTGTAAGTACGTATGGATGTTTGTTCATCTTTCACGCCAGAACAGCTGAACGGATCTGGATGAAATTTAGCACAGATATAGATTATAGTCTGGAATAACACATAGGCTACTTTTTATTCGATAGGTTTGTTTTTGTTTTCAGTTGTAAATAAAACTATCTTTTCGGATTTTTTCTAGGATTTATTTTGATATTTAGTAACCGATGTTTCGAATGTTTTACAGCAACAATTATTGTGGTTATTATAAAGTTGTTGCAGGCAGTGCCTATAGAAAATGCTTGAAGTTTTTAGTCGCTCGCCTCTCTGGCTACTAATACCTACCCACAAAATTATAAAACGATGTCAAAAATACATAACTATTATTTAATTAAAATATTATATAATTAAGGATTTTTCTGATTGATATGTTTATTTCTAGCCCTCTTAATTAAGTAATACCCAAACAATACAATAAACATACAGACAAAAAAATTTAAAGATGTACCTATTGATCCCTTAACTCTATGCTACATACAACATCATTTTGGTGGTTTATTTATCTAAGTATCATTACTTCGATCTTAGGAACCGTAGCGTATTTAGGAATGCAAAAATATTTTTTAAATGTGACTGGTAATTTATTTGGCCAGTGATAGGCGCGTTCAAACAAACAAAAAACAATTCTTCACCTTTATAATATTACAAGCTATCGTCATACCAAATTTTATCAAAATTTGTCCAGTGATTTTCTCGTGATGCGATGATAGACAAACAGACAGACAGACAGAAATTCAAAAAACTATTGATTTGGCCTCTTTATCGATAATAATGACTATTACAATAAGATTTTCCAAAAAATAATTAAAGTACAAATTCGACTCAGAATTTTATTATATGTAAGTATAGACTATAGCTGTAAGCACTAAGTTTATTTTCAATAAATTCGAGTTGCACCCCATTTCCTCTCAATGCATACAACAATGCTATTTTGTCGAGTGATCTAACAATATTGCGCATTTTAATCCCTTGCGGCTTGTACATACAATACCCCATGGGTGCTTGACATTAATGTACCATGGAGTGATGTTATAATAAGCAGTACTTCCTTAGCTATGTTTGGGTTAAAATATTTAGATTATTAGACAATGAAAGCTTTTTGTGTATTTAAACATTTCACGTTAGGCGGTTTTAAAGTAAGAAAGTAATTTTAATGAATAAGAAATTATTATTATTATTACTAGAACCATAACATGTGTAAGTATTATTTATCTGTTTGGACCTAATATATTTTTGTGCAACATAAATAAAATATTACGTTTTGATTACTTTTGGCTTAGTTTAGTTTTGGGACATTGTTTAACTTTAAATATATAAAAAAACACCTTTATCATATTTCCTATACCTAATACTTTAAATAAAACAAAATATCCCTACTAATATTATAAATGTGAGTTTGTGAGGATGGATGGATGTTTGTTACTCAATCACGCCAGAACGGCGGAACGGATCTGCATGAAAGGCACAGAAATAGATAGTCTGGAATAACACATAGGTTATCCCGGAAAAATATACTGTTACCGTGAGATGGATTTGTTTTTGTCTAGGGACGAACCCAAAGCGAAGCGATAGTGAGCCGCTAGTATACTTAATAAGTTCAAATTAATAGATTTCTGAATCTCTTGTAAACCTTTATTTTACTTACTTTCATATTTTTAATGTAATATAATGAGATATCAAATAAAACCACGTGAAATAGTTAGTACAAACAAAATATTTCCACTGAATCCATATCAGAGGATTTATATCTTGATAACACCTCACCTGCATTAATGTTCTCACGATTTGTTTCGAGATATTGACGTGTTGACGGATTTTGTGCTAATACAGTAGCAGTTTTGAAAGATGGCTTCTTTTCAATGTTATTTTTTTTATTTAAGAGGATTTGGATTTTAGGCTTTTCATCTTTTATTTTAAAAGTATTTTTTAAGATTTCTTAGACGTAATATAGGTATGTATAACAATAACTTTGATATTTTACGTATGTTTGTACTAATATATCTCTATTATATAAATATCTCGTGTCACGGTGTTTGTGGTCGCACTCTTCTGAAACGGCTCGACCGATTTTAATCAAAAAAAATATATTTGGTAGATATGAGAATAGGTCGTATAGTATTTTTCACCCTCCTACCCCCATCCCCCATATTTTAAGTAACTAGGGGCGAACCCGGGCGTGGCGTTGGTGAGTCGCTAGTATTTTAAATAAATATGAATAGAAATTTTGACGTTTTATCATTACATTGTATTTTTTAGAATTAATTGGCTACAAAACTAAAATGTAGCATGCATTTTAGTTTTAAGGTACGAGTAAGTTGTTTTATATTTTTTCTTGATAAGTTTTGCTAGTTATAAGTATGAATATATAATTTCTTTTATATGAAAAAAATTCTACCAAAAAATATATCAAGCAATTGAATTTTCAATCAACATTCTAAAAATCTGCTCAAACCCACGCTTTAACAAGTCGGTTAATTTAAGGCCCTTAGCCAAAATATCGTATTTTACATCAAAGCTGTTTTTGAGCATCCGTAATATAACACCTATTGATCACACCTGACGATGCTTGCGTTTTCATTGGCTTGAATATTTAGAGGGTGAGAGGAATTGCTTCTCATTGGTAGACGTAGATAGGGGTGTAGCCATTGAAATATGGTACTAGTATACCTTAGATAAGGAAAAATTAGAAGTTTACTTTGTATTAATAATGATGTAAACATATTTTCTGTGATGAAACGAAGGTGACGTGTTCGATTCTAATATGAAATGTATTGAATTAGTATAGAGATTTGAACTCAGTTAATATATATTATAGCGTTGGAATTTATTATTTAGAATGTCTAATGTCTACATCGGCTGATGAAAGTGAAGTATATGTACCTTTGTTATTTATTTATTTAATTAGAATCACCAACATGATATACAGTAACTTAACAAAAATACACAATTGTAAAAAGGAGGTCTAAATACAAGTGTTATCATAGTTATAGGTAACCTCGACATGCATAAACAATTACACGGAGCATTTAAAAAAATAAAAATTAAAGAAACTATTATAATTAGTTGCTTAAAGCAACAAAAGAAGAAAGAAAAAGAAGAAACAATATCTATCATGAGAGAAAAAAAAACAAATTAGCAATACAATAGATACAAGTTAAAAACTATCACCATAAGTAACTCTTAAGCAGTTTAATATCAGACTTAAATTTTTCAATTACACAGAAACTCGAAATTGAAAAATTTAAGTCTGATATTAAACTGCTTAAGAGTTACTTATGGTGATAGTTTTTAACTTGTATCTATTATATTGTTTTAACATTACTTTTATATGAGAATAAAGGCCTAAGTTTGGTTTGGAATTTGATTTTAAATATTATATTTTATTCCCACTTTGTCTGTCACACATGACACAACATATTTTTATAGCTTAAAATTGTTGGAGGGTAATTACTTTAAAAAGACAATCATAGGCATATTTTCCGAAAAAAATGAGTAGTAATATACTTTTAAAGTAGTATGTTTAATTTTTGTATAATGTACATTATAGGGATTTAAAATACAGTATATTGAGTGTTTACCACTTCTATTTTTGTCAATTCTTAGGCGTATGCTCAGTTTGTATCAAGCAACACTAACAGTTGCCTGCGACATTTTATGTTATTACTTTTATTTAAAATAACGTTTATTACTGGTTCTCTAGTTTAAGGAATGTTGAAATCCCATGGGAACCGTACATTTTCCGTGATAAAAAGTGTGTGTGTAACCTATGTGCTAGTCCAGACTATAATCTATCTCTGTGCCTTTCATCCAGATCCGTTCAGCCGTACTGGCCTGAAAGAATAACAAACATCCATCCATACATACACCCTCACAAATTTTTACATTTATAATATTAGTATGAATTGACCATTCAAATGCTTATGGAAAAGCACAGAGTTAGGAATCTAAATAATATGTATAATATGTTGTCTCAAAATCGGTCCTTTGGTATAGAGATAGATTAGATATTAAAAAAATATAACTAACTTTTGACGCAAAAATAAAACTTCAGAAGGGTTAAATAAGGGATCAAATTTTGTGCGGTGAACATCATTTAATTCAATCATCATTTCAAGCATCGTAGGGCTCGAGACTAACTTAGGTCGTCTTCTGTTCACCAGTCGAAGAACGCGAGATAACGTCACTAACCATACATATTTTAAAGTGTAATAAATAATATTTGAAAATGATAAACAAACTGACATCGTTATATCTTTTTACATACATAAATGGGGGGAGAGTTCTATCTGGGATCAAGTTACTTATTAAGCCGAGTGATTTAAAGAGTTTTAGGACGATCGTTTAGGGATAAACAAATTTATTACGTTGTTATTGTATAATTGAATAGTTTTATATGTATATTAATTAGATTTTGAGTGGTGGGTAGTAGGACTAAGTAAGTAAGAAGTAAGAAAATAGATAATAATAACAGGAAAACCCATATATATAATTTAGATAAAATACTCGTGACACTGAACTTAGTTATTTTAATCAACTCCCACTTACCACTGGGATACCACTGCCTAGATACCTTTTACTTCAAGAAAATCTTTCTTTCCCTTCGGGAAAAAACAGTAACTGGTTTTATAGAGTCCTCCTTAGAAACCCTCCGCTGGCTAAGCCTTAAGACATACATACATTAAAACAATATACAAAAAAATTGTAGGTCTTGAAAAGTCCTACAGAAAAGTTCTGAATTGTATATGTCTATCTCCTAAGTTACACTCGCAATATTTATTCTTATCTATACGTATAATAAAACTAACTTAGTCAAATCGATGTGCGCGTTTCACGCAAAAAGTACTCAACCGATTTTAACTAAATTTTGTAGTGATAAAACTTAGTACTCGGGTCAACATTTAGGATACCTTTTACGACAGGGGGGGGCAAGAAATTTATATGGGTAACGTTGGCTCAACCTTAAGAGATAGATCAAAACATTGTGCAAGAAAATTGTAAGTCCTAAAAAGGTCTATAGAAAAGTTCTACATAGTATATGTCTATCTCCTAAGGTACACTCGCTATAACTATTTTCATTATTATATATTACTGTTTTATTATACGTTATTTATTCCTTTCTATCTGTACATATAATAAAACTGTAGAGGTTATTTCGCTTCTGTTTGTCTGTTTGTACGGGCTAATCTCCGAAACTATTGAACCGGTTTAAATTAAATTTTGTATGGTAGTACCTTATATCCCCGGTCAACATCTAAGATACTTTTCATTCCAGAAAATTAAAGAGATTCCGTGGGATAGTTAAAAAAACTATAGTAATTTTTACAGCTTAGTACACAACAACTTACGCACCTAATTTCGTAAAATTTGGCATGCTGATACCTTATACTGCCGGTCAAATAACAGGTTACTTTTCATCCCGGAAAAATGAACGGTTCCCGAGGGATAGATCTGTTTGTGCTATTCTAGAGGTGAACCCGAGCGAAGCGAGGGTGAGCCGCTAGTAATATTATAAATACAAAAACTGCTTAGAGACGCACCCGAGCAAAGTGAGGGCAAATCGATAGTATATAACATGAAGTAGCACTTGTTAACAATTTATAAAACGATTGTTGGTAATCAAGTTTCATTCGAACTTTGCAAAAATCAGATATTGATACATGATCAGCATCCATAGGTAAATTTGTTATGTAACACAATATGGCGGCCCTTTTGTCGGTTACTTAAATGTCGCTATGGGGGGTCAAGTTGGCGCCAAGAATTAGATTCTTATAGCTTACCTATTATTATGTGTATAATGTTTTTAGCACATTTATATATAGGTTTACGTGACGATGTCAATCTGTCTGTGCGTGTAGTGATAAGTGAATAAAAAAGGAAGGAATCTTATAGATGAGCCTGACTTTTTCACTCAACGATAGAAGCGTAATTCAATTTTTTTTTCGTCGATATTTTGTAAGTCTAATAGACATAGTTCCAATATAAATAATACTAGAGAATCACCCTTTCTCCGCTCGGGTTCGTTTCGCTGTAACGGTTAGTATAGATTTCTCAGAGATAAGATATTTTCATCAGTAAAAAGTATCTTATAAGTTGCTATCATCATACCAAATTTCATCAACATCTGTCCAGTGGTTTTCTCGTGATGCGTTCCCAGACAGACAGGCAAAAATTCTAAAATCTGTAGATTCGGCCTCTGTACTTATCGATAATAATTACTAAGTATTTCAATAAAATTTTCCAGAAAATATTTAATGTACAGATTCGACTTAGTTAGAATTTTATTATATGTATAGAATATAGATTAAATAATAACTTTTATTCTGCGAAATTTTCTATGGAAAGCTTTTTGTGGATGTGTATCATTTAGTAATAACATACATATTTACAGGAAATTTAAAATTCTTCCTCCTTAAAATTCTTTAAAAAACATATACGCTATTACACTGGCATCGTAATAGGATCTAGACCTGACAATTCTTCAAGTACTAGGTAGGAAACCATCCAGAAGATTTTATAGCTGCAGATATCTTAAAATTCATAATAAGGTACTTTTCATCTAATGGGATAGCATGAAAAGTACCTTATTTTATATTGCATCGTTATTTATACGTATATTATGTTAAAAATAACCATCACGTGTTTGGTCATAGAATATGAAAGAAAAATGCAAATATTGTTTTGCGTAAACCTTTGATATACGACGCATGTGAACTCTGCCGATTACTGGAATTTGTTATGTTGTATACATATATATTTTTACTTAGTCATGGGAAAATATTTTCAACTATTCGTATGTATACAAAATGTATAGCTTATATAAAAATATGTTGTTATCTGTATTGATTACCTAATATTTTGTTTTCGTTATGTATTGCCACTATACTAGCACGTACGGTCCTGAGTTCGAGTCTAGATCGGTTCTTTAGTTATTTAGTGGTTTATATCGGACAAACAAAGAGATGCATTTGAACTCAAAGGACACTGTAAACAGAATCGCCCAAGCCACTACTCATTTATTATAATTGATATATCTTAAATCGTTGCGAAACACTAAAGATTCGCGTAAGTGTTGAAATTAAATAGAGAAAATGGCTAGGTAACAGGATCTTCGTTGGATCTTGTAATGAAAATAAGAACATCTAAAATTGATTTTACGTTGATAATTGGGACATTAACACACAGCACCATCTAGTTCCATGGTAAGCTACGAGGCTTGTGTTATGTATACCAGATAGTTGATGCATTACACATACATATGAATAGCTTTAAATACATACATTTTATAGATATAAACACCCATGACTGGAGTACAAACATTCCTGACAAAAATGAATGCCCCCAGCGGGACTCGAACCCGCGACCGCTGGCACAGCAAGTAGGGTCACTACAAACTGAGCCAAACATGTCGTCAGCCAAAAATTAAAATAAATATTTTATGTACTAAGATGTAATACTTTCTTAGATTTACGCGAATGTTTGACATTATTAAATAAAACTATCTTTTCGGATTATTTCGCGGATTTATTTTGATTTTTGGTTCCCGACGTTTCGAATGCTTTACAGCATCCATGGTCACGGGAGAGACTGAGGTGTTACATGTCTTGAATGTATAGTTGTTACAGACAGCCTACCCACAATTAACAAAATGAAAAATGCACCAATTACATTACAATATTTTTAACTTTAAAACATTTTTATAATTTTAATTATAATTGAATATGGAAAATTATTTATTTAATTTTTGCTATTATTTTTATAATTATTACAATTTTAAAATATTAATTAGTAATCTATATTTAGTGTTGCCATTATTATATTTATAACCATAAAGAAAAATATAAAATATAGTATTAATTATTTAAGCCATATAATTGTTCTATGTGTAACTTAAAAAAGTTAATTAAGGATAATAATTTTAATTTAGTTTGCTATTATTTAAAAACAACTTACTAAGCAACACTATTAATATATACTTTTACAAATGAAAAATGAAAAATATTAATCTGATAAGCTGTCATTTTGATCTACACAGTATGAACTTACTACATCTGCCTGTCTTTGTTTTGTTTATATTTATTATTTGATTTTATTATATTAATAACAGGATCCCATGACGATGGTAGTACCCAGCCATCTTCCCTATTGAAATTTGGATGTTTTTTAATTTCTATGGCTTCTCGATTCATTCTAGGGCGATATCGGTTTTCTTTCGCCAGGATTTGAGGTCTATCGAAACGAATATAATGGCTTGGGCGGTCCTGGCTATGTTTGCAGACAGCAGATGTTTTTTAAATTACACATAGAACAATTATATGGCTTAAATAATTAATATTATATTTTATATTTTTCTTTACGGTTATAAATATAATAGTGGCAACACTAAATATAGATTACTAATTAATATTTTAAAATTGTAATAATTATAAAAATAATAGCAAAAATAAATAAATAATTTTCCATATTCAATTATAATTAAAATTATAAAAATGTTTTAAAGTTAAAAATATTGTAATGTAATTGGTGCATTTTTCATTTTGTTAATTGTGGGTAGGCTGTCTGTAACAACTATACATTCAAGACATGTAACACCTCAGTCTCTCCCGTGACGATGGATGCTGTAAAGCATTCGAAACGTCGGGAACCAAAAATCAAAATAAATCCGCGAAATAATCCGAAAAGATAGTTTTATTTAATAATACTAAGATGTATTTTCAACCGACTACAAAAAGGAGGAGGTTCTCAATTCGACTGTTTTTTTTGTTACCTCAGAACTCCGTCATTTATTAACCGATTTGGACAATTTTTGTGTTGTTTGAAAGTGTATACTTCCAGATTGGTCCCATTTAAATTTAAAAAAAATACCATCCCTAAGGGTGGAAAGATAGCTAATTATGAATTTAACCTACTTCTAATTGTCATATTGACTTGAAACTTTGCAAGTGTTTCTATTTTCGTTGATAGTACAGTGGTTCGGTATTGTTGATCTGATCTGATGGTAAGACCAGAAGGTGGATAGGTGGAACTCTTCTCTTTGTTTAAGTAATTAAATCCTATCTATTAAATACATACCTAATCAAATATTTTCGAAATCGGTGCCAGCCCATACAAAGCAAAGCACACCGACTTCGAAAATATTTGATTAGGTATGTATAGTAAATGAAAACTACCAATCAGTTATTTTTTACTTTTTAGTGCTTTTGTATGAAGTCGGTTTTTATTTTTTTGTTAATTAATTGTATATATATATATATATATATATATATATATATATATATATATATATATATAGCAAACTTAAATAAAATTATTTATTACTTTCTTAAAACTTTTAGGATCTCAATAATACTTAGCGATACAAATTAAATATTTTCAAATTGTATGACTATAGCAACCACCCTTAGAATTATTTATTATATTTTTTTTTTATTTATTTATTAAGATTCACCAGTGGTAATTACATTATTACAGTAAAAATTTTTATGCTATTTTACAAAGTTCTTATTGCTAAATGCATTACCTTTTAAGGTGAATACCGCATGCAAAAATAGGCGTGAATAGTTTTATAAAAAAACAACAATTCTATAACCTTAAGAAATTAAATAAAACAAGTAAATTAAACCAATAAACAAATCTACCACATAAATCGACATATAATTAGACATATAATTATATAGTTTTTATATTGTAAGATATTGTAAATCTTGTGGCACCGTCTGTAATAATTGCCAACAGGGTGTCAATAACCTTAGTTTCTACCGTGACCATGATTGCTATAAGATATCTGAAACACCGGGAACAAAAAAGTAAAACAAAACCGCGCAAAAAACTGAAAAAATTGTTTTATATAATAAATATACATACAAAAAAAAAAAACGCATGAATAGACGCAGCAATGGAACAACGCATAGAGATTAATTTTTTCATCTAGATAATTATTTTCTTGGCTGAAGATGCTGTGTTGTTAATCCGTTACATCATATGATTCCCGTCGGATGTGAAGTTAGGATTTGAGAAACACAAAGGCAAATCACTAATCAATCAAAGAGCAATTATACTATTATTATAAATAGGGAAGTTTGTATGTGTATATGGGTGTATGTTTGTTACTCCTTTACGCTGAAAGGGCTGGACAGATTTGGATGACATTTATTATGCAGAAAGACTACCTGGAGTAACATCAAGCGCGGATCCACCGTTATGGGCACAGTGGGCATGCCCACTACCCTAAGAGTAATGTTATATGTAATGCCTTTACTACATTAAAAACGGATTTACAAATACTGGCAACTTTCTCGGTCAGATTGTTTTCTATTCTACGCAGAGTAAATTTTCAAGAAATTTATTGATCATGAGCAAGTCCGTACTCCGCTACACACTTAGCCAATCTTCGGGTGTCCACACGGTTCTGTGACCACAACCTTTTTTGAGGACTGGATCCGCGCTTAAGTAACATACAGGCTTATGTTAGTATGTACTAAAATTTACCAAAAATTGGCGCTACCTGTATGTATTATTTAGTATAGTATTATATGATCTGTGGTATAAATTATTATCCAACAAAAGGCACGAGCAAAGCAAGGGCTCGTTAACAACACATAATCGAATATTCTTTTGAATTTCCTCCAGTGCATCTAACCTTTAATTGGGTCGGTTTCAAAACAAACATCGTTCATTCACACGGCAGTTATTTCCTGCAATTTAGCTATTTGCATTTTCATTCAACGTATTTAAGTGTCTTTCGTATTTGCTGATACGTATAACTTAGTGTAGGTACAACGAGTATATTGTTAATTAAAATTTGCAATATATTTGAATTTCATTTTAAATATACTTGTTCTAAAAATGTACGGTTTTTTTATTATAGGTTGAATTAAATAAAATCTTTTCATCCAAATCCGTTCGAATCTAACACGTATGTCGTAAACACAACAAATAGGGTATTTGGTGTAGCATCGTATTTACAAATATATGTAAAAATATATATATTGACTACCGGCTCACCCTCTCTTCGTTTCGGGTTCAACCCAAGACAAAAACAAATCTATCTCACGGGAACCGTACATTTTTCAGGGATAAAAAGTAGTGTATGTGCTATTCCAGACTATAATCTATCCTTGTGCCAAATTTCATCCAGATCCGTTCAGCCGTTCTGGCGTGAAAGAGTAACAAACATCCATCCGTCCATCCTCACAAATTTTCACGTTTATAATATTAGTATGGATGGATGTGCATTGTGCAGTATTTACTAGATATATTCTGTTTCCCGTAGGTAGTATGAATGAGATGTTATGCTAATATCATCAAAATCGACGTTTGGACAACATACCCGTATATGTAAATCAAACTGTCAGCGTAAATGTTGCTTACTACTCATAGTTTTTATTATTTCGAAGATAATAAAAATATTTTTATATTTTAAATATATTTTCCATTAAGTATTTAAGTGTTATTTTTATGACTAACCCTATTATTTCTTAAATGATATAGAAAATCTCCTTTAAATAAAAAGAAAATATTACTTGCATATTTTTGAATGTTCTAGAAAAAATCAATATATAAAGAAAAAACATAAAGCTATAAAATATGTATGTGTAAATTTGTATGCATGGAATAAGAAGTACATAAATGTAAGTAAGTAATGCCACGGTAAACCTCTAGTATATCATATATTTAAATTTTGTATACGTTGTGGGAAATGAACTCGATACCTATGGATAATGCTGATAAATGAACACTTTATGAAATATAGATAAACTTAGCGCCGTGAGAAGAATCAAGAAACATAATATTAAGTATAATCTTGATTAGTAATAGGCACTTTTTGTTTGAGATGTTTTTATTTAAATAAGCAATCTGCTCTCGCGTCGTTTCAGTGGCCATAAAAACAACTAAAATTCTTTTCGGTAGGATTTCGGACCAAGTGTCTGAGGTAAAGATTTAATCGTCCTGTCATAATCGTAAAAATCATAAAGCTATGCATACCTTTATCCTGTAAAAACTTTTTCTTTTTCTTATCATATTTTTATTGATAAATTTTAACTTAATCGTTAAAAAAGAGAGTCACCAACCTTATGTCATAATTTGATAGTAAAACTTATCTATCCTCTATACTATAATAAAACAGTAGAGGTTGAATGTCTGTACATAGAAAAAAAATGCTAAAAACCGAGTTAGGGGGATGTAAGAAGACAAATAGAACAAATCCAGATTTTTTTCAATTTTTTTGTTTCTCTGTCTGTTTGTCTGTTTGTACGGGCTAATCTCCGAATCTATTGGACCAATTTAAATGAAATTTTGCATGGTGGTACCGTATACCCCCGGGCAACATCTTAGATACTTTTTATCCCGGAAAATTAAACAGTTCCCGTGGGATAGTTAAAAACTTAATAACTTATACAGCTTAGTAGACAAAAACTACTGATTGGATTTTAATAAAACTTTACAATAATATAGTTCATACAAGACAATAAGAAATCGGCTACTTTTCATTCCGGAAAATTAAAGGGTTCCCGTGGGACAAGTAAAAAACTATAGTAACTTATTCAGCTTAGTACACAAAAATTACTGATTGGATTTTAATAAAACTTTACAATAATATAGGTTATACATCAGAAAAACAAATAGGTTACTTTTTATCCCGGAAAAATGAACGGTTCCCGTGGGAACTAATAGATCTCTATTGGTGTTTTTTTAGAGGCGAACCCGAGCGAAGCGAGGTGAGCCGCTAGTACATATAATAAAATTCTAACTCAGTTGAATCTGTACATTAAATATTTTTTGGAAAATTTTACTGAAATAAGTCATTATTATCGATACAGAGGTCGAATCTATAGTTTATAGAATTTTTGTCTGTCTGTTACCGCATCACGAGAATACCACTGGAGAGATTATGATGAAATTTGGTATGTTGATAGCGGATTATCCGGGTTAACATATAGGATACTTTTTACTTCGAGAAAATATCTCATCTCTGAGAAACCTATACTAACCGTTAAAATGTACCTAAGGGCGAACTCGAGCGGAGCGACGGTGAGTCCCTAGTTTAATCTATATAAGCAAAGACAAAACAGTTTAGTACCTTTTTCTCCTCTGTTTTTCCACCGATTTTCTTTGTTTACTAGCTATTAACGAGCTTTTGTATTATTAAAAGCACTAAATGCACAGTTTTTTTTACATTAAATCAAGTGATAAATATTGATTAGTGTTAAATATTTGTTGAATTTCAAACACTTGGCGTATAGGTACTACTTTTAAATATATCCTTAAATTATTAATTACTTTAATTAAACTTAGGTAAAGATGAACAATTAAGGCAGTGGTAGCCCAGTGGTAACACGCTCGCTTGGGACACCGAGTGAAGCGGGTTCAAATCCCGGGTCTCGCACCTCTGATATTTTCATGTGCGAATCATTTCTAACATAATTACCGCTTGCCTTACGGTGAAGGAAAACATCGTGAGGAAACCTGCATGTCTGAGAGAACCTAGCAAGTTTTCGAAAGACATGTGAAGTCCGCTAACCCGCACTTGGCCAGCGTGGTGGACTATGGCCTGATCCCCCCACGTATTGAAGGGAGGCCCGTGCCCAGCAGTGGGACGTTAAAAAGGGCTGAATACACAAAGATGAACAATTAAACTAGATCGGAAAATGAATTTGCTACCTTCCTGAACTAGGATAAAAACCTGTGTTTCATGTTATAGTTTTACATGGTTTTTGTTACTGTAATAAAAATATTTTTACCGATGCTTATGGAAAATTTCGATAAGTCTTTGTTTTACAGCAAAGATAATTTAATTATATCATATTAGACTCCCGTGATCATTATTATAATCACCATGACCATGGTCTGTCTAGTCTAATCTTGCCTAGCCTAGTTACATTTTCAAGTTACAATATGGTTGGTATTTAGGGGTCAACGTAGGGGATGGTGTGATGATGATGGATGGGAAAACAGGGATGAAGGTCAAACATACAAACAAAATTTGGTAATAAATTAATTTGTTTATATATAAAAATTAAAAAATTGTCTGTATCGGTCTATAAAAAGCACGAAGCCAAAATTAAAGTTCGTCGGTGCGATCTTATAGCGCTCTACTTTAGCAACCCCCGGTATTTTAATTGTTACATAGATAAATATGTTGATAAATAATAATATCCCATATTACTTACGTATAGAAAAGAAATAATGGATAAAAATCTATACTCATTATATTATAAATGTGAAAGTTTGTGAGGATGAATAGATGGATGTTTGTTACTCTTTCACGTTAGAATGGCTGAACGGATATGAATGAAATTTAGCATTGAAATAGATTATACTCTGGAATAGCACATAGGTTACTTTTTATCCCAGAAAAATGTACGGTTCCCGTGGGATTTATTTTTGTCTAGGGACGAACCCAAAGCGAAGTGAGGGTAAGTCGCTAATTTTTTTTATTTTTCATTTTTGAATAAGAGAAATATTATATATATTGCAAACATATATCCCCACAAAACAACACGTTATTTCCCTTGTAAGTAGTAGAATGCTAAGCGTTAATTTCTCTATATTATTTCTCTTCTTTTATCTTTATGCATATTTTCCAGAAAATCTTTCAGGTTTTAACTAGATTTTTTATTTTCAAAAGTCCTCCAAGTCCACCCGGAAGTCCTCAATTATCTGACCTGACTTCTTTAAATACCTAGATTAGACCGTAGGTCTTCTAAATCCCTTTAAACTTCTCCTCTAAAATCTTCTTCTCTTGCTCTACCTGCCACTCATTCCACTATACACTGTGTAGTAAATAAATAATGCTTACTTATATTTAAAATAGACTCTATACTAGAGGTAAATAAACAATGTATTACTTTAGTTATTTTTGTAGAGGTCAATTAAATTTAATTATAATAATTAAATATGAAACGAACTCAATATTTGAATAATCGATTAAAAGGATTAAGACTATTAGGTAATATAAACGACACACAAAAATAAACGATGAGATGAAAACTTATTTTTTAACACGGACTCTATCTGTAACGTACAAGTGACTCAGCGAGCGATATTTAGGTTTAAACAATCATTAGGTAATATATATTTTTTAAATAAGTTCAAAAATATGTAGTGAGTTTTCAATTCCTTAAGTTACGTGATGTTTTCATTTGTATTAATAACCGATTTTGATAAATACAGTAAAGGTTGATTTTGTTACTGTAATAAAACAATTTTTAGATGTTTATGGAAAATTTCGATACGTCTTTGTTTTACAGCTTGAAATTAAAATTAGATATTTCGTTGGCTCAGTGCTCACGAAATTAGCTTATACGATTGTGGTTTAGGGTTCGAACTCTGTACACAATAAATACCTGGATGTTTGTACCCACAAGAAACACATATGTAGATTCTAATACTATATTATTTATTTTTATTGATTGATTTTTATTGTCTACCCTATATTTTGGTGAAGCCTATACGTTTGACTCTTAAACTACATTATTCTTTTTTCTAAATCTATAGTACTGCCTACTTGATGGACTTAAATAATGAAAAAAACGATTCAAAAGTGCTTGGAGTTTAATTATAGCTCGTTCTTTTATAGCAATCCTGATAAAGTTAATTTTGTATTAAAATTTCTATACTTAATAATTTAAGTTAAAGAAAAAACGTATTAATATTTCAGAAAAAATATCATGTAACTATATAAAACAATAATCAGATAATGGTAGTTTGTCCGTCCGTCAATAGAGTCAATTTCACGGTATGAACGGTGTTTAGTTCTCACGTATACATTTCCAAGTAAAACTGTCCACGGACATACGACACCGGGAAATTGTTTATACGTACTGATACTTATTATGTGGCATGAAAAATTGGATTATCTACTAATATAAATGTAAAAGTTTGGATGTGTATGTATGTCTCATACTTTTTCACGCTAAAGGTTTGGATGGATTTGGATGAAATTAAATTATATAAATAGATACAGACAGACTTTAGAACTGAAGGTCTATAGATCTTTGGTCATATGTAGCTATTGGTTACTGTCAGGCACCTAGATGCTCAGAGGTAGCCGCTAGTTCAAAATGTATTGATGTATTGTGATTTTATGAAAATAATTAATTAATTCTTTAAATATTATGTTTTCGATATATTTTTTGTTCGATTATTTAAATTATATTTGCTGTGAGAATAGTAAGATAAAAGAAAATAGTAATTCGTTACTTACTCAAGAACACTAAATATGTAATAATGTGCGGGAATCGAAACAGTTATCCCGTCTTTATAGGCGGAATAGATTTAATATTAATCGATTTCTAATCAAGCGCTTGATTTCGGCAGAAATCATCGATTTTAAAATCGTCGGAATAGAGTTATTCGAATTTTTCAATAGAGGAAGGTAGCTAATGTTTTTTAACTTTTTAATTTCTTAAGTTTGGTAGATACAATACCTACCAAAAATGATTAAAACATAATTGAAAATTCTGTCTTGTTTTATAGGCTGATCATTTTAGCCTGAAAATGCTGGATGAGGTAAATATGGAACATTGTGATTTTTTAATGTACCTGGTATAGACTACATCTTCAGTCTTCTATTTATAAAATAAAATTATAGATTCTTTGCATCTATATAATAACATCAATTATAATATATCCAAACTTTTTCAGTAGTTTCGAGACGTTATACCTATAATAATAATAAACTAAAAATATTCGTTAAAAATGTCACATTTCAAAAAATATGAACCGCAAACAAACTAACACCTGGCCGAAAGGCGTTGCACCAAAGGTTTAAAAAAATAAAAAAGAAAATCGACACCATGCTTCCTAAGCTCCGCCCATTTGTTGTCTCTCTCGCACCCCCGCCCCTCAGGTAGTTCTAAATAATTTGTCATTTGACCCCATGCCTTCATTGAGTAAGGATGTGCTTGTGTAGTGAAAGATTTTAATATTTTAGTGTTTTTGTGAATTTCATGTGCGAATTTTTCTGCAAAGAGGTAATTACTTTGTTCTCACTTTTATTATGAACACAAACTTTTAGTTATTTAAAATGAATTATTTATAATTTTATTTTAAATGCAAAGAATATCACAATTATAATTAATTAATATACCTAGCCGGTTTTTTTCGCGGATTTATTTTGATTTTTGGTTCCCGACATTTCGAATGCTGAAAAGCAATCATGGTCAGGGTAAATTTGAAATGTCAAATATTCGCGTAAATCTAAGAAAGTATTACCTTAGCTTAGATTTATAATATCGGCACCGATATATGCGAAAATCTAGTAACAAAATTGAATGGTGGGTTAAGCTCTATAATGTTTAAACTTGTTTTTAATAAGAAAAGAGCTTATTGATGGGCGCTTATTTTAATTTTACAAATCTAACTATTACTGTTCAAACGCTTAGATAATTTTAAGTTATAGTATTTAATTCATGTATATAAAAAGCTCGGTGCCCTCTTAACGTTTTTTGCACGCATGGGGACAATTTGAGAAATAATATTTTACTTATAATTATATTTTACTAAGTTGAATATATGTAGGTCAACTTAAAAATCCTTTATACTAGACAATATCTAAGTGCTTTCAAAATTTAGCAATAATTCTGGAAATCCGATAGTTGAGGTTTTGATATTATAAAGAAATACTACTCATATTCGTTAAACTACCGATTCACTCTTCTTACACATATTTAACTTTAAGTACATACATATTGTAAATATAAACACCTATGACTGGAGTACAAGCGTTCGTGCTCATCACACAAATGAATGCCCCCAGTGGCACTCGAACCCGCGACCGCTGGCACAGCAAGCACTACAAACTGAGTCAAACGTGTCGTCACAAATGTAAATTCGTTAGAAATTGGAAACATATACTAATAATTTGCATAAGTGATTTTTTTCTAAGCCGATTTAATCAATTCGTTATTGAGCTTTTAGTTTATACAAAAACTCTATAAAAAGAACTTTCAATGATTCCAGTATTTCTCAATTTTCTAAAAGACATTTTCTATTTTTTTTGCTAAGAATCTTATTTAGGCTATTACATAATATTTTCTTAGATTTACGCGAATAAATGACATTTTAAATAATACCTACTATCTTTTTCACGGAAGAGACTCCCGCGACCATGATTGTAGTAAAGCATTCGAAAGGTCGGGAACCAATAATCAAAATACTTACCAACGAACAGCATTTGATTTTTATTTATATGAATACTAGCAGAACCCGCGGCTTCGCTCATGCTAAAACTACAAAAAAACTCGAAAATGGTAGGTTTCATACAAACTTTCGTCCGCTTTTTTACCCCCTTATGGGATGAATTTCGAAAAATGCTAAAACACGTATTTAATTAATTGTATTAAAAAGAATTTATACCAAGTTTTAAGTAATTCTGATCATAAATATTTTTTGGATTGTATTATAACGTGTTTTCCCGTGGGAAAGAGATAATTTACCGCGGTAAATAGTAAGTAGCCTATGTCACTCTCCAGCACTCCAACTATCTCTACACAAAAAAAAATCACGCCAATCCACCAAGCCCTTTCGACGTGAAAGAAAGACAAACAAACAAGCAAACAAATAAACACACTTTCACATTTATAATATTAGTATGGATTTATTTTATTTGACTAAGTTCAGAAGACTAATAAATACTTAGTACCATATAATAGTTGCGACGTGTATATACCTATATGTATTTGTTCTATATACTTAGTATTATATGCATCGACTTCACCTAGACGTTTTGTAGGCAAGTATAAATGGTATCTATTCTAAAATCAATCACATCCCTAGGTCCTCTATATATATTTTTAATATCCAATATTTCTGTCACCGACATGAAAATATAAGATTAAAGCATCTTTTGTAAATTAATAGCCGCGATCATTTATTGTTATTGTTTTTAAGTGCCTTGCAGTCAGCTTAATTTTTTTTAAAGTTTTATAACTCTTTTATTTTAAATTTTAACATTTTTAAAGTCGCTTTGGATAAAGTTAATATGAGCTTGAGGAAATGCACAATAATTTTAAGATATTTCGATAATATCTTATATGTATGACACACTCATACCTAGTATTTCTTTATAAAATCCATATGTTTTTAAAGAATGTCCGGTTCAGTAAATGTCATAGAGTGTTATGAAAACAAATAATATTTTTCCGTTCTTCATTCGTAATTTATAAATAAGTATAATATTTCCTTTTTGTATTGAAAATTATATCATATTAATTAAATCTCACTTTTTCTTTCTTTAGTTTTCTAATATAAACTGGGATGAAATCCACCAATATGGAATCGTGTTCTGATCGTCTAAGTCCATCCAGTGACCTGACCAGTGAGTCGGAGACATCGCTGCCATCTTTTCCGTACGAGCAAAATAATTTCTACACACAACCAGACATTAATGAAAAACAATACTTTTCATGCAAACAAAAATTACCCCGAATGGACGAAAGAAAGGACTATTTACAGGAAAGCAACAAAAACTCTTTCGAGAACTATCTGTCACCTCGAAGCAAAAAATATTTAAACTTCGAACTAAAATTGCCGCCTATCAACGATAATTTTTTTTCGCAAATCGACAATGACGAACGTCGTACAGCCTATTACAATGATACGATGAAAAATGTTCAAAATGAAAATAATCCTATGGTTGAAATAGATATTAATAATTTTGAAAACGTTGTAAACGAAAGGGAACGGCAGTATTTTGCGGATAGCGACAACAATATGCGTAGATGTTTAAATTTTAATGCAGAGCAAGTGCAGTGTGTGTGTGAGGCTTTACAGCAAAAAGGTGATATTGAAAAGCTTGCAGCGTTTTTATGGAGCCTGCCCACTACTGAGCTGTTACGCGGGAATGAAACTGTTCTAAGGTATTGTACTACAATACTTATTCTGAAGTTACTGGGGTATTGTGAAACAGGGGGATTTCTGATATATACAATGACTTACACGTTCTAGGATATAAATTTCGTATCCTATTTTCTTTATCAGTTCACTCGTTCACTTTTGATCCACATTCATACCGTCAATCATTGTGAAAAAGTATATCAAATTTAAGTCAATATAAACATAGTACTACAAATAAAGTAAGTAAAATATATGTATAGTATACGGCGACAACAGTTCATTAATAATTCGTTTATTTAGGCTTTTCATATTTCGTCATTTTGAAAGATTCTATGTTACCAGGGCTCGAGCATTAGTAGCATATCATCATGGGGTTTTTCAAGAGTTATACGCAATTTTGGAAAAGCATTCCTTCCCGCCGCGACACCATACAACGCTGCAGACGCTGTGGTTCAAGGCACATTATAAAGAAGCTGAGAAAGTTAGAGGACGCGCTTTAGGTAAATAGATTTTTATAGAAATAATATTGTATAAAAATAATATTTTTAATTCTATTTTTCTTAAATCTACGTTTATTTCGAAAATTTTATAATTCTTATCAAAAGGATAAATAATATCAAAAATAATTTTATATGTTTTTATTGTTGTAGGTGCGGTAGATAAATATAGGCTTAGAAAAAAGTATCCTTTGCCTAAAACAATTTGGGATGGCGAAGAAACAGTTTATTGTTTTAAAGAGAAAAGCAGGAATGCTTTAAAAGACTGTTATTATAGGAATAGGTAAGAATAAATATTTATAATCTATACATACAATAAAATTTTAAATCAGTCGAGTCTGTGTATAGTTTTTAGATTTTTTGTCAGTCTGTCTGTCTGGGAACGCATTACGAGGAAACAGATTTTGATAAAATTTGGTATGATGATAGTTGGTAATTCAGATTAACGTATAGGGTACTTTTTACTTTGGGAAAATATCTCATCTCTGAGAAATCTATACGAAACGTTAAAACGTAAAACGTAAAACGATAAAACGTAACCAAATAATAACCCAAGAATATTATGTATTCTTATTATTAAAAGTAAAAGTATTTTTAAATCCGAGAATCTGTTCACTAGTTTCAGAGATCATTATCTAGATGCGAGCTAATTTTATCTATTAAGGAGTAATGTAGAGTAAGATTAAATTTATGTGATGAAAATTACTATCGCCTCTAAAATTACCTTGTAAGGCTTTATGGTAATATTTTTTTTAGGAAAATATTATTTCTTAATCTTTTAGGTATCCAACGCCGGATGAAAAACGAGCACTAGCTCAGAAAACCGGTCTAACACTAACTCAAGTATCCAATTGGTTTAAGAACAGACGGCAGAGGGATAGGACTCCACAGCAACAGAATAGACCGTGAGTGTTTTGCCGTATTTTTGAAGTTATACTTCTTTTGTCACGCTTGGAAAAAAATATGAGAGAGTAAAATTTTAACGGTGCGCGCTCACACCGACAGCCACAAAGCGACATGATGAAGTTAGCTGCATTCCTTTTACAGACAGAGAGTTGTGATATACGGAATGAAATCTTTAGCTATATTTGTTCCGTTACGCCAAAGAAGTATAACTTTTTATGTGCGTACATAAATACACACACACTTTTTTTTTAATTTTTATTAGTGACCATAGCTACACTACGCTGCGACTTTTGAATCTATTTTCTATTAAACTTGTTCGTTTCCTTAACAAATTTTCCCTCACCATATTAGCAATTCTTTGGGCAGGGAACCCTAATTAGTAATTAATAATAGATTTATACATACAGAAAACGCTAATGAAGCCTGATAAAAAAACATAATAATATATATAATATAAATATGGATGAGTAGTTAAAAATCGGCTTTGTTACTTTACATTTGTTTAAAAAAAGTTTCGAGTGCCTTAGATTAGCAGTCAAAATTTAATGCCGATAAACCAAACAAAGATTTCTGTGTCCCTTTGTGTAACGGCTTGATTCAAGGACAAACAAATTCAACAATGTTTACAGTTTATATTATAAATATAAATATGTTAGTACATTACCACACAGCAACATCGAGTTCAATGTTAAGCTACGGGTCTTGTGTTGTGGATACCAGATAGTCGATATATTACAAATATAAAACATAAAATACATACATCTTATAAATATAAACACCCATGACTGGAGTACAAACATTCGTCATCACACAAATAAGTGCCCCCAGCGGGACAAAAACCCGCGACCGCTGGCACAGCAACAAACAACAAACTGAGCCAAAATGTCGTCAAAAAATTATTTATTTACTAGTAGTTAGTACATTAGCTCTCGCGAGCACAAGCTTTTTTGCAACAATTAATATACCACGCAGTTTAAGAGCGGATTCCACTAGTAGAAATCTAAAGTGAGCATTTACTGTATTTTAAGGATCTTTTCTTCTAATCACACCGAAGATTTCATCAGATCTTCACCAATTTTTTTGAAGTTTTTAAAGTTACTACCTTTCAAATAGAAAAAGAACCATCAAAATCTAATCTCAAAGATATCCAGTAAACCCCTTTTTGCCACTTTTTTTGGAGCCCACCCCTCTAATCAACAATCCCCGACACAAAAAAATATATAGTCGTAAAACCTGTTTACCAAGTTTCGTCCAGATCGGTTGTAAAATACTACCTATACAGGAGTACCAACTTTGCAGAGGAAAACAATTTTTTGCTAGACTTGAAGCAGAGACGCTTAGCTCGCTCGGCCAATACTGTTATTATCTTATTAATTTTGATAATTAGGCACATGATTATATACTGTTAGGCCAATATCAAATAAACAATACCAACATCAATATTTAGATTGTATATTACCAAAATTATTATGTACTAGCGACTCACCCTCGCTTCGCCCCTACTACGTTTTAACAGTTAGCATGGAATAGATAGTAGATCCCTTGCTCTGTGAAATACAAAAACAAACGTATCCCACGGGAACTGTACATTTTTCCGGGATAAAAAGTATTATGTGTTATTCCAGACTATAATCTATCTCTGTGCCAAATTTCATGCAGATCCGTTCAGCCGTTCTGGCGTGAAAGAGTAACAAACATCCATAAACTTTCACATTTATAATATTAAGTATAGATATAGATAATACGGATTAATATATAAATAAAATTATACGAACTTTTTGTTACAATATCGCCACTGGTGAAAAAACCCTCTTGACCTCCTCATATTTTTAACAAAAAAAAAGAACGAATGGAGCCATTTCGAAAACAATGGCCGTTGTTGGGAACAAATCAAAAAACTTTTCGCAACTAAGCGGTTATTTCTATTGGTGGAATTGAAGGCAAGAATACTATAATAAAATCGTTTAAATGCGAGTCGGTCTCGTGCATGATGATTTTGCGTCACCACACTATATATATACGTTTTCTACGTCAAAAGCGATGAAAATATATCAAAGGAAATACTTTTTGTTTGTTAGTTATATATGTATTTTTATTAGAAAATATTGTAGTGTACTGGAGAGTGACATAGGCTACTTTTTACCGAGGGAGATTATCTCATTCCCACGGGAAAACACGTTATAATACAATCCAAAAAAATATTTATGATCAGAATTACTTGAAACTTGGCATTAATGCTCTTCAATAAAATTAAATAAATACTTTTTAGCATTTTTCGAAATTTATTCTTTATGGGGTTAAAGTAGGAGATGAAAGTTTCCCCCCCAACGTGCGTTCACCTTGTCGTGATGGGGGGGGGCTCAGTAGTGCCCGGAAATACAGCCGGGCGCGAAGCCAAGAAACGCACTGGGAGGTGGCCCACTTCGGTGGGTGGTGGGAGGTGGCCCTCTTCGGAGGGCGGTGTACCATGCGGGTTGCTCCTGGTACTTCTCTGATAGCAGAGTGGACTTTGGAGCAACCCCATGGTCATTGTGGTCTGCCTCGGCAGACCTACCGTCGGGGCGTCGTAGCTGAATGCGTAAGCGATCCTGCGACGCCCCATTAAGACGGGGGAAGGTTTTGTTGGGTTTTAGTGGGTAGTACTGGCTTTGCCGGTGAGTCTCACACCTCGTGCGTAAATGCATTTCCCAACGTTAAAAAAAACAAAAGGAGATGAAAGTTTGTATGAAATTTCCTTTTTAGATAGTTTTAGAGCGAGCGAAGCCGCGGGTTCTGCTAGTAGTATATGACAAATAAGTTTGCATTATCAATTTTTTAAAAGCATACACATTTCTATTTAGGATAACGTGTGAGTAATTTAAAAATAAAACAATAGTCTTAGCACATGTGGCATGGCTTTGTCCCATGATTAATGACCTCATAATGAGGGTCACTTGGACACTGTGAAATGGGATATTTTTTGTAAACTATAAATGGCAAATTCCCTCACGTGTTGACTTTTGTTAAGCAAAAATACTACATATTTTAAAAATTACTGATTATTTGCTTCCTTAAACGTTTTGATTTGCGTGCATATATGTTAATAAATATATGTTTAATTTAATAAAAATATAAGAAGTAGGTTCTATGTAGTATTTATTTGCTGAAATATGTAAATCTTGAACGATAGGTTTGGTTTTTATGTCATTCCTATTAATATGTGGAAATCTATATCCTAATTAAAATAAAAAAGCTAATGATTAATATAGATTTAATAAATAAAAGCTATATTTAGATAATAATTTAGGTACCTAATACCTATACATTATATTTCATAATATACATAGGTATGTATAATATGCGTAGGTACGCAACCTATATTGTGCTAAACTTTTGCTAGGCTGCTTCAAACTATTTTTTAAATTATTTGTCCATTTTGTTATATTAATTTTATATACATAGTTATTAATTTTACATTTTGGAGTAATAAATCACTAATATAACGAATACGGATACTGTATTTTGTACAGCCTAATAATAGATAGAAGGTATTGTTTTTAAATTTGCTTATTAAGTTATCTTTTTTTTCAGAGAGATGTTGGTATCTGCGCAGTATGTCGGTTCTCAAGGCGGCTTAGCACAGTCCTTCATCCCCAATGCATATTATAAATTACAAGACGCCACGCATTATTTGCATGGAAATACACCTTAAATTAAAGTGCTGCCATACAATATAGCTACCAATTTGATACAAATATTTTATTTCGATATAAATTGTATAATTTGAAATACATACTTATATTTTTACCTCATGTAAACCACCTATACATTATATATACCTTAATTGTACAGAAATTAGAGTTATGTTACAGATGCAACTACTACTTTAAACTATTATATAAGAATTAAATTTTTTATGACTTATTTTTAATATAATTTTGATAATTACCGTTCAGAATTATTAGTTATTTAGAGTAATTTTATAATGATAAGTCATTTTAAAATAAGCATTATGTAATTTTTTGCTTCGTAGCAGCGGCATTTTTGAAATGTTTAAAAACTAAGCGTCTTTAAATGGAAGTAGGTACCTATCGTATACTTATATAAAAATATTCTTTTGCTACAGTTTTATACAGTGTTAATAATTGATTTTTAGTTTATAACTATACTAGCGACTCACCCTCGCTTCGCTCGGGTTCGTCCCTAGGTACGTTTTAACGTCTTTAATTAAAATACAAATCTTTGAATTTCTCGGCTTTTCTGTACTATAATATGCATGTATTATACATATAAACCTTCCTCTTGAATCACTCTATCAATTGTTGAAAACTGCATTAAAATCCGTTGAGTAGTTTAAAAGATCTAAGCGAACAGACAGCAGAAGAGAATTTATTTTATACTATGTAAAGATTGTGTTATAACATGTTCACTAAATAATATCATAATATCAGTGTAAGTATGGTGCTGTTAAAATTAATTGATTATATTCTAGTCTACAAAATGCATTAAATATTATATCAAAAGCTAAAGGTTTTTTTATTTAAATTTTTACCTTTTATAATTTAAGGAATAATTAACCTTACCTTTTTGAATTGGTAAAAAGCAACAGGTATATTTGTATACATATTATGTATTGCTAAAAGCTTATAATATCGAAATTACTCATTCATAATTATTATGTAGACTGTTAAACAGTTTAAGGTACAATTTGATATAACAGATAAATACTGTTTTCAATACATATATTATTGACTAGCATTGCCCGCGGTTTCGCCCGCGTTCAGATGATTAAAAACCAAATTCATGGGCTTTACATATTAGTAGAATTCTATACTCTTTCAATGCAGTTTTTCTATTTTTTCTCTGAAATTAGATATTTTTCCGCGGTAAAAAGTATCCTATTTGTTGATCCGGATAACCAGCTATTACCATACCAAATTTCATCAAAATCCCTCCAGTGCTTTTTCTGTGATGCGGTAACAGACAGACAAATATTCATAAAACGATAGATTCGGCCTCTGTATCGATAATAATGTTTGTTTCAATAAAATTTTCAAAAAAAGTATTTGAGGTACAGATTCGGCTTAGTTATAATTTTATTATATGTACGAATTAATACAGAATACATTTTTAACCTGGCAAGGCGTTCTCGTGGATTAATAATACGATTTTATTTTATTATAATGACACTTCTGAAATTATCGATAGCTTGAGCTGCTCAAGAACGTTAAAAAATATTTTGCATGTGAGGAATGCTGCGGTAAGAATCTGGTTAAGAATCGGTACGTAAATAAAAAGTTTTATCCATTATTTCTGTTTTAGATTACTTTTGGACTAGTTATTACTGTAGTTCAGTTTTAATTCGATTAATATTTAACTAGTGACACAACGTTACGATATAATTTTTAAATATATATTAATGTATCCCGAGATCACATTTTATATATAAAATACTATATTTTAATGATCTGTTCACACACACTTTTTGACAAAGTATTCTTTGGTAGATTAAAAATTGAGAGTGGCAACTTTGCAATATAAACGTCAATTAATTTCTGCAGTCTGCACTCATTTTAAACGTCAAATGTTCACAATGTCAATATTTTCATGTAAAATGTTCTTTGTCTCGATTTATCACAATTATATAATTTAATTATACATAAATAGAACAAAAGATTACATATACGGCATATTTAAGTACAAACAATTTAACTGTAAAATATTAATGTACTTGACGCAACAGTGAAAGTCATTACGTATTTATAAAAAAAAAACATGAGTGATTCAAAATCTTTTGTTAATTTCTCTTGCCAACGATGTCTACAGCCTTTGAAACTAGATGAATCATTAAACAATCTCGGTGAACACACCATTGCTGACCTAACACTGCAGATACGTAGAAATAATGAAGCAGATTTGGATTTACAGTCGTCAAGCTTGGAACATTATGTTCCACCTTTCCGTATGTCAGAATCAGGTAATGGGGCCAATGGTTTTATGGTTATCTCGGACGGTTGGGAAACCACATCGATAGGCCATCAATTGCATGTTAAAGCGACACTTTTTGATCTATTATCAAATAATTCTGATGTCGATCATCCTTTATGTGACGAATGTACTGACACGCTCTTAGAATTAATGGACAATCAACTTAGACTTACTGAAGCTGAATGGAAAGATTATAGTGACTACTTGAAAAAATTGGAGGACGATAAAGAAGATTTGAACTTGGAAGGTTTAGAAAAGGAGTTGGAAGATTGGAAACAAGAACAAAGTAGGCTATTACAAGAATTATCAGCTTTACAGAAAGAGGAAAAGGCAATGAAAGATGAGATAGAGGTACAAGAAAAAGAAAAGGAAAGATTGGAAGTTGAACAAGATATATATTGGAGAGAATATACGAGATACCGTAAAGATTTGATGACAACAGAAGATCAGATGAAATTTTATGAATGTCAACTTTCATATACACAAGCTCAATTAGAAAAGCTGAAGAAAACTAATATATTTAAAGCAACTTTTCATATATCTGATTCCGGACAATTTGGTATAATAAATAACTTTAGGCTCGGTAGATTACCAACTGCACCAGTTGATTGGTCAGAGATTAATGCAGCTTGGGGTCAAACAGTTTTATTACTATCGTCTCTCGCTCGGAAAATTAGCTTTTGTTTTCAAAGATACAGATTAGTACCATATGGTAACCATTCTTATATAGAAGTGCTAGAAGATCAGAAAGTGCTTCCATTATATGGGTCAGGTGGATTCCGCTTTCTTTGGGATACTAAATTTGATGCAGCTATGGTGGCTTTTCTAGACTGTTTACAACAGTTTAAGGAGCAAGTTGAGAAGGGTAACACGGGGTTTTGTTTGCCATACCGGATTGATAAGGGAAAAATAGAAGACACAGCATCTCCACCTCACGCTTATTCTATCAAAATTCAGTTTAATTCAGAGGAACATTGGACGAAAGCTCTTAAATATATGTTGACGAACCTAAAATGGGCTCTCACATGGATTTCTTCACAGTTTAGCGAAGACAAGGTTGAGCCATGCACTTAATTTTTTCTGTGATATTTTATTATAATTAATGTAGTACATTTAAATTTTAACTGTATATAAATATAGCTATAAACATTATAAATTTTGTATAAAAGTGTGCTTCGATAATTATGTAAAAAGTTAAACCTGCCAGTGAGATGTTAATAATTATAGGATTGTAATTAATAATATTCTTTTCTTTTCCACTGCTTCAAAGATATTAAATAGTAGCGACTTACCCTCACTTCGCTCAAGTGCGTCGGTACATTTTATATTTTTAGAGGAACTCTAATTCTTTTTCTAAAATAAAAGTAGCTCAAGTTACAACTTATAACATCAGCTATCTGCCAGTGAATTTCCCGTGAAAACCGAGATTAGCTAGAACAGAAAGACGAAAAATTAAAAGTGTTTTTCTTTAAGTAGGTACCATAAAAGATTTCATATACGTTTAATAAAAAGCTGATAATTCGATATTACAAACAGACACTTCAATTTTATTTATCTGTATACATTTAAGTTATTAATATTTATATATTAGTGATATTAGTATAAAGATATTATATTTTAATAAAATTATTCTATTACAATTTTGATATGCTATGATAGAATTAAATTATTACAGGAAGTTACTATGTTTCACCTATAATTAATTTGGATTGAATATAATATTATTATTAATAATGATTTGCCATAGTTTCGCTCGGTTCTGTCCCTAGGTACGTTTTGTTTGTTTTATAATTTATATTATATGGTGTTTTCTCGTGGGAAATGGGAATGAGATAATCTTTCGCGGTTTAAACTTAAAAGTAGCCTATGTCGCGACGCCAATCCGTCACTGTTTCGACGTGAAAATAAAAACAAACACACACATAATATTACTATGACTTCTAAGGAAGGAATAAATTCTTTAGTATATGAATTGCATGATTATAAATTATTTATTTATGGAAATAAATTTATTTCTATCATAAAATAGGATAAAGCGCCATCTGTGATCTGGGTGTGTAAATTGGACTAAGAGATAGGATGTTGTAATTGTCGACTTTGTTTCTGGTTTAGGCACCAGATGTCACTGTAAAAAAAAAACTATAAATTATCAAATTAATTATAACACTGATCTAATCTTTAATTTTAGTTATATAAGTACTATCATAATATGTATATTTATTTATTATTACATCAAAAAGACATACATTAACAAAATAATATATCTGTTTTATTAGAACCCAGCGACTTACCCTCGTTCCGCCCGGGTTCGTCCCTACTTACGTTTTAACGTTTAGTATAGATTTCTAAGAGATGAGATATTCTCCCGCAGTAATAAGTATACTATATGTTAATCCGGCTAACCAGATAACATCATACCAAATTTCATCAAAATCCCTCCAGTGGTTTTTCCGTGATGCGGTTACAAAGACAGACAGATAGACAGACAAA
Source organism: Brenthis daphne (assembly GCA_947093115.1). Lineage (NCBI taxonomy): Eukaryota > Metazoa > Arthropoda > Insecta > Lepidoptera > Nymphalidae > Brenthis > Brenthis daphne. Next base: position 6,168,750 of record OX352482.1, on the reverse strand, counting down.
AATTCTAAAAGCTACAGACTCGGCCTCCGTATCGATAACAAAGTCTATTTCAATAAGATTTTCCAAAAAATATTTAATGTACAGATTCGGCTTAGTTACAATTTTATTATATGTATAGATTATTTGCCATTTTGATGGTATAATAATATGGTAACGGTTTCCAATTTGTTTTGGCCACGGAACCCTAATTAAGCATAGTTTTTTTAACAGATCCCCATTTGAATAATAACATAATATATGTTGTGATATGTTGTAGTTCAAATACTTTTTTGTTTGACTTGAACGAACAAATCATAAATGAAAAATATTAATGTTACTTATATAATAAATAATAATAATATTTATTCTACCAAAAATATAACCTGGCTAACTTTTCAATGTGATGAAAGTTTTTTTCACATATTTATTAATAATAGCACTAAAATTAGTAGTCCGATCAAAATAGACATTCACTCTTGCATAAATTCCCAAGAAGCTAAAAATTTATATGAACGTTAGGGATACCATTATAATGAAATTGTGAAAAGTCCCCATCGATCCATCGAATATTATTTATTAATTATTTTTTGTTATTATAACACATTCGGGGAAGAGCACTTCCTGAACTAAGTTCAAAGTTTCGTTTAACTTAAGATGATATATTAAGCTCTAGAAGCATTAAGCTAAGTTAAACTTTAGCACACGGTTATCGCTTAAGTTTCAAGCTAAAAGATAATTTTGTTGCTGCAAAAAGCTGTATCTATACTAATCTATAGTAATATTATAAAGAGGTAAAGTTTGTAAGATTGTGAGTTTGTGACGTTGTAGGGGGTAATCTCTGGATCTACTGAACCAATTTAGATGAAATTTGGTAACAAGATAGTTTGAGACCCTAAGAAGGTCATAGGATACTTTTTATCCCGGAAATCATCCTTAAGGGGGTGAAAATGGGGATGAAAGTTTGTATCGGGAAGCAAGCTAGGGACGAACCCGAGCGAAGCGAGGGTGAGTGGCTAGTATGATATAAAGTCCGTTACAAAGTGTCTTCGGAATTGGATTAGAACCTAACTATAAATTTGGAAGGCGGTATCGTTTTGAATGAAAAACCTCATACAATCTTCTAACCAAATATCTTAAGAAAATATACAATCTTTTCAATTTCAAGAAACTACGGTGTAATCAATTACAGTGTAATCATAAACCAAGCGTCGACAAGCCATCACAAATTCAAACATGCGGAAAGGGTAAAAGGTTTGTCTTATGTAAGTTTGCAAGCACTTATAGCCGTTTCGATTATGTCCTTTTTTCTGCACAAATCAAAGGCTATTTGTGACAAGTGGAACGAATGGCAAGCGTGTGGACCTGGCATAACACCATGAACTTAACATCTTTCTTGACAGAACACCAGTGGCAATTTTTGGCCTAGTTCTTTATAATATTAGTATAGATTAAATTACTAATTTATAGTATAACTAGCATTGCCCGCGGCTCCGCCCGCGTACAGATGTCCAAAAACCAAATTCTTAGGTTTTACATATTAGTTACTCTTACATTGCAGTTTTTGTATTTTTTCTCAGAAATGAGATATTTTTCCGCGGTAAAAAGTATCCTATATGTTGACCCGGATAACCAGCTATCACCATACCAAATTTCATCAAAATCCTTCCAGTGGTTTTTCTGTGATGCGGTAACAGACAGACAGACAGACAAAGATTCTAAAAACTATAGATTCGGCCTCTGTATCGATAATAATATTTATTTCAATAAGATTTTCCAAAAAATATTTAATGTACAGATTCGGCTTAGTTACAATTTTATTATATGTATAGATTTAAAAAGTTATAGGCATAACTTATAGCAATTTCTTTCAGTCATTTGTCAGGCGAAGTCTACAACGCTGGCCAAGCAGAGGCTGGCTGACTTCAAATATCTTTTGAAAACTAGATAGATTTTTTCAGACATGCAGGTTTAATAAGTTTAACAGTAATCATGTTGAAAAATGATTCGCACAATAACATATATCAAAGTTGCGAGACCCGGAGTTTGAACCTGCTTCTTTTGGTTTTCCAAGCGAGCCCGTTACCAACGGCCGACCACTAACATCGCCTATTATTATCCTCTACACATCTAACACATTTTTTTATATGTTGGGACATTAACATTTAACACACAACTCCATGGTAAGCTACGAGGCTTATGTTATGGATACAAGATAGTTGATACACTACACATATATAAATTTAAATACATAAGTATAAAATATAAAACAACCATGACAAAATGTACAAACATTCGTGCTCATCACACAAATGAGCCAGCAGGACTCGAACCCGCGACCGCTGGAACAGCAAGTAGTCACTACAAACTGAGCCAAACGTGTCGTCAATACATAAAACATATCTATAGCAAAGTAAATATGAAAGTCTAGAAAACCAATTTTCTATTCCTTTTTCTATTTCCTATCTATCTAAGTGCATACACACAAAGCTTTCATTCTGGAGTTCAGGAGTGGCAATGGAAAATTGTATTATATTATAACTATCGGCTCACTCTCGCTTCGCTCAGGCTTGTCCCTACATTTACTACATTAAATCACTGTTACGCTTCTTTGGGTAATAGTATGATCATATTTAGCCTATAGCTTTAATCAAGCAACGGGAATCTAATGTAAAAATAATTTTTCTAATCGTATTTGTAGTTCCTGAGATTAGCGCGTTCAAACTAACAAACTCTGCCTCTTTATAATATAGTATAGATATATAAACGTAAATTTACGTAGTGTAACACCATGAACGAATTAGAGACTGGACCTGACATAAAATACAAATGTATGAAAACTAGTTCAACCAAGTGACGCATAACGCACACAAAGATTTTATTACATTATTATAAACACTGATACACAATACAATATTTCTAGTGCTTGAACGTAATCGATAAAATACATATATCGATGAACCAATGAATGACATTTTAGACATTGGTTAGCATAGTCATCATATTTTACATCTTTTAATTTATTCTTCTTCTTTTAATTTTAATAAATTAAAATAAATGAATTAAAGAGGCAATAATAATGTGTCAAATAATAATAATTTTTTAATTTGATTTATATAAATACGATGGCATTGATGGCAACATTCTGTTGGCCTATAATAATGTTAATGAACTAATGAATATCGGGTATATATTCCATTAATATTTAATAAATATTATTTTGTAAAGATTAAAAAAATATTAAACTAATTTAATTAAATAAAGTGATTTTGTTGATTCTGTTATTGAACTATTTTAATTGGCAATTGATTGTCTCGGGTAGTTATAAAAATGTGACACTGTCCTACTATTGCTCAGTTCTTAATAAGCATTTGTGGAATTAGGAAAAAGAAATAGTGATTGCAAATTAAAGTGAGTGTTGGATCGTGACAGTAAAATATTTAGTGCAAGTGGTAAAGTGTTTTATTACAAATCACCAACCCAGAAGTTTAGTGCTAAAACATTATTGTTTGATTTTGTGTAATTTATGTGTTGAAATAAAATGATCTTTATTATTATTACAATGGAATAATATTCCAAAGTATATAAATGTGGAATAAAATAAAATAAAAAATTAAGTACACATACTAATTATAATTTTTGCATTTATATTTTTATTTGATTTAGAAAATATTTTTATAAATTTATTGTCATCAGATTGTGGCATACTGTGATAAAAGTATTTTATGTTATTGTACTGTACAAATAACACAATTCGTTCAGTTATTTCGTCAAATATCGATATATTTTTCGACATTGTCAAGCACTAGTCGATGTCAAATGGACTCACTCGACAGTTTAGTCATTTGTTCTGAATGGTATAATCCAGGGATTTTATGATGGTTGTCAGATGTCAACAATACATAGAAATATCGACTATATTTAACATAGTTGGATAATATGACATTTTATTTTACATTTAATTAAATTGTGTGATAAATAACAATAAATGTAATAAAATAATGTATTTACAAGTGAAAAGAAATACCGCTGCTTCCGCCGTTATAGTTTTTACATCATTTAACAGAACATTTAGTCATTTTTGGGAGATGTTTTGTTGACAAATAAGTGCTTGAGACTGACGCAAAAAACAAACGACCAAGCCTAAAATCTCCTGGTTACTGAGAAGACCGATAAAGGTACGTCCGCTTATATGTCTAGTCCAGTGGTTAATTCGTTCATGTGTAACACTTAAGTGAATATTTAGGTTTTGTCAAAAGATGACACGTATTTAGGCAAAACAAATAACTTGATGAAGTCAGAACAATTACACAAACCTTTTTAGTTAAAAAGTAATTTATAGGTAGAAAATGTTATGAATATTTGCTAAAGTCTAAACTTTTGGTAAATTTCTAATGATTTTTAGAACCACAATAGTTTGTAATCGGTCGATTCAACGTTAGCATAATATGTTTCCAATGCCCGACGATGCTATAGTTTCAGCATTTGGACTATAATTTACAGCTTTATCTCTTGAACGTTAACAACAGACAGCAGTCATCCTTATCGTAACCATTCGTAATTTTAGATTATTTGCTTGCTAAAGCAAGGTAACTGTCTATTCAGGGTCCGATTTAACCTCAGCGCCGCCACTGGGCACTGTATAAAATGCCGCCCTATTATCGAAATTTTGAATAAAATGTTAAAAGTAAAAAAAAATTTATTAATTTTTCGAAAAATGCAAAAAAAAAATTTATAAATGATATCAATTTTTAGAAAATGTACCTACGAGTTTATCTTCTAATTTTCGATAACGCGAAGAATATTTTTTCCCCACCCTCCGAATTTTGCCGCCCCTAAAAATTTGCCGCCCTGGACACTAGCCCCGAGTGCCCCTAGTGTAAATCCAGGGCTGTGTCTATTCGACTTTGCTTTGAACTAGTAGCCTAGTTATATTACAGACGCTACCAAAAGGGAATGAATGAAAATTGAAAAGTGTGGTCTTCGACTCAATTCACAAATATCATCATATCGGTTAAGTTCACAAAATGTTTATTAATAATAGCATTTCTAGATAATTCCTTTTTTTATTGGTGTAAACAATATGAAAATCCAATTTCCGAAAACTATAGTTTCGAAGCTTAGAATTGATTGTGTTAAGTTTGTTGTTTATGCCTGGTTAGTACTTATTAGTTAAACTGCCCCAGTGGTTAAGTTGCTAGCATGTACGGCTGTAGATCTGGAGGTACTGGGTTCGAGTCCCGGGTTGGGCCAAGTTTAATTACTGAGTTTTTCTATCAAGAAATTTTCGTAGCAGCCCGGAGTTGGGAAGTTGGCGGAGTTACAACCCCGTGCCTCGGAGAGCACGTAAAGCCGTCTGTCGTCGGTCCTGCGCTTTAACTCTCGCTGGTCGTGTCGGAGTATCGTCCCATCGGACGTTAAGAGTAATAGGGAATAGAGAGTGCACTTGTGTTTACGTGTACTGTGCAGTATAATATCTCCTGCGCAGATAGCTGAGTTTGGCTGTCGTGGCTAAAATCGGTCACGAGCACATCATTACTATATGTATTATTACTATGTCTAATATCGAAGTGTTGTTTTTCTCAAGGGTAAAACCGTGAAGCTTTACTAAACTAAAACAGATTTGAGGTAAAAATACAAATAATTCGCATTTCACGCTTTTTATTTGTAAAATGAAAAATAAATTAGATTAGTGATACCGATTTGAATTGAATTCTATTTTATATAAAAATATTCAGTTACATTCAGACAAGATGTTTGCTTATATCACCTTTAGCATTTTTTTGCTTCATATTTTCTTTTTCCAGTTTAGTGCGGGGGTAAGTTATTTTTAGACTGAATTTTTTAAAATACTTAGATTTTCGCGAATTTTTGGAACTCTAAATAATTTCTTATTGTATCTAAAAAAGGTTTTTATACAATTAACTCAACTCATTTCAATTTAATGAACTGTAGATTACATACAATAATTGTAGCAAATTTTAATCTTTTATATATTATATTTTTATTTATTATATTTACTTATATTAATGTTATTTTATTTACAGGCTAGCTCGAATGCTGAATGTAAGTAAAATTCGTATAAATAGCTTACCACAAGTTATGATTTCTACATTGCGATAATCAATGCATGGCAGATATTCACGTAAAAACCATCGTAATACCATGTGGTAAATACGAGGGCGAATTTAGTCTACTTCAGGTCCAAGGGCGGCAAGCAGTGTGGGGTGGTGTAAGCCTCGATAAAATTATATTAATAATTTGATTTATTATGATTAGAATAAATTAATAGTATCGAGAGAGAAAAAGTGAGTAAATGATTAATATGAACTGTATTCAATGGTGTTTTACAGTTTCACCTTTTTTAGTAGGTAGGTACAAGAAACATAAACAATATGGGGCGGATAATCTTATACGCCAAATTTTAAAATACGTTACTAAGAATACAGAAAGTCTATAAGTTCATGTCATGGATGATGGATTTCAAGATATTTCACCGCTGTGCCTATGTATGTGGATTTGCGATGTGTATTCCTCCCTTTTTAACGTCGAACTGCTGGGCAACTCCCTTTTTAATAGGAAGAGGGCCAGACCAAAGTCTACCACGCTTGTCAATCTTCATCTTTCGATAACTTGCTAGGTTCTCTTAGAAATATAGGTTTCTTCACGATCTGAAATCACAGTAAGGCAAGTGGTAATCATGTTGAAAATTATAAGAATATTGTAAGATTTTATAAGTTTAGGTTATCTCTGATGGGATTTCTATGATAGGTCTTTCTCATTCAAGCTCGTTTCTTAAAGAAGAGATCTATTTTTCCCGAAAAAAATTAAGTATCCCTATTTAAAGTTTATTTTGTTTATTTTATAATGCTGTCCGGAGTTGGGATGTTGGCGGTGTTTCACCCCCGTGCCTCGGAGAGCACGTAAAGCTGTCAGTCCGGCGCCTTAACTCTCACCGGTCGTTTCGAGCAATCGTCCCACCGGAGTATGAGAGTGACAGGAATAGAGAGTGCAATTGTATCTGCGCGTACACTTGTGCACTATAATATCTCCTGCGCAGTCTCAATGAGATTGGTCTCCGTGGTTGAAATTATATTTAATTATATTTTCAGATGATGACCCAGAAACACGAAGAAATTTAAGATGTTTTGAAAATGTAAGTAACGTATATGTTTATAATACGTAGTACTATAAACTTTTTTAGTATTTAAATTAAAATGGATCAAAACATTTTTTTTATTTTTGTTTCGTTTAATTGTTTTTCAGTGTGCTGAGCCTTACTGTAAAAGCGAAGTGAGTACGACATATTGTCAAAATCCATGATAAATTTATAATATTTGTATCGAAAATATTATATAATATTATTTCTCAAAAAAAAAAATTCTATTTTAGTGTGAAGGTGATAGAGGCAAATCTAATGTAAGTAGTTAAAAATTAAATGGTACTTATTGTCATAATACCGTTAATAGGAATACGTTATTGTTAAGCAAGAATTATTTTAATAAAAATAATATTAAAAAGCGAGTTCTAAAATGAAATAAATAGCGAATCTCACTTAATCGCACACCCAGTATTCTGTCACTTACATTCAACAAATAATCACATGCGAAATAATCCGAAAAGAAAATACCGAAAAGCTTTATTTAAAACTAGCATTGCCCGCGGCTTCGCCCGCGTTCAGATAACCAAATACCAAATTCTTAGGTTTTACATATTAGTATACTTTTATATTGCAGTTTTTGTATTTTTCTGAGAAATGAGACATTTTCTCGCGTTAAAAAGTATCCTATATGTTGACCCGGATAACCAGCTATCACCATACCAAATTTCATCAAAATCCCTCCCGTGGTTTTTCTGTAATGCAGTAATAGACAGTCAGACAGACAGACAGACAAAAATTCTAAAAACTATAGATTCGGCCTCTGTATCGATAATAATATTTATTTCAATAAGATTTTCCAAAAAATATCTAAAGTACAGATTCGGCATAGTTACAATTTTATTATATGTATAGATGTCAAATATTCGCATAAATCTAAGAAAGTATTATAATTTCACCTTTGATATTTTTTATAAGAAAATTGAACTGATTTTTTTCTATCGACATAAAAAATATGTGGTTGAAATCTAATAAAAATGTAACGTAATTTTAATGTGATGATATTTTTTCTAGTGCCATGCCTCAAATTGTCTTGCATCGGTATGTATACTGATTTAAAATTTAAAATTATTATAATAGTGTATCCAAGTCTAATTTAGTTCTTCACTTTTTGAAGTGAAACTTCTTTAGAATCGTTGTGATTTGAAACTCGATGCAACGGAAATGCGACAGTAAAAAGAGACAAACATATAAATATATAGGATTAAGCCGGCGATAGAATGAGATAGAATACATTGCGATGATGCCATGGTAACCGTTGTCATGGTAACCGTTGTTATTTGATAGAATACATTAGAAAGGAAGTGAAAAATAATAAAATTCATTACTGATTATTATGTAATGTTTATATTTATGTCAAATAAAATGTAAAATAACTTTTAAACTTGGTAAAAATAATATAAAAAAATCCTTATGATTATCCTACTCCTGATACTCTATATTCATATCATTTTCTGAAGTTTCACTTCTACGATGTGTGAATTGCACATTTTTTATTTATACTTACACATATATCATTTACTAGCGACTCACCCTCGCTTCGCTCGGGTTCGTCCCTGGCTTGCTTCCCAATACAAACTTTCATCCCCATTTTCACCCTCTCAAGGGATGATTTCCGGGATAAAAAGTATCCTATGTCCTTACCAGGGTCTCAAACTATCTTCTTACCAACATCTAAATTGTTTCAGTAGATCCAGAGATTACCTTCTACAACGTCACAAAGTCACAAACTTTACCTTTTTATAATATTAGTACAGACTAGCAAAAACAAATTTATATCACGGGAATACCCATCCTACGTACATTTTTTCGGGATAAAAAGTACCCTATGTGTTATTCTGATGTATGAGCTATATTATTGCAAAGTTTCATTTAAATCTATTCAGTAATTTTTGCGTGAAAGTGTAAAAGTCTTCCAAACATCTATACATCCAGACATCCATACATTCTCACAAACTTTCGCATTTATAATGTTAGTAACATTAGTAGGATTTATTATGTACCTACTTACATTATAATTATAAGCTTAAATTATAGGTTATAGCAATTTTTGTGGCCTTTACTTGAGAAATGATTTGTTCCCAATATAAACTTAACACCCTATTTCACCCCCTTGTAGTTTAATTTTTGCGACAAAAAGTGCCTTTGTCCTTTTCCATGGTTGGGACCATCCATCTCTAAGCCAAAATTCATCAAAATTGGTTAAGCGGTTTAGGCTTGAAAACGTAACAGACAGACAGAAAGAGTTACTTTCGCATTTATTATATGAAATATATATAGAGTACATATAAATATACAGTGCCACCTTTTGGCATATTTTATTACTAACAGTATATACGCATAGTACATGCGTTAGTGTAGATCATCATGTGTATTAAATTACGTCCAAATCTACTAATTACATTTTAAAATTTCTTTAGGGAAGCCATTGTAGAATCTTTCTAACAATAAGCCTGTTATATCGAAAGCAAAAGTGCGTGAAAAAATAAAAAAGACAATATATAAAATTATTTTTTTGTATTTTTATATTTTTTAACATAAAAGTTGAAAAGGGATATATATTATATATGCTTTAATACATGATTTATGAAAAATGTTCTCTCGGTAAACTGTCTGTGATATATGAAACCGGGTATTCCCAATTAAAATGTTCTAGTCAACCGTCCTTACATCCTCTGATGAACACTGTCCTTGATCGAAATATCAATGTCAAAGAAAAATATGATAAAAAGGCTTCTGTATTCGAAAAATATAATAATATATATAAACAATATTTACACCTATATACTAGCGACTCGTCAATATACTAGGGTTCGTCCTTAGTTACGTTTTAACGTTTTGTGTAGATTTCTCAGAGATGAGATATTTTCCTGCAGTAAAAAGTGTCCTATATGTTGACCCGGATAACCAGCTATATCATACCAAATTTCATTAAAATTCTTCCAGTGGTTTTTTCTTGATGCGGTCACAGACAGACAGGCAAAAATTATAAAAATTATAAAATCGGCCTCTGTGTCGATAATAATGTCTATTTCGATAAGATTTTCCAAAAAATATTTAACGTATAGATTCGGCTTTGTTACACTTTTTTCTATTATATGTATAGTCTACATACGAGTATACTATGCAATCAGCTTTTTAAATTATATTTTGATTTTTTCTTTCATATATCCAGTGCGATGGAGATCATTGTGCATCACGGGTAAGTAATGGAAATAAGCTTTTAAAAATATGTCTCGTAACATACACACAAAAAATACATCTTAACTTAATAGCTTCTATTTAAAGTCGGTTAAAAATAAGTATCTGATTCTATCCGATTATCAAGTGTACTAGCAAGGTAATTAAAGAGCAGCATTGGGCGTTTCTTTATTTTCTCTTTCAATTAGTTAGGCGTCTTTATTGAAAGATTTTCAACTTTTTTTTGAAAGGAATTGAATGAATTGAAAGAAAGAAAGACAAACAAAGAAACAAAGAAACACACTTTCACATTTATAATATAAGTATGGATGTTAAAACGATTCGATTTGATGACATAACATTTGATATAATTATGATCCCTCGTTAATCGGAAGGAATAGAGCATGAAGGAGGTGCTCCCGACTGTCATATTATTATACTTTTATATGACAGGCTTTGGAATTTGCTACAAATCTTGCATTTAGCAAGAATTTCGTTATGGTGAAAGGCCTATCTACTTACTACGAACATTGAGATACCAAAAATTTATTTTTATTTTTTAATTTTATACTAAATCAATTTGGTTTGATTTTTAATTTCAGTGCCACGGATCAGTTTGTAAGGCGCAGGTCAGTTTCTCGTATATATATGCTTAATATATTTAAACAAAATGCCTTAGTTTAAGGTAAAGGGTAGATGGTCACTACCTTTCAGTATTACCATTTAAAAAAAAACTTAATATTTGCAATCTTCAATTAGATACCATTTAAAGACCTAACATTGATTGATTTAGTTCAATTTTACAGATTATTTTGAATTGTATAATAATATTAAATATATTTTTTATAATAATAATCGATTAGACAGAAATTTTAAAATAGAACGTGATCAACATAATGATTAATGCCTAAATTGGTATTCTACATAAATAATACCTTTCCCCGTTAAAGGTGAAAAGAAACACAGGCAGTCCACTTTATAGTTTTATATCTATTACCTCACTAGCGACTCATCCTCGCTTCGCTCGGGTTCGTTCCTAGGTTCATTTTGACGATCAGTATGGAAAAGATAAACTATCCTTTAATATATTCTTGAGATGAGCGCGTTCAAACACACAAACTCTGCCTCTTTATAAAAAAAGTATAGATATTCACTAACACTCATATGTACAAGAACTATTATCGACACTTATTATATATTTAACTTACATACTGCAAGTTAATAAACTTAAACAATAATTATTCAAATATTAATAGGTACTATAAAATTTCAATGTTAGTAATGCTGTATGTAAAAAGCTAAAATTTTACTGTAATTTTTTTTTCAGGTTGAAGGAAATAGTGGTTATGCTAAGGTAAAATTCATTCTATAAATATTTACAAACTAATTTTTTTTTAATAAGTCGAGTTCAGATAAATAATAATTTATTTTAAAGTTATGAAAGCTACATTTAATTTACTCATGCTCGATTCCAAAATCAAATTGTTTGCTTATTTCTTGAAATTACCAAAATTTTATAGGCGGCCATACTATATAAAATGCGATAAAATGACTGTATAAGTAGTACATTATAACTGGTACTTGAATTGAATATTATATAAGGAGACTATTCATTTCCCGCATCGTCCATCTTGGGCTTACATCGACGCCCATGTGTAGATATACTTCCTATATTCCTTTAACACGCATATACTCGTATCTGATCGATGAAAACAGGACAGGAGTCAGGGAAATTTGCCTTTAATTTTACTAGTTTATTTGAATCACTGTTTATTTTTACCATTCAGATTAAACTATTGTACAATATATTTTAAACTAAAAAATGTTTTTTAAAAATAATAAAAAATAGGCATCTCACCCAGATATGTGGGTAAGTTACCCATGTCCATAGATATAAGGGATAGATGCCCACGAGTAATCTATATATATAAAAGAAAGTCGTGTTAGTTACTTCGCTTATAACTCAAGAACGGCTGAACCGATTTAGCTGAAAATTGGCAGGGAGGTAGTTTAGAGCCAGGAGAAGGACATAGGATACTTTTTATCCCGTTCGACCGCGTTCCAATTTTTATGATATTTTAATTTTTGGATTTCTCTTAGTCCGGAATAGGTAAGTATTAAAACATATAATTAAAATGTGAGAAAGAAAGATTTTTTCTTTTTATATCTATTTAAAACGTACCTAGCGACGAACCCGAGCGAAGCGAGGGTGAGCCGCTAGTTATCTAATATTATAATGCTTAAACCAATTCATATTTACTGGGCATCTAACACTCAGTAACATTTTAGATTACTGATTTGATTGTGGGTTCTCCTAGATCGCACAAACAAAGCGATCCATTAGAACTCTGGTCAAAGAAAACATACCTGATGTGAGACACCGTCGCAATACAACATCCTCAGTCCGTAAAAATAGTCAGGATAGCCCAAGCCACTACTTTCGCTATATTTTTGTGATGCAACTATAAATTTACGGTTTAAATTTTTCCCTTAACTTGTGATATAAGACATTGCTTGCCAAATTTCATGATTCTAAGTCAACGGGAAGTACCGTATAGGTTTTGATTCCCTTGCGAATGTATATGCGATATAAATGGCTGTAGTATTTTATCATATCCACAACTGAGAACTTGATATTAATTTCAACTTTCAACAACTAATACATCAACGCATTTGTGAGAAAACGGATCTCGACAGAGAGACTGACAGACAGATAGACGGATAGCGAATTAATCCTATAAGGGTTCCTTTTTACACAAGCGATCGAGCATAATATATGTAGAGCTTTAACATTTGCTAAATTACTATGGGATAAGAAAATTCATAGACACGAACATGTATCTGAAATGATTTGTTTTTATATCTTTGCAGTGTGCTGGTTCGGAATGTAAATCACTTGTAAGTTTTTTAAATAAATTTTGTACTATATTATAGGAGTCCTTAACCCAGTGTTCCAGAAAAGAGGTAATGTTTTTGTGGTTATATATTATGAATGTGTGTTGGTTCTTAGCGTAAAGGGCTTGATGGTATTCTAGATGGAAGTTTTATAGTATGTAATATTCAAATAAGCTTCTGTTCCTAAAAAAATAAGGAATTATACTATTTGTGCTACCATTTTGGCACAAACTACGGTTCCGCTCGGGTTCGTCCCTATTTACGTTTTAATGTTTAGTGTAGGTTTCTCAGAGATGAGCTATTTTCCTGCAGTAAAAAGTATCTTATATGTTGATCCGGATCACAACTATCACCATACCAAATTTCATTAAAATTTATCTAGTGGTTTTTCATTCACACAAAAATTCTAAAAATTATAGATTCGGCGTCTATATCGTTAATAATGTCCATGTCAATAAGATTTTCCAAAAAATATTTAATGTACAGATTCGGCTTTATTACAATTTTATTTTAGGTATAGACTAGGTATATATTTTATGGACTATGCAGTTAGCTTTTTTAAATAATATTTTGATTTTATTCTTTCATATACCCAGTGCGATGGAGATTATTGTGTATCACGGGTAAGTAATGGAAATAAACTTTTAAAAATATGTCTCGTCACATACACACAAAAAATACAACTTAACGTCTATTTAAAGTCGGTTAAAAATAAGTATCCAATTCTATCCGATTAATTATAATTAAAGAGCAGCATTGGACGTTACTCTATTTCCTCTTTCAGTGAATTTGGCTTCTTTATTAAAAGATTTTATGTGTACTAACATGTATTTTCTTTTTAACGTCCCACTGCTGGGGATGGGCCTCCTCTCAATACGAGGGGGATCAGACCATAGTCCACCACGCTGGCCAAGTGCGGGTTGGTGGACTTTACATGTCTTATAAACACTTGTTACGTTTTCTCAAACATGCATATTTCCTCACAACGTTTTCCTTCACCGTAAGATAAGTGGTAATCATGTTGAAAATGATTCTCACATAAAAATATTAGAGATGCGAGAACTGATATTCGAACCTGTTTCACTTGATTTCGCAACGAGCGCGTTACCACTGGGCAACCATCGAAAAGTGGTAGTTGCATATACAACGTTAAAATTTCTATAATGTAACATATGTTAAAACGATTCGATTTAATAACATAACATTTGATATAATTATGATCCCTCGTAAATCGGAAGGAATGGAGCATGACGGAGGTGCTCCCGACTGTCATTAAAAGTATATATGGATAGTGTATGTAGAAGTATATATGTATAGAAGGCTTTGGAATTTATAACAAATCTTACATTTGGCAAGAATTTCATTATGGTGAAAGGCCTATCTACTTACTATATGATATTCTATACTGTGTTACCCATTGAGATACTAACATTTTTTTTTTAAATTTATACTAAATCAATTTGGTTGCTTTTTAATTACAGTGCCAAGGATCACTCTGTAAGGCGCAGGTCAGTTTCTCTATTTTGAAATCTTATCCTGTCCTTTATCCATGCATGAATGCATGCGTAATATATTTAAACAAAATACTTTTGTTTAAGGTAAAGGGTAGATGATCACTACCTTTCAGTTTTACAATTTAAATAAAAAACTTAATAATATTTGCAATCTTCAATTAGATACCATTTAAAGACCTATCATTGATTGATTTAGTTCAATTTTTTAATAATTGTATAATAATGTTAATTATACTTTCTTAGATTTACGCGAATATTTGACATTTTAAATAAAACTATCTTTTCGGATTTTGTCGCGGATTTATTTGCATTTTTGTTTCCCGACGTTTCGAATGCTTTACAGCATCCATGGTCACGGGAGAGACTGAGGTGTTACATGTCTTGAATGTTCATTCATTATATTTGTTATAAGCGATTAGACAGAAATTTTAAAATAGAACGTGATCAACATATTGATTAATACCTAAAATCTATATAAATGCTTATACTACCATTCCCGGTTAAAGTGGAAAAGAAACCTCACTAGTTTCTCACCCTCGCTTCGCTCGGGTTCGTTACTACTTTTTTTTATTTTTAACGGTCGTATGGAAAGGATAGACTATCCTATAATATGATCCTGAGATTAGCGCTTTCAAACAAACAAACTCTGCCTCTTTTTAAAATTAGTATAGATATTCATCAACACTCATATGTACTAGAACTATTATCGATACCTATTCTATTTTTAGCTTACATACTGAAGTTAATGATTTTATGTAAACTTAAACAATAATTATTCAAATATTAATAGGCACTAATGCACGAATTTCGATTTTAGTAATGCAGTACCTATGTAAAACGCAAAAAAAATACTGTATTTTTTTTTCAGGTTGAAGGAAATAGTAGTTATGCTAAGGTAAAATTCATTCTATAAATATTTACAAACTTATCTAAGTATATATTTTTTTAATAAGTCGAATTCAGATAAATAGTAATTTATTTTAGAGTTATGAAATCTACATTTAATTTACTCATGCTCGATTTCAAAATCAAAGTGTTTGCTTATTTCTTGAAATTACCAAAATTTTATAGGCGGCCATACTATATAAAATGCGATAAAATGACTGTATAAGCCGTACATTATAACTGGTACTTAAATTGAATATTATATAAGGAGACTATTCATTTCCCGCATCGTCCATCTTGGGCTTACATCGACGCCCATGTGTAGATATACTTCCTATATTGCTTTAACGCGCATATATTCGTAACTTTCGTGAAAACGTGTGTAACGTACGTTAAATATTTCAAATCACAAAAGTTAAATATTTTTGACAGCCGGTTTGATACATTGTTTTTACACGAAAACAAATCGCGAGTTCGGTAACAAGTATGTGTATATATGTAGAACATAAAAAGTGTATAATGTGAAGTGTTCCGAGTGTAAGTAGTTTTCACTGTTAGACGTCTCACTCTGATTGCACCATCGCTTTTTTTCTACCGGTAAGCATTTTTTTATTTAATGATGATATTATTTTAATTTTTAATTTTAATTTAATTTAACCATTTATTTCAGGCAATATTTACAAAAAGATCTTAAATATGTAAACAGAGGCCCATAACATATATATCTTAAAAAATAAGATATATAAAAAATTTTTTTAATGAAAACTAAATGAAAACTAATATAATAAAACTTTAATTTAAACAATTAACAATACACAACGCAATGACCACAGAGTATAGAAGAGAGAGGTTATAAAGGAATTCTGTTCTTTGAACTCTTACCAAGCAACCAAACGATGAATTCAAACGTGTACGTAGACGTACGTTCATCAACTCGCAAAACTGAACGATGCTATGGAACAATAGCGGCCAGAACTGTCAAATCAAAGGATGTTGTTTTCCAGCATCATAATGCAAAGCCCGACACATTTTTGGTCACTAGGTTGGGAAGTGTTATCACATCCAGCATATAGCCCTGACCTCGCACCTTCAGATTACCATTTATTTCGTTCAAATCAGACCTTTTTAAATGGTAAAAGTTTAATGACGCTAATGATGTAAAATCACATTTAATTCAGTGTTTTGCTTGCAAAATTAGTTTTTTTTTGAAGATAGAGTTATGACACTGCCTGAAAGATGGCGAAAGGTCATCGATAAAAACTCACTATACCTAATTGAATAAAGTTATATTTTTAAGCAAAAAAAAAATCTACTCATATAAAACACGCAATCACTTAGTTGCCAACCTTAATATATGTAACTTCCTACTGTAGAACTCTGATAAATTTTTAAAATATATATTTTTTAAATATTTATATATTCTAAGAGCTTATTTAATATAGTATATAATATTTAAAATTTTGATTAAATTAGTATTATTTTATAATTAAAATTTAGAAGAGAGTTCTTGGCCTCCATCAAAACCAGAAGTTCGAAATCTTTATCAAACGGCTATTGATATTTTATGTACTGCTCCAAGAACACGTAAAGCCATCGGTCTAACAAATCCAGTTGAACGTAATACCTTCTTGAAACTGAAATAGAGTTATTAATATTTATTTATTTAATATTTTCAGTGTTCAGGTTCTGCGTGCGAAGCTCAGGTATCTACCAGATTTATTAAGACCAAGATTATTTTTTCATTTTCATACTGAAATATTATAGTAAATTTTATGAGCATTTAAATGGATATCGTAAGAACGTTAGTTTATACAATTCCTATTTTGAGTGGTAAATTGATTGTACATTTTTTTAATAGTTTTCTAAATTGACAGTAATTTATTGGATCTTTCATTTTAGGTTATTTTACCTTGAATCAATTTTATGATTGAAAACTTTAAATATAAAATTATTATAACAAAATTAAATTTAAAAATGATGCCAAATTTTACATTCGTTACTTTTTTGCAGTGCATTGGGGAAAACTGCAGAGCGAAGGTATACAATTAGTAATTATTCAAATGCAAATATTTAAAGAGACTTTCTTCTTTTTAATTTTAAGTAATGTTAATAAATTACATTACCTTTTATTACAGTGTTTTGGCTCAGGCTGCAAAACCTTGGTATGTTATACTTTCTTAATATTTTCTTTTATTTAAAACCGTAGTATGTTATTTAATTATTGTAAATGTTAAAAGATGTCGAGGGGACAAACTAATTTATTTCTATTTTAAAAATAATCCAATATGTTTAAGTAATTTTAAATAAAACTGTTAAAGTAAATACATATAAGTTTATTATATGTTAAGTAAATAAAATTAAATTTTGTGTTGTATTTTAGTGCAATGGTGAGGACTGTAATGGCCAGTCTCCAACAACGAATGCTACATCAAAACCCGATGTTAAGCCTGATCAACCCATGAATTCTAATACTACAGAAAAACCTGATGTAAAACCTAATCAACCTTCAAAAACTAATTCAACATCAAAACCTGATGTAAAGCCTAATAATGAATCTTCAAAAACTAATTCAACATCAAAACCGGATGTAAAGCCCAATGAACCTTCAAAAACTAATTCAACATCAAAACCGGATGTAAAGCCTAATGAACTTTCAAAAACTAATTCAACATCAAAACCTGATGTAAAGCCTAATCAACCTTCAAAACGGGATGAAAAGCCTAATAGACCTTCAAAATCGAGTTCAATATCAAAATCTGATATAATAAAGCCTAATCAACCTTCAAAGCCGGATGAAAATCCTAATCGACCTTCAAAAACAGATTCAATATCAAAACCTGATGTAAAACCTTTTCAACTTTCAAAACCTGATAAAAAATCTAATCAACCTTTTATAACCTACGCCTACCAACCTAGTATTTTTGAATATTGATTAGCTTTAGTTAATGAAAACTTGAAAATAATAATGGATGATAAAACAAAATCTGATAATTTAAAGATTATTTGAAAGTTGTAGAAGAGTAATAATATAACCTATATTTTAAATATGTATTTTATTGTCTTTTTAAGGAAACACGTATTATTATTCTTCTTATTGATATGTAATGAGACCCCATGACTTAATTATAGGTTTATATTTATCATTTATTTGTTAATTTTCGTTTAAACGAAGGAAAACAAGCAAGGGAAGCAAAACTACGACCGAGGTGACAGGACCTCTTCAGAACTGACACGAATCTCTAAAATGCAATTTAGTGTACTTATACCTAGAGATTGTTTTGCAAAGAAAGTGTGTAACCTTTGTGCGCGTTTGAAGTAAAATTTCTTTGGCACTGAGGCAATTAAATTAAAACATATCAAAATATAATTATAATATTTTTTCTATAATTATTAATAATATATTTTGATTGTAATAAGTAATATAACTATTACTAGTAGTTCTGCGAACAGTAGACCTCGCGAGCACAATTTTTTTTGCAACAATTTATAACATTAAAGTTATTTGAGCAATTCACTGCATTTTGAAGAGCTATTCTGCTCATCACGACGATGATCCTCATTAAATCTTTACGAATTTTTTATGAGAAACTACGTTCAAATAAAAAAACAACCATCGAAATCGGATCTCTTAAAGTGAAGATATCCATTGTCACCCCTTTTTGCTGTGAGGAGTCCAACAAGACCAACAAACTGACAGAGGAAAGCAAATTTTACCAGTCTTAAAGCAGAAACGCCTCGCTCGCTCGATCAATAAAATTATTAATAACTAGCAACTCACCCTCGCTTTGCTCGGGTTCGTCCCTAGGTACGTTTTAACGTTTAGTATAGATTTCTCAGAGAACTAAAAAAACATAAAAAATGTATAATGACCCGGATAAATATAACATGGTAAATTGGAAAGTCCAGAAAACCTATTTTCTATTCCTTTTTCTATTTCCTATCTAAGTACATACACACAAAGCTTTCATTTTGGAGGTCGGGAATAGCAATGGAAAATTGTATTACATTGTCCATACTAATATTATACATGTGATAGTTTGTGAGGATGGATGGATGTTTGCTACTCTTTCACGCCAGAACGGCTGAACGGATCTGGATGAAATTTGGCACAGAAATAGATTATATTCTGGAATAGCACATAAGCTATTTTTAATCCCGGAAAAATGTACGGTACTCGTCGGATAGATTTGTTTTTGTCTAAAAAATTAAAGGTAAGGTAATATTTACGAAATTTATTCTAAAACTTAAGTGAATATTTAGATTTTGGCAGAACATTATGTATTTAGGAAAAACAAGTATATTGATGAAGTCAAACCAATTACACAAACCTACTTAGTCAAAAAGAGTACGTAGAAAATATTATGAACATTAGTAGACTGTTTATAGATTTCTAATGATTTTATCTTTTAGAAACACAGTAGTTTGTAATCGGTCGATTCAACATTAGCATAAAATGTTTCCAGTATTTGGACTATAATTTACAGCTTTATCTCTTGATCGTTAACAACAGAGAGCAGTCATCATTGTTGTAACCATTCATAGTTGCAGATTATTTGCATGCTTAAGCAAAGTAACTGTCTATACGGCTTTGCTTTTACAGAACTAGTCGCCTCGATGCCTTTCGTCTTAATAATATTACAGACGCTATCAAAAGGGACGACATTCTTCGATTCAATTCACTAATATCCCCATACTGGCTAGTTTTGCAAAATGCTTATGAATGATAGCCTATTAGTAAAACCAATATGAAAATCGAGTTTCCTGAATTTCCCTATTAACAGTAACGTTAAACGCATGTCTTATCATTGAAATAAATAAATTAATAAAGTGAATAAAATATATAAAAAAATATATTATCATGTCTAAACATTGTGCATTCACGATTTGCACTTCTGACAGTTGATACAAGCAAGATATAAGTGCCGTTTATAAAACCTCAAGTTGACAAGAAAAATTGATTGGAGTGTATTCATTTATCATGAAGAACCGATTCAACAATTGAAAAAAATAAAAAAAAACATACCTACTTATATGCGTACTAAACATTCCATAAATACAAGTGGTCTAAGAAAAGAAAATTCAAATCTGTTATCAGCAACTGTATCAAAGTTTAGTAACTATTTATTTTATGAGATTATGCTCTAGACATCAATCTATTAATATAATAAAATTTAATAAGCACAAAAGTATCATTTTGCTATATTTGTATTTAAAATATTAAATTCGAATAATATAATAATTTGAGCTGTTAACGACAACTTACCTTCCTACGAGTACGTATTTACTACCTGAAACAGGTAAACGCCATCGTTTTAAATCGCTGAGAAGATGATCTTGAATTCTTGCACAATTTTTTTTCATGTAGGTAGCATCGTATTCAACCCTTTTTAACGTCCCACTGCTGGGCACGGGCCTCTCCATATAAGAGGTGCGAGACCCGGGATTTGAACCCGCACCACTCGGTTTCCCAAGCGAGTGCATTACCACATTATCGAACTAACTAACATCATCTTCCGTCAATTCCATTTTTAAAAGGTAAGTTTAATGTTAGAGAAAACAGAACATATGTACCCCCCACTAGGCGGATCTTTTTTAAATTTTCAGAGGAAAAAGGCTAATTGGTTAAATGGATGTCTCATGAGTCTGATGATATCATGACGTTCAGTAAAAAATTGTAATAATTTAATTCAGAATTAAATATTTTGAATTATATGGGAGTGATTTGTTTATCTCTAAACACCATGGAGTATAATGACTTTATATTATACTTGTTATGATGATTGATTGTATTTTTCAACCGACTTCCTCAAAAAGGAGGAGGTTCTCAATTCGGCTGTATGTTTTTTTATGTTTGTTACCTCAGAACTCCGTCATTTGTTAACCGATTTAGACAATTTTTGTTTTGTTGTTTGTTGAAAGTGTATACTTCCAGATTGGTCCCATTTAAAGTTAAAACTACTACCCCTAAGGGTGGGAAAAAAGCTAATGATGAATTTAAATTACTTCTAATTGTCATATTAACTTGAAACTTTGCAAGTGTGTCTATTTCTGTTGATAGTGCAGTGTTTCGGTATCGTTAACCTGATCTGATGGTAAGGCCAGAAGGTGGATAGGTGGAACTCTTCAACGGCTAATAGTAGACACTTTGAGTTTGGGCTTATTTTGTTTAATTTGACAAGCCTAACACGTTAGAATCGGATTTTAGAGTCAGAATTTTTAGGGTTACTAATAAAAGTGAATTTTACTTTGCCAATCTTCATATTAAAATTAGCATCAAAGTGACTTAAACGGTTTAAGCAAATATTTATTAAAATACTTTCTTCTCACTTTGCTACTACTATGTCTACACTAAAAAGGGAACAATAAAAACTTTTTAACAAAAAAATAAAAACCGACTTCAAAACACGCACTAAAAAGTAAAAAATAACTGATTGGTAGTTTTCATTTACTATACATACCTAATCAAAAATACTCGAAGTCGGTGCCAGCCAATACAAAGCAAAGCACACCGAGTCATGTCAAAGTATCCCCCCATCGGACTTTGAGAGTAATAGGGAATGGAGAGTGCGCTTGTGTTTGCGCGCACCTGTGTGCAGTATAATGTCTCCAGCGCAGATGGATCAGCCAGATTGGCCGTCGTGGCTAAAACCGGTCAGGAGGACATCATTACTATTTGTATTAGTACTATACCGAAGTGTTTACCAGTGGTAGGATTTTGTCAAGCATGAGGAGTCCGATTGGATGGGTACCACCCCCTTATCTATTTCTCCCGCCAAGCAACAGTGATTACATTCTTGTGTTCCGGTTTTAAGGACAAGGTAACCAGCGCAATTACAGGCAAGAGGCATATCATCTTAGTCCTTACAGTGACAACGCACCTGCGGTTCTGCTGTTTTGTAACCTAAACCTAAGGGCATGAATCGTTGGTGTTATGGGCGACAGGTACCGCTTTCCATCAGGTGGGCTGTCAGCTCGTTTGCCACTGAATACCATAAAAAAGTTTTTTTTTCAAGGTTAAAACCGTGAAGTTTTACTAAGCTTAAACAGATTTGAAGTTAACCTACAAATTATTGGCATTTCACGCCTTTTTATTTGTAAAATTAAACATAAATTAGATTAGTAATACCGAGTTGAATTGAGTTCTATTTTATATAAAAATATTCAGTTACATTCAGACAAGATGTTTGCTTATATCACCTTTAGCATTTTTTTGCTTTATATTTTCTTTTTCCAGTTTAGTGCGGGGGTAAGTTATTTTAGACTACATTTTTTGGAATATTTGAAACTTTAAATAAAATCTTATTATACCCAAAAAAAGATTTCTTATACAATTAATTCAAACGTTTTTGTATACAATTATTTTAACTCATTTCAATTCTTTAGGAGTGCCATTTGGTCACAGTTTATATCGCCAATGTCCATTATTATAGCCAGTTTTAATCTATTATAATTTATTATATTTACTTATATTAATGTTATTTTATTTACAGATTAGTCCGAATGCTGCATGTGAGTAATATTATTCTAAATAGGTTACCACACGTTATGGTTTCAGTATGGTTTCTACATTGCGATAATCAGTGCATGGCAGATATACTCGTAAAAACTATCGTGACACCATGTGGTAAATATAGCGGCGAATTTAGTCCACTTCGGCTCCATGGCAAAGGGCGGCAACCAGCGTGGGGCGGTGTAAGTCTCGTCAAAATTATATTAATAATTTGATTTATTATGATTAGAATAAATTAATAGTATCCAGAGAGAAAATGAGTAATTGATTAATATGCCGTGCATTCAATGATTTTTTTTAGTTTCACCTTATTTAGTCGGTACAAGAAACATACAACATGAGGGGCGGACAGTGTTATATTATGTCAAATTTTAAAATACATTATGTAAAATACTGAAAGCCTATAAAGCTAAACTCCAGTCATACATTTTAAGATATTTCTTCGTAATGCGTAGTGGCTGTGAGAATTTGTAGCGTGTTTAGGTTATATTCAGTTCTTTTTAACGTCCATCTCAGTAATAGGAAGAGGATCAGGTCAAAGTTCACCACGTTGGCGAACTTCATATATATTTCGAAAAATTGCTAGGTTCTCTCAGAAATGCAGATTTCTTCATGATATTAAATCACAGTAAGGCAAGTGGTAATCATGTTGAAAATTATTAGGATATTGTATGACTTTAGGTTAATTATCTCTGACGGGATTTGTATGATAGGTCTTTTTCATTCTTCAGGCTCGTCTTTAAAGCAAAGATTTATTTTTCTGTATCCGTATTTAAAGCTTAGGAAAAATTATTATAATATGTTTTATGATATTGCCCAGAGTTGGGAAGTTGGCGATGTTTTATCCCCGTGCCTCGGAGAGTACGTAAAGTTGGTCTTGCGCCGGTTGTGTGTGTGTCTTCCCACAGGAGTATCAGAGTGACAGGAATAGAGAGTGCACTTGTGTTTGCGCGCATACTTGTGCACTATAATATCTCCTGCTTAGAATTCGTTATGTTGTATGTTTCTTGTACCTACTAAAAAGGTTTTTAAATTAAAGTTAAAAATAATATATATTTTTTTAAAGATATCAATTATATTTTCAGATCATGTCCCTGAAACACGAAGAGATTTAAGATGTTTTGAAAGAGTGAGTAATGTGGTGCGCGCGCGCGCGGGTGCGTGCGTGTGTGCGTGCGGTACTTTTTTTGTTATACGTTTATAAGAGTACTATGAACTTTTTTAGTATTTACTTTAAAAATAATAAACAATTTTTTTTTGCCTTAGATATATCAATTTTTGATACACGTTTCGTTTGACTTGTTTTCAGTGTTCTGAGCCTTACTGTAGAAGCGAGGTGAGTACCACATATTATTATCATAGCCCATGATTTTGTAATATTTGTAGGTTGCCAAGTCTTTTTATTATTTGTTTTTTTTTATTATTGGACACCTAAAGAATAGTTAACAATGCCACCAAACAGATACGAAAATATATATTTTTTATTATTATTTTTCCATTTTAGTGTGAAGGTGATAGAGGCAAATCATACGTAAGTAGTTTAAAATTAAATGCTATTTATCATTATAATACCGTTAATACGAATAGGTTATTGTCAAGCAAGAATTGTTTTAATGAAAAATATTAAAAACCGAGTTCTAGAATGAAATAAATAAATGAATGAATGAATGAATGAACGAACTAACTAACGAACGAACCAATGATGTATGAATGAATAAATAAACATGTTGGGATATTAAAATACAGCACCATCTGATTCCATGGTAAGCTACGAGGCGTGTGCTATAGATACCAGTTAGTTGATACACTACAAATACGTATATAAATTTAAAGTTTAAATACATACATGTTATCATTATAAACAAACACCCATGACTGGAGTACAAATATTCGTGCTTATCACACAAATGAATGCTCCCAGCGGGACTCTAATCCGCGACCGCTGGCACAGCAGTAGGGTCACTACAAACTGAGCCAAACGTGTCGTGCGTCGTCTCAATCACACACCGAAGATTCTGTCACACACAATCTAACAGTTTTAGTGAAAGTCACATTAAAAAAAATGCTTAGTACATTTTGTACGTGGTGTATAAGTGGAAATAATTTAATCTCTGATATTTTTATAAGAAAGTCGAACTGTTTTTTTTCTATCGATATAAAAAATATGTGATTAAAAAAATATGATATGATATTTGTTCTAGTGCGATGGCGAATTTTGTCTTGCAACGGTATGTATATAAATTTAAAATTATAATAATAGTTTATCTAAGTCTAAGTTGTTAAAAAACCCAGCTATCTTGTAAGTTGGAATAAATCACATTTTGAAAAAAATCGAGATCGTATAAGTAGTTTCAAAGTTTTTTGCGGACCAACATTGTGACATGAGAATTTTATATATTAAGATGTACATTCATAAGGATAGAAAAGTAGGTAAGCACTTTAAAAAAATAGAAACAATCCTCTTTTTACCTTGATTTTACCTTGATTGGTATTTATTTCTTACCAAAATTGTAAAATGTAGCGATTTATATGAATTTAATTTGAGAAGTGATTTTTTCCCAATATAAACTCTTATCCTCTATTTCACCCCCTTGTAGTTTCATTTTAGCGACAAAAACTAGCCTTGGTCCTTTTCCAATCCCATCATCCCATCTATCTCTAAACCAAAATTCATCAAAATTGGTAAAACGATTTAGGCGTGAAAACGTAACAGACAGACAGAAAGAGTTACTTTCGCATTTATAATATT
This sequence comes from Brenthis daphne, assembly GCA_947093115.1. NCBI lineage: Eukaryota > Metazoa > Arthropoda > Insecta > Lepidoptera > Nymphalidae > Brenthis > Brenthis daphne. The sequence continues at coordinate 6,142,882 of OX352482.1, read as the reverse complement.
AAATGTATACAGAGTATGGATAAACAGTGCCAACTTTAAAGTTATTTTAATATTAACAGTGGCCTATTGTTGGTCCAGATCAGCATGTGTACTAAATAACATCCAAATCTATCACTTACATTTTAAAATTTATTTAGGTAAGCCATTGTAGAATCTTTTTAACAATAAAAAAGATATTATATACAGCTAGCGACTCACCCTCGCTTCGTTCGGGTTCGTCCTAGATCGATTCCCCATACAAACTTTCATCTCCATTTTCACCCCCTTAAGGGATAATTTCCAGGATAAAAACTATCCTATATCCTTCCTAGTCCTTTTCAAGGTCTCAAACTATCCTCTTACCAAATTTCATCTAAATCGGTCCAGTAGTTTCGGAGGATATTCGCTACGAACAAACAAAAAATAAAATCTTTCCTCTTTATAATATTAGTATAGATTTTATATAATGGAATATATAATAACTTTTTATATTTTTATATTTTACCAT